>JBBGZY010000759.1:0-2400000 GCA_037952925.1 Lithobates clamitans
CCACAACACTGCAACCCCTCACAGACACTCTAGTTGGAATGCAGGAACGAGCCCTGCTGCAAAGTATTACATCAAAAATTGTAATTACACGCCCCTGTTAAACAGGGGCTGAAAAATTGTGCCTTAGGCACTGGTGGTGGCGCCCAGAACCAAAAATGTTCTTACAAGCTATCAGCGTGATGATTGAGGAGGAAGAGGATAATTACTCAGGGATAGTCACTCAGCATCAGCATAGGCAGTCTTTGAAGGGATCTGAGATTTCAAAAAAAATTATTCGGTTACATCTGCATCAGGTGCTTGGTAGCTGGTGGTGATCCAAGACTGATTCATTTTTATGAAGGTCAGCCGATCGACCGAGTCGGTGGACAGACGCACCCTGTGATCGGTTACCACGCCTCCAGCAGCACTGAATGTGCGTTCCGAAAGAACGCTGGATGCAGGACAGGCCAGTAGCTCAATTGCATACTGTGCAAGCTCTGGCCAGTGATCCATCCTCAAGACCCAGTAACCCAGAGGATTTTCGGTGGGAAAGGTGTCCAAGTCTGATCTTGCCCCTAGGTATTCCTGCACCATGTAAAACAGACGCTGGCGATGGTTGCTGGAACCGATCATACCTTGGGGCTGCGGACCAAAAAATTGTCTGAACGCATCGGTCAGACGGCCACCTTCTCCACCGCTCCTTCTTTGACTGACCGAAGCCTCAGCAACACGTTGTCCAGAAACAGGAGTTTGTAACCTCCCAGTCTCTGGGAACGCGTTGCACAGACCTTTCTGCAAGGCCTCCCGAAGATGTTTCATCCTCTGCTCCCTCTGCGATGGCAAGATAAGGTCCGCAACCTTACCCTTGTAACGTGGATCAAGGAGGGTTGCCAGCCAGTATTGGTCCTTCTCCTTGATACCACGAATACGAGGATCCTTACGCAGGCTTTGCAGGATCAGGGAGGCCATGCAGCGTAGGTTTGCTGAGGCATTCGGTCCGGAGTCCTCTGGGTCACTAAGGACAACAACGTCCGCAGCCACCTCCTCCCAGCCACGTACAAGTCCATGTGTTCCTTGGGACTGATCCCTTAAAGACTGCTGATGCTGAGTGCCAGGCTCCACCTCCATACTGACACAATCTTCCTCCTCCTCCTCCTCCTCCTCCTCGTCCTCTTCCTGTGTGATCGGCGGGCACGCAGGAACACTGTCTGGATAAAGGGGGCCTTGAGAGCTAAGGAAGTCCTCCTCTTCCTGCCTCTGTTCTGCCTCAAGTGCCCTGTCCATTATTCCACGCAGCGTGTGCTCCAACAGGTGGACAAGGGGGACAGTGTCACTGATGCATGCACTGTCAGTGCTCACCATCCTCGTGGCCTCCTCGAATGGTGACAGGACAGTGCATGCATCCCTGATCATGGCCCACTGGCGTGGGGAAAAAAAACCAAGGTCCCCTGACCCTGTCCTGGTGCCATAGTCGCACAGGTACTCATTGATGGCCCTCTGCTGCGTGTGCAGCCGCTGCAGCATGGCCAACGTCGAGTTCCACCTGGTGGGCATGTCACAGATTAGGCGGTTCTTGGGCAGGTTAAACTCCTTTTGGAGGTCCGTCAGCCGAGCACTGGCATTATATGACCGGCGGAAATGCACACAGACTTTCCTGGCCTGCCTCAGGACATCCTGTAAGCCCGGGTACCTGCCCAAGAACCGCTGCACCACCAAGTTAAGGACGTGAGCCAAACAGGGCACATGGGTCAGTTGTCCCTGTCGGAGGGCAGAGAGGAGGTTGGTGCCATTGTCGCAAACCACCATTCCTGCCTTAAGTTGGCGTGGCGTCAACCACCTCTGAACCTGCCCCTGCAGAGCTGACAGAACCTCTGCCCCAGTGTGGCTCCTGTCCCCCAAGCACACCAGCTCAAGCACCGCATGGCATCTTTTGGCCTGCGTACTTGCGTAGCCCCTTGAACGCCTACGGAGCACCGCTGGTTCCGAGGAAGAGGCCATGGAGGAAGAAGAAGAGGAGGGGGTGGAGGAGAGAGGTGTGTCACAATCAGCATTTTGGAGGCGTGGTGGCGGAACAACCTCCAACACTACTGCACCTTGTCCTGCATCCTTCCCAGCTGCCAGCAGAGTCACCCAATGCGCCGTGAAACTTAAGTAACGTCCCTGTCCATGCCTGCTGGACCATGAGTCAGCGGTAATATGCACCTTACCGCTGACCGCCCTGTCCAGCGAGGCATGGACATTGCCTTCCACATGCCGGTAGAGAGCCGGAATCGCCTTCCGTGAGAAAAAGTGGCGTTTGGGTACCTGCCACTGAGGAACCGCACATTCCACAAACTCACGGAAGGGGGCAGAGTCTACCAACTGAAAAGGCAGCAGTTGAAGTGCTAGCAATTTTGCCAAGCTAGCATTCAACCGCTGGGCATGTGGATGGCTGGGAGCAAACTTCTTTCGGCGGTGCAGCAGCTGGGGCAGGGAAATTTGCCTGGTACAATCTGACGTCGGTGTACCAAAAGCAGATTGCCCATAAGTACTTGGCTGTGACACACCTAATTCTACACCTTCATTCCTCTCACTGCAGGTCGCAGAGAGGACTGAAGGTCTAGTGGGGTTGGAAATCTCAGCTGATGAGGAGCAAGGAGAGATCGTCTTTGTTCTTTGGTGTGGGTCTTTTAGATACGCTTGCCAACGAACTGCATGGCAGGTCAACATATGTCTGGTCAAGCATGTGGTACCCAAGCGGGAGATGTTTTGGCCACGCGAGATACGCTTGAGACATATATTGCAAATAGCAGCGGTGCGATCTGATGCACTCGTCTCAAAAAAGGCCCACACCAAAGAACTTTTTGAATAACGCGCAGAGACTGCAGCGCCCTGCACATGTGGAGCTTTGGGGTGTGATGCAGTCAATGTGCTGCCCTTAGGCTGGCCCCTGGAGGGCATCCTGCCTAGTTGGTGATGTGCCACCTCCTCCTCCTCCTCCTCCTCCTCCTCCTCCTCTCTCCTATCAGGCACCCACGTTGAGTCAGTGACCTCATCATCCCCTCCCTCCTCATCACTGGAGCAAACCTGGCAGTATGCTGCAGCAGGGGGAGCATGACTGCCAGATTGCTGTCCTTCTTGGGCACCCCCTCTGTCCGTGCTCATGTTACTGCCTTCATTGAGCTCAGTATCATCTTCAGAGCCTTCCAAACGCTGGGCATCCTCCTGGAGCATGTACCCAACACTGTGGTCAAACAGTTCGAGGGAATCCTCATGAGGACATGGTGGAGCTAGGGAAGGAGTCACTGATGACATTGAGCTGAGGGAAGAGGCCGCTGCTTTGCCAGACAAAGCACCCTGGGCATGGGTGAGAGAGGATGAGGAGGATGAGGACGGCTTGGTCATCCACTCGACCAAGTCTTCCGCATGTTGCGGCTCAACACGGCCAGCTGCCGAAAAAAAGGCCAAGCGTGTCCCATGGCCACGTGCTGATGAGGATGCACCATCTCCACGACCAGCACTAGACACAGAGCCTGCTTGCCCTCTCTTATTGGCTTGTGACTGTCTGCCTCTCCTTCTTGGCCTTCCAGACATACTAATGGCCTGTAGCTGCACTAAGCTGGGATAGAACACCTGTAATTTTCTTCAGGTAGCTTTATATACTGTAACCAGACAAGCCTGCCTGTCAGTAGGAAGATAACAGGAACGGATCTAGCTGAACACTGTGAGCAGGACGTACTGCACTAAATGTATATAGCAGGAACGGATCTAGCTGAACACTGTGAGCAGGACGCACTGCACTGAATGTAAATAGCAGGAACGGATCTAGCTGAACACTGTGAGCAGGACGCACTGCACTGAATGTAAACAGCAGGAACGGATGTAGCTAAACACTGTGAGCAGGACGCACTGCACTGAATGTAAATAGCAGGAACGGATCTAGCTGAACACTGTGAGCAGGACGCACTGCACTGAATGTAAATAGCAGGAACGGATCTAGCTGAACACTGTGAGCAGCACGCACTGCACTGAATGTAAATAGCAGGAACGGATCTAGCTGAACACTGTGAGCAGGACGCACTGCACTGAATGTAAATAGCAGGAACGGATCTAGCTGAACACTGTGAGCAGGACGCACTGCACTGAATGTAAATAACAGGAACGGATCTAGCTGAACACTGTGAGCAGGACACACTGTACTAAATGTAAATAGTCTAGCTGCCTGACCGTGGTACTAATAGGATCAAAAAGAACACCTGTAATTTTCTTCAGGTAGCTTTATATACTGTAACCAGACAAGCCTGCCTGTCAGTAGGAAGATAACAGGAACGGATCTAGCTGAACACTGTGAGCAGGACGTACTGCACTAAATGTATATAGCAGGAACGGATCTAGCTGAACACTGTGAGCAGGACGCACTGCACTGAATGTAAATAGCAGCAACGGATCTAGCTGAACACTGTGAGCAGGACGCACTGCACTGAATGTAAATAGCAGGAACGGATCTAGCTGAACACTGTGAGCAGGACGCACTGCACTGAATGTAAACAGCAGGAACGGATGTAGCTGAACACTGTGAGCAGGACGCACTGCACTGAATGTAAATAGCAGGAACGGATCTAGCTGAACACTGTGAGCAGCACGCACTGCACTGAATGTAAATAGCAGGAACGGATCTAGCTGAACACTGTGAGCAGGACGCACTGCACTGAATGTAAATAGCAGGAACGGATCTAGCTGAACACTGTGAGCAGGACGCACTGCACTGAATGTAAATAGCAGGAACGGATCTAGCTGAACACTGTGAGCAGGACGCACTGCACTGAATGTAAATAACAGGAACGGATCTAGCTGAACACTGTGAGCAGGACACACTGTACTAAATGTAAATAGTCTAGCTGCCTGACCGTGGTACTAATAGGATCAAAAAGAACACCTGTAATTTTCTTCAGGTAGCTTTATATACTGTAACCAGACAAGCCTGCCTGTCAGTAGGAAGATAACAGGAACGGATCTAGCTGAACACTGTGAGCAGGACGTACTGCACTAAATGTATATAGCAGGAACGGATCTAGCTGAACACTGTGAGCAGGACGCACTGCACTGAATGTAAATAGCAGCAACGGATCTAGCTGAACACTGTGAGCAGGACGCACTGCACTGAATGTAAATAGCAGGAACGGATCTAGCTGAACACTGTGAGCAGCACGCACTGCACTGAATGTAAATAGCAGGAACGGATCTAGCTGAACACTGTGAGCAGGACGCACTGCACTGAATGTAAATAGCAGGAACGGATCTAGCTGAACACTGTGAGCAGGACGCACTGCACTGAATGTAAATAGCAGGAACGGATCTAGCTGAACACTGTGAGCAGGACGCAGTGCACTGAATGTAAATAACAGGAACGGATCTAGCTGAACACTGTGAGCAGGACACACTGTACTAAATGTAAATAGTCTAGCTGCCTGACCGTGGTACTAATAGGATCAAAAAGAACACCTGTAATTTTCTTCAGGTAGCTTTATATACTGTAACCAGACAAGCCTGCCTGTCAGTAGGAAGATAACAGGAACGGATCTAGCTGAACACTGTGAGCAGGACGCACTGCACTAAATGTAAATAGCAGGAACGGATCTAGCTGAACACTGTGAGCAGGACGCACTGCACTGAATGTAAATAGCAGGAACGGATCTAGCTGAACACTGTGAGCAGGACGCACTGCACTGAATGTAAATAGCAGGAACGGATCTAGCTGAACACTGTGAGCAGGACGCACTGCACTGAATGTAAATAGCAGGAACGGATCTAGCTGAACACTGTGAGCAGGAAGCACTGTACTGAATGTAAATAGCAGGAACGGATCTAGCTGAACACTGTGAGCAGGACACACTGCACTGAATGTAAATAGTCTAGATAGAAGATAACAGGAACGGATCTAGCTAAACTGAATACAGTGTATATATATATATGCAACACCTGGGATGCATATATATACACAATACACTGTAAGTGCAGCTAACTGACTGACTGTTCTGCCTAATCTATCTAACTCAAATCAAATGACACTGTCTCTCTCTCTCTCTATCGCTCAGCACACCGGAACACACACTACACAGGGCCGCCGTGCAGGCGGCCTTATATAGTGTGGGGTGTGTACTAAATCCCCTGAGCCATAATTGGCCAAAGCCACCCTGGCTTTGGCCAATTACAGCTCTCTCTACTGACGGCGCTGTGATTGGCCAAGCATGCGGGTCATAGTGCATGCTTGGCCAATCATCAGCCAGCAATGCACTGCGATGCCGCAGTGAATTATGGGCCGTGACGCGCCACACGAATTTGGCGCGAACGGCCCATATCGTTCGCAATTCGACGGACGGTCGAACAGCCGATGTTCGAGTCGAACATGGGTTCGACTCGAACACGAAGCTCATCCCTATTGGCCATGTTATCCAGCCACAGCATGCAGAAGAGGTGGTGGACTGGTTTGCTAAACCATCCTTATCTTTCCCATTCTCTATCACCCAAGCTGACACTAGTTTACAGTCCACGACAGCTGCCAGAGAGGCTTATTCTGCCTCCTTGTTCACAGCTACTCCTGCCATAGCCCCACCATCATGCACGGAGGAGTCAGCTGAATTATTTGAACACAGCGTCAGCCGCATGTTTCTTGAGGATGCACAGCCATTACTTGATTCTGATGCTGGCTCTGAGGTTGAGGAAGGGAGTAACATGAGCCTACAGAGAGGGGATAACACTGATAAACAACAAATTGGCAGTCATGTTCCCTCATGAACTTGGGCCTTCCATCCAAAGTCTCCCAAAGAAACACCAGAATTTATCCAAAAAATCTCTAATCTTGTTCCGAGTGCACTAAAATGTGGTCTCATACAGACTGGCTCCCAAGCTGTTGTTTACAAAATAAAGAAAGCTTGCAGGGAAATTCCGTTTAAATGTCATTTTTAGATATGACAGTTTTGCTGCAACAGGTTCTATACATGATACAGATGGGCCACTTTACAGGCAGACTAAGGGGACCCGCCAAGCACTATATTTAAAAGAATTTTTAAATTTTATTGTTTCACTTTAACTACTTAACGACCGCACTATAGCCGAATGACGGCTACAGCCCGGCTCGATAACTCTGGGAGCGCGTACATTGACGTCCTCCCAGAATCTTGTTTCCGCACGCCCCCTGGGGTGCGCACCCGGGAACATCGTGACCACCAGGTCCTGCATCGCGGATCACAGTAAATGGCGCTGACAGTGGCCGTTTAACACGTGATCGCTCCGTCATTTGATGGAGCAAGGCGATCATCTGTAAACAAAGCAGCGTCACGTCTGATTCCTCTCTCCCCTCTCTGTACAGATCGGTACAGAGAGGGGAGAGATCAGATGCTGCTGCAGCGCTATGGGCTGGATGTGTAGTGCCCACAGCGCTGATTTGTGCCCACTCCAGCCATTCAGCTAGCCATCCATCCATACTCAGCCACCCATCCATCCTCAGTGAGCCATCCATACTCAGCCAGCCATCCATCCATACTCAGCCATCCATCCATGCTCAGCCAGCCATCCATCCATCCATGCTCAGCCAGCCATCCATCCATCCATACTCAGTCAGCAAACCATGCTCAACCAGCCATCCATCCATGCTCAGCCAGCCATCCATACTCAGCCAGCCATCCATACTCAGCAATGCTCATCCATCAATCCATACTCAGCAATACTCATCCATCTGTGCTCAGCCATCCATCCATATTCAGCAATACTCATCCATCCATGCTCAGCCATCCATCTATACTCAGCAATACTCATCCAATACTCATCCATCTATCCATGCTCAGCCATCCCATCCACCCCCATCCACACTCAGCCATACCCAGCCATACTCAGCCGTACCCAGCCATCCCATCCGTACCCAGCCATACCCAGCCATCCCATTCGTACTCAGCCGTACCCAGCCATCCCACCCATACTCAGCCGTACCCAGCCATCCCATCCGTACTCAGCCGTACCCAGCCATCCCATTCGTACCCAGCCGTACCTGGCCGTACTCAGCCGGACCCAGCCGTACTCAGCCATACCCGGCCGTACCTGGCCGTACTCAGCCATACTCAGCCATACTCATTCATGCTCAGTCATCCCATCCATACTCAGCCATCCCCATCCACGGCTCATCCATCCCCATTCATGCTCATCCATGCCGTCATTTGACGGAGCGATCACTTGTAAACAAACCGGCGTCACGTCTGGTTCCTCTCTCCCCTCACTGTACAGATCAGTACAGAGAGGGGAGAGATCAAATGCTGCTGCAGCATTGTGGGCTGGATGTGTAGTGCCCACAGCACTGATTTGTACCCACTCCAGCCATTCAGCCAGCCATCCATCCATACTCAGCCAGCTATCCATCCATCCATACTTAGCCAGCCATCCATGCTCAGCCAGCCATCCATCCATCCATGCTCAGACAGCCATCCATGCCCAGCCAGCCAGCCAGCCATCCATCCATGCTCAGCCAGCCATCCATACTCATCCAGCCATCCATGCTCAGCCAGCCATCCATCTATCCATACTCAGCCAGCAAACCATGCTCAACCAGCCATCCATCCATCCATGCTCAGCCAGCCATCCATACTCAACCAGCCATCCATACTCAGCAATACTCATCCATGCTCAGAAATCCATCCCTAATCAGCAATACTCATCCATGCTCATCCATCCATCCATACTCAAAAATACTCATCCATTCACCCATGCTAAGCCATCCATCCATACTCAGCAATACTCATCCATCCATACTCAGCCAGACATCCATATTCAGCAATACTCATCCATGCTCAGCCATCCATCCATAATCAGCAATACTCATCCATGCTCAATTATCCATCCATACTAAGCAATACTCATCCATCCATCCATGCTCAGCCATCCCATCCACCCCCATCCATACCCAGCCATACTCAGCCGAACCCAGCCATCTCATCCATACCCAGCCGTACCCAGCCATCCCATCCATACCCAGCCATCCCATCCGTACTCGGCCATACCCATCCATCCCATCCGTACTCAGCCGTACCCAGCCATCCCATCCGTACTCGGCCGTACCCAGCCGTACCTGGCCATACTCAGCCGTACACAGCCGTACTCATTCATGCTCAGTCATCTCATCCATACTCAGCCTTCCCCATCCACAGCTCATCCATCCCCATTCATGCTCATCCATGCCACATCAGTTCTCTTCCATGCCACATCCATGCCACTAGAGTGCCTCACAAAAGTGTAATAGGTAGTCTAATTAGATTTGACATGTATGCCCCTAGAACGCCTGATGGCGCTCCCTGCATGTTGGGGCTCTCTATGTGGCAGTGTGGGGTGTAATTTTTGGTATGTACATGCTATGTGTCTTAGAAAGAATGTATCGTATATTGTATATTTGTGTAAAAAAAAATGCGTTTTCATTTTCTTTACACATTTTCCAGAAACTTGTAGAAAAAAATGACATGTTCAAAAGACTCAGTATGCCTCATAGATTATACGTTGGGTTGTTTTCTTTCCAAAATAGGGTATTTTGGGGGCATTTACATTGTCCTGGTGCTCCAGGGCCTTCAAAAGTGTAAGAGTTAGTCAAGAAATTATATGTGTAATTTATGCTCCAAGAACGCCTGATGGTGCTCCCTGCATGGTACGTCTCTGTATGTGGCCACTCTGGGAAAAAAATTACAACTTCCAAAAACTCACCATGCCTCTTACTAAATAGCTTGGAATGTCTACTTTCAAAAAAGGGGTCATTTGGGGTGTATTTTTACTTTCCTGGTTTGTTAGGGTTTCAAACCAGTACATCAAGTGTGATCAATTTTCAGAGATTGGCACCATAACTTTCACAAAGACCAAATATTATATACACCAATTTGAGTTATTCTTACCAAAGAAATGTAGCAGTATAAATTAAGGGAAACTTAGAAAAATGAATTTTTTTACAGAATTTTCGGTCTTTTTTCTTTTATAGCGCAATAAAAAACCCAGAGGTGGTTAAATACCACCAAAAGAAAGCTCTATTTGTGTGAAAAAAGGACAAACACTTTTGATATAGGTACAGTGTTGCATGACTGAGTAATTGTCATTCAAAATGTGAGAGCACCGAAAGCTGAAAATTGGTCTAGTTAGGAAGGGGGTTTAAGTGCCCAGTGGTCAAGTGGTTAAGCATCATTAAATTCACTGCAATATTTTTTATTTTTTTTGCATTGATACATGCCCCCCAGGGCAGTACCTGGGCCCCCATACCCTTTATTCCCAATAACTTGCATATAAGCCTTGAAAACGGGGACTTTTGATTTTTCGCATTCTGGTCCCATAGAGTTTAATAGGGTTCTGGTCAGAACTTTTTCCCTGTTCTGGAGTTCTGGTGTAGAACGGAACCCGGGGGTGTTCTGCCCATCACTACTATCCGATAACCTAAAAAGGTTTCAGTCTGAGGGGACCAGGAAGGACTTTTCTTGATTGATTCCCTAGCCTAACTTCTTGAGGGTCTGGAGAACCAGAGATAAATCTTTGATCAGTTTCCACTGATCCTGAGCAAAAATTAGAAAGTCATTCAAATAAGGACGATCGAAAACTCCCGCAGGCGTAGAAAAGCCATAACTTCGGCCATTATTTTTCTAAATATCCTTGGGGCTGTCGAGAGACCAAAGGGCAAGGCTCTGAATTGCCAATGACAGACATTTTTTGTTAGGATTGAAAATCTTAGAGACTTCTGATGATCTTGAAAATAGGTACATGCAGGTAAGCGTCCTGGAGGTCCAAGGTAATCATATAAGCATTTTGCAGAAAAAGATTTCTCACCGTGTAAATATTTTCCATATGGAATCTGAACATAAAAAACTTGTTCAGCAAGCTTAAATAATCAATTTAAACTTGCTAGAAGGTTTCTGGACAAGGAGCAATCAACTGGGAATCTACCATAACCTGTTCCCAGTAGCGGATGGTGCTCAATTGTTCAGGAGGGCAGCAGGAGGACCTGACCCCCCCTCTTGCTCCAGCCCGCACCGCACCCCCCATTGTTCCAGCCCGTACCGGCACCCCCCCCCCCCGTCGCCAGCGCACTCGCCCTGTGAGCTTCCTCTCTCAGTCTCCTCCATGTCCCAGGCTTCTCTTGCGTTGTTTCTCCCCTCTTTCCTTCCTCGGCCATACGTCTTCTCCAATAGGAAGGCTTCTCCTTTCAGCCAATCGGAAAATGGGTCTCACAACCCACTTCTTGATTGCCGGGAGTAGAATCAGTGTGATAATAGAGAATATTCGCTATTGTCACACAACTGAGTGGGCTTGGAGCGCAGTGTTCTGTGCTCCGAGCCCACCCTTTTTTGAAGCCTGTTAGAGCCTCTGGCACTAATCACATGCTTCAACCCCCCCCCATTGGAATCCATGGTGCCCCACCCAGTATGTAGATCAGGGGGCAGGACGCATGAATAGGGGGGTGGCGCCCGTGTGTCCCTAATAGATGGGCTGCCACTGCTTGTTTCCTTACATGGTCTCTAGGCAGTCTTGTGTGAGAGAATCTGTGGAATGGGGGGAAGACTGAGTCATCAAAAGAGAGATCTGTCGAGGTTGTGGTCAACGAGGAGATGAACTTCACACATGGTGGTCTTGCCCCCGTCTTGTAGGCTTCTGGTCAAGGGTCTTTGGTCTACTTTCCTCCCTATTTCATGCTCTCTTACGCAAAGACCCCAAATTTGCATTACTCCATTGCCCGCTCCCGGGCCTCCTCTCTCATCAACATAAACTAGCTACATACTTATTTATTGCCGCCAAATGAACAATTGCGAGGGCTTGGAAAAAAACTTCTGTCTCATTCACAGAGGTGAAGAATTCCTTGACGACCCTCACGATCCACGAGAAAATGTCCAGCGTCCTCCACGACTCCCATGCAAAATTTCTTAAGGTATGGACCCCGTGGTGGTCCTACGCACTCCCTAATCTAAATACGACTAGTCTAGGTCTGTGAATTCAACTTGAACTAGCCTCCAGCCTGGGGGACCCCTTTTTCCCCCTCCAATTTCCTCTCTTTCTGGGCCTCTCGCCTGCCGCTCTGTTCTACACTTACCTCCCTCCTCCCCCCCCCCTCCGTTGTTGTATATGTGTTCTTTCGCTTTTATTTTTCTCTTCCTTTTTTTTTTTTTTCTTCTCATGTTTGTTTGTCTCCCTCTTCCCTGTTTTGCGGACAACTACGCTCACCCTTGTCTGCCTTAGCCCCTGGGCCTCATGGCTTGGGCATAGCGCACTGACCTCCGGCCCTGGCTGACAGGTAAATGTCAGTTAATAAAATAGACCCTTAAAATATGTTTCATTGTGTACTTTCATGTAAACCTTTTTCTTATGTTTTTTGTATATATTCCCTGTGTGGGAATTCGTTATCTGGGTTTTCCCTTTTTCATATTTCAATAAAAACATTGTACCAGAAAAGAGAGATCTGAATTTTTACAGATCTGGAGGAGGGGGTGCTTAGCTTAGGGCATTTAAAAAATATTTCCTCCTCTTTAGAGTCAAAAGGAAAGCGCCTCTTGTGCCTTCTAGAAAGAAAAAATATTTTTTTTAGTCTTTTTCCATTCAAGTATCCTGTCTCACAATGACTGATGGACAGGACAGGTCCTGTGTTTACGGTCCTGCAAGCCCCTGTACATTTTGTCCTGAATGGAAGAGGTCTGAGCATGCTCCACAATCTGTTCAGAAGTGTATCTAGCCTTTAAAAGTTAAAGCTGAGCTACCAACCTCATCAGACTCAGCGGAGGAGGCTCCATCAGATGCTGAGGCTGAATTCTCACCCTCTCTCACATCAGAGACTGCCTATGAACTCAAAGTCTCTAATTCCATGGGAGGAAGGGTCCTAGTAGTGACTGAAGACTCCTCAATAGTAACAGCTTGGGAGGTGGATGGGCCTACTGTTGCAAATTTGGAAGTAAAGGACTTAAAGTAAGAGACTGTCTCCTTCATAGAGGACTTTAAATCCTTTACACATGCCACAGATTCAGATCCTGCTACCTGTAAAATACAACTATCACACATAAGTTTCTTACAACTGTCTGGTAATCTAGCTCTGCATTTCCCACATTTTTTCTTTATGGGCTTGTCAGTCTAAAAAAAAAAAACAATTTCCAGTCTAAAACATTGCCCATAAAAGACCTGTCACCCTCACTGAAAGAGAGGAGAGGCAAATACCTTGGGGGCAAGGTTGAAGCAGCGATGAGCCTGCCTGACAAGGTGCTCCGTTTTCTCCAGGGTTTTTATTGGTATCCATATCGAAAAGTACTTGTTCTGCCAGGCCGCCACACCTGTGGAACTTGTTCCGCTGCTGACACCAAGGAAACTAGTAGCGAGACCACGGCCCCACAAATGAGGGTCTTACAGCAGGCAGTAGCCCTGCCTCAGTCTGCACAGGCTCTTGGGGAAATTAATCCTTGCGGCAGTAAAAGCAGCACGTCACTTCCGGCTTTGACCCCATCTTGCCGTATCACCCGAAGTGCGTCATCAAGCGCCATCTTGGTACACCCGAGGAAGAGGATCAAAATGTCCTGGAAGTGAAGGCATCACCATGTTAGGACTCCCAGGACAAGCTTCTCCAGCTGCACCATGCGTGACACCTCCCAGAATTTCTACAGACCAATGGGCAGAAGTTGTTGCCTTATTACCTGAAGGCAAGTACAGCTCTAGAATAAGGCATACAGATTCCAGGCACACCCAGTCTGAGCACTTAGAAGGGTGTCCAGCAGCCACCCGAACCAGGGGGAAAAAAAAACCATTGCTGTGTACTCCTGGAGGGTTCTGGAAACACAACTCTGATTATTCATACTCTGAATGGTCTAGGGTTATCAGTGGTGTACCCCAAGGTTCAGTGTTGGGACCCTTACTTTTTAATATACACAAAAACATTTCTTTTCACTCATGGTTAGTGTTTAGCTGAAGCCATTTATTATCAACCAACTGTGTTTACTCTTTTTATATCATAATGGCAACAGAAACTACCCAAATGACCCTGATTAAAAGTTTACATACCCTGCTGATTTTTGCCTGAAAACATGCACACAAATTGACACAAAGGGGTTTGAATGGCTATTAAAAGGTAACCATCCTCTCCTGTGATCTGTTTGCTTGTAATTAGTATGTGTGCATAAAAGGTCAATGAGTTTCTTGACTCCTGACTGACCCTTGCATCTTTCATCCAGTGCTGCACTGACGTTTCTGGATTCATGGAGTCATGGGGAAAGCAAACGAATTGTCAAAGGATCTGTGGGAAAAGGTAGTTGAACTGTATAAAACAGGAAAGGGATATAAAAAGATATCCAAGTAAATGAGAATGCCAATCAGCAGTGTTAAAACTCTAATCAAGAAGTGGAAAATGAGGGGTTCTGTTGAAATCAAACCACGGTCAGGTAGACCAACTAAAGTTTCAGCCACAACTGCCAGGAAAATTGTTTGGGATGCAAAGAAAAACCCACAAATAACTTCAGGTGAAATACAGGACTCTCTGAAAACATGTGGTGTGGCTGTTTCAAGATGCACAATAAGGAGGCACTTGAAGAAAGATAGGCTGCATGCTCGAGTCGCCAGAAGAAAGCCATTACTATGCAAATACCATAAAGTATCCCGCTTACAATACGCCAACCAGCACAGAGACAAGCCTCAAACCTGGCACAAAATCATTTGGAGTGATGAGATCAAAATGTAGCTTTTTGGCTACAACCATAAACACTTGGAGAGGAGTCAACAAGGCCTATGATGAAAGGTACACCTGTGAAACACAGAGGTGGATTGCTGATGTTTTGGGGATGTGTGAGCTACAAAGGCACAGGAAAATTTGGTCAAAATTGAAGGCAAGATGAATGCAGTACGTTATCAAAAAATACTGGAGGAACATTTGCAATCATCAGCCAGGAAGCTGTGCATGGGACGTACTTGGACATTTCAACATGACAACGATCCAAAACACAAGGCCAAGTTGACCTGTCATTGGCTACAGTAGAATAAAGTGAAGGTTCTGGAGTGGCCATCTCAGTCTCCTGACCTCAATATCATTGAGCCACTCTGGGGAGATCTCAAACATGCAGTTCATGCAAGACAGCCCAAGAATTTACAGGAACTGGAGGCTTTTTGCCAAGAGGAATTTTCAACTTTACCATCTGAGAAGATAAAGAGCCTCATCCACAAATACCACAAAAGATTTCAAGCTGTCATTGATGTTAAAGGGGGCAATACACTGTATTAAAAACTGGGGTGTGTAAACTTTTGATCAGGGTCATTTGGGTAGTCTGTTGCCATTATGATTTAATAAGAGTAAACACAGTAGTAATAAATGGCTTCAGCCAAACACTAACCATGAGTGAAAGAAAAGTCTTTGTGTTATTCCTATTCTCCAAAAAAATGGCCAAGAAATCATAAATTATGCCAGGGTATGTAAACTTATGAGCACAACTGTATTTATAAATGATAGAGGGTCTGGAATTAAAAGTACAATTTCAGTCTTTGCAGATGACACAAAGCTATGCAGTGTAATAAGTCTCCAACTTACAAGCCAACCTTAATGCACTGTTTAATTGGGCAACTATTTGGCAAATGAGGTTTATTGTTGATAAATGTAAAGGTATACACTTGGGGGCTAACAATATGCATGCATCATACATATTAGGGGGAGTAAAACTGGGGGAGTCAAGGGTGAAGAAGGATCTGGGTGTTTTGGTAGATCATAAGCTTAATAATAGCATGCTGTGGTTTCCAAAGCGAGCAAAGTCCTTGCTTGTATTAAGAGTGGTATGGACTCCAGAGGGAAACATCTAATGTTGCCCCTGTACAAATCATTAGTAAGACCTCATCTGGAATATGCAGTTCAGTTTTGGGCACCAGTTCCCAAAAAGGGTATCGGGGAACTGGAGAAAGTTTGGTTGCTCTTCTCTGCACTGATAAGAGGCATGGAGGAGCTCTGCTTTGAGGATAGATTAAGAGGAACTGAATTCTCTCTGGAGAAGAGGAGATTAAGGGGGGATATGATCAACATGTATAAATACAAAAGTGATCCATGTAGTGAATTTGGTGTTGCGTAATGCACTTTAAGCTCATCACAGCAGACAAGAGGGCACTCTTTACATCTGGAGGAAAAGAGATCTCATCTCCAAACACGGAAAGGTTTCTTCACATTAAGAGCTGTGATGATGTGGAATAGACTCCTTCAAGTTGGGATCATGCTTTGCTGGGGTTTTGCACCTTCCTCTGGATCAACTGTGGATATAGGGTTGTGCTACTCTGTCCTGTCTCCTCCACTTCCCCTGCTGCTTCGTAATACCCTTGCTACTGTAACACCCCTCCCCCTGACTTCCTGCCACCCACTGCTTTAACCCCCCCATCCTTCCACTCAAACCTCATTCCCTGTAGCATTAATAGCCATTTCTCCCTCTGCCAACTGTTACCTGCTGCTATGGGACTCATATAAACAGAGATGCAGGTACTAATTTGACAATGGAAGCACAATAGAAAATTTTCAAAAATGGTCTGGCCACCTGAGTTTAAGAGATGAGCACAGGTTTCTACCTTGAGTATTCTCTTCCAGAAACCTCTCACTTCTCAATCCTTAAATGATAAGTTCACCTTTGGAATTATGTTACACCCATATTTAAGGTATAACATGCTCTAGCAGTCTCCCCCTATAACAGCGGTTGGGGGTTCTTCTCCCTGCACCTGCTGTTACAATTTAATAACAGCGTGGCCCTGCACGACTCCACCCACACAGCCACGTCATTCAATCTGTGAATGAATGGACTACAACTAAAGCACACTGGTGAGCATTCTTGTAGTTAATTAATCATCCTGCTTTTCAGTAATTGACCGTATGGGCAGATGGCTGTACTGAGAATCTGCAGGCGCCAGGCATTGTACCCTTGATCTACAACCCAAATTTCAAAAAAGTTGGGACTCTGTGTAAAAAAAACAGAATGAAACAATGATTTGCAAATATCATAAACCCACATTTAATTCACAGTAGAGAATAGAAAACATATCCAATGTTTAAACTGAGAAAATTTACAATTTTAAGAAATTGATGGCAGCAACGTGTCTCCGAAGTTAGGACAGGGCCATGTTTACCTTTTTTACATACCTAGTAGCAACCCCTCTTTTTTACCAACACTCTGTAAAAGTCTGGGAGCTGAGACCAGTTATTGGAGTTTTGGGAGAGAGAGACATTGTCCATGATTGCCTGATATAGGATTCTAACTGCTCAATGGTCCTAGGTCTTTGCCGTATTTCAGTTTTTAAGATTAGGGATGAGCCGAACACCCCCTGGTTTGGTTCGCAGCAGAACATGTGAACAGACAAAAAATTGGGTGGGGGGGGGCCATTAAAGTCTATGGGAGGTAAACGTGGAAAAATCAAAAGTGCTAATTTTCAAGGCTTATATGCAAGTTATTGCCATAAAAAGTGTTTGGGGACCCGGGTCCTGCCCCAGGGGACAAGTATCAATGCAAAACAAAGTTTTAAAAACGTCCGTTTTTGCAGGAGCAGTGATTTTAATAATACTTAAAGTGAAACAATACAAATTAAATATTCCCTTAAATATCGTGCCTGGGGGTCTCTTTAGTCTGCCTGTAAAGTAGCGCATTTTTCCCATGTTTATAACAGTACCACAGCAAAATGACATTTTTAAAGGAAAAAATGTCATTTAAAACTGCTCACGGCTGTAATGTATTGTCAGATCGCAATATACATAAAAATCATTGAAAAAAAACGACATGGGTTCCACCTCCAGTCCATTACCAGGCCCTTTGGGTCTTGTATGAGTATTAAGGGGAACCACATGGCAAAATACAAAAAAAAGGGCAGATGTCCCCCCAAAATGCATACCAGGCCCCTCAGGTCTGGTATGGATATCAAGGGGAACCCCACACCAAAATGTTTTTAAAAATGGCGTGGGGGTCTCCCAGGCACTATATACTCTGAACAGCAGTATTATATACTATACGGCCTGCCCTTTATACTCTGCAGAAAAATTGGGCCTTTGGTTTTGGTGGCGCCAGAACACTGTAACCTCTCACAGTTACTCTTGTTGGGTGTAGGAACGGCCCTGCTGTGAAATATTATATCAAAAATTGTAATTACATGCGCCTGTTAAACAGGGGCAGAAAAACTGGGCCTTGGGTGGTGCTGGTGGTGCCACAACACTGTAACCCCTCACGGATACTCTTGTTGGGCGCAGGAAAGGGCCTTGGGTGGTGGTGCCCTAAACCAAAATAATGCAGACGCTGGCGATGGTTGCTTGAGCCGATCAGACCTTGGCGCTGAGGACTGAAAAATTGTTTAAAGGCATCGGTCAGCCGGCCACCTTCTCCACCGCTTTTCCTCTGACTGAACGAAACTCAGCAACACGGTCCAGCACCAGGAAGTTGTAACCTCCCAGGGTCTGGAAATGCATTGCACAGACCTTTCTTCAAGGCCTCCTGAAGATGTTTCATCCTCTGCTCCCTCTGCGAAGGCAGGATGAGTTCTGCAACTTTACCCTTGTAACGTGGCTCAAGAAGGGTATCAGCCAGTAATAATCCCTCTCCTTGATATCACGAATCCTAGGGTCCTTTTACAGGCTTTTCAGAATCAGGGAGGCCATGCAGTGTAAGTTTGCAGAGGCATTAGATTCTGAATCCTCTGGGTCACATTATCCGTAACTACTTCCTCCCAGCCACTTACAACTCTTTGGGTTTCTGGGGACTGAAAACCATCAGTCGAAGTCTGCTGCTGAGTGTTATCCTATACCTACATCCATGCTTCACACAATCTTTCTCCTCCTCCTGTGTGTTTGGCAGGCCCGCAGGAATGCTATCTGGATTAAGGGGGCCTTGAGAGGAAAGGAAGTCCTCCTCTTCCTCCCGCTATTCTGCCTCAAGTGCCCTGTCCATGATTCCAGGAAGCGTGTGCTCCAGCAGGAAGACTAGAGGGACAGTGTCACTGATGCATGCATTGTCGCTGCTCACCATCCTTGTGGCCCCCTGAAATGGTGACAGGACAGTATATGCAACCTTGATCAATAGCCAGTGGCGTGGCGAAAAGAAGCCTAGCTCCCCTTACCCTGCCCTGGTGCCATACTCGCACAGGTACTCATTGATGGCCCTCTGCTGTGTGTGCAGCCACTGCAGCATTGCCAACATTGAGTTCCACCTGGTGGGCATGTTGCATTCCCTTTGAATGTCAGCCAGCCGAGCACTGGCATTGTATGACCGGCAGAAATGACCACAGACTTTTCTGGCCTGCCTCAGGACCTCTTGTAAGCCTGGGTACCTGGTCAAGAAATGCTGTACCACCAAATTTAGGACGTGTGCCAAACATGTAACATGGGTCAAGTGTCCCTGTTGGAGGGTGAAGAGAATGTTGGTACCATTCCTGGCTGAAGCTGGCGTGACGTCAACCACCTCTGAGCCTGCCCCTGCATTGCTGACAGGATCTCTGCCCCAGTGTGGCTCTTGTCCTCTAGGCAGACCAACTCAAGCACTGCATGGCATCTTTTAGCCTGACTGCTTGCGTAGCCCCTTGAACGCTTACGGAGCACTACTGGTATAGAGAATAAACCTGCAGAAGAAGCCAAGAGGAGGGGGTGGAGGAGAGAGCTGTGTCAGAATCACCACTAGCATTTTGGAGGCGTGGTGGCGGAACAAGGTCCAACAACACTGAAGCCTGTCCTGCACCCTTCCCAGCTGCCAGCAGAGTTACCCAGTGCACTGTGAAGGAAAGGTAATGTCCCTGCCCATGCCTGCTGGACCCTGAGTCAGCGGTAATATGAACCTTACTGCGGACCGCCCTGTCCAACGAGGCCAAAACATTGCCTTCCACATGCTGGTAGAGTGCCGGAATGGCCTTCCGTGAAAAGAAGTGGCGTTTTGGAACCTGCCACTCAGGTACAGCACATTCCACAAATTCATGAAAGGGGGCAGAGTCTACCAGCTGAAAAGGCAGCAGTTGCAGTACTAGCAATTTGGCCAAGCTAGCATTTAGACGCTGAGCATGTGGATGGCTGGGACCGAATTTCTTTTTACGGTTCAGCAACTGGGGTAGGGAAATTTGCCTGCTAAAATCAATTGGTGGTGTACTGCTAGCAGATTGGCTGCAAGTACTTGGGATACCTATTGCTTTACCTTCATTCTTCTCTGTGCAGGTTTTTGAGAGGACTGGAGGTATAGCAGAGTTGGAGATCCCAGATGAGGAGCAAGGAGAAGCCCGCCTTTTTCTTTGATGTGGGACTTTCAAGTGCCGTTGCCAACGGACTGCATGGCAGGTCGTCATATGTCTGGTCAAGCATGTGGTGCTGTCAGGGCTGGCTCAGCCCTTACTTCTTTGAGCTGGCCGCTCAGCTTTCGGCTAATTGCCAGCTCTCATCTCTCTCCACAGTTACCCAGCTGTTCCTGATCCTGCTCGTCTGATCTGCCTACTTAAAGCTGTCCAGCTCACTTCATCTCTGCCTTCGCCTTTGTCACATCACAAGAAACCATCTCCTGCATTCCTGTTTAAGATTGGCTTTGCTGACATCCCTTCGGGCTCCTTATCCTGCTTGCTGTTTCTCTACTTCAGTGGTTCTCAACTCTTGTCCTCAGGACCTACTAACAGGCCAGATTTTAAGTATTACCTTGGGGGAGATGCAGACTAGAATACTGCAATCACTGAGCAGCAAATGATATCACCTGTGATGTATTTCAGTTATCTTGCAAACCTGGCCTGTTAGTGGGTCCTGAGGACAGGAGTTGAGAACCACTGCTCTACTTGGATCCCTGACTTCTGGCCTGGCTGATTACCCGATCTGGTTACTGAACTCTGGCTTTGCTGACTACCCAATCCGGTTACTGGACTCTGGCTATGCTTTGACTATGCTTACTCTATTTACCTTTTTATTTTTATTAATAAACAAGTGTGATTTTACTGTACTTCTGTCTTGGTCTGGTTCATGGTTTCTGACAGCGAAGGCCATGAATTCAGAAGATACAGTCAATCCACTTGTTGGTAATATTTTTTCCAGATTGGATGAGTAAGATCACCGCATGGATCAGTTTGCTATGGAGTTACTGTAGTGGGATGCCCTTTTGTCCAGATTCTGGTGCAGGTCCCTTTAACTCAACTCCCCACAATCCTCTGAGCCTGGGGGATATAAAAGTCAGCTCCACCCAGCTTCCTGTGCTCAGAGAGATCCTGCCTGATGGGACAGCAGTGACTGGGCAAGTGAGCTGTTCCCAGGTGCTGGGTCCTCCCCTGTTAAGTCTAGTGTGCGGGCCACCAGCAGTGAGCACAAGAGCATGCAGTATCTTTCCAAGCCCCAGTCACTGGAGAGGACTCTGTTACAGTCCATTAGTGGAAGCTGTCCATGAAGTGAGTTGGCCCTATCTCCAGCCACCAGAACCCCCTGACCAAAGCAAGTAGAAAGCAGTGCCAGCGTGAAGTTTGTGTCAGCAGGAGGTCCAGTCAGCTCACAGACTGTGGAATGAACGATTACTATGTTGGAACATGTGAGATTCTTAAGTCTTCATTTCTATCTGTAAATTGGACTTAGAACACGCTGCTGCCACCTTGTGGACATTAGTTGAAAGGCAGTGAAATTGTTATATCCTCTTCCTTTATGGTTCATATTAATGTTCTGTACTGTATACCCAGTTTCACACAATTTCCGGTACAATTTATGTTGAACTTCACTGTTAAGTAAAATAGAGATTGCACATCACCACTGGTCTGATTATTTGGCTGTGACCGTTACACTACATTACAAACGCTCCTGAATCTCACGGCTCAACTGGAATCCCCCACTGTGGCTGCTTCAGTACAACCTGAGTTGCAGGCTGTCCATGCTGCTGCGCCAGTCTCTGTGCAGGCACCCGCCTTGAGTATTACCTCTATAAGAGGTATGTCTGGTTCCGACCCACTTCCCCAGCGATTTGGGGGCGATCTAGTTCAATGCAGAGAGTTTCTCAACCAAGTTGAGATATACTTTGAGATGCTGCCCCAGGCGTTTCCCACGGACAGAAGCAAAGTAGGGTTCGTGATATCTTTGCTTTCTGAGAGAGCCTTGGCCTGGGCTAACCCTCTATTCGAGACACAAAAACCTGTTGTGTTGAGTTACCTTGAGTTTGTAGCCTTGTGGTTTGTGGCCTTTAAAAGGGTATTTGACATTCCTGCACGCTCCGATTCTGCTGCAAAGTGCCTCATGTCCATCAAACAGGGTACGAGAACTGTTGCCGACTACGCCATTGAGTTCCGTACTCTGGCAGCAGAGGTTGCTTGGAACAATGAGGCCCTCATGGCTGCTTTTTCTCATGGTCTCTCTGATTCCATCAAGGATGAGATAGCAGCCCGAGATATACCCACTGAGCTGGAGAGCTTGATCTCGTTTGCCATCCTCATTGACTCCAGACCCAGAGAAAGACTTTCTTTCAAGAAGCGCTTGCAGAAGCCTCCTGTACGCTTGCCTCCGAGCTTTGCTGTCCCACCCATGCCTCCCTCACCTCCCATGCCTCCTGGTACCGAGTCGGTCAGTGAAGATGAACCCATGCACTTGGGCTTCATGCGTCTCTCTGTGGATGAGAGAGCCTTTAGGAGGAGGGAGAGATTGTGTCTTTATTGTGGCCAGGCAGGTCACTTTTTGAAGTCTTGTCCTACCTGTCCTGGGAACACCCGAACCTTGAGGTCCTGTCATGGGAAGACCTTAGGTGGCGTTGCGTCGTCCCCAGTTTTCCAGAAAGATAAGCCCCTGGTTTCGGGGACCCTTTTATGGGCTAAGTCATCTATCAAGATACAGGCTCTAATCGACTCTGGGGTTGCTGGCCTGTTCATTGATGCTGCCTTTGTATCAAAGCACTCGATTCCACTGCAGCTGCATGACACTCGACTTGCCATTCAGGCTCTTGAAAGGAGACCTCTACAGCCTGCCCTTGTGACTCATGAGGCGGTTCCGTTGTCCATGGCCGTAGGGGCGCTTCACCATGAGATAATCCAATTCCAAGTTATTTTTTCGCCTAAGTTTCCGCTGGTTATTGGTTATCCTTGGTTACAGAGGCACAACTCCTCTTTTGATTGGCTCCGTGCTGAGGTTCTGTCCTGGTCACCACAATGCAGTGAAACATGCTTCCAGAAGGTAGCCAAGGTCCTGTGCACCTCTTCACTCTCCTCCCTGCCAGAGGAGTACCGTGATTTTAGCGATGTCTTTGACAAAGGTCAAGCCGGTAGTTTGCCTCCACACCGACCATATGATTGTGTAATTGACCTTCAATCTGGTGCCATACCCCCTCGTGGCCGCACTTTCGCGAGGTTTCGTCCACAAATCCTCGTCTCCTGCTGGTGCCAGTTTCTTCTTTGTAAAGAAGAAGAGCGGTGAACTGAGACCTTGTATTGATTATAGGGGTCTCAATCGTTTCACGATTAAGAATGCCTACCCGATTCCATTGATTACTGAGGTATTTGACCGCCTCAAGGGAGCAACGGTTTTCACGAAGCTTGATATGAGAGGGGCTTACAATCTCGTGAGGATTAAGGAGGGCGACGAGTGGAAAACTGCGTTTAATACCAGAGGAGGCCATTATGAGTACCTTGGCCTTTTGGCCTTTGTAACGCCCCAGCAGTTTTCCAGGAATTTATTAACGATGTCCTCCGAGATTTGTTGCAGTTATGTGTGGTGGTTTATCTCGATGATATCCTCATATTTTCCAAGTCCCTGGAGAGCCACCACACAGATGTCTGTCGTGTGCTTCAGAAACTAAGAGAGAACAATCTCTATTGTAAACTGGAGAAGTACGAGTTCCATCGTGAACAGGTTTATTTGTAACAAGTATATTTGTAACTTCTCTGCTCCTGTGTTGGCACATCCTGATCCTACGTTACCTTTTATCCTTGAGGTTGATGTTTCTGAGACTGGTGTTGGCGCCCTTCTGTCTCAACGTCCCACCTCAGAGTGGTATGCATCCTTGTGGCTACTTTTCCAAGAAATTGTCACCTGCGGAGTGCAATTACAAGATTGGTGACAGAGAGCTGTTGGCAATCATTTTAGCCCAGAAAGAATGGAGACATCTCCTTAAAGGTACCACTGTGCCGGTTCTCATTCTTACTGACCATAAGAATCTCACGTTCTTGTCTGAGGCTAAACGCCTCTCTCCCAGAAGGGCACGATGGGCTCTTTTCTTGTCAAGTTTCAATTTTCCTCCACTTCCAAGTTGGAGTCTGCTCCAGTTCCTGTGATTCCTCCTGATCATATTCTGCCTACTGTTCGCACCAGTCTTACTTCTCCTTTGGGTGACAGAATTCTTGCTGCTCAGGTCGATGCTCCTCCTGAGAAACCTTGTGACCGTTGCTTTGTCCCAGAGTGTCTCCGTACTGCCGTGCTCCAGACTTACCATTTTCCCAAGGCAGCTGGCCACACTGGGAAGAATCAACTCGTTTGGGCCATTTCCCAACAATTCTGGTGGCCTAGTCTACGTGCTGATGTAACTGCCTTTGTAGCTGCCTGTTGCGTGTGTGCTCAGAGTAAGACTCCACGACACCTTCCAGTGGACCTCCTACAACCTATACCCAATGGAGAGAGGCCCTGGACCCCCCTGTCTATGGATTTCATTGTGGAGTTGTCCAACTTCCAAGGCAACACTGTTATCCTTATGGTGGTTGACCGGTTCTCTAAGATGTGTCATTGTATTCCACTTAAGAAGTTGCCTACTTCTAAGGAACTGGCTTCCATTTTTGCTCGAGAGATCTTTCGCTTACATGGGCTACCCAAGGTGATTGTCTCGGACAGGGGCAGTCAGTTTGTCTCCCGGTTCTGGCGAGCCTTTTGTGCACAGTTGGGAATTCAGCTTGCTTTCTCCTCTGCGAATCACCCGCAGTCTAATGGGGCTGCAGAGCGAGCCAATCAGTCCTTGGAGCAATTCCTATGTTGCTATATTTCTGACCATCATAACAACTGGTCAGACCTATTACCATTGGCAGAGTTTGCTCATAATAGTGCTTTGAATTCTGCCTCCTGATTGTCTCAGTTTATGGCGAATTATGGTTTCCAACCTTCCATTCTGCCTGACTCGTTTGTTCTGCAGAGTATTCCTGCGTTAGAGGAGCATCTCCGTGGTCTTCGTTCCACTTGGGCACAAGTCCAGGAGGCTTTACGTCATGCTAATGATAGGTACAGACTCCATGCTGACCGCAGACGCCTGCCTGCGCCTTCCTACCAAGTTGAGGACAGGGTTTGGCTGTCATCTGGCAACCTCCGACTTCGTGTTCCCTCACTGAAGTTCGTATCCTTCGCAGGATTAACCCAGTGGCTTATGCGTTGGACCTTTCTCCTAGTATACACATCTCAAATGTGTTTAATGTCTCCTTATTGAAACCATTGGTCTGCAACCGATTTACCACCTCGGTGCCACATCCTCACCCTATACAGATTGAGAACCATGAGGAGTATGAGGTACAATCCATTGTTGACTCCCGTAGGTTTCGTGGGTGCATACAGTACCTGGTGCATTGGAAGGGGTACGGTCCGGAGGAATGCTTCTGGGTCTCATCCTTGGATGTATATGCCCCTGCCCCCTCCGTGATTTCCATAGACGTTTTCACCTCAAGCCCGGTGGGGGGGGGGTCGTTGAGGAGGGGGTACTGTCAGGGCTGGCTCAGCCCTTCCTTCTCTGAGCTGGCCGCTCAGCTGTCGGCTAATTGCCAGCTCTCATCTCTCTCCATAGTTACCCAGCTGTTCCTGATCCTGCTCGTCTGACCTACCTACTTAAAGCTGTCCAGCTCACTTCATCTCTGCCTTCGCCTTGGTCACATCACAAGAAACCATCTCCTGCGTTCCTGTTTAAGACTGGCTTTGCTGACATCCCTTCGGGCTCCTTATCCTGCTTGCTGTTCCTTTACTTGGATCCCTGACTTCTGGCCTGGCTGATTACCCGATCTGGTTACTGAACTGTGGCTTGGCTGACTACCCGATCCGGTTAATGGACTAAATAATAAACAAGTGTGATTTTACTGTACTTCTGTCTCTGCCTGGTTCATGGTTTCTGACAGGTGCCCAAGCGGCTGCCTGTTCTGGCCACCCTTGATCTGCTTCAGACATTGATCTGCAAACAGCAACGGTGCAATCTGCTGCACATGTGTCGAAAAAGGCCCACACCAAGGAACTTTTTAAAAGTCAGCGGGGAGTCAGCAGCACCCTGCACCTACAGATCTCTGCGGTGTGATGCAATAGGGTAGCTGCCCCCTAGAGGACATCCTGCCTCACCAGAGTTGTGCCTCCTCCTCTCTTCTCTCAGGCACCCAAGTACAGTCAGTCAGTGACCTCATAATTCCCTCCCTCCTCATCACTGGAGCAAATTTGGCAGTTTGCTGCAGCTGGGGGAACATGACTGCCAGTTTTTTGTCCTTCTGTGGCACCCCCTTGCTCTAGGCTCACGTTACTTTCTTTCTCAACCTGAGAACCAACATCGGAGTCTTCAAATCGCTGCACATCCTCCAGCAGCATGTACCCGACACTGTGGTCGAATAATTCTTTGGACTCCTCTGTGCATTATGGCGGGGCTATGGAAGGAGTGACTGTGGACAAGTAGCAGGTGGAATAGGCCCCTTTGGCAGCTGCGTTGGAAGGCAAACTACTCTGAGCCTGGGTGACCGAGGATGAGGAGGATGAGGACGGCTTTGTTATCCACTCCACCAACTCTTCTGCATGTTGTGGCTCAATAACGAGGGCAAGAAGCACTTAGGCCCCCGAAATACATTGACTACTTTTGGAAATGTACCCCTGACCTTTAATGGAATAAAGTTGTATCTGGACCTCTTAGTGGTGGTGTGGCGCTTCAATTTAAACTCTCTTTACATCACACTATAAGCCAAGGAGACTGTGGAGATCCTTTGGGGTGTAAAAACATTCCAGATCATTTACATCAACAGCAATACCTTAGGATAATTATACCAGTAAAATAAACCTTTGGGTCCCCCGCTATCTTTCCACTTTCCTCAACTTTAATTTAGTACCATCTGTGGGTCCTAAGATCATGGGCATCCAATATTGCATTTCATCCTTTTCATCCTCGTCCTTTACGTACAGAGATTTCTCCAGGTACTTTGAATCTTTTGGTATTATGTACTGTAGATGATTATATATTTAAAGTATTTACAGTTTTACATTGAACATTATTCTGAAATTTTTCGACAATTTTTTTTTTTATGTTTAAATATTTTTTTTTATTGTTATATTATTATTTCTCAAATAGCAAAAAAAGATACAACATCGTGAAATATTATGTGTTATCTTACCAGAGGCGGCTCTAGGCTTTGTGAGGCCTTAGGCAAAACCTAGACATGAGGCTTCACTCACGCCCATAATGGGAAAAATAATTCAAGCGATAAAAAAAATTAACTGTATAAATTACATATATTAAGAGCTTGAAAGTGCTTGTGTCAGCGCTCTATAGCTCAGTGCTGGTGTCAGTGCTCTCTATCTCGGTTCTGGTGTCAGTGCTCTCTATCTCAGTGCTGGGGTCAGCGCTCTCTATCTCGGTGCTGGGGACAGCGTTCTCTATCTCAGTGCTGGTGTCAGTGTTTACTATCTTGGTGCTGGTGTCAGCGTTCTCTAGCTTGGTGCTGGTGTCAGCAATCTCTAGCTCGGTGCTGGTGTCAGCATTCTCTATCTCGGTGCTGGTGTCAGCTTTCTCTAGCTCGGTGCTGGTGTCAGCATTCTCTAGCTCGGTGCTGGTGTCAGCACTCTCTATCTCAGTGCTGGTGTCAATGTTATCTATCTTGGTGCTGGTGTCAGTGCTCTCTATCTCAGTGCTGGGGTCAGCGCTCTCTATCTCGGTGCTGGTGTCAGAGTTTTCTATCTTGGTGCTGGTGTCAGCGTTCTCTAGCTCAGTGCTGGTGTCAGCGTTCTCTATCTTGGTGCTAGTGTCAGCTTTCTCTAGCTCGGTGCTGGTGTCAGAGTTCTCTAGCTCAGTGCTGGTGTAAGCGCTCTCTATCTTGGTGCTGGTGTCAGTGCTCTCTATCTTGGTGCTGGTGTCAATGCTCTCTATCTCGGTGCTGGTGTCAGCGCTGTCTATCTCAGTGCTGTTGTGAGCGCTCTCTTATCACGGTGCTGGTGTCTGAGTTCTTTAGCTCGGTGCTGGTGTCAGTGTTCTTTAGCTCGGTGCTGGTGTCAGCATTCTCTAGCTCAGGGCTGGTGTCAGCATTCTCTAGCTCAGTGCTGGTGTCAGCGTTCTCTATCTCGGTGCTGGTGTCAGTGAAGGAGATAGCAGTGGAGAAGCCAATCAGCAGGCATTGCCAGAGCAGGATGCGGAGCACCTGGGCTACCATGGCTGAGGATCAGCACTGGACTGGGACCTCCCAACCCCCCCCCCGCAGTGGATCCCTGCATAGGCGGGGTAAGGGCAGGGTGGAGGGAGGGGTGAGGGGCTGCCAATTACAGGTGGGCACACTGGGACACTGGCACAGGACTGAGCTGTCCTTACTGTTAATGACATATGATCAGGAGGAAGGGAGTGGAGGGGATGGGACAGGGAGTAGATATAAAGACCAGTCTCTGGCTGTGGCTGAGGGATGCTGCATGAACATGGATGGGGGGGCTGGCTCTCATATTAGTGGTCACTGGCTGCAGAAGGGGGTTGTGACATGGTAGCTGTGCCTCTCCCTGCAGCTGGAGCCCCAGTCGCCCCCCCCCCCCCCGCAGTGACTGACAGCCCCAGAGAGGGGCGGCCCGGACACCTCTCCTCTCCCACCTTCCCTTCCATCGACTCCATACAGTGCTCATGAGGCCTCCTCCGTGGTACCTTCCTCTTCCCCTCCTTGGCACTGTATGCCAGATGCCTCCTCCGAGTGTGAGGGGACCGCTCTACTGAGCACTCCAGTGGTGGAGGGGTGTCGGCTGGGGGGGGCACTATCTGTGTCTCAGGAGCAGCAGGGATTGTGCTCTGGCTGCTGGAATCTCCTCCCCTTCTCCCCCGGACAACACAGCCCTGGCCCCGCCTCCTCCCCAAGACACAGCCACACTCCATCCCTTCTCTCCACTGCCTGCCCCTAGTGGAGCTCACAGGCAATGTTAACCCGCTGCTGGCTGGAGCTTAACGCCACAGCGGCATTGTTGTCAGCAGAGGCGGCTCTTCAATTAGGCGGTCGCGAGGCCCCTGTGAGTGCGAGGCCTTAGGCAACTGCCTTAGTTGCTTAATTAGAGAGCTGCCTCTGATCTTACATAAAACTATTGTTACTTTACCTTCCCTCTCCCTTCCTCCCAACACACACCCGCCCCCCCTTACCACACCACCTAATCATTACTTGTGTATGTGCTTCTATTATTTGCAGAATCTCAGTGGGGGAGGGAAAAAAAAATACTCTAAGGGGCAAAGAACAGTACAGGAACAAAGAACGTCCAGGGTCCCCCAAGGAGGAGGGGTAAGAGCGGAAGGGAGTAATTAAAAAAAAAAGGACTCTCATCCACCCACCTCCATCCCCCTATAGGGGACATTCCATCTCATCTAGCCAAGGCCTCCACATTCTCTCAAACTTCCTGCAGTTACCCTGCCTAATATATGCCACTTTCTCACTCCAAACTATTGAATTGATGGTCTCCACCCAGTTCTTCACAGTCGGAGGGGTCTGTGACTGCCATTTCTGCGCAATTAATTTTCTCACCTGGAATAGGCATCTCAACACTACGGCGGTGCCGGTCGGGACTCTACCTTCCTCAATGCCCCCTAATAGACATGTCTTTACCACCGGTTCTAATGTAGTCTTAAAGGTTTTATTTGTCCTATCTACTATCTCCACCCAATATCTAAATAACTTTGGACACTTCCATACCATATGGATAAAATCCCCTGTCACCCTGCACCTGGAGCACTCATCCTTTGTCTCCACCCAAATTTGAACATTTTTTAGGGGTATAGTAGACTTTATATATTAAGAACAAATGAGATACTTTCTGTGAGGGGGAAATTGAGACCAGTGCTCCTTGTTTCAAAACCCTATCCCATTCTTCCGTAGTTATTGCCCCCACGTCTCTCTCCTATCCCGCTCTGCTCTTGGAAGGTCCTACTCTACTTATTATTCTAGCCTCCAGTCTGGCATATAGCTCGGAGATTAGTCCTTTAGATGTATCTGACTTTTATTTTTAGGAGAGTGGGGATCTGAGTCCATTCAATTATCTGTGACCTGAACTGCACTTGAAAAGCGTGTCTAATTCGAAGATATTTAAAAAACAAATTATTTGAAATGTTAAATTCCTGTTTTAAATCTACATATGTTTTCATAAGATTAACCTCATATAACTGGATTAGTCAGTTAATGCCCTGTCTCTCCCATTCCCTGGGCCTCTCTATACCGCTTACTTCCGCCAAGTTTCTATTGTTCCATAGAGGGGCATATTCTGGTATCCCTCTATACCCCGACAGTGCTTTCGTTACCTGCCATACTTTACTGACTAATTTTATCATCTGTAGATAAATGAGTCTGCCTCTAATACCTTTACTAGTATACTATGTGGGGCTCCCATTATCATCATTCTGCCACTGGAGTTCCCACCTCTAAGCCCGCTAGATGTTGCAACTGAGATGCCAAGAAATATGACCTCGGGTGGGGGAACGCCATACCCCCTTCTTTAATCGGTAACTGCATAGTTTGCAAACTGATCCTAGAATCACCCTTATTCCAAATGAGTTCCCTAAAGAGGGATTCTATTCTTTTAAACCACTTTTGGCCTATCCAAATCAGGGAGTTGTGAAACAAATATAGTATCTGCGGTAGCCATATCATCTTTATTAGATTGCAACGCCCTGCTGCAGATAGAGGGAGTCGGCTCCAGATATCTCCTTTTTGCTTTAATTTAAGTAGTAATGGGGCTAGGTTATTAATAACATACTGGTTTATATCGCTCGTAATCCAAACACCCAGGTATTTCAGCTTTGCAACTACTTTTAGGTGGGGAGTTCCAGATGGTATCTGGTTACCAAGTGGGTCAACCTGTAACAAGGCCAACTTCTCCTAATTGATAACCAGACCAGAAAATTGTCCGAACTCTCTAACCATTTGTATCACTGTATTTAATGAAGTTCCGACATCTCCAAGGAAAAACAGGACGTCGTCCGCGAACAGTGCTATATCCTGTCCTCCTCTGTCCCTGTCCCCTCCGGAATCCCTGTATGCCCAGCATTGATCTAGTCATAATTGCTAGTAGTTCCATCGCGAGTGTACAACAATGCCCTATACACACGGTCGGATTTTCCGACGAAAAAAAGTGCGATCGGATTGTGTTGTCAGAAATTCCGATCGTGTGTGGGCTCCATCGGACTTTTTCTGTCGGAATTTCCGACACACAAAGTTTGAGAGCAGGCTATAAAATTTTCCGACAACAAAATCCGATCGGTTAAATTCCGATCGTGTGTACACAAATCAGATGCACAAAGTGCCACGCATGCTCAGAATAAATTAAGAGATGAAAGCTATTGGCTACTGCCCCGTTTATAGTCCCGATGTACGTGTTGTACGTCACCGCGTTCAGAACGATCTGATTTTCTGACAACTTTGTGCGACCGTGTGTATGCAAGACAAGTTTGAGCCAACATCCGTCGGAAAAAATCCATGGATTTTGTTGTCGGAATGTCCGATCTATGTCCGATCGTGTGTACAGGGCATAAGGGGGGCAGGGGGCAGCCCTGTCTCATCCCTCTCTCCAACTGAAACAGTTCTGAATATTAATTTTTTATTTTAATTTTTTCTCTTGGTTCGCTATAAAGTATTTTCACCCATCTGATAAAAGAGGGCCCAAACCCAAATCTATATAAACTCTCCATAGATAGTCCCATTCCAGGCTATCGAAGGCCTGGGCAGCATCCTAGAGCCCACATTGTCTGTTGGGATCTGTATGTTTAAAAAAACTCTTCTAATGTTAATGCTAGTTGACCTGTTGAGAATAAAGCCTGGCTGGTCAGGATGTATAAGATTTTGAATACATCCATTTAAATGGGTTGCTAGCACTTTAGCCAAGATTTTTACATCCATGCATAATAGTGAGATTGGGCGATAAGAGGAAACATCTAATTGATCTTTCCCCTCCTTATGTATTACAGAATTGGTGGCTTCCGACATTGAGGTGGGGAGTTTCCCATTGGTTAATGCCCATCCCAGTGTCTTCAGCAGTTCTGGATGCAGTACCTCTCCATATCGCTTGTATATTTCTATCTGGAGCCTGTCCGGGCCTGGCGACTTTTGGTTGGACATCCTGGCCACTGCTCGCTGTAATTCATCTAAGGTCACCGGTGCCTCTATATCTGTTTTGTCCTTTTCTGTCAAAGTCGGGATTGTTATTCCATGAAGAAAACCATCCATTTTTCACTCCCAATTCCCCTATTAGATTTATACAGGGATAGTATTCACTGAATGTATTTATTATCTCAGTCGAGTCAGTAGAGATCTCTCTCCGAGACAGTTTAGGGGGGAGTATTAGATCTAATCAACAGGGACAGCATACGACCCACTCTCTCCCCTTCTCCAAACTGGCACGGTCTCTGGAATATTCGTCCGTTCTCTGTCTTCCTTGTAGTGGCCATTTTATACATTTTTTGCTTATCTAGCCATTGTATAAACAGGGAGCAATCAGCGCAAACAAATAGGTGAAATGAATGGATGCAAGCTGAACTCTATAGGTAACCACAAAGCCTATATACAAACAATAAAACAATGTCAGTGCAGCACAATAATATGAGGAAGAGATTCCATTTTTAAAATATAAGGACTCAGATGTCCAAAATGAAGAATGGCAAGTTCCCTCGTGATGGAAAAGGAAATAAATTCTTCAGTGTTTAATCGGTGACAATATCATCCACCACAGACAAACAGATGCGTTTACCGGATCAGGTGGACCTATTGTTATAGGAGGTCAGAAACGCATATATCCACTGAGAGATGAAGGCACACTCCAATGCAGCTGTGGGGTCCCCAATCCAACACCATGAGACACCGATCCAGCAGTGAGATGCAGCGGTATTGGTTCCCAAAGTGGCAATAATATGTGAAGACACAGCAGTCCCAAAAAGAAAAAAATGCTCTAAGTGTACTCCGTAAGTTTATTCAAGTAGGTAAAAGGCATAAAATATAGTGCTAGCAAGCGCACACAATAAAAATATCAATGAAAAGTTTCAATTGATAAAACGGCATGTTCTCATGCAAAGAACTGAGAGATGGCAGCGGGTGATGTGCATAGTAAAAGCTCCTCCCCCGTATGCGACGTTACGTCCAATAGGACTTCGTCAGCGAGGGTGGAGCTAGTGAATCACCCAGAGGCCTTAAATAGAGAGCTGGTGTCCGCAAGGTATGTAACAAAAGCCGGAAGTGGACACTGCACCTAAAAACGGCAATATTACCCAGCGGGGACGCCAGCCAATAGGAAAAATATCATAAAAACATTAAAAAATCAATCAATCCCCACTGACCCCAAGGAACCAAACGGATCATTAGGCAGTGAAGCAGATTCAAAAATTCATATTATATACCAGTGGCCATCTCTATACAATAACTATATCTAAATCCAGTGTACACATACGGGAGGGGAAAAAGAAAAGAAAGAGCACACACCTATCTGATCTTATTTGTCTGATATAAAGCAGTTGAGATCAAACTCAATGTTTTAACCCCCTAGGGACCGCAACTCGGGTTTCATGGATCCACAGGGATTCCCGCTGAATCAACTGCCTTATATAATTACCCCCTCTCCAGTGTTTGGTAACTTTTTCCAAACCCCAGAATTGTAAGCTTCTCGGATCCCTGTTATGGAAAATCCTGAAATGTTTTCACACCTCTTATGATATTATTTACGTGTTCTGCTATGCGGACCCCCATTGGTCTAGAAGTTCTCCCCACATATTGGAGTCCGCAATCGCATTGCAGCATGTATACCACCCCCACAGTATCACATGTGATTCAGTTGTTTATCTGGTAAGTTCTATTGGTGGCGGAGGCAATAAATTCCTTCCTTTTTTTGAGGTTGTGTTTGCATTGCTCACATGCTGGGCATTTCCCACATGGATAAAACCCGGACATAAAACTAAAAATTCTGTTTTCTTTTATCACAGGAGGATCCACCACACTTGGGGCTAACATATCCCTCAAGGTTGGTGGTCTCCTGTAGATAAATTTAGGACGAGCTGGTAAGACTGAGCCCAAAATATTATCTTTTTCAAAATGTCCCAATGTCTCAAAATGATCTTTTCAAACTTTTTGTGTTGAATGTTAAAATCTAGGATGATTCTATACTCAAAATGGTCTCTTCTTTTATTACTTCTGTCTGTATCAGCCACCAAAGTGGTTCGATCCATATTGCCAACATTCACAATTTCCTCCGATATATGTTCCCTAGTATACCCTTTTTGGAAAAACATTTCAGCTAAAACATTAGCTTGTGAGTGGTAATTCAAATCAAGGCGAATAAACTGTCCTCTTGGAATGTTGTATAGTCAAGAGTGATGATGATATCTAGGGGTATGTACCCGTTTCTGTCAGTCGGCTTGAAAAAATTCCTGGTCTTGAAAGAGCATCCCTGTTTGAAAATTTCTAAATCAAGAAAGGCCATGCTTGAGGCATCAGCATGATAGACGGATGGTCTTAGTGTTACCATTGAGCTTGAACATAAAAAGTTGGAGACTGATGAGATCCCCTTTCCCATATCATAAACAGATCATCAATATATCTTTGGCAGCAGACCAGCTGCGCCGGTCTGCTACCAAAGACAAAATCTTCCTCCCAAAGTGCCATAAAAATATTTGCGACACTCGGCGCAAAGCGATCGCCCATAGCAACTCGAGCATTTGCAAAAAGAATTTCCCATCGTACCAGAAATAGTTTCTGGCAAGGCAGAATTCTAAAGATTTCAGAAGGAAATCCTTAAGCCGGGGAGGTAAGTCAGATCTGTCCAAAGCCTATTGTATAGAATTTAAAGCATCTTGGTGGCCTATTATGGTGTATAGTGAGCTGACATCAGCTGTCACTAACAGGCTGTTCTCCTTACAGGGGATACGTTCCACAATCTGAATAATGTGTTTAGTATCTTTCAAATAGGCTGTAGTGGTAGATACTAGGGGTTTCAAAAAATAATCTCTGTACTGACCCAATCGCGCTGATACGGAGTTCACGATGGGCCTGCCTGGAGGAGACCTGGGATCCTTATGTATCTTGGGTAAAAAATACACTATCGGTCTTCTACAGGCACTAGGGTCTAAGTACAGCGCTTCCTTTTTATTAAGAACTCCCCGTGCTTTACCTAAGGAAATCAATGATTGTAATTCATTTTTAAACTGCAGGAGAGGATCATTGCCCAAAACTTGATATGTATTCCTATCCGATAATAAACGTCCATTTCCCCTTTATAGTAAGATTTGCTCATTGATAACCAATCCACCCCCCTTGTCAGCGGGGCGAATGACCACATATTTATTCTTTTCCAGCGCGCTGATTAGGGCCGATCCTAGGGTCACAGACGCCTGGGTGCAGAAATATTTCTGGCGCTCCCACATGGGCGTGGTCATCTTACCAACTCCTCCCCTTTACAAATAATTCTAAATAATTCTATGGCAACGACTCAAATACAGAGCTGCTCCCCTAAGAAGTCTTTGTTACCCTGAAATCCTCCCATGATCTCTTAACAATAAAGAAAATACAGGAAGAGAGAACACTAATGAGACCTGGAGGGGAACCTCTCTGATGCACACAGAGAGGGCTTCTGTTAGAAAGAGTCCCCAGACATAATACAGGATACGGTCAAAGACTGCAGACATGATACAAGAGATGGTCAGAGACTGCAGACATGGTACAGGAGATGATCAGAGACTGCAGACATGAAACAAGAGATGGTCAGAGACTGCAGACATGATACAGGAGATGATCAGAGACTGCAGACATGATACAGGAGATGATCAGAGACTGCAGACATGGTACAGGAGATGATCAGAGACTGCAGACATAGTACAGGAGATGATCAGAGACTGCAGACATAGTACAGGAGATGATCAGAGACTGCAGACATAGTACAGGAGATGATCAGAGACTGCAGACATGATACAGGAGATGATCAGAGACTGCAGACATGGTACAGGAGATGATCAGAGACTGCAGACATGAAACAAGAGATGGTCAGAGACTGCAGACATGATACAGGAGATGATCAGAGACTGCAGACATGATACAGGAGATGATCAGAGACTGCAGACATGGTACAGGAGATGATCAGAGACTGCAGACATAGTACAGGAGATGATCAGAGACTGCAGACATAGTACAGGAGATGATCAGAGACTGCAGACATAGTACAGGAGATGATCAGAGACTGCAGACATGATACAGGAGATGATCAGAGACTGCAGACATAATACTGGAGATGATCAGAGACTGCAGACATAGTATAGGAGATGATCAGAGATTGCAGACATAATACAGGAGATGATCAGAGACTGCAGACATAGTACAGGAGATGATCAGAGACTGCAGACATGATACAGGAGATGATCAGAGACTGCAGGCATAAAACAGGAGATGATCAGAGACTGCAGACATAGTACAGGAGATGGTCAGAGACTGCAGACATAGTACAGGAGATGGTCAGAGACTGCAGACATAATACAGGAGATAATCAGAGACTGCAGACATAATACAGGAGATGATCAGAGACTGCAGACATGGTACAGGAGATGATCAGAGACTGTAGACATAGTACAGGAGATGATCAGAGACTGCAGACATGGTACAGGAGATGATCAGAGACTGCAGACATGGTACAGGAGATGATCAGAGACTGTAGACATAGTACAGGAGATGATCAGAGACTGTAGACATAGTATAGGAGATGATCAGAGACTGCAGAAATAGTACAGGAGATGATCAGAGACTGCAGACATGATACAAGAGATGGTCAGAGACTGCAGACATAGTACAGGAGATGGTCAGAGACTGCAGACATGATACAAGAGATGGTCAGAAACTGCAGACATAATACAGGAGATGGTCGGAGACTACAGACAAGATACAAGAGACAGTCAGACACTGCAGACATGGTACAGAAGCTGGTCAGAGATTGCAGACATGATACAAGAGACGGTCAGAGACTGTAGACATGATACAAGAGACAGTCAGAGACTGCAGACATAGTACAGGAGATGGTCAGAGACTGCAGACATGGTACAGGAGATGGTCAGAGACTGCAGACATGGTACAGGAGTTGGTCAGAGACTGCAGACATAATACAGGAGATGATCAGAGACTGCAGACATAGTACAGGAGATGATCAGAGACTGCAGACATGGTATAGGAGATGATCAGAGACTGCAGACATAATACAGGAGATGATCAGAGACTGCAGACATAGTACAGGAGATGATCAGAGACTGCAGACATAGTACAGGAGATGATCAGAGACTGCAGACATAGTACAGGAGATGATCAGAGACTGCAGACATAGTACAGGAGATGATCAGAGACTGTAGACATAGTACAGGAGATGATCAGAGACTGCAGACATAGTACAGGAGATGATCAGAGACTGTAGACATGGTACAGGAGATGATCAGAGACTGCAGACATGGTACAGGAGATGGTCAGAGACTGCAGACATAGTACAGGAGATGGTCAGAGACTGCAGACATAGTACAGGAGATGGTCAGAGACTGCAGACATAGTACAGGAGATGGTCAGAGACTGCAGACATAGTACAGGAGATGGTCAGAGACTGCAGACATAGTACAGGAGATGATCAGAGACTGCAGATATGGTACAGGAAATGAGCAGAGACTGCAGACATGGTACAGGGGATGATCAGAGACTGTAGACATGATACAAGGGACAGTCAGAGACTGCAGACATAGTACAGGAGATGGTCAGAGACTGCAGACATGGTACAGAAGATGATCAGAGACTGCAGAGATAGTACAGGAGATGATCAGAGACTGTAGACATGATAGAAGAGACAGTCAGAGACTGCAGACATAGTACAGGAGATGGTCAGGGAGTGCAGACATGGTACAGGAGATGATCAGAGACTGCAGACATGGTACAGGAGATGGTCAGAGACTGTAGACATGATACAAGAGACAGTCAGAGACTGCAGACATAGTACAGGAGACGGTCAGACTGCAGACATGATACAAGAGATTGTCAGAGACTGCAGACATAATACAGGAGATGGTCAGAGAATACAGACAAGATAGAATAGATGGTCAGAGACTGTAGACATGATACAAGAGACAGTCAGACACTGCAGACATGGTACAGAAGCTGGTCAGAGATTGCAGACATGATACAAGAGATGGTCAGAGACAGCAGATATGATACAAGAGATGGTCAGAGACCGCAGACATGATACAAGAGATGGTCAGAGACTGCAGACATGATACAAGAGAAGGTCAGAGACTGAAGACATGATACAAGAGAAGGTCAGAGACTGCAGACATGATACAGGAGATGGTCAGAGACTGCAGACATGATACAACAGAAGGTCAAAGACTGAAGACATGATACAAGAGAAGGTCAGAGACTGCAGACATTATACAAGAGATGGTCAGAGACTGCAGATATAATACAGGAGATGGTCAGAGACTGCAGTTCCTATGGACATTAGTAGATAATGGCCGATCGGCCCTCTCACCTGACCCAGCGATGGTTCCTCTGATCAGGAGTCAGCTCACTCTGAATTGCCATGGCGACTCTGCTGGGTAGCACCCAGATCTGTATTCTGGCAGTGACTCCATTCCTTTCTCTGCCAGGGATGGCGCTAGGCTGTGTGTCTTACCCTCTGGTGGCGCAGGGCAGTGGGGTTTCCTCTCTGATGGTGTTCCCTCAGCACTGTCCTCTCCCTCTGGAGTCCTGGGTGTACTTCCCTGAAAGCTTTCCCAGGCTCCTGTATCTCTCTCTCTCCCATTCAGCTGAGCATGCTGTGTGGGCTGCAGTTTCCGTGTTACAGTGGGGCTGCCAGTCCTCGGGACTACATGTCCCACAATCCTCTTCTCTGCTCCTTTTTCTATTCTATTTTTTCACTGGCTGATATGAAGGCAGGGGAAGAAACATAGTGGGAGGCTGTGCTGGCCAGCGCCACTCACTAGTATAGCAGTGCACGTGCGGAGGAGAGGGAGGGGAAGGGGCGAAAGAAGAGCCCGCAGCTGCAGTGACGTCACTAGGGTTGGTGTCACCAGGTGCTATATAAGATGGTGTCACCCCCCTTCCACCAACTTTAGTCGCCCCTCAGTACAGACCCCCCTCCACTAAGTATAGACCCCCCTTCGTCAGTGCAGGCCCCCCACTAAGTATAAATCCCTCTCTCAGTACAGACCCCCCCTTCATCAGTATAGACCCCCCCAGGACAAACCACCCCCCCTCCATTAGTAGACCCCCACCAGGACAACCCCCCCTCCATTAGTACAGATCCCCCCAGGACAAAGCCCCCTCCATTAGTACAGACCCCCCACAGGACAAACCCCCCTTCATTAGTACAGACCCCCCAGGACAACCCCCCTCCATTAGTACAGACCCCCAGGACAACCCCCCCCCTCCATTAGTACAGACCCCCCACCAGGACAAACCCCCCTCCATTAGTACACCCCCCACCCAGGACACCCCCCCTCCATTAGTACAGACCCCCCCGGACAAACACCCCCCTCCATTAGTACAGACCCCCCAGGACAAATTCCCCTCCATTAGTACAGACCTCCCCAGGACAAATCCCCCTCCATTAGTACAGACCCCCCAGGACAAATCCCCTCTCCATCAGTACAGACCCCCCAGGAGAAACCCCCCTCCATTAGTACAGACCCCCCAGGACAAATCCCCCCTCCATTAGTACAGACCCCCCAGGACAAATCCCCCCTCCATTAGTACAGACCCCCCCAGGACAAATCCCCTCTCCATTAGTACAGACCCCCCCAGGAGAAACCCCATCCATTAGTACAGACCCCCCAGGATAAATTCCCCATTCATTAGTACAGACCCCCAGGACAACCCCCCTTCATTAGTACAGACCCCCCCTGGACATCCCCCCTCCATTAGTACAGACCCCCAGGACAAATCTCTCCATTAGTACAGACCCCCCAGGACAAACCCCTCCCCTCCATTAGTACAGACCCCTAAGGACAACTCCCCCTCCATTAGTACAGAACCCCCAGGAAAACCCCCCCATTAGTACAGACCCCCCCAGGACAACCCCCATTAGTACAGACCCCCAGGACAAACCCCTCCCCTCCATTAGTACAGACCCCAGGACAACTCCCCCTCCATTAGTACAGACCCCCCAGGACAACCCCCCATTAGTACAGACCCCCAGGACAACCCCCCCATTAGTAAAGACCCCCCTGGACAAACCCCTCTCCTCCATTAGTACAGACCCCCAGGGACAAACCTCCCTCTATCAGTACAGACCCCCCAGGACAACCCCCCCATTAGTACAGACCCCCCCAGGACAACCCCCCCATTAGTACAGACCCCTAGGGACAAACCTCCCTCTATCAGTACAGACCCCCCAGGACAACCCCCCATTAGTACAGACCCCCGAGGACAACCCCCCCATTAGTACAGACCCCCCAGGACAACCCCCCCATTAGTACAGACCCCCCCCAGGACAACCCCCACCCCATTAGTACAGACCCCCCAGGACAACCCCCCCCATTAGTACAGACCCCCAGGGACAAACCTCCCTCTATCAGTACAGACACATTATTAACACCCGGGCGGCAGCTAGAGAGGACAGTGTGCAGCCACGCCGCCCAGGTGAAGAGCAGATCGAGACAGCCAAGGAGCAGCTTAGGCGGGAGTGAGAGACAGAACGGAGGAGAGTGGAGAGAACCTGTGTCAGGCTGCAGGCACGGGCCACCCCTCCCCAGCGAAGTCACTGCGCGGCTGGTCTCTCTCAACACAGAGACCAGCCGCTCCGATCTCCGGCGGCTGCTCTCCTCTGACAGGAGGAGGAGGGAGGGGGACAGGCTCTAGCAATGTAAAGCACAGCGGCGCGGCCGCTCCGCAGCGGTGACCTGCTGCGGACAGACCTACTTCTGCACACGGAGGGGAGGAGGAGGAGGGAGGGGAGCACTCTGGCTCTTCAGCGCCCCCACCTCTCTGGCGCCTGGGTGCACTGCACCCCGTGCACCCGCCTGGGACCGGCCCTGGCGCTGATTCCTTTTTTGAAATATGACGGATCCCCTACTTTTTTCATTTTCAATTCCTCCAAATCACTAATAACCATGTTTTTGAAGACTTCTATATGTTTATGGTCATTCTTTGGAGGATTGAAAACTGACTTGCTGGCCAGATTTCAGAGGAGTACCAGAAGTGACTCCAGAACCTGTGAGAGCAGATCTTTCACCAGGTTTAGAGAGAAAGTATCTCTTAATGTTCAAAGTCCTCACAAACTTCTGTAAACTAATGTAAGTCTGGAATTTACTGAAATTACGTGCAGGTGCAAACTTGAGACCCTTATCGAGGACCCTTATTTCGTCCTCAGATAAGTCAATACCACTAATGTTGTAAATACCAGTTCCTAATGGGACTTTTGCCTTTTTTGTTTTTCGTACAGCTTTTCTCCCTCTTTGCCTTCTTTTGCCTCCTTGTCTGTTTCCTGTTGGTGTGTGGCCCCATGATCCTTTCCAATGGGGCTGGGGGTTCCCTAAAAAATGCTCCCTTGATGTATATCATCTTTAAAGAGAGGGGTAAATCTATTATACATGGGTATTGGAGCTCAATCATATTGATGGTCACTATCTCCATAATATGAATCATGTTCCTTATACGAATAGTGGCCCCTATTGGACATATTACTGGGGTTCCTACCTCTGGAGGAGCGTGGGGGACCCCAGTTGTCTCCTCTATGTCCTAGATCCTGAGAGGGTGGATAATGATGATAACTACCCCTATCTATACCACCCCTGGAGGGATTACCTCTCCCTCTATTATTGGAGTTTGTATGGCTTCTAGGGACAGCTCCCTAGGGACTAGGGACATGTCTAGATACAGCCGTTCCCTTTGCTTGTCTGGGGTTGGGTCTTCGACATATCGCCTCTCTGCCAGTATCGCCTCATTCCTAATGTGCCAATTTTTTGACGCAGGTTTTCACAGATTGGTGAACCCTAATTAATTGCAAAATGTTCTTCCAGCTCTTACTTTGCCTGTTTTTTGTTGCCCTGTTACAGTTTTTTGAGACATGTTGCTGCCATCAATTTTAACATTGCCTTATTTTGTTCTAAAAATTGTGTATTTTCTTAGTTTAAACATTTTATATGTTTTTCAATTTTCAGTTGTCAATAAAATATGGGCATACACCCCGCGCAATTGACCCAACAATTTATGAGAATACGCTGGGCTGTACTACCAGAACTATAAAACCTTCCATATAAATGTGATAAATCAATTAGTGTGCATAATTACTGCAAAATGACAAAATGAGCAAGAAAACGATCCCCTCAGGAGATGCTAGATGAATTAATACAATCACAAAACGTCCACAATAGAGAAAACGTAGCTGATGGTTAAAAACCCCCTTCATAGAAGAAGCAATGGGCGGACTTCCAGCTTTCTCATCCTTAGAATCAAACAGGGCTGGTTATGTACCGAAATAGAAATTGCTTGGAAGAAACCACAAAGCACACGTTCCACCGAAGGAGAAAAAGAGAAGCATATAGCATAAAATCCTAAAATACCAAGGGTCACCTGCGCATAAATACGCTACTCACGGGACCGGTAAGCAAAGCAGGCATTCAGATATTTGGTCGGTTCGCCGCTCTCCGGCGTGCGTTCCACCACCAGGAAGTGATGTCACTGGTAACAAATCGGACGGCCGTGGACAGGATGTTGCGTCGACGCGTTTCGCCCCTCCCCCAGGGCGTTATCAAGGAGTCTTTGATAACGCCCTGGGGGAGGGGCGAAAGTGCGTCGACGCAACATCCTGTCAGGGAAGTACACCCAGGACTCCAGAGGGAGAGGACAGTGCTGAGGCTTGACCATAAATTGTTGGGTCAATTGCGCGGGGTGTATGCCCAGTTCTCTGACACCTTCTATCATGTGTCACTTTATATTCACCATTTGAGTTTTGAATTTGTTTAATTTTTATTTACATATAGTTGCCAGCGCAGTTTATCTGGTTATATAATATCAAAGTACAGTACTTTCACTCTGCAGCTGCAACATAGATTTTCTATTTTGAGATCACGGATTATATATATTTGCGAGTGCTGTATTGTATGATTTTATGTCAATAAAATATGGGTTTATGAGATTTGCAAATCATTGTATTCTGTTTTTATGTAGATTTTAGTGTCCCAACTTTTTTTTGGAATTGGGGCTGTAGAAATTCTGCCCTGGAAATCCTAAGTTCTTTTGGTTGTTACTTAAAGCAAGTCATTGGCTGGGTGACAGGCTGGATAATATAATGTACACTCACCGGCCACTTTATTAGGTACACCTGATCAATTGCTTGGTAACACAATTTGCTAATCAACCAATCACATGGCAGTTCTTAATATATTTAAGCATCTAGACGTTGCCAAGACGACTTGCTGAAGTTCAAACTGAGCATCATAATGGGGAAGAAAGGGGATTTACTGTAAGTGACTTTGAACATGGCATGGTTGTTGGTGCCAGACAGGCTGGTCTCAGTATTTCAAAAACTGCTGATCTACTGTGATTTTCACGCACAATAATCTCTAGGGTGTACAGAGAATCGTCCGAAAAAGAGAAAATGTCCTGTGAGCTGCAGTTGTGTGGATGAAATTGCCTTGTTGATGTCAGAGGAGAATAAGCAGACTGGTTCGAGATGATAGACAGACAACAGTTATGCCGCGTACATGCATAGGAATTTCATCCCGCAAAAGACCGATGAGAGTTTTTTTGTTGGAAAACGCGACCGTGTGTATGCTCCATCAGACTTTTGCTGGCCAAATTCCAGTCAGCAAAAGATTGAGAGCATGTTTTTAATTTTTTGGTCGGAAAAAGTTCCTATCCGAAAATGCGATCGTCTGTGGCAATTCCGACGCGCAAAATTCCTACACATTCTCGGAAGCATTAAACTTCATTTTCTCGGCTTGTCGTAGTGTTGTACATCACTGCGTTCTTGATGATCGTAAGTTCAGCGAACTTTTGCGTGACCGTGTGTATGCAAGGCAAACTTGAGCGGAATCCCGTTGGAAAAGCCGTCATATCTTTTTCCGACGAGAAGTCCGATCGTGTGTACGCGGCATAACTCAAATAACCACTCGTTACAACCAAGGTATGCAGAATACCATCTCTGAATGCACAACATCGAACCTTGAAGCAAATGGGCTACAACAGCAGAAGACCACTTTGAGGGAAGTAGCCCAGTCTCCAAGGGGAGGGGATCATGCTCTGCCTCAGTATGTCACAGTACATGTTGGCATTCATGGTTCCCTAAATGAACTGTAGCTCCCCAGCACTCATGCAGCCCCAAACCATGACACTCCCACCACCATGCTTGACTGTAGGCAAGACACACTTGTCTGTGTACTCCTCTTCTGGTTGCCGCCACACACGCTTGACACCATCTGAACCAAATAAGTTTATCTTGGTCTCATCACACCACAGGACATGATTCCAGTAATCCATGTCCTTAGTCTGTTTGTCTTCAGCAGACTGTTTGCGAGCTTTCTTCTGCATCATCTTTAGAAGAGGCTTCCTTCTGGGACAACAGCCATGCATACCAATTTAATGCCGTGTGCAGTGTATGGTCTTAGCACTGACAGGCTGACCCCCCACCCCTTCAGCCTCTGCAGCAATGCTTGCAGCACTCATACATCTATTTCCCAAAGAAAACCTCTGGATATGACGCTGAGCACATGCTCTCAACCGTTTTGGTCGACCATGGTGAGGCCTGTTCTGAGTGGAACCTGTCCTGTTAAATCGCTGTATGGTCTTGGCCACTGTGCTGCAGCTCAGTTTCAGAGTCTGCAGCTCAGTTTCAGAGTTTCAGAGGCAATCTTCTTATAGCCTAAGTGTCAAGTCTCTCACTTACCAGACCGGAGAGTCCACTTGGGCAGAGGGTAGGCTCCCTTACGTATCCGACTCACGGCCCCTGGTAGAGCAGACAGGAGGCCCACGAGTGCGGAGTGGTATGAGAGCCTGTGCAGAAGTCCGTGATCCGGAGGCTAGCAGTCTTCAAACAGCAGATGATAGTCAGCGGTACAGGCAACAGATGCTGAGCAGAAGCTGGAGACAGGTTAATGCACAGGCTGGGTTTTGCAACAGGCGAGCAGCAGAGGTACAGAAGGAGCAGGCAGAAGCGAGGTCAAAAACAGGCCGGGGTCAAATGCAGGCGGAGGTCAGGAGAGTCCAGAAGGCAAGCCGGGTCGTCAACAGATCAGGAACACAGGAATCACAGGAACTAGGAACAGGAAACAGGAACTAGGCACAGAGCTGTTGATCAAGCAGCACTGATCAGAGGGAGAAGCAAGCCTAAATAGGCTGATTGGCGCCAAACGCCACGTTCGTGCATGCGCCGTTACACACAGGCGCCCGCGCACCAGCACGTGACCGAGCGCGCCCCCGGAAAGTGGCGCGCACACCTGCGCCACCAGGCAGACGCATAGCAGCGCCCATAGGCGAACGCGCGCTAACGCGAACGCGCATACTCGCCCGGGCACCACCGCGTCCGCCACAGCCAGCCGGCATGCCAGCACCAGTGCCCATAGAAGCAGGCGCCCAAGCACCCGCAGGAACGTGCGCACCAACGCGCCCCGGCGCGCAACGACGCCCAATCAGGTAAGCTCTCTGACAGTGCCCCCTCCTCAAGGGCAGACGCTGGATGCCCAACTGGGCCAACTTTGAGGCATGTGAGTCCTTGAAAGCTTGCAGGAGTTCCCCGGCATGCAAATTATCTTCAGGTTCCCATGAATTGTCCTCAGGGCCATATCCCTTCCACTTTATGAGGTATTGGGTTTGATTTCGTCTTTTTCTGCAGTCTAATATTGCCTCTACTTCAAATTCCTCCTCGTGGTCTACAAGGATGGGTTTGGGTGGACCGACAGTACGGCCAACAAAAGAATTGGGGATAACCGGTTTTAAGAGAGATACATGGAATACCGGGTGCACCTTCAGTGAATTCGGCAGATCAAGTTCGTAGGCGACATCATTAATCTTCCTCTTTACCAGGAAGGGACATGCCAGTTTCAGATTGGTGGTACTGAAACTGCAGCCTTTAGTCCTAGTAGTGACTGTTATATTGCAAACCTCTCATTGTTGGGCAGATAGTCAGATACAATTATATTGGCTTTCAAACTGCACACCTTTAATCACATACTAATGTGAACACACTCATATACAGTATTCCATCCCCAAATTTAACACTTTAGGAGGTATAGACTCCATGTTAATGAATACCATATAGATTTATAAGAGTGTAACGGTTTAAGTACTTCACAAGGCTATCCCGATACAGACCTAATTATTTAGGTTTTCAGGTAGCGCCATACAAGCCCATTTTTTATTTTTATTTTCACAGTTCCAATACCTGTACCCTTAGTTCTTCGGGGACCACAATCCTGTTTTCGTGCCAAAATAGGCCATCCTTGATACAGGCCCCAGCAGGTGGCGTCGCCCCCATAGACGCCCGTCTGATTTGGGAGATTAGATCTTCTTGTAGAAGCAAGAAATTTCCAGGGGAAAGGATGGTATCTGGAGGTGCGGTTTCTTCCGAATCATGGAACATTCGTGAGAGTGCGTCAGATTTAATATTTTTGGATCCGGGTCTGAAGGTGACATGGAACTGGAATCGAGAAAAAAAAAGTGCCCATCTGGCCTGCCGGGGTCTTAGCCTCTTAGCTGTTCTCAGGTATTCCAGGTTTTTATGGTCCGTGTAGACCAGTATGGGATAAGCAGCACCCTCCAGAAGGTAACGCCATTCCTCTAAAGCCGCCTTAATAGCTAGGAGTTCACGGTCACCCACATCGTAGTTCCTCTCGGAAGGCGAGAGTTTTCATGAAAAGAACCCCACAGGGTACAGAAGAGCTTTGGTGCCTTGTCGTTGTGAGAGTACAGCCCCTACCACAATTTCTGAAGCGTCAACTTCTAACACAAATGGTAGAGCTGGGTTGGGGTGTTTTAAAATGGTGGCTGAGGTAAATAGAGCCTTGAGTTCCTCGAAGGCCGACTGCGCCTTAGGAGTCCAGCAAAACCGACTTCCTTGTCTGGTAAGTTCAGTATGAATTTTCTATAGAAGTTGGCAAAGCCAATAAAACGTTGTACCCCTTTCTTATCAATAGGTGCAGGGCAGTCCAGGATAGCAGATACCTTTTGGGGATCTATCTTGATGCCCTCAGGGGAGATGATCAGGCCCAGAAACTGAATGCATTGAAGCTCAAATTCACATTTCTCAAGTTTTGCATAGAGGCCATGTTGCCTGAGTCGAGTGAGAACATTTCGCACATGCCTGCGGTGGTCGGTCAGAGAAGAGGAGAAAATCAGAATATCATCCAGATAGACTATGACATAGAGGTCTAGGTAGTCACGGAATACGTTGTTGACAAAGTGTTTGAAGGTGGCTGGCGCATTACACAGGCCAAAGGGCAAGACAAGATACTCGTAGTGCCCAAAACGAGTACGAAAAGCTGTTTTCCACTCATCCCCTTCTCTTATGCGGATTAAGTTGTACGCCCCGCTGTTAGGGAAATTAGGCTGTACGCAGAGCACACAGCCAAATTTCCTGTTTCTAATCATAATAACAATTTCGTCTATGATATAAATGCATCTCACCTTTTGATCATATATCTCTCCTTCTGAAGTAGACCCTCCTCTGGTGTGTGTGCCTCATGCTCACAAATAGATTCACAACCTTAAGCTTCCAGTTCCAAGATCACACTGACCCCTCAGCCGTGTGCTCACTCTTTATTAGCATAACAGGAAGTCCCCAAAGCTCGAGGGTTCGGCCTCCAACAGCCAATAACACCTCCTACAAAGCTTGTGACTTCACAGGAAATGACCTCACAGGATATCAATGACCATATAAGGATTTAACAACACAGGAAAATGCAACAACCAATGAACAATGACTATAGGAGTCTTATGGGTGTGTCTGAGCAGAGACAGGGTGCATGCATATTTTTAGAAGCCACTGGCTTTCAAACATTAACCCTGTCTCCAACCAGAACAACCCAAAAGACTCCCGTATTTACATTGATAGAAATCCCTATTATACATTGTTCCAGAGAACAATGTATACCTGGATTATTCTACTGTCTTTGTGGACGAGAGATTATCGGCAGGCGTACACTCATTGGGCCACAAATGTGTTGATCGGGCACACAGGGGAAACATGAGAGCACACTCGTTAAACCGATAATGTCTTTGCAGAGCGAACACACACCCACCAGACGATCGTTCTGTGCATCGCACAGGGGCCCTTAGCTGGCGGACATGTCCCCACTCCACAAACATTTCTCTACATCCTCAAAGAGCTTTTCACTACCAAACGGATCTCAACCAGCATCAGTCTGCCCCAGTCAGCTCTTTTGAGCGGGCTACGATTGAACAGTCACTGGGAGACTTATGACAATACATTAATATAAAATTTTCCACAACAGTCCCTCCTCTTGTCATATGATCCCATGTGTCCCTCAATGAATCCTGATCTTCTTCTTAGTCCATAAAAAGTAAAATACGGCTTGACATGTAGACTCTGTTGGAGATGACATGGTGAGGTGTAGTAGTCGCCAGTCAGTCTGGGATCCTCTGTGTCTTGTACTTGGGTCGGGCTTCGGGGCATCTCATCAGGGAAGATGTGGTCATCTGCTCAGGTTCTGGTCATGCGTCCAATTAGGCAACAGGAACACTTCATCATGGCATATAGAAGGAATAGAAACTAAAACAACATGGGTATATATACCCCTGCTTCCTTCACTATGATCCGCTGAAAGATAAAAATTAAATCCCCAACGATTCCCAAACCCTTAAAAAGGATTCCAACCTTTACTAGCTATAGCTCTGGCTTTGCCTTGTAGGGATCTAAACCTTATCCATATGGGCCTGAACTTTGTCACTACTATCCCCGATCCAGGTATAACAATCTTTACTTATGAAGTCCCAGAAACCCCCTTGGACTGTGGGAACTTCCTTGTAGCTTCAACAGTTACATGAAAAAGAGAAAAGAGAAATTGTTCAAGCGTTTCATAAGCTCAAGCCCCCACCGTGTACAAGCAATTCCCTTCCAGCTGTCCCTGCCATTCTTACCTTCTCTCGCGACATCAGATCCTCACGATCGGCCGCGACATAAGATGCTGGGACTAGTTTCACCAGCACACATGAACCTCTTGCCTTAGGGGAATTACCTTATAAGCTGTAGATCTGCATTAATACCAAACTACAGTTGAAGCACACTTGTGGGCTACCTAGTTATCCCGATACCACAGCTGGCAAGAACCAGAGCTATTGTTAAAATTATAATTAATTTTACCCTCTAGAAATGTTCTGTTAAGTTCTATTGACAGGTGTCTGTTTGGATTTTACTAGTCTGTCAAAACTCCTCACACCAATATGAACGTCACATATAGCATGTACAGCCGTCATCGCTGGGGCACTAATACCCGACCATGTGTCCTGTTCTCTTTCTTAGCTAGTTTGGATGCTTTTCTTCGTTACCCTTGCTAAAATGTATTAAACAAAAATATAAATTAACAAAGATACTTCTCTACTCTTTGTGGTTGATCCTCTTCTTGCAGTGGCTGGCGTGGTCTCATCCCTCAAGCTTCTTTCCAATGACCCAGTCACCTGGTTGGAAAGAATGTAAACTGGTTATTGTGTCAGGGTCCAGGATGGACTCGTGAACCCTGTGGTGGACTTTTTGAAAATCATGTTACAGTGATTGCACCTACCCCATCAACTGAAAATGTAGGTGACAGCTAATGAGGAAAGTACAATTCTGTGTTTCGTTGACCTTCAAACAAACCTCATATGACAATAACCCAGACATCTGGACTGTGGTCACTGCATAACCTGTGCATGGCTTACCATCTGGGGTGTAATACCTGGAACCATTGACAAAAAGGTTCTTAGCATCTGGGATAGGAGCCTCTTTCACCAGACTGCTGCTTGCAGATTCAAATTCTATCAAAGAAAGACAGTCTTAGCATAAACTTGGTTAGAATTACTAAGGTTAGTATTATTGGTTTGAAAAATTGTCATTCTCACCACTATCATCCCCCCTTTTCTTCCTCCTCATTACAAACTGGAGGAAGACATGCAGGGTTTAGAATGGTATAGAATAAAACAGTGAGATAGCCTTTGATACTTTTACCTTCTTATACACCTGTACACACACTTCCAGAAACTCTTTGGACCTGAAAAGATACTTATAAACAAAAGTTATTATTCTATCCTTCAAAGAATGGTAAACAATACAACATTCATGTACATTGGTAAATTGTCACTGACATTCCACAAAACCGAAAATAACTAAACCCTCTGAAAATCTTACTTTCACGTTTTTTTTTTTTCTAAAATACAACAGCCGTACAACACACAAGAGGGCTGTCGCGGTAGGTTCAAACATCTTGTTACCACATACAAACAATGAAACAAAGACAAACATTTAGTCTCATTATGGTTTGCGCCTTTGTCACCATAATCGACCCCCGCATTCCGATTATCCTACACGGCCTGAGCGGGGCTGTTAGCATACTACTCCTCACATTTACATGCTCTACAACCGATTATCGGCAGCCCTATAAATGTGTTGTCAGACAAACTACAAAGCACCATGAAATCCTCCGCTATTCAAAACAATATTATGGCTTCTCTCTGTACCTCGATATTACAACAATAACTTGGATGCCTCCTGTTTGCTCTCTACCCAAAACTGTATTACAGTATAAACCTTAATATAATTTAAAAATAAAAATGATTTCGTCCTTCTAAACACAAGTCAAAAGACCCCAAGCCCCTCCCACCAACTTCCTGTTGCACACCTGAGTAGGAAGAGGGAGGGGGAGGGGAAGCCTTGAATAGCTTCATATTTTGTCTATCAAGACATTAGAAATCTTCACTAGAAACATGAACTTCTTTAAAACAACTGGAGTAAAAAACCTAAATGATTCTACTGGAAATGGAATTCAGTACAAAACCAGAGATATTTTGCTGGAGACTAAAATCAGCATAAACAAAAAGGCAGTTGCAGCAATCGAAAATCGGTCCACGGCAAAATGGTGAATGAACTCAGGACTACAGAAAAATGGCCGACATTAACAAATGACAAGAAAACCAGGATTTCTTCCTACAAAAACTGACTATACAATTGAGACACCAATTTTAACACTTATCCCTAGACAAACACTTTAGGCTATGTCAATTAGGGCCTATACTGAAATATAGGCATATTTAACTAAACAATATTGGGTGGCACAGTGGTGTAGGGGTTAGCACCCCCGCCCAGCAGCAAAAAAGGGCAACTGGCTTGAATCCCAACCATGACACCACCCGCCCGTTCTCTGCATGTCCTCCCTGCGTCTGTGTGGGTCTCCTCTGGGCACTCTGATTTCCTCCCACACTCCAAAGACATGCTGGCAGGCCAATTTGCCTCCATCCAAAATTGACCCTAGTACATGAATGCAAACTGGGGACCCCGGACTGCAGGCTCCCCGAGGGCAGGGACCGACGTGAGCATGCGATAAACGCGTGGAGCCCTGCGCAAACCGATGGCGCTATATGGGTACCTTTAAACAAATATGAGCATCTCAATGAGACACAATGCACAGGGACAACCGCAGACACACACCCACACTCAGGATGGACTGGTGTCTCCACTCAAACCCCACCAACCATGCAATTATGTAATATATCCAAAATGCCAAAGTTACATAAAACATGAAATAAAACGTCTTAAACAATACACTCTTGTCGCAAATACAACACAATATTTAACTCTGAGAGTTAGAAAGTCCACAGAACTCCCCCCATGCTATTACCTAGAAACCTGAGACCCCCACAGGGTGTAAACAGCTCCTATTGTGATGTCCCAACAATGCATGGGCACTTGGATATGCGACAGGCATTTCAACTTAAAACCAATATTCAATACAGAAAACGCAATAGTTTCCTTGAAAAGTATGTAAACAGTACAAAAATAGAATTCACAAAATGGTGCCTAGAAGCCAGATTGTAGCTTAAAGCACATGGCTTTGTACACACAAAGAATACACAATGGAGAAGCTTCCCGTATAGGAAGGCTCACAGGTCTTCAAAATGGCCGCCGATGAACATGGTGACCACAACAAAGGCCAGACACCAACAAAATGGTGCATTTTCCCGCCAAAACTGACCAAGATGGATAAACATTTCAAAGTTCACACACAAAAGAAAAGAAAATGGGTGACCGTAGTCACATGGTAGACAACAACAAGAGAACAAAAGGAAGTAGCAGACAAAAACCATTTTCCTGCCAAAACCAAAAATTTCTCCCCCAAAAATTACACATTCGAGATACTAAATGAACGCTTAGACAAACATTTAAAAGTGTTTAAAGTTACAAAAAAAACACAACTTAGGAACACATGCTATCCAATGAAACAACCAAGCCACATAACCCACAATTACACGGCTGTAACATACCCTCAAACTCAGTTCACATCAGCTTTCACAGGAAAAAGACACTGAGAGATACAGACAGTGAATGTCTGTTCAGAACATTATAGTTCCCTTCCACCAGGGCGTAGCCCCTTTCAACACAAACACAACAATGCCTGACCCTTCACTAAACTCATGGCATCTTTACAAACAGGTTCAGCTACTTACAAAACTACTCAGCCACACACAAACACACACACACATTGCAGGCTACAAATAATAATACATTTCTATTTCTCATATGCATTACAAACTTGTTGCATAGCATCAGTCACACACACACACACACACAGGCATACGATCAAACTTCCAGCATTATTTCAAAAGACGAAAAATGTGTTCTTTTTGCGAAGCAGAACCTCCCCAGCACATCTTAATGATCCGATTCTGAAGGAGGTTCTGTTCACTCCTACGTTCTGGCCCGCCAAGCTGTTAGGGAAATTAGGCTGTACGCAGAGCACACAGCCAAATCTCCTGTTTCTAATCATAATAACAATTTCGTCTATGATATAAATGCATCTCACCTTTTGATTATATATCTCTCCTTCTGATGTAGACCCTCCTCTGGTGTGTGTGCCTCATGCTCACAAATAGAATCACAACCTCACGCTTCCAGTTCCAAGATCACACTGACCCCTCAGCCGTGTGCTCACTCTTTATTAGCATAACAGGGAGTCCCCAAAGCTCGAGGGTTCGGCCTCCAACAGCCAATAACACCTCTTACAAAGCTTGTGACCTCACAAGATATGACCTCACAGGATATCAATGACCATATAAGGATTTAACAACACAGGAAAATGCAACAACCAATGAACAATGACTATAGGAGTCTTATGGGTGTGTCTGAGCAGAGACAGGGTGCATGCATGTTTTTAGAAGCCACTGGCTTTCAAACATTAACCCTGTCTCCAACCAGAACAACCCAAAAGACTCCCGTATTTACGTTGATAGAAATCCCTATTATACATTGTTCCATAGAACAATGTATACCTGGATTATTCTACTGTCTTTGTGGACGAGAGATTATCGGCAGGCGTACACTCATTGGGCCACAAATGTGTTGATCAGGCACACAGGGGCAACATGAGAGCACACTCGTTAAACCGATAATGTCTTTGCAGAGTGAACACACCCCCACTAGACGATCGTTCTGTGCATCGCACAGGGGCCCTTAGCTGGCGGACATGTTCCCACTCCACAAACATTTCCCTACATCCCAAAAGAGCTTTTCACTACCAAACGGATCTCAACCAGCGTCAGTCTGCCTCAGTCAGCTCTTTAGAGTGGGCTACGATTGAACAGACACTGGGAGACTTATGACAATACATTAATATAAAATTTTCCACAACACCGCGGAGATCTAGCTTGGTAAAAACTCTTGCAGTTCCCAGTCTTTGGAATAACTTGGGTACTAAAGGTAACGGGTATCTGTTCTTTACAGTGATTTTGTTTAATTCCCGGTAGTCGATACAGGGACGTAGGGTGTGGTCCTTCTTCTCCACGAAGAAGATGCCTGCACCAGCTGGAGGTGTGGAAGGGCGGATAAAACCTTTTTTTAAGTTCTCATCAATATAATTTTTTAAGGTGCCCAGCTCCTGCTCAGTTAGTGGAAAAATCCTCCCAAAGGGAACTTCGGTTCCAGGTAAAAGCTCTTTTGGGCAGTCATAAGGCCTGTGAACTGGAAGAGTCTCTGCCCCCTTCTTACTGAAGACATCCTGGAAGTCCCGATAGGCCTCAGGAAGGGATTGGCAAGGCTTGGTGTCTGATTCCAAACAAAGACATTGAGTCGGTGTCACGGAGGTCCCACGTAAGCAATGTTGCCTGCAGTAATCAGATAAGAATTGGAATTTTCCTGTGGACCAGTCAATGTTTTGGTTATGTGCCTGTAGCCAGGGCATTCAGAGAATGATTGGGAAGAGAGGGGAGGAGATGACATCCAAACGTAAAAGTTCCTGATGTTCCGGGCCTATGGTGGCCAGTAGTGTAACAGTCTCACAGGTGACTGGACCAGAACTAAGGGTAGAGCCATTAGCTAGGAATACTGCAAGACCCTGGGTCTTAGGTTGAAGAGGAATGCCATGATTATTGGCAAAGGTTTGATCGATGAAGCCACTGCATGCTCCAGAGTCAATAATGACCGACACCGGGATGTTCTTTCCGGGAAGCTGTAATACAATAGAGATAGTCAAATGGTTACCAGGTTTGGGCAAAACAGATGCACACATGGAAGAAGACGTCAGACACTTAGGTATCTTGTTAGGGCAGGTCCTAACAAAATGTCCTTGTTCCCCGCAGTACAGGCATAAGTTGTGAGTACATCTGCACATCTTCTCTTCCGGGGTAAGGGATGGCCAGAGCAGACCAAGTTGCATGGGTTCGGGTGCTTCCGTGGCTGAAGTAGAGGAGAGAGGCAATTGGTTGGGAGGACTGGGAACTCTAAGGAGCATCCAAATAGGACGAGGGTGACCAGAGGACCTCTCAGAGCGTCTTTCTCTAAGACGACGGTCAATTTGAATAGATGGGTTAATTAGTTTATCCAGAGTCTGGGGTATCCCAACACATGCCAGTTCATCCTTAAGGGGATCAGATAACCCCATCCAAAATTGATGACGCAAGGCAGCGTCATTCCACTCTGTATCAGAGCTCCAACGAAGAAACTCAACTGTGTAGTCTTCGGCCGCTCTACGGCCTTGCTGCAGGGAATGCAGGGGTGCCTCAGCAGTAGTAGTAAGTTGAGGGTCCTCATACAACTGGGACATTGCCAGGAAAAAAGCGTCCAGGGTATCCAAGGATCTGGACTTCTGCTCCAGTAGATGATGAGCCCAAGTCTGGGGCTCGCCGGACAGTGGTGCAATGACAAATCCCACTTTAGTGGCGTCCAGAGAGAACGTGCGAGGCTGTAGCGCAAAATAGAGCTCGCAGGTGTTACGGAAGGCTGGTATTTGCGATGATCTCCAGTAAATTTTTCAGGTGTGGGTACCCTGGGTTCTGGAGGGAGCACTACTACGGAGGGTGCTGAGGAGAGTCCGGCAGATGGCGCCCCCTGGGGGGAGGAGCTGCTGAGAGGGCTTGGACCTGACCCTCTAATCGGGTGTAGCCTTCTTGTAGGCTCTTGACTGCTTGGGTAAGGCCCGCAAGGTGACTACAAAGTTCATCCATGGGGGAGGCCCCCTGCCCGGACTCGGTCATGGCTGCCTGATACTGTCAAGTCTCTCACTTACCAGACCGAAGAGTCCACTTGGGCAGAGGGTAGGCTCCCTTACGTATCCGACTCGCGGCCCCTGGTAGAGCAGACAGGAGGCCCACGAGTGCAGAGTGGTATGAGAGCCTGTGCAGGAGTCCGTGATCCGGAGGCTAGCAGTCTTCAAATAGCAGATGATAGTCAGCGGTACAGGCAACAGATGCTAAGCAGAAGCTGGAGACAGGTTAATGCACAGGCTGGGTTTTGCAACAGGCGGGCAGCAGAGGTACAGAAGGAGCAGGCAGAAGCTGGGGTTAAAAACAGGCCGGGGTCAAATGCAGGCAGAGGTCAGGAGAGTCCAGAAGGCAAGCCGAGTCATCAACAGATCAGGAACACAGGAATCACAGGAACTAGGAACAGGAAACAGGAACTAGGCACGGAGCTGTTGATCAGGCAGCACTGATCAGAGGGAGAAGCAAGCCTAAATAGGCTGATTGGCGCCAAACGCCGCGTTCGTGCGTGCGCTGTTACGCACAGGCGCCCGCACGCGCCCGAGTGAGCCCCCGGACAGCGGCGCGCACACCAGCGCCACCAGGCAGACGCATAGCAGCGCCCATAGGCTAACGTGAACGCGCGTACGAGCCCAGGCACCACCGCATCCGCCACGGCCAGCCGGCATGCCAACACCAGTGCCCATAGAAGCAGGCACCCGAGCACCCGCAGGAACGTGCGCACCAACGCGCCCCCGCGCGCGACGATGCCCAATCAGGTAAGCTCTCTGACACTAAGCCATCTTTATGTAGAGCAACAATTTTTTTTTCAGATCCTCAGACAGTTCTTTGCCATGTTGAACTTCCAGTGACCAGTATGAGAGAGTGAGAGCGATAACACCAAATTTACCACACCTGATCTCCATTCACACCTGAGACCTTGTTACACTATTGAGTCACATGACACGGGGGGGTGTTGGGGGAATGGCTAATTGGGTCCAATTTGGCCTTTTTTCCTTAGGGGTGTACTCACTTTTGTTTCCAGCAGTTTAGACATTAATGGCTGTGTGTTGAGTTATTTTAAGGGGACAGCAAATTTACACTGTTATACAAGTTGTACACTCACTAATTTACATTGTAGCAAAGTGTCATTTCTTCAGTGTTGTCACGAGAAAGGTATAATAAAATATTTACAAAAATGTGAGGGGTGAAACTCACTTTTGTAAGATTCTGTAATTGAAAGAACTGATCACATTGGCCTCTGTACAATGTAGGAGACGGATAGTCTGGTGTCCAATAAACATTCCATGTTGCAATATGTAACTGAGCTAGTCTCGCCTGGTTTCTAGTTACAATATGTGGCTGTGATATCTGATATCTGAAGGTGCAGACTGGAGGGAGCAGTGTACTGACGGAAGCACTCAAGCGGAGTGCGACAGGGTTCCGTGACAGTGGTGGCAGCGGTGGGATGCTTCCTGTAGTCTGGGACAACCAAACCTTCCATCCACCGAGATCCAAGGTCAAGATAGCAGAAGAGGAGAGATACAGATACCAGCCACCATGGAGGAGGATTTCAGAAGGAGGTTGCGAGAGATGCAGATACAGCACAGGGGACCAGTATCAGAGGAGGTCATGCTGGGATGGTATAATTCTTTACGCTGTGAACTCTTGAAGGAAATGCTAGCCTGTGAGCAGCGCCACCAGGATAAAATTCTCCCCTCCATCCAGGAAAGGTACTGCTCGCCATATGGATTGTGGGTGCTGTTTTTGTGAGAAAAACCGCACAAGGAGCAGACAGCTGAGTTAAGCAGGCTGGTCTGGGAAGAGATGCAGGTGGACGAGAGCTACAGAGCCCTCCGGTGACATGTACCTCAAGCATACCCTTGGATAGCGGATGGCAGCCCAACGGAAGTCTGGCTATGGCGGCCTGGGACTGCTGTACGTCAAGCCGTCAGGGGACCCTTACTTTGGGAGCGATTTGGAGTGACGGTTGAACAAAATCATGTATTTTAGAGAAGAGATACTGAATGTCTTTTCAGATACTGAATGTCTATTTATAGGATGCCGTTTGGTTTTAGATTCAAGTATTAGTTGTTTTAAAATAGGGAATCAAATTGGATTCTTTTATTTTTGGTTAAGTACTATTGGAATTTCAAATGCAAAATCCTAAATTGGTGTCTTTTGTGATGGGGGGGGGGGGGGTTGGGAGGGTTAAGTGTATGGATTTGGGTCTCCTAGTGTGTGGGAAGTGTGTGTGAATGGAAAATGATGATTATGTGAAAGGAGTGAAAATAAGTGCAATGAGAGGAATAATAAGTGACATGTATATTTAAATGGATGCTAGTGTGTAAAATGCGAGTGACAAAATATGTGAAAAAAAGAGTTCAAAATTAAATTGTGCAAAAAAGAAAAATACACAAAGTTACCTTGGCTGTTAAGGGATGTGTATGGACAAATGTTGCAATTTTGATCTCCTGCCAACAAAGGTATATCATTCTGATGATGTGCAGGGAAAAGTGCCATATCTATTAATTATAAAAAATATAATGATAAATAATATTACTATAGTATCTAATATAAATGGTCTCTTATTGAATGAGAAATTGAATGAGAAAATGATGGACCGCTACTAATGCAAGGGAGGGGGCCTCGTCCCTGAGTGTTACCGCTCTTTACCTGTGTTTTGAATAAACAGTTTAAGTTTTTCACCCTAGAGTTACGTCTAATGACTGGGTGAGCTAAGGGTTCTTTGATAGTGCTGATTCTGGACAAAGGAAGCATTTCCGGCGGACAGGGGTCCGCCACAATTGGTTGGCTCATGGGATCGTGCTTCCTGGCTGTGAACACGTCCAAACCACCACCAGGATCCAAGTTCTGGATAGCAGAAGAGGAGATATACAGATACCAGCCGCCATGGAAGAGGAATTCCAGAGGAGGTTGCGAGAAATGCGGATAAAGCACAGGGGACCAGTATCAGTGCAGGTCCTGCTGGGATGGTATGATTCTGTCCGTCTACAACTCTGGAAGAAAGTGCTCCCTCCGTCCATGTAAGGTACTGGTCACAATATGAAGTGCAAATGCTGTTATTGGGAGAAAAACCAAACCAGGAGTGGACAGCTGAGTTAAGCAGGTTGATCCAGGCAGAGATGCGGTTGGACAAGAGCTACAGAGCCCTCCAGTGGTATGTAGCTCAAGTGTGCCCGTGGACTTTGACTATGGTGGCCTGGCCTAGCCTACCAAAGGCTTTGACTATGGTGGCCTGGGACTGTTGTACTGGAGACTGTCCAAGGACCCTGACTTTGGGAGTGATCTGGAGTGGCGTTTGGAGGAAATAATGGAGCACAGAGAGCAAAGACTGAATGTCTTGGAAGTGCTCTGGGCACAGGAAGATTTGGAGTTTCTGGGCATTCAGAAATGGGAGCTGGAAATTGCCTACAGACATCTGCTAGACTCTGCTCAGCAACAGGGTGGGGCTCCCTTTGCCTGGGACTATCCAGAAGTACCAGCCGACAGCTCTGAAATCCTGGCTGAAGTTTTGGCAATGTGGCATAGTAACAGTGCTTTGCCCACCTGCCCCCGCAGCTATGAAAGCTAAGGTCTTATGGTGGATGCAACACCTGCTGACTGACCTTGATGAACCTGTTTCTGCACAAGACGAGGTTGGATCTCAATCCTTCCTCCGAATGTGCCTGTCCAGCAACATGCAAGAGAATCAGCAGTGCAAACTCCTCAGATTGCCATCCTCAAAGCTGAAGTGCTGACAACAGGGCAGAGCTCTGCTAACCTCTGCCCAGCACCGATAGCATCTTCTGGGTTTCACGGACAGGAGATGGTGCACCTCTATCCCCAGACACTAGTTGCAGAGACAGGGTATTTGATAGAATTTTCTGCTGAGGAAGAACAACCTGGTGAGCCTCCAGCCGAAGAGCTGGCATCAGGGCCAGACATCACTGAGCTCTGCCCGGCATCAGTAACCTCTTCTTCATTCTACGGACAGGAGATGGTGAACTTCTATCCCCAGACACCAGTTGCAGACATTGGAGATTTGATAGACTGTTCTGCTGAGGAAGAACAACCTGGTGAACCTCCAGCAGAAGAGCTGGTATTAGGACCAAACTCCACTGAGCTCTGCCCAGCACCAACAGCAGTAGTGTGGAGTTACAAGAGATTTCTCCAGCTGAAGCGCTGGCCACCGGACAGAGGGTCAGAGACCTCTGTCCCACACCTGTGGCATTTCCAGGGGCCCATGGTGAGAAGGTGACGGTCACTCCCTAACAGTTGGCCGGAGTGGGTGATGTGGGGTCCTCAGCTGAAGTGCTAACAGGGCAGAATTCTACTGGCCTTTGCACATAACTGCAGCTTGAGCTGATATCGGTGGATGGGACTGTGGTCTTCACTGACACCAACCCAGCAGAAGAGCTGGCAACAGAGCAGAGTGCTGCTGGCTTCTGCCCTCAACTAACAGAAGAGGGGTTCCTGTGAAAGTGGATGGGACTTCAGTCTTCACTGACACAACCCCAGAAAATGGTGCGGCACTGAGACAGGAGAATGTCAGCCATGCTTTGCAAGCACTGGGGGATTTTTACCTACCAAAACTGGATGGGACTTTAGTCACCCCAGGGATGCTGGGCAGTCGGCCCAGATCCCCAACAGCATGATGGAGTGAGCCCAGTCACCCTGTAATCTCTCCAGCAGCTGAAAGGACTCCAGGGAGAAGGGCCAGTCCACGCTTCTCCCCAGCGGCGGGTATGTTCTCTGAGTGAGGCAGAGGTTGACTGGGTGAGTAATGCTATGTTTGGGACAATTTATTTGGCGTACTGTGTGGATGCCAGCATTGGGGGACTGGAACTACTGACTAACTTTGGAGTCAACCCGTCTGGGGGTCTCCTCCCATGTTAGTTACCTGCCAAAAGGGGAGATGTGTGACGGGAGTCACTTTGGGTGGGGGGCTTGTGGAACCAAGCTTACCTTGGAGAGCTCTGGAAACTCTGTGTCCAGCCCCCAGGCCCCTCCTATGTGTAAATCATGAATGAATGAATGAATGAGTGACTTGTATAGTGCTACCTATGCGAACTGAATCGCCTCAGGGCGCTGTCCATTAGGGGCACAGGGTGTCCGAGAACCCCAGTCTGTTTTGTGCCAGTCAGACTTGCTGTACAGCCACACTGAAATGTTGTATATATGTATATATTGTGTGTTGTCTCATGTTGTTGTCAACTCTTTGCTGGGATTGTTTGGGGTCTGGCTGTGTCCCATTGTTCTGTTGTGTCTATCTGCCATAAGAGAAGTGTATTATGGGATGGATGTTTGTATTTGTGTTCCTGGCAGGTAAACCGGGGGCAGAGAATAGAGGGGAGGGGGAATTCCTAACAGCCCATCCTTGCTGATAAGGTGGTCTATTGTTCAAATATTTCAATGCCTTTGTGTTCCTTATTGCTGATTGGACAGTTTACCCCGCCCTGAAACCAAGGAGGGGGACTTATACCTGAGTGTTACCTCTCTGTACCTGTGTTTTGAATAAACAGTTTGATGTTTTTCACCCTACATTGAGTTACGGCTAATGACTTGGTGAGCTAAGGGGTCTTGGATAGTGCTGGTTCTGGACAAAGGAAGCATTTATGGTGGACATAGTCCTGTTGAGGACGGGGTCCATCACAATTGGTTGGCAGTGGTGGGATCATGCTTCCTGGCTGTGAACACATCCAAACCACCACCAGGATCCAAGGTCTGGATAGTAGAAGAGGAGAGGTACATGGAGGCCGCCATGGGGCTTCTGAGGATTTAAGGGATTTAATTGCCAAGAGAGTTTTGATGGTGGTGATATCAGCATCCATCTTATTCCTCATTTCCTTAGTAAAGGGAGGGAGATGTCCACCAGAATTAGTGATGCCAAGGATGATGCCATCAGTGTGGGGATTGTTCCTGTAGGTCCATGAACATGGAGCTAAAATGAGCAAATTTGGACTCAGGGTTTGCTGTAATGGTGCCATCCTGGAGTCTAAGCCTAATAGGAGTAGAGCCTTTCAGGTAGGCATTTAAGAAGTTGGTGAGCATTGAACCCAGCTTGTTTGCTTTAGAGTAAATATTTAGTTTCATCCATGTAATCTGCTTCTCCGCTTTGTCATCTGTCATTAAGTAGCATGTTGAGCTCCAGTCTAATGGAATTTAGTTGATTGCGGAGGGACAGAGACGGGCAAGCTTTCTACTTGGATTTCTGGTGGGCCAGATGGGAGGATAAAGCGGAAATTTTGGTTTCTCACTCTTTTTTTGATGCAGGATGCCAATTGAATAATGGAGTCTTGAATTGTCGCTTTATGCACTTCCCATAGTAAATAAGGGAAGACATGGAGCCTAGGTTAGAAGAGAAATAATGCTTGAGATTGATGGAGTCTACCATAGCTGAGTGAGAGAGGATGGATTAATTGAAGCGCCACATAAAGGATAGTGGCTTATGGGTCAGAGTGTTGCTTTCAATGAAGAGGGGAGAGTGATTGGACCAGGAAACCGATAAGACCTTTCCCTTAAGCAAAGGGAACAAATTGTGGGCTGATGAAAAAGTACTTTATGCATGAGAAACCATCATGGGGGGGGGGCAGAATAATTTTTTGACAGCAGGTCAGTCAGTTTGTCAGTACTGGCCTGATTGGGGGACAATAGACATCCTGTTTTGGATTGGGGGAGAATAGCATTAGACTTGTCTAGTTTAAGGTCAAGGACCATATTGTGTCGCCCATGAGAAAAAGGGTACCTCACCTCTGGGTAGAGATAAGATTTAGGTGATGGGAAAAGGTGTGCAGAAGAGGCATAATAGTTGACTGTAGTCACCTCAGACTCAAAAATGGAGCCAAGAGGATAAAGGTATCTGCCAGTAGGGTGAGCCATTTCCAGCTTACAAATGTAGGGTGTGTTGTTGTGAAAGGCCACTAATAAACCTGACAAAAGTTTTTGTGAAAATATTTGGGGCAGGAGGATGTCAAGAATCTAGTTTCCTGCAAGCATACTATGTTAGCATGGAGGGAGGAGAAGTGATTGAAGACAGTTCTACATTTGTGAGGCAAATTGAATCCCTGTACATTGTGGGAAAGAAATGTACAGCTATAGGGCACCATCGTAAAGGCTGGAAAAAAAGCAAAATTGAAGAAGCACCCACAGTGGGCAAAGCATCAGTTAAGAACAGAGGATGGAGGGTCTTCCGCATCGGCCAAATGGGAGGGGGTGGAGGTGGGTAAAGGTAAAAAGGGAAAGATGGCGAAGAGAAAGGAAGTAAATGGCACATAATTCAAAATAGTGCTGCAAAAGCAGAGGGTGACAATACACAAAAACATCACCATGTACGGGGGTCGTAATGAGATCCAGAAGCAGGGTTTGTAAAATCTATTTTCCAGTCCAGACACTTTCACCCCTTCCAGTTCAGACCAATTTTTAGCTTTCAGTGCTCTCACACTTTGAGTTGCAGTTACTCAAACAAGAAACACTGCACCCAAATGAAATTTTTATCATTTATTTGAGACAGATGGAACTTTTTTTTGGTGGTATTTAATCACCACTGGGTTTTTAATTTTTTTGCTATATAAACAAATAAATACCAAAAATGTTTTTGTTATAAAATTTTGCAAATAAATAATCTTTTCTCATACAATTAGGCCAAAATGTATTCTGCTACATTTTTTTTTGTAAAAATAACCCAAAACAGTGTATATTATTTAGTGTGAATGAAAGTTATGCCGCATACACACAAGTAGACTTTTCAACCAGACTGGTCCGACGGACCGTATCCGGCGGACAATCCGACCGTGTGTGGGCTCCATCAGACCTGCAGCGGACTTTTTCGGTCAAAAATCTGACGGACTTTAGATTTGGAACATGTTTCAAATTTATCCGACGAACTCAAGTCCGGTCGAAAAATCCACTTGTCTGTATGCTAGTCAGACGGACGAAAACCGACGCTAGGGCAGCTATTGGCTACTGGCTATCAACTTCCTTATTTTAGTCGTACGTCATCACGTACGAATCAGTTGCACTTTGGTGTGATCGTGTGTAGGCAAGTCCGTTCGTTCGAAAGTCTGTCGGAAGTTCGTCAAAAGTCCGTTGAAAGTCCGTCGGAAAGACTGTCGGACCTTTGTTCCCGAAAAGTCCGCCCGTGTGTACAGGGCATTAGAGTCTACAAACTATGATATATATATCTCATTTCTTGATACTCTAAAATGCCAGGACTGTCTGCGTTCCCTATTTTCGAGGTCCTCCTGTTGTGCTTGGAGCTGTGTGATTGAGTGTTTCATAGTGACATTGTCCTCCTCAAGGACTTGAAGATACTGCACAAGCTCATCAAATTTAGATTCAAGAGTGTCCGTGCGTTCTCCCAATTGCCTATTTCTCCCCTTAGTTCTGTGGCAATTGGGCAATGTTATGTGTAATTGCCTGGAGTAACGATTGTAATTTGACATCAAGTATGTCATTCGTCAATGGGGGAGTGACCCTTGTACATGTGTAGGAACAGTATCAAAGAGAGTACCTGTTATAGGCTCAGAGCATTCTGGAGGATCCGGCGCTACATTTTGGCTACTTGAAGTTGCGGGTGAGGGCCTATGTACATAGCGGTCCATGGTGGAGGGGGCCCGATGCTGAAGTGTTGCGGCATAGGTCTGTCTTTGGCCTCCAATCTTGCCCATGGGACGCGCACCTGCTTCAGGAGTCTGAGAAGGTAACTCCCAGGGCTAACAGAGCTTCAAATCAATCAGCGGGAGTTCCAGGAAGGCAGCGGGGGACGGATCACTGGGCTTACTCATCTGTCATTTCCAGAAACCGCACATGCGCCCACTTTAAAAAAATTATCTGTCCATTACTGGGGGGGTCACGGCCCAGTCGGCCAAAGTGCTCTGACCTCCAGGGGTGGCTTACAAGTCAGAGAGGGTGCAGAAGGAAAGCACCAGGTGTACCAAGATGGCCGTTGTACTCCGGGCTGATAATCTTCCTACCAGTTGCTGTGGGGGGGTGCCAGTGAGTGACACATACGGCTGTTAGTAGGTGGATGAGCTCAGAAGGCTGTGAAGTGGAAGAGTAGTGTCCAGGTCAGCCTAGGGGATCAGGATTTAGTGTTGGCACTATTTTGGGTGGAGCAAGATAGCCGCCATATACTAGGCCTGAGCTGGCACTTTTCCTGCAGGCTTCTAAGGGAAATGATCTGTAGATTGTACAGGTGGCAAGCGGCAGGGGTATAAGCTCCTGAGGCTGTGGGATGTCTAGGCTGGCCTGGGGAACCGCGTATATTCCGCGGCCGGGTGTAGCAAAATGTCTCCCGGGCGGCCACGGATGCTGGGAAACGCCATGATTTTCCGTCCTCTGGCACCGAAGGCACAGCGGTGAATGGGTGGGGATGGAGCGATCGCTCACCTTGTGGGTCACAGCAGCCAGGAGTGTAGGATGCAGGAGGCCTCACAGGCCTCAAGATGGGGGAGGGCCTCAGCAGTGCGGCGCGGATTGTAGACCTGATAACACCAAAGCCGGCCGGACTCTGCAATAACCGTTGGAGCAGCAGTATAAGGCGCCTGGGGGTAGGCAGTAAGATTCCAGAGGTTCACCTGGGCCCAACGAACGGCGGATGGCATTGGATTGTGAATGGGTGTGTGGAGCTCTGTAGCAACACTACAGAGCTCCACACACCCTGTTGCATGTCCAGACCCGCACCCCCTTCCCTACCTTTTCTCATTCGATATCGGGACGTTGGCATATTGTTATTAGTGTATCCACAGGATACACGTTAAATTTCACAATTTTATGACATATATCGGAGGTATACAGCGGCCACGAGTCATGTGACGGGCCTGAAGATTGGTATTTACAATGCTCATTTTTATAAATGACTTATAGAGTGTGCTATGCCTACCAATAGAGGGGCTGCCATTGATGGGGTTAACAATCCCTTTAAACAGAATCATTATCATTAAGTACAAAAAATTCTTCTAGCTTATTTTTCATCGCATACAAATATTCAAGCATTTCAAACATTCAAAGAATGAAGGTGTTGTTTCTCCATAGGGAATAATTCATTTTAGGGTGTCCAGTATTGATTCCTATTGTAATTGGTGATATATCAGACCACGTTATATTATGAGTATCACCAATATCACCAATATCAGTCCACGTTATATTATGAATGCAAGCTTTCAGTATATTTTGTACTAAGTAGTTTACAGAAAAATGCAGCGCATGTCAGGGCTCAATAAAACATCTCTAATGTCTGTAGAGGTCCAAAATAAAACAGTAAAATAGAAGGTGGACTAACAGTCCCAGGAAGCAGAGAATCCGCGTGAGAAATTTCAATGCAAGAGTGACTTTCCCTCCCCTCCAGCACACTCACTTCGCTCACCTCTAGGTTTGGACCACTTAACAAACAGATGGTCAACACTGCGAGAGCAAACATAGGCAAGCATGGAGATTCAGGATGACAGCGGTTGACATCAGGATGTAGCTCCTCCCCCATACGCATTACGTTCACACGAACTTCCTCTGCGGGGCGGAGCCAACTAACGTCACCCATATAGGTATTCAGCAGTCCACCCACACACCGGTTTGTTCCCACAGTCCTACCTCACTTGGAAGAGAAGAAAAAAGTTCTTCTATGGCGCCACCATTCTGGTACCAACCAAGGAAAGATTTCAAGGGGTTTACTCCCCCCTTTTCATGGTCCTCAAAAAGAATGGCTCCTGGAGGCCAGTCATAGATTTGACCCACCTGAACTCCTTCATCAAGAAGGAGAAATTCAAGATGGAAACGCTGCTAACAATACGTCAGGCAATACAACCAGGTGACTGGCTTGTGTCCATAGACCTGAAAGATGCCTATATTCATGTCCCAATTGCGAGGGAATTTCAGATATATCTTTGATTTGCAGTGGACCAAATACATCTTCAATTTACATGTCTCCCATTTGGGCTTACAACATCGCTGGTATTTTCGAAGCTCTTACTGGCTGTCGTGGCACTAATCAGAGGTATCCGGTTGCACCACTATCTGGACGATCTACTTCTACTTTCTCAAGACAGGGAGCAGCTGTTAATACATCGGTCTCAGGTTCTGACTTTGACAGGTTCTAGACTCTGACAGAGTTCGGTTGGCTGTTGAACAGGGAGGGACCCATCTAGAGCCAACACAGTCTCTAATATTCCTCGGGGCCCAATTCAACACGGAGAAAAGCACCTTGCCTCTGTAGAAAATTCCGGGTATCCGGGACTAAATTCTTCTCGCAATGTCATCATCCCTTCTCAGAGCCTCACAATGTCTCAAGATAATCGGCACCATGGTGGCCACAGCCCCCATGGTGAAATGGGCACAATCAGAAGGGTTTCCTCCAACAGTGGGATCCGGGTCTCAAGACCATTTTGTCCGGATAACCCCTTCCATTTGGGAGAGCCTTCCCTGGTGGCTGCAGCGGAAAAATCTCCTCAATTGCCATTCTATAGCACCTGTCTCCTGGATCACGGTGACAACGGATGCCAGCATCAGAGGCTGGGGCGCTCTCTGTCTGACGGAGGTAGCCCAAGGCAAATGGGATTTCCCATCCTGAGGGTTAGTGTCAAATGTTCTGGAGCTCCAAGCTCTACAAGCATTTCTTCACGGGACATCGGGAGCCTCAGTTCTCCTAAGGCTGGCCAATACAACAGCAGTATCATATATCAAGAGACAGGGGGGTACCCGCAGTCTATCCTTACTGAAGGAAGTAAGTCCGATCATGTCCTGGGTGAACTTGACAAACCTCACAATGTCTCAAGATAATTGGCACCATGGTGGCCACAGCCCCCATGGTGAAATGGGCACAATCAGAAGGGTTTCCTCCAACAGTGGGATCCGGGTCTCAAGACCATTTTGTCTGGATAACCCCTTCCATTTGGGAGAGCCTTCCCTGGTGGCTGCAGCGGAAAAATCTCCTCAATTGCCATTCTATAGCACCTGTCTCCTGGATCACGGTGACAACGGATGCCAGCATCAGAGGCTGGGGCGCTCTCTGTCTGACGGAGGTAGCCCAAGGCAAATGGGATTTCCCATCCTGAGGGTTAGTGTCAAATGTTCTGGAGCTCCATGCTCTACAAGCATTTCTTCACGGGACATCGGGAGCCTCAGTTCTCCTAAGGCTGGCCAATACAACAGCAGTATTATATATCAAGAGACAGGGGGGTACCCGCAGTCTCTCCTTACTGAAGGAAGTAAGTCCGATCATGTCCTGGGTGAACTTGACAAATCTGACAGCTGTTTATCTTCCCAGAATTCAGAACATCCAGGCAGACTTTCTTTCAAGGGTTTCCCTGGACAACATCAAATTTGTTTCTCCACACCGAGGTCTTCAACTGGGTCCTGTCTCTGGGAATCATGCCGGATTCCTGTGCAACTTCAAACTGAAGAGGTATTACACGAGATGTCGTTCTCCCCAGGCCTTCTGAGTGGATGCTCTGACGGATCAGTGGAGATTCCACAGGGCCTATGCTTTTTCAAGGTTCCAATCATTCTCCGATTTCTATTGAGGCTCAGGTGGGAAGAAGCCGAAGTAGTGGCAATTGTCCCGTTTTCTCCCAACAGACCATAGTTTCCTCTCCTGATGCAGCTCAGCTACCGGGATCCAGTTCCTCTCCCTTCCAGACCAGATCTCCTGTTGCAGGGAATGACTTTTTACCCATGCCCATCCCATCTGCACCTGATGGCTTGGTTTTTGAGAGGGGAAGACTGGAAGCACTAGGATGTCCAAGTAGAGCTATTGCTACATTGCTGAACGCCAGATGAGCAAGTACCAACAGAGTTTACCAAAGGATTTGGTTGAAGTTTGCAGATTATGTTTCCACCACTGACGGTTCCTGTAATGATCCAATGATACAGGATATCCTAGGCTTTCTACAAACAGGCCTGGATCTGTCCTTATCAGTTAGTTTTTTACGGGTTCAGGTTTCTGCAATTTCTGCCTTCACAGGTGTATCCTGGGCCGGACAGCCTCTTACTAGGCAGTTTTTCAGAGGAGCAATAAGGCTCAGACCTCAAAGAAAACCGAGATTTTCCAAGTGGGATCTTCCTCTTGTCCTGGATTTCTTCTCAGGAAGAGAAATGTAACATATGGATCAGTTATCTATTAAAGAACTTTCTCTCAAAGCTGTCTTCCTGGTAGCCATAACATCGGCTAAGAGGGTCTCCGAGATTGCATGCTTCTTCCAAAACCATTGCAGCCTGGATTGTTCAGGCCATCCAAGGGGCTTCTAAGGCTAAGGGTCTGGCTCCTCCGGAGGCAGTGACCGCTCATGCTACCAGAAGCATTTGTACATTGTGAGCAGCCTCCCGTTATGTATCCCCGGAAGTAATCTGTAAAGCGGCCTCATGGTCGTCAATTAACACATTTATGACGCACTATTGTGCAGAACCGGCTTCTTTGTCTTTGGTTAATTTTGGTTTGCATGTCTTATCTGTTGACGGTGCCAATTAAACCTTTTTTTCTTTAACCAGCAGTTATTTCCCATACGTAGTCTGCCATGGAGTCTGTCAAGAAAACAGAAAATTTATATCAAATACTTACTGTAATTTTCCTTTCCTGATGGACTCCATGGCGGCGGGAGTTCTCTCCCATTACTAAGTTACGGAACAAGGTCTCTGACTAGAAGCAAAGATTTATGGGGGTGGGGTCCTATGAGGTATGAGAGGCGGGATTAACCCATACATAGGCTGCCATGGAGTCCATCAGGAAAGGAAAATTACGGTAGGTATTTGATATAAATTTTCCGTTATGTCAGCGCTTCTCAGCACTCATTTATACTGGCAACATGAGTCTTAAACTACTGTCATTAAACGTTAAACGGCCCATTAAAAAGGAGAGCTCTTTGGACTGATGTCCTGAAATTTGGAAGCGACGATATCTGCATTCAAGAGTCCCACTTTGCAAAGGACAAAGCACCAACGTTCAACCACCCTAAGTTCCTTCAAATATTTGTTTTCAACAAAAGTAAGAAAAAAAGGGAGTAATTACGGCAAAGACACTGTCTCATTTCAACTAATAGACCTAAAAACAGACACTCAAGTAAGATACATAATTATAGTAGCTTCTATTGACAACTCAACATACACAATTGTTAATATCTATGCTCCCAACAAAAATCCTCACCAATTTTTTTGGAAAGTCATAACGAAAACTCTTTAAGACATTAATGCACCAGTGGACCCCTATATGGACACCTTCAAGAAAGGTCACCCATCCAGATCTGGATTAAGTACCATTTTTTAAACAGACCTCTATGATCCCTGGAGACGTCTCCACACCACAGAAAGGAACATTACCTTTTTTTCGCATGTGCACAAGACTTATTCTAGAATAGATTACTTCATCACAGACAAATACTTACAAAAAAATGATACATTTTAAATAGATACAATCAGCGCAAAAAGAAATATATAAAAAAAAGGTAAAAATGCAGCTGAACACAGAGATTTTTCACATAATCACAAGTCAAATAGTATACATAAAAGTGCAGCGCATGTCAGGGCTCAATAAAACATCTCAAATGTAATAAAAAATTGTAGGGGTCCAAAATAAAACAGTAAAATAGAAGGTGGACTAACAGTCCCAGCAAGCAGAGAATCCAAGAAATGTATTTTAAGTTAAATGCAAGAGTGACTTTCCCTCCACCTCCAGCACACCTGCTTCGCTCACCTCTAGATGTGGACCATTGAACAAACAGATGGTCAACACTGCATGTCCCTTATGGGTAAAGCTTCCAGGCAAGGTCCAGATCCACCGACCAGTATCCCCAGGAATATGATCGTGAGAGAGAGACAGATCTAAGTGTACACTGTTGATTTCCTTTAAAGGCTTTATTAATATAAAAATGACTACTCACAAAAGTTTCTTTAAAACAGCACATGTGAGAGCAAACATAGGCAAGCATGGAGATTCAGCATAACAGCAGGTGACGTCAGGACGTAGCTCCTCCCCCGTACGTGTTATGTTCACACAAACTTCCTTAGCAGGGCGGAGCCAACTAACGTCACCTATCCACTTATATTCACGCAAATCGTCAAGGAAACAAGACGTAAACAGAGGCGGCGGCATGTAGCCACCCCCTCTGTAAAAGGAAACAAACCTGTCAAGCAGCAAAGCCACAGACAGGAAGCAATCAATTACAGTGGGGACAGAAAGTATTCAGACCCCCTTAAATTGTTTACTCTTTGTTATATTGCAGCCATTTCAATCATTTCGGTTCATTTTTTTCCTCATTAATGTACACACAGCACCCCATATTGACAGAAAAATACAGAATTATTGACATTTTTGCAGATTTATTAAAAAAGAAAAACTGAAATATCACATGGTCCTAAGTATTCAGACCCTTTGCTCAGTATTTAGTAGAAGCACCCTTTTGATCTAATACAGCCATTAGTCTTTTTGGGAAAGATGCAACAAGTTTTTCACACCTGGATTTGGGGATCCTCTGCCATTCCTCCTTGCAGATCCTCTCCAGTTTTGTCAGGTTGGATGGTAAACGTTGGTGGACAGACATTTTTAGGTCTCTCCAGAGATGCTCAATTGGGTTTAAGTCAGGGCTCTGGCTGGCCCATTCAAGAACAGTCACAGAGTTGTTGTGAAGCCACTCCTTCATTATTTTAGCTGTGTGCTTAGGGTCATTGTCTTGTTGGAAGGTAAACCTTCGGCCCAGTCTGAGGTCCTGAGCACTCTGGAGAAGTTTTTTGTCCAGGATATCCCTGTACTTGGCCGCATTCATCTTTCCCTCGATTGCAACCATTCGCCCTGTCCCTGCAGCTGAAAAACACCCCCACAGCATGATGCTGCCACCACCATGCTTCACTGTTGGGACTGTATTGGACAGGTGATGAGCAGTGCCTGGTTTTCTCCACACATACCGCTTAGAATTAAGGCCAAAAAGTTCTATCTTGGTCTCATCAGACCAGAGAATCTTATTTCTCACCATCTTGGAGTCCTTCAAGTGTTTTTTAGCAAACTCCATGCGGGCTTTCATGTGTCTTACATTGAGGAGAGGCTTCCGTCGGGCCACTCTGCCATAAAGCCCCGACTGGTGGAGGGCTGCAGTGATGGTTGACTTTCTACAACTTTCTCCCATCTCCCGACTGCATCTCTGGAGCTCAGCTACAGTGATCTTTGGGTTCTTCTTTACCTCTCTCGCCAAGGCTCTTCTCCCCCGATAGCTCAGTTTGGCCGGACGGCCAGCTCTAGGAAGGGTTCTGGTCGTCCCAAACATCTTCCATTTAAGGATTATGGAGGCCACTGTGCTCTTAGGAACATTAAGTGCAGCAGAAATGTTTTTGTAACCTTGGCCAGATCTATGCCTTGCCACAATTCTGTCTCTGTGCTCTTCAGGCAGTTCCTTTGACCTCATGATTCTCATTTGCTCTGACATGCACTGTGAGCTGTAAGGTCTTATATAGACAGGTGTGTGGCTTTCCTAATCAAGTTCAATCAGTATAATCAAACACAGCTGGACTCAAATGAAGGTGTAGAACCATCTCAAGGATGATCAGAAGGGTTAAATATATGAGTGTCACAGCAAAGGGTCTGAATACTTAGGACCATGTGATATTTCAGTTTTTCTTTTTTAATAAATCTGCAAAAATGTCAACAATTCTGTGTTTTTCTGTCAATATGGGGTGCTGTGTGTACATTAATGAGGAAAAAAATGAACTTAAATGATTTTAGCAAATGGCTGCAATATAACAAAGAGTGAACAATTTAAAGGGGTCAGAAAACTTTCCGTCCCCACTGTACATTGCCAAATGAACTGGAAAAAGTGAACCACTGACCCCCAATGGACATTCTTAAGAAGGTGCGGCACTTATTAATCCAGTTCATAATATAAACTAATAGGAACCAACAAATCATGAAAAATCCTGATAAAATCCACCCGCTGTCATCCTGCGCATGTAGATGCAGTGATCCGCCCCGCTGATAAGGGGGGCGGTTTAGTAATTATGAACAAATCCTTTTACAAGAATGAAATGCAGAGGTTGTTGGAAGACTGTAACACCTACCAAATTTTAAGGGCAGATCCGATTTTTCCATTTAATCCTCTTTTGGTTCAAAAAGGATTGAAGCATAAACTTCTCACTAAGAGAGAGGCTAGCTATCTGGACCCTAGTGCATGTAGGATACTGATCGTTTACTGCCTGCCAAAAATTCACAAGGATGCAGTCTCCCCCTGGGAGACACATTGTGAATGGCATAGATTTGGTGTCCTCTCGCCTGGGCCAGTTTATTGATTTTTTTTCTTAAACCTTTCGTGTGCACTACTCCTGCTTTCCTTCATGGTACCAAGCACATTATTCAGATTATAGAATCTCTTCCCTGTACCAATGGTAGTGTATTAGTTACGGGTGATGTCAGCTCTTTGTACACTATTATTGGTCACCGGTAGGGATGAGCTTTCGAGTTCGAGTCAAACTCAGGTTCGGCTCGAACATCGGCTGTTCGCCAGTTCGCCGAACAGCAAACAATTTGGGGTGTTCGCGGCAAATTCAAACGCCGCGGAACACCCTTTAAAAGTCTGGGAGAAATCAAAAGTGCTAATTTTAAAGACTTATATGTATGGTATTGTCATAAAAAGTGTTTGGGGACCTGGGTCCTGCCCCAGGGGACATGTATCAATGCAAAAAAAAGTTTTAAAAACGGCCGTTTTTTCGGGGGCAGTGATTTTAATAATGCTTAAAGTGAAACAATAAAAGTGTAATATTCCTTTAAATTTCGTACCTGGGGGGTGTCTATAGTATGCCTGTAAAGGGGCGCATGTTTCCCGTGTTTAGAACAGTCTGACAGCAAAATGACACTTCAAAGGAAAAAAAGTCATTTAAAACTACTTGCTGCTATTAATGAATTGTCGGTTTGACAATACACATAAAAGTTCATTGATAAAAACGGCATGGGATTTCCCCACAGGGGAACCCCGAACCAAAATTAACAAAAAAATGGCGTGGTGGTCCCCCTAAACCTGAAGGGCCTGGTATGGATATTAAGGGGTCCCCAAACACTTTTTATGACAATAACTGGCATATAAGCCTTTAAAATTAGCACTTTTGATTATTCATGTTCGAGTCCCATAGACTTTAACGCTGTTCACGTGTTTGAACAAATCTTCTGCCTGTTCGCATGTTCTGGTGCGAACCGAACAGGGGGGTGACGGCTCATCCCTAGTCACCATGAAGCTATAGCATCAGTTAGATGAGCCTTGAATAAATCAGCCATTGGTGGCTCACATAAGAAATTACTCCTACAGTGCTTCGAATTTTGTCTTACAAAAATTATTTCTGGCACGATAGACAGTTTTATTTACAGACTATGGGCGTAGCCATGGAGGCAAAATTTTCCCCCAGTGGGGCTAATTTTTTTATGGCCCTCTGGGAGGAGGAGTCTATTTTTCTTCATCATCTGCAGATGAAATACAAATACAAAAATGTAGGGAATGTTACAAGATCATGTAATGGGGGAAAGGGGTAAAGGAAGTTATATCAAATATATAGGGCTGCTTATCCATGCTTCGAGAAGGAGGAGAAAGATGATCAGATAGAGCGAAAAGAGGAAAAATCAGAGTGGCCAGCGTTGGACCCAGAGAGGCTCCTGATCTGTGTCACCATAAGTAAGTCCACTTACATTACTCACTACACGTTTGTCTTTTGACTGCACTTGCCCCGGTTGTAACTGCGGTCTGGTAGGCATTACAGCCATATTATATTGAATATACATATCTTATCACTATTTTTATAGATGTCGGATTTTGTCTCCAAATGCCATGACACTTTACATTGCATATATTTTGTGCAATTAGTGCTAGGCTTATCTTATTCTTTGATCTATACTTACCCGTGCCAACCCAAGCGGGTTATCTTCTCTGGGCCCTTCATATTAATACCCATTTGGTCAAGGTAATTATCAACACCTGTCACCACCGCACCCTGTTTGGTTGCTTTTTCTGGTTTACTCTATGGCACTTCCTCCCCCCTTGATTGGATGCATTTTCACTACCTTCACAATCCTATGCTTTGGTCTCCACATTTAGCCTTTATGCACAATTGCCACAATATTGGTTATTCACTTACTTTTTTGTGTTTTGTTTGTGTTTTTTCTTTCAGTATATGGACCCACACCATCTTCACCTCCTCCTTCCCCCGTTCTCCACCCCCCTTTTCCCCCCACTCTGGATTCTCCTCCCCCCCCCCCCTCCCTATTTTTGCTTTTTCCTCTTTTCACTCTATCTGATCATCTTTCTCCTTCTCTCTTTCTTCTTTTCTTCCCTTTTCTTCTTTTTTTCCTCCGCCTTTTTTCCTCCCCCTCTTCTCCTCCCCCTTTTTTTCCCATCACATTTCACTGTTCATCATCCACCTTTTTGTGATCCCTGCCCTTCTCTGCACCTGCACTTTCCTCTTTGACATTGGGCATTTTCCTGATATATTATATTATATATATATTTTTATACCATTTTATTCAGACACTAGTGTCCTGGTGACTTCCTATATATGTCCTTCCCAATCGCCATGGGAGGCTTTGCCGGGTTGTTCTGTGCTTTGCATATACTGTAGCATGGGTAAGCAGCCCTATATATTTGATATAACTTCCTTTACCCCTTTCCCCATTACATGATCTTGTAACATTCCCCACATTTTTGTGTTTTTATTTTATCTGCAGATGTATTTCCTGATGAAGCGGCAAACCCGCGAAACTAGTCGAAATATCATGTCATCTGTGTGTTCTTTTAATATATTCTGTATTGTTTTTGTATTTTGTATGAATAAATCTTGTTAATTTTAGATTTGATTTGTATACTGTTACATACCTTCTTTACATGTACCGAGATTGTCCGCCTGCCTTCTTTTTCTTTGGTGAGTCTGGGGTGGGGACCTCACTCCCAAACACACTCTCTCTGGGTTGAGCTCTTCTCTGACCCAAGAGGCGACGGTCCTGGGGTAAGAACCCTGATTTACCCCCCATAGCACGGGTAATGGCAGAGTCAAGCTTATTCCCAAAGAGGGAGAAGCGCTCAAAGTGAATTCTACACCATGCCTGTTTAGAGGAAGGATCCGCAACCCACGGGCGCAGCCACAAGGCGCGCTTAGCTGTGACCGAAGAGAGCATGACATGTGCCACTAGGCAAATAATATTAAGGGATGCTTCCCCCAGGAAGACTGACACCAGCTTCAGCTTGTGTACTGGTGAGCTCTTGACCAACTCTTCAGAAACACTTCCTGGCTGCCACGTTCCCATGAGAAAAAGGGGGGCCTGGAAACAGGCTTATCCAGACTTCCGTTCTCCGGGGGGGAGTGGTCAAGCATGGCGGGGTGAGAACGCTGCAGACTAGAGCATAGCAGTATCGCAATGCACCCTCTAACAGACCGCCAGCACTTGGAAACTTCACACAGCTTATATAGCACATGCCGAGGTGGGGAAAGAGTACAGGAGTGCCATACACTCCCAGCCACTCGTACATCACTCGCTACTGTTGTGTAAAATTTTATGTTAATGTATTGTCATAAGAGTCTCCCAGTGTCTGCTCTCTCACAGCCCGCTCTGAAGAGCTGACTGGGGCAGACTGAGACCTGTTAGGTAGTGGAAAACTTCCTGGTGTTTGGAGAGAGGTGTTTGAGAAGAGAAGACATGTCCGCCAGCAAAGGGCCCCTGTGCAATGCACAGAACGATCGTCTGGTGGGGGTGGGTTCGCTCTGCAAAGACATTATCGGTTTAGCGGTTGTTTCCTCTTGTCACCCCGGTATGCCTGATCAACATGTTTGGGGTGCCATGACGTACACCTGCAGATAATCTCCCATCCATGAGGAACTCTAGTCATCGTATTTGGTTATTGTATATTGTATCATGTCCTGTAGTAATTGGTGGTTGTTTTGTGTTGTTAAATCCTTATATGGTCATTCACATCCTGTGAGGTCATATCCTGTGTCCATTTCTTGTGAGGTCACAAGCTTTGTAAGAGGTGTTTGGCTGTTGGAAGCCCAACCCTCGAGCTTTGGGACTTCCTTTTGATATGCTAATAAAGTGGCTGACTCACAGCTGAGAGGAGGCTGGCTGGCAGAGCAATGTTGGAGCTAGTAACACAAGCATGTGTTGTGTCTATTTGTGAGGATGGGGCACACACCAGAGGATGGGCTACGGCAGAAGGAAAGAGATATGATCAAAAGGTGAGATGCATTTATATCATTAGACGAAATTGTTATTATTATTAGAAACAGGAGATTTGGCTGTGTGCTCTGTGTGCAGCCAAATTTCGCTGTCACTACCTGATGGTAAGGAGAGAAAAGACACAGCCTGTGGACACTAGCACCAGTATGGTCTCAATAAGAGAGCCGCTTCCGGAAATATCGCCACAAGCGATGGCCGTCTCCACGCCACTGACCAGGGGAGAGGCAGAAGCGAGGGGAGGGGAACCCCCCATACGTATCCAGGCAGCCGCCAGCAAGGAGGAACAGGTATGCTTGCATAATGCATATGACACACAGACCCAGGAGCAGGATAATGAGCTAGACATCCAACAGCTCATCCAGGCTCTTCCCACTAAAGAAGATATAGAAAAACTTCTGCTCGGTTTAACAGGTACATTGGGAGAGGAGATTGAGGAGGTACGCTCCAATGTAGTGGCAGTAGATCATAGAGTGCTCAACCTTGAAAAGCAGCAACATGAGTCTGATTTACGGATAGAGACTATTGAAGAAAAATTAAATAAACAATACCAAGGACTAGTCATGCTACAATTACAATCAAAGGAGTCTGAGAACAGGAGTAGGAGGAATAATATCCGGATTAAAGGGGTCCCAGAAGATATAGAGGGACCCGCTTTAAGAGATAGGGTGGTGTCCATTTTAAATCAGATATTGAAGAACCCCGCAGATACTCTGATCAAGTTGGACCGAGTGCACAAGATCCCCACTACACATAACCCTGATCAGAGTAAACTTACAAGATGTCCTGTGTAGGGTGCATTTTTTCAGGGTAAAAGAGGACATACCCAGAGCAGCATGGCAAGAGGGGGGAAATACAAACATACCCCGATTTATGCAGACAAACCAAGAACAGGCGGTGTATGTTAAAGCCCTTACTGGACTATTTGCTTCGCATTGGAGCCACATATAGATGGGCTTATCCATTGGCAGTTATCGTTAAAAAGGGGGGGCAGAGCCAAATGAGGTACCCAATTGGACAGAACTGCCAATATTAATGGAATGAGCCCCCCAGCAGTGACAGGGGACCCGATTCAGGAAATAGGCAGAGTATGCAGAATATACATATCCGGGACCCACTGCAAAACTTGGTAATTACAGAAGCATAACGTGACATATTTAAAAGAATTCAAGATTGGAAAATCCTTTTTTTTCTTTTCTCTCTAGAGGTCTACGAGTCTGGGGTTCATTGGAATAATTTTTTTTTTGTGTGGGGAAAGGGAGGAGGGGGGAGGGAAGGGGAAAGGAACGCCTCTCCTCCAAGTGGAGAAATCTTTTTTTTTTCTTCTTTTTTTTTTTTAATTTCTTTTCTTCTTTTTTTTTCTTTTGTTGTGTTTTTTTTTTCTATAGGCGTAGAGCAGGTGGTTCTGCTAATTGCACAGTACCTGCTGCCATGGAGCTTATACATTACTTGGGGTTTTGGATAAATAGCCATACCCTAAGGGAATTTTATCTTATTTTTATTTTATCTCATTTCTTTTTTCTTTTTTTTCTTTTAATTGTGTTGGTATCTGCCACCTCTGCCCCCCCCCCCCTCCTCCACATATCCTTGGCGTTAGGGGTTTTGTAAAAATTAAACGTTAAGATGACTAGGATAACTTTGACTTCCTATAACGTTAAGGGGTTAAATAGTCCAGAGAAACGTACTAGATTATTAGAGGAATTGGGAAGACTTAAATCCCAAATTATATTTCTACAAGAGACACACTTCAGGAAGGACAAAATTCCAAGACTGGGGAACCGGAGGTTTCCTACAGTGTACCATAGTGCCTCTCAGACCACAAAGGCAAATGGAGTATCAATCATTTTTGCAAAACAAATACCATGGAAAGAATCCAAGATAATTATGGATGATGCAGGACGTCTCCTTATTATAAAGGGATTTCTGAGTGAGCAAAAGGTCACTTTAGTTAACCTAAAACTACCGAACGAGGATCAAGTCTCAGCCCTTGAGATATATTTAAAACTAGTACATCAAAATAAAGAAAGGATTCTGATGATTGGAGGAGATCTGAACATGGCATTAGATCCTACTTTGGATGTCTCCAAGGGGGTCTCACATTTATCGTATGTGAAATTGCGTAGAGCAAAGAGACTGCTGCAAGATCTGCAATTAATGGACAGCTGGAGAACTCTGCATGTACATGACAGGGATTATAGGTTTTTCTCAGCGAAACATAAGACATATACCAGAATTGATTATGTCTTTATATCCCAGAATTCCCTGTCAAGTATATTGGAGGCCTCCATAGGCTCATTTACATTATCGGATCATGCACCGACTAACTGTGTCATAGAATGGGGAGATCAAGGCCCCCGGGAATGGAGTTGGAAGATCATTGAGACACTCCTGAAGGAACCAGAATATGAGAAACAGATAGCCCAGGAATTAGAATACTTCTTTCAACCCTTCTAACCAATGAAACAGATGAAACAACTCCAATATGTATATGGAAAGCGCATAAATGTTATATTAGAGGAGTTCTCATATCTTTAGGTGCATATAGGAAACGGTCCCTGGGTGCTAAGCTAGACTCCTTGCTCTGGGAAATTCGTGTACTTGAATTGGCACATAAGAAATCCCTGGCACAGCAGACTGAGGAGAAACTTGCGCGTTTACGCGATGAATTAAATTTGCTATTAATGGATAAAGCAAAAGCTAAGCTAACCGGATGCAGGCGGGCATTTTATGAATGCGGGAATAAGCCGAGCAGGATGCTGGCCAATGCGCTCCGAGAGACGAGAGCACGGAACTATATTGATCGTATTAAAACTCATGGAGATGTATTGGTTAGCTCTTCACAGGCAATTGCGAAAGCATTCAGAGACTATTATACTAGTCTATATCAGATAGAGAGACAAGTGCCTATTTCAACGATATTTAATGGAGGGGAAGCAGCAAAGGAATATATAGTGGCATCAGGGATGCCCAGGTTGCCCGAAGAGAGAGCAGGGGACTTAGATAGACCAATTACAACAGAAAAAGTCTTAGAAGCCCTTAAGTCATTAAAACCAGGAAAGGCCCCAGGCCCTGATGGGTATACCTTGCTCTATTACAAGACTTTTGCTGAAAGGTGGGCACTGAAATTTCTAGCTGCATTTAACTCGATACGTGATGGGTAAGCGATGCCCGCAGAGACATTAATGGCGCACATAACAGTAATCCCCAAGGAGGGAAAAGATCCATCACAATGTTCCAGTTACCGTCCAGGCATGTGCTGGCCATCGGGACTACCGGGAGATTCCCGGTGGGCCGATGGCTTAGTGGGCCAGTCAGGGGCAGTCCTGGAGCCGCTCCTCTCTGACAGTGAGTGATCGCAATTTTACTCCTGTCAGGAGGAGCAGCTTTCGTCATATGCTGGAGAGAGCATTAGGCGTTATGCTCCCTCCAGCCTGCAGGGGGAGATAGACCAACGGTAGACTTTTCTTCCTCTCTCCCCTATCACTTGTTATCACATGACTGGAGAGAGGAACGAGAAGCTGCCTTCCAAACTGTGAGTACATGTGGGAGGGGGAGGAGAGGGAGGACACACTGATGTGATGGGGGCTCTCTGATGTGAAGGGCTTCTGAAGGGGACACACTGATGTGAAGAGAGCTGCTGGTGGGCACTCTCTGATGGGGACTCTGATGTGAAGTGGGCTGCTGGTGGGGACTCTGATGTGATGTGGGCTGCTGGTGGGGACTCTCTGTGAAGGGAGCTGCTGATTGGGACTCTCTGATGTAAGGGGGATTCTGTTGGGGACACTATGATGTAAGGGGGACGCTGTTGGGGACATTTTGATGTAAGGGGGACGCTGTTGGGGACACTCTGATGTAAGGGGGACGCTGTTGGGGACATTTTGATGTAAGGGGGATGCTGTTGGGGACACTATGATGTAAGGGGGACGCTGTTGGTGACACTCTGATGTAAGGGGGGCGCTGTTGGGGACACTGATGTAAGGGGGGCGCTGTTGGGGACACTCTGATGTAAGAGGGACGCTGTTGGGGACACTCAAATTTAAAGTGGGCCAGTCATGAAGTAGTCCAGGGCCAAATTTTTGTCCCAGTCCAGCCCTGTTACCGTCCAATCTCATTGTTAAACGTCGATCTGAAGATCCTCACGAAAATACTCACCACTAGATTACTGACGTACATCCCCTCCTTAATTCATCCTGATCAAGTGGGGTTTACCCCTAATAGAGAAGGTAGAGAAATTACGCAAAGGGTCCTATAGGGCCATACATTACGCTTAACGCCATCAAAAACCGTTAGTGCTTATATCTGCAGATGCAGAAAAAGCATTGGATAGGGTAGACTGGACATTCCTGAGAGCCACGCTGCAGCATATAGGATTGGGAAGTGGGATACAGAATTGGATTACAAGCCTATACTCATGCCCAAGAGCAAGGGTTAAGATAAACGATATAATGTCAGAGCCCTTCTCTATATGTAACAGAATGTGGCAGGGATGTCCACTCTCGCCTATTATTTTCATCCTCACACTAGAACCCTTTTTAAGAACTATACGGGCCAATCCAGACATCGGGGGGACTGCAATAAAGGTAGAGGAACACAAACTGGCTGCATATGCAGATGATCTGCTATTTTTTTATAACCTCCCCAGTTATATCTCTCCCATCTCATCCCTCTATTATCGGAATTATGCATATATGGAAGGATGTCCAATTTCAAAGTAAATTACACTAAATCAGAAGCGATTGGAGTGGAAGTGAATACGGTTTTACAAAATCAGCTATCTGCTCACTTCGCTTTTAGATGGACAGACTCCCATATATGCTATTTAGGGACCAAAATACCAAACAAGTTAAATAGAGTGTTTGAACCCAATTTTGCACCATTGGCACGTCAGATTAAATTAGACTTTCAGCGGTGGGATAAGGAAATCTTTACGTGGTGCGGTAGAATTAATATCATAAACATGAATGTAATGGCAAGATTGTTATATATGTTCCAGACCCTACCGATTAAGATCTTTCCAGGATTCCTGAGGGATCTGAGAGCAAGGTTTACAAGGTTTATTTGGGCGGGAAAACCAGCGAGAGTACGTAGAGATATCTTAACCTTACCAAAAAAAAGAGGAGGGGTTGGATTCCCGGATCCGGAGGGATATTATGAAGCATCACACTTAACACGAGTATTGGATTGGTGCGTACTCCAAAAGCATAAGCCATTGATACATATGGAGCAAGCAACGACTACTATTTTTTTAACAAAATGTTGTCTGGCGCAGGGGGGGTGCAAAACGCCCCCTGCCAGACAGGGGGGGAATCCCTCACTTGGTCCCCCTCCCCTCCGGCCCCTCAGCCCCGCGCATCCACCCATGCTGACCATACCTTGTCAAATTTAGCCGGACATTGTCTGCTCTCGTATGTGAGTTTGTAGAGGGGAAATACTGAGTCTATAGCCTTTTTCCAGGATGTGAGGGTGGGGGGGTTCGACTGACTTCCAGTGTAACATTATCTCTCTCCTGGCATAAAAAAGAGAAAACGTTATGCAGAGCTTGGTGTATCTGTCTCCCTCCACCTCGTCCAGGTAGCTTAAAAGAAGTACCGTGGGCTCCAGTAGTTCCCTAGATCCCCCACATCGCTGACACTCTTCCACTCCCTCCCAGTATGTTCTGAGCCTGGGGCATGCCCAAACCATATGCCAGAATGTCACCCCCTCAGTCCTGCATCTGGGACAGTTTGGGTCTAGATTGGGGTATATTCTGGCCAGTCTGTGTGGGATGAAGTATGCCCTATGTAAAAATTTAAGCTGAATGAATCTGTCTTTGGCAGCTATCATAGAGGGGGTGAAGGTGGACACACATTCCTCCCATTCGTCCTCTCCTAGTGCCGGTATGTCCTCTTGCCATTTGTCCATAGTACGGGTGGGTTTAACGTCACGGGCTACCGTGAGATATAGATATAGCGTGGAGAGGGGTTTCCCCATCTCACTCGAAGTTAGCAGTCGCTCAACCGAATCCGGCTCCAAAGTTAGTGTGTCTGGGAACTGAGCCCTCAATGCATGTCTCAGTTGCCAGTACTGAAACCCAAAGGAGTCGGGTACGGAATACTGTCTTTTCATTTCGTTAAAGGACATAATCACCCTGTTTATCATGACATGCTTGAGGCCAGTGATCCCCCGTTTAGCCCACTGTGCGGGATCTGGTATAACACAGAGGTGAGGTAGTGTAGGATTCCCCACAGTGGAGTGTGTGGGGAGATACAGTTGGGTTTAGCATAAATAACCCTGGCCTCCCTCCCAGTTGTCTTCATGGAACCCGTCAAGAGGTGGGGGGGCTTTCAATCCCCGATATACTAAACTTCTCAGGGCCGCGTACGATCCCAGAATTGCGGCCTCCAGTCTCACCGCCGGATTCTGTCTGGGCTGGGAGAACCACCAGCGTACCGTGACCAGGACAACCGCCCAGTAATAGATTAGGAAGTTGGGGAAAGCCAGGCCTCCGCTTGATAGGGGAAGGTATAGTATCGGTTTTGACACCCTAGGTGGCCTCTCAGCCCAGATGAATGAGGTCATCACACCCTCCAAGTGCCTAAAGTAGGATTTAGGTATGTGGGACGGGGTGTTTCAAAAAAAATATAAAAACTTAGGGAGGAACACCATTTTTAGTAGGTTGACTCTGCCCACAGGGGTAAGTGGGAGGGTGCGCCAAGCTGTACATTTGACGGTAAGATGGGATAGAAGAGGCTGCACGTTCTTATCTATAAAGTCATGTGTAGTTTTGCTAATCTTAATTCCTAGATAGGTAAATTCCTTCACCAACTGAAGAGAGGTGCCGGTGTCCCCTGTTGAAAGCAAGGGATGCAGCGGAAACAGGACTGACTTACCCCAATTTATACGAACGCCAGAGAAACGGCCAAATTCCTCAAATAGGTCTAGTGACCTCCGCAGCGACTGGGAGGCATCGGCCAGATAAAGTAGGGCATCGTCAGCGTATAAGGACACCTTTTCTTCTATAGCACCCATCTCTATGCCCCTCAACCCTGGATCGGCCCTCAAAACAATGGGCAGGGGTTCCACCGCCAGAGCAAATAGTCCCGGCGATAGTGGGCAGCCCTGCCGGGTGCCCCTACCCAGGGAAAAGCTTTCAGAGAGTGTACCATTCGTGCGGATCTTTGCTTTGGGGCTCGCATAAAGCATTTTTAACCATGTCATAAATTTTGGCCTGAACCCAAACTTCGAAAGGACCCCCCACAGATACCCCCATTCCACTGAGTCAAAGTTTTCGGCGTTGAGCGAGGCCACCACCCCTGCCGACCCAGGCCAAGCCCTATCCATGTGTGTGAAAAGCCTTCTAATGTTGATGTCTGTTCCCCTCCCTGGCATGAACCCGGTTTGATCCGGGTGAACTAGGGCAGTTATAACCGTGTTGAGTCTGTTAGCCAATACTTTGGCTAGGAGTTTCGCATCAACATTAATCAAGGAGATGGGGCGGTATGAGGAGCATAGGGTTGGATCTTTGCCTGGTTTGGGAATCACAACTATCACTGCCTCGCTCAGGGAGTCTGGGAGTTGTTGCAGCTTCTGAGCCCCTGAGAACATTGCATGCAAGGCTCCCGTCAGCTCCTCAGCGTATTGTTTGTAGAACTCGACCGGAATGCCGTCGGATCCTGAGGACTTACCAGATTGAATGGTTTTTAGAGCTTTAACCATTTCGTCAGTGGTTATGGGGGCATCAAGCTTCTCACGGTATTTTGCTGTCCAGACCGGGCTGTCAATGGGTTCTAAATAGGAGGTCAGGTCGTCAGTGGTATAGGCTGCCCTGGAGCTGTAGAGATTTCTGTAAAAGGAGACAAAACAGTCATTTATCTCTTCAGGGGTGTAGAGTAGGCCCCATCAGGTCTCTGTATAGAGGACACACTCATCCCCCCCAACTACTCCCGGGACAGCCAGGCCAATAACTTCCTAGATCTTTCCCCCTGCTCAAAAATGCGGTGTGATCGGGCAAGCAGTCGTTTCTGAGTAAGAAAGATGCGAATACAAACAACCTCCTCAGTCAGGGAGTGAAGCGTGTCATAGTCTCTAGGGTCCTTGGTTCTGTTGAATTGTGCTTCCTGCAGGTCCGCCTTCTTTTCAGCATTGATCAAGTCAGCTCTCCTCTCCCTACGAACCATAGCTATAGCTAGCTATAATTGCCTGATACCTCCTTCTAGTGTATGCCTTGAAGGCATCCCACACCGTCAGTGCACCGGCCGAGCCCGGGTTAACTTCCCAGTACTCCTGTAGTGCCCCTCTGAAGTGACCATCCACCGCCTCGTCGGACACCCAGAATCCAGATAGGTGCCATAGAGTATTCCCTGGGGCCGAAGTGAGGTTCATGGTCAGGAGAAGCGGTGCATGGTCAGATATGCCCCTGGGAAGTATCCTAATGTCCCCCAGCCGCGACAGAGCCAGACCTCCTAAATATGCCAGATCGATCCTAGAGAAAGACCTGTGAGATGCGGAGTGACAGGTGTAGGCCCTGGAGTGGGGATTCCTCCAGCGCATCCGTCAGGCCATAGAGCTCTGCCAATTCCGCCAATCCTGAGTGGGAGTGCCCGCTCGTCGACATCCTATCCATGTCCAGATCTGGAACCATGTCAAAGTCTCCCATAAGTACCATGCTGTCATTAGCTAGCTCTGCAATTTTAGAGGTGATATGATTCAAAAGAGCCATGGAAGCTGGAGGGGGCAAATACAATCCTGCTATAACCCATTTCATAGTATGGATCTGTGCGTGTATTATTACATATCTGCCCTCCGAGTCCAATAAAAAATCCAGCAGCCTAAAGGGAAGGGACTTATGAACAAAGATGTTAACGCCCCTTGCGAAGTTTGAATGTGTGGAGTGGTAGTGGTATCCAATCCAGGGCTTTTTTAGGGCCAACCCACTAGGTGTGTTTCCTGGAGTATACAGATATGAGGACTATGGGCCTTAATGAACTGAAAAACCAGGGATCTCTTAACTGGGGAGTTTAAGCCCCTGGTGTTCCAGGATAATATGTTAAGAGAAGCCATACTTGCATCTTGGGAGAGGAAACTGCAGGGTTAGAGGGGCGCTGTCAGGGGCATATCAGTGGCCGTCGGGCAAATATGCGTGCACGCAGGTGCACGAAGGGCCTTTCCAGGGCAGTTCTGCTTAACTCTCCACCAGAGGGCGCAAGAGCGCTCCCGCGTGTGCCTGTACGCGCGTTCGCGCGCACGCACCCGTTCGCGCTAGCGCTGTTTTGGTGCCAAGGGCCCTTTAAATGAATGTCAGATGCTTCTGTCAGGTGCTGTTCGCCTGCAGCTCTGCACCTGAGTTCCTGTATCCTGCCTGTTGTATTGCTAAGTGACCCGGCTCTGTCTGACCATTCTCCAGTCTCCTATCTGACCCGGCCTACCTGACCTTGCTTATATCTTGTGACCCGTTGCCGAACTCCTGCCTGCCTGACTATTCTTGGATCATCCCTCTTGCTATATACTTGCCTGATCTCCTGCCAAACGGACTGTCTGACCTTGCTTTGCCTGTGTCCTGTGACGCTGCTTCCAGCCTGCTCTGCCAAGCTTCAGATCCTGCTGCTGCCTTATCATCCACCTGCCTGCTGACCTGCATCAGTCTACCTGCATCCGCAGCTCAGCCATCCCTGAGGGACATCCTTCCAGTTCCAATGTCTGCTTCTGCTGGAACCTGCATCAGGCCCTCCTACCCACTGTGCTCATGAGACCACTGTTCCCACTTCCAGTGGCTCCTGAACCAGCGTTTAAGAGAGGTCTCCTTCTACCAGTCGGGCTCAACTACCAGGTACCTAACAGTACGAACAGCCATGACTGAGCCTGCAGGAGAGACCTCTCTCATCAAGGAGATCTGTACGCACCTAGCGGCATTCACCCAGGCAGTAAAGACTTTACAAGACAGTTACAACAGACTGGAGGGTCAAGTGCTAAACCTTAGGGGTCCTGGTGGTGTGGCCCCTGCTTCTGCAGCTGCTCCAGCACAGGCTGCTGCACCACCCTCTTTGGTCATGCTTCCACCTGAACCAAGGGTTCCTATCCCTGAGAAGTTTTCTGGTGACCGAACCAAGTTTCTGGCCTTCCGCAGCGCCTGTCAACTTTACTTCGCCCTACAGCCACGGACTTTTTCCTTGGAGGCTACTAAACTGGGATTTGTCATATCCCTTCTCCAGGGGGAACACCAGACCTGGGCCCACCGCCTGCTTGAAACCAACTCTGTACAGATCCAGTCCTTGCCCGCCTTTTTTGAAGCCATGGCCCAGTTGTACGAGGACCCTCAGTGGACTGCCACCGCTGAGGCAGCTTTGTTCGCGCTCCAGCAAGGCCGTAGGCCGGCCGAGGACTATGTTATGGACTTTCGATGCTGGAGCACGGACACTCAATGGAACAACGCAGCTTTACGTCACCAGTTTCTCATGAGGCTATCTGAGGGTCTTAAGGACGAGCTTGCCCGGGTAGGGATGCCTGATACCCTTGAAGAACTCATTACTCTTACCATCCAGATTGACCGACGCCTTCGTGAGCGCCGGTCTGAACGATCTTCCCAACAAACGCGCCCTATGTGGATGACTGCAAGATTTCCGGTTCCTGCCTCCCGGTATCTACCTCCTGCCTGCCCAAGCCCAGTCACCCAAACACCTGATGCTCCCGAGCCTATGCAACTGGGACTTATGCATTCTACCCTGCCCCCAGAAGAACGGGCGCGCAGACGCCAGCTAAATCTCTGTCTCTACTGTGGTGGGGCGGGCCACTACGTGAACAACTGTCCAGTAAAGACTCGTAAGTGCCTTTCTTCTACTCCGACCAGTTTATCCGCTTTAACCGCCAATACAACTCAACTTGCTCTCCCTCTCTCGTTACAGCTCCAGGGAAGAACAATCCTTTTCCTTCCACATTACTTTTAGACCAGGCTCCAAGAATGGCAAGCCCGATGCCCTATCACGAATGTACCCAGAGGAAGGAGAATCCCACCAGGCAGACACCATTCTACCGGCTCAAAGTTTTCTACTCCTACAAGTAGACCTGATCACCCAGCTAAAGCAGGCTTCCACAAGAGAGATTCTACCATCAGGTATCTGTTTCCAGGAACAAGAGGGATTATTCCTACACAACCAAAATGTGTTCGTACCACCAAGTCTTCGGCCCAAGATCCTGAGTCTCTGTCATGACCATCCCTTAGCAGGACATTTTGGGGTAACTAAGACAGTGGAGCTCGTGCTACGTTCCTTTTGGTGGCCGGGTTTAAGGTCTGACTGCAAGAGTTATGTGAACACCTGTGGGGTCTGTGCCCGAAGCAAAGGCGATAAGATCAAGTCTTGGGGTCTGTTAAGACCACTACCCATTCCCAAGAGGCCTTGGGAAATGATTAATATGAATTTCATTGTCGAACTTCCACCATCTGAAAACTTTACCACCATTTTTGTGATCGTGGACAGATTGACCAAGATGGCTAATTTTATCCCTTTGTTAGGAACTCTGTCAGCAATTGAAACCGCTCGCACCTTCATCAGGGAAGTAGTCAGACTCTATGGGGTGCCCAGCAGTATCACCTCTGATCGGGGGGTGCAATTTACATCCAGATTTTGGAAAGAGCTTTGTAGGATGCTGAAAATTGAGACTATTTTTTCTTCTGCATATCACCCCCAGACCAACGGCCAAACGGAACATACGAATCAGACTCTGCAGCAATATCTTCGGTGCTTCTCATCCTTTGCCCAGGATGACTGGGCATCACTTTTACCCCTGGCAGAGTTTGCGTACAACGATACGGTTCCCTCAGCTATGGGACAAGCCCCGTTTTTTGCAAACTATGGATACTTTCCAACTTTCCTACCTGACATCTTGCCGGATTCCTTGGTTCCTGCAGTCCAAGAAAGATTAAGCATCCTTCAATCAAACAATGAGGTATTACAAAGAAATATCTCCAAAGCACAACAGGATAATAAGAAATTCTTTAACAGGAAAAGAAGAGGAGACCTAGAACTTCAAGTCGGGGACAAGGTTTGGTTATCCTCTGCTAATCTAAAATTGTTTTGTCCATCCAAGAAACTCAGACCAAGATTTATTGGTCCCTTCCTTGTCAAAAGGCAGATCAACCCTGCAGCCTACGAACTGTCTCTCCCTGAGAGTTACAAGATTCATCCAGTCTTCCATGTCTCGTTACTGAAAAAAGCAAGGTTAGATCCTTTTTCTGGTCGTGAGTCGGGACCACCTGCACCTACATTATTCAACGGTAATGAGGAGTATGAGGTTGAAGCCGTGATGGACTGTAGAAGGAGAAGAAATGTAGTTCAGTTTTTGATTAAATGGAAAGGCTACGGACCTGAAGACAACTCTTGGGAACCAGAATCCAATTTACATGCCAAGAGGTTGATTCAGGCCTTTTTTCAGGCTCACCCCGAAAAGAAATCACTGATGGGCATCCGGAGGTTGCCCATTGGAGGGGGGGGAAGCAATGTAAGAGAAGTCAGGTTGATAGCATTGATGGCGCACAGGCGTGTGCACAGTAATGTAATGGACGTGCGCGGCCGCAACCAGGAACACATGCATACACTGGCGCCAACTGGTCTATTTAAACGGTGAAATGACACTCACACATTGCTGAGTGGTCTTTCAGCTAGTGCCTGTTTACCTTGTTTATCTGTTCCAGTGTTCCTGTGTTTGACCCGGCTTGTACCTGAACCTTCCCTTGGACTTCTGCCTACCTTCCTGATTCCCGGGCTTGTGTTTGACCTTGTTCCTGCTTCATGATTCTGCACCTCGCTGCCCGACTGTGTACCGAACCCGGCCTGTATCCTGTCTCTGCTTCTGCCTCACGTTCCAGTACCTGCTCTGCTCGGCTGTTGATGACCTCCTGGCTTATGTTCCGACCACACTTCCGCCTGCTGATCTAGCAACACAGAGTTCCAGTTCTCGGTGCCTATCCGGTGATCCGCAACCATCGGGTTCCTGTCAAGGTCCAACCTGAGCCACCTGCTATACCGGCCCTCGTGCCACTCTGCGTCTTTCACTCTCTGTCATCTCTACCAGGGGTGTTAGACAAGAGGTGCAAGAGAAGCCCTCTCTACAGCTCAGTCTCCACCAGGTACATGACAGATAGGGGCACTTAACTTGTGTATCCACAATAGGAGGGATAACTTCCGCAGTAAAGCAGCACACATCCTGGGTATAAACAGGGCACAACAGGTGCAACAAAGGTGTGTGCATCCCCTCTGAGTGTCAGTTGTGATCAACCCAAGCCTAGGCCTGGGTAAGGCTCATCGTGCATAAGGGTGTCATGTGGTACATACCATGTGACCTATCAACGGGCCGGTGGCAGAGAGTCCAGCCAGGTGGATGCCTCTCGGGAGGTGCTGAAGAAGCGGGTTGACTCTCCGTCTTGGACTCTTAGACGGCCGGGAAGAGAACACTATAGCGGATGTTGCGCGCTCTCAGTGCTGCCTTGACGTAATCAAAGGATTTCCTGAGACTTCTGGGTCTCCGGGAAAATAGTCCGGGAAAATCATCAACTTGGCATTCTGATAGCGGAGATCCCCAATGATCCTAGATGTACGGAGAACTTTGTCTCTGTCCCTAAAGTTGAGGAGACGAAGGATGAAGGTTCGCGGGGAAGATCCTGGAGGCCTCGGCTTCGGAGGTATGGGGTGCGCCCTTTACACCGCATATTGGGGTGACAGGCGAGCATCAGGGAGGAGATCGCGTAGCATACCTTCTACAAAGGACGTGGGGTTGTTGCCCTCCTCTCCCTCCGGTAGGCCGACAATGCGAAGGTTGTTGCGCCGATTTCTGTTTTCAGAATCCTTGGCTCTGTACTCCAGGGCTTTCACTTTAGTTTGAAGGGTGCGGAGCGCAGCTCCATGTTCCACAACTGTATCTTGGGTATTGCTCACCTTTAGTTCAGTCTCAGCGACTCTGGACCTGAGTTTGTCTATATCCTGGCGTATCAGGCCCACATCCATCTGCACCGCCTCTATTTTTGCTGTTAAGGTGGATTGGCAAGTAGCGATGGCCGCCATGATGTCTGCCAGCCGGGGGGGGGGGGGATTGGCCAATTCCATGGGGCCCATCTGTGAAGTTCTGTGGGTGCTTCGGGTGGTGTGGATCTCAGTTTGGGGTACAGTAGGCATTTGGGGAGGATCCAGTTGTGGCAGAAATGTCAATCGTTTGCCCCCTTTGTTAAATTTGGCGCCCAAACTCCAGCGCCTCATTCAGATGCCTTTGGGCCCCCACAATGAGATGTGTGTGCTGTGGGCAGCGTGGGGGATATAACATATAGGCCAGGAGGTTCCCGGGGCAGTCTCTAGTGTAGATTAGGGCCCCCCCAGTCTTTTCCCTCTTACCAGCAGCAGGCTGCAGCAACCCACTCCAGGTGTCCAAGGTCTGTCAGGAAAGGCTGGTCTCACTGCGGATGTGGCCTAACTACACGTGGGGGCTGTAGAATGGCTGCACACTTCTCCCTCGGTGTCCCACTTGCTGGGCTGAGCACCCGCCACACTGACAGGGGTCTCGAGATGACTCCGGTCCGGTCCAGAGCCCCGGGGGCCCGCCAGCAAAGTTCGCGGCTGCGGGCTAGCTGTTCAGGGGGGATCGGGAGAGGCCCTGGGATGTGTCTGCTCAGCTTCTGGATCCCTCGTCCTTACCTTGCTTGCAGTGAAGGGTCCGGCTGCACTTTGGGGAGGTCCGTCCTGCTCCGATCTGGAGCTCGAGGGCCCACCAGGAAAGGCCGCAGCTTCGGCCTAGCAGCACGAGGGAGGCCGGGGAACGCTGGCGGTGCCTACCCACAGCCTCTCTCCCCTTGTGGTGGTTGCTGGGTTGCTCCTGTGCTTTTACAGTTGATATGGCCAATCGATGGGTGAATATCTGTCCTGGATCCGGATCAATGGGTTGAGAAGGAGCGGAGCTCTCTAAAAAAGCAGCCGATCACAGCGCCATATTAGCCACGCCCCCAAGCAACGACTACTATACCCCTGGAGGGAATAGCATGGCTCTTGGATGTAGAGATACCACAGGTTGTGAGGAGACACCCTACAATAGGTGCCATTCTTCGATCTATCAAAAAGGTGTTCAAGAAAACTGATGGGGAATTAGCAGGCTTCTGCATTTCTCGATAGACAATCACGTGATGACTAGTGAGGAGACTGAACGAGTGTTGACAGGGGATATAGACCAATTTAGGCGAATACAGCTTAACGCCGCTTGCCAGCCAATGGCTGGCTAATAAGATCTTCAAGGCATCGCTTTTAATCGCCCGTGTCCACCCTGCTAATAGCTGGGGAAGCTGGGCTCCAGAAAGAACACCGCCATCATTCACGTGCAAACCACCAGGACTGGATCAAGAACTCCATAAGGTAAGACCAAGGTGTACTTGGTCCTAGGAGGAGAACAAAAAAGGAACACTGTCTCTGACTAGAAGCAAAGATTTATGGGAGTGGGGCCCTTTTGAGGTAGGAGAGGCGGGATTAACCTATACGTAGGCTGCCATGGAGTCTGTCAGGAAATTTATTTTTGAAGAGTCTGTTAGGAAATTGAGATTGACCGGGGGCGCATGCGCGGCATGGGAGGGAGCGGCCGCTTCTAAACAGAGCTCTGGCGCCTTCAGGGCTTAAAGCCACCTAAACGGGGACATAATCACTTAAAAACGGCCTGAAAGCAAGATATCCCCGCGGACTATCAACTGTGCATGCCGAATTCGCAGAAGAAGAGACGGAGGAGCCACCAGAAGTCTCTGACTCACTATCTGCTCAGATCACAGGAGAAAAGCATGGCAAAAAATGGCGCTGGCTCCCTGCCCACATCATCTGCCGCCCATCCTCCTGCTAAAGACCTAAAACAGACGGACACAGTATCTTCAAAAAGCAGTGAGTACACACCCTTATCTAAATCAGATTTGGACAACAGTTTAGAAGCTTTATACACTAAACTGCTCACTATATTCCAAACAGAAATACAAAAATCCACTTGTACCTTATCCCAGGAAATTGCAGCAATAGGTACAGGTACTGACCTGCTAGAAAATAAGCATGATGAACTATCAATTGCTTATAATGATCTCTCAAGAGAACATGAATCTCTTTCATCAGCTTTTTCCCAGTTGCAAGCGCACGTAGAGGATTTGGACAATAGAAATAGAAGGAATAATCTTAGAATAAGAGGAGCCCCAGAATCTGTCACAGATTTAATCGCATACTCCAAAAAATTATTCCAGTTTCTGTTACCAGAGCAAAACCACAAATCCTTCAAATGTGACCGCATACATCGTGCACTTAGAGCTAAACCTCCGCCTGATAAACCCCCCAGGGATATTGTACTTTGCATGAAAGACTTCCTAATTAAAGAAGAAATAATGCGTGCTGCACGGGGCATCAGAAACATCACGTTAGATGGAGTTCAGTTACAGATTTATCCGGACATCTCGCAAGCAACGCTTGATAGACGCAGAAAAATGAAAGATCACCTCAGTTCTCTCCACAGCAAGGATCCGGTACAGATGGGGTTTCCCCTTTAAATTAATAATTCCTCATAATGGTACCACCTACATAGCCACCAAGAGACTAAAAATTGGGACTTTTAAAGACACAACTGTAATAGACTACAAAAGATATATAAAAAGGTTGAATTTTATTAATAACATACAAAAAACATAAGGAATAGACATGAACATCGTTAAAAACACATCGGATAAAGGCATACAATACATAATACATAATGTAATAACACCATTGAGGATCCTATCCTGCAGTCTCCTATGTATTTCTATATACTCATATACAGTTAATTCATATTCCAGGTAAAAGAAAAGGGTAGACTTCCCCTAAAGAGTTGAGATTGAGGGAGCACTGCAGGTCTGGTATTCCAGAGTGGTGTATTCTCCAATTGCTCTACATGTTTCACGTTGACAAAGAACGCTTCTTCAGGAGCTAGGGGTTCTATTAAAAATGCATACAAACAAAGAAAAAAGGAAAAACGTATATCAAAATCACAATAATTGGGGGCGTGGCCGGCTAGCGTAGGAGATGGCCGCTTGAAAACACTGCTCTGCATACAGCCAGCTCGCCGGAGCTTTTAACGGTCATCCAGCGCCATAAAAAGAGGCATAAATTTCAGCCAGCAGGTCGGGCATCCCTCCGCTACATGCCCCGTAAGCAGAAAGACCGGAATCCCTCTAGAAGAATGACGGACTTCTACTCACAGCCCCGTCGCTCCTCCAGCCAAGATGGCGCCGGCGGCTCCCAGCCGCACAAACGTGGCTTCACTAAAGACACAGAGCGACGTCTGCAGCACTTCTCCCCAGACTTCTCTAACCCAAACCAGGCACCAGGCAGAACCTCCCAATCCTCCTCCTGCTCTTCCAGCCCAGTGAAGGCGAAGCTTAAATACCAGGACACACCGATCTCAACACTGGAGGTGAGTGACATGACAAGCCCCCTAGACGACACCAGGGAACTGCAGGACTCCATTACTGAATTTCCCACAGTAAATCAACCTGTGATGGATACTACATTGAAAGATATGCTGGTATCCCTACGTAGCACACTCCATGCAGACATCTTGTCACTTGCTCAGCAGTTTAAAGCAGAAGTCAAAGAAATTGGGGAAAGAGTCACACATGTGGAACATAAAATGGGAGACTTTGCCTCCACTTTCAATGAGCTAATAGATGCCCACAATACCCATGATGATGAAATCGCATGGATGAAATCCAAAATCGCAGATCTGGAGAATCGCTCCAGACGCAACAATATTAAAATTAGAGGAATCCCCGAAGACATCAAAAACACAGATTTAATGTCCTTCTTTACCGAGGTGATGAAGGACGCCCTACCAGACCTCCCGCTAGAAGATTTACTTATCGACCGCATACATAGGTTACCAAAACCTAAGCATATCCCTGCACATCTACCCAGGGATACGATAGCTCGTATCCACTTCTTCACGACGAAGGAGAAACTAATGGCGACCTTCAGACATGCAGATCGACTCCCAGATCATTTGCAGACACTTTCGCTGTTTACAGATCTATCTGCTCATACCACGCATCAAAGAAGACAACTTGCCACCATAACGAAGCCCCTGCGAAACCACCACATTTCTTACCAGTGGAGGTACCCGGCAAAACTTCTTGTCACAAAAGACGATCGTCTCTATACAATCAATTCCTTAAAAGAGGGCATACGCATTCTCCGAGATTGGCAAATCCTGGATCCAGACACTGAAAATATAGACAAGGCGATATCACCGCACGCCTCTCCTCATGACAAGTTCTCTTCCACTAATCCAGGGCCTGGATAAAAATCTTCACAATCAAGCTGATTTAGCTCCGGCGAGCTAGTACAATGCACAAGCTATCCAATTTTATTACAGTTGCAGTTGTTCCCCCGAATGTTGCGGACAAAACCCGCTCAGGTTCTACGTAGAACCATACCTTTTTTTTTTTTTCTTCTGTTCATTTTTGGACATCTGTCCCCATAAGAACAGTTGGTTCTTTTACCCTTTTCCTTACCTACCCTCCCTTCAATATCTGACTGTGATATACCCAATTGCCAACTCCCAGCACTAGTTGCACCATTTGACTAATCTGGTCTTACTCTCAATAAGGACCCCTGCAATACCCTTAAAATACAGATTACCGACTAAACATCTCACTTTCTTAATCCTTTACCTGTTGTAATAACAAGTCAAAGATGGCATTTAAGATCTCTTCGCTGAATGTTAAAGGCCTGAACAGTCCATTTAAACGGCAAACGGCATGGAAAGAAGCAGCCCGACTCAACTGTGATATTTTTTGTTTGCAAGAAACGCACTTTGCCTCAAAAAACCCTCCGACATTCAACCATAAAAAATTTCCTCATATATTCCAAGCTAATGCTCCAACAAAAAAAAGAGGAGTCCTCATTGCGATAAAGGACTCAGTAGCATTCACTCTGACCTCCTTGACAGTGGATCCTCTAGGAAGATACCTGGTGCTAGTAGGACAGATCAACAATATTCTCTATACTATCATTAACGTGTACTTGCCCAATATCAGACCGATCTCAGCTTTGAATAAAATTTGGAAAAAGGTCCATCCTATTTGCCAGGGTCACATTGTTTTATGTGGAGACTTTAACGCCATAACAGACCGCAAAATGGACTTGTCCAACTCCTCACCAAGTCGCTCTCACAGAATAACCCTGGCAAACTTCCTGGACTCAGCTTCCCTATTTGATGTGTGGAGATGTCAACACGCCACGGAAAAAGATTTTACTTTTTTTTCTCATGCCCATAAATCCTACACCCGCATTGACTTTTTTTTTACAGATAAATTTCTTTTGCAGGAGATTCAACAATCAGAGATTGGAAATATTACGTGGTCAGACCACGCGCCTGTGTCCATTTCACTGGGGAGGGAGAAGCTAGGGACGAGAGCGAACAGATGGAGAAATGATGCCGTGCTCATGGCTAGGCCGGAGAACAAGCTACAAATACAAAAAGCACTACAGGAATTTTTTGACATAAACGCTCCGTCCACGGCAGACCCCTTCACACTGTGGAATTCGCACAAGGCATTTATTAGAGGTATATTAATAAAGCAGAGTGCCTCCGCTAAGAAGCTTAGGTCACAGCGGCTTAATACTATACTTGCATCTATAAAATTATTAGAACAAACCCATAAATTGCATCCTCTTCCACATACACTGACGAAACTTAATCAGGCGAGACATGATCTGAGAGAAATCCTAACAAACCAACACCTTAAGCAACTAAGAGCTTCAAAAGCAAACTTTTATCTCCATGGCAACAAAGCAAGTAAATTACTTGCAAGCCAACTTAAAGACAGAACAGCCAAACAAAAATTATCCCACATATTCCACCCCAAATCAGGACAGAAATTACTGAACCCTCAAGACATTGCAGAGGCCTTTAGGACATATTACAGTACACTATATAATCTAAACCAACAGGATGGCATCCCCCAACCCACACCAGACACCATAGACAAATTCTTGAACTCAATTAATTTGCCCCTCCTCTCTCCAGAAGACAGAATGATCCTCAACCAACCCTTTACACAAGCAGAAATCCTTAAAATAATTCAATCACTCCCACATGATAAAGCACCCGGTCCTGATGGATTTTCCTCAGAATATTACCAATTCTTTCAAAATACCCTCTCCAAATATATGGAGGGGGTATACAATGCCGCTGTGACCAGAGCTTCCTTCCCGGAAGAAATGTTAATTGCAAACATTATTACCATACCGAAACCGGGAAAGGACCCCGCATATGTACAAAATTTTAGGCCTATTTCGCTTTTAAATGTAGACCTGAAGATATATTTCTAATGGTACAAGACAGGGGTGTCCCCTATCCCCGCTCATTTTTGCATTAGTAATGGAACCCCTAGCGGAGAAAATTAGGTCCCATAAACTCATTAAAGGGATAGAAGTAGGTGAAGATCATTACCCAATAACTCTCTTTGCAGACGACATTATTTTAACATTGGAAGACCCAGCCAAATCCTTGCCAGAAATACATCAAATCTTAACCGAATTTAACCAAGTTTCCCTGTACAAAGTCAATGAAACCAAATCTAACATATTAGGCATTAACATTAGCAAATCTTTACAAACCTCCCTGCAATCCAAATTCACATACCCATGGTCTTCAGGTGCTCTATCCTATCTAGGTATTACATTAACATCACCCCTATCAAATCTTTATAAAGAGAACCTCGCACCACTTTTATTAACAATACAAAAAGACACGACCAAAATCAGTAAGCTTTTTCTATCCTGGGCAGGTAGACTGGCAGCTTTTAAAATGTCCGTCCTACCAAAAATCTTGTACTTTTTTAGAACACTGCCAATCCAGATCCCAGCAGCCTTCTTTAAAAACTCTCAGAAAATTCTATCTACATTCTTATGGAACAAAGGTAAATCTAGATGCAATCATCACATTCTTCGGAAACATAGGAAAGCAGGGGGAATGGGAGTACCTGATTTAAGAGACTATTACTCAGCCACACTACTAGACCAATTAAGGTTCTGGATTACACAACCTAAGTGTAAATCATGGAGTAGTATAGAACAAACAGCAATCTCACCGAATACCCTACATTCACTTTTATTAGCTAACGCTATTTCCCCCTCCTTAAATATAGGCTTAAACCATCCTACCATATCAGCTTCCATTCTAGCTTGGAAACAATTCCTACAACATGGCAATAATACAAACAAACAAATAGATATCCCACTCAACATAGGAGTACTTAGACTCATTAATCCAAATATAACAACTCACAAATGGGAATTAAAAGGAATCAAAGAAATCGCGTCCTTATTCAAAGATGGTAAATTCATCTCTTATGAGGAGTTAACATCTAAATACGAATTGCCAAAGGGTGAGTTTCTCACATATGCGCAAATAAAATCCACGCTAACTCCCAATTTTGAGTTAAATGTAAAGATCTCACAAGATGCCTGGAACTTCTGGACATCTCCGATACCCAAAAAGAAAGGTATATCATACTTTTATAACTGTCTTCATGACAAGCTCACCTTTTGTGTAACCAAACCCCTGAACAAATGGGCCATAGAACTGAACGATAATATCTCAGCCCACCAGTGGCAAAAAGCAATATCAAACAATGTGTCATTTTCTAGGTGTGCTACTTACTGGGAAATGGCACAAAAACTCCATCTTAGGTGGTATTACACACCTTACACAATAGCTAAATTTACTCCTGAACACAATAATCAATGCTGGCGAGGCTGCGGCCTAATAGGTACTCTATCACACATGCTATGGTTCTGTCCTAACATTCGTAGTTTCTGGAACTCAGTGTTCAAACTCATCACTAAATTAACCGGGCTCATATCTAAACCTAACTTTAAACTAGCTATTCTGAGCATCGACATAGGAAACTTTCCGAAGACTCTCAGACATGTGGCTTTACATACTCTGTTTGCAGCAAGACTAATTATCATGAGACATTGGAAGTCAACCAAGGCCCCGAATGTCAAAGAGGTGACGAGCCTACTGTCTGAGACGTACTCTTTGGAACAATTAATGGCATACAAATCAGGAGGATTAATCAAATTCTACGAAAAATGGGCCCCATGGAGAGAACTCCACAACCATACTTAGTCCAATCCCCGTAATACTAACAGGTAATATCACGACAGAACATTACACGCAATTGGGTATCCCTCCTACCATACCCTTACCCTATCCCCCCCTCCCCTGTCCTTCCCATCCCTCCTTCCTCGTTACGGTTCACCCATATCTTCTTAGCTGAACAGAGTTCGAAATAGAATGGCTATTCTTTGATTCGACCTCAACAGATTGTTATTACCTCTGACATATTATTTGTCTATACATAACAACTATGCTAGGAGATATGATTCGTATGTTTCATTTTAGTTATGTACATGTATAAATTCTCGAGTTAACATTACTGTAATTCACTGTGTTGTAATCCCTTCTTAAAATTAATAAAAAATATTTGAAATAAAATCACAATAATTGGAAGCTATTCTCAATAAGTATGCTGTAGAAAAAGTATGAGTAACAGCTTTGTTAGAAAAATCTGCCCCCTGGTGGCGAGGCACGGCAAAGGTCCTATAAAAGATTGAGGTCTCAGATGGAAGGACAGCACAGACCAGCGGTCTAGGACATCCCATACAAAAGGAAGCCTATAGAAACATTTGATAACATAATTGAAAATGGGCAGATGAGGGAGTGAGCAAAGGGTAACGGTAATGCATGGTCAAAGAATTTTAATACTTGAACGCAGGACTGGAGAGAAAAGAAAGAAGAAAAAGAAAAGGGATCGTACAAACAAGAGGGTAGGAGAGAGAAGGAGAAACAAGGAGGTTGATGTTGGGAGGGAGGGGGGGGAGAAGGAAAGGAAGGGGAAAAGAAAAAAAGGGGGGGGAGGAGGGGGGAAAAGAAAAAAGGGGCCCTTGTGCCCCTGGCTACGCCAATCTGTACCTGGGGGGGTGGGAACGTCATTTGTTTTCTCGAGACCAACTCTCAGAATATCTAGACCATATTCTAATCTGGAAACGCTACATAGATGACATTTTTATGATTTGGACGGGTACCAAAAACACCCTACAACAATTTGTGCAAATATTAAGTGTAAACCACTTCAATTTGAAATTTACTCATCAATGTGATGTAAAAAGTATTAGCTTTCTGGATCTCGAGCTATAGAAAGACGTCAACAATACCTTGTTGACCAATTTATACCGGAAAACAACAGCAGGAAACACACTGCTACACGCCACAAGTGCACATCCACCTACCACCTACAAAAAGCATACCGTATGCGCAATATATCCACCTCCGTCGAAACTGCACCCACATGACAGATTTCCAACACCAGGCGAATCTGCTTAGATCTCGCCTGTTAGCCAAAGGATACAGCCGATCACTTTTACGAAAGGCCTTTAATAAAGCTAAAAACAGATCATGGAATGAGTTACTCTATACTAAAAATGAAAATAAGTCCATGTGCAAAAAAACATATGGTGATAGTGAAAAAACCATTTAGGTGAAACATCAATTCAGTGTCATGAAAAAGTCCGCACCACCAGCAGTATACAAAAAAACATCCAAGTGAAATTGATGAAATTCTGTGACAGCAGCGAGGGGTCCACCACCAAACAATGGAAGGGGTTACTCCTTACCAGAAGGCCATGACCCCCCACCACAGAGGGTCACAGCAAGCAGGAATCTTTAGGAGCCAAGAAATGGAAAATGCCAGCGGTGTCCACCAGGGGTCATCACATCCTCAGCAACTCCAACAACCCGGGGCATAGATACCATAAAATATAAACTGGCTCACATAGTGTAAAACTGATTTGATTTATTAAAAATTAAAAGATAATACAAATGCGCACTTACAGAGTGTAAATGGATAAGACAGCCTTAAGTCCGGCTCCGTGGCCACCGGAGCTCGGACAAACACGTCCTACTGGAATGTAAATCGCTTGGGGGTGACGTCAGCGCGTCGTCTGGCTCCGCCCTACGCGTTTCGTGACATCATCACGTCTTCCAGGGACACAGACGGCGCGCTGCGTCACCCTCCTTAAATAGTGCTAAAACAAGACCAAGCCTCACTCTGGATCGCTGCACACAATGGACCGCCCGGACCAACGTGCACACTTCCGGCGTCCAGATGCGCTCCACAGTGCGAGCGACCAACAGAGGCCACATAGCCCAGGCAGCACATACAAACCGATGATCGATCATAAAAAAAAATTTTTTTTGTACATAAACAATTTTGTCCAATATAACACTTTGTACAGGTGAACACAATACCTAATACATGTATATAGTTAGGCACAAGATGGACAGAACAGAGTAAACCATCCTTCCAGTTCCTATCATCACTAAAACCCCAATCGAACGCAAACGATCTGGATTGGATGACTGAACTGATCGGGGCCAAAAACCAACAAGGTCTAAGTGAAAATAAATAAAAAATATATTAAAAAATTGTGTAAAAAAAGGGGCTAATAAAAGGCCAATAAGGGATATGGCTAACCCTATTCCTCCAACTCTACATCTGGGTCTAGATTCTAAAAGCCAAAAATGGCATCTAAAAACAGGTAACCTCAGAACTGGCACTATTTCCTGCGAACGGCAACGCCATTCAATGGAAAAACCAGAAGACTCATCGGGGGGCATATATCATACTCCCTGATGATCAAAGAAAAAATAAAATGAAAATGTAAACAGTGAATAAAAAATTATCTTAAACTGGCTTCATGTAGGTGGATAGAGATTGGGACAGAAGAGGTCCTCAAAGGGACCACCGTCCGGTAGCTTTAACAGTATTACAAAAAATTCCAAAAGGTTCTTTTGTAAACGTTTTTTTTCTCTACCTTAAACAACAAGGTTTATAAACCGGAAGTGGAGTATTATGTTGGTTGTGGTCACCAACCCACTTCACTTGATAGGTAGCGCCATCTAATGGATGTGTCAGAAAACGCTACAGATACCTGTATTCTAAATAGGAGTGCCAATATATATCCACTGGGTGTAAAACCCTACCAAGTGGATATTATAAATTACCAATAGATATATAAAAAATGTATCTATTAAAAATAAAAAATAATAAAGAATTAAACTTAATTCAAGCCAGTCAAAACTATGTGATGTACAAATAGCTAGTCAAGGTTACCAATAGCAAAACATGACCTACGACAAAAAGTAGTGTGTACATGGTTTGCAATGTAGCCCTATAGGTACTGACGTCAGAATGCATTAAGAATTATTGATAAACGCATTGACGTCTGAATCCACATTTAACCCAAAGGGGGTATAGGTTCGGAGTCTGTAGATCCAAGACATTTCGCATTTGGAGATTTCCCTGACAAGAGAGCTCCCCCTCCAATGTGGTCTGTACTTGTCGATCCCAACATACAGAATATTGGAGGGGTCCCTACCATGTACCTCATCGAAATGTCTCGACACTGGGTGCTTATCGAAACCCCTGCGGATATTGTTAATATGCTCGGACAATCTTACTTTGAGGGCCCTCTTGGTCCTGCCCACATATTGCAATCCGCAGGGGCACTGGATAAGATAAATTACCCCCTCGGACGTACAGGTTATGAAGGGTTTAACATGAAAGGCCTGTGAGGTACTAGTTGATATAAATTGACATATTTTTCTACCTCTATTGCTATTAAGGGAACAGACTTGACAGTTCCTGCATTTGTAATACCCTGTAAGGTCATGGAAGAAGGACCTATTGGTAATGGGTGGATCCTATACTGTTGGGGCAATTTTATTCCCCAATGTGGATGCAACCTTAAATATAATGCGGGGGTTTCTAGGTAGAATCAGGCTCAAAACTGGGTCCGTAGTTAAAATGTGCCAGTGTCTCTTTGTTAGGTCTTTGATCTGGCGATGTTGAGTGGAGAAGGTGGTAATAAAGGATAAATTAAAATTACCCTCAATCTCCCGTCGTTGACCTGAGTTTAATAACAGGGATCTGTCTTTGTCCCTTACTTGTGCCAAAGATTTCGAGAGTGCGACCTGATCATAACCCTTCTCAACAAATCTCTCGGTTAGGGTAGCTGCTTGACTATCAAAGGTCTCTATTTCTGTACAATTCCGCCGAAGGCGTGTATATTGCCCCATTGGGACCACCTTCAACCAAGACTCGTGGTGACAACTATCAAGGGGAATGAAGGAGTTTCTATCTGTTGCCTTAAAATGGGTGGACGTCACCAATTTATCCCCCTGAACCTTGATCCTGAGATCAAGAAAACTAATCTCCTCCGTGCTTATCTCAAAGTTCAACCTAATGCCCCTATCATTATCATTCAAAAGGGTCATGAAGTTTTCAAGCTCAATCTCACTGCCATCCCATAGGAGGAGGACGTCGTCAATATACCTGGCCCACAGGACCACCTGCGGTCTGGACCAGGCCATGACAAAGTCCTCCTCCCACTTGGCCATGAATAGATTGGCCAAGCTGGGGGCATACTTAGCTTGGCAGAAAAAACTTGCCTTAGAACAAGTAGAGGATATAGCTATGGACACACAACCGGCGAATGTGGGAGGTTTGATATCTATATTAAAACCCACCCCAGTTCAGAGGGAAAGGGGGTACCAACACTCTCCGATGAGGAATACCTCTAATAGGATGGCGTTGCGTCCCAGTGGGCGGGGACTTCTTCAGCAGATGCTGATGCTGAAGAAGTCCCCGCCCACTGGGACGCAACGCGTCCAGATCGAGACGTCGTGACGTCACCCGCGGCCATCGCGCATGCTCCATTCTTGTTTGTGTGTACACACCATCGCTTGACGCTGTTTCACTGGCACTTGAGAAGTGCTAGTTATGTAAGTGCATTTTCTTATCTTTTAATAAATCTTTTCTCAAAACGGAGAGCACTATATGTTATTACTTTTTATTATATATACCATTGGATCACCCGGAATTGTCCACCCGGTGTATGACGGAGTCTTGGTCCCTGATTTTGAACACCATTCATGTCTATGACCCGAAAGGGAAGGCTTGTATGACCCTCTATGATTAAAGGGTCCTGTTGGTCAGGTGAGAGGCTATTTCAGATATCGGTGAAGGGCACTACAGTCACCTGCATCTGCATGTCATCACGCTCACTGGGTTGATTTTTCATGGACAAAGTTTATGGACTCTTTTTGCATTTAAATGCTTTTTATGCCATATGAGGACTTACTGATTTTGCAATCATCTTTCACATTTAATATTTTTTTGATACTGCTATCCCATATTGTTTTGTTTAGTTCATTTAGCGCTGCACCTTTCTTTATATTATATGTAGGTGATTATGATCAACCAAGACCAAACCCTGCCCCCAGACCACAAGGGGTACAGGGTAGGTCCGACCTGGGTTTTTCCAGGACCAATCAAGGCCAAAAAAGGCCAGGAGAACGAAAAGAGGAGTCAGAGGGGGGAGGCGGGCCCAACAAATCAAAAAGAAGGCGCCCCTAGGAACCGGTGTGTTTAACTTGAGTAAACAGGTACTGACAGACTCTGAGCTGCAAATATTAGATAAAGGTTTGAAATTTGGCCCGCCGAGAAACCTGAGTAAGTTCCAAACGTATATGGATATACATAAATATATACGGAAAATCAATATTAAGAGGTATATATTAAACAATCCCATTGTGAGCAATACGAGTGGTTCAAGCTCAGGTTTTAGACACTCAGGCCTTGCAAATGCCTCACTTTTCAATCCCCCAGGCTCCCTTGCCCCAGCCGTTAAAACGTTTAAGGAGATGGTCTTGAGGGATTTGGAACACATCAGGGTCAAGAAAACAAAAATGAGCGCAACTTTAGAAGCAGGTTTAGATTCTTTGTGTAACAATAAATCATTGGTCATCCGCCCTGCGGATAAGGGTGGGGGAATAGCCATCCTTGATCGAAGCGATTATCTCAAGAAGATGCATCGCATCGTAGATGACCCAGATACGTACACCCCCCTTGTTAGGGACCCTGTGGCCAATTATAAAAAAGAACTGGAGGTATTAGTGGATAGGGGTTTTCGTCAGGGGATCCTGGATAAGAGGGAGAAACTCTTCCTGGTACCGAAGGCCCCCCGTACCCCAGTAATTTATTATCTCCCCAAGGTCCACAAAAGCCTCACTTGCCCCCCGGGACGACCGATTGTCAGTGGTATTGACTCGGTCACGTCCCGGGTGGGCAAGTACATAGACCATTTTTTGCAGCCCCTTGTTCAGAAGGTTCCTTCTTTTATTAAGGATACTACACAGGTTATAAATATGCTGTCTCATATTGTGTGGAAGCCAGGTATAAGGTTGGTCACTGCCGACGTTACTTCACTCTATACCATCATACCCCATGATTTGGGGTTTGAGGCAGTGGATATGTATTTGACTCGTGACTCTGACCTCGTTCTGTCCCAAAGGAACTTTATCATGGAGTTACTCCATTACGCCGCGAGCCATAACTATTTTTGGTTCAATCATCAATTTTTTCGCCAAGATAGGGGCGTGGCTATGGGGGCTAAGTATGCCCCCAGCTTGGCCAATCTATTCATGGCCAAGTGGGAGGAGGACGTCGTCATGGCCTGGTCCAGACCGCAGGTGGTCCTGTGGGCCACGTATATTGACGATGTCCTCCTCCTATGGGATGGCAGTGAGATTGAGCTTGAAAACTTCATGACCCTTTTGAATGATAATGATAGGGGCATTAGGTTGAACTTTGAGATAAGCATGGAGGAGATTAGTTTCCTTGATCTCAGGATCAAGGTTCAGGGGGATAAATTGGTGACGTCCACCTATTTTAAGGCAACAGATAGAAAATCCTTCATTCCCCTTGATAGTTGTCACCACGAGTCTTAGTTGAAGGCGGTCCCAATGGGGCAATATACACGCCTTCGGAGGAATTGTACAGAAATAGAGACCTTTGATAGTCAAGCAGCTACCCTAACCGAGAGATTTGTTGAGAAGGGTTATGATCAGGTCGCACTCTCGAGAGCTTTGGCACAAGTAAGGGACAAAGACAGATCCCTGTTATTAAACTCAGGTCAACGACGGGAGATTGAGGGTAATTTTAATTTATCCTTTATTACCACCTTCTCCACTCAACATCGCCAGATCAAAGACCTAATAAAGAGACACTGGCACATTTTAACTACGGACCCAGTTTTGAGTCCGATTCTACCTAGAAACCCCCGCATTATATTTAAGGGTGCATCCACATTGGGGAATAAAATTGGCCCAACAGTACAGGATCCACCCATTACCAATAGGTCCTTCTTCCATGACCTTACAGGGTATTACAAATGCAGGAACTGTCAAGTCTGTTCCCTTAATAGCAATAGAGGTAGAAAAATATGTCAATTTATATCAACTAGTACCTCACAGGCCTTTCATGTTAAACCCTTCATAACCTGTACGTCCGAGGGGGTAATTTATCTTATCCAGTGCCCCTGCGGATTGCAATATGTGGGCAGGACCAAGAGGGCCCTCAAAGTAAGATTGTCCGAGCATATTAACAATATCCGCAGGGGTTTCGATAAGCACCCAGTGTCGAGACATTTTGATGAGGTACATGGTAGGGACCCCTCCAATACTCTGTATGTTGGGATCGACAAGTACAGACCACATTGGAGGGGGAGCTCTCTTGTCAGGGAAATCTCCAAATGCGAAATGTCTTGGATCTACAGACTCCGAACCTATACCCCCTTTGGGTTAAATGTGGATACAGACGTCAATGCGTTTATCAATAATTCTTAATGCATTCTGACGTCAGTACCTATAGGGCTACATTGCAAACCATGTACACACTACTTTTTGTCGTAGGTCATGTTTTGCTATTAGTAACCTTGACTAGCTATTTGTACATCACATAGTTTTGACTGGCTTGAATTAAGTTTAATTCTTTATTATTTTTTATTTTTAATAGATACATTTTTTATATATCTATTGGTAATTTATAATATCCACTTGGTAGGGTTTTACACCCAGTGGATATATATTGGCACTCCTATTTAGAATACAGGTATCTGTAGCGTTTTCTGACACATCCACTAGATGGCGCTACCTATCAAGTGAAGTGGGTTGGTGACCACAACCAACATAATACTCCACTTCCGGTTTATAAACCTTGTTGTTTAAGGTAGAGAAAAAAAACGTTTACAAAAGAACCTTTTGGAATTTTTTGTAATACTGTTAAAGCTACCGGACGGTGGTCCCTTTGAGGACCTCTTCTGTCCCAATCTCTATCTACCTACATGGAGCCAGTTTAAGACTATTTTTTATTCACTGTTTACATTTTCATTTTATTTTTTCTTTGATCATCAGGGAGTATGATATATGCCCCCCGATGAGTCTTCTGGTTCTTCCATTGGATGGCGTTGCCGTTCGCAGGAAATAGTGCCAGTTCTGAGGTTACCTGTTTTTAGATGCCATTTTTGGCTTTTAGAATCTAGACCCAGATGTAGAGTTGGAGGAATAGGGTTAGCCATATCCCTTATTGGCCTTTTATTAGCCCCTTTTTTTACACAATTTTTTAATATATTTTTTATTTATTTTCACTTAGACCTTGTTGGTTTTTGGCCCCGATCTGTTCAGTCATCCAATCCAGATCGTTTGCGTTCGATTGGGGTTTTAGTGATGATAGGAAATGGAAGGATGGTTTACTCTGTTCTGTCCATCTTGTGCCTAACTATATACATGTATTAGGTATTGTGTTCACCTGTACAAAGTGTTATATTGGACAAAATTGTTTATGTACAAAAAAAATTTTTTTTTTATGATCGATCATTGGTTTGTATGTGCTGCCTGGGCTATGTGGCCTCTGTTGGTCGCTCGCACTGTGGAGCGCATCCGGACGCCGGAAGTGTGCACGTTGGTCCGGGCGGTCCATTGTGTGCAGCGATCCAGAGTGAGGCTTGGTCTTGTTTTAGCACTATTTAAGGAGGGTGACGCAGCGCGCCGCCTGTGCCCCTGGAAGACGTGATGATGTCACGAAACGCGTAGGGCGGAGCCAGACGACGCGCTGACGTCACCCCCAAGCGATTTACATTCCAGTAGGACGGGTTTGTCCGAGCTCCGGTGGCCACGGAGCCGGACTTAAGGCTGTCTTATCCATTTACACTCTGTAAGTGCGCATTTGTATTATCTTTTAATTTTTAATAAATCAAATCAGTTTTACACTATGTGAGCCCCTTTATATTTTATGGTATCTATGCCCCGGGTTGTTGGAGTTGCTGAGGATGTGATGACCCCTGGTGGACACCGCTGGCATTTTCCATTTCTTGGCTCCTAAAGATTCCTGCTTGCTGTGACCCTCTGTGGTGGGGGGTCATGGCCTTCTGGTAAGGAGTAACCCCTTCCATTGTTTGGTGGTGAACCCCTCGCTGCTGTCACAGAATTTCATCAATTTCACTTGGATGTTTTTTTGTATACTGCTGGTGGTGCGGACTTTTTCATGACACTGAATTGATGTTTCACCTAAATGGTTTTTTCACTATCACCATATGTTTTTTTGCACATGGACTTATTTTCATTTATGATCACTATATGAATTTTGCTTCACTGTGAATTATTTATTATGCTTTATTAGTATAGCGCAAACCCCTTATTTTCCTTACGTTTTTCCACAATTGATGTTTTTGTGGGGATTGCTGCTTTACATATTATTTGATTCTTACTTTGTTTTTAGCGCAGTTTTTCTCACCATTTTTCTATACTAAAAAAGCCCGACCACAGGATTCCACCGTTAAATTGATTACCCGATTCTCTGCCCATTACCAAGACATTCTTAGTATTCTTATAAAGCATTTCTTAACAGAGGATCCTATCCTGAAGAAATATGTTAACCCACATCCAGGGATAGTTTATAGACGCACGGTGTCCCTTAACCTCCCTGGCGGTATGATTATTTCGGATTTTAGGTGCTGAAAGCGGTACAATTATTTTGCATGGAAATTTGGCGTTTTATATTGTAGGCCTGTAATTCTTAACAATAACACACTTAAATCTGTCCAAACAAGAGTCTAGTAGATATCCCGGGTATGATAAAGTTTGAAACACAAAAACATAAATTATAATATAAACAAATAAACCGCGCTAAAGTGAGTCCAATAAAGTCTGTGATGATAAACAGTCTATGGTACTGAACAATGAACTCCAAAATCCTTCTGTATAATGAAGTGGAGAAAATAGAGTGACTGTGTGGTGAACCGCTTACCAGATGTAAGCCAAAAAACAGGCAGGTGGCTTAAACCCAGCCCGGGCCTTTGGGAGCACTTCCAATGGACTGAATCCTTTGCGCTCGAACGGCAGAACAAATCCACATAGAATTAAATCAAAAACAAAAAACCATAGTGTGATACTGACATAACATGCTTCATCAAAGAAGGAGGGGGTGTGTTCACACAAATAATCATAAAATAAATATCATGCAGGCACCCTGGGGATGTGAGACCACTCTGGGACGCCAAAAATGTGTACAGCATGCAATAGGGGATGTCCTTATGTCTACTGTAAATAACCACCAATTGTCATACAGCTAAAGGAACACCCAGTGCCCAGGTATGCGGGGCCGCTTACCAGATAGTGAATTAGTGAGGGCATCAATAGTACAGGGTGCAATTTGTATGTGACCTGGGGTATAGGTTGAATGAACCTACAGGGGTTCCTGCTCACCAGAAGGACGACCAGAGATAGCCCAAAAACGGAGCACTGGCAGAGTATCCCGATCCCGTCTTGGCAGGTCTTCCCAGGCTCGATGGATATGTGCATTAGAGAGGAGAAGCAGCCAATGGTGTGATAACGTACAACTCCAGTTTATTAAAAACAAAGTAAGCACTTACATATAAAACGAATAATTCGATGCCGGCCGGCACTCAAAACAGCTCCCGTCCACTCAGAGCAAAGCGTGGTGACGTCAGCACGTCCCTCCCAGACGCGTTTCGTCACAGGTTTGACGTTCTCCTTCTCCTATATAATAAATAAAAATAAATAATTAAAAAAATAAAAATAAATTAATAATAAAATAAATTTCCCCATGATTCACTATCGCTCAATTCTGCAAGTGTTCTAATTTACTATTGCTGTTTTCTAGCTGGTCTAAAACCATTTTTGACGTAAAGGGACACTTTTTGGTTGCTATGGACAATCTCCAGTTTCCAGCCAGAAAGAACAGTATATATAATATAGAACTGCATGCAGGGCATAGGACAAAGCACTGGGGACAAAAGGGATGTGAAATAATTTCATACAGTACTGTAATCTGTAAGATTACAGTACTGTATGTGTTATGCTTTTTACAGTTTTTTGAATTTGCCGCCAGGCTCCGCCCCCGTGCGTCGCGACGCTCGCAGGGAACGGAGCCTGGCACGGAGAGGCTTCGGGCAGAGGACGGAGCCCGCAGACACAGCGGGGGACATCGCAGGATCCCGGGGACAAGGTAAGTAACACCGCACCAGGATCCTGCAATGCGATCCCGAGTGTGGCTCGGGGTTATCGCTAATGGGACTGAATTTTAACCCCGAGCCACACTCGGGAAAACCGCCAGGGGGGCTACGGACCGTCTTGTATCCAGCCAATATAAAACTTTCAACCCAGCCTCTCCTTGAGAACCAAAGGGCACCATGCCCTGCGTCAATTGTTCTTTTTTGTTTGTGGATATCCTCTGAATATCCAATTTCGCTTCCAAACGGCGAAACCTATTATCCAAAATTTGCAGCAACATGTCAGACACAGGGGGTGGTCTACCTAATGACCTGCACCTGTGGGGTTTTTTATGTGGGGAAGACGGCCAGACAAATCAGACAAAGAATCAACGGTCATGTCTATTATTCCGGAAATGGGAAGATGCTCACACCTGTGAGCAGACACCTTGATCTTCACTACCGGTTTGACACATCCAGTATTTCTTTTACTGTTCTGGCCGTCATCCCCAAAAATCCCAGAGGGGGTGAATGGGATAAGCTCATTTTACAAAAAGAGTCCCTTTGGATAGAACGTCTAAATGCCATTAAAGCACCTGGCTTGAACGAATCTCTCTCCTACAAACCGTTTCTTTGAGCCTAGTCACTCACCCCCCCCCCCATTAACCTTTATTATCCCCATTATTGGATCATAGTTTGTCTTTTCGCCGTTTGTAAGCTAAAAATATGCATATGCCAAAAATGTGCTTGGTAGTATGAACAAAAAACAAAAAATAATAGGGTATTAGAACTTCATTTGGTACCTTTATTCCATATCAATGTGCCAATGTTATAGGTAGCCCCTTTCCCCCTCCCCCTCTCTCCCTATTTGTATTTTTGATGTTTACCTTGGCAGAATCTTGTCTCTGTCACACAACATTTGACTGTGTTTTATTCATAACCATGTCTAGATTATTATATACATAAATTGTAATGTGTTGGTTATCTTCTGATCCTTCCGCCCCCCTGTGGTGATGTATGGTATAGTGCCCTTAGTGTTTGGTCTTGCATGGACTAGGCTGGCCATCACATCTGGTGGTTTCCACTGCACAGCGCCGCACATTCAATTCTCTGACCGGATGTGCGGCGATTGACGGGGGCTCGGGGACCCGTTCGGGTTCCCATCTTCCTCGCCTCTGCAGCTTGCGCGCGGCCCGGGCCTCGTCTCTCCGGGCCATGCCTCTGCGCATGCGCGGAGCTATTCTTGCCGCGCCTGCGCCGTGTGGTCCGGGTGATGACGTCGCCCGGCGCACGCGCAGCTGCTTGCTTTGGGGCCGGAAGACGCCGCGTTGATTAGACCGGCTGCTCCCGGTCTGGATATCCCCATATATGGGGCTGCTTTTTTGTTCCATGGTGAGACATACAACAGGCAGCAACCCAGCAGAGTGGTGCACTCCCAGATTCTCCTGTTTTCTATCGTGGGGTAAGCTTGGCCATTGGCTGCCTTCCCTGGCAGGGCTACCTTATACACAAACCCATATTGATCTCATTACTTATGTTTGATCGCTATTTGTATTTGTGTTTCCTTTATATACCAGAACTGCAGCTTATACAAGCTCTCTCCTTACCTACAACTACCTGATGTGATATTTATCTGGGAGGCCCTGGTTTCTGTTTGCTGCCCGCCTGATCTTTTTCAGATACACCTTTACCTCTGATCGCATTCAGCGATCTATTGACTAAGTCCACCTTTGTGAACATTTTTTCTTTTTCATATTTATTTGGTAAGCAATTTTTTGTTTATATATCTTGCTAACTTAGTCCCCTTCTTCCCTTCCCTTCCCTTTCCCCTTCCCTTCCCCTTTTTTCCCATTCCCCTTCCCTTCCCTCCCTCTTCCCCCCCCTTTTTTCTTTTCCCCCTCCTTTCCCTTCCCCCCCTTTTTCTTTTCCCCTTCCTTTCCTTCTCCCCCCCCCCTCCCAACATCAACCTCCTTGTTTCTCCTTCTCTCTCCTACCCTCTTGTTTGTACGATCCCTTTTCTTTTTCTTCTTTCTTTTCTCTCCAGTCCTTACCCTTTGCTCACTCCCTCATCTGCCCATTTTTAATTATGTTATCAAATGTTTCTATAGGCTTCCTTTTGTATGGGATGTCCTAGACCGCTGGTCTGTGCTGTCCTTCCATCTGAGACCTCAATCTTTTATAGGACCTTTGCCGTGCCTCGCCACCAGGGGGCGGATTTTTCTAACAAAGCTGTTACTCATACTTTTTCTACAGCATACTTATTGAGAATAGCTTCCAATTATTGTGATTTTGATATATGTTTTTCCTTTTTTCTTTGTTTGTATGCATTTTTAATAGAACCCCTAGCTCCTGAAGAAGCGTTCTTTGTCAACGTGAAACATGTAGAGCAATTGAAGAATACACCACTCTGGAATACCAGACCTGCAGTGCTCCCTCAATCTCAACTCTTTAGGGGAAGTCTACCCTTTTCTTTTACCTGGAATATGAATTAACTGTATATGAGTATATAGAAATACATAGGAGACTGCGGGATAGGATCCTCAATGGTGTTATTACATGTGTTGTATGCCTTTATCCGATGTGTTTTTAACGATGTTCATGTCTATTCCTTATGTTTTTTGTATGTTATTAATAAAATTCAACCTTTTTATATATCTTTTGTAGTCCATTACAGTTGTGCCTTTAAAAGTCCCAATTTTTAGTCTCTTGATGCCCCTAACACATTATCAGGGACGTTGGCACAAGTGACCTTTAAGTACCTACAAAGTCACCCTGTATATTAGGTACTTTAGTACTAGGATCTCCCTTTTGCTATACATAGCCACCAACATCACAGAAGGTCAAGACATCCTGACAAAATTGGGTCTTATAGATCCCAGCAACCTCCCACGTACTCCTTCTACAACCCGCCCAGCTCCTATTTGGAACAGCCCGGCTTCACGTGGAGACAGACGCAGATACAGACACGATCCCGCTCAATGGAGCTAAAAAAATCTACAAAAACTTTTTTTTTTTATAGCCACTTCAGTTAACTTAATCCAGAGACAGCTTTCAGATTAATGCTCATATTTGTCTCTAACCCAGTTACATCATTGTGGCATTTTGGATTTCTTTCCTTTTTTATTTTTTTTATTTTTCTTCCTTGCTTTTTTTATATTCCAGGCTTAAATAGTTATAGTAGTACCGAAATATAACACATAAAACACATATCTGATACATCTAGCCCAGCTGGCCACAGTCCTCTTGTTACTATTGTGCGTGACTATAAAATGTTGCTTTTCTATCTAATATACCCTTTCCCCCCGCCCCCCAGTGACCCACCATTATTGAGCCCACCTAGTTCCAAGGCACACCCAAAATCTAGCTGTAGTTCTGTACATTATTCTCTTAGCTTCAAAAACTCTAAGCTACACCCGACTCAACATCTCTCCCTTATTAGGAAGGCGAATGCTCTCAGCGCTGAAGTAGCACTGATAGAGGACATGGCATTGCTTGGACCCACAGATTCCATATTCTCACAAACTTATTGTAGTTGCCTAATCTAGAGTAGAATGTCCTTTCATTCCACACTGTAGAGTTGACAGTTCCAACCCAAGCTTCCGGGGTCGGAGGTGTTCTTGATTGCCAAGGCTGTGCTATTAGTTTTCTAGCTTGAAACAGACATCTTGCTCCTGCTACAGCTGTGCTCCAATCGCCCAGCCCGGTGTTAACATGTCCCAACACACAAGTCTTAGAGTCAAACTCTAGGTTGGTTCTAAATGTGGTGTTTATTTTCTTTAAAATCTCGGACCAATACCTAACTAGTTTTGGGCACCTCCAGATCATGTGGATTAAATCGCCTGTTCCTCTGCATCTAGGGCACTCATCGTTGGTTCTACGACCAAACATAAACAGCTTTTTCGGTGTATAGTAAGTTCTATGCAGCAACATCAGGTGGGAAACTTTTTGTGATGGAGAGACTGACACCTCTGATCCTAGCTCCAAAACCCTTTTCCATTGCTCGTCCGTTATCTCCCCCACATCGGCCGCCCATCTGTCCCTACCCCCAAGGAGACCTACCTGTGTGTTTATTCACTTTGCTAGTTGGTTATACGTCTCTGTAATTAAGCCCTTAGTGGACTCTGATTTAATTATTGTTTGTAATAGAGGGATCCTACACCATGTGGGGGGTTGTCTGCTAAACTGCTTGCTCAGGGCATGCCTAATCTGTAAGTAACGGTAAAAAACTTAACTTGGTATCCCATATTCGTGCCTCAAATCCTCGAAAGATTTCAGGGTAGCCCCCTCGTATAATTGTATCAACCGATTTATCCCACATCTTTCCCACATCTTATTCCTATCAACAGATAGCAGTTCATGCAAGTACTTATTGTTCCAAATTGGCGAATATTCTGAAGTTCCTTTGTACCCCATTATTCTCTTAGCTGTTTGCCAAACCCTAGTGATCAATTTAAGCGTCGGAATCTCTCCTTGCAGTGAATCTGCCTCCAGTGCTTCCACTAATGAACTATGGGGGTTCCCCTGTAGGATAATTTTGGCACTCTTACTTCCCCCTCCCTCGATAGCGCATCCCCCTAGTTTTTGTAGCTGGGCTGCCAGGAAATAACTAAATGGGTGGGGGACCCCCAGTCCCCCCTCCGTGGCGGGGCACTGCAGTTTTTGTAGTCCAATCCTGGCCTGCCCTTTTTTCCATATTAACTCCCTAAAGAGGGATTGGATTTTTTGAAACCACTTCTCCCCAATCCAAACTGGGGAGTTGTGGAGCAAATATAGCAGCTGCAGCATCCATACCATTTTGATCAAATTGGCTCGACCCGCCGCAGACAAAGGGAGTCTGCTCCAGATATCGCATTTTCTCTTAAATTTTGATAAGAGAGGGACCAAGTTGTCCTCAATAAACGCACCGGGGTCCTTGGACAGCACAACACCAAGATACTTCATCTTCCCCGTTACTTTCAGTTGGGGCAAACACGGCGAGATAGGGATTGGCCAATGAGTCAATCGGCAGGAGCAACGATTTTTCCCAATTGATAGCTAGTCCCGAGAACTTACTGAAGTTCTCAACCAGATGCATCACTTTCTCCAATGAGGAGGTCGTGTCCCCCAGGAAAAATATAACGTCATCCGCAAAGAGCGCTATTCTCTCTTCCACCCCTTTCCTATGGAATCCCTGCAATTTGGATGATTATCTCACCGCTCCTGCCAATGGCTCCATGGCCAGAACAAACAGTAAAGGAGACAAGGGGCAACCCTGTCTTGTCCCTCTTTCGAGGGGAAAACTTTCCGAGTATTCATTATTTATCCTGAGCCTTGCCCTTGGATGGTTATATAGGATTTTAATCCAGCTAATAAATACGGGGCCAAATCCAAACCTCTCTAGCACCCTCCATAAATATTCCCACTCCAGAGTGTCGAAGGCCTTGGCAGTATCCAAAGACAGTATGGCTCTAGATCCTGCATTTTCTGTTGGTACCTGAAGATTCAGATATGCCCTTCTAATATTAGTACTGGTAGACCGACCGGGGATAACCCAAAACGCATGTAAGTGAATAAATAATGGTGTTTATTAAACAAGTGACAAGTAAGAGGAATATAAACAGTGCAAAACCAACCACAGACCCACAAACAACAAATAGTATATACAAGTAAATAGAGATACCGGAATCGTAAACAAAGCCAGGCCAAGGTCATACACAGGGAGGTCAGCAGATGGGCAAGGATGGGAAACCATCAGGACAGGGAGAGGATGGATGGTTAGGCTGCAGGGCAGGGATCCAAGGGAATCAGGAGGGACAAGAACAGGATGGGCTAGGGATCGGATCAGAGCAGAGCAGGACAGAAACAGGTTCGCAATCAGGATACAGGCAGCAGGGTCAGGGCACAGGGAGAAAGATACCAAGGCGAGCATGTGAGGGCTTACCGGGTATTTATAGGACTGACTATAATTGACTTCAAGTCACACCTGAGCGCAGGGAATGTTGTCTGCTCCATACTGCCAGGATCCATCCGCTGGTGGACGTCAGTACTGCGGCCAAAAGATGAAATGACACCAGCAGGGAAATATTCTCCTGACAGTTCAACACTGCCAGGAGACACCTGCTGGTGGACCCCAGTACTGCATGCCAAACGATATATATCTTACCAGCAGGCTCCGGGTCATCGAGCTGGGCAACAGGCTCCAGGTCATCGAGCTGGGAAGCAGGCTCCGGGTCATCGAGCTGGGCAACAGGCTCCGGGTCATCGAGCTGGGAAGCAGTCTCTGGAGCATTAGGCCGAACAGCGAGTACCGTAAGGGCAGGCCGGATTACAGGCACCGGCTCAGCAAGCTGGGTAACGGACCCCGGCCCAGTGGGCTGGGTAACAGGCCCCGACTGTGGACACCGGGCACTGGTTCGGCAAACCGGATAACAGGTACTGGCTTGACAGGCAAAGTGACGGACTTCGGTTTAGCAGACTGGGTAACGGGCACCGGATCAGCAGACCGGGTAACGGGCACCGATTCAACAGACTGGGTAACGGGCACCGATTCAGCAGGCTGAGACACGGGCACCGAAACTCCAGGCTGAAACACGGGCACCGAAACTTCAGGCTGAGACACGGGCACTGAAACCTCAGGCTGAGATACCAGACATCAGGCTGGAAGACAGGTACCAGGATATCAAGCTGGAGGATGGGCACATCAGACCGGAAAGTGGGTACCGAAACATCAGACCGGGCAGCAGGTGCTGGAACTTTAGGCTGGACAGCAAAGACAGGCGCTGGCACATCAGGCAGAACAGCAGGTACTGGCACAACAGACTGAACAACAGGTACATCGGACTGGTCAGTAGTCACTGGAGCGTCAGACTGGAACATGGACACTGGGATTTCGGGCTGACCAGCAGGCACTGGGACCTCAAACTGGGCAGCGGGCACAGGCATTGGCACAACTGGCTAAGTAGCAGACACTGGCACATCAGGCTGGGAAGCGGACTGGAAAGCCGACACCGAGACATCAGACCAGGCAGCGGCTACTGGAACTTTAGACTGGGCAGCAGACACAGGTGCTGGCACATCGGGCAGAACAGCAGGTGCTGGCATACCAGGCTGGACAATAGGTACATCGGACTGGAAAGTAGTCACTTAAGCGTCAGACTGGAACATGGGCACTGAGATGTCAGGCTGAGCAGCAGGCACTGGGACCTCAAACTGGACAGCGGGCACAGGCATTGGCACAACAGGCTGAGTAGAAGACACTGGCGCATCAGGCTGGACAGCAGACAGAAGAACTTCAAACTGGGAAGCGGGTCCATCAGACTGGAACACTGGTAGCAAAACTTTAGGCTGGAACATGGACACAAGGTCATCAGACCGGTCAGCAGGCACTGGAACGTCGGTCTGAGTAGCAGGCACTGGATCGTCAGACTGAGTAGCAGGCACTGGATCGTCAGACTGAGTAGCAGGCACTGGATCATCAGACTGAGTAGCAGGCACTGGATCGTCAGACTGAGTAGCAGGCACTGGATCGTCAGACTGAGTAGCAGGCACTGGATCGTCAGACTGAGTAGTAGGCACTGGATCGTCAGACTGGAAGGCAGGCATCAAGACATCCGGCTGGAAGGCAGGCATTGAGACATCCGGCTGGAAGGCAGGCATCGAGACATCCGGTTGGAAGGCAGGCATCGAGACACCTGGCTGGAAGGCAGGCATCGAGACATCCGACTGGAAGGCAGGCATCAAGACATCCGGCTGGAAGGCAGGCACCGAGACATCTGGCTGGAAGGCAGGCACCGAGACATCCGGCTGGAAGGCAGGCATCGAGACATCCGGCTGGAAGGCAGGCATCGAGACATCAGGCTGGAAGGTAGGCATCAGGACATCAGACTGGGAGGCAGGCACATCAGACTGGAAAGTGGGAGCAGGTTGGGTTACTGGCAAGATGGTGTGGGTCGGGAAGAATTTTTGTTTCTTCTTTTTTGGTTTAGCCCGTGCAGTTTTGTATGTAGGTGCAGGGCTATAAGAAAAGAAAGTAGCTGGGCAGAAGGAAGACCAAGGAACTGTAGCTGGAGGAGGGTTTTGTGGGACTGTTACAGGTGGAGGAGAAGAGACAGGTGGATTGAAGGCAGGATAGGTGCGGCACTTGGAGACTGGGTAGTAGTATTTGGTAGGGGGCTGATTAAACTGGGCTGTAGCTGAGGTTACCATAGGCGACGGGGAGGTAGATTTTTGGGAAGGCAGATGATTAATGGCAGGGCTGGAATATTGTGGCTTAGCTAAAGACAGGAGATCTGACCATGCCTGCAGCACAGGTTGAACAAACGCTGATTCACACACAGCCTGACTAACCAGAGATTGTACTGAATAAATGCAATCGGATAACACCTGCTGGGAACAAGCGGAATAATGTTCATCAAAAAAAGCCGAATCATCCTCTAACAACCATACCAGGGATTGGTTGGTCACAACTGAAAGGAGGGGAGAAATCGTCACTACCTTCGGGAACGCATGACAAGGCTGACTCTACATAATTGGATCAAAGGCTGAACATCCTCAAATAACGCATGACCCTGATCTACTAGTAAATGGGCTGATTGGATCGTTTCCAGCAGTTGGTTACGGGTCCAATCTTTAAGAGTCTGATGGCAATATTCGTTATCCTCTGCTGCCAGCAGAGAATAATAGACAATTTCATCAAAGTCCATCTTTTGCACGCCCACCGTACCAGGACGGTTTCTCAGTGCAGCCACGTCTGGTCAGGGATGGCCTTGGTATACTGTCAGGAGACTAGTAGACCAGACTGTGTGGACTGCACAGAGATAACCCAAAATGCATGTAAGTGAATAAATAATGGTGTTTATTAAACAAGTGACAAGTAAGAGGAATATAAACAGTGCAAAACCAACCACAGATTCACAAACAACAAATAGTATATACAAGTAAATAGAGATACCGGAATCGTAAACAAAGCCAGGCCAAGGTCATACACAGGGAGGTGAGCAAATGGGCAAGGACGGGAAACCAGCAGGACAGGGAGAGGATGGATGGTTAGGCTGCAGGGCAGGGATCCAAGGGAATCAGGAGGGACAAGAACAGGATGGGCTAGGGATCGGATCAGAGCAGAGCAGGACAGAAACAGGTTCGCAATCAGGATACAGGCAGCAAGGTCAGGGCACAGGGAGAAAGATACCAAGGCGAGCATGTGAGGGCTTGCCGGGTATTTATAGGACTGACTATAATTGACTTCAAGTCACACCTGAGCGCAGGGAATGTTGTCTGCTCCATACTGCCAGGATCCATCCGCTAGTGGACGTCAGTACTGCGGCCAAAAGATAAAATGGCACCAGCAGGGAAATATTCTCCTGGCAGTTCAACACTGCCAGGAGACACCTGCTGGTGGACCCCAGTACTGCATGCCAAACGATATATCTTACCAGCGGTGAGTGGTCCGATATTCCCCTCGGCCTATACTGTATATTTCCTATTAGTCGCAGGGCTTCACTGTTACCCACTGCCATATCTATACGCGAAAGCGTAGAATATGACCCTGAGTAACAGGAATACTGCCGAGTGTTTGGATTGTGAGATCTCCACAGGTCATACCATCCGATCTCTTCAAAAAGTTGGCCTAGGCGCTCCTCTGATACCCTTTCTGCCCGGATCACGGGCAGAACTGCGTTAAAGTCTCCCACCACTATTATCGGAGTATCTACCTCACTATCCACAAACTCTAACAGATCCAACATGACCTCTGTTTTAAACGGAGGGGGAATGTAAACGTTTGCTATAACCAAAGGCTTGTTTTTCACAACGCAGCTCAAGAAAACATAAGGTCCCAGCATGTCTATCTTGGCTCTCCTGCAGGAAAATGAGATATCTCTCCTCACTAGTATGCTCATCCCTCTTGAATAAGAAGTATGAACTGAGTGATACTGTTCTTGGAATTTATAACTCCAAACATATAGTTTAGTTTCATTAGTTAGATGAGTTTCCTGCAGGCAAGCCAGTTCGACACCATAGGCCTCCATCACCGAGAACACCGCTGCCTTTTTAACAGGGTCACCCATGCCCCTACTGTTCCAAGAGCCTATTTATAGCGTTTTAAAAGGCATCTAAGGAAGATAAATAAAAGAGAAAAAAGAAAAAAAAAGAAAAATAAAAGTAATAAAGAGAACAATGCCCTAAAAAGAAGGGGTGATTCATTTGTGCATTTGTGTATGCAAAGCTTACCACCATCTCTATGGTTGTGTCAAACAAGAAAGTGAAAGGGGGGAGGGCGAGGGGCCCCCGCATCCGGGATCCACCCCCCCTCTCCCCTTATATTATTTAACTGCAAAGATAAACCACATGTGCAAATATATTTTGTTTTTGTAAACCCCCTCCTCCTAGATACACGTGCCTTACATTCACCCCGTTGCCTGACCCTATGTCTCACTGTGAACCCCCCCCAACTTCTACTTGACCCATCCCTCTTTTCCCTGCCCTTTTTCGTGCCCCCCCCGCCTAACTAGGCTAGCCCTGGGGGCTGTGCTTGTGACCTTTTTCCTCCCTCCCAACCATTCAAGAAAAAACTCCCCACTCATATACTGACCAAATACTTTGTGACGCACTTCCAAACCCCCCCTCCCCCTCTCCCACAACCCAATTCCAAAACACCAGAACAATACTTAAAACATGTATAACTAGTGAAACCACATCCTTTGTCCATACTTCCATCTAACATAGCCCCCCTTCCCCCCTCCCCCGTGCCATCCACTATATGCTGAGAAAAAAAAAATTTCAACCAGCCTTATGCAACCCCTAACTCTGCAGGTTCATTTTGTTGTCTTCGAGCCATTTTGTTGCCCCTATCGTCAAAAAAATGGGTAGCCCCTAGGGCAGTAATACGTAAACGTGCCAGATACAACAGGGCATATTCAATTGTATAGTTCCGTAGATTACGCTTAATGTCCCTAAATTCAGCCCTTCGTTTCTGTAGGTCTGGAGAGTAATCGGGGGAAAATAAAATTTTAGCCCCGTTGTGCAGGATATCCCCCATCTCTCTGGCCCTACGCATCAATATTACCTTGTCTCTGTAGTTAAAAAATTTCATAATTATTGGTCTGGGATACCCCCCTGATGGCGGGGCCCTAGTTGGCACTCTGTGGGCTCTTTCAATAGCAAAAAGGTGAGAGAAGGTTTCCGTCCCGAATATTCCCCTAAGCCACTTCTCCAAGAACTCCTCGGGGTGGGGACCCTCGCTCCGCTCCGGTAGGCCCACCACCCTCACGTTGTTCCTGCGAGACCTATTTTCCATTTCTTCCATTTTGGCTTTATGCAGATCAATCTGCGTTTTCATTGCTTTGAGCTCTTGCTTCAATGGGGTTAAATCGTCCTCAACCTGACTCAACCTCTCCTCCAATATGGTTGTTCTAGCAATAGTCCTTTGCAGTTCTTGGCTTACTGTGATTAGCTCTTCCTTTAACCCCTTCAGCTGGTCGCACAGATCGCTTAGGGAGGCCTTACAGGAATCAACAGCGCATAGAACGTCTTTGAGTGTAGGCTCCGCTGTTACTGATGTATTTTGCTCGGCGACATTATTAGTTGCCATTCCTGGGGGCTCACCCGCAGAGTTTTTACTGCTCGCAGTATTTGTGGTGTGCATTGCCGTTGGCCCTTTTCCTAGGCTCTTCCTATCCCCAGGGCCCCCCGCATAAGATTTCTCCTGCTGTTGCTGGGTGTTTTTAGATGGTGATGAGGTAGAGGGGTGCGCAAATTTTTCCAATTTGGCCGCTGCTGCTGCTGCTGCTGCCTGGTTCCCCTTTTCTTTTGATGTACGAGTCGTTTGGGAGCTAATGTTCTCCTGCTGCTGCAACTCCTCTCCCTTTTTTCTAGTCATAGCTTATTATATAGTCCGGGGGAACAATTATAGGGATTTAACAGCTCGTCAAGTTGACCTTTCCCTTCCTTTTTTCAGATCAAATGTTATCACAGTCCCAATAGTATCTTTTTAGTGTTCAGCTGCCACTAGGGCTAACACCCAGCCTGATATAATAATAAATAATTCAACGTTATTAGGTTATTGTATTGTTGTTATAAATCAACATCTGTTTTAATTGCACATGCCACCACCAGCCGGCAGGATATTTCTCTCTCTCACAGGGACAAGCCACTATGTAGCAATAAATCAGGCTGCCTAAGCCTCAGCCCCTCCACTTCAGAGGCAGCAATTCAGCCCTTGGAAGGAGAGAGGGGACAGTCCGCTTCTTTGATGGCCAAAATAATTGGTACCTTAGTGCTGCCAGGCTACCTGGGCAGTGCAGGGACGCTCCCAATGATCACCTCCTCCACTGTCGGGGAACGCCGTCCCCGCCGCCTCCTCCCGCGAGCGTCGGAGCCGTTGCCCCGGCAACCCTCACAAGCACGGCGGATGTCATGCGCTCCTCCTCACCTCTCCAAGGAAGGGGCCGCTAGTGCCACTGTCCAGACAGCAGCGTCAATGTTCCGATGGCGCACACCAGTACAAGCAGGGTCAGAGGGAGCCAGGCGGCCAAACAAGCACCAAACTTTGCAGGGAGAGATAGCCCATCAGCTGTGCTTAATCCACCAGGCTAGTGCGGATGGTCACGGAGGCATCAGGCTGGGGAAAGATCTCTATCACCTCCTCTCACTCCAACATCCGGTCACGCCCACCCGCTATACAAAAACTTTTTAGTTCCCCTTTTTTTCTCTCATAAAGCTTTAACAGGAAGACAATTATTTTTATTTTTTATTTTATTTTTTTTTTTTTCTTGTGTTATTTGTGTTTTTTTTTCTCCCTCAATACACTGCTCATTATAAGTCATTTGTGTATCTGCATCCATATTTATGCAGATGTGTGAATACTGATACATGTAATTTTGTGTATTTTTGCAAATCCCATATCATTTAGTCTTATTTCATTTTACTTATTTTTTAAATTTTTTTAAATTTTTATTTTTATATTTTAGTATTATCTACTTCCCACCCGGCCAATGTACATAAATGGCCGGGTGGGCGCTCTCTGCTTCTGAGTGGACGTGCCCGCGCAGCGGCGGGATCCCGATGCGCTCGTGTCACCCGGACACGGCGCATCTCAGATCAGCAGGAGGGCTCTGTGATTGGCCCTCCTGATCACATGACGGCCGTGTCCAATCACAGCCGTCATGTGATGTAAACACAGCCGGTTGCTAGGCGATCAGCTCTCCTCTCCTCACACGGAAGTTGTCGCTGAGGAGAGGAGAAGGGATTGCTGCAGCCGGCTGATGATCAGTGAGTATGAGCTGTTTTTTACAGCTTTTTACTCACTGATCACCAACCTAGTGTCAACACACATGTCCCCATACAATGTAAAACACACACATGTCCCCACATAATGTAAAATGCACATGGCCCCACACAATGTCCCCAAAACACATGTCCCCAAAACACATATCCCCAAAACACATGTCCTCAAATAATAAAAAAAGCTTTCCCCCACATATGTCCCACTAAAATCACATGTCCCAATGGTAATCTGCACACATATGTACGTGATCACCTGCGCACATCTGTACACGATCATTTGCGTACATATGTCCGTGATCGCACAAAGCAATTATTATACACTTAACAGGATTTTTTAAGCAAAAACATATAGCAGAATACATTTTTGCTTAAATTTATGACAAAATTCGATTTTATTGGATTTCTTTTAAAACAGAAAGAAGAAAATATTGTTTTTTTTCCAAATTTAATATGAATAATGGTACTACACTGACATCTACTTTTTTGATTGGCCGCTCAATCACCTGGGACCTGGGACCAGATGATTGACAGGAGGGAGGGAGCAGAGCGGAGCCCTTCCTGTGCCGAGGGGGAAGTGATGTCACCAGCCCAGGAAAGGAAGGGGCAGACTACGAGGGACCACCTAGCAACAGGCATTTAGAGGTAAGTGAAAAAAAATATCCAAATGTTTTTTTGTTTTGTTTTTTAGAATTTTTCAGGTATTTTTGTTTTTTTGGGTGGAAGCCCACTTTAAATATCTTTCTCTACACAGGCTTTTATTAGTCTCAATGCAGTTTTTTATATATTATACCATACCACAACAGTGCCATCTTGTGTCATATATTGGTAAGGCATACCAATGAAAAGAACCAGACCATAGACACTTTTTGCTCTCTTACAGGTATGCCTCTCACAATCCTCACTAGACATGCGCCCATGCAACAACATAGTTTGCATCTCTTAAGCTAATCAACAATTTGGCCGGACCATCAGTAGATCAATATACCTATTGGGTATAACAGTTAATACTACAATTACACGCTTCATTCTCTGGTATGGTAGTAGTAATGCATATTATTCACTACGTATTAGTAAACAACCGTACAATAGATATAAAGTTTGATCTGTATGTGTGTGTTCTTCAACATCACTAGACTTTTAGATCTATTTTTTTTTTCTCTTAGCTTCCTTTTTCACAGTTATAAATAATAGATACATTTACACTGTCTTTAAACTCTAGTATACTAGATATAAGCTGCACAGATATACTTTCCTATGACATTGAAGGTGGCGTCCCGCCTATGCCGACATGATTGACCCCCTCTCAGTCTCTACATATTTTCTCACTAGAGAAATGTTTTCTATTTTTCCTAAAAGATTATTCATATATCTTTTTATGTTCTTATTAATGTTATCTCTTCTTAGACGCAAAAATTTGATCTCACATACTCAAAGTCAGAGTTTAAGTTCTAGGGTTCAATTTAACTTTCTCGGTCGGTTGGAAAATTACCATCTTTCCAACCCCATACAGTTTGTTCACTACAAATTTGGTTTACTCTTAATTAATGTTATGTCACTTTTCGACATATTCGAGTATTATTCTTACAAGAAACACATTTCATGAAAGATGGACACCCCACATATTTCCATAAAGCTTTTAATCAATCCTTTTATACCACATCCACCTCCAAAACCAAAGGCGATTTTTATCCACCACTTTTTTCCTTTGGAGGTTCAACAGGTTTACAGGGATCAAGATAGTAGGTACATCATCATAAAAGGATTGTTATCTGGTATGCCCCGTACACACGGTCGGACTTTGTTCGGACATTCCGACAACGAAATCCTATGATTTTTTCCGACGGATGTTGGCTCAAACTTGTCTTGCATACACACGGTCACACAAAGTTGTTGGAAAATCTGATCGTTCTAAACGCGGTGACGTAAAACACGTACGTTGGGACTATAAACGGGGCAGTAGCCAATAGCTTTCATCTCTTTATTTATTCTGAGCATGCGTGGCACTTTGTCCGCCGGATTTGTGTACACACAATCGGAATTTCTGACAACGGATTTTGTTGTCGGAAAATTTTATATCCTGCTCTCAAACTTTGTGTGTCGGAAAATCCGATGGAAATGTGTGATGGAGCCCACACACAGTCAGAATTTCCGACAACAAGATCCTATCACACATTTTCCATCGGAAAATCCGACCGTGTGTACGGGGCATTAGAGGACTAACGATTGCTAATTTATATGCACCAAATGATTCACAAACTACTTTTTTCACACATTTCTTTAATTTACTACAACAATACCACTCACCACATATTATTTTAGGTGGTGATTTTAACTCGGCCTACCAACCTAACTTAGACTGCAGCAAACAAAATCAAAATTCCAAAACATTTTCAAAAACAACCATAACACACATAAATAGTTTACAACTAATTGATACATGGAGAGCATTGAATTTGGGTGCTTGTGAGTATACCTTTTACTCTCCCCCACACAATTCATACTCACGTATTGATTACATTTTTTGCACTCCAATAATCCTGGCCAATTCCTATGATGCCTCAATACACCCGTGTGCTTGGTCAGACCATCAAATCACAACGTTTAACACTCAATTTATAGGCCTTACTTCTACTCCATATTCATGGAGAATTAACAAATCAATTCTAACAGACCCCATACCCAACAAGGAGATAGCTTCAGAAATAAAAGACTATTTTAATCTAAATTCTACCCCAGATATCTCTCCAACTTCATTATGGTTAGCACATAAGGCTGTTTTGAGAGGCCTCCTCATCAAAAGAGCAGCAAGATGTAATAAACTAAAATGGGAAAAAATTCATACCCTTACCAAAGATCTTCACAACCTATACAAAATTCATACCAACACACACGACCCAAACATATATTTATTAACCACTTCAGCCCCGGAAGGTTTTACCCCCTTCCTGACCAGAGCACTTTTTACAATTCGGCACTGTGTCACTTTAACTGCTAATTGCGCGGTCATGCAATGCTGTACCCAAACGAAATTTGCGTCCTTTTCTTCCCACAAATAGAGCTTTCTTTTGATGGTATTTGATCACCTCTGCCGTTTTTATTTTTTGCGCTATACACGGAAAAAGACCGAAAATTTTGAAAAAAAATGATATTTTCTACTTTTTGTTCTAAAAAAAATCCAATAAACTCAATTTTAGTCATACATTTAGGCCAAAATGTATTCGGCCACATGTCTTTGGTAAAAAAAATGTCAATAAGTGTATATTTATTGGTTTGCGCAAAAGTTATAGCGTCTACAAACTAGGGTACATTTTCTGGAATTTACACAGCCTTTAATTTATGACTGCCTATGTCGTTTCTTGAGGTGCTAAAATGGCAGGGCAGTACAAAACCCCCACAAATGACCCCATTTTGGAAAGTAGACACCCCAAGGAATTTGCTGAGAGGCATGTTGAGCCCATTGAATATTCATTTTTTTTGTCCCAAGTGATTGAATAATGACAAAAAAAAAAAAAATTACAAAAAGTTGTCACTAAATTATATATTGCTCACACAGGCCATGGGCATATGTGGAATTGCACCCCAAAATACATTTAGCTGGGGGGCGTGTCCGGGATGGTGCTGGGAGCAGACGTGTGCTAGCTGAGCTCCCGTCTCCGGCCAGAAATCCTCTCCTTATCCTAGTGTGGAAGATCGATTTATAGAGCTATTAAGCCCCGGACCATCTGAGGGAGGATTGGGCGATGCCCGCAGGCAAAAAACCGAACCAGGGCAGGTACAACAACACCCCGATCAGAACCCGCTCTGGGCCGAATTCAGCGGCACACGAGGCATCCAAGATGGCGTCGCAGGCAGACCTCCCTCCGGACGGAGCGATACAAGCGGGCTCGGCGGCATTCGATGCCCTAATGCTGGCCATAACCACCTGCCAGGCCACATTAACTACAAAAATCGAACATGTACAGACGGAAACTGCCCTTATCCGGAGAGACATGGACAAATTCAGAGACCGGGTTTCCGAAGCAGAGCGCCGAATCTCTGAGGCGGAGGATGTACAGAGAGACCACCATGCGGACATCCAGGCACTAAAATTGAAAGTCAAGCACCTGGAAGGTAGGGCCGAGGACGCCGAGAACCGCAATAGGAGAAGCAATCTACGGGTTCTTGGCCTTCCGGAAGGTGCGGAGGGGACAGACCCGGTGTCCTTCATGGAGGGACTTCTGCCTAAACTGCTGCCCAGGGCCACCTTCTCTCCTCACTTCTCCATAGAGAGAGCTCATCGGATGCCGGCATCTAGAGGCCCTCCAGGCGCACCGCCGCGTACTTTTATATTTAAACTGCTGCATTACAGAGATCGGGACATTATCCTAAGAGAAGCTAGACTCCAGGGAGAACTGAAATACAACAATGCAACCCTCCTGATATTCCCGGACTATTCGGTGGAGACACAGCGTCGCCGCAAGTCCTTTGATCAGGTCAGAGCCATGCTGAGACAAAAGGGGGTGAAGTATAGTATGCTCTTCCCTGCCAGGCTGCGTGTTCAAGACGGGGAGAGAGTGCAGTTTTTTACCTCTCCCAGAGAAGCTATAGCCTGGGCTGAAACACTCCGCAATTGAACCCAAGATAGAGCCAGACATATACTCTTTTTCTGACTAGCCTTATGTTTAATGACCCAAGTGCTTCATGAATCCCAGGACCTACTACTGAGTTTTTACAAGACTCTGCCTATGCACAATTTAAGCTGAAGGAAGCGGGAGACAAAACTTTCTGCAGCAGCCCTGTCCAGTAACCAAGGCAATCGCCGCTGGTTCCGGATCCCGCCTGGAGAAATACATAAGTCACAGTCTGCCACCCTAAGAGGAGACTCTTGAGCTTTCCTCCTGAATGCACTACCGACCCCGGGCTGAGATGAGGAGAAGTGGGGGGTTTTTTCTTTCCTGACTGCGAACCGGAGGACTGTCCGAGAGGCCCTGATGTGGACTGTCCGTACCATCTCCTTTTTTGGCCACACCATCTGCATTAAACGTGAGATGCGGTGACTGACCCGGGATCCGGTCTAAATTTCCCGTCCCTCCCTTCCCCTTTCTTCCCCCCCCATCCCCTCCCTTCCCCACCCCCCTCCCTTCTTCCCCCCCCCTTTTTTCTCCCCCTTTGTTACCCGTCCCCCTATATCTAAGTGAAACGCTGGAGACAGAGCTGCTGGGAATCTCCTATGGGAGGTACCTGTCCTGGACTTCCTATGTTGGGTTTTGATATAGTAGTTATGCATAGATCAAACCTGAGGAGCACTTTACTGTGGTTAAGATAGCTGGATAGGGGTTTGCCCTCAAAAAAGTTTAAGATTGCGCCCCCGGGGACCCGGGTGATCCACACTAATTATCCATGCCGGATAACGATTCGCATTAGCGTAAGTGAAGGCTGAGCGCCGAACGCACATTGCCCTCACATTAGGCCTTGAGCCTTCCTTTTGTTGGTTGGGGATGAGGTCCCTCTTGCTGTGTTGGGAGGGGGGCGGGGTGGGGGGGGACGTTTGGTTTATCTGGCCTGTGGTTGCAGACCCACCTTTTGTTTTTGTTCTTTTCTGCTCTTATGTTTTTTTAGTTATCACAGTACAACAGACCGAATGCCTGAATATCATTCCATGCCGCTTATTGTGACGAATGGCCCGCCCGGGTCCAGACCTCCAGACAAGGAGCCTACACCTCCCATAGATCCTACTGCAATTTCTGGTCCTTCTAGATGACCTCCCTTAGACTGCTCTCCTCGAACACGAGGGGTCTAAACTCTCCGGTGAAACGCTCGCTGGTGTTCCAGTTTATCAAATCATACCAGCCCCATCTGTGCGTGTTCCAGGAGACGCATTTAGTGGGAAAAAAGACTCTCAGTCTCAAAAAACCATGGGTAGGACATCACTACCACTCGACACACTCCACCTTTTCAAGAGGAGTGAGCATACTAGTCCTTAAGACACTTCCATTTAAACTCCTTGATCTGGCTCTGGACCCGGGCGGCAGATATGTGATAATACATGCACTGCTCCATAATATACCGTGGGTTATTGTGGGCCTCTATTTGCCACCCCCGGCCTCCCTTCAGATATTGAACCAGATAACTGCAAAAATAGCGGAATTCTCTACTGAAAACGTAGTAATCATGGGAGATTTTAATCTGGTACCGGACGCACGTTTAGACAGGCTAACTCCCACTGGTGTGTCCTCCCAGGGGCTTGCGGATTGGGCAGACATTTATGGTATGATTGACCTCTGGAGGTGGAGGCATCCTAGAGAGAGGGCTTACACCTGTCACTCTGCGTCGCACAGAACCTTCTCGCGTATAGACCTGGTCTATGCGGGGAGTTCTGTCCTGCCTAGAGTCAGGGACATTACAATTCTCCCCCGGGGAATTTCGGACCACGCCCCGCTTCTCCTTGATCTAGACGCCTCGGTCGCTGCATCAGATAGGCTCTGGCGGCTATCCAGGTACTGGATCTCGGATGAGGAGGTGGAGCCGAAGTACAGACAGGAGCTGGAAACATATTGGGAAACCAATGAAGGGTCTGCTTCGGCGGCCTCTGTCTGGGATGCTTTTAAGGCATGCACCAGGGGACAGTACCAGACCATTATCTCAAGGACCCGCAGAGACAGGAGAAGGGATCTTACAAACCTGGAGGCTGAGGCAGAGAGACAGGAAGCTAGATACGTTGGCGCCCCTGACCCCCAGCTATATGAGAGACTACAAACAGTGCAACGTGAGGTCCTCATGCTACGGACCTCACTGACCCAAAAGAAACTACTACATCAAAAACAAAGGATATTTGAACAGGGAGAGAGAACGGGTCGCCTGTTGGCGTGGTTAGCTAGGGAGCAGCCGGGGGGGATGTCGATAGGCCAAATTCGTGGGGATGGGGGGTCCACTCTTAATTCCCCGATAGACATTAATAGGGAGTTTGCCTCTTACTATCAGAATCTATACCGTTCCAGAGTAGATTATGACCCTGCAGAACTGAGGTCTTATTTAGACAAAATAGATATACCGACCCTTACTTCCTCCTACGCTAATAAATTGGATGCCCCTATCAGCATTGAAGAAATTCTAAAAGCACTGAAAATGATGCAGACGGGCAAGACACCAGGCCCGGATGGTATTCCGATTGAATTTTATAAAATGTATGCTGAACAATTGGCCCCTAAATTTCAATCTTTATTGGCTAAGTCCATGGCTGAGGGATCCATTCCTGACTCTATGTATGAGGCGGTAATCGTGGTTATCCCCAAGACAGGAAGGGATCCGATGCTATGCTCGTCCTATCGCCCCATTTCCCTACTCAACGTAGACACTAAGATCCTATCAAAAATTTTGGCCAATAGAATAAACACGGTGATCACGGCCCTAATACATCCAGATCAGACGGGCTTTATGCCTGGAAGAGGAACAGATATCAACCTTCGACGGCTGCACACGCATATTGCACTCGCCTCGGATGGGGGTCCGGGGGTGGTGGCCTCACTCGACGCGGAAAAAGCGTTTGATTCGGTCGAGTGGGGCTACCTGTGGGAGGTCCTCGCCAGGTTTGGGTTTGGGCCTAGACTTTTGACCTGGATCAAACTTTTATACGCCAGACCTACAGCCCGTATTCGCACTAATGGTACCCTGTCGGATAGATTCTCCCTGGAGAGGGGCACAAGACAGGGGTGCCCGCTTTCCCCGGCCCTGTTCGCTATGGCACTGGAACCGCTCGCCATCTCACTTAGAGCGGACGAGGCGGACAGAGGTATACGGGTCGGAGCGATTACGGAAAAAATTTCCCTGTATGCCGACGACTCACTATTATACCTGGCGGATGCCTCGGACTCCCTGCGCGCAGCCTTAGCCCTTTTTGATTTATTCGGTCGTTTCTCGGGTATCCGCATAAATTGGAACAAATCGGTGCTCTTCCCCCTCTGCAGATCAGTGCCTCCGGCGGATACAAACACCCCCTTGCAGTGGGTAGACGATTTTACGTATCTGGGAGTTAGGGTAGGGGGCGACCTGAAAGGATACCTAGACAGGAATGTCTATCCACTACTCTCTCAGCTTCAACAAAAATGCTCCACCTGGAAATCCCTCCCCCTGTCCCCGGTAGGCAGAGGGAACCTCCTTAAAATGATATACCTACCTAAGTTTTTGTACTATTTCAGACACACCCCAGTCCCAATACCAAAATCCTTTTTTCGTAGGTTGGAGGGGGTGGTGATAGCTTTTCTCTGGGCAGGGAAATCCCCACGGGTGGCTAAAGCCATTTTGTATCTTCCGCTGTCCAGTGGTGGACTTGCGCTGCCAAACTTCCTAATTTATTATTGGGCGGCCGACTTGGTGACGGTGAGGTGGTGGTTTTCGCAGCCTCGCCAGAACCCAGCGGTCACCTTGGAGGCGGCAATCATGGGCTCTTATGCGGTGCTGTCCAATCTTCCGTATAGGGGAATGAAGGCTACTCCTACGATCACAGGCCCTATGAAGACCACAATCCAAGTGTGGAAAGCCTCTAGAGCAGCATTGCTACAACCACTCACGGTGTCCCCACACACCCCGCTGTGGGCAAACCCGATGCTCCCACACCTCCTTAGTCTGCCGGACCCGGCGGTGTGGGCCAGTCGAGGTATCACTAAATTAAAACAGGTGATGTCAAGGGGAGTAGTCCAACCTTTTAGAGAATTACAACAGGCCCATAACCTACCAAATTCCTTTCTCTTTAAATACTGGCAGCTAAGACACGCCCTCAGGGCCCAATTTCCCTCTTAGGTGACGCTTGAACCAGATTCAATCGAGCGCCTTTTGATCTCTGGGATGCTGGAGAAGCCCCTGTCCTCCCTATATTTATATTTAACAGTCGCTCATGACATTAAAACGGATAAAACTAGGACCAAGTGGCAGATGGATATCCCCACGCTGGGGGAGGAAGAATGGGAAGAGTGTCTGACTACATTTATCCCGTCTATGATTGCTGCCAAAGATAGATTTATTCAGCTAAAATTTATCCACAGAGCATACTACACGCCCCAACGCCTAGCCAAAATCTACCCCGAAAAGACCTCTGAATGCACTAGATGCGGGGCAGAAGTGGGCTCCTTCTTTCATATGGTCTGGTCCTGTCCCAAACTAGGTTCGTTTTGGAATGCGGTAGCAAGCCAACTGGAGGTAGTGAGTGGTACAGAGATACCAATGGATCCTTTAATCTTTCTGCTCAGCTATTTAGGGGAGATAGAGGGAGACCGCTATACTAAACAGTGCCTAACTTTTTCCTTATTTTATGCAAGAAGAGAAATACTCCTTAATTGGAAGAAAAGAGAGGCACCCACCGCGGAGGCATGGAAAGCAGCGATAAACAATGTTCTGCCGCTATATCGCCTGACCTATGAGAGCAGGAACTGTCCTCAAAAATTCGATAAGGTGTGGTCGAGCTGGGTGGATGCCTGTGGCCGCCTCTGAAATGGGGTGACCCCGGGTGACCGCCCTTTCCCCCCCCCCCTCGTTTGGGAGGGGGTGGGCAAGATTGGGTAATTTACACCTTGAAGTACCGTTAGATATTTTCCTAGAGACCTCTTTGCCAATACTGTTTCGCTCTAGTAAGATGTCACACTGCATGTACTGTATAGGTTTTATCCGTCGCCACAAATTGGTATGGAATGGAAGAACCCTTTTATATGTATGATCGCATATTGTAGTCTATTGTCTGCTGTCAGATTCTCATATGATGCTGAAGATGTATGTACTGTCTTGTATGTTCAACAAAAATAAAAAATTTACTGTTAAAAAAAAAAAATACATTTAGCTGCTTCTCCTGAGTACGGGGATACCACATGTGTGGGACTTTTTGGGAGCCTAGCCGCGTACGGGGCCCCGAAAACCAAGCACCGCCTTCAGGATTTCTAAGGGCGTACATTTTTGATTTTACTCCTCACTACCTATCACAGTTTTGAAGGCCATAAAATGCCCAGATGACATAAAACCCCACCAAATGACCCCATTTTGGAAAGTAGACACCCCAAGCTATTTGCTTTGAGGCATGTTGAGTCCATGGAATGTTTTATATTTTGACACAAGTTGCGGGAAAGTGACAAATTTTTTTTTTTTTTTTTGCACAAAGTTGTCACTAAATGATATATTGCTCACACAGGCCATGGGCATATGTGGAATTGCACCCCAAAATACATTTAGCTGCTTCTCCTGAGTACGGGGATACCACATGTGTGGGACTTTTTAGGAGCCTAGCCGCGTACGGGACCCCGAAAACCAAGCACCGCCTTCAGGATTTCTAAGGGCGTACATTTTTGATTTTACTCCTCACTGCCTATCACAGTTTCGGAGGCCATGGAATGCCCAGGTGGCACAAACCCCCCCCCAAATGACCCCATTTTGGAAAGTAGACACCCCAAGCTATTTGCTGAGAGGCATGGTGAGTATTTTGCAGCTCTCATTTGTTTTTGAAAATAAAGAAAGACGAGAAAAAAAATTTTTTTTTTTCTTTTTTCAATTTTCAAAACTTTGTGACAAAAAGTGAGGTCTGCAAAATACTCACTATACCGCTCAGCAAATAGCTTGGGGTGTCTACTTTCCAAAATGGGGTCATTTGGGGGGGTTTTGTGCCACCTGGGCATTCCATGGCCTCCGAAACTGTGATAGGCAGTGAAGAGTGAAATCAAAAATTTACGGCCTTAAAAAGCCTGAAGGCGGTGCTTGGTTTTCGGGGTCCCGTACGCGGCTAGGCTCCCAAAAAGTCCCACACATGTGGTATCCCCGTACTCAGGAGAAGCAACAGAATGTATTTTGGGGTGTAATTTCACATATTCCCATGGCATGTTTGAGCAATATATCATTTAGTGACAACTTTGCGCAAAAAAAAATAAAAAAAATAAAAAATTGTCTCTTTCCCGCAACTTGTGTCACAATATAAATTATTCCATGGACTCAACATGACTCTCAGCAAATAGCTTGGGGTGTCTACTTTCCAAAATGGGGTCATTTGGGGGGGGTTTGAACTGTCCTGGCATTTTATGCACAACATCTAGAAGCTTATGTCACACATCACCCACTCTTCTAACCACTTGAAGACAAAGCCCTTTCTGACACTTATTGTTTACATAAAAAAATATTTTTTTTTTGCAAGAAAATTACTTTGAACCCCCAAACATTATATATTTTTTTTAAAGCAAATGCCCTACAGATTAAAATGGTGGGTGTTTCATTTTTTTTTTTCACACAGTATTTGCGCAGCGATTTTTCAAACGCATTTTTTGGGGAAAAAACACACTTTTTTACATTTTAATGCACTAAAACACACTATATTGCCCAAATGTTTGATGAGATAAAAAAGATGATCTTAGGCCGAGTACATGGATACCAAACATGACATGCTTTAAAATTGCGCACAAACGTGCAGTGGCGACAAACTAAATACATTTTTAAAAGCCTTTAAAAGCCTTTACAGGTTACCACTTTAGATTTACAGAGGAGGTCTACTGCTAAACTTACTGCCCTCGATCTGACCTTCGCGGCGATACCTCACATGCATGGTGCAATTGCTGTTTACATTTGACGCCAGACCAACGCTTGCGTTCACCTTAGCGCGAGAGCAGGGGGGACAGGGGTGCTTTTTTTTTTTTTTTTTTCTTTATTATTATTATTATTTCTTTATCTTATTTTTAAACTGTTCCTTTCATTTTTTTTTTTTTAAATCATTTTTATTGTTATCTCAGGGAATGTAAATATCCCCTATGATAGCAATAGGTAGTGACAGGTACTCTTTTTTGCAAAAATTGGGGTCTATTAGACCCTAGATTTCTCCTCTGCCCTCAAAGCATCTGATCACACCAAGATCGGTGTGATAAAATGCTTTCCCAATTTCCCAATGGCGCTGTTTACATCCGGCGAAATCTACGTCATAAAATGCTCGTAGCTTCCGGTTTCTTAGGTCATAGAGATGTTTGGAGCCACTCTGGTCTCTGATCAGCTCTATGGTCAGCTGGCTGAATCACCGGCTGCATTTTCAGGTTCCCTGTTGAGACAGGAGAGCCAGAGAAAAACACGGAAGATGTTGGGGGGGGGGGGGCATTCCCTCCCACTGCTTGTAAAAGCAGTCTAGAGGCTAATTAGCCACTAGGATTGCTTTTACATGAAAGCCGACCGCTGGCTGAAAAGAATGATACCAAGATGATACCTAAACCTGCAGGCATCATTCTGGTATAACCACTCAAAGTCGTGAATGGCATACCTGAAGACAAAAAAATGGTTAACAATAAAGCACAGTAAACGGTAAGGTATAAAAAATTGCATACCTGAAAAGCAAACATGATAAAACATAATAACAATAAAACATTGCAGAATAGAATACAGTAAAAAAGAGCAGAACAATAGAGAGAGAATAGAGAGAGAGAGAACAATAAAACGACAACTATTTTTATTTTATATTTTTGTTTGTGTTTTTTTTTTTTTTTTTTTTACACTTTTTTTTGTAACTAACTTTTATAACTGTAACCGGTTCCAGGTTCGGGTCTCTCAAAATGCGATGGCATCTCGGGAGACCCTGTGAAAGTGTGCCTAGTCTGTGCAATGCTGTACCCTACGCTAAAACTCAACTAGTGCATGGTAGCGTTCAAAACATTCACCAATGCAAAGACCAGGATTGTCAGGACAGGAGGGACAATAATAGCGGGTGTCACGCCTATATCCGCGCTTGCTGCAGACACAACATCTTTTTTGGGGGGTTCGTTGGGTAGGGGTACTCGGGAGGACATAAAGAAAATGCCTCTCATGCAGCCGACTGCATTTGGTTGGGGATGTGAATAGGGGAAGTACGGGTGCTGCAGAAGCGGTGGGTTCCCAATTAGGATTGGCGAATGCAGCAGGAAGGGCACTATGGGCACGACGGGCCTGTGTTTGTCTTTTTGGTGGCAGCGGGACACTACTTGTGCTTGCCACCTCACCAGCTTGAACTGCACTTATGGGACTCGCCACGTCACCAAGTGTTACTGCAGTGCTGGTTTGACTACGACCGGGGTGTACTAGGCCGCTGGCGCTTGCCAGTTCACCAAAACGCTACAAAAAAAACTGTTAGCGATCGCAGGGATCCGGCCTGACTCTGCGAATGCTGCAGTTATGCGTTTAGTGTTTTGTAAGTGACAGTGATCGATCGATACTGCACTTGGGTGGGCTGGGCCGGGCCGGGCGGAGGGGCAAAACGCAGGTGCTAGCAGGTATCTGGGCTGATCCCGCTAACACTGCGTTTTTGGGAACCCTAAACTGCTGGGGACACTAGTATAGATCTAATCGGATCAGATATTGATCCGATCAGATACTATACCACTAAGGGAGGCGTATGCTGCGTGCGTGGGTGTTAGCGGTACTGGCGCTAATCTGACGCTGCCTGGGGCTGGTGCTTGCCAGTTCACCAAAACGCTACCAAAAAAACTGTTAGCGATCGCAGGGATCAGGCCTGACTCTGCGAACGCTGCAGTTATGCGTTTAGTGTTTTGTAAGTGACAGTGATCGATCGATACTGCACTTGGGTGGGCTGGGCCGGGCGGAGGGGCAAAACGCAGGTGCTAGCAGGTATCTGGGCTGATCCCGCTAACACTGCGTTTTTGGGAACCCTAAACTGCTGGGGACGCTAGTATAGATCTGATCGGATCAGATATTGATCCGATCAGATACTATACCACTAAGGGAGGTATACGGTGCGTGCGTGGGTGTTAGCGGTACTGGCGCTAACCTGACGCCTGGGGCTGGTGCTTGCCAGTTCACCAAAACGCTACCAAAAAAACTGTTAGCGATCGCAGGGATCAGGCCTGACTCTGCGAACGCTGCAGTTATGCGTTTAGTGTTTTGTAAGTGACAGTGATCGATCGATACTGCACTTGGGTGGGCTGGGCTGGGCTGGGCGGAGGGGCAAAACGCAGGTGCTAGCAGGTATCTGGGCTGATCCCGCTAACACTGCGTTTTCGGGAACCCTAAACTGCTGGGGACGCTAGTATAGATTTGATCGGATCAGATATTGATCCGATCAGATACTATACCACTAAGGGAGGCATATGCTGCGTGCGTGGGTGTTCGCGGTACTGGCGCTAATCTGACGCTGCCTGGGGCGACGCATATCACCGCCGGGCGATCAGGGGGCTTTATTCGGTAATAAACGGCGGGTGCCCTGACACTATAAAAAATAAACGAACTAACCAGCGTCACCCGTAACAGTTATACGGTGATCAGTGGTGAAAGGGTTAACTAGGGGGCAATCAAGGGGTTAAAACATTTATTAGATAGTATATGGGGGTCCCTGTCGCTATAAAACACTGACGGCGAACCTAAATATTTACGTTCCTAACTAGCGTCACCAGCGACACTAATACAGCGATCAGAAAAATGATCGCTTAGCGACACTGGTGAGGGGGGGTGATCAAGGGGTTAAAACTTTATTAGGGGGGGTTAGGGGGGTATCCTAGACCTAAAGGGGGGTAATACTCACTGCCCTAACACTAACTGTCACAAACTGACACTATGCAGTAATCAGAAAAAAAAAAAAAAAAAATACTGCTAATGTCAGTTTGTGACGGGGGGGGGGGTGATTGGGGGGGGGTCGGGGGGCGATCGGGGGGGGATCGGGGGTGTAAGGTATGCCTGGCATGTTCTACTGTGTGTGTGTGTGTTCTGTGCACTCACTTGTCTTCTCTCCTCGGCGCTGGAACGGAAACTGCCAGACCGAGGAGAGATGACATCACATCCTCTGCCTGTGTGAAACGACACACAGGCAGAGGAGGATTCCCATTGGCTGGGAGCGATCGCGAGGGGGGGGCCACGATCGGATGGTCTCCCCCTCGCCTCCCGACGCTCCCAGTCAAATGCCGACCGCCGATGGCACCGGGGGGGGTCCGATCGGACCCCCCGCCCGCGGGAGGCAGATCACGTACGGGTACGTGATTCTGCCTGCCCGTGCCATTCTGCCGCAGTATATATGCGGTAGGCGGTCGGCAAGTGGTTAATATCCCAAAAACGTAATGAATTAGACTCATTACTCACATATAAAGCAGAAAAGTCCCTTAGATGGTCAAAAGCAAAATTTTTCCTGTCAAGTAATGCATATTCGTCAATGTTTGCTCGCAAAATTAACCAATCAATAAAACCCACCCATGTATATAAACTTAAAAATAACTCAAACCAACTAGTCACTCATCCCCAAGAAATATTATCTATTTTTAAAAAATTCTACTCTGACCTACTTTCAGCTTCTAACTAATCGATCCTGCCCACAGCAATGTCCTGGTTAGAGAAAATCCCTTTTCAAAAGCTAACCCAAACACAAATAGATGCTTTAAACGCCCCATGCACAGAGGAGGAAATACATCATATAATAAAATCCCTTAAAAAAAACTCAGCCCCTGGCCCAGACGGATTCACCTCATTCTACTATAAACAATACCAACAATTATTAACACCAAATCTAGCAAAATTATATAACAACAATCTTAAAGGAGAACAGTTCCCAGATGAAATGCTTCTTGCAAATATGTCTCTTATCCCAAAACCAAACAAAGACCACACATTGCCACAAAACTACAGACCAATTTCTGTAATAAACAATGACCTTAAGATTAGGGTGACCAGACATCCCCGGTTCCTGGGGACAGTCCCCGGATTGAGGACACTGTCCCCGGACCAAGTCTGTCCCCAGTTTTGTCCCCAGATTGGATTTAAACAGGGGCTGGGGCAATTTCAAAGACAGCCCGTGCAGAAAAAAAGGAAAAATTTGAATTGCACCCCCCCCCCCTGCCCCTCCTCTGCCGCTTCTACTAGCTTATGGGGGTTTATTTTTTTCCATTATCTGTGCCCTTTCTGATGATCATGTGCTGGTCGGTGCGGAGGGACTATTTCTTCAGTTTCGGGCGCATGCCCCTTCAGCTCCACTTGCATGTTCTTCTGCCTTGGCTCAAGTCCCGGCCAGCCGCCTGCCTGCTTATCTCCTTGCCTTCCCTGGTGGAGTGATCTTCCTCTGCTCCTCTGCTTCCCACCCAGTAGTAGCCGGGGCCCGAAGAGTAAAGCCCCATACACACTATCAGATTTTCTGCTGATTTTTGTCTTCAGATTTACCAAAACCATGTAGTGCAAGGGCCTGCCTGATTGCATACAAATTGAAACTCCTAAGGTTTGACCTCATATTATATGGTTTTGGTATGTCTGAAGGAAAAAATCAGCAGAAAATCTGATGGTGTGTATGGGGCTTTAGACTTGACAGGCTGTGAGGTGGGCGGCGGAGACGGGCAAAGAGTTGTCGATTGCTGCCATTACTAGTAAAATAAATAAATAAATAATATGTCCTCGGATTTCATTTTAAAAATCTGGTCACCTTACTTAAGATATTCTGTAGACTATTAGCCAATAGACTAGCATTAATAATTCCCTCACTAATCTCCCCCTACCAATCAGGTTTCATACCAGGGTGACAAATTACAGACAACATTAGATTAGTCACTAACATAATACAAGATGCAAATATCAATTCCAAATCTGTTTTACTTCTTAGTCTCGATATCAATAAAGCATTCGATAGTGTATCCTGGGATTTCCTTGACTTAGTTCTGAAAAGATACAGCTTCTTAGGTGAATTTCTCCACGCCTTTCACGCTCTTTATCATAACCCATCCACTAGGATTAGATTACCAGGCTGTAATTCAGACTTTTTCAGACTAGGCAGAGGAACAAGACAGGGTTGTCCCCTATCTCCCTTATTATTCGCATTAGCACTTGAACCCTTAGCTACAGCAATACTTCACAACCCAGATATAAAAGGTTATAATTCTAACAATAATATCTATAAATTGAGTATATATGCGGACGATATGGTATTATTCCTCACACAACCCAATATTGCTTTACCATATTTACTACATACTCTCAAAACATTCGCCTCTATATCAGTGAATGTCACCAAATCTATAGATATGCCAATTAACATCCCATCATCCCACTTAGACTCCTGACGTTCCTCATTCAATTTCTCATGGTCAGTGGGTTCTCTCCCTTATCTTGGTATATTTCTTACACCAAATATTAATGACCTTTCTTTAAAAAACTACACCCCATTATTACAAAAAATGAGATTGATGCTCAAATTATGGAAATCTTTTAAAATATCTTTTCTTGGCCGAATTACAGCGATTAAGATGACAATCTTACCAAAAATATTATACCTATTTAGAGCTCTCCCAATCAGCTTAAATAAAGTAACTATTACTAAATTACTAAATTCCAAACAGAAATCAATAAATTTATCTGGTCAGACTCCCATCCACGTTTATCGAGATCAGTATTACACAATCCACAGAAAGACGGTGGCCTAGGTCTCCCAGACTTCTGGCTTTATTATCTAGCAGCCAGATGGTCATAAATAGCACAATGGCACATTCCCAACCCCAAAGTCCCATGGGTTAGATTTGAAAAAGACTCCATCTAACCATATTCTATCTCAAGTATATTATGGGGTAATAAAGTATCAAATCACATCCTAGACAACCTTAACCTCAATTAGTCTCACATTCATATCAATTATGGAAACTACATAACAAAAAATATAACTTAACCTCTAACACACCTCCACTTGCATTTTTTATCGGTGACCCAAAATTATCCCTTACCTCAAATGAAAGAGGAGACTTTTCATGGTGGACAAATAATAACCTAATATCCCTCTTTAATTTGTAGAAAACAACAACTTCACTTCATTCTCATCATTGAAATCTAGACATCAGATCCCCAATACAGAGTTTAATAAGTTTCTCCAAATTAGACATTTTTTTAGTACATATTTCCAAACAGTAAACTCACTCCCACCATCATTTTTTGAAAACATTTGTCTAAAAACACCTAGGAGAACAGGCCTGATATCTGAAATCTACTCTAATATAGTCAATAACACAGAACAATCCAAACTTCCCTATATGCTTAAGTGGGAACAAGAATGTGATTTCTCATTTACAATGGAAAATTGGGATAAATGTATCACGAACTTACACAAATGCACAAGATCAATCACGATCAAAGAAACTGCAATCAAACTTTTTACAAGGTGGTATTATACTCCAGTTAAAATTCATACCACTTTCCCTGACACCCCTCATACATGTTTCAGAGGTTGCAATTCAGCAGGATCCTTTTCTCATATCTTCTGGGATTGTGATAGAGTTACTCAGATATGGAAACAACTGGAAAAATTTGCCTCCAAAATTTCAAATAGTAATATAAACCTCACTATCTATAACTGTCTACTATTTTCCCCTATCACCGGTCTTTCCATACATAATGAGATTGATTCACACAATATGTGTTGCTATACACTGGTTGATAGCATACCATTGGAAATCCCCCACAGTTCCTCTTTCACATTTAAAAACTAGAATTAACAATATTAATCTAATGGAAAAAATATTCCACACACTACAAAATACTAACCAGTTCTACACAAAGAAATTGGACCCATGGTTTACCCATGCTAATCTCTTCTTTAACCCTGAATAATTCTACCAAATACTGAAGTTCACTGAAGAGTATTATATTCACATAGAGTTTAATGTATAATAGGAATATATATATATTTATATATTAATATACACTCCATTCAAGAACCACTCAATATATTTTGTTATTCTTTTTGTAGAAATTACTTTGATTGTACATTTTACGGCATAAGTTAATAAGCTTTTTGTACTATTTCTTTGTACCAAATAAAAAAGTTTGTAAACAGGAAATTGAGATTGATGATGTAGTAAAAACTTTTCTCCATTAGAGGGAGGTAGAGATCCATGTATTGCATAAAGGAAAGAGGTAAGAAAAAAAAAGTAACTTAACTATAAGGCCAGCTTCACACTTAGGTGGTTTTCAGGCGTTTTAGCACTAGAAATAGCCTCTAAATAACAGCTGAAAACCGCCTCCCATTAATTTTAGTGTGACTTTTCACACTGGGGTGGTGTGCATGCGAGATGTTAAGAAAAGTCCTGCAAGCAGCATCTTTGGGGCAGCGCTCCCAAAACGCCCTGCCCTTTGAAATGAATGGGCAGCGCTTCCAAAGCCCCTGAAAAAATGCTTAGGAAGAGCCACAACACAGGCATGTTTAACCCCTTCTTCGGCTCCTAGTGGGGGTTAGATGAGACCCACCAGTGGACGAAAATCGGTGTGGAGACAATTATCGATCCATTATGCTCTGAACAGGCGTGGTGAGATCCCCACACTCACAGGGTTCTCTCCCCTTGTTTTCTTTTTCTTTTCAGTCTAGTCCGGTGCCTCTGCGGGGCTAAGGGGCTTGAGGGCTCTGGATAGACTCTGATTACTGTTATTAAACTTTTGGCATTAGGCTATTCATATGAAACTCTTTTTCAAAGAAAATAAGGAAGAATAAAAGTTCTATTCTTAATTTTTTATTTATTTTAAATCAAGGTTGTTCATTTCTAGAAATAAAGGAATTTTTTATAACTTCTCCCATTCATATTTTTATCTATTTTTTTCTCTCAGTGTAGTGACTTTCGGTCCCAGGGCGGAAGTTTAAGCATGAGGCATTATATGTGAACAAACACTATAGTGGACTATTCCGGCATATAAATGGTTTACTGGAATGGAATAGGAGTTTTTTAGCCCATTTTAAAGATGGTGAATTTAGCTTCGGATGCCTTGATCTCAGAAGAGGGTGTTCCTGTACAATTGATTGGATGTATATAGGTGGTGTGTCAGCACGCCGCCCGTACCCCAGGAAGGCGACAGGTTTGTCAAAACGGCGTAGGGAGGAGCGACGTGCTGACGTCACCACCATCCACCGCTGATCCCGGAAGCGACGGGCAGCAGATGTGAGCCGGCCGGCATAGTTTGTGTACACACGCGATTTTAAAGCTACAACACTGTAAGTGTATTTCTTGTGATTTTTTAATAAATAATATCAGTATTACGCTATGGAGCTCTTTCTTTTATATCTATCCTTGGGATCTGAGTGCCAGTACATCATCCAGCGGACCCCTTGAGAGGTGACCCTTGGAGCCATATTTCTGACAGAGACCCAGTGGCTGGGGGATACAGCCACCTGCACATACGATCTCCTTAACAAGAGATCAAAAGATCTGGTAAGGGGCAGATCGTTTTTTAGTGGAGGAATTTCCCTAACATCACACTCTTCAGGGTGACAACATTGCATGCTTCACATCATCAGAAGAGTGGTGTTTTATTTTATATTTTTTTACTGGTGAAAGACATTTTCAGCAAAGGAACATTTGTGTATGGACTTTGCATAACATACTGGATGTCTGATTGTTCATATATATATAGAGTAATCACATATGTTCCAATTTGTGTTAATTAAGTTTAATGTTTGTCCCAGCAATTATTATTCTTTTTCTTAAATATCGTTAATTGTTTTTTATCACATATGGGTGCACATGTTATGGTCATATAAATGGTTCATGATCACACTCACTTAATCAACAGCAGCGCAGCCTTTCTTTGTACAGTATTTTGAAGTGGAGGTTGTCTCACATTTATGGTTGCAGCAGCATTAATTATTTTTTGTCTTCACAGACACATGCCTTCTGTTTATTGAATATTTTATGGGATAGCGCAGTATATACCTTTTTGGTTTTGAATTCATTTTAGTGTGACTTTTCACACTGGGGTGGTGTGCATGCGAGATGTTAAGAAAAGTCCTGCAAGCAGCATCTTTGGGGCTGTTTGGGAGCGCTGTATACAGCGCTCCCAAAACGCCCTGCCCTTTGAAATGAATGGGCAGCGCTTCCAAAGCCCCTGAAAAATTGCTTAGGAAGAGCCACAAAACAAGCATGTTTAACCCCTTCTTCGGCTTCTAGTGGAGGTTAGATGAGACCCACCAGTGGACGAAAATTGCCGCTTAAACAGCACTAAAGTGCCATTAAAATGAGCAGCCTATTAGCGATAATGCGGCCGCGGCTCAGTGTGGAGCTGGCCTAAGGAAATAAGAAACAGGGAGTTGGTCCACTCCAGTGTACATTGTCATTGTACTAATTATTAGGGGTTATAGGGAATACCAGGTAATTGACCGAACTTCGGTTTTCCTGAGTATACTGGAACCTGAGATATACTTTAATAGCTTGTGGCTCCTTTTAGTTGTGATGAAACAAGAATGTCCCGACTCCCTACAGTGTGGTGGTATCCATATACTCTTACCTAAGTGTGTATTACACATTGGGGGTCATTTACTATAGCGCCTCGTCGCTAATTCGTGCTAATTGCCGCAAATTAGCACTAATTCACGGCAATTAGCACTAAAACGGTATTCACTATAGCACTGGTGAGAAAATACTCCCAAAATCGAATTTACTATAGTTACCTGAAACTAAATAGCACCCAAATCCTTACTCTAAAAGCTGGAGAATTGCACATGGAAATAATGTTTAGCGCATGATATAATTGCCTAAATGGTACTGAAATATGCAGTATATTATTTAAAGATAATCTGCTTTTAAACTGTGTGGAAAAGTGATTTCTACACTGAAATATCTTTAAGAGTCTGAGAGGAGATAAATACCCCGTTTTTGTACAGCTGAAGTGCCAGCACAACTGAGTATGCTCAGACCTGCAAATAGCGCTCATTTTAGCTCAAGTGTCTTTTTTTACCAGGCGCTATAGTAAATACCAAAGTTAGTGCTTGGCTAAAATACATTTTTGAGAATAAAAATCGGCACTATTATAGTCCAATACAAGTTTCAGCCATTGATTCTAATGGTACAATAAATATCGTATTTATCGGCGTATAACTCGCACTTTTTTCCCCCTTAAAATCAGGGGAAAATCGCGGGTGCGTGTTATACGCCGATCCCCTGCAATCCCGAGCTGTCAGATCTTCAAAATCGCCAACCGCGATTTGAAAATGGCGCTGCTGGCGCCGAAATACACAGAGCCGGTCCTCGGCTCTTCTCAGCCACTTTCGGCTTCACTCGAGCGTCGCTCGAACCTAGCGGAGTGTAGTCGGCTAGGTTCGGATAGCTCCGCTCACAGTCACGCCCATCCCGGGCGGGACTACGAGTGGAGCCGAAAGTGAACGAGAGCCGCCGAGAAGAGCCGAGGACCGGCTCTGTGTATTTTGGCGCCGGCGACGCCATTTTCAAATCGCGGTCGGCGATTTTAAAGCCCAGGATGGCACAGGATCGAAGGTTGCACTGGGGCAAGGCTGCACTGGGGCAAGGCTGCACTGGGAAAGGCTGCACTGACAAGGCTGCACTGGGGAAGGCTGCACTGACAAGGCTGCACTGGGGAAGGCTGCACTGACAAGGCTGCACTGGGGAAGGCTGCACTGGGGAAAGCTGCACTAACAAGGCTGCACTGACATGGCTGCACTGACATGGCTGCACTGACAAGGCTGCACTGACAAGGCTGCACTGACAAGGCTGCACTAACAAGGCTGCACTGACAAGGCTGCACTGACATGGCTGCACTGGGGCAAGGCTGCACTGAGAAGGCTGCAATGATAGGCATTTAAGTTTTTTCCCTTCAACTTCCCTCCTAAAAGTTGTTTTTCCTTAAAATTCCCTCCTAAACTTGGGGTGCGTGTTATATGCCGGCACGTGTTATATGCCGGTAAATACTTTTAATGTTGAAATAAAATGCATCTTTCTCTGAAATAAATGTTCCTTGCAACAATGTTGCTGCTTCTATTTTGTATGTTTTTTTATCTATTTTGTTTTTAAGAATACTAGAATGTGGAATGTTTTGATGTTTTGGTAAAATATATTTTTCTCTGTCACTTTTACTTGTTGCTCTCCATCTCACAACAATCTTTACGCAAACTCAAGAGGTGTCCTTACAAAGCACAAACAATACCATTGCTGATGCAAATTTAAAATGAGTGACAATTTTTTGTGCTTTTTATTATTTCCAAATAATCATAATGTGAGCCTAAAAAATGTGATATGTGTAACCAACATCAGAAATCAAAATGTAATTCCCAAAAATCTGAGGGTAATATCACTATTCTACACTGACCCACAAAAAAACACCAAATATCACAAAATAAATCAAGAATAATAACTCTTGAGTAATGTAATTCCATCACCTGTATGTCCAAAGAAATGCAGTATTTATGAGTATTTATTTTCACATGTGTCAGCTCTGTGGCTTAGAGGTTAGAGCTTCTGCTGAGAATCTGGGTTTGATTCCCAAACATGCTGCTTCATGTAGAGAAGTTGTCTCATCTCCCAGGTCCTAAAACTATGTCTAAATGTAGTATTTATATGTAGGAGGGTTCCACCACCATTGTAAATCTTGCCAGATACACTATATAGCCAAAAGTATTGGCACACCTGCCTTTACACACACATAACCCACATAACCCTTTGCAGCTAGAACAGCTTCTGGGAAGGCTGGGAAGGCTGGGAAGCCTGTCCACAAGGTTTAGTGTGTCTATGACAATGTTTGACCATTCTTCCAGAAGTGCATTTGTGAGGCCAGGCACTGATGTTGGATGAGAAGGCCTGGCTTGCAGTCTCTACTCTAATTCAGCCAAAGTTCTACCGGGTTGAGGTCAGGACTCTGTGCTGGCCAGTCAAGTTCCTCCACCCCAAACTTGCTCATCCATGTTATTATGGACCTTGCTTTGTGCACTGGTGCACAGTCATGTTGGAACAGGAAGGGGCTATCCCCAAACTGTTCCCACAAAGTTAGGAGCATGAAATTGACCAAAATGTTTTAGTATGATGATGCTTTAAGAGTCCCTTCACTGGAACTAAGGGGCCAAGCCCAACCCTTGAAAAACACTATAATCCCCCCTCCACCAAATCATTTGGACCAGTGCACAAAGCAAGCTCCATAAAGACATAGATGAGTGAGTTTGGGGTGGAGGAACTTGACTGGCCTGAACAGAGTCCCGACCTCAACACAACAGAACACCTTGGGAATGAATTAGAGTGGAGACTGTAAGCCAGGCCTTCTCGTCCAACATCAGTGCCTGACCTCACAAATACACTTGGAAGAATGGTCAAACATTCCCATAGACACACTCCTAAACCTTGTGGACAGCCTTCCCAGAAAAGTTGAAGCTGTTATAGCTGCAAAGGGTGGGACAACTCAATACTGAACCCTATGGACTAAAACTGGGATGCCATTACAGTTCATGTGCGTTTAAAGGTAGGCATCCAAATACTTAGGCCAATATATTGTATATTACTTGTGACACTGAACATGGCTATGGACTTAGGGCTGGTTCACACCACAGAGATGCAGATAACATATGCGAGGCTGCCTGCTGGCTAAGTGGGTAGCAATTCTGTCTAGCAGCACTGGGGTTGCTGGTTCAATTCCCCAACATGCTAATGCTTGTGTTGAAGTTTCTTTGTAGTCAGAGTCTTCACTTAGAAATGTGATAATCCTAACTGAGGTGTGCCTTGGCCTAGCTGGTCAGTATGCCTAAAAGAGGGCATACCCTGAATGAATATGTATGAAATTATGAAAATATGGGGGAAAGGTTGGGTGGGAACCCAGAAATGAGCTGATGGTGGAGGAGGAGGGATTCATAGCCCTCAGACTCCTCCTACAAACTCAGGCCAGTCTTCCAACTTGTAGTCCAGAGTCTTCACTTGGAAATGCGATAATCTTAACTACCAAGACCTGAGGTGTGCCTTGGCCTAGCTGGTCAGTATGCCTAAAAGAGGGCAAAAAGAGACACTAAGTAGGTGTGATGTGAAAGCTTCAAAGAAGGGCCAGCAACAACCATCAGTCTAGAAAATAGCGAATACCCGGATGACTACAGAAAAGGGGGTTAACGTATGTAGCTGCTGAAACGGAGGCTCTCCAGCGCCCCATGTACTTGATGATAAAGAAGGGACACCCTGTTCGGGACCTACGAAAGTTACCTCTGATCCAGACGAATATCCAGAAAAAGGGGTATAGGATTCAAGCACAGTTTGGCAAGTAACCTGGACATGAAAACGAACTGTTTGTAGTGAGAGGATGCATAGGAGAAAGAGCAGACCCGAGGAATATTGCAGAGAAGGACAAATACTTTAATCCGACACCGTTACTGTGGTACAGTAATATAACCACGAACCCCTGGCTTATCCATTTATTCTAATGATGGGAAAGTTGTAAGCGTAGTAAAAGAGAACTGCCTAGAGCACTAACTGGGAACTGCACCAAGGGTAGGAGACAGGAATTTGAAACACCACGAAAACCTGGGCGATAACTGGTAGCCGTGGCAGAGAGAACATCCCTGACTTCCCTGAATACCCTTATGATGGCCTATGCCGCGTACACACGACCAGACTTTCCGCCAGAAAAGGTCTGATGGAACCATTCCATCGGACATTCCGATCGTGTGTGGGCTTCATCTGACTTTTTCTTTCGAAAATTCTGACGGACCTAGAAATAGAACATGTTTCAAATCTTTCCGATGGAATCAGTTTCTATCGGGAAAACTGCTCGTCTGTATGCAGTTCCAACGGACCAAAAACTGGTAAAACTCCTTATTGGAGCACATTTCTCACGCTGGAAATTCTGTGATCGTGATGATGGTAAGGGTAAGTGTGTTTTTACCCTTACCATCGTCTACTGCGCCAATTTTTATACTTTTTATATTTTTGTACTTTTGTCAAGTTTTTACTGCCCATATTTGTACATCTTTTTGGTTACTATGTCCTCTGATTACAAAAAACGTTATAACGTTTTTATAAGGATTTACACAATGTGGAAGTTTTTCCTTTTTGACTTTGCCGATATATATGGATGGTCGCTGAGGAAATTATCTTTTCAACTGATGACCGAGGCGGAGGTTTGAAGACATCTGATTCCTGCCTAGCCATTCCAGGGGTACGTCATCCAGTGATATCTGATGAGACCTGTCCAGGATCACCACACAGTTCGCTGTACTACACCGTTTGACGGTAAAAGCTCGTTCGACTCACCGCCAAGGGCCTGTGAGTCCATTTTGTCTGGTAAGGGTAATTTACGTCTATCTTTTGAGTGATAGTCTCTATATCAAGATAAGAATCCATCCGTATGCAAAGTCATTTTCAACAGTTTCTAATTACCCTACATGAAGACTGCTTACATCCAAGTTGTCGGGGAGCTATCTGAGATCACCCTATTGCATAGTGTTGGACTTTAAATATTCATATATACACACTATCCCAATGGACCTTTGTTTTTATACTCAGGTTTTGCCTTGAGGAGCAGGCCATTTGTGGGTTTATGCACAACATATTGTTGTAATTTATTTTGTGTTATTTTGCATGTTTATTATTTATTTATTGTGTTAGATCTTTGAGTCAATTTTTTGGTTGTGTTACTCCACCCAAAGGTGACCCATCGGACACAGACACGCCCTAGACTGTTTGTATGTGTTTACACATTTGTCCACCTACGTTTAATTTTAAGTTTTTGCTTTATGATGTTAGTTGAAGAACTGTCACTATCTCTCCACACACCTTATTTAATTATCACTAGCCCTATGGGGTACAGACCTCAGGGTCCTATATCTCCACCTTTTAAGATATCACGATTACTGGCCTAATCACAATTATTTCTTAGCGCCACACTCTTTTCACTTCATACATTCACAATAGTCAGGTTGTTGTGTTGGCTGCTTCACTTCTTTTTTTTTTGGAGTTGGCGCAATTTTATCTTAGCTAATCATGAACAATATTGTATTTTTTAAAAGTCCGATCTCCATAATGTTTACAATTTTTTTTTAGAGTCATCTTTTATTATTTTTTATTTAATCAAGATCTTTTTTTTAGGATTATTTAGAAATTACTTTCTACTGATCTCCATATTTTTTATTTTTTTGTGGGTCAAGTTACCACAATAAAATATTTTTTTTTGTGTGTCAAGTTACCACAATAACATCATTTTCTTAAAAAAAAATTGTGTGTCAAGTTACCACAATAACATCAATTTTTTTTTTGTGTGTGTCAAGTTACCACAATAACATCATTTTTTTATTTTTTGTGTGTGTCAAGGTACCCCAATAACATAATTTTTTTTTTGTGTGTGTCAAGTTACCCCAATAACTTCAATTTTTTATTTTTTTTGTGTATCAAGTTACCACAATAACTCAGGGAGGTTGGTGTCCCTTGTTAATTAGACATTTTCTTTTTAGAAATGTATTTGAATAAAAACACATAGGCAAGTATTTTCAGAAAATAAAATATCCATTTATTCTGGGTGACAAAATAAAGATGAAGGCAACGCTGGAGAAACTTTTGGAATTTGTGAAGCCTTTTGGCCCCCAGGGCGCACATCAAGTCTGTGGAAAAGAAAATTGGGATCTTGAGGAGTCCATATAATAGGGAGCACATCCTGGTCCAGGAATCCCAGAGATCAAGACCAGCAGCAGATGATATATATGTCTCCAGGCTGTGGTACTACAACAGCCTGCATCTTCTGTCAGACCAGACTGAAGCCAAGTCATCACTTTCTTCTCTTTGCTGCAGCCTTCCCTGCACCCTTCCCTGCAGCCTTCCTTGGAGGCTGTGGCTCTGGTGGTGGACTTGTGGCAGGAGGAGGAGGAGGAGGAGGATGGGTGAGATCATATATGTGGCTGTTGTTAGTCAGCTGGCCCTCTCAGCCCCTTCTGAAGGGCCTCAGCAAAAATTCCCTCACAGAGGAGGCGTTGGCCCTAGATAGCAGCCATAGGCCTTTTCAGCGTCGGGGGGGGGGGGGCTCCTGAGGACATTCGTTGCTTCCCTAATGAGGCCCAGTGCTGCCTTCTCTGTCACCGTCCCCTTCCTGGGCCTTTTTGTTTGAAGGCGGAGGGGAGGCACCTGGGATTGGGTGAGGCTCCTACTGGGGCCAGCCACCTCCTGGCTGTCACTGGGCCCGGCCTCCTCCTGTCTGCCCTTTCCAGACCCTCCTCCTGGCTGAGATCATCCTGTGTATAAAAAAGGGACATAGTTTTAGTTTTTGGTTCATTAATCACACACAATTTTCAGCTTATGACTTGCAAATTCAATGTTAATACATATAAAAGATTATCATTCTGACCCCAGCATTTTTTCAAGCTGGTCACAAACAATTTGGCCACTACTGATAATTGATATGTATACATCATTTTTTGGCTAAAATCATTAATAGGTAATCAATTATAACATCTAGTTAACATCATTAACCCCTTCCCGCAGAGCGTACGCAGATGTGCGTACTCGGCTTTCAGGGGCTATACCGGGATGATGCCCACAGCTGCAGGCATCATCCCGGTACTGTTTTTTAGAGCCGGCGATCGGTTTTCCAAGTATAACAACCGATGCGGCTAAAAGCCGCTCGGCTGTTATACCAGAGGAGCGGGAGGGGACGTCCCTACCTCCCGCCGCTCTTACCGGGCTCTTACCAGGCCTCCCGATCCACAGGGAGGCCCGATCACCAATCCGTCACCTCCGGCGGCTACTGACAGTCTGGAAGCGGCTTCGTTCCAGCCTTCTAATTGTAAATGAGGAAGTGAAGTCATGACGTCACTTCCCGTTTACTCGGCTGCCCATGGCACAGGTTTTAAAAAAATATACAGTATTCAGAATCACCGAAAATGGCGGTCTGAATACTGTGAAGTGCGAAGGAGGGATCGGGTGTCCATAAAGAGTACCTGTCACCACCTATAACTGTCACAAGGGATGTTTACATTCCTTGTGACAGCAATAAAAGTGATCAAAAAAATGTTTTTTTTTAAACACAATTTATAACTATAAAACTAAATAAAATAAATAAGAATTTTTTTTTTAAAGTGTCCCCACGAGCTCGCACAGCAAAGAAAAAGCATACGGAAGTCACGCCCGCATATGTAAACAGTGTTCAAATCACACATGTGAGGTATCGCTGTGGTCGTCAGAGTAAGAGCAATAATTCTCGCACTAGACCTCCTCTGTAACTCTAACCTGGTAACCGTAAAAAAAATTTAAAGCGTTGCCTATGGAGATTTTTAGGTACCGTAGTTTGTCGCCATTCCACGAGTGCGTGCAATTATAAAGCGTGACATGTTTGGAATCTATTTACTCGGCGTAACATCATCTTTCACATTATACAAAAAAATTTTGCTAACTTTACTGTTTGTTTTTTTTTAAATTCATGAAAGTGTCCCTTTTCCCAAAAAGTTGCGTTAAAAACACCACTGCACAAATACCGTGTGACATAAAATATTGCAATAAACACCATTTTATTCTCTAGATTCTCTGCTAACAAAATATATATAATGTTTGGGGGCTCTAAGTAATTTTCTAGCAAAAAATACGGATTTTTACTTGTAAACACCAAATGGCAAAAATAGGCTTAGTCATGAAAGGGTTAATATTAGGACAAGAAATATGTAGCAAAAAATATACCTGGCTCCAGCTACGCGCATCCGCTTCTTCCAGGATGGAAGGCCCAGGTTGTTCCTCGTCAGCCTCTGCTTTGGTGGAGGGAAGGGGGGAGGAAAGGGTGGAGGGAAGGGTCAAAAGAGATTCCCCGGCTTCAGTCTGGTCGTCCAGAAACCACAGTTTTTGGAAGTACCACAGCTTGGGTACATATGTGTCCATCTGCTGATGTTCCTGATCTCAGGGAAGCTAGGATCTTCTTATGCTCCTTCCTATACATGTTCCTCAAGATCCCAATTTTAGTTTCCAAAAACGTCATGGTTGCCTCTGGAATCTGAGTCTTCACAAATCCCAGAAGTTGCTCCAGCATTGCCTTCCTTATTTGTTTATTGTAATATACACTGTGTTTGACCTCCCACAGATTCCTCATCTCCCTGTACTTGTCAATAAAACTGGACATAAATTCAGGGTCCTTAAACTTATTCATTTTTTCTGTAAGACAATACACAAGACAAAAACACTAATGTCAGCCTAAACTCTCATAATCTTATCCCAATATAGGCCTCAATCTTTAAGCAGTATAGGCCACTGATGTTCCAAAATTTAAAAATCTACTTTCGTTTCGGACGCTATCAACTTCCGTTCCTCTTTCCTCCGCACACAGGACGTACGTATGTACGGCACATGCGTGTTAGCTTTATATACACTGTGGTAAAGAAAGCAGGAGTAGTATGGCGCTGCCCTTATGGAGATAAAACGGATTTTTTCTTTGTAGTGAACAATAACTCTATGTGTTACCTAGTATCCATAATTCCTAAAGTATTGCTTTTAAAGATGGTTATTATAAACCTGTGTGTGCCAAAAAAATTGAGTATTTTTATATTCAAATCTGTGACTGGTGCTGGATTCTTGCTAATAAAAGTAAAATAGCAACATAAGGTGCTTCAATTAATCAACAAAAGTGCATTATGCAAAATCAATAAAGTGACCAGTGCTAAATCATACAAATTCATACAAAATTGTGTAAGATGTATAAGATAAATCCGCGCAGTGAATTACGTATTTTGTTATGGGTGTGGCTGCTGCCTCTACAGATACAATACCACCTAGGTGGAATGTATTAGAAAAAAAAAAAAAAGCAGGAGTAATATGGCGCTGCCCTCTTGCTAATAAAAGTAAAATAGCAACATAAGGTGCTTCAATTAATCAACAGAAGTGCATTGTGCTAAATCAATAAAGTGACCAGTGCTAAATCATACAAATTCATACAAAATTGTGCAAATTATCCATCATAAATAGTGACTGATGTGCTGTAACCAGTATTAATTGGATAGGAAAAGTTCAGTTTGTGGGAAAAAAGTTCTTTTTGGAGTGTTTTGAGGTGTTCAATCTTTGAGGATCAAATATCTGTAGGAAAACTTCTTATCCAGGAGCTGGTTCTTTAATTAGTGCCTTGTCTGCATGCTCTGACAATACTTGCACTCACTGGATTTTTCTTTCCCCTGCAGGGGTATAGGCGGTCACAGTGTCTGCCACTGTGTAGCAATCAAGGATGTCCCCCAAACTTTAATTTCAAAAGAAAAAACGACAGACTTCTACTGACGACGAAACGCGCGTAGGGCGGGCTACGGACGCCTTGCAGCACCTCTAACAAAGGGAATTCGATATCTTTTTCTTATGCTCGTTTTTTCATTTTCCCTAAAACGAAATCGATCATGTTCTTCATTTCCTTTTTAGATGACCACATTCTGTGATTTTAAGTTTTTAAAATTTTAAAAGCCAAATTTTGAAGATGCACACGGTGTGTTAACATGTGCTATCTGCCATCAGGGGATCTCAATGTACATGTTTTGTGGGTGCAACCCCTTCCTCATAACGCTAGTAGGTGAGAGGAAGGGATTGCACCCACAAAACGCGTCCATTGATTCCCCATGATGGGAGATAGCACATGTTGACATTACCCATTTGGAATCCCAATTTGTGTGCATCTTCAAAATTTGGCTTTTACAGTCGTGACATCACCCCATCTAACTTATGGCAATATCAAGGCATTTTTGACACTATAATGTCTGATATTGCCTTCATTTTATAGATGTTGAACTTTGTAAGTGTAGCGCCCTGCTCCTGTTGATCAGGCGCTTGTATGTAAATTTAGGGGGTTATCTGTTCTGTATATAGTTCAGACTTAATCTGTGGCTAAATTAGCTTCTGTTCCAGCATTGGCTATGTTGCATGTAGTTCCACACTGTTGTCTGTAGGTGTCATTGTCACCACAGGTCAGTGTTGGAAGAGCAACAGGCTGAAGTGTATTGAGTGCTCTTCTTTCTCAGAAGTAACCCAGTGGGGGTGGTCCACTGCTGTGAATTCTGGGAGAGGCTACTTAAGGCGAAGACGCCATTTTTGTTTCTCTCTTACCTCCTGGCACTCCTGGCCTAAGGTATGTGGTGACTCTTCTCCTGCCTCGGGGCCACGCTGGCCCAAGGCTATTCAACTACAAGTAGGCCCAGAAGCCTGCCTGGGGCCTGCTACCGCAGAGGTGGTCCTTAGGCTGTCTTGCCTGTTAGGAAGAAGCCGCGCCAAGCTGAGGAGATCCAGGGGAGGACCCTTGCTGGAGAGAGCCAGGATGAAGGCTGGTCTCTTGGGAGGGCCTGGTAACTTACTTGGAGGATGCACCTATACTTAACCAACCTACAGCACAGTACTTCCGGGTCGGCTTAAAGGTTCTGGTACTGTGTTTTGCTGCTTAACTAATACTAAATCCTGTGGCAGAGGATCGTACAACCGTTTTATTCTTCTCAAGTCTGTGGCAGAGACTTTTTGTCCGTGCGCCATTCCGGCTGCTAGGTCAGTAAGAGAGGCCTATCTGGGTTGTCAAAGATCTGGTGACTGAAGGTGTGTTTGTCTTCAGGATCTCAAATTCCTCAGTGATCTGCATAAGGTATCTGAACCCTCCTGCAACTCCCTTTCTACCTCTTTACTGCTACTTCTTCAAACGTTTTGCAATAAAGCATCGGAAATATAATGAAGTGACCGGTGCATACATTGGTGGGTGTAAGGCCTAATATAGACTCTAAGTCCTGTGTCTGGTGGAAATACAGGTAAGGGGGTGACGACAAAGACCCAAATAAAATCAGCCGCCCCTTCGGGGGTAAGCGCTACATAAGTTCCAGAGTTGTGTGTATGTTATGTTTTAAAACATGCCGGCTTGTAAAAAAAAAAAAAAAAGATTTAAGAAAAAAAAATTAAAAAAAAAAATAATAAAAAAAAATATATATATTGTTAAAAAAAGAAATATATATATATATATATATATATATATATATATATATATATATGTAGGAAGGCCAGTATGGTGGCCTGAATTTATGGGAGGAGCCCGGGGGGTACTTAAGCAGCCCGCTCACCTGTGGTGCTTGTCGGTTTCCTGTGCGCGATATACGTCACTAGGCCGACTATTCGATATACCAGCGTCCGCAAGTTCTTGCCTCGCAAAATTCCGTATTCGATACCGTTCTCAAAACTTTCGAAGTCTGCGTTTTTCGTTCGTAGTTTGTACCACGCGGCTGGCTTGGCTGTCGCAGGTAAGGTCCCGTCGGACTTTTCGTTTTCATATCAGGTCACTAAACCGTAATTTCAAAAATTTTTCGTTTCACTCGCTTTTCATAAACTGCAATGTATATCGAATTTTTCGTTTCATGTCATGTCACTAAACCGTACTTTCAAATTTCGTTACTCGCACTTCACTATTGTAATGTGTATCGCTCGTACTTTCGATATGTTACCATTTCGACAGCACCGCGACGCAGACGTCGCTTCATTTCTAGCATGTCGGTGTTAAAAATATGCATCAGTTAACAGCCATAGCAAGTCGCAATTTGCAAGTTATCGGATCAAGTCAGTTCGATACCAATCATTTCTCATTTCTGAAACATTCTAGAACTCATTTCTGACATTTCAAATCATTTCAAAACATTTCTCATTTCAGTCACCTACCGCGCTCCGATTCGAATCCAGTCGCATCGAAAAGATGCACCGATTCGTTCCGGTGTGCCCCAGTTATTTGGCCTCATTTCTATACATGCTCCAGAGTTACGTTATTGTCTGTCATTAGTACCTCTGTCATGGTTATCATTTCATTCCCACGTATCACGTTCCGGCATGAATCCAGTCGCATGGTAATGCACCGATTCGTCTCGGCGTGCCCCAGGATTGGCCTCATTTCTATACATGCTCCAGAGTTACGTTTTCAGTCATTCATACCTCTGTCATGGTTATCATTTCATTTCCACCTATCACGTTCCGACATGAATCCAGTCGCATGGCAATGCACCGATTCGTCTCGACGTGCCCCAGGACTGGCCTCATTTCTATACATGCTCCAGAGTTACGTTTATCAGTAATTCGTACCTTCTGTCATGGTTATCATTTCATTTCCACCTATCACGTTCCGACATGAATCCAGTTGCATGGCAGTGCACCGATTCGTCTCGGCGTGCCCCAGGACTGGCCTCATTTCTATACATGCTCCAGAGTTACGTTTATCAGTAATTCGTACCTTCTGTCATGGTTATCATTTCATTTCCACGTATCACGTTCACACATGAATCCAGTCGCATGGAAATGCACCGATTCATTGTGGCGTACCCCAGGGCTCGGCCTCATTTCTGATACATGCTTCAAAGTCCGGATCATAGCTAATCGCAGACATCGGGGGATGGATCCATGTCTCTGCCATGCAGCTTACTACCATTTCACTCCCACAACGCATCACCGTTCCGGAACCAGTCGCATCTGACATGCACCGATTCTTTACGGAATGCCTTGCTGGTACCAAACAGCATTTCATACCTATACCAGAGCTCGGATGGTTGCCAGTCGCAAACACGGCACAACCAATTCAAGCCTCGGTCTAATAATCATTTTTCTCATTTCATTTCATACGGTGCTCCGATTCGAATCCAGATGCATCAAATAAGCACCAGATCGTCCCGGGTGCACCAATGTTTTCACTTGCCTCATTTCAATACATGCTCCAGAGCCCGGTTCTCGGTCGAATCAATGATGACGACCAGGCCGGACCTCTGTCATGGAGTCCATTCATAATCAAGGCAAACATTTCGAATCATTTCATTGTCATACAAATCGTTGCTTCAAAAAACCAGTTAGCAATCCCTTCACGAATTGTCACCTTTTCGTTTTTCTCAGGTCAGTCAAAGTTCAGTAGGTCCACCCTGCACCAGGTTGGACGATATCCCCCCAGGTAAAAAAAAAAAAAAAAAAAAAAAAAAAAAAAGGGGAATGGGAGAATAAGTCGGGTAAGTATGACTCAGCGGATCAAAGAAAAACTTGAAATTCATCTCACCCCTAATAGGTTACAGTCAACCAGGAAATAAAAGCTCAAGATAATCCTCACCAGAGCAACCATGTCTCAGACCGGCAGCGAAGACCTCACGGCCCCTCTGTCACCTTCTCCGGTCTCAGAAAGCGGCAGCGTGCAATCCCTTAGGGGATGGACTATCCCCAAACTGACGGCAGAGCTCAGACGCAGAGGTGTCCCCTTCCCCGCCACAGCAAGGAAAGGCGAGCTTTTCAAACTCCTCTTTCCCCCACCAGCAGCAGGACCCAGTACCCAACAGGCATCCCTTCAGTCGATATCATCGGCCATTTCACAATTACACACGATGGTGTCATCTCTATCCACCTCAGTTGCAGACGTCCAAACCAGGGTTGCACTTCTGGAGGCCCGACCGGCCACGGCTGTCCCCGACCCAACGGCAACTCAAAGCTTGACACCTCTTCCTGCAGGTACCTCAGGCTCAAGCCACATTGTCTACCCCTCCCACCTGGTCCCAACCAGTATCAGGAAGGACATCTTGGACGGCAAGGACGTCAACCTGGCCTCTCTCCTCATTTCCGTGCATGATTTGGCAGAAAATAAAGCCTACTCCTGGGGCGACATATCAGTGGTCCTTAAATCTAAAGACCCCAGATTGAACCGCAAGCTAACAGTCTCAGAGTTTACACTGGCCTTTGGCATGCTCAGAGATGTCCTGTGCTCAGCCACCCCTAGCAGGCGGGAAGAGCTGGACTTGTATCTCCATACTGTGGTAGACTTAGGCCACAAGTACGGAGGTTTTGCCTTTTACGACTACCACCGTTCCTTTTCAGCCAAGGCCGCGGCCAGACTCATACAGTTCCAGATCACGACAGATTGGAGTCTCATGGACACAGAGCTCTTCTGCCGCCACTTTGCCGGCTTACGCTCACCTCTGTGTGCGATTTGCCAGTCTTCCACCCACACTGCCACCTGGTGCGCCAATACGGCAAACAGACGGCCTTTCGAGTTTCCCTCTACCTCAGGTTCAGTACAGGGTCAGCCGATCCCTGAACCAACGCCTCAGGTGGACAAACTCGGACGCCCAGTCCGAACCGTGGGAGGGGCAGCCATCTGTAATAACTTTAATCAGGGGTCCTGCAACTTCAGCCAGTGCCGTCTACTTCACCTCTGCACCTTATGTCATAGAGCACACCCCAGGATTTTGTGTGAAGTCAAGCAACACAAGAAGGCGTGACTAAGCCGGATCAACCTCTTATGGTTAGGATGGTATCTCACTTCACATCCCACCCCTTCCCTGGCCACCTTCCTTATCCAAGGCTTCACAGCAGGCTTTCACACCGGCCTCATTTCACTACCCCACACTACCCACGAATGTGCCAATCTTCGTTCGGCAGCCATTGACGAACAAGCCATAGATCAGCTCTTACAGGCAGAGGTGGATCGAGGTTACGTGATAGGCCCTTTCAGTTGCCCCCCTTTCAACACATGGAGAGTCAGCCCTATTGGGCTTGTCAAGGGCAAGTTTTCAAATAAATTGCGTTTGGTGTACGACTTGTCTGCGCCTCATTCTTCCCACATACCCAGTCTCAATTCCCTGATCCCCTCCGAGGAGTTTTCCCTAAAATATTCTTCCGTGGACATGGCAATACAGGCGATCATCAAAGCAGGCACAGGCGCCTGGCTCTCCAAAGCCGACATCTCGGATGCCTTCAAGCTCCTGCCCATCCACCCATCCCTTTGGTGCTGGCATGGCATCAAGTGGAAGGAAACATATTATTTTGCTACAAAGCTCACCTTCGGTTCGAAGAGTAGCCCGTGGCTCTTCGACACGTTCGCCCAGTCCCTCGGTTGGATACTATTACACAAGGGTCAATGCCATGAAGTCATCCATTATCTAGATGACTTCCTACTGATAGAACCACCCAGCAAGCCCCCAGGAGATCTCGACAAACTTAGGGTAATTTTTGGAAACCTCAATGTTCCTATTGCTGAGCACAAAGTCGATGGCCCAGCAAATAGCATCACTTTTCTCGGGGTCAGCTTGGATACCTGCGCAATGCAAGCCAGTCTCCCCCTCGACAAACTAACACGCATTAGGGCAGTCCTTCACGAGTTTACACACACCAAGGACTGTACCAAAAAACAGTTGCAGTCCCTCCTGGGTATGCTCAACTTCGCTATGCGAATTATTCCACAAGGCCGCACATTTGTATCACGCCTACTCAGATTTCTGTCGGAAACTCAAGACCCTGATCAGATTTTGAATTTAGACTCCGCAGCCATAGCGGACCTATCCATGTGGGAGGAATTCTTGTCCGCCTGGAATGGCATATCTCTATTCATACCTATAGTTTCGGTCCATTCACCCCAGGTGGTTACGGACGCCGCAGCCTCCACAGGTTTCGCGGCAATTTTTGGCCATCATTGGTTTTCAGGACCATGGCCTCAACAGATACTAATCATACCCGGCTTTTCCCAAACATCTGCCCTCTTTGAGCTTTACCCCATAGTGGCAGCCGCACAACTCTGGGGCCACCACTGGACAGGACAAACTGTAGTCTTTAGCACCGACAACCAGGCCACGGCAGACATCATCAACAAAGGCAGGTCCAAGTCCCTAGCAGTCATGTCCTTCCTGCGCAGGTTGGTACAACTGTCTTTACAACATCAGTTCAATATACACTGTACATTTATTCCCGGCAGATACAACTCAGCAGCTGACGCACTGTCACGTTTCAATTATTCCTCCTTTTTCAAGCAGGTTCCCGATGCCGATCCGATGTCGGCCCCTATCCCTGTCTGGTCACAACTGACCCTGGACTAGTTCAACATTTACACGGAGCTACACAACTTATAAATCATTCCCTCTCCTACAACACACTTAAAGCCTACCAGACAGCTTGGAAGGCCTTTAACAAATTCCTCACGTCCTGCCGTAAAGGACCAACAGGTATCAAGCAGGTACTGGCCTTCACTGCACACTGCCACACGCAGCTGGCCTTATCCTACAACACCATCCGGCTATACCTAGCCGGCATTCAACATTTTATGGCGCTTGAAGACCCCACGAAACCTTCACTATTCTCATCTCACGCTATACGAGCCGTTCTAAGGGGAATTCAGAAACAACAACCAGTCATCAGCACTAAGCGCTTGCCCATTACGGGACCCATCTTTAGGGACATGTCAACTATGCTGGCTACCTCGCCATTCGGTCTGCTCCGCAGCATCGTCTTACAAGCAGCGATATATCTAGCGTACTATGGGTTCTTGCGCCCTGGAGAATTCACCTCTAACAAATCCACAGACCGAGTACTATGCAGACGACACTTACTTAGATACCAAGACCACTTCATCCTGCACCTCGAGGTCTCTAAAACCCAGCAAACGGGCTCAGGAGCGAACATTCACCTCTACAAAACCGACAACAGCTGGTGTCCAGTCGCCGTACTCAACCGGCTCCTGTCACTCCTGCCTGAACAACCAGACAGCAGTCCCCTTCTACCGTTCCCAGTTAAACCCTTAAACGCCTCTCAGTTTGTGGAACACATAAGAATACTTCTCCGCAATCTTCATCTTAACCCTAGTCAGTATTCCGGACACTCTTTTCGCATCGGAGCAGCCTCCGCGGCATCCCGCCACGGAGTTCCAGACCACATCATTAAAAGACTGGGCAGGTGGAAGTCAGCCTGCTTCGCCCGGTATATCCCCAATCCACAAACAGAGATGGCACAGGCATTCTCCAAATTGGCTCAATAAGTAATTGAAAATCAATAAAATCATAACCCTACCTGAATGTTTTTGCCCCCTTATTTTGGCATACCGGCCATTAGACCAAGGCACACTTTCAGGTCCATTTCATATGGTAAGTCCACACTTTCAGGTCTATTTCCGATGGTAAGTCCTATCTTTACTGTAAGTGGTATCCATGTACATACCGGACATAGGGCTCCAACCATAAGTAGGAAGGCCAGTATGGTGGCCTGAATTTATGGGAGGAGCCCGGGGGGTACTTAAGCAGCCCGCTCACCTGTGGTGCTTGTCGGTTTCCTGTGCGCGATACCCACCCTCCCATCCCCATTTCACAGCATTTCTCAAACTATTCATTTCATTCATTTCTCTTACAGAATAATCATTTCTTAAACCAGGGTATGCCCCCTTATTTTGGCATACCGGCCATTAGACCAAGGCACACTTTCAGGTCCATTTCATATGGTAAGTCCACACTTTCAGGTCTATTTCCGATGGTAAGTCCTATCTTTACTGTAAGTGGTATCCATGTACATACCGGACATAGGGCTCCAACCATAAATATATATATATATATATATATATATATATATATATATATATATATATTTTTTAATTATAAACGCACATGTGAATGTGCACAGATTAAAAAGTTTACTAATCAACAATGTGTGGCTTCTTCTTCTTTCAATGCTGTATACCAGTTTTGTAAGTAATTTTGTGTTTACAGTGACAATGGGGCTTATTTACTAAAGGAAAATCCACTTGGCACTACAAGTGCACTAGGAGAACCTAGGATACAGCCAAAAACAAACACAAGCAATAAAAAAAATTAGAGAATTTACCATTTTTTTTGTGTTTTTATTCTAAAAAGTTTTACACATTGTCTGGCATAGCAAGGGCCCCCCTACCTGTAAAATAATTCACATATTTCTCCCGAACTTCGTGGCACTTTGGGGGGCCAAGCCAGTACGGCCAGTATCCAGGCGCATCAGAGGATTCTCAGTAATAAGTTTGGCCTCAGGCCCAACTGGGGGTATATATGTCAGGAGGCACAAGCCGCCTCCGTCCGCCGGGCTCCACGGCGCATGCGCGGAGGACTCACGCTGCGCCGTACACTCGTTCGCGGCCCAATGGTGCGGCGCGCGCGGGTGCACGGCGGTCCCCGTGTGCGCGCCGTGGCCGTGCGGGTGCCCGGCGGCGCGTCACGCTAACGCGCTCGCCGGTGGGCTACTTCTGACGGCTCCAGCGCCCAGTCGGGTTGCTGGTTAGTCGTCAGCTGTGCCCTGTCCCCTGTGCCTGAGTTTCCCTAGTGTGTTCCCTGTGCTACTCTGCTTGTAAACGGATTATCTCTCTGCCTGCCTGATACCCCTGACCTCTGCTAAGTTAAACGGATTATCTCTCTGCCTGCCTGATACCCCTGACCTCTGCTAAGTTAAACGGATTATCTCTCTGCCTGCCGGATACCCCTGACCTCTGCTAAGTAAAACGGACTACTCTCTCTGCCTGCCAGATACCCCTGACCTCTGCTAAGTTAAACGGACTACTCTCTCTGCCTGCCAGATACCCCTGACCTCTGCTAAGTTTAACGGACTACTCTCTCTGCCTGCCGGATACCTCTGACCTCTGCTTGTTTAACGGATTACCCTTTGTCTGCCTGATACCCCTGATCTCAGCCTGTTACACGGACTTGCTCTTGCCAGATACCCCACTCCTGATCTCTGCCTGAATACGGACTTGCCCGCTTTGGTACCCCAGTTTCAGCTAACCATTTGTTTGCAGCTTCTCCTGTGTCCATGGCTACACGGACTTCCTTCAGGAATTCAGTCCCCTCCGGAAGCCCGTGCCTCCGCGTGCCCCCAACTCCCTGTATCACCTCCAGGGGTCGGGTGCGCATGGTCGTAAGGGCGAGTCGCTCTCGGCATCTCGGCCTCGGTGAGTATAGTCTTGACAGTACTAACCAGCCAGATGTCCGAGGCCGACCGAGCGCGCTCTCCTTTGGAGATCCTGTGCCAACAGGTCTCCACCCTGGCCGACTCAGTCCAGAAGTTACAGGAGGGGTATACTCAAATTGACAGCCGCCTCCAACAGATTGCTGGAGTACTTCCCTCCACCACTGCAGTTCCGGCACCCAGCAATGAAGGGCCGCTCCCCCAGGCCACCGCCAGCCCTACCGTTGCCATGGCACTTCCTGAACCTAGGGTCCCTACGCCCGAACGGTTCTCCGGGGACCGTAAAAGATTCAGAGCTTTTAAGAACGCATGTTCGCTTTACTTTGCCCTTCAGCCCCGGACGTTTGCATCAGAGATCGTTAAAGTGGGTTTCGCTATCTCGCTGCTGTCAGAGGAACCTCAGGCCTGGGCCCATGGATTAATGGAACAGGGAAGTCCTGTGTTAAATTCCATAGATACCTTCTTCGAGGGTATGTCCCAACTCTACGATGACCCGCAACGGAAGGCTACCGCTGAAGCCATTCTCCACCACTTGTCCCAAGGAAGGAGACCCATCGAAGATTATACGGTGGAGTTCCGTAAGTGGGCGGCCGACACGAATTGGAACGAGCCGGCTCTCCGCTACCAGTACCGTCAAGGCTTGTCTGAACTCCTCAAGGATGAGCTGGCCAGGATGGAGACTCCGGAGACCTTGGAAGAGCTCATTCAGGCAGCCACGAAACTGGACAGGCGCTTGCGAGAACGCCGCTCGGAGCGGTTTCAGGGTCCACGCCCTACGTGGACGTCGTTTAGAGCCCCATCCACGCCATCACCGTCTTCCACAACACCTCCTGAAGCTGAGCCCATGCAGCTAGGCCTGGTCCGGGCCCCGCTAACTTCGGAAGAGAGGCAACGCAGACGGCAGTCCAATTTGTGTCTGTACTGCGGGGGAGCGGGACACTTCTTGCGCAGTTGTCCAATAAGGCCCAGTAAGTTCCTTCAGCCTAGATTAATGAATCATCTGGATAATGATGCTCCAAAGTCTTATGTGATGTTGTCTGTTTCCTTGCAGCTACCGGAAGGGGAGTCTCGCCTACCCGCCATCATTGATTCGGGGGCCTGTAGCTGCTTCATGGATGCAGCCTTGGCCCGCAGCCTCCGTATCCCCTTGCAAACAAAGGCCCAAGGTTTACAAGTGCATCTAGCCAATGGCTCTCTTCCTAGTTCAGGTCCAATCACCCAGGAGACCCAGCCTATCCTAGTAACCACCGACTCCGGGCATCAGGAACTCCTACGGCTCGACCTCATCCACTCTCCCATCTTCCCAGTCATCCTTGGCCTGCCCTGGTTACAAGCTCATGATCCGCAGATCCAATGGAGCTCCAAGGTGGTGTCCTTCTCCTCTCCATACTGCTTGGAGCATTGCCTCCCTTTAACTCCGAAGGTTTGTGCTACGGTTACTACCTCGTCAGACAAACTTCAACAGATTCCCTCTGAATATCTGGAGTTCCAGGAGGTCTTTAATAAACAAATGGCTGACCGCCTACCACCTCATCGGCCTTATGACTGTCCGATCGACCTGTTGCCGGGATCCGTGATTCCATTCGGTCGTATATTCCCTCTCTCCGAGACTGAACTGGAGGCGCTCAGACAGTACATCGATGAGAACCTGGAAAAGGGGTTTATCCGTCCTTCATCCTCACCTGCTGGAGCAGGAATATTCTTCGTCGGGAAGAAAGATGGGTCCCTTAGACCTTGTGTGGACTACCGGCAGCTTAACAATATCACCATTAAGAATAGGTACCCACTACCACTCATCCCGGAGCTATTCCAACGATTCCGATCTGCCAAGGTCTTTTCCAAATTAGACCTGCGGGGTGCCTATAACCTTGTTAGAATCAGAGCCGGGGATGAATGGAAGACAGCGTTCAGATCCAGGTTTGGACACTTCGAGTATCTGGTGATGCCATTCGGGCTATGCAATGCTCCAGCCACGTTCCAGCACGTTCCAGCACCTAGTAAACGACATATTCCGAGAATACCTGGATGACTTCCTTGTTGTTTACCTGGATGACATACTCACTTTCTCTCCCACGATTGAGTTACACAGGGGGCATGTCAAAAAAGTCCTTACTATATTAAGACAGCACAAGCTTTATCTGAAGATGGAAAAGTGTGAATTCGAGAGATCAGTGGTACAATTCCTGGGGTTCATCATATCGGCCGGCGGGATCGCAATGGATCCCCAAAAGATACAGGCCATCCAAGATTGGCCAGCTCCATCTGATAAAAAGGGGGTTCAACGATTCATAGGATTTGCTAACTTTTATCGGAAATTCATTGTCGGATTCTCGACCATTGTAGCACCTATCACCCAGCTAACCCGTCAGCACAACTCTTTCCAGTGGAGTGAGGCCGCACAAGAGGCCTTTTTGAAATTAAAGGATCTGTTTAGTTCGGCTCCAATTCTTTGCCACCCCGATCCTTCCCAGCCATATGTTTTGGAGGTGGATGCTTCGGAAATTGCCACAGGAGCAATTCTCTCTCAAAGGCAAGGGCCCAAGGCTATCCTTCACCCCGTTGCATTCGCTTCTCGGAAACTCAGCCCGCCCGAGTTAAACTATGACGTAGGTGACAGGGAGTTGCTGGCCATAAAATTTGCTCTTGAAGAATGGAGGTATCTGCTCGAAGGTGCATTACATCCGGTAATGATATTTACAGACCATAAGAACCTTGAGTACTTACGGACAGCAAAACGATTAAGACCTAGACAAGCCCGCTGGGCTCTCTTTTTCTCCCGCTTCAACTTCCACATATCCTACAGACCTGGCTCAAAGAATGGAAAGGCAGACGCACTCTCACGGATGTTCTCGGCAGAGTCCCAGACGTCAGAACCTGGTACTATCCTCTCTTCCCAAAACTTCCTTGGGGTGGCACAAGTGGATTTGATGTCATCCATCAAATCATCATCCAACTCTTGCACGGAACCAGAGGTGCAGTCCTTGAAGAGAAATGGTAATTTCTTCTGGATCCGTGGAAAAATTTTTGTACCTCGGGAGACACGGTCACTAACCCTTCAGATGTGCCGACGACTCGCAGGGCATTTTGGAGTAAGAAAGACGTCCGAGCTGGTTTCTCGTTCCTTTTGGTGGCCTGGGTGGAGATGGGATTGCAAGGAGTATGTGGCATCCTGCCCTCCGTGTCAGCGGAACAAGGGGCGAAACACCAAGTCCTGGGGTTTACTAAGACCTCTACCGATCCCTGAACGACCATGGTCTGACGTCTCCATGGATTTCATAGTGGACCTGCCAGCCTCGGGGGGCTTTACCACTATTTTTGTCGTGGTTGACCGTCTCTCCAAGATGGCCCATTTTTTGCCCATGAAGGGCACCCCCTCGGCCTTAGAGACTGCCAATATTTTTCTCAAAGAAATCATCAGGCTCCATGGCGTACCAAAGAACATCGTATCGGACAGGGGTGTACAATTTACGTCCAAATTTTGGAGGGAGCTCTGCAAAGCCTTAAATATCAAAGTCTGCCTCTCATCAGCCTACCACCCTCAGAGTAACGGCCAAACGGAGAGGACGAACCAGACCCTAGAGCAATATCTGCGGTGCTTCTGCTCGGGATCTCAAGATGACTGGGCAAGCCTTCTCCCATACGCAGAGTTTGCGTATAACAATTCTGTTCACACCGCTACTAACCAAACGCCTTTCTGGGCAAATTGTGGATTCCATCCCACCTTCCTGTCCAACGATGTTCCCGAGATAGCAGTCCCTGCCGTGCATGACAGAGTGGCCTCCTTACAGGCAAATTTCCGAAGGATTCAGGACATGTTGCAGAGGGCTCAAACGGATTACAAGGAGCAATATGACCGGGGCAGGGGGAAAAATCCAACCTTTAAACTTGGAGAAGAAGTCTGGTTATCCACTACCAACCTTAAACTATCCGTGCCTTCGCGGAAATTGGGACCCAAGTTTATTGGTCCCTTCCCCATCAAAAGGATTATCAACCCTGTGGCTATGGAGCTAGCATTACCAAAGACTTATAGAATCCACCCTGTCTTCCACGTGTCCTTACTGAAGCCTGTGGTGGACAGCACTTTTCCGGAAAGAGGGGAGCTTCCTCCGCCACCAGTTAGGGTGGATGGAGAGAATGAATTTGAGGTGGAGTCCATCCTTAACTGTAGGAAGAAGGGCAGACAACTGCAGTATCTGATCCAGTGGAAGGGTTATCCACCTGAGGACAACTCTTGGGAACCTGCAAGGAACCTACATGCACCACGCTTAATTCAAGCTTTCCACCGAGACCACCCGGAGGTGATGTCCAGTCTGGGCGTTCAGTGTCCGCCCTTAGGAGGGGGGCACTGTCAGGAGGCACAAGCCGCCTCCGTCCGCCGGGCTCCACGGCGCATGCGCGGAGGACTCACGCTGCGCCGTACACTCGTTCGCGGCCCAATGGTGCGGCGCGCGTGGGTGCACGGCGGTCCCCGTGTGCGCGCCGTGGCCGTGCGGGTGCCCGGCGGCGCGTCACGCTGACGCGCTCGCCGGTGGGCTACTTCTGACGGCTCCAGCGCCCAGTCGGGTTGCTGGTTAGTCGTCAGCTGTGCCCTGTCCCCTGTGCCTGAGTTTCCCTAGTGTGTTCCCTGTGCTACTCTGCTTGTAAACGGATTATCTCTCTGCCTGCCTGATACCCCTGACCTCTGCTAAGTTAAACGGATTATCTCTCTGCCTGCCTGATACCCCTGACCTCTGCTAAGTTAAACGGATTATCTCTCTGCCTGCCGGATACCCCTGACCTCTGCTAAGTAAAACGGACTACTCTCTCTGCCTGCCAGATACCCCTGACCTCTGCTAAGTTAAACGGACTACTCTCTCTGCCTGCCAGATACCCCTGACCTCTGCTAAGTTTAACGGACTACTCTCTCTGCCTGCCGGATACCTCTGACCTCTGCTTGTTTAACGGATTACCCTTTGTCTGCCTGATACCCCTGATCTCAGCCTGTTACACGGACTTGCTCTTGCCAGATACCCCACTCCTGATCTCTGCCTGAATACGGACTTGCCCGCTTTGGTACCCCAGTTTCAGCTAACCATTTGTTTGCAGCTTCTCCTGTGTCCATGGCTACACGGACTTCCTTCAGGAATTCAGTCCCCTCCGGAAGCCCGTGCCTCCGCGTGCCCCCAACTCCCTGTATCACCTCCAGGGGTCGGGTGCGCGTGGTCGTAAGGGCGAGTCGCTCTCGGCATCTCGGCCTCGGTGAGTATAGTCTTGACAGTACTAACCAGCCAGATGTCCGAGGCCGACCGAGCGCGCTCTCCTTTGGAGATCCTGTGCCAACAGGTCTCCACCCTGGCCGACTCAGTCCAGAAGTTACAGGAGGGGTATACTCAAATTGACAGCCGCCTCCAACAGATTGCTGGAGTACTTCCCTCCACCACTGCAGTTCCGGCACCCAGCAATGAAGGGCCGCTCCCCCAGGCCACCGCCAGCCCTACCGTTGCCATGGCACTTCCTGAACCTAGGGTCCCTACGCCCGAACGGTTCTCCGGGGACCGTAAAAGATTCAGAGCTTTTAAGAACGCATGTTCGCTTTACTTTGCCCTTCAGCCCCGGACGTTTGCATCAGAGATCGTTAAAGTGGGTTTCGCTATCTCGCTGCTGTCAGAGGAACCTCAGGCCTGGGCCCATGGATTAATGGAACAGGGAAGTCCTGTGTTAAATTCCATAGATACCTTCTTCGAGGGTATGTCCCAACTCTACGATGACCCGCAACGGAAGGCTACCGCTGAAGCCATTCTCCACCACTTGTCCCAAGGAAGGAGACCCATCGAAGATTATACGGTGGAGTTCCGTAAGTGGGCGGCCGACACGAATTGGAACGAGCCGGCTCTCCGCTACCAGTACCGTCAAGGCTTGTCTGAACTCCTCAAGGATGAGCTGGCCAGGATGGAGACTCCGGAGACCTTGGAAGAGCTCATTCAGGCAGCCACGAAACTGGACAGGCGCTTGCGAGAACGCCGCTCGGAGCGGTTTCAGGGTCCACGCCCTACGTGGACGTCGTTTAGAGCCCCATCCACGCCATCACCGTCTTCCACAACACCTCCTGAAGCTGAGCCCATGCAGCTAGGCCTGGTCCGGGCCCCGCTAACTTCGGAAGAGAGGCAACGCAGACGGCAGTCCAATTTGTGTCTGTACTGCGGGGGAGCGGGACACTTCTTGCGCAGTTGTCCAATAAGGCCCAGTAAGTTCCTTCAGCCTAGATTAATGAATCATCTGGATAATGATGCTCCAAAGTCTTATGTGATGTTGTCTGTTTCCTTGCAGCTACCGGAAGGGGAGTCTCGCCTACCCGCCATCATTGATTCGGGGGCCTGTAGCTGCTTCATGGATGCAGCCTTGGCCCGCAGCCTCCGTATCCCCTTGCAAACAAAGGCCCAAGGTTTACAAGTGCATCTAGCCAATGGCTCTCTTCCTAGTTCAGGTCCAATCACCCAGGAGACCCAGCCTATCCTAGTAACCACCGACTCCGGGCATCAGGAACTCCTACGGCTCGACCTCATCCACTCTCCCATCTTCCCAGTCATCCTTGGCCTGCCCTGGTTACAAGCTCATGATCCGCAGATCCAATGGAGCTCCAAGGTGGTGTCCTTCTCCTCTCCATACTGCTTGGAGCATTGCCTCCCTTTAACTCCGAAGGTTTGTGCTACGGTTACTACCTCGTCAGACAAACTTCAACAGATTCCCTCTGAATATCTGGAGTTCCAGGAGGTCTTTAATAAACAAATGGCTGACCGCCTACCACCTCATCGGCCTTATGACTGTCCGATCGACCTGTTGCCGGGATCCGTGATTCCATTCGGTCGTATATTCCCTCTCTCCGAGACTGAACTGGAGGCGCTCAGACAGTACATCGATGAGAACCTGGAAAAGGGGTTTATCCGTCCTTCATCCTCACCTGCTGGAGCAGGAATATTCTTCGTCGGGAAGAAAGATGGGTCCCTTAGACCTTGTGTGGACTACCGGCAGCTTAACAATATCACCATTAAGAATAGGTACCCACTACCACTCATCCCGGAGCTATTCCAACGATTCCGATCTGCCAAGGTCTTTTCCAAATTAGACCTGCGGGGTGCCTATAACCTTGTTAGAATCAGAGCCGGGGATGAATGGAAGACAGCGTTCAGATCCAGGTTTGGACACTTCGAGTATCTGGTGATGCCATTCGGGCTATGCAATGCTCCAGCCACGTTCCAGCACGTTCCAGCACCTAGTAAACGACATATTCCGAGAATACCTGGATGACTTCCTTGTTGTTTACCTGGATGACATACTCACTTTCTCTCCCACGATTGAGTTACACAGGGGGCATGTCAAAAAAGTCCTTACTATATTAAGACAGCACAAGCTTTATCTGAAGATGGAAAAGTGTGAATTCGAGAGATCAGTGGTACAATTCCTGGGGTTCATCATATCGGCCGGCGGGATCGCAATGGATCCCCAAAAGATACAGGCCATCCAAGATTGGCCAGCTCCATCTGATAAAAAGGGGGTTCAACGATTCATAGGATTTGCTAACTTTTATCGGAAATTCATTGTCGGATTCTCGACCATTGTAGCACCTATCACCCAGCTAACCCGTCAGCACAACTCTTTCCAGTGGAGTGAGGCCGCACAAGAGGCCTTTTTGAAATTAAAGGATCTGTTTAGTTCGGCTCCAATTCTTTGCCACCCCGATCCTTCCCAGCCATATGTTTTGGAGGTGGATGCTTCGGAAATTGCCACAGGAGCAATTCTCTCTCAAAGGCAAGGGCCCAAGGCTATCCTTCACCCCGTTGCATTCGCTTCTCGGAAACTCAGCCCGCCCGAGTTAAACTATGACGTAGGTGACAGGGAGTTGCTGGCCATAAAATTTGCTCTTGAAGAATGGAGGTATCTGCTCGAAGGTGCATTACATCCGGTAATGATATTTACAGACCATAAGAACCTTGAGTACTTACGGACAGCAAAACGATTAAGACCTAGACAAGCCCGCTGGGCTCTCTTTTTCTCCCGCTTCAACTTCCACATATCCTACAGACCTGGCTCAAAGAATGGAAAGGCAGACGCACTCTCACGGATGTTCTCGGCAGAGTCCCAGACGTCAGAACCTGGTACTATCCTCTCTTCCCAAAACTTCCTTGGGGTGGCACAAGTGGATTTGATGTCATCCATCAAATCATCATCCAACTCTTGCACGGAACCAGAGGTGCAGTCCTTGAAGAGAAATGGTAATTTCTTCTGGATCCGTGGAAAAATTTTTGTACCTCGGGAGACACGGTCACTAACCCTTCAGATGTGCCGACGACTCGCAGGGCATTTTGGAGTAAGAAAGACGTCCGAGCTGGTTTCTCGTTCCTTTTGGTGGCCTGGGTGGAGATGGGATTGCAAGGAGTATGTGGCATCCTGCCCTCCGTGTCAGCGGAACAAGGGGCGAAACACCAAGTCCTGGGGTTTACTAAGACCTCTACCGATCCCTGAACGACCATGGTCTGACGTCTCCATGGATTTCATAGTGGACCTGCCAGCCTCGGGGGGCTTTACCACTATTTTTGTCGTGGTTGACCGTCTCTCCAAGATGGCCCATTTTTTGCCCATGAAGGGCACCCCCTCGGCCTTAGAGACTGCCAATATTTTTCTCAAAGAAATCATCAGGCTCCATGGCGTACCAAAGAACATCGTATCGGACAGGGGTGTACAATTTACGTCCAAATTTTGGAGGGAGCTCTGCAAAGCCTTAAATATCAAAGTCTGCCTCTCATCAGCCTACCACCCTCAGAGTAACGGCCAAACGGAGAGGACGAACCAGACCCTAGAGCAATATCTGCGGTGCTTCTGCTCGGGATCTCAAGATGACTGGGCAAGCCTTCTCCCATACGCAGAGTTTGCGTATAACAATTCTGTTCACACCGCTACTAACCAAACGCCTTTCTGGGCAAATTGTGGATTCCATCCCACCTTCCTGTCCAACGATGTTCCCGAGATAGCAGTCCCTGCCGTGCATGACAGAGTGGCCTCCTTACAGGCAAATTTCCGAAGGATTCAGGACATGTTGCAGAGGGCTCAAACGGATTACAAGGAGCAATATGACCGGGGCAGGGGGAAAAATCCAACCTTTAAACTTGGAGAAGAAGTCTGGTTATCCACTACCAACCTTAAACTATCCGTGCCTTCGCGGAAATTGGGACCCAAGTTTATTGGTCCCTTCCCCATCAAAAGGATTATCAACCCTGTGGCTATGGAGCTAGCATTACCAAAGACTTATAGAATCCACCCTGTCTTCCACGTGTCCTTACTGAAGCCTGTGGTGGACAGCACTTTTCCGGAAAGAGGGGAGCTTCCTCCGCCACCAGTTAGGGTGGATGGAGAGAATGAATTTGAGGTGGAGTCCATCCTTAACTGTAGGAAGAAGGGCAGACAACTGCAGTATCTGATCCAGTGGAAGGGTTATCCACCTGAGGACAACTCTTGGGAACCTGCAAGGAACCTACATGCACCACGCTTAATTCAAGCTTTCCACCGAGACCACCCGGAGGTGATGTCCAGTCTGGGCGTTCAGTGTCCGCCCTTAGGAGGGGGGCACTGTCAGGAGGCACAAGCCGCCTCCGTCCGCCGGGCTCCACGGCGCATGCGCGGAGGACTCACGCTGCGCCGTACACTCGTTCGCGGCCCAATGGTGCGGCGCGCGTGGGTGCACGGCGGTCCCCGTGTGCGCGCCGTGGCCGTGCGGGTGCCCGGCGGCGCGTCACGCTGACGCGCTCGCCGGTGGGCTACTTCTGACGGCTCCAGCGCCCAGTCGGGTTGCTGGTTAGTCGTCAGCTGTGCCCTGTCCCCTGTGCCTGAGTTTCCCTAGTGTGTTCCCTGTGCTACTCTGCTTGTAAACGGATTATCTCTCTGCCTGCCTGATACCCCTGACCTCTGCTAAGTTAAACGGATTATCTCTCTGCCTGCCTGATACCCCTGACCTCTGCTAAGTTAAACGGATTATCTCTCTGCCTGCCGGATACCCCTGACCTCTGCTAAGTAAAACGGACTACTCTCTCTGCCTGCCAGATACCCCTGACCTCTGCTAAGTTAAACGGACTACTCTCTCTGCCTGCCAGATACCCCTGACCTCTGCTAAGTTTAACGGACTACTCTCTCTGCCTGCCGGATACCTCTGACCTCTGCTTGTTTAACGGATTACCCTTTGTCTGCCTGATACCCCTGATCTCAGCCTGTTACACGGACTTGCTCTTGCCAGATACCCCACTCCTGATCTCTGCCTGAATATGGACTTGCCCGCCTTGGTACCCCAGTTTCAGCTAACCATTTGTTTGCAGCTTCTCCTGTGTCCACGGCTACACGGACTTCCTTCAGGAATTCAGTCCCCTCCGGAAGCCCGTGCCTCCGCGTGCCCCCAACTCCCTGTATCACCTCCAGGGGTCGGGTGCGCGTGGTCGTAAGGGCGAGCCGCTCTCGGCATCTCGGCCTCGGTGAGTATAGTCTTGACAATATAATTTGTAGAATATTTTCTTACAAAATTTCGAAGGATGCAGCATGATAGGACGATATGATTGAGTTTGTAGTCCGCCATATGGATTGCTGTCAGAAACAGGCGGAACCGGCTGGCCATTATCCCGAAGGCATTCTCAACAACTCTTCTCGCTCTGGCCAGCCGGTAGTTAAAAACCCTCCTCTCCGGGGTGAGGGCCCTTGGGGGGAATGGCCTCATCAGGTGCTCGCCCAGACCGAAGGCTTCATCTGCAATGAAGACAAAGGGGTGTCCTTCCACGTTATCTGCATCAGGTGGCAATCCCAGGCCACCACTCTAGAGACGCTGGTAGAACTCCGTCTGGGCGAAGACTCCTCCATCCGACATCCGGCCATTCTTCCCCACATCCACATACAGGAATTTATATTGTGCCCACACCACCACCATTAACATGATACTATAAAACCCCTTATAGTTAAAATAGTATGACCCCGAATGGGGTGGTGGCACAATGTGGACGTGCTTCCCATCTATAGCCCCTCCACAGTTGGGAAAGTCCCAATGGGTGGCAAAATGGGATGCCACAGTCTGCCATTCCTGTGGCATTGAAGGACACTAGGGAGTCAAACAAGAAAAAAAAATATAAGTACTTTTGCACATAACATTGCAAGCAGGTACACAAAAAACATTCTTGGCCAACATCAGTATAACATTTATTTTAAGTATTATTTAAAGACTAAAATATAAGGCCCACTTATCAGATTCCTCACCCCCTCTGATGGCTCATTGCTAAAATTTAAGGGGGGGCTTATAAATTAATTTAAGGACACACATACCATTTGGACACATTTTAGGGGGCTTATAAATTAATTTAAGGACACACATACCATTTGGACACATTTTAGGGGAGGGGGGGCTTATAAATTAATTTAAGGACACACATACCATTTGGACACATTTTAGGGGAGGGGTGGCTTATAAATTAATCTAAGGACACATATACCATTTGGACACATTTTGGGGGGGGCTTATGAATTAATTTAGGGACACACATACCATTTGGACACATTTTAAGGGGGTGTTTAGGGTAAAGCACTACAATGGAGATGACAAAATACATTGTTAAAGCGGGGTTCCACCCAAATTTTTAACATTATCTCTATGCATTCTCTTCCTTGCCTAGATGCTGACATGCTGTGTAAAAAAATTTAAATCGCCGTAATTACCTTTTTTTTTTCTAATCTTCTTAGCACTTCCTGGTTTTCCTCCCATGGGAGTAGGTGTGGTTGTAGCCTCTCCCAGACCTCCCACAGTCCCCTGTGAGCTAGTCTCAGGCTTCCCAGCATGCATTGTGCAACAGCGTCATCACAACATCTTGGTGAATGCTGGGAGCACAGCATTCACCGCATCCAGGAAATACATGCTTGTAGGCTTCAAATGCCCACAATGAAGATGGAAACCACCTTCAGTGAATTTTATAAAATATTCTTTACAACGAAATCGGACACAGGCGGACTTATTACACAGAACATGTGAGTAGATAATCATGAGAAGAAAAGTTTGTGAATGAACTAAAAAAAAAAAAAAACGATAGATAGGTGGACCCCCGCTTTAAGTGACTAGACTAGGATATGGGCCCAGGAGAGCATGCTGGGAAGGTTAGTGAAGGCAAATATGCATGACGGACAAAAAAGGAGCATTAAAAGATTACAGCATGCATGAAGACAAAGTGGACATTCACAGCATATTGCACATCATGGAAATTAGGGATTGATTAAAAAAATACAATACATTAGCAAACAATAAATATAATAGAATGTGATGTTAAAGGATAAATCTTACCTTCATATAGTCCTTCTGCAGGACATGAATGATAGCAGAACAGGTCTCTGGGATAATGATCCCCAGAGCCTGGGGGGAGATGCCTGTCGAGAACTTGAGGTCCTGCAGGCTTCTCCCAGTCGCCAAGCACCGCAACATGGCGACTAGCCTCTGCTCCGGAGTGATGGCTTGCCTCATGTAGGTATCCTGCCTGCTGATATAAGGGGTCAGCAAAGCCAACAAACGGTGAAAAATGCGGTCAGTCATCCTGAGAAAGTAACTGAAATTGTCAGGATTATTCTCACGGATCTCACGAAGCAAAGGTATGTTAGAGAAATGGTCATGCTGGAGCAACCAATTCTTGGTCCATGAACTCCTCCCCACCCTGTTCATGGACTGGGCTTGGAGAATGAACCCCAACACCAAGCCCCAGCACAGCACGAACTCTACGATGAGTACGTACATGTAAATAGTAAGCAAATGCAGCGCTAAATATGGTAAATGACAAGAAGGTGTGTTCACATCTTATATGGAAATCACATCCTATATCATATATTGAGTGACAAGATGGTATGTTCACATTCTATATAAAATTCATATAGCGACTGTTATAAGTGATATTTGTAGACTGAAATTAAACTAAAATCAGTGAACATTCACAAATAACTAGAAATCAAAAAAGTGCATGGTGATTAAGAGTTCATGAACATATATAGTGTAGCATTCTTAAGTGGGGTAAGAACTGGAACCAAGTACAAATAATGATTTCAATTCGAACACAAATTTTCTTATATTCGAAATCAAAGTGTAATGCCCCTTACACACGGTCAGATTTTCCGACGGAAAATGTGTGATAGGACCTTGTTGTCGGAAATTCCGACCGTGTGTAGGCTCCATCACACATTTTCCATCGGATTTTCCGACACACAAAGTTTGAGAGCAGGATATAAAATTTTCCAAAAACAAAATCCGTTGTCGGAAATTCCGATCGTGTGTACACAAATCCGACGGACAGTGCGACGCATGCTCAGAATAAATAAAGAGATGAAAGCTATTGGCCACTGCCCCGTTTATAATCCTGACGTACGTGTTTTACGTCACCGCGTTCAGAATGATTGGATTTTCCGACAACTTTGCGTGACCGTGTGTATGCAAGACAAGTTTGAGCCAACATCCGTCGGAAAAAATCCTAGGATTTTGTTGTCGGAATGTCCAAACAAAGTCCGACCGTGTGTACGGGGCATAAGTGTCAGAAGTGAATACCCTTACCGGAGGAGATGGACACAGTCACCGTATGGAGTGTCATACGAGCTTTTAGGGGTCAAACAATCCCAGGGATAATGTGCTGGAAAATCCTGGTGGTAGGTGCCATCCGGGATGACCGTGCTTCTAAGGTGATATGTGGCTCCACAGCGGATAGAGGGATGGCTCTCAGAAGAAGCAGGCTGTTGGAGAAGGCGGCTTCCACCAGACTCCTGCAGGTGAGTGGGCCTGCTGCCGAGTGACAGATCGAGATGATTTTTGATCCCTCTCTTCCTATGTATTCTTCTCATTCAGGGTCTTTCCGCACTGACTACACTGACACATGGTCCATGAACTCCTCCCCACCATGTTCATGGACTGGGCTTGGAGAATGAACCCCAACACCAAGCCCCAGCACAGCACGAACTCTACGATGAGTACGTACATGCAATATGGCTTCAAAACAGTCGGCTGATCAGAACGAACTTAACAGAACGCACTGAAGAACAGCAAGGCCTGTGAAGAGCGAGCTGAAAATCAGCAACAAGCGGACAAGAACGCACTGAATACACAAATGTAAACTGACTACACGCACTGAAAACCAGATACAAACCCACAAGCACAAACTGAACAGCAGTTAAATGATCTGAAAAAACATGAGTCTGAAAAGCGCGAATTTCTCTCACCAAACTTCTACCAACACAAGATAAACTCAAAATTAGCAGAAGGGGCCCAAAGGGTGGCGCACTGGCTATTGAACTTCCGTTTTATAGTCATGTCGTACGTGATGTACGTCATCATGTTCTAAACGACCAGACTTTGGTGTGATCATGTGTAGGCAAGTCCGTTTCAGCTGAACTCAGTTGGAACTCTGTCGGAAAGACCGTCGGAGTCTATTCTGACAGAGAGTCCGGTCATGTGTACGCGGCATTAGAGAGGGTGAGCTGCAAAAAATGGACAAACTGACAGGAGTTTGTAGGGGTCTGAAATGCTGGTCACCTGATAGATCCTTGATAGTGTTGGCAGATGAGGCCAAATTGCCAAAGCAATATGCAGCAAAAGCCGGAGACATGAACCTATGAAACCTTCCCACCCTTATTAGAAGTCCTCAGATTACTCTGGATGAAGAACAATTGGCCAGATCGATCACCTGTGACAAAGCTTACCCCCAGTTCTACATAACACTGTAAAGAAATTCCAACATCACCTGCAGGCGCACTGAAAAGAGCAGGAGCCAGGGTCGCAGCTGACACCTCCGCTCAAGCCAAGCGGGCTATGATCCCCTCCATCCAATTGTAGCATGGACGTAAGAGCGCATTAAGTCCTACAGGAATCTGGGTTGAAGAATCATGCATAGAAACATGTTCTGCGCTGGTGGATGGAAGAGGTTGGGACGGAGTTGGGAATAGTAACCTAAAAAGTACTGCCCCCCCAGCTGAGGCCGGCAAAGGGGTACACCAGCGATAAAACTCAGCTATGAGTTTGGTATGGTCCGACCCCATGATGATTGGGTGTTACCATGCACTGAGCCCCCATGCGGCGGTGCAGAGATGAATGTGAATTGGCCGCTTCTGAAACGCGTGACATGCCCTGATCTAAGGAAACACAGGAGAAATGAGAACAGACAACCAACCCATGAAACAACAACACCCCTACATACCTGACAAGTATGAGGATGTAGGTGCAGAAATTACAAGACCAACAGCGCATAAATGTGAACCTAATGATGACACAACCCTAGTGTATGCAGTGAGCGAGCCCGAGCAACCTGCAGCGCCAAGACAGGTAATTAAAAATAAACACTCAGGGCTGAGGTACCCACAAACCGTGGTGGGTAGTAGTAAAGGTGTAATGGTGAACGTGCATGTATGACGTATGGTATACGGGCGAGAAGATTGTGGGAAGACAATCAATTAAAAACAAAACCTCAGCCTGTGTGGATCCGTAGACATGACAGACCCTGGATGTGAGCACTAGCTAACAGAAATGCTACTAATGAAATGCTATGACAAGAATGCTATGAACGAAATGCAACGACAGAAAAAACAGACAGGTAGCAAAACTGAAACCCTCTGGGCTAGAGTACCCACAGACTGTGGTGGGTAGTTGTACAAATGTAATGAAATGAGCGTGCATCGTATGGCGTATGTTATATGGGCGAGAAGATTGTGGTCAACAATTATTTAAAAAACGAAACCTCAGCCCATATGGATCTGTAGACGTGACAGATCCTGAGATGTGAGCACTGCTAACTAAACCCAGGTGTACGATGAACACTGAACGAAAAGGTACGATGACATGGAAACAAACGAAGATGAAACGGCTATTAGTGTATGCCGTGGTTGTATGGCTATGACAGAACATGCTGGACGTAACCACTATGACAGAAATGCAGGGCAGGACTTAGGGTGGTGGGGGCCCCTGGGCTTGAGTCACTTTCGGCCCTACCTTCTATACATTACTTTAAATAGAACAAAATGTTGACTGGTACCGTGGACAGTGTTACTTGTTAAAAAAACGTAATCTATTTATATGACCACTGATTGAAGCTTGAAAAACTTTTTTTCCAATAAATAAATAATGATTAAAAAAGTTCAAAGTGACCATGTGTTTATTGCAATGCACAAATGTCTTGGTCAGAATGAGAATAAAACATTATTTACCTGGAAAACATATTGAAAAGCAAACAAATACCTTGTAAGGTTGCAATCATAACAAATCAATTGCAAGAATATAGCAAAATATCTCAGTGAACAAAGTGCAAGATAAATTGTGTGTGTGTGTAGTACGTAAGTGAGTGTTGTAGTGAAAAAATCTAAACCATGAACACAAATTAGAAATGTACAGTCAATAAAATAAAATAAAAATAGTACACTATCATATCTTAAGAAAGCATTACATCAACAACAGAATCCAGAGGCTGATCATTTAAAACAACAGGCAAGGTAGAGAAAGAAAGAGAAAGGTGATCAAGTTATGATCAGGTCAGGTTACTTCATGCATGTCATCTCATTTTAAAGATATTAACATATTTAGAAGCGGCATCTTCTGGATTTCTTTGCAGCAAAGTCTTTGATCAAATCATTAAAATCCAGTTTACGTAGAAGGTCACTCTCAATTGACATCAGAGTGAGATGATTTAATTTCTGCTGTACAATTGTGGATCATAGTCTATTTTTTACTAGTTTCAGTTTGGAGAAACTGCGCTCCCCACTTGCATTTGTGACTGGTAATGTCAGGCAAAGTCTGAGAGCAACATCCACGTTTGGGAAGATGGTCTGTAGTGTTCTTTTTTTAATGCACAAAAGAAGTTCCCTAGCAGATGATGGCTCATCATGACAGATGAATTCTTTGAACTGGATGATTTCTTCACAAAATTCATTTTCCAGGTCAGTGTGGTATCTCTTCTGTAGATCTGCTGCTTTTCCATGAAGATGTTCTGAAGAGAGGGTAGATATGTTGTTCAGGAAACCAAAAGTGCTGTTGAGGTCATTATAAGATTGAAAACGGTGATCAAGTTCAGCCAGCAACTTATTCATTACAACTAGAAACACACCAGATGAGAACTGTTCTCTTCCTGATAAGTGAACCTCAGGTATTGCAGACTCACTCACATGAGTCTTGCGTTTTCTTTGTCTTTGTGTGTCTTGTTTGTATGTTGCTGAAACAGTGGGAGACATCGCTTTTGCTCGGTCTTCAAACACATCAAATTCATCTCTCAAACCAACAATATATTCCTGTCAACACTTGTCCCATTAAAGCGTTGTAGAACATAATTCCACATAGTGCAAAGAAAGGCAGTCTCAAGCCTGTTCATTTTTTTATGCAGTGACCAAGCATCATTTTGTGTTGTCGGGTTCTGATTGCTGTCTTCTGCAATGTTCATCAGTGACTCTTGATTATTGGCATAATTCCTGCACAGTGCATTGGTGGCCTGTGCATGCGCAGCCCACCTGGTATCAGAGAGAGATTTTAGTGTCTCAATGCGGTGGTTTTCATTAGGCTGCAAACCTGCAGTTACCACCTTCCATCTAGCTGAGGATTTCAAGCAGAAGTTGAACAAAGTCTGAATGAAGTTAATAAAATCGCCCGTCAATGTGCAGCAGTTTACACTATTAACTCCAGCCAGATTAAGCGTGTGCGCAGCACACGGCACCCACTCTACTAGTGGATTAATGTCTTTGGTGCCCTTGTCATGTTTTTTATATCTAATTTAATTTTGTTAAGTAATGGAATAAAATTAGCTTGGTATAATTTGTCTACAGTAGTTGTTATTTTAATACCTAGGTATGTTATTTCTTCTTTTTGCCAAGTAAAGGGGAATTCTTGCTGTAATAACTTTTCCTCTCTCTCATTTATTCCTAGGTTCAATATTACCATTTTTATGGGGTTTATCTTAAAATTCGAGAGTGTTCCATATTCTTTTAGCTCTTTTATTAGGCAGGGTAGGGGCAGCCTTGGTTTGGTCATATAAAGGAGTATGTCGTCTGCATAGCTGCAACTTTGTGCTCTTCTTTTCCTCCTTTTACTCCTCCTATATCCACATTATTTTGTATTTTTGTTAATAATGGTATTAATGCGATTACACATAGGAGTGGCGAGAGTGGTCACCCCTGCCTTGTCTCGTTGAGCATCTCGAACGCAGACGACATACTCCTGTTGACCCCCACCCTAGCTGTGGGATATTTATATAGATTACCTATCCATCTCATAATTTTTGGTCCCCACCCTATACTCCATAATGTTTCCATCACATAACCCTAATCCATTCGATCGAATGCCTTTTCGGCATTGATCGATAATAATATGATTGGGGGACTATGTTCCTTGTTTTTACTCTTTAGTAACATGGTTCTTAAGCTGTTATCCCTACCCTTTCTTCCTGGTACAAAGCCAGCTTAATCGACATTTATCAAGTCTGGCATGAGATTTTTAAGTCTTGTTGCCAAGACTTTTGCGTATAATTTCGTATCTGCATTTAATAATGCTATGGGACGATAATTAGAGCAAATGGTTTTTTCCTTCCCTGCTTTTGGTATAACTGAGATATTCGCCAGGAGAGATTCTTTCCTCATTTCCTCATTCTCACCAATTCTATTGAAGTAATTACATAATTCTGGGACTAGCTGTTCTTTAAATTTTTTATAATATTTAATTGAAAACCCGTCTGGGCCTGGGCTTTTCCCACCTGGTGTTTCCTTTAACGCTTTATAAATTTAATCCTGAGTGATAGGTGTGTCTAATAATTCTGCACTTGCTGATGTTATTTTTGGTAGATTGACTTCTGCTAGGTATTCCTGTACTTTGGAAATTCTAAACTTTTCCTCTTTTCCTGTCTCATTCTTTCTAATTGCGTATAGGGCGCTAAAATATGTTTTAAAGATGTTAGCTATCTCTGTTGTTTTATACCTCATGTCACCTTTCTCGTTTATCTTCTCGATGTAATTTAGAGTTTTTTTTTCTCTGACATTTTTGCTAGATGTTTCCCAGGCTTTTTCCCCCACATGTAACTTTCTTTCACTACATTCTTGAATACTTTTCTAGTTTCCTGCTCCATCATATCACTTAGTTGAACTCTTTTTATAATAATCTTCTGAAGTGTTTCTGTATCTAAGTGTGATTTATGGTTTTGCTCTAATTCGTGTAGTTCCTTTATTACATTTTTCATTTTAATTTCTCGATCTTTTTTTTTGCCGGCTCCAATGGAGATCAATTTCCCCCGGATGTAGGCCTTATGGGCCTCCCAAATTGTTGCTTTTGACACATCTGGGGTGTCGTTTAAACTTAAGTATTGTTCAATCTCAGACTCTATTGTTCTTCCCACTTCTGCATCGTCAATGAGATCTTCGTTTAGTCTCCAGAACCCTTTTCCCCGCTCCATGTCATTGAAACTTATTTTTACTGTTACAGGAGCGTGGTCTGAGACAGAGATTATTTCAATCGCTGCCTCCGTATTCATGGTCTACTAGGATGTAGTCCAATCTTACATACATGCCGTGCACCGCAGTAAAAGTTATAGTCTTTTTTCTTTGGATGTAATATTCTCCAAACATCCAATAATTGTTGACCATACATTTTTTTTTAACAGTTTTAATTGTTTATTTTCTCGACACGGTGCACGAGACGTATAGTTGAGGTCCTGATCCATAGAGGGATTAAAATCTCCTGCTAATATTAAATGTCCTTGTTTAAAATCTGTTAGAGCATTCAAGATCCTATTCAAGTATTTCTTTGGGAATTTATTAGGGCAGTATACATTAGCTAAAGTATACTTTGCTCCATGGAGAGTCCCTTTTAGAAACAGAAAGCGTCCATCAGGGTCTACCTTCCTTTCTTCCAGGATGAAACTAGTATTTTTTGCTATTCCGATGGCAACTACTTTTGCCCTCTTGTTTGGGAAATAAGCATAGTACCACGTTGGTATTGCGCGTGAGTAGAGTTTGATGTTTGTGTCGAGTGATATATGCGTCTCCTGTAAGAAAATTATGTCAACAAGGTATCTCTCCAACTCCTTAAGTACTGTATACCTTTTTTCAGGGGAGTTCACTCCTCTTACATTATATGTGATGAATTTAACGTCTGACATAAGGTGGCTTGTTTATAGTTCTTATTTTCACAGGTGGTAGAGAATAAACAGATCCTATAACCCCTCCCTCCCACCAGTCCCTCCCCGTCCCCCCCATTCACCCTCCCCCCCCAGCAGTTGGTATCCTGACCTCATGGTCTGAAGCACTTCTTTGGGGACCTCCTTTCCCCTCTGCTCCCTATAACCTGAGGTGGAGTTCTGTGTGGCGTCGTCAAGACTCATCTCACCTACTACCAGTGAGATGGTGCCAGAACATGCCAAGAGTCCGAGACTCTGCCTTTCTATTGTTAGGTCTTTTCATAGTTCCCTCCATATCCCCCACTCCCCCCACCTCCCCCTCTCTCATGGGAAAAAGGAAAGAAAAAAAAGTCTCTATTTGAGATCGATGTTATGATTTCTGCCGTTTATGGTTTATCGATAATAACATTAGTCCGGTCTCTTTTCTGTCTTTCGGTATGGGGATCTCCAGTTTCCTGCAGAATTCCGCTGTATCTTCTATAAATCTCAGTCTGGCTGTACGTCCATTTTTCCTGCCGATTAGGCATGAAGGAAAACCCCAGTTGTACTGGACTTCATTTTCACTTAGTATTGCCAGTAGAGGTTTTAAAGCTCTCCTTCTTCTCAAGGTTTCCTGCGATAAATCCTGAAACACTTGAATATGGTTTCCTTCGTGCTTTATTGGATTAGATATTTCTTTCTCCTCATTGTTCCCGGGGAGTTACTGTTTTTCTCTGCCCCCCTTTCTTCTTTCCTTTTTTTATTCCCTCCTTCCTTCCCCCTTCTCCCCTCCTCTTATTCAGGTCCGTTATTTGTATATTCAGATAATAAGGTGTAGCTGGTTTACATATGCGGACAGGTAGAGGGATGGTGGATTCCTCTGCACCTCTTACTTCCTTCTGTCCCCGATTTCTTCCTCCTTCTCTCCACTTCCCCTCCTCCACTCCTTACTTAGTTTACCATAGGCTAGTGAAAAATGATTTTAGTCCGTAGGGAGAAGATGTACCCCCGACCCTCTACCCTTCGGGGGTCTTTTAACTCTTTTACTTCTTCCTTATGTTCGGTTCTTTATTTATAAGATCCAGGGGGACTAACATTTCATGTTTTTTCCCTGTTGTTATGACAATATTCCCAGCTTTATTTTTTACTATTGCTCTGTCCAGTAATTACGTTTTATCCTTATGTCTGCCCCCAGTTCTTTTGTTTATAAGAGGTTGTGATGTGTCTGCTTCTATGTGGCATTTCCCCGTCAATAGTATATTGGTACTATGGTGGTAACGTTGTTTTCGATATTTTATTTAGTCATAGGACACAGTCAAAGACATACAGCAGGGCATTCCAAAAAAAAGGAAGCACAACACAACATTAAAATTAAACCTCGCAAATTAGAATGACAATATTGGATAGCCATCCAAACTGTCTCTCCTATTCCGTAATATTAATGCTTAGAGACATTGTGTTAACTCCTATCATACTCAACGTATAAAAAAAAAAAAAGAAAACAAACAAACCATATATACTGCCCCATCTATAGTCTTTGACCAGTCCTAATCAATTTTATAACTATATATTAAGGAAAAATTTGGAACCCCAGGAGCCCGGATCGAAGGAACCAAAAAAAAAAAAGGAAAGGGGGAGCAAGAAAGAACAGAACGCAAGGAGAGAGAGTGGTAAGGAGGTAGGGAAGGGGAAAGGGTAAGAGGGATAGGGGATGGGTATATGGAGGTGAACCCTGTGTGAGCTTGCTGAACGTGGACTGAGTTTTTGGTTATTTAGATTGCTGTCGAGGAGGGTTCTTCCCTCCTCTGAGGCCAAAAAGGCATTCCAGAGCGACCAGGTCTTGGAGTAGCGTTCCTGCTGGTGTCGTGCAGAGAGGACCAAGGGTGGATGGTAACCTCTCTAGGGAGGGAGGCAAATCACCAAGGGGCTCTGCCCAAAGGCACGGGCGATTGAGCATGTTCCATCTGCACCCATAATTTAAAGTCTTTATGTCTATTCCAGTCAATTACTTCACTCAAATGTGCAGCTTGATAGTACTTGCGTATGTCCGGCACTGCCAGTCCCCCGTGGCTCTTAGGGAGCATTAGTTGGTTTCGCTGCAACCAAGGATGCTTATGAGCCCAAATGAAGTAAAAAAATAACTAATTTAGGGAGGATGCTCATTTTTATAATATTGCAACGCCTGAGCCAAGAATGGATGCCAGTGTTCCATCTGTCTAGTAATATCTTAACTTTTTGCAATAATGAGGGGAAGTTTAACTAAAAGATCTTGGCTATGTTGGGTGAAATCAGGGTACCCAGATATGTTAGCGCTTTGTCGGTCCATTTAAACTTAAAATTTTCCTTAAGTTGCGCAATTGATATTTGAGGAAAATTAACCCCCATTGCCTCTGACTTGGTGAAGTTGATGCGAAGGTTGGAAAGCGAGCCATATCTCTCAAACTCCCTCATCAAATTAGGGAGCGTAATCAAAGGATTCGTAAGAGAAAATAACATATCATCGGCATAAGCCGAGATTTTATGCTGGGTGTCTTCTATCTGTACTCCTGTAATGTCCTGATTTAATCAGACTGTGCAGAGAAACGGTTCCAGTGACACAGCAAAAAGGAGGGGCGACAGGGGACATCCCTGACGTGTCCCATTAGTAATTTGAAAAGTGTCTGACAATGTTCTGTTAGCCCGAACCCGGGCCGCTGGGCAAGAATAGATGGAGGAGATCCACTGCAGCATTTTACTGCCAAAACCTCCATGGCATAAAACTGCCAGCATAAAACTCCAATTCACCCTGTCAAAGGCTTTCTCTGCATCTATATTAAGAAACACGCATTGTGTTCGGGATGTATTAACTGCCTGTAGTAAATTCAGAACCTTCGTAGTGTTATCTCTTGCTTCTTGTGTGGGAACAAATCCCACTTGATCCAAATGGATCAGGTTTGGAATAATATGTTGGATCCTATTTGCCAGTTTTTTAGTGACAAACTTGAGATCTAAATTAAGCAAAGAAATCAACCGATAGCTTCCACAAGAAGCCAAGTCTTTCCCCTCTTTAGGTATCACCGCAATATGAGCTAGCAGGGTGTCAGTTGTGAAAGTTGCGAAAGAACCGAGTGCATTAAATAGTTTAACCATATATTGAGCAAGAGAGGGAAGCAGGATCTTATAATATTGGGCCTGTCAGGACCTAGTGCTTTGCCCAGCTTAGTGGCTTCTATCACTCCCTGGAGTTCTTCCATGGATATGGGGTCTTCAAGGGTATCCCTATCTGCGTCCGATAGTCGAGGCATTAATGACGATGAGAGATATGAGTCTATCTGATCTTGAGTGGGGGACTTATTCTGCAAATTATACAAGGATTTATAGAATTCTTGGAATTCCCGTGCTATGTCGTAGGGCTTCGTAACCTTGGGCTTATTAGGTGGGACCAGATGTGGAATATAGGTCATTAATTTCTGCTCTCGCAAAGTTCTGGCTAATAATTTCCCACATTTATCCCCAGATTCATAGGAAACCTTCCTGCAAACCTGCAATGCCGCCTTAGCTTTATATTGAAGGAGAGCCGAGATTTGTGTCCGTTTGACAAGGAGGTCTCTTTCTAAAGAGGGAGACTGAGCCCGTTTATGACGGAGCTCCAGGGTGGCCAGGTCTTCAAGTAGTGACTTAAGCTGTTCAAAGTTTTTCCGCTTGATCCTGGCTCCATGCTTAATCAGCACGCCTCGGATAACTGCCTTATGTGCCTCCCAGAAAATTCCAGGGTCACAATCTGGAGTGTCATTAGTGCTAAAGTAAAAATCTAGCTCCTTAATTACGTCCCCTAGAATGTCTTTATCCTGTAAAAGGCTCTCGTTCAGTCTCCAATGGTTAGGCCTGGTCGTCAGAGGGTCATGCAGCGCATATATCAAAGATATAGGTGCGTGATCTGACCAGGTAATAGAGCCTATGGTAGCGGCTCGTACTGCGTGGAGTTGGGCATGTGGGACGAGGAAATAATCAATGCGGGAGTAGGATTTGTGGGGGGGGAAATAGAAGGTATAATCTTTTTCCGTAGGATGGAGTATGCGCCATACGTCGATCAATTGACTATTATGCAAAGATTGAGAAATGTGCTTACGTGCACTGAAAGATATAGATGACTGTCCGGAGGACGTGTCCTCTACTGGAACTAGTGGGAAATTTAGGTCTCCCCCTATAATCAGGTGTCCCTCTGTAAACTCGATCAGACGCTCAAAAGTCTTTCCAATAAACATCTCTTGGTGGTCGTTAGGGGCGTATACTGTCATCAACGTGACCCTAACGTCACCCACTGTGCCCTTCACGAACAGGAAACGCCCTCCAGGGTCCATAACAGAGTCTATATAGGACCATGGTACCCTGCCCGAGAGAAGGATAGAAACCCCCCTTGATTTAGCCAATTTGTTAGTGGAATGGTAAACCATTGGGTATGACCGACTCTTTGGAATAGTTATGTTACATAGTTACATAGTAGGTGAGGTTGAGAAAAGACACAAGTCCATCAAGTCCAACCTATGTGTGTGATTATGTGTCAGTATTACATTACATATCCCTGTATGTTGCGGTCATTCAGGTGATTATCTAATAGTTTCTTGAAGCTATCAATGCTCCCCGCTGAGACCACCGCCTGTGAAAGGGAATTCCACATCCTTGCCGCTCTTACAGTAAAGAACCCTCTACGTAGTTTAAGGTTAAACCTCTTTTCTTCTAATTGTAATGAGTGGCCACGAGTCTTATTAAACTCTCTTCTGCAAAAAAGTTTTATCCCTATTGTGGGGTCACCAGTACAGTATTTGTAAATTGAAATCATATCCCCTCTCAAGCATCTCTTCTCCAGAGAGAATAAGTTCAGTGCTCGCAACCTTTCCTCATAACTAAGATCCTCCAGACCCTTTATTAGCTTTGTTGCCCTTCTTTGTACTTGCTCCATTTCCAGTACATCCCTCCTGAGGACTGGTGCCCAGAACTGGACAGCATACTCCAGGTGCGGCCGGACCAGAGTCTTGTAGAGCGGGAGAATTATCGTTTTATCTCTGGAGTTGATCCCCCTTTTAATGCATGCCAATATTCTGTTTGCTTTATTAGCAGCAGCTTGGCATTGCATGCCATTGCTGAGCCCATCATCTACTAGGACCCCCAGGTCCTTTTCCATCCTAGATTCCCCCAGAGGTTCTCCCCCCAGTGTATAGATTGCATTCATATTTTTGCCACCCAAATGCATTATTTTACATTTTTCTACATTGAACCTCATTTGCCATGTAGTCACCCACCCCAATAATTTGTTCAGGTCTTTTTGCAAGGTTTCCACATCCTGCGGAGAAGTTATTGCCCTGCTTAGCTTAGTATCGTCTGCAAATACAGAGATTGAACTGTTTATCCCATCCTCCAGGTCGTTTATAAACAAATTAAATAGGATTGGTCCCAGCACAGAACCCTGGGGAACCCCACTACCCACCCCTGACCATTCTGAGTACTCCCCATTTATCACCACCCTCTGAACTCGCCCTTGTAGCCAGTTTTCAATCCATGTACTCACCCTATGGTCCAAGCCAACGGACCTTATTTTGTACAGTAAACGTTTATGGGGAACTGTGTCAAATGCTTTTGCAAAATCCAGATACACCATGTTGTTAATAACAATTCATATAATTGTCATAAGTTCATAGATTTGTTTAACAGCATAGCATGACTGAAAATGGTTTATGCTGTACTCACCACACCTCGGTCTTCCAGCCCTGTATCCATGCAGGTTTACTGTGTTTCCACTGCTTGCTAGGTCTGGGTTAAATTCCTCTGTATAGGCTGGCTGGAGTACACGAGAGTACACTGCAGGCAGCACCAATGTCCCTGTCCTCTGCTCTCCAAAACGGTGCTATGCAGCTCCCGAAAGAGGCCCATCTGGTCACCCTTACCTGCTTCGATACCCAGTGTGACAGCTTCGAGGGGAGGCTTCCAATGGGGGATGAGAAGTACTCCGGGGTTACTGATGCTCTCCGTCTACCCGCTCCCCCTATAGACTGCTGCTAGTTGCTGTGCCTTCACTGTGGTTTGATCGGGAGAAGAAGGGGGTAGGGTGCGTCTTGAGGTGAGTGGCTCACAGTCTGCTACGCTCTTGATGCTGAGAGCTGCCAGCTGGAAAGAGCGCTCCGTCCCATAGAGTCCAGGCTGAGATCCCTCCAGATGGACGGAGTATCTTTGGCTAGGATGGGGAAGCCTTCGGCTGTCGTTTCTACATCCAAGAGCATGATTGAGACACAGCCTAGGGGAGGGCAACTGGAGAGAGAGCAGACGGTCATATTCAGCTCACTGCAGAGGACCGGTTCCCTCGTGCGCGCTCTGGCTGAGGACGCACGCCATCACTAGACTCCTCCCTCACACGTGGCACTGATGACAGATGGCACTAATATGTGGCACTGATGACACGTGGCACTGATGACAGATGACCCTAATACGTGGCACTGATGACAGATGGCACCAATATGTGGCACTGATGACACGTGACACTGATGACAGATGACACTAATATGTGGCACTGATGATATGTGGCACTGATGACAGATAAATAATGATATTTGAAGCGCTTCACAATGTGCATGAAAATGAATATATAAGAATAAATATAAATAGTCAAATAAATCCAGCGGTGAGTAAAAAATTCCTAAAAAATCCAGCAATCAAAATAGTGTAAAATTATAAAAAAATAAAAAATTAGTGACACCAAATGTGTAAAAAATTCACATAAAAAAATCCACATAAAAATAAATAAATAGATAGGGATGTATTCAGAAGGTTCAATTATACAGGTGTAGAATCCTGATTGGTATAGAGCTTTTGATCACTAGCAAAGCTGTTTAAAAACACTTGTTTGAAGAAGTAGACGTGATTAGAGATATCAATATATATATTTTTCACTTTTTACACACTGCGTTTTTTACACATTGAATCGTGGTTTTGATAAACCAACGATATTCATATGAATTACATGTCTAATAAAAGTAGGTTTTAACAGGATTGAAGTTTATGCAGGAAGCAGAATGATGACAAACTCATGCTGTAGCCATGGCAACCACTCTGCTGTTGTGCTATAAAGCTGAGTCCGTCAGAGCTTGTATTATCCTTGAAAAAGTCACGTGACTGTGATGTAACGCGTGGGAGGAGCCAAGGACGCTCTGTGCAGATCAGCAGTTTCACACAGTGTACTGCACTGAATCTGCTCCTGTCTAAGGCGGCTGACTGCTATAGTAAAACCTGCATATGCCTTATCATTATAAGGCACACGTGAGTGGATTGAAGTTTGCCTGTGTACCTTGGTATCCTAACTATTGCACAATGATTGGTTTTTTCTCTTATCTGCCTGTTTATGATTCTCACATTGGTTGTGAATAGAAGCAAAAAACACATTGGTACTATCAATGAGCACCTTAATTAAGCAAGTGTTTTTAAACAGCTTTGCTAGTGATCAAAAGCTCTATACCAATCAGGATTCTACACCTGTATAATTGAACCTTCTGAATACATCCCTATCTATTTATTTATTTTTATGTGGATTTTTTTATGTGAATTTTTTACACATTTGGTGTCACTAATTTTTTATTTTTTTATAATTTTACACTATTTTGATTGCTGGATTTTTTAGGAATTTTTTACTCACCGCTGGATTTATTTGACTATTTATATTTATTCTTATATATTCATTTTCATGCACATTGTGAAGCGCTTCAAATATCATTATTTATTCTTTTTAAGTGACTCTGAAAACACTCTCTTTTGATAGCAGCCTCACTTGGTTTTATGTGTAATTATCAGCTATTTAGCATCACAGCGCTTTGTGTTTTATATATATTTTTTCCACTGATGACAGATAGCTCTAATACGTGGTGGCACTGATGACAGATGACACTAATACGTGGCAATGATGACACGTGGCACTGATGAGAGATGGCACTAATACGTGGCACTGACGACAGATGGCACTAATACGTGGCACTGATGACAGATGGCACTAATACATGGCACTGATGACACGTGACACTGACAGGTGGCACTGATGACAGATGGCACTGATACGTGGCACTGTTGACACGTGACACTGACAGGTGGCACTGGGGACAGGTGGCACTGGGGGCAGGTGGCATTGGGGGCAGGTGGCACTGATAGGTGGCACTGGGGACAGATGGCACTGGGGACAGATGGCGATGGGGACATTTGGCACTGATAGGTGGCACTGGGGACAGATGGCACTGGGGACAGATGGCGATAGGGACATTTGGCACTGATAGGTGGCACTGGGGACAGATGACACTATGTTGTCACTGCAGCACGGAAGCTCTCCCTCCTTACAGGAGGAGGGAGGAGGGAGAGCCAGCGATTAGAGATGATCTCATATGTTTACATATGAGATCACCTCTCATTGGATGAGTACTAAATGACCGCTGTGATTGGCCATTTAGCACAATCTGTGATTGGCTGTGATTGGCTGTGTCCAAGGGACACGGTCAACACAGAACTTCCCTGATTCGTGCCTGCGGCGGCGCGCAGAGGGGAAGTAAACAGGAGGACGTCCAGGGACGCCCTCCCAGCAATTGGCGTCCGCACTGTAGCCGTCTTTCGGTTTACAGGCCAGAATGTGAGCCGAGAACCGGAGGAGCAGGAGACTGAGAGGGCAGATGAAGGGGGTGAGCAGGTGGCCGGCACGGAAGGTGGAAAGGCGCTGACCCCCCCAGATGCTGAAAACCCCGCTAGTAGCTCCAAGGAAGGTGTCGGACAGGAACTGCAAGGAAGTATGGGTAAAAGTGGAGTGAATATTAATTTGACAGAGGAGGGGGATAATGAGATGCAGGTTGGTGAGGCGGAAGAAGCTGTGGCAGATGAAGGCATGGAGGGAGGGAGGGAGGTGGGCGGAGTGTGTGAAGAGTTGATCGCTTTGATAAAACAGGTGGAGGCAGAGCAGGAGAGTCAATATGTAGATGAGGAGGTTGGTGAGTGGGCTGAGGATATGGAGGTGCTGGAGGTGAGGAGAAAAGAGGGGTCAGGATCAAAAGACCTTTTAACCGCCACTCAAAGACCAGGGCCTGAGGTGGAGCAGGGGAGTGAGGCACAGAGAAAGAAGTCTAAATGGGACTTGTCTCTGGGTTTGAGCCCAGGTGGTGGTGGGTGTGTACTGCCGAGTTTAAGTATGGATTCACAAGTGTCAGATGATTCAAGTGGAGCAACAGCACCATTGGGCTTGGTAGGTTCTCCTGCCATGCAATATTTGGCGAGTGAATCAGTTGATCCTCTTGTAAAAGGTACAGGGAACAGAAGTGGAAAAGAGCTTCCTGATGGAGGGGTTTAGTGGTTTCTGCAGGATTTTTTTGATCCTTCTCTGTGCAGCTGTTTTGTCTGAGTTGAGGTGTATGAGTTGGTGAGGCTGGTGTTTGAAGTGGAAGAGATGCCAAAGTCCTTAAGAGAGGGGGTGATTACCCTCATCTATAAAAAGGGCGACAAGAGAGACATTCAGCTTTGGCGGCCAATTACACTGTTGAACGTTGACTACAAGATTGAGGCAAGGTTGATTGCTGATCGAGTCAAGCTTGTGATTGGGAAAGTGATTGGGGAGCAGCAGGTTTGTGCGGTTCCTGGTCGGCGGATTTCCGACAATCTATCATTGCTGAGGGATGTCGTATACTACATGCAATCTAACAACTTGCCATGTCTTCTAGAGTCGATTGACCTTGAAAAGGCCTACGACAAATTCTCCCATCAGTTTCTGTTTCAGATTCTGGAGGTCCTAGGGTTTCCGGACCAGCTGATAAAGGTTATCAGAGGACTATACAAAGGTGTCTCAAGTCAGGTTTTGGTCAACGGTACCCTAGGGGGGAGTATCCCTGTGATGTCTGGGGTTAGGCAGGGGTGCCCCCTGTTGCCTTTGAAGTTCATCTGCGTGATGGAGCCATTACTGAGTGCAGTGAAGAAGGACAAGGTATTCAAGGGTGTGTTTGTGCCTGGCAGTGGTGGAAAGAGTGTGAAAGTGTTGGGGTATGTGACAAACCTAGCCGGAAAAGAGGCTTTGGAGGGGACTGAATGCCAGCCTCCTGCAAACCAATGTTCTATTACCGTATGTTTGTCTGCCTTGGATCACAGGATGTGTATTGCATTGGAGGGTTTGTGTCTGTCTGTCTTTGATCACAGGATTTGTATTGCATTGGAGGGTTTGTGTTTGTCTGCCTTGGATCACAGGATGTGTATTGCATTGGAGGGAGGGGGGATTCTTCCAACAGCTCTCCCTGCTAACACTGTGTACTGATGAGACGTTAAACACACCTGACCTGTGTGTCCATTGTCATTGGACAGTTTAACCCGCCCTCTTTTCCAAGGGTGGGGGGGGAAGAGTCTCTGAGTTATTTTATCTGTTGTGTCCATGTGTTATAATAAAGAAGTTGATTCCTGCTTGGAACCTGAAGACAGAGCCGTGTCTCGTTTTTGGGGTGAATTATTTGTATGGGTTCCTTGTTCGGCTGATTGGAGTGTTCGGTAACTGCCTTTGTGTTTGGGAATGGAATGTCCTAAAAGACTTTAACCCCTTTCATACTCAGGGTGTCGTTACACTGGTGGCAAGCAGCGGGATCATTCCCATAGCTCAGAAGGACAGCTACAACCGGAGACCAGCCAACAACCGTAAGAAGAGGGACATTATCGAAGAACTAGTCGAAATGGATAGAGCCGAAAGACCCAGCATAACCGAAAGACCCAGCATAACAGACAGGACACCCGAAGAGGCAAGTTTTGATCGGGCTGTTAAAATAAGACTGGCACATTATGGCCCTAACCCTACAGCGGAGATCATAGACCGAGTTATAGTGGCTGTGGATGCAAATTGGCTACAGCAAAGAGGTGCTGCAGCAGCGGGAGTCACAACAGCACCTACTGAAAGGAGAAAGGTACATTTTGCTGCTTTTAAAAATTTCATTGAAGCAGAAGGGGAGATTGATGGGTACCTTGCCGATTTTCAACGGCAATGTGCCCTACACCGGGTGCCCACAGAGGAATGGGTTACCATTTTGTCTGGGAAATTGTCCGGCCGGGCCAGTGAAGCGTTCAGGCCCATCCCGGACAAGGATATTATGAACTATGGGCTGGTAAAAGAAACACTTTTGGGCAGGTATGCCGTCACACCGGGGGCATACCGAAGGCGGTTTCGAGAGACGAGCAAGCAAACTGGAGACTCATATACCGAGTGGGCATATGGATGCCAAGCAGTATCCGGGGAAGAGGTGCTGCAGCTGTTCCTGCTGGAGCACTTCTTTGACAAGCTGTTCCCAGAAGTCAAAGAGTGGGTCCGGGACCGAAAACCTTGCACCTTGTCTGAAGCAGCTCGTCTGGCGGATGAATACACAGACGCCCGCAAACTGGATAACCATGTGGTCAAGACAACAGCTCGGGTGGATTATCGATCAGCGGCACCCCCTCCAGCTGGTGCCTACAAACCACAGTTGTACCGCCCTACAGCACCACCTCCAGTGGCCACTAGGGATGAGCCGAACACCCCCCTGTTCAGTTCGCACCAGAACATGCAAACAGGAAAAAAGTTTGCTCGAACACGCGAACACCGTTAAAGTCTATGGGACACGAACATGAATAATCAAAAGTGCAAATTTTTGGGGACCTGGGTCCTGCCCCAGGGGACATGGATCAATGCAAAAAAAAGTTTTAAAAACGGCCGTTTTTTCAGGAGCAGTGATTTTAATAATGCTTAAAGTCAAACAATAAAAGTGTAATATCCCTTTAAATTTCGTACCTGGGGGGTGTCTATAGTATGCCTGTAAAGGGGCGCATGTTTCCCGTGTTTAGAACAGCCTGACAGCCTGACGTCACGGGGAATGCCACAGGGAAGTCCCGTCATGTCCCGTGCGTCAGGGGGGGGCGGGGTCACCGGGTGGCCCCACCCCCCGTTATTTAAGAACCGTCAGACGAGGAGACGCCGTCACACAGCGGGAGCCTCCCTCCATGCATGGATGCGGAGCGGCCCGCAGAAGAAAATTAAGAAGAGAAGATGAAGATGAAGAAGATGAAGAAGATGAAGAAGAGAAGAGGATGAAGAAGAAGATGAAGAGAAGAGCAGGAGCCTCCCCTCATGCCATGGGTGCGGAGCGGCCCGAGGAGAAGAAGATAGAAGACGCCGCGGAGGAGATGCTGGACGAGAACGCCGGAGGAAGAACCAGAAAAGCCAGAAGAACCAGAAGAAGAAGAAGATGAAGGAAGATAGAAGAAGCATTTAAATAAAGGAATTGTCAAAAACTGTCTCTTGTCATTTTTAACTATTTTGACACTTTTTAGTGAAATGGTAGGGGTAAGTACCCCCTTACCATTTCACACAGGGGGGGGCCGGGATCTGGGGGTCCCCTTGTTAAAGGGGGCTTCCAGATTCCGATAAGCCCCCCACCCGCAGACCCCCACAACCACCGGCCACGGTTGTGGGGATGAGGCCCTTGTCCTCATCAACATGGGGACAAGGTGTTTTGGGGGGCTACCCCAAAGCAGCCTCCCAATGTTGAGGGCATGTGGCCTGGTACGGTTCAGGAGGGGGGGCCGCACTCTCGTCCCCCCCTCTTTTCCTGCGGCCTGCCAGGTTGTGTGCTCGGATAAGGGTCTGGTATGGATTCTTGGGGGAACCCCACGCCGTTTATTTATTTTTTTTGGCGCGGGGTTCCCCTTAAAATCCATACCAGACCTGAAGGGTCTGGTATGGAATTTAGGGGGAACCCCACGTCATTTTTTTTTTAAATTTTGGCCGGGGTTCCCCTTAATATCCATACCAGACCTGAAGGGCCTGGTATGGAATTTAGGGGGACCCCCCCCACGTCATTTTTTTTTTTTTAATTTTGGTTCGGGGTTTCCCTGTGGGGAATTCCCATGCCGTTTTTATCAATGAACTTTTATGTGTATTGTCGGACCGGCAATTCATTAATAGCCGCGGGTAGTTTTAAATGAGTTTTTTCCTTCGAAATGTCATTTTGCTGTCAGACTGTTCTAAACACGGGAAACATGCGCCCCTTTACAGGCATACTATAGACACCCCCCAGGTACGAAATTTAAAGGGATATTACACTTTTATTGTTTGACTTTAAGCATTATTAAAATCACTGCTCCTGAAAAAACGTCCGTTTTTAAAACTTTTTTTTGCATTGATACATGTCCCCTGGGGCAGGACCCGGGTCCCCAAACACTTTTTATGACAATAACTTGCATATAAGCCTTTAAAATTAGCACTTTTGATTTCTCCCATAGACTTTTAAAGGGTGTTCCGCGGCATTCGAATTTGCCGCGAACACCCCAAATTGTTTGGTGTTCGGCGAACTTGCGAACAGCCAATGTTCGAGTCGAACATGAGTTCGACTCGAACTCGAAAGCTCATCCCTAGTGGCCACTTATTCTCGGCAGCCCAGGTTCAACTCCCAAAACTACTCACAACCCCTCAGGTGTTTCGGGTGTAAACAGCTAGGGCACAAAAAGCCAGACTGTCCGTTGAATCCAGCCAGGCAGTCCCACTCGTGGAGAAAGCCAGCAGGGGGGAATCCCCACCCATCCATGCCTGTGGCTCACTGCATTGAGGAGGAAGAACGTTGGGGCGTCCTGCATGAGGCTGATCTAGTACAAGCAGCTAACCAGGACAACCGGCAGCAACACAGGCAGACCGTCCGGGTTAATGGAAAGGTAGCCAATGGCCTACGTGATACTGGTGCCACCATGACCCTACTACGGAAGAACCTCATCCCTGAGAGCCAACACTCCGGGGACACTGTAGTCGTAAGGGTAGCGGGAGGCACCATTTTCCGGCTACCCGTTGCCCGTGTTCACCTAGATTGGGGGGTTGGTTCGGGACACGTGAATGTGGGGGTGATGAAGGATTTGCCAGCGGATGTACTACTGGGGAATGATTTGGCCCCCCTCATTTCTGCTTACGCCCCGATAGGCCCCACTGAAGCCAACCCAGTGACTACCCGTGCCCAGATCCCCAACAGCATGATGGCGTGAGCCCAGTCACCCTGTCTTCTCTCCAGTGGCTGAAAAGACTACAGGGAGAAGGGCCCGTCCAGGCCTCTCCCCAACGGCGGGCGTGTTCTCCGAGAGAGGCAGAGGTCGGCTGGGTAAGTAATGATCTGTTTGGAACAATTTTTGTTTGGGGTACGGTGTGGATACCAGCATTAGAGGACTGGAACTACTGACTAACTTCAGAGTCAACCCGTCTGGGGTCTCCTCCTGTGTTAGTCTCCAGCCGAAAGGGGAGAAATGTGACAAACCTTGCCGGAAAAGAGGCTTTGGAGGGGACTGAATGCCAGCCTCCTGCAAACCAATGTTCTATTATGTTTGTCTGCCTTGGATCACAGGATGTGTATTGCATTGGAGGGTTTGTGTCTGTCTGTCTTTGATCACAGGATGTGTATTGCATTGGAGGGAGGGGGGATTCTTCCAACAGCTCTCCCTGCTAACACTGTGTACTGATGAGACGTTAAACACACCTGACCTGTGTGTCCATTGTCATTGGACAGTTTAACCCGCCCTCTTTTCCAAGGGTGGGGGGGGGAAGAGTCTCTGAGTTATTTTATCTGTTGTGTCCATGTGTTATAATAAAGAAGTTGATTCCTGCTTGGAACCTGAAGACAGAGCCGTGTCTCGTTTTTGGGGTGGATTATTTGTATGGGTTCCTTGTTCGGCGGATTAAAGTGTTCGGTAGCTGCCTTTGTGTTTGGGTATGGAATGTCCTAAACGACTTTAACCCCTTTCATACTTGGGGTGTCGTTACAGGGTACATGGATGATGTGTTGGTGGAAGATTGCAGGTGAGTCTGTTCTGCGGTGTGTCTGGGATGAGTGTGAATTGGAGTAAGTGTCAAGTGTGTAGTGTGGGCCGTGAGGTGGAGGTGAATGAGGGACGGAGTCAGAAGGTGGAGAGGATGGAGGTGCTGGGTGTGTGTTTTGACAGGGAGTTGAGGGGGAGTCGCAGTTTTCAGGTGACTGAGCGTGTGGAGGAAAAGTTGTCTATGTGGCGGATGTGGGAATTGTCCTGTGTTTATCAGAAAGTCAGTGATCCTTACGATTATGTTGTATGTCTATGTTGTTTTCCCGCCTCCTGATGGTTGGGTGAGGAACATGACAAGGCTACTGTTCTTGTTCTTTTGGGGAGGGAGGATGGAGAAGTGTGCAAGGGAGAAGATTATTAAACCAAGGGCCAAAAGTGGCTTTGGACTTCCAAAGACCGGAGACTTTTTGATGCTGCATTACTGGGTGACATTGATAAGGACCCTAAGAGGTAAGGGAATCGGGAAGGAGACAATGCAGTACCTTGGAGGAAGATTGTTTACAAGATGGGGACTCTGCAGACAGCCCCTGGAAAAGCCACAGGCATGGGTCGTTCCTTACTATTTTTTGGTCTTAAAGCGGGATTCCGGCCAGCAAATTTTTTTTTTAAAGTCAGCAGCTACAAACACTGTAGCTGCTGGCTTTAAATAACTAGACTTACCTGTCCCTGGGTGCCCACGATGTTGGCCGCCGGAGCCCACCCGTCCCTCGGCTCTCGGGTCCCGGCACCGCCATCCTAAGTAAGGGAAAGAGGCAGTGGAGCCTTGCGGCTGCACTGCCAGTTTCCTACTGCACACGCGCGAGTGGCACGACGCTCTGTGAATGGCCCCGTGGTTTTCTGGGAACACACACAGTTCCCAGAAGGCAACGGGGCTGCTCACTGAGGAGCATTACATGCCGCGGAATAGGAAGAGGCAGATTAGGAAGACTGCCTAGCAACAAGGGTTTCAGGTAAGTAACATTTTTTTTTTCACATGTTTTTTTTTATTTTTATTTTTTTTTATTTTTGGTGCAATTTTTTTTTTGGGTGGCCCTCCACTTTAACCAAGATCTGGGAAGGATGGAGGTTGGGGGGTCTGGGGAGGGAGGTTGGTGATAAAAAGAAACTTAAAGCTTGGATTGCTGGGGAGATTTTTCCAACTGGGATACAGTACTTAAGAGAGAAGGAAAGTGTGCAAATTTGGAAGAATATGAGCACAAGAGGAGTGACTAACTACAAAAGGGACATATCCTGGATGACCTTTACGGGCTGTCTGATGACCATGAGTTTTCTGAAAAGTAGGGATTTGGTAAGATCAGAGTTGTGTCCAAGGGAGGGCTGCGTGGAGTGGAGGACGTGTTCCATGTGTTTTGGAACTGTGTCTTCGCTAAAGAAGTGCTGGAAAAGTTGAAGAGCTTCCTGAGGAAGTGGTGGTGGGGGTGGTTTTTGTAAGGAAGGAAATGGTGGTTCTGAGTTTGTGGAGATTGGAGAAAAATGTAGCCAGGAAGGGGTGGTGCTTTTCTGTTGTCTACAAGGAAGTAATGTGGGATGTTAGGAATATATGGGTAGGAAGGAAGAGGTTCATTTCTGTAGAAGATGCAGTGAGGATATTTTTGGCTAGGATGTATATTGTTTATCTTTTTTGATGTGAAAGGGATGGGGGAGGAAGAAGCTGGGAGATATTGAAAGAGGGATAAGTGGAATGTCTTTTGATATATTTGCATGATTATTAAGATGTGCTCTGTATTATTAATTTGTTTGCTCATATGATGTGGAGGACGCAGTCCATCAAAAAAAAAAAAAATGTGGGGAGAAGGAATTATAGTGTGCATATTGGCAAACGCCCCACTAGGGTTGTTTGCTTGTGCATTTTTTCCATCAAAAGTGGATTTATGTGCACATGCTGTCAATGTTGTGTGTGTATTGTTCCTGTCTGACAATGCAAACATGGTTTGGGAACATCTGCTGACCTTCTACTCTTTGATCTCATTGCCTGATCATGTACACAGAAATGCAGCTTCCAGCAGAATATGGTCACCAATGTATGTGTGCATTGTGGGCTGGTGGCAGGTGTTATGTTTTGAATAAGTGCCTTTTTTAATATTATGTTGGGATGCTTTGTAAGAATATTGACTATGTTTCTATAATCTTGCAGATAAAAATGTGATGTGTTGCCCATTATACAGTGAAAGTAAAGCTGTGTCCACTCTAAGGTTTCGACAAATTTTAGATTTTAAGCTCCTATGAGCAGGGCCCTTAAAATCCAATTGCCATCTGTTTTGCTAAATGTAGCACCATATATCCTGAAGATATTTTTTATTTTGAAGCTAGTAAATGAATGTACATAATTTTGTTTCTGCTGGCAAAATAAAAGTACAATATTGAGCTTGTTTGTGGTGTGTTTTTTCTCTTTTCTTTCATTTAATTAGTTTTGGGGGGGGGGGGTTTTGGGGAAGTGCAATATCTTTTTATATCTTATTTCTATATGTATTTGTGCACCAAAAAAACTAGTCTCTTCGCCCTGGTTCACATTGATGCTACTTTGAAATCGTGCTACTTCACAGTAGCAAGGTGAGCGCAATTTCAGGTGCTACTTGATAGACATCTGTGTAGCTTCATACACAGATGTCTATTGAAGTCACACCTGAAATCTGCAAAAGTAGTGCAGGAACTTGCAAATTGGTGTGGCGCCGCAAAATCAGTGTCGCATCGATTGGATCAGTCCCATTGCCGCCAATAGGCTGTGACTTGTCACGCGATTTGATCTCTCAAATCACTCCAATGTAAACCTAGGCTTCAAGCACACCTGCAAGTAAGTGATAAAGGTGGAATCTTTATATATATACCAGCTTTGGAGAATTGCAGGTAATTATTATTATTAAAAAAATAATCAAAAAAGACTGCGCTAAAAAAATGACATATACAATGACAGTATATATGGATGTGTAAATAGTGAAGAATTCAATTTATCAAGTGATCCAAAATGTAAATATTCTAGTGAAAATGAAATGTCAATAAAATAATTATATAGAACAAATATGACAAAAAATTATAATAATAAAAACAAGTATTAAGTATCGAATAACAAAAATAACCAAAAATGAAGTGAAAATATTCAGAAGAAAAACAGTCCTTGGAGCCAAGGCAGATTGAATTGGTGATCATAGAGGTTAAACACCCAGCACCCAGTGAGAAATCCTCCACCTTAATAGATGTACGCTTACCAGAGGTAAGCTAGATAACAGCTTATCTATGGACTTCCACTCGGGGGACCCAACTCCTCAGATCTCCTCACAAAGAAGGGGCAGGCAGGATCTCTCCTTGCGGTGGACCTCAAACAGCATACCAGGGGGGACCCTTTCATTTGTTCCCCGGCTGATCTGTTTAGGCGGTGCTAAACAGATCAGCCGGGGAACAAATGAAAGGGTCCCCCCGGTATGCTGTTTGAGGTCCACCGCAAGGAGAGATCCTGCCTGCCCCTTCTTTGTGAGGAGATCTGAGGAGTTGGGTCCCCCGAGTGGACGTCCATAGATAAGCTGTTATCTAGCTTACCTCTGGTAAGCGTACATCTATTAAGGTGGAGGATTTCTCACTGGGTGCTGGGTGTTTAACCTCTATGATCACAAATTCAATCTGCCTTGGCTCCAAGGACTGTTTTTCTTCTGAATATTTTCACTTCATTTTTGGTTATTTTTGTTATTCGATACTTAATACTTGTTTTTATTATTATAATTTTTTTGTCATATTTGTTCTATATAATTGTTTTATTGACATTTCATTTTCACTAGAATATTTACATTTTGGATCACTTGATAAATTGAATTCTTCACTATTTACACATCCATATATACTGTCATTGTATATGTCATTTTTTTAGTGCAGTCTTTTTTGATTATTTTTGTATATTTATGTGCACGTCCCACTTTAGGACTGCAGCTTTAACTATCCAACATTTTATCAGCAACACATTTTTAGAGTAGCGCGGTAAATTTTTGTTGTTTGTTTTAATTATTATTATTATTATTATACAGTATTTATATAGCGCCAACAGTTTACGTAGCGCTTTACAACTTGAGGGTAGACAGTACAAATACAATACGATACGGTTTGATACAGTAGGAATCAGAGGGCCCTGCTCCTTAGAGCTTACAATCTAAGAGGGAAGGTCAAGAGATACAAGAGGTAATAACTGTGGGTGATGTGCTGATTGAGAAGATAAATGTACAGTTGTTAGGTGGGGGCCAGATAGGCTTCTCTGAAGAGATGAGTTTTTTTAGGGATCGTCTGAAAGTGGATAAAGTAGGAGAAAATCGGACGGATTGGGGAAGAGCATTCCAGAGGATGGGGAGGCTCTGGAGAAGTCCTGCAGGCGAGCATGGGATGAGGTGACAAGGGAGTTTGAGAGCAGGAGGTCTTGGGAGGAGCGAAGAGAACGATTAGGTTGGTATTTTGTGACTAGGTTAGAGATGTAGCTAGGGGCCAGGTTGTGGATGGCTTTGTAAGTTATAGTTAGTATCTTGAATTTAATTCGGTGACTGAGTGGCAGCCAATGGAGGTAATGAATTCAGCTGGTGGATAGGCAGTGTTGTATGTGTCAGCTGTGGTTCACATTGGTGCGATTTGACATGTCAAATCGGTGGCAATTGCACCATTCTAATTGGTGCAACTTTGGGGTGCGATTTGTATTGATATCAGTGCAGAAACCTGCACAGATGTCTCTGATATTGCCCCTGCAGTCAGGACCGACATGTGAGAATGAAATTGTGTGAGTTCAGCTGAACGATTTCCTCCCGCTGTCAGTGTGAACCAGGGCTCAAACTGGCCCTTTTGTCTTTGTAATTCACCTGCTGCTATCCCAGGGACACCATTTCTTATCAAACTCCCTTAAGTTTACCTTCCAATATCATTATATGTAGAAATACAGATTTGCATATCTGCAAATAACCTAAAATAAAAAATACTAATCTTGGTTGCGATCAAATATTCGCAGCTGCGATCAAAAGAGCATGGTTTCACCTTCTGACCTGGAAATGAGTCATTGTAATCACCTGGAAGTCCCTCGTCAGGATTAGAGTTGCCGCCTCATCCCTTTAAACCCGAACACATATTGATTACACAGGTTCTGTGGCTGATTAAGGTTGTAATTAAACTCACTTGGTGCCTTATGTGCAATAAAAAAAGCCTCAGAATATGTGTAATTCATATGTGTTCGGGTTTAAAGGGATGAGGTAGCAACCCTAGTCAGGATCTCCATCTAGGTGGACATGGCGAGGTCTCGCTTTAGCAAAGAGGAGATGCTGCTGATTTGCCGGGTAAGTGTAGGATATGTACTTGTGCTTACTCAATGTGGGGGTGGATGTGGCAGTTAGATTTGGTGTGGGTGGGGTTCATTGATTTGTTTGGCATCACCACACATTTGCTTCCGTCCCATGTGCACGCATCACTTCCTGCATTGGTTCTGCTGATGTAAATCAGTAAGGACCATGCAATTATAAATGAGAGCTCCTTTCTATTAAAATATATATGACTTGTTTCACAGTTGGGTGACTTTTCCAGCAAATTTGGACCTCTGAGTTGCATGACGAGTTGTACCCCATGATTCTCAATGATAACCATTCATATCTGTGCTACTTTAAGTCACACCAACTTTAAAGTAGTTCCTGTACTACTTTGGTGTGATGAGGTACATAGGGTGCAATATTACACAGGCATTCCCAGAAGTTGGGGCCAAGTTGCAGTGGCAAAGTGGCAGCAAAATAGCGTGACTTTCAGGTCGCAGCAGTGGGAATGAGATTCAAGGATAACACCTTTGAATTTGGCCCTATTGTCACTTGTGCATCCTGAAAGTGAGGCAAATTCATCCCTGCACTACCTTGGTTTGACTTTGATGCATTTGAGGTCCATACACCACAAGATTACACAGACATTGCTTCAAGTCATGGCAAAGCTGTGCAATTTTAAGGTCGCACAAGTGCAAATGGGGCCTTATTCCAAAGGTGTTATAAATTAATCTCATTAGGTTACTTTCACACTTGGGTGACTTTTCATGCAGTTTTGGACCTCAGAGTCACATGAAAAGTTGGCCCCAATGATTTCCATTTATATCTATGCAACTTCACCCATGTTCACATAGCTCTGAATTGACATGTCAAATTGCAAGCCAAATCGGCACCTATTGATGGCAATGGAACTGTCCGAATTGGTGTGACGCCACACCGATTCCCAGAAGTAGTTCCTGCACTACTTTGGGTGATTTCAGGGGGCGATTTCTTACCTCCCAACTTTTTGAGATGGGTATAAGGGACACCTATTAGCAAAAGTATGTAGGCATAGGAGACACCTCCTAAAACACCTTCTTAAAGGAGAACTATTAAAAAAAAAAATATTGGTTAAATCTCCAAGTGCTTTTTTTTTTTTAAAACCAATAATATTCCTTTAGATTGGCTTTTACAAACAAATCAATTTAGAAATTAGATGAAAAGTTTAGCACTCGGAAACCTTTTTTGAAAGATAAAAAGTGCATTTTATATACAACTATACAGATCAGAACAAAATGAGGGACAAATGAGGAGGAAAGAGGGACAGAGGGACTTTGTTCCAAATCAGGGACAGTTGAGACCTATGTGATTTCACTAGACATCTGTGCAGGAAAGTGCACTGATGTCTCTGAAATCGCTCACAAAGTCAGGCTGAGGCCCCTTTTACACTTGTGCAACTTTGGACATCAGAGTTGCGTGACAAGTCATACCCCATGATTTTCAATGTGTACCATTCATATCTGTGCGTCCTCAAGTCACACCGACTTCAAAGTAGTCCCTGTACTACTTTGGTCCGACTTTCATGCGAGTTGAGGTCCATAGAACTCAAGTTTACACAGGCATTCCCTGGAATCGAGGGAAAATTGCGCACCTTTCCCTGCGACTCCTGCATCCATAGAACTCAAGATTACACAGGCATTGCTTAAAGACGCATCAAAATTGCGCAACTTTCAGGTCGCACAAGTGTGACAGGGGCCTAAGTCACTGTGCTGAGTACTATTATAAAGACATTACGTGGCAAGCACAAAGAAACTCTTCTATGAGGACAAACCGGTACTGAAGGTATAAATCTTTATTCAAATGACTATCCAAAGTTTAAACAAATACATCTAAATTAAATGTCAAACAACAACCCTTATTCCCAGAACACATTTAAAAAGACCTAGTGTCTGAAGGAAATGTAGGTGGCCACCAATTTCTAAATAAACCTCATAAACCTCTCATTCTCACATACACATACACCATTCAATCACAATCGCTCATAAGATCTGTCAGTATTATAAGTATTCTCATCCGGTGATCATGGGATTTGTCAGTGAAAATGATTCATATACTGGGTCATCATAGACAGTCCCGATCATGGATGGTTTAATCACAGTTGTAGCAGTCTCATGAAAGATATAAAGTGCAGGTGTAGTGAAGCAGTTCCAAATAGATTCCGTGAAATTAGCTTAAGACAATTGCAGCTTAAGTTCAGCCAAATGACAGTGATCTGATCAGTTCAGTGATAGCCAGCAATAAAGTAACACAGCGTGTAAACGGTAGCATCTATGTAACATACTGGAGATAAATCTGATTTTACCGTAGGCTGGAGCAGACCTGAGAGCGGCACATCATGTCAGGTGTCAGCGGGATCGGCGTGCAGATGCCGGCATTTAGAAAAGATCTTGGCGATCTATAAACCGCTGTCACTGAAGCTGGGCAGGGGGATCCCGTTTGCTGATCTCGATGTAGCCATCCACAGTTTGCGGTGCCAATCTTCGTCAGCTGGTTATACGGACATTACCTCCTTGGTGCTTTGACAGGTGACGTACCCGCTGAAGGAGCTGCAAGCGTCAGGCTCTGATGCTATTTCACGGTCAATAAGGAGAGAGGTTTGAAGAGCAATTCAATTATGGGTGTGTGGCCATCCATAGAACCTTCTTGTGGATACCACCTAATGATGCTTACATGTTTCGCTAAATGATAGCTTCCTCAGAGCATGCGCATTATTGTGTCAGTCAGGTTTTAAATCGTCATTTCAATCAAGTTTCAATTGATTACTACTAGTCAGCAATCCACAGCGCATAAATCATGCAAGGTATCACTAAACCGTGCATAATCACACCTAGTGCAGAGGAACATGCAGAGTTTAACCCCATATACATCTGGAATCATTTCAAGTATTGGGTTTATAGGGGAATTACCCTTTCTGTTTAGGTTACCCGTAATGAATAGAAGTAACCACCAGCAGTTTAAGTAAAGTAAAATAAAAATGTCACAAATCATTTAGGGAAGTTTTTATAGACAAAATCATCTCGGAAAGATTGCTACAGTGCATCCTGGATACAAAGATAGATGTAGCAATTTAGTAACAAATAAAACCCAAATCAAACTCCAGTGCATGTATGCACATGAAGACTAATCATTTATTTAATCTAGATGTTTTTTTGAACGAAAAGATCAGTACAGGCAGCTCAAATGTATAAATAGGGAAACTTCATATGCAGGGTTTATAAGAGATAACAATATTAAGTAAAGTTTCTTGGTAGCGGGTCCCTGATTATAGTTATTAGTAGTAGACAGATCATATATGGATAATGGTTTAGGGAATCACAGGTTCAATCCCATCAAACACCCAGGATTATTTCAAATACTGGGCTTCTGGGGAGATTATCCTATCATATTAAGTTACCAAAAGTAACCATTCTAGAGAAATTGCAATCCACTATTTAGTGGATACAGAAATATATGTAGCAATTTTATAGCACATAGAAGTCAACTCCACACCTAGTACATATACACCCTTAGAGAATAATCGCTTATTTATTTAGATGGCATTGTGAACGGAGAGAGTAGTACAAGTAGCTCATATATGCAGGTAGGGAAACTGTGCTGAGTACTATTATACCTAGAATATAAAGTAGTCTCGCCATCAAACACTAGTAAACGTATGTTCTCAGTATAATTGTACTCAAATGGCTGAAAATCACACAGATGGTATCACCTACTGGAAGCTTGCATTAGATTCAGCAGCATATGCTGAAAAGAGGTGAATGCCTATTAGCCAATGCCACATCAGCATGAGCATGGTTGTTACTATAATATTAATGCCTGAAATGCAAAACATTATTGTATAGAATCAAACATTAATAAATGTATTTTCTATGTAGGTATGTGCTCAGCTCTGTAGCATAACGGTATGCCATGATGCCCTCAAAGGTTAAAGCCATGAGTTCAAATCCCACTGACCACCTCACCTCCTGAAAGCAGGCACTGTACTCAGCAGCATAATTGGCCAATGCACATCAGTTTGCTTTATTCCATATTTTAACTCTTCAAATGCATGCAATGGTATGTACTTATTCAATAATATTATGGTGTGGAATTCCAAAAATCAAGGAAAAAACCTTGTAGGGTCCCCCAGTACATACCAGGCCCTTCAGGTCTGGTATGGACTTTAGGGGGAAACCCACACCAAAATGTTAAATAAAATTGATGTGGGGCCCCCCAAAATCCATACCAGACCCTTATCCGAGCATGCAGCCTGGAGGTCAGGATAGGGGGTGGGATGAGAGAGAACCCTCCCCTTCTGAACCGTACCAGGCCACATGCCCCTAAGCACCTTGTCCCCATGTTGATGGGGACAAGGGCCTCTTCCCAAAAACCCTGGTCGGTGGTTGTCGGTCTGCGGGCAGGGGGTTTATCAGAATCTGGAAGCCCTGTTAACAAGGGGGGCTCCCAGATCCTGCCCCCCTATGTGAATAGGTATGGGGTACATCGTACCCCTACCCTTCACCAAAAAAAGCAGTGAAATGTAAAAAAATCAATAGCTGGTTTTTGACAAGTCCTTTATTGTAAAATAGTTTTGAGCTGTCTTCTTCCCTGAGCCGTCTTCTCCAGATGCTGTCTCTCCCTCCTCCATCTTGTCCCCGAGCTGTATTCTCCCAGAGCCATCTCTCCTGCCGCTTTTGCAAGCCCTGCATCCCGGCAGTTCCGCCCTCACTCACTGTGCAGGCAGCAGAGAGATTACATCATCTCTCTGCTGCCTGACTCAGACTGGGACACAGGAAGTGACAATCCCCATTCCCCACCTTAGCAGAAAAGTGACAATCCACAACTTGTGGCAGGTGACGTGGCAAGTGGACAATTTGCAACGTGTGGCAGGTGACGTGATAATCCGCAACTTGTGGCAAGTGGACAATCCACAATGTGTGGAAGGTGACATGGCAGGTGACGTGGCAAGTGGACAATCCACAATGTGTGGCAGGTGACGTGGCAAGTGGACAATCCACAATGTGTGGCAGGTGACGTGGCAAGTGGACAATCCACAATGTGTGGCAGGTGACGTGGCAAGTGGACAATCCACAATGTGTGGCAGGTGACGTGGCAAGTGGACTATCCGCAACTTGTGGCAGGTGACGTGGCAAGTGAGGCAAGTAGATAATCCGCAACGTGTGGCAGATGACGTGGCAAGTGACAATCCACAACTTGTGGCATGTGACAATCTGCATCTGGTGGCAGGCGACGGTGGCAAGTGACACACTCAGGGCTCCCACTGATTCTGCATTATGGTGAGTTGAACTATTTCATTTTTTATAACAATGTACATGTAATGATAGGAATAATTCGCTTCAATCATGCTGACACTATAACAACCATGGTACCGTGATGATTGAAGTGTTAACACCAGCCATTTCCTAAATAATTTGCCCCCCAAAAAATCATATTTTCTGGCAGTGCCCCTCCCAAGACTAGACTCTGGATCCGCCCCTGGGTGAGGATGAGGAATGTAAGTTTACTGTTAAGCCTCCCGGCCCCGGGAGTCCGGCCCTGTCCCGACACATGCAGCTGCATACAGCCGCCACTGTGCCCATCAAACGCTGCCACTGTGCCATCAAGTGCAGCCACTGTACCCATCAAGCGCCGGGGCTAGACACCTGAATAGGGGGTAGCAGCGGCAACAGTAGATAGATTCATACAATGAATCTATCTATTGGAGATTGACGGGTGCAGGAGAGAGGGGGCAATCCCCATTCCCCACCTTAGCAGGAAAGTGACAACCCACAACTTGTGGCAGGTGACGTGGCAAGTGGACAATTTGCAACATGTGGCAGGTGACATGACAATAACTTGTGGCAAGTGGACAATCTGCAATGTGTGGCAGGTGACGTGGCAAGTGGACAATCCACAATGTGTGGCAGATGACGTGGCAGGTGATGTGGCAAGTGGACAATCTGCAATGTGTGGCAGGTGACACTGCAATGCATGAATCTATCTATTGGAGATTGACGGGTGCAGGAGAGAGGGGGCAGCGCTCCTGCTCCCTCTATGGATGCACTGCCACTGAGGTCAGTAATGTGTGTCCTTCAGAGGCTGCATACAATATACTGCATACTTTGTTGTTCGAATTTAATATAAGCTGTTGCCCGGGTACTGTGCCACATGGGTACATATATCACACACTACATATATCATAAGAAAAAAAGCTGCACTGTGTAATATTAGTGATCAAAAATTTAAATGACTATAAAAAGATTATATCTCATCTAAGCGAATAGAGATAAAAAAAACTCCATACAACACACTGTCACATGAACATTTGAATGCAATCACCAGTGAAATGTGCAAAGAATAATGAAATAAAATATAAAACAAGATAAATTATCAACAGAGTCAAGTCCACTCCAATAGGCTATTGGAAAGAAGCCCACTAGCAGAGTGATCTTCCAAATGATGATTTTGCAATCTTCAAGATAGTGATGACGTATTTATTTATTTTAAATAAATACTTTTAAACATATCACGCTATGGAAGTTTTTATGTCCTTCTATAGGGAATGAGTGCACATCTGCCATACAGAGGAAACCCCGTGCTGAGTCTGAGGAGCCATCTATGTTTAAAAGACCCAAGGCTGGTGTTACGAGCCACAGGCATGCATGATCTCCTTAATAAGAGATCTAATGAGCTGGTAAGAGGCAGCATTTTTGTGGGTGGAGGTACTTCTCTGTTGCACCCCATCACATTGGTTGAGAATTGCAAAATCATCATTTGGAAGATCACTCTACTAGTGGGCTTCTTTCCAATAGCCTATTGGAGTGGACTTGACTCTGTTGATAATTTATCTTGTTTTATATTTTATTTCATTATTCTTTGCACATTTCACTGGTGATTGCATTCAAATGTTCATGTGACAGTGTGTTGTATGGAGTTTTTTTATCTCTATTCGCTTAGATGAGATATAATCTTTTTATAGTAATTTCAATTTTTGATCACTAATATTACACAGCGCAGCTTTTTTTCTTATGATTAATCCTTTATGGCCTGTGGTCACCTGGATCAGCCTCCACTCTCTCACACATCCTGTTTTTTTCAGTTTTAGGTGTCCAGGCTTTCCTTTTTAGATGATCCCGCCCCTGTTGTTCACTCACATGGGATTTGCTGTTCTCTTCCAGCTGATCTGAATTGAAGGGTCCTGCCTGCAGCATACAAGTTCCAGCATTCTCAGCATGGCTGTATTAGTTTCTGTTTCTACTAAATTGCAAAGCACTGCCATTTTAGAATATGCATCAGTAACAATGCAGTGTGTTACACTTGTATCATTTCTGTAGTCTCTGCCTATATCTTGTGTAGCACTTACCCCCAAAGAAGCTGCTGGTTTAGATTAGGCTTACCGTTACCTCGTGTCTGTCACAGGGGAGTCCCATAAAAAAGAAAAGATTCAATAATGTCTGCACCAAACATTACGTTTCTTTATGTTTGCAATTCTTTTATTCTTCAACGTTAGGTAGAAGGATGGAGGGTTAGGGGGGATTCAGGTACCTTGTATTGAGGATCAGGGTATTTCTTCTATCCAGAGGACAAACTGTTCCCTCAACTGGATATAGCATTCACCGGATAGGTCTCTCTCATTGACCTAGCAGCCGATGCAATGCTCGGACACAGTCTCTGCCACAGACTTGACGGTAAAAAAAGAATAATTGTTGCGGTCGTTACACAAGTCCTCTCTCACCGGACCGTGTAACCAAACTTCTGCTAGGTTTAAAGCGTAACTGCACAGTACCAGTTTCTTTTAGCCGATCCGGCGATACTGTCAGGTAGATGATCTAGGTTGCATCCTTCGATTGAGTTTCCAGGCTCCTCTTGAGATACCAGCATACTTTTTTTTTTATTTTTTTTTTTATTTTTTATTACAAACGTTTTTTTTATTGTTTAAAGAAATAAACAAAAGAATAAAACATACAGTCTGGTATCAATGTACATCATAAAAAATGATATCCAAAGCATAATAACATAAAAGGTTGTGACAAAAGAATACTTCCAAAGCGTACAGAATATATCATGAAAAAACTCATACATGAAGGTATTATCTATTCATGGTCTAGGTACTTTGCGCTGTCCCTAGCTTTATGTCAATAAAATGTGCTTATGGGATTTCCAAGGCTCCTATCTACGATCAAATAAGTGCATTCTGTCCTGTAGAGTATACAAAATCCTCTCCATAATCATTATCATATCAATTCTATCTTGGATGGAGGTTAGGGGGACAACTGGGGATTTCCAGTGAAGGGCAATGACCCATAGGGTGGATATACATATCATGTGTATGAGACATTCCTCTCTGCGGAGGATTCCTGGGATCGTTGCTCTAAGTAAACACATCGGGAGCGTGAGCTTTAGAGGGGTTCCGGAGATTGCAGAGGCGACAGCAGTCGCCCTTTCCCATATCGGGGTTAGAAGTCTACAATCCCAAAATATTTGTTTGAATGTGCCCAGCAATTGGCAGCCTCTGAAGCACAGTCCCGATGTTCCAGGGTACATTATTTGAAGTCTGGAGGGTGTGTAGTACCATCTAGTTAGAACCTTATAGGCTGTTTCCCTAACCGCTAGTGATTTAGTGGCCTTCCGAAGGTTTGCTAGCATGGTCTCCCAGTCCTCCTGAGTAAATTGTTCATCAGTTAGTCTCCCATTTGGTCCTATATAGGAGATCACCTGAAAAACCTAATACTAATGTAGTTTTATAAAGGGTAGAAATGAGACTTTTACCTCTCGGGTTTTCACGGCAGATCTGTTTGTAGGAGGTAGTCAAGGAGTTAGATTTCCACCAAGCAAAGTTCTCAGGGTGATGAAATGCTAGGGTAAATAATGGTTCCCCAAGGAAGGATGAGGCTAGAGGGGCTGGTGAAATCAATCCAAGGCTAGTTTTATAGTGGTGCCAGAGTGTGAGAGAGTGGGAAACTATCGAGTTGAGGGGAGTAAGTAACATTAGAAGGTGACCACAATATGGACGAGAGGCAGTAGGGTAAAATGGAAACAGATTCAAATCTTACCCATGGAACTTTTGAATCCGGAATGTTCCACTGCGCTATCTGTGAAAATCGTGCTGCCAAGAAATAGAACCAAAGGTTGGGTAAACCCAGACCTCCAGTGGATTGGGATTTATACAGAATATGTTTTGAGAATCTGGGTCGTTTATTCTGCCAAATAAACCTATTAACCTCCCGCTGCAATCTGTCAATGTAATCTTTTGGGATATTGATAGGGAGGGAACGGAAAAGAAATAAAAGCTTTGGTAATGGGTCATTTTTACTGCCATGACTCTGCCCAAAAATGATATACGGTACGAATTCCAAGTTTTAAGCAGAATTCGTAATCGGGTCACACATGTGGGATAGTTAGCAGTGAAGAGAGACAAAAAGTGTGGAGTGATGAAGATGCCAAGATAAGGGATTTTATCGTTCGACCATTGGAAAGGGAAGGATCCTTGGAGCAATTCACACTGGGCAGGGGGTATATTAATGGGGAGGGCTGTGGATTTAGTCATATTCACCGTAAGTCCAGAGATAGAGGCAAATTTATTCAGTATAGTGAATAAGTTAGGAAGGGAGATTTGGGGCTAGGTCAGAAATATCATAACGTCATCTGCATACATACAAAGTTTTGAAATGGGAGGAACCAAGGGGATAACCATATATATCTGGGTGCTGTCTAATGGCTATTGCCAGGGGCTCTAACGCAAGGGCAAATAATAAGGGAGATAAAGGGCATCCCTGGCGGGTGCCCCTGCCCTGTGTGAAAAAATCAGAGTTGCATCCCGGTAATTTAATTCTAGTTTTAGGCTGATGATAAAGGGCCTGCACCCCACTGAGAAATTCGTCCCTGAAACCCATCTGTTGTAGAACTGAAAGCATATAAGGCCAGAGAACACTATCAAATGCCTTATTGATGTCAAGGCTTAAAAGAAGGACCTGTTTTTTGTGTAGGTTAGCGTCTTGCTGAACATTCAGGGCTAGGCGGATGTTATCTGTGATAAGCCTGGAATGTGGAATGAAGCCTGATTGATCGGCCGAAGTCAAGGTTTCAATGATAGCAGCTAATCTATCTGCCAGAGCACGACTAAAGATTTTAAGATCATTGTTAATGACCGAAATTGGCCTGTAGTTCTGTGGGAGAGTATGGTCTTTAAGGGGCTTTGGTAAGAGCGACATGTTGGCTAAGGTCAGTTCAGTTGGGAAATGTTCGCCGTTCAGGATGTTATTAAACATGGCGGTTAATCGTGGAGTTAGAATGGAGGCGTAGTGTTTATAGTAACTGGCCGTAAACCCGTCGGGACCCGGGGCGACCGATCGTTTCAATGATTTAATTACTTTCAATATTTCTTCCTCCGTGAAAGGAGCATTCAGAGCTTCTATTTGAGAGGGTGTTAAAGAAGGTAATGGTAATGAGGAAAGGCAATCATGGGATGTTTGCGTTGGGAAGGAGGGGGGATGGGAGAGTAAGTTGGAATAGAATTGTTCAAATACAGTCAGAACTTCTTTGGGGTGAGAGACCACATGACTGACGGCATTGCGGAGTTTGTATAAATGTGGAGGATGTATAGTTTGATTCAATTTACGAGCAAACATGGAGGAAGCCGAATTGCTATGTAGGAGAAATTTAGCTTTGGACCAGTTGAAGGGCTTTCTCTGTTTTTGCTGACAAAAGGGTATCTAACTCAAGTCGTTTTTGCGCTACCTATTGTGTGTTAGCTAATGTCGGATTCCCCGCTTGTATTTTATGTGATTTGTCTAGTTCTGTTGTGAGGGTGTATATTTGGTGCCATCGTTCTCTATTTTTCTTAGAGGCTATGCTAATGAGTGTATCCCGCAGAACGGCTTTGTGGGCTACCCACAAAGTGCTAGAAGATATATCAGGGGTGGTATTCAAACGAGAGTATGTGTGTTATGCAACAATATAGCTACACCTCTACTTTTGGTCTGATTTTTGGTCTGATAATGAGTAAAGAAAGTCTGTTTGTATGATCTATGAAAGAAAGTAGGGTGATTATTCGTAGCAAAATGGGTCTCCTGTAGCAAAACAATTTTGGCTCCCAATTTTTTGTAAGTAGTAAAGGCCTTTTTCCGCTTTTGGGGAGAATGAAAGCCCTGCACATCGTGCGTGATGCATGTAATTACCATCTATGAAAGATAATCCATTGGAGTTCACCTGAATAGTATAGTGATATTGTTTATGCTCCGCCCGAATTCTCCACCACAAGGGCAACGCCATATATGAGACATCCTACAATGTGTACGCTGTCGTGCTTAATATATAAAATGCCTTGAATGATACGTTTCAGACCATAAAAAAAGTAAACTGAATTAGTGTGTAGAGTCAAAAAAAAAAGTAAAGAAAAGAACCAGCACAACTAGAAAGAGCTGGGAAAACATTGGGTCAGGTTGCAAACTGCATAATCCTGAAAGTGAGACAATAAAATTGTAAGAGGTGAAAATGCCTCTAACTCCGGAAGTCATATCCACACTTTGAAGGGAAGTCAAGATATGAGTGGAGTGGGGTGGCATGGTAGCGACATCCGTCGGAATAGCCGACAACTATTTATGAAACAATGCAAAGCATGTGCATGCTAGTATCATACTTATCAGGGGACTCAACACAGAAAAGCACCCTCAATGTCCACGATCCACGATCAGAGCCTAGACACAAGTCTCTGGAGATACCTGGAAGCGTGCTCTACCCATCTCTCCGTCCAAATGCACATAGATCATAATGTCCACCTAAACACACAAAAAAAAATTAAAAAAAATAAAAGGGGGCGGGGTTTGGAAAGTGGTCGTTCTGGTGTCCATCTGTATGCCTGTAGTCCCATGGGTAGGAATCCAGGAGTCATTTCAAAGGAATTCAGAAATCATCAGGCATGAGTGGGTTTCATCAGTAAAGGAATAAACTAGAAGGTAGTTGCAGGTGAACAGGATAACAAAGGTTGTTGCGAGGGACATCCAAGAACGGGCAGTAGGTGGCAATCTATCCATAGGAGGGAGCAAGCAAAGTCAAACAAGGCTAAATGGTGAGAACCGAGTCAGCATCCCGAAAAAGATAGGTGTAGGTCAGGCTTTCAATTATGGTTAAGAGCAATGTCCTGCCTGACATTCCTTCTATTGCGTCTAGGAGAAGGTGTGCGCCAGATTGGGGTTGATCTTGGGGTGGCGGGTGGGCGAGGCACAGCAGCAGCATCCAGCAAGCCCAATTTCACCAAAATCTCCTGCCCTTCCAATAAGGTAGTGGCTGTATATGTAGTTCCGTTATGAGGAATGGAGAGTTTAAAGGGGAATCCCCATCGGTAGCGTATTTGGGCAGCTGCTAACACACTGGTCACCTCCTTCATCTTGCGGTGCCTATCCAGGGTCGCTGGAGAAATGTCAGGATATATTTGCACTGGGGTGCCATCCAAGGTGATAGAGTGGGAGTTGCAAGCAGCTCTGAGGATCTCCTCTTTAATAAGGAAGTGTTTTAGGCATAGTACAATGTCTCTAGGGGGTTTATCTGGGGGTGGTTTTGGGCGCAAAGCACGATGAATGCGGTCGCAAGTGAATGATTCCACCTCGTGGTCTGATAGCAATGATTTGAAACCGCTTGCAAATGGCGGAGATCAAATCAGTGTTCGAATCAGGGATCCCCGTAACCCTGAGATTATTACGTCTATTCTCTGGAGAGCCCATTATGGGCATTACTGAGCTCGTTATGTTTTGTTTCCAAAGATCAGTATGAGATCCCACAGTTGCAATCTCCTGAGTTAAGGTATTGGTGCTTTTATGAAGCTCTGTTTGGAATTTAGTGGCAATCTTACTGTAGATTGATTCTAGGCTTCTTTCTAAATCCTCTTTTGTGAGAGGGGCAGAGTACTCACTGTCATAAGGTGGATCGGAGTCCGCCTGTGTGTGCTGTGAGGAGGGAGAGGCAGGGCTGCCGGCGCCATCTTGAGACCTGCCATACCTCTCCTGTGATTGCAGCAGGTAGTTGGTTAGAGACCTCTGCGCAGTCCGCTCCGGTTTTTTCGTCTTCGGAGGCATGCACAGCTTGTTCCTGGGGGTGTTAGGGATGATTGTGCCAAGTTTCGCCGAGTTCTGGTCCCAGGGAGCAGGATAAATGGATCGAGTAGTGCAGAGCTACTCGGACATGCAGTGGAAGCCGCGCATGCGCCCCAAGATACCAGTATACTTTGCTCGGTCACCTCCAGAGAAGTCCTCCCCTGGTCTCCTCAAACCAATTGGCTTCTCCCCGCAGGCAAGACAGCACAGGATCAGCAGGCCCCAGAGCTCCTGGACCTACTTCTATAGTAGCAACTCCTCGGGCCAGCCGGCCCCAAGGCAGCAGAGCTTCCCCGGCCCCTTTTGGCCAGGAGGGCCTTCAGGTCAGGGACCACGATGAAAATGGAAGGACCCCAAAAAATGGCGTCTGTACCTTTTTAAATACCCTTTCCCAGAATGCACAGCGAATGAACCACTCTCACCGGGCTGTTTCTGAGTAAAAGGGTACCCAATGCACCCAGCCTGTTGCATTTCCAACACTTACCGGTGGCCACAGCGACACCCATGGTCAAGTGGAAACTAACACAACCCAGCTGAACTGATACAGAAGCCAGTACATTTACCATAATTAGTCTGTGCTAAACTACAGCTTCAGAGAAACATAAATTCACACGGATAGCACCTGCCCATCAGGAGCACGGCTCTACACTTGTATTATGTCTGCAGTCTTTGACCATCTCTTAAAGCATTTGTTAACCCCCCCCCCCAAAAAAAATAGCTTCTGTCCGTTTATAGAATTTTATACAACACAGTGCTTGTCTTGTGTCATTTGTATCACCTGAAATACTTGGCTGATCCTGCCGGTTTCTGCCCTCCCCTATGTAAACTGACCATGGTTCATTGTGGCTGCTGAGCCCTGACACCGTGGTCAGTTTACATGCCTCCGTCATCCACAGCCCTCCCGTCCTCCTGTGTCCCCCCCTCCCTGCCTGGCTGCCTCTGTGTCAGTGCCCACCCTCCGCTCCTGCTGCTCTCATAACTGTTAAATCGTTATATAAGCCCCTCCTGTGTCCTAATAACAAGTGCACCTGTCTGTGTGCTTTATTAAAAAGTGCCTCCTTTACCGGATTTCACAGCGGTTCCCAGCGATCATGTGACCAGTCGGCTCCCTCTCCTCTCCTCCTCGCATCCTGGCTGACGTCACCGGGGGAATCTCAGCCCGGCCCATTGCATCAGTCAGCCGGGCAGAGGAGAGAGCCGGTGACGTGATTGCAAGGAAACCCGGTAAAGGAGACATTTTTTTTTAATAAACCTCACAGACAGGAGCACTTCTTTATTAGGGCACAGAGGGGCTTATATAAAGTTAGAGAAGTGGGCTAGAAACCACTTTAATATGTCTGCAGCCTTTGACCATCTACTGTACTATGTCCACAGTCTCTGACCACTTCCTGTATCATGCCTGCAGTCGCTAACTATCTCCTGTAACATGTCCACAGTCTCTGACCATCTCCTGTACCATGTCCATAGTTTCTAACCATTTCCTGTTTAATGTCTGCAGTCTCTGACCCTCTTCTGTATTATGTCCACAGTCTCTGGCCATCTCTTGTAATACACCCATGGGGGTTTATTTACTAAAGGCAAATCCACTTTGCACTACAAGTGCAAAGGAAAATAAACAGGAAAATAAACAGCATTTTTGCTTGTACATGATTGGATGATAAAATCGGCAAATCTTCCCCCTCAGATTTACAGCGACTGAACTTCCAAGTGCACTTTCAAGTGCACTTGCAGTGTAGAGTGGATTTGCGTTTAGTAAATCAACCCCATAGTCTTTGCCTATATCCTGTTGTGTATCTGCTGTCTGAAACTGAATATTCACTGAATTTTATGCGTGACCATTTAGTGATGTTGAGGGCAACACTTGAGGCTCCCCATATCAGTAATGTTGACTACCTCTGATTTAGACATTATTTGCTTATCCCAGAGTTCAGCTTTAAAGATACAAAGAAAAACAGTTTCCACTGAAAAAAAAGGCTCAAAAGATTAGATATTCATGCTAATGTTGTTAGTCCTGTTTGTTTTGTTTTTTTGTGTGTTTTTACTTAATACTTAACTACGAGAATTCATTCTGTTCAAACCCATAAAGTCTGTGCTTACACAAGGAATGCCCTTACTGAGATTCTCATTAGAGGCTGCTATTGAGAATCCCGTGAAACCAGTCCAACAGACAGGTTATCGTTCAAATACAAGGCATTATAATATTCAGAGAGCAGCAGGTATATTTTACCGTGGTAAAATCGCTTACGAATCACACAAGGAAGTTCACTTTTAATGTTTCATATCTATAGTATGTAAAACTTTATTTGCAGGTAGAAAAGGTTTTGACTGATTGATCTTGTTTTTCAGTAAAATTAAACTGCATGTGTGAACTGGAATGTTGCCATGGACGGACCTCATCACCACCCAGAAGACCAAAACAGTCACCTTTTGTAAAGTGCAAGGGCAGGAATATCAATATGACAGCCCAGTAAGTTTTGCTGAGATCACCATGCTGTAATCTTTTTCAGAAAGTTCTGACTAAGCTCATCTAGTGGTCATTTTAGGATGTTTTAAATATATTTGTTGTCTGCAAACATATACAGGATTGTGCTGTGCTGAACAAAGATCTGGCACCTTGTAAATCTTCCAAATAATTTTCGTGTGCCTGTGGGCCTTGATTTCTTTACACGATGCTAAGCCATGCTTCCCCAGCTTTCCCAGCCCATCTATTAAAGTATAACTAAACCCTTTGAAAAAAAAGCGCCTAACAGACAAAGTGTATCAATGAAATTGAAGAATCTATGTCTTCATGTCTTCACTACTTCCACTGGGTGCACATCGTAACAAGTGATATTTTTCAAATTATGATGTGGTCAGCTTGCACTGGACTATACATCCCATGCTACTATTCAGTAAGCAGCCTTAGAGCCCAAAAAATGGGAAAGTAGTGTCAGCGGAGGCACCCAAAAGAGAATGAGAATCTGAGAAGTGTGTTCTAGCACAGTGCTTCTCTGCCTCAGTCCTCAAGTACCCCCAACGGGCCATGTTTTCAAGTTTTACTTTACTTTGCACAGCTGCTTTAAATCAATATCAATGACATGGTATTGCTAAGAGCTATTTTATCTAAGGGAAGTTTCCAAAACATGGCCGGGTGGGGGTACTTGAGGACTGAGATTGAGAACCACTGTTCTAGCACACTAATAAACAGCAGGAGAGGCAGATCATCTGTTTTCGCAGCCAGAGCCATTTTTGCGTTTTTTTGCACACGTTTAAAAAATAAGTTTAGCCCTGAAGTGGATGTAAATCCCCCAAACATTATATATTTTCTGAAAGCAGACACCCTAGAGAATAAAATAGTGGTGGTTCCAACTTTTTTTTTTTGTCCAAAAAGTTTATTAGATTTTCAAGTTATACAAACAAGCATAACGGATTTGTAGTCATTACATTAGGTATAGATAGTCTTACAATTGACTATAGAAATATCAACAAAGAACACGTTTCCTAAACAGCACATCTATACACTTGAAATATAATCTATACTCAAATTGTTCATGGCATGTGTAGAGTGTTCTGAACATTAATGACGTTGCCATACGGCTTAGGAGGGTAATCCTTGGAAGGCTTGCATCAGAGCGTCTAGTAAACCAAAGCAGGCCGTCCCATATCCCCGACACCCCAAATGGGATTATACTGTGTTAGGAAGGGGCGGTTATGATTCAAATCCATGATAATGGTTTACTCGTTGGCTTAACTGGCCTTCACCATAAGCAAGATGGTTTTGGTAAAGTATGTCGTAGATACGGGGCCTCAGAAAGAGTATTTTTACATAATACCTTTTAAGTAGGCCCTGCTTTTGAAGGTTGTGGCAATAGTATGAGTAGTTTCTGTATACTGCATGGAGGGTTAGCATGTGGAATTAGGGAAGGAGTAGGTGTGGGGGGCGGAACTTTAGTCTCAGTGGATCATGTAAACTTAAGTATGGAATAAGTGTTTATTTCCACTGCTTGAAGAAGTCATGCGTTGCGTTGTAGCTCCCGAAAATCCGAGGAATTACGGAAGTGAAGCCAGCATGCCCATGTTTTCCGATATTTCATCGGATTTTCTCTCACTTGATGTATTAGGTTTTCCATGTCTGCTATGCGTTCTACACATTGCAGCCAGTCAGTAATTTTGGGAGGAGTGGTGCTTCTCCACAGGACAGAGGACAGGTATACATTGTTTTGCGGTATTAATGAGGCAGAGTGTTAGTGATTTCTTGTACGCCGAGTATGGTATAGACGTGTGATGAAGCAGGTATTGTGCCGGCAAGAAGTCTGGAGTGTACGTAGTGATTTGGATAATGGTGTCATGGACTTTCTTCCAGAATGGTTGTAGGTGTGGGCAATCCCACCAGATGTGGAGTAGTGTGCCCAAGGTCAAGTTGCATCACCAGCATAGCGGGGAGACACTAGGGTGGTATGTGTGAATTCTTTCAGGTGTGCGATACCAACGAGAGTACATTTTATAGTTATTTTCTTGGGCTGAGATGTTAATCCTTATGAATATGGTCATAAATTTGTTCCCGGCGTGATGTCGACGTGACGCTTCAGAGTTAGGGGAGGGGCCTGATGGTGGCGCCAGTGTGAGCGTACGGAGGTGGCTCGGATGTACCAGCGGGAGCAGAGTGGGGTGATAGACCACGGATGCTCCGGCGGACGTAGCCTCACATCAACAGCAACAGATGGGGATCTAGGGCTCGGAACCAGTAGGCGGAGAATGAGAGTTTAAAAGGCCCATTGCCAGCTATAGGAGTGGGGGAAGTTTCCAGTGTGTCTGCTTGGACCGGCCGGAGCCTGCCTACCCTCAACACTGCCTCCCCCCACCTTCCACTTACCCTTTGTGCTTACACCCAAACCGGCCACGTCTGGAGGGAAAAAAAAATAAGAGAGCAATCGGTCCCTACCCAAAAGAGGGAGCATTAAACGGACCAGGATGTCTCTGGAGCTTGGCAACTGTTCTTTACAACATACCAATGGATGGACCGGGACTGGGACTACTCTAGAGGGCTAGAATTGGAAAAATCAGCAAGAAGAAGTCCTCCCCAGGTACAAACTTGTTCCTTTATAATTAAAGCTATCCCAGAGACTCCTTTAGAGGGACCCTTCGTCACATTTGTATACTAAACAAAGCGCAACTGGGTGTCAAATGGTCTAGGAGAGGAGTCAAGCTGTGAGATATGTACTGTTAATCTGATATGAGAATATAGACCCCAGAAGAGGGTTTAAAGCTCTTGTACTGCTCTCTTTTGTCAGCAGATCCCCTTGTAAGCCGTGTAAAGGCTCTATATATCAATACATCGATAAGCATGAACTGATTAACAGGTAGAGCAGAGTCAAGATGTGAGATACACTGATGTCAATACACTGCGATTGCTGACCCCTGAAGAGTGTTTAGAGCTTCAGAATCGCTTGAAACCTATAGAGGGCCTATGATTGCTCTTTACAGACGGAAAGGTGGCGGGGGGAAAAAAGAGAGGATCTGGAAAAAACTAAGTGGAACTTTATTGCCAACAGGATTGAGAGGTCATAAGAGTGATTGCAAGCATAAGACTGGCCTATACCATATAAAGAGCATCTCACAGTTTCTCCTGTGGGATTGGTTTAATAAATATCAGCAGCCCATCTTAAGTACCAACTGATCAGTAATTGGAACTGAATGAAATTGAGTGTTACAAGGTTATTTGGAGCCACGCACACTGACTTAAAAGAGTGTTGGTTACATGCCCACATCTGGTGGTTTTGCCCACTGATACGACCGTTTTGGTTATCTATACTTCATTGGATTAAGGTGATTCAAGGAGATGAGGTCCCCAATGACCCGTTTGTGGTACTGTTACACTGTACAGGCAGGCCAGTAGGAGCATATAAAAAATCCACAACTCCTCACCTTCTTAATGCTGCCAAAGCATTGATTCCCAGACTATGGAAACAAAAAAATATACCCACGTTACGCCAATGGCTAACGGAAGTTGATCGCACATATTACATGGAAGACCTCACCCTCTCGCTCAGGAACAAATCTGATTATGTAACAAAAATATGGTCCTGCTGGTTTGCCTTTAAATACACAACAGCCTTTTCGGAAATTATGTCAAAACCTGAGTAAAATGTTTTACATGATGAATATTGTACACAAGAGTCAGGACCTGAGGAAACCCCACACCCCCCTACTCCCCTACCTTTTCCCTCTACCTCCCCCCATCTTCATCACTCTTTCTTCTTCTACTTTTCCTGTTTGCTTTCTCTGTTATCTATTCATGTTTAAGTATTTGATCTTTAATGGTACAACACCGTTATATGGTTGTGAGATAGCCGGGACATCAATGTCCGGGCTGTACCATAACAAGGAAGACGATCCTATCACTGAAAATTTGAAAAATAGAGAAAAAACCTAATTACCCTGGGCAATGATGTTAGATATAGAAACCTGTCTTTCTATGCTGAGCAGGAATTAGCCCCTTTCTTGTCAGAGGGTATACGATATATTATGTACACGCACCTTTATAACCCATACACCCCATATATCAATCATATCCTTGTTATGTGATATATACCATTTTTTGTACCATTTTTCTTTTTCACTTGTCTGTAATTTTGCAATATTGTTATTTCCTTTTTTCTTAAATAAAAAAAAATAATTAAAAAAAAAAAAAAAAGGAGTGTTGGTTATTATATGAAACTGCCTTTTTTCCTCTTTGGTTTTTGGCCAATGCACTTTGTTTGTTTTGTCTACCAATATATTATATAAGACAAAATCAGTCCAACCTGTGAAAAGGAGCCAAATAGCGGGTCATACCGCCTCAAACTAACTGAGACTATAGACACTGGTAATACACAGTAATGCCCTGTACACACGGTCGGACATTGATCGGACATTCCGACAACAGAATCCATGGATTTTTTCCGACGAATGTTGGCTCAAACTTGTTTTGCACACACACGGTCGCACAAAGTTGTTGGAATTTCCGAATGCCAAGAACGCGGTGACGTACACCACGTACGACGAGACTATAAAAGGGCAGTTCAGTACCAAGCACGGCACCCTTTGGGCTCCTTTTGCTAATCTTGTGTTAGTAAAAGTTTAGTGAGAGACGATTCGCGCTTTTTCAGACTCGTGCTTTTCAGATCGTATTTCTGCTGTTCATTTTGTGCTTGTGGGTTTGTATCTGGTCTTCAGTGTGTGCAGCGAGTTACCATTGACTTTGTCATTGTGTTCTTGTCCGTTCGTTACTGATTTTCAGGTGGCTCTTCACAGGCCTTGCTGTTCTTCAGTGCGTTCTGTTACTTCGTTCTGAGCAGCTGACCGTTTTCTAGCCATGTTGCATGTACGTACTCATCGTAGAGTTTGTGCTGTGCAGGGGGCTTGGTGTTGGGGTCCTTACTTTGACACAAGCCCAGTCCATGAACAGGGCGAGGAGGAGTTCATGGACCAAGAATTGGTTACTCCAGCGTGACCAATTCTGTCACATGCCTTTGCTCCGTGAGATCTGTGAGAATAATCCTGATGATTTCAGGAACTTTCTCCGGATGACGAACCCTGTATTTCACCATTTGTTGGCTTTGCTGACCCCCTATATCAGCAGGCAGGATACCTGCACGAGGCAAGCCATCACTCCGGAGCAGAGGTTAGTCGCCACCCTGCGGTACTTGGCAACGGGGAGAAGCCTGCAGGACCTCAAAATCTCGACAGGCATCTCTCCCCAGGCTCTGGGGATCATTATCCCGGAGACCTGTTCTGCCATCATCCAGGTCCTGCAGAAGGAGTATATTAAGGTAAGATTTATCCTTTAACATCACATTTTATTGTATTTAATGTTTGATAATGTATTGTACTTCTTTCCTCATTCCCTAATTCCCATGATTGTAATATGCCTCATGCATGCTGGATTTTTATGTAATTTTTTTTTTGTCCGTCATACATATTTGCCTTCACTTACCTCCCCAGCATGCTCTCCTGGGCCTATATTCACTTTGTGTAGTCACTTAACAATGTATTTTGTCAGCTCCATAGTGCTTTACCCTAAATACCCCCTAAAATGTGTAAAATTGTGATTTGTGCTTTAAATTCAGGCAGAGTGCCAGAGGCTTTTATTTTTTTTTTTTTTTGGGTCCCAAAATCATTTGGAACCCTCCCTCCCCCAACTGCTAATTTAGCTGATACCAATCCTCTATCTGCTGACTTTGCCAAACCCATACACACTATACCCACCTCTTTTGTGGTCAGATTTATGGATGAATTCACCAAAGCATGTAGTGAAAGGGCCTGCCTGAATACTTTCAAATGATACTGTTTAAAGTTTTTGTATCCTATTATTATTTTAATAGGTAATATCAAGATGTAAAACTGTGCTAAAATGTGTACAGTGTGTATTTATATCTTTGTATTATGACACTTCTTACCTGTCCAGTGGGCTGCCAATAGTGTAAGTAAGGAGGGGCTGGCCAAAGTAATACACATTATTTAGGCATTCATCTCTCAATGAAGTGGAGAGGTTTACCTGTCCAAAACATCCCCCCCCCCCTAAAATTTTTAAAATGGCCCATGAGAGGGTGGGGGGGGGGGGGATCTGATAGGTGGACCTTATACCTTTTTGTCTCTAAATACTCCCTAAAAAAATGTTATACTGATGTTGGCCAAGAATGTTTGTGTCTAATCTGCTTTCCATGTTTATGTGCAAAATTATATTTTTTTTTTTCTTGTTTGACTCCACAGTTTCCTTCCAACCCACAGGAATGGCAGACTGTGGCCTCCCACTTTGCCCAGCGGTGGGACTTTCCTAACTGCGTCGGAGCAATTGATGGGAAACATGTCCACATCGTCCCACCACCCAACTCGGGGTCATACTATTATAACTACAAGGGGTTCAATAGTATTGTGATGTTGGCGGTGGTGTCGGCTACTTACGAGTTCCTGTATGTGGACATGGGGAAGAATGGCCGGAAGTCATCGCCCACACGGAGTTCTAAAGGCATCTCCAGAATGGCAGCTTGGTCTTGCCACCTCCAGAAGACAATGCTGGCCATTATTCCAAACACTTCTTACACCGATACACATAGCGGAATATAAACTCAATCACATCATCCTGGCTTGCTGTGTTCTTCACAACTTTTTAAGGAGAAATTCTTGGAACTAAGCTGGGTCAGTTGGGCCTGAGGCCGGAATTCATAATGAACCAACCCTGACGGCGAGTGAAATTGGCCGTCCTGGCTTTCCCCCCCCCCGAGTGCCTGCGAGGTCCGTATAAGATACATGGAATACTTTGCTGGTAGGGGGGGCATCGATATGCCAGACAATGTCTGAGACATTTTTTAAATTAAAAAAAAATTTAAACTGAACAAATATTTGCCTAGATTTTAATGCTTGTCTTTCTTTTAGCTGACCATGACTGAAATTTGGGAAGTCCTGAAAATGGCGTGATTGTGTAAAATAATAAAGCACTGTTGGATGTTATTTACTAAAGGAAAATACACTTTGCACTACAAGTGCACTTGAGACTGCACTGAAACTGCACTTGTAGTGCAAAGTGGATTTGCCTTTAGTAAATAACCCCCATTGCCACTGAAAACAAAAACTTTACTACAAAAAATGCTTTGCAGCATTGAAAGAAGAAGCCACACATTGTTGATTCTCAATCTTTTTAATCAAAGCACAATCACATGTGCATTTAGAAAAGGTTTTTAAAACAAACCAACATGTTTGTTGTATATCATTTTTTTGGGTCACATTAAAAGTAGAAATTGCCTTTTAAGGTAAAACAGGCATGTTTAAAACCAAAAAGAAATACACAACTCTGGAACTTACAAAGTTCAACTTTTCAAGAAAGTGAAGGTAATATCAGACATGATTATTTATAAACTGTGGAATTCTGACCTGTCCACACCAATAAATGCAATGACATTTGTCCATCCCAGTTATTTGAAGCAAAAAAAGAAGGGATAGTAGCGGGACTTTGCATGAGACATGTCAATGAATGTATAAGCTAGTTGGTCAGAATCAAATTAAATTAACCTGAAACCAGTACTATATCTGAAACCCATAACGTAATGTAATGTCCATAGTTATTCGTAAAGCCTGGAATACCATAATCGCAAGGGATTTTCAAGATGATAATGGTGCAAAATAGTTTAATAAAATTCATCATAGGACATAGTATAAAAATACATCGTAAGACATAGTAAAGCATATACAGACAGTAAATATAATTCGTTCAATAGGTACAAATTCAAAGAGAGAATTATTTTGTAATACAACAGTATGTGCATCCATGGGTTGGTAACTCAACGTGTTTCTTGGCTTCAACCAATCATCAGGAGTCAGATGCAAATTAACTAAAAAATGGAGCAATGAAACATCTATTAGCATACAAACAGTAATGGATGGGTGGGTGGAAGGTAAGTACAGAGGAAACGTAGGTTTCAATAATACTCACAAACAATTCATTGGTCAATAACAACTAATGTACTGGGATTTGTCAGTGGTCTGGGCCAACAAAGTCTCACCTGGGGTTGAGCCAGAGAACATTCCCCCAAACCCAAGGGCCACAGCCGCCAAGGAGATCGGAGCACCCCAAAACCACCTAAGCAGGAGTGAACAAACAGGCCGCAGAACACAGGGGAAGCTGTAAGGAAAGAAAGGAAATTACTAAGTGAGAGTGAAAGGGATGGGAGTGAGTGTGTATGTGTAAAAATGGATGTCTCAACCTAGGCTGCACATCAAGGGATGGATGAGTGTGAATATGTGAATCACTAGGAACCAGTGAGAAATGTGATAGGTCATGAATGATGATAGGGAGAGATGAGTGTGAGGGAAAGGGGATGTGTGTGCATCGTAAGGGTAAACCAAAGCTGCAAATGACCTGAATGGGAGTGTGGGGAATTGAAGTAATTACCTGTGTGGTACAAGTGCAAAGCAGGCTGGTCGCTCCACCACCGCAGCGATGCATGGAGCGAATCGGTCAGAGGCCACCGCTAACTTACCACGGTCGAGGGCGTGCTCACGCCAACGTCATGTGGGGCCATGGTGGTGGCATGTGAAGGGGGGGAAACTCCCTCCGCGATAGAACCAATCACGGTAGGTTCCTGCCCCCACACTGCCTACTATGTCCTACGATGAATTTTATTAAACTATTTTGCACCATTATAATCTTGAAAATCCCTTGCGATTATGGTATTCCAGGCTTTACGAATAACTATGGACATTACATTACGTTATGGGTTTTAGATATAGTACTGGTTTCAGGTTATTTTAATTTGATTCTGACCAGCTAGCTTATACATTCATTGACATGTCTCATGCAAAGTCCCGCTACTATCCCTTCTTCTTTTTTGATTTATAAACTGTGTTTGATATTGCGTTCAGCAGATGGGGTGAAGTCACCCCTGGAAAATCCAAATTTTGAAGATGCACACAAATTATGGGGGATGAAGGTTCGTGTTTTGTGGGTGCAACCCCTTCCTCTCAGCTACTTTATTATTGAGGAAGGGGTTGAACCCCCAAAATACGTACATTGATCTCCCGTGATGGCAGATAGCACATGTTGACACACTGTGTGCATCTTCAAAATTTGTCTTTTCTATAATATGTCACAAAATTTGAGAAAAATTGTCAGAAAAACAAAGCAGAAATAAGTTAGGGGTTTTAAACTCTCCCTAAAACATCAATGATGTTCTTCATTTTGTTTTGAACATCATTGATGTTTTCCAAGTCCCTATTACACCCCATGATCTCCCCGATCAGGATCTGGGCACTTTCACTGGTGAAATGACCTTCATCCACAACATCACGATCACCTAAAAATATATAAAAAAAAAAAAACATGTATTATAAATATGCCGACATCCATCTCTTACCTGAGCCTGTGGTCGCAGACACTCACCTGTTGTGGTGACAATTTCCACCACGTCTCCCTCCTCCTCCTGCTGTGTTTGGGGGATTTCCCCATCTTTCTGAGGTGGGGGGTCTGTTGTCTCCTCTGATGAGTGGTGTCCTCCTCCGAGTCTTTTCTCCCCTATGTAAAAAAAAAATAGGTATACTTAGCACAGATATTTGATGGCAGAAATAGGAATATGAAACATTGCTTGGAAGTGGGGTACAATTGTCTGTTTTGGCAGAAATCCAAGATGAAGAAATATTTATTTCCTTTGTCAAGCTTGAATACTTGCCTGTTTTGTACAAGCTTCACAAATGGAGACACCCCTATAGTATACACTGGAGCACCTGTGTGGGCCCCCTAATAAAAAGGGTGTTCTTGTGTCCCACACTAGTGCTCCAGCGTCCAGATGTGTAAACAGCTGCTGAGTGTCTTCTCCTTACACAGAATCTAGTTTGCATTTCATTCTAGTTACAAACTTATTGAGACAACAAAATTATTTTAAGAGAAGTAGGCCATAAAAAATGTCTTGAAATGCATCTGGACAAAACATGGTGTTTTATTGGCCGAACGAACAATGTGTCCTACGAACGAATAATGTGTCCATGAACGTGAAAGTTGACATTTTAAACTGTACAACAGTAAAGAAAAGCACATGGAGCAGCACGAATGTAATAAAAATAAACAATAGGAACACAGGACAACTACTTACTTTTTTGCAGCACTCTCCTGATCCTTCTATACTGATCGTGCTCCCTGATTTTGAGGTCCGACCACCGCTTCCTGAGTTAATCCTTGGATTGCCGTACCCCAAAATTACGGTGCAGACTCTTCACAACTTTCTCCATGATTTTGGCCTTTCTGACATTGGGGTTGGGGTAAGGTCCATACTTCCCATCATAGTCGGCACTCTTCAGTATGTCAACCATCTCCACCATCTCAACAAAGCACATATTCAATGTCTTAAATCATCTCCTCCGGGATCCTGACGTTTCTGGCTCTGGCCTTTCCTCCTCCTCCTCGTTGCTGTAATTATCAGACACCTGCTCTTTCTCCACCATGTGCTCTTCCCCACTGCGCCGAACGAGAAGGGGCGGGCAATAGAGTAAAAAGATTTTCAGGGGCGGGCGGAGTTTCACGCATGTGCAGTGTATAAAAAGCGTAACCCACGTGCGTAGTACGTACGAACTGTGTGCGGAGGAAGGAGTATCGGAAGCGCCGATCGTGATAATGAAGGTAACATTTAAACTTTGGCCTATACTGTTGATAGATTGAGGCCTATATTGGGTAAATATTAGGAGACTTTAGCCTGACATTAGGGTTTGTCTTGTGTATTGCAGATAAAATGGATGGCTTCGATGACCACAATTTCCTCCCCCTGTTCATAGACAAATACAGGGAGCTGCCCTGTCTGTGGCAGGTGAAACACCCGCAATATAATCAAACAAAAGAGGCAGGCAGCGCTGGAGAAACTGCTGGAGTTGGTGAAGCTGGTGGTCCCCACAGCAACCATCCCCTATTTAAAAGCCAAAATTGGTGGCCTGAGGAGCACTTATCTTAGGGAGCGCAAGAAGGTCCAGGATTGCCAGAGATCCGGAGCTGCAGCAGATGACGTTTATGTCCCCAGTCTGTGGTACTATGAGAGACTACGTTTTCTGTCAGACCAGACTGAAGTCAGGGAATCCCTCTCAACCCTTCCTTCCACTCTTCCTTCCACCCTATCTTCCACCCCATCTGAGGCTTCCGATGTCCAACCTGGGACTTCCAGCCAGGAAGAAGTGGAGGAGCCCAACTTGAGCAGGTATAGCATTGTTCTACAGATTTCTGGTCAATAAATAAATGTTTTTTACTAGATGTTATTATTGATCACTAATTGCCGATTTAATAAAGTGTTTTACATATCAATAGACAGACAGTAGTGGGCAAAAATAATTGGGACAAGAATGAAAAATGCTGGGCTCAGAATGATAGTCTGTTATATTTGTTAACATTCAATTTGCAACAGTCATGAGATGAAAATTGTGTGTGATTGATGAAGAAAAAACGAAAAACTATGTCCCTTTTTCATACACAGGAAGACCTCAGCCAGGAGGAGGCTGTGGAATGTGGCACACAGGAGGAGGCTGTGGAATGTGGCACACAGGAGGAGGCGGGGGTTAGTGGCAGCCAGGAGGAGGCGGGGGTAAGTGGCAGCCAGGAGATGGCAGGGCCCAGTAGGAGCCTCACAGAATCCCAGGTCCCTCCCCTCCGCCTTCCAACTAAAAGACCCAGGAAGGGGAGTAACGTGGAGGTTTCAGCACTCAGGATGATTCAGGAGGCTGATTCAGGAGGCTTCTGCGTCCCTCAGAACCACCCCCACTTGTGAAGAAGCCTTTGCCTCCATGGCTACCACAAAACTGCAGGACATGCAAGAAGGCATGTGTGAGGAAATCATTTATAAAACATTAAGTAAGGGGTTGAGGGGCGAAATCGCACCCAATACCCACCTGAGTGAGTTGGACCATCATCCTCCTCCTCCTGCCACAACTCCACCACCACAGACACAGCGTGGAAGGAAGACAAGAGAGTGATGACCTGAGTTCAGTCTGGTCTGACAAAAGATGCAGGCTCTTGTATGACCACAGCCTGGGGACATGTATGTCATCTGCTGCTGTTCATGATTAGGGATGAGCTTCGTGTTCGAGTCGAACCCATGTTCGACTCGAACATCGGCTGTTCGGTCGTTCGCCGAATTGCGAACGATATGGGCCGTTCGCGCCAAATTCGTGTGGCGCGTCACGGCCCATAATTCACTGCGGCATCGCAGTGCATTGCTGGCTGATGATTGGCCAAGCATGCACTATGACCCGCATGCTTGGCCAATCACAGCGCCGTCAGTAGAGAGAGCTGTAATTGGCCAAAGCCAGGGTGGCTTTGGCCAATTATGGCTCAGGGGATTTAGTACACACCCCACACTATATAAGGCCGCCTGCACGGCGGCCCTGTGTAGTGTGTGTTCCGGTGTGCTGAGAGATAGAGAGAGAGAGAGACAGTGTCATTTGATTTGAGTTAGATAGATTAGGCAGAACAGTCAGTCAGTTAGCTGCACTTACAGTGTATTGTGTATATATATGCATCCCAGGTGTTGCATATATATATATACACTGTATTCAGTTTAGCTAGATCCGTTCCTGTTATCTTCTATCTAGACTATTTACATTTAGTGCAGTGTGTCCTGCTCACAGTGTTCAGCTAGATCCGTTCCTGCTATTTACATTCAGTGCAGTGCGTCCTGCTCACAGTGTTCAGCTAGATCCGTTCCTGGTATTTACATTTAGTGCAGTGCGTCCTGCTCACAGTGTTCAGCTAGATCCGTTCCTGCTATTTACATTCAGTGCAGTGCGTCCTGCTCACAGTGTTCAGCTAGATCCGTTCCTGGTATTTACATTTAGTGCAGTGCGTCCTGCTCACAGTGTTCAGCTAGATCCGTTCCTGCTATTTACATTCAGTGCAGTGCGTCCTGCTCACAGTGTTCAGCTAGATCCGTTCCTGGTATTTACATTTAGTGCAGTGCGTCCTGCTCACAGTGTTCAGCTAGATCCGTTCCTGCTATTTACATTCAGTGCAGTGCGTCCTGCTCACAGTGTTCAGCTAGATCCGTTCCTGGTATTTACATTTAGTGCAGTGCGTCCTGCTCACAGTGTTCAGCTAGATCCGTTCCTGCTATTTACATTCAGTGCAGTGCGTCCTGCTCACAGTGTTCAGCTAGATCCGTTCCTGCTATTTACATTCAGTGCAGTGCGTCCTGCTCACAGTGTTCAGCTAGATCCGTTCCTGGTATTTACATTTAGTGCAGTGCGTCCTGCTCACAGTGTTCAGCTAGATCCGTTCCTGCTATTTACATTCAGTGCAGTGCGTCCTGCTCACAGTGTTCAGCTAGATTCGTTCCTGGTATTTACATTTAGTGCAGTGCGTCCTGCTCACAGTGTTCAGCTACATCCGTTCCTGCTATTTACATTCAGTGCAGTGCGTCCTGCTCACAGTGTTCAGCTAGATCCGTTCCTGCTATTTACATTCAGTGCAGTGCGTCCTGCTCACAGTGTTCAGCTAGATCCGTTCCTGCTATTTACATTCAGTGCAGTGCGTCCTGCTCACAGTGTTCAGCTAGATCCGTTCCTGGTATTTACATTTAGTGCAGTGCGTCCTGCTCACAGTGTTCAGCTACATCCGTTCCTGCTATTTACATTCAGTGCAGTGCGTCCTGCTCACAGTGTTCAGCTAGATCCGTTCCTGCTATTTACATTCAGTGCAGTGCGTCCTGCTCACAGTGTTCAGCTAGATCCGTTCCTGCTATTTACATTCAGTGCAGTGCGTCCTGCTCACAGTGTTCAGCTAGATCCGTTCCTGGTATTTACATTTAGTGCAGTGCGTCCTGCTCACAGTGTTCAGCTAGATCCGTTCCTGCTATTTACATTCAGTGCAGTGCGTCCTGCTCACAGTGTTCAGCTAGATCCGTTCCTGCTATATACATTTAGTGCAGTACGTCCTGCTCACAGTGTTCAGCTAGATCCGTTCCTGTTATCTTCCTACTGACAGGCAGGCTTGTCTGGTTACAGTATATAAAGCTACCTGAAGAAAATTACAGGTGTTCTTTTTGATCCTATTAGTACCACGGTCAGGCAGCTAGACTATTTACATTTAGTACAGTGTGTCCTGCTCACAGTGTTCAGCTAGATCCGTTCCTGTTATCTTCCTACTGACAGGCAGGCTTGTCTGGTTACAGTATATAAAGCTACCTTAAGAAAATTACAGGTGTTCTTTTTGATCCTATTAGTACCACGGTCAGGCAGCTAGACTATTTACATTTAGTACAGTGCGTCCTGCTCACAGTGTTCAGCTAGATCCGTTCCTGTTATCTTCCTACTGACAGGCAGGCTTGTCTGGTTACAGTATATAAAGCTACCTGAAGAAAATTACAGGTGTTCTTTTTGATCCTATTAGTACCACGGTCAGGCAGCTAGACTATTTACATTTAGTACAGTGTGTCCTGCTCACAGTGTTCAGCTAGATCCGTTCCTGTTATCTTCCTACTGACAGGCAGGCTTGTCTGGTTACAGTATATAAAGCTACCTTAAGAAAATTACAGGTGTTCTTTTTGATCCTATTAGTACCACGGTCAGGCAGCTAGACTATTTACATTTAGTACAGTGCGTCCTGCTCACAGTGTTCAGCTAGATCCGTTCTTGCTATTTACATTCAGTGCAGTGCGTCCTGCTCACAGTGTTCAGCTAGATCCGTTCCTGGTATTTACATTTAGTGCAGTGCGTCCTGCTCACAGTGTTCAGCTAGATCCGTTCCTGCTATTTACATTCAGTGCAGTGCGTCCTGCTCACAGTGTTCAGCTAGATCCGTTCCTGCTATATACATTTAGTGCAGTACGTCCTGCTCACAGTGTTCAGCTAGATCCGTTCCTGTTATCTTCCTACTGACAGGCAGGCTTGTCTGGTTACAGTATATAAAGCTACCTTAAGAAAATTACAGGTGTTCTTTTTGATCCTATTAGTACCACGGTCAGGCAGCTAGACTATTTACATTTAGTACAGTGTGTCCTGCTCACAGTGTTCAGCTAGATCCGTTCCTGTTATCTTCCTACTGACAGGCAGGCTTGTCTGGTTACAGTATATAAAGCTACCTTAAGAAAATTACAGGTGTTCTTTTTGATCCTATTAGTACCACGGTCAGGCAGCTAGACTATTTACATTTAGTACAGTGCGTCCTGCTCACAGTGTTCAGCTAGATCCGTTCTTGCTATTTACATTCAGTGCAGTGCGTCCTGCTCACAGTGTTCAGCTAGATCCGTTCCTGGTATTTACATTTAGTGCAGTGCGTCCTGCTCACAGTGTTCAGCTAGATCCGTTCCTGCTATTTACATTCAGTGCAGTGCGTCCTGCTCACAGTGTTCAGCTAGATCCGTTCCTGCTATATACATTTAGTGCAGTACGTCCTGCTCACAGTGTTCAGCTAGATCCGTTCCTGTTATCTTCCTACTGACAGGCAGGCTTGTCTGGTTACAGTATATAAAGCTACCTTAAGAAAATTACAGGTGTTCTTTTTGATCCTATTAGTACCACGGTCAGGCAGCTAGACTATTTACATTTAGTACAGTGCGTCCTGCTCACAGTGTTCAGCTAGATCCGTTCCTGTTATCTTCCTACTGACAGGCAGGCTTGTCTGGTTACAGTATATAAAGCTACCTGAAGAAAATTACAGGTGTTCTATCCCAGCTTAGTGCAGCTACAGGCCATTAGTATGTCTGGAAGGCCAAGAAGGAGAGGCAGACAGTCACAAGCCAATAAGAGAGGGCAAGCAGGCTCTGTGTCTAGTGCTGGTCGTGGAGACGGTGCATCCTCATCAGCACGTGGCCATGGGACACGCTTGGCCTTTTTTTCGGCAGCTGGCCGTGTTGAGCCGCAACATGCGGAAGACTTGGTCGAGTGGATGACCAAGCCGTCCTCATCCTCCTCATCCTCTCTCACCCATGCCCAGGGTGCTTTGTCTGGCAAAGCAGCGGCCTCTTCCCTCAGCTCAATGTCATCAGTGACTCCTTCCCTAGCTCCACCATGTCCTCATGAGGATTCCCTCGAACTGTTTGACCACAGTGTTGGGTACATGCTCCAGGAGGATGCCCAGCGTTTGGAAGGCTCTGATGATGATACTGAGCTCAATGAAGGCAGTAACATGAGCACGGACAGAGGGGGTGCCCAAGAAGGACAGCAATCTGGCAGTCATGCTCCCCCTGCTGCAGCATACTGCCAGGTTTGCTCCAGTGATGAGGAGGGAGGGGATGATGAGGTCACTGACTCAACGTGGGTGCCTGATAGGAGAGAGGAGGAGGAGGAGGAGGAGGAGGAGGTGGCACATCACCAACTAGGCAGGATGCCCTCCAGGGGCCAGCCTAAGGGCAGCACATTGACTGCATCACACCCCAAAGCTCCACATGTGCAGGGCGCTGCAGTCTCTGCGCGTTATTCAAAAAGTTCTTTGGTGTGGGCCTTTTTTGAGACGAGTGCATCAGATCGCACCGCTGCTATTTGCAACATATGTCTCAAGCGTATCTCGCGTGGCCAAAACATCTCCCGCTTGGGTACCACATGCTTGACCAGACATATGTTGACCTGCCATGCAGTTCGTTGGCAAGCGTATCTAAAAGACCCACACCAAAGAACAAAGACGATCTCTCCTTGCTCCTCATCAGCTGAGATTTCCAACCCCACTAGACCTTCAGTCCTCTCTGAGACCTGCAGTGAGAGGAATGAAGGTGTAGAATTAGGTGTGTCACAGCCAAGTACTTGTGGGCAATCTGCTTTTGGTACACCGACGTCAGATTGTACCAGGCAAATTTCCCTGCCCCAGCTGCTGCACCGCCGAAAGAAGTTTGCTCCCAGCCATCCACATGCCCAGCGGTTGAATGCTAGCTTGGCAAAATTGCTAGCACTTCAACTGCTGCCTTTTCAGTTGGTAGACTCTGCCCCCTTCCGTGAGTTTGTGGAATGTGCGGTTCCTCAGTGGCAGGTACCCAAACGCCACTTTTTCTCACGGAAGGCGATTCCGGCTCTCTACCGGCATGTGGAAGGCAATGTCCATGCCTCGCTGGACAGGGCGGTCAGCGGTAAGGTGCATATTACCGCTGACTCATGGTCCAGCAGGCATGGACAGGAACGTTACTTAAGTTTCACGGCGCATTGGGTGACTCTGCTGGCAGCTGGGAAGGATGCAGGACAAGGTGCAGTAGTGTTGGAGGTTGTTCCGCCACCACGCCTCCAAAATGCTGATTGTGACACACCTCTCTCCTCCACCCCCTCCTCTTCTTCTTCCTCCATGGCCTCTTCCTCGGAACCAGCGGTGCTCCGTAGGCGTTCAAGGGGCTACGCAAGTACGCAGGCCAAAAGATGCCATGCGGTGCTTGAGCTGGTGTGCTTGGGGGACAGGAGCCACACTGGGGCAGAGGTTCTGTCAGCTCTGCAGGGGCAGGTTCAGAGGTGGTTGACGCCACGCCAACTTAAGGCAGGAATGGTGGTTTGCGACAATGGCACCAACCTCCTCTCTGCCCTCCGACAGGGACAACTGACCCATGTGCCCTGTTTGGCTCACGTCCTTAACTTGGTGGTGCAGCGGTTCTTGGGCAGGTACCCGGGCTTACAGGATGTCCTGAGGCAGGCCAGGAAAGTCTCTGTGCATTTCCGCCGGTCATATAATGCCAGTGCTCGGCTGACGGACCTCCAAAAGGAGTTTAACCTGCCCAAGAACCGCCTAATCTGTGACATGCCCACCAGGTGGAACTCGACGTTGGCCATGCTGCAGCGGCTGCACACGCAGCAGAGGGCCATCAATGAGTACCTGTGCGACTATGGCACCAGGACAGGGTCAGGGGACCTTGGTTTTTTTTCCCCACGCCAGTGGGCCATGATCAGGGATGCATGCACTGTCCTGTCACCATTCGAGGAGGCCACGAGGATGGTGAGCACTGACAGTGCATGCATCAGTGACACTGTCCCCCTTGTCCACCTGTTGGAGCACACGCTGCGTGGAATAATGGACAGGGCACTTGAGGCAGAACAGAGGCAGGAAGAGGAGGACTTCCTTAGCTCTCAAGGCCCCCTTTATCCAGACAGTGTTCCCAGGAAGAGGACGAGGAGGAGGAGGAGGAGGAGGAAGATTGTGTCAGTATGGAGGTGGAGCCTGGCACTCAGCATCAGCAGTCTTTAAGGGATCAGTCCCAAGGAACACATGGACTTGTACGTGGCTGGGAGGAGGTGGCTGCGGACGTCGTTGTCCTTAGTGACCCAGAGGACTCCGGACCGAATGCCTCAGCAAACCTACGCTGCATGGCCTCCCTGATCCTGCAAAGCCTGCGTAAGGATCCTCGTATTCGTGGTATCAAGGAGAAGGACCAATACTGGCTGGCAACCCTCCTTGATCCACGTTACAAGGGTAAGGTTGCGGACCTTATCTTGCCATCGCAGAGGGAGCAGAGGATGAAACATCTTCGGGAGGCCTTGCAGAAAGGTCTGTGCAACGCGTTCCCAGAGACTGGGAGGTTACAAACTCCTGTTTCTGGACAACGTGTTGCTGAGGCTTCGGTCAGTCAAAGAAGGAGCGGTGGAGAAGGTGGCCGTCTGACCGATGCGTTCAGACAATTTTTTGGTCCGCAGCCCCAAGGTATGATCGGTTCCAGCAACCATCGCCAGCGTCTGTTTTACATGGTGCAGGAATACCTAGGGGCAAGATCAGACTTGGACACCTTTCCCACCGAAAATCCTCTGGGTTACTGGGTCTTGAGGATGGATCACTGGCCAGAGCTTGCACAGTATGCAATTGAGCTACTGGCCTGTCCTGCATCCAGCGTTCTTTCGGAACGCACATTCAGTGCTGCTGGAGGCGTGGTAACCGATCACAGGGTGCGTCTGTCCACCGACTCGGTCGATCGGCTGACCTTCATAAAAATGAATCAGTCTTGGATCACCACCAGCTACCAAGCACCTGATGCAGATGTAACCGAATAATTTTTTTTGAAATCTCAGATCCCTTCAAAGACTGCCTATGCTGATGCTGAGTGACTATCCCTGAGTAATTATCCTCTTCCTCCTCAATCATCACGCTGATAGCTTGTAAGAACATTTTTGGTTCTGGGCGCCACCACCAGTGCCTAAGGCACAATTTTTCAGCCCCTGTTTAACAGGGGCGTGTAATTACAATTTTTGATGTAATACTTTGCAGCAGGGCTCGTTCCTGCATTCCAACTAGAGTGTCTGTGAGGGGTTGCAGTGTTGTGGCACCAGCACCAGTGCCTAAGACCCAATTTTTCAGCCCCTGTCTAACAGGGGCGTGTAATTACAATTTTTGATGCAATACTTTGCAGCAGGGCTTGTTCCTGCGTTTCAACTAGAGTGTCTGTGAGGGGTTGCAGTGTTGTGGCACCAGCACCAGTGCCTAAGACCCAATTTTTCTGCCCCTGTCTAACAGGGGCGTGTAATTACAATTTTTGATGCAATACTTTGCAGCAGGGCTCGTTCCTGCGTTCCAACTAGAGTGTCTGTGAGGGGTTGCAGTGTTGTGGCACCAGCACCAGTGCCTAAGGCCCAATTTTTCTGCCCCTGTCTAACAGGGGCGTGTAATTACAATTTTTGATGCAATACTTTGCAGCAGGGCTCGTTCCTGCGTTCCAACTAGAGTGTCTGTGAGGGGTTGCAGTGTTGTGGCACCAGCACCAGTGCCTAAGGCCTAATTTTTCAGCTCCTGTTCAACAGGGGCATGTAATTACAATTCTTGATCTAATATTTCACAGCAGGGCCCTGTGAGGGCTTACAGTGTTTTGGCCACAGCAACACCTAAGGCCCAAATTTCTGCTGAGTATATAGGGCAGGACCCTACTTTCAAACATCTAACTTACAAACGACTCCTACTTGCAAACGGAAGGAGACAACAGGAAGTGAGATGAAATCTACCCCTAAGGAAGGGAAATTCTCTCCTGTAAGAGTTAATATGGGAAAACAATTTCTCCTTTCCACTGATGCTTTCCAATCCTTGTTCCACAAAAAAACCCAAATTTTCAAAAAACATTTTTCATTGGGACAAAAAAGTGAGGTGAAATCTTCTGAAGAGGAGGAAAGACGCAAAACAAATGTCACAGGGGTGATAACCCTTCCCTATGTTTTCCAAAAAGCTTAGAAAAGATTTTTTGGCTGGAGCTAAACACATTAAAAATGTTCAAAATTACAAACAGATTCTACTTAACAACAAACCTACAGTCCCTGTCTTGTTTGCACCGCCTGAATACTGCTGTTCAGAGTATATAGGGACCTTTCCTTATTTTAATTTGGGTGCGGGGTTCCCCTTAATATCCATACAAGACCCAAAGGGCCTGGTAATGGACTGGGGGGTACCCATGCCGTTTGTCTCACTGATTTTCATCCATATTGCCATGACCCGACATGACATTAAACCCGCAAGCAGTTTTAAATGAGATTTTTTCCTTTAAAAATGACATTTGGTGCAGGGACTGTTCTAAACATGGGAAACACGCGTCACTTTACAGGCATACTATAGACACCCCCCAGGTACGATATTTAAAGGAATATTTCACTTTTTTTTTTTTACTTTAAGCATCATTAAAATCACTGCTCCCGAAAAAACGGCCGTTTTTAAAAGTTTTTTTTGCATTGATACATGTCCCCTGGGGTAGGACCCGGGTCCCCAAACCCTTTTTAGGACAATACCATGCAAATTAGCCTTTAAAATGAGCACTTTTGATTTCGAACGTTCGAGTCCCATAGACGTCAATGGGGTTCTAACGTTCGTGCGAACTTGCGGTCCGTTCGCGGGTTCTGGTGCGAACCGAACCGGGGGGTGTTCGGCTCATCCCTATTCATGATCTCTTGGACTTCTGGACCAGATTGTACTCCCTTATATATGGACTCCTCAGGCCACCAATTTTGCATTAAAATAATTGATATGTGCCCTGGGGGCCAAAGGCTTCACCAATTTCTGCTGTTTCTCCAGCGTTGCCTCCCTCTTTCTTTGGTTAGGACCCCTTAATAAATTTTTGGTTTGATTTATTATACTCGCCTATGTGTGTTTTCCTTCAAAAAAGACAGAGTTTGTTTGTGAGGAGGCAGGTACATTTCAAAAATACGGTCGGAATTTCCGACAACAAGCTCCGATCGCACATTTTCCGTTGGAAAATCCAACTGTGTGTACAGGGCATAAGTGTTGGAACTGTTTTTCTTTTTTTCCGGTTTTCTCCTTACAGCAGTGATAAAAAGGACGCTATTTGTAACTATAAGGGGTGAATCTCTTTGAACTCCTTGTAAAACAAAGATCAAGTGGGGGAGGAAGAAGATAACAAAAGAGAACGCGAGGTAGGTCGCAAAAAGCGACAGAACCCAAGACCCCAAAAGAGAGAGAGAATTTAGATACGAGTACAATTCAGAAATACCTTAAGGACGCAAGTTCAAAAAGTCCTGGGCTGGAAAAAAAGCAACTGGGCACAAAAGAAAAGAAGTGAGAGCAGGTGAAACAAAGTGGATCAAGGAGAAAAATCCAGGGAAGAGTTGGACTCCGAGGGAGAACTTGATCTCTGCAAAATAGAAGAACGAAGGAACATGACTTTAATTCCAATGAAAATGGAAATGCTGGAAATGTTTGCTAAACTAGAAAACCTGATTAAAACTGAGATTTCGAATGTAAGGATGGACATGGGCCACCTACTGAGGAGAGTAGAAGAAGCAGAGGAATTAACAGGAAAACAGGTCCAAGAAATATTAGAATTAAAACCCCAAATGAGAAAAATGCAAACTGACCATCGGGACATATTATACAAATTGGAAGAACAAGAAAATCAAATCCGTCGCCAAAATCTCAGGATTAGAGCTTTACCGGAACAGCAAGGTGAGGACCTGGTGACTAAAATGAAAAAAATATGCAATCCAATTCTGGACGGAAGGGTAGATGAGGACCTAAAGATAGACGTGCACAGGGTCAGAAAGCCTCCAGGTCTGAGAGAAGAAATACCCAGAGATGTTATTATTAAATTCCATCTATACGAGGGCAAAGCCAAGATATGGAGCAAACTCAGAGGAGTCTCCCCAGTGCAATTTGAGAGCACAGAATTACAAATATTTTCTGATTTATCAGCAGGAACCTTGGCGCGGAGACGTCAATTAAAACTCCTTCTGGAACAAATGAGGTCGGCTAACATCAAGTATAGCTGGGGTTTCCCAGCATCTCTGATCGTGCAGAGAGAAGGAAGAACAGTCAGATTAAAGTTCCTGGATGACCTCCAAGACTTTTGCAAAAACTTGGACATCCCAGTCCCAAATATTCCTAGATAGAAGGGAAAAAGAACTATGACAGTGGCTGATGGTTATTTCCAGCAATCATATTGGGGTTACGATTAGACATTTAATTAAATTGAAGACCATGTGGAAATATATTTGGGAGGGGAGGGGGAGAAGGGAGGTCAAACAAATATAGATAGGAAGTGGGCAGAGGTTGAAGGTTTATGGAGGTAAATGGGCCACCTCTGTGCGCATGCTCCTGCCCCTCCTCTTCCCCCCTGATGACGGGTGGGGAGGGACGTGGACACGGGTGGCGGTTGGAGTCGCACCCTAGGAGAAGAAGTGCATAGGATGGGATCATTTTGGACTCTCATCGGCGGACTTGTGGCTGAACTACGGCCTTGGGGCGGGGAAGGGTGGGAGGGAGGAGCTATATCTTGCAGAGACGAATTAAATACACCCTTAGAAGGTAGGTCTTGGTACGGGAAGGATGGTCCCTCACTAGATCGATATAAATGACAGAAATAAACTTTCTGTCATATAATGTTAAAGGTCTCAATTCCCCTATTAAGAGACATAAAATATTAAAAGAACTCCAGCAGTATCGAGCAGATGTGGTGTTCTTGCAGGAGACCCATTTAGCCCAAGAAACGAACATCAAACTATGTTCTATGGAATTTCCGACTTGGCTCTATAGCGACTCTCCCACTAGGAGCACCAAGGGGGTGACGATTGGGTTTGCAAAAACGACAAAGTTTGCCTTGATTGATAGAATGACAGACCCCGAAGGCCGATTTCTTTTCTTCAAGGGAAAATTAGGCGATAAGACATTTACCCTGGCAGATGTATATTGCCCTAATAAAAATCCGACTACATTTTTAAAACAGGTACTGGGTAGGTTAATGGACTTTAAGATAAAGGGGGAGGGGGGAAGGGATTTAGCCCTATAGAAGCGAGCTAAAAAAGGGGTTACTTTTGGCAACAAGTATCAATCATGAAGGTTATGCAAAAATAACAACCTTATTCAGATATCAATTAGAAAAATTATTTTTAGAAATTAATTGGTAAAAGTGCAATACAATACAATTGGTTTCAAACAAAAATGCGGGCGTGTTGTTTTAATCCTCTACTAGCATATACCAATATACAATTTAAATTGGATGGTATGGGATCATAATGTGTTCCTAATCTTGTCAATTATTAAATGGATAGCATAGCAGTGCTGGTCATTGAGAAAGGTGAAAAAATAAATACTTAAATAAACAATGTTAAATTCATCATTATTAAAGATTAGAGCTAGTAACTGACTGGGTCAAGTAGTGTGGTCTTCCTTTGGATAGGGCTGAGGAAAAAGATTAGAGCAGGCAAGGGAGGTGCACCGATACGTCCAAGATAAAGCTACGCCATTAGACACGTCAAAACGCGTTGACGTCACAACGCTGCCCAGTCCGTGGACGTCACAGGCATGGAGCACTATGCACTATGCTAAAAGCTAGCTTGCTCTACTGAGTGAATTATGCCATTTGCTTCAGATATATGCCATTGAGTGATTATTACACATGTGATCATCTGAGTCAAATACCGGTGCACAGACCGTCACTGTGATCAGCGAACCCTCTGTATACCTTGGGCATAAAGTTGGAAAGGATTGGACTGGTGGATAAACACCTGAACACACTCGTTGTTAGCCACAGACAAACTTACTTATATTTTGTTTTCTTGTTTGACTCACCAGTTTCCTGTGGCATCCCATTTTGCCACCCGTTGGGACTTTCCCAACTGTGGAGGGGCTATAGATGGGAAACATGTCCACATCATGCCACCACCCCATTCGCGGTCATACTATTTTAATTATAAGGGGTTTAATAGTATTGTGTTAATGGCGGTGGTGTCGGCACAATATGAATTTCTGTATGTGGATGTGGGGAAGAATGGCCAGATGTCGGATGGAGGAGTCTTCGCCCAGACGGTGTTCTACCAGCATCTCCAGAGTGGTGGCCTGGGATTGCCACCTGATGCGGATAACATGGAAGGACTCCCCTTTGTCTTCATTGCAGAGGAAGCCTTCGGTCCAGGCAAGCACCTGATGAGGCCATTCCCCCAAAGGACCCTCACCCCGGTGAGGGGGGTTTTTAACTTCCGGCTGGCCAGAGCAAGAAGAGTTGTGGAGAATGCCTTCGGCATAATGGCCAGCCAGTTCCGCCTGTTTCAGACAGCCATCCACATGGCGGACTACAAACTAAATCACATTGTCCTAGCGTGTTGCATCCTGCACAATTATTTACGCAAACATTCAAGCATCTATATTGCATCTGTTGGGCCTGAGGCTGGACTTACAGAGAATCCTCTGCCGGGCTTGGATACTGGCCATACTGGCTTGGTCCCCAAAGCGCCCGTCAAGTTCATGATAAATATGTTGATTTTTTTATGGTTAGGGGGGCCATTGCAATGCCAGACAATCTTTAATTTTTTTAATAAAAAATAATGATCAGATAAAATCTCAAAATGTATTTATTGCTTGCCTTTCTTTTTGGCTGTCTCCTAGTGCACTTGTAGTGCCAAGTGTATTTTCCTTTAGTAAATAAGCCCCATTGTCACTGTAAACGCCAAATAACTTTCAAAAATGGTATTGAGCATCAAAAGAAGAAGCCACACATTTTATTGATTAAAACATAATTTTTAATCTGTGCACACTCACATGTGCGTTTAGGAATTTTTTTTGGTTTAAAAAAAAAAAAATATATATATATATATATTTATGGTCGGAGCCCTATGTCCGATATGGACATAGATAACACTTATAGTAAAGATAAGACTTACCATCGGAAATAGACCTGAAAGTGTGGACTTACCATATGAAATAGACCTGAAAGTGTGCCTTGGTCTAATGGCCGGTATGCCAAAATAAGGGGGCATACCCTGGTTTAAGAAATTATTATTCTGTAAGAGAAATGAATGAAATGAATAGTTGAGAAATGCTGTGAAATGGGGATGGGAGGGTGGGTATCGCGCACAGGAAACCGACAAGCACCACAGGTGAGCGGGCTGCTTAAATACCCCCCGGGCTCCTCCCATAAATTCAGGCCACCATACTGGCCTTCCTACTTATGGTCGGAGCCCTATGTCCGATATGGACATAGATAACACTTATAGTAAAGATAAGACTTACCATCGGAAATAGACCTGAAAGTGTGGACTTACCATATGAAATAGACCTGAAAGTGTGCCTTGGTCTAATGGCCGGTATGCCAAAATAAGGGGGCAAAAACATTCAGGTAGGGTTATAATTTTTATTGGTTTTCAGTTATTTATTGAGCCAATTTGGAGAATGCCTGTGCCATCTCTGTTTGTGGATTGGGGATGTACCGTGCGAAGCAGGCTGATTTCCACCTGCCTAGTCTTTTGATGATGTGATCTGGCACCCCGTGGCGGGACGCCGCGGAGGCTGCTCCGATGCGGAAAGAGTGTCCGGAATACTGACTAGGGTTAAGGTGGAGATTGCGGAGAAGTATCCTTATGTGGCTCACAAACTGAGAGGCGTTTAAGGGTTTGACTGGGAATGGTAGAAGGGGACTGCTGTCTGGTTGCTCAGGCAGGAGAGATAGGAGTCGGTTGAGTACAGCGACTGGACACCAGCTGTTGTTGGTTCTGTAGAGGTGGATGTTCACTCCCGAGCCCGTTTGCTGGGTTTTAGAGACCTCGAGGTGCAGGATAAAGTGGTCTTGGTGTCGAAGCAAGTGTCGTCTGCATAGTACTAGGTCTGTGGGTTTGTTAGAGGTGAATTCGCCAGGCCGCAAGAATCCATAGTAAGCTAAATATATGGCTGCTTGTAAGACCGTGCTGGGGAGCAGACCGAATGGCGAAGTAGCCAGTATGTTTGACATGTCCCTAAAGATGGGCCCCGTAATGGGCAAGCGCTTAGTGCTGATGACTGGTTGTTGTTTCTGTATTCCCCTTAGGATGGCTCGTATAGCGTGAGATGAGAACAATGACGATTTCGTCGGGTCTTCAAGCGCCATGAAATGTTGAATGCCGGCTAGGTATAACCGGATGGTGTTGTAGGATAAGGCCAGCTGCGTGTGGCAGTGTGCCATGAAGGCCAGTACCTGTTTGATATCTGTTGGTTCTTTGCGGCAGGACGTGAGGAATTTATTGAAAGCCTTCCAAGCTGTCTGGTAGGCTTTGAGTGTGTTGCGGGAGAGGGAATTATTTATGAGTTGCGTAGCTCCGTGTAGATGTTGCACTAATCCAGGGTCAGTTGTGACCAGACGGGGATAGGGGCCGACATTGGGTCGGCATCGGGAACCTGTTTGAAAAAGGAGGGATAATTGAAACGTGATAGTGCGTCAGCTGCTGAGTTGTATCTGCCGGGTATAAATTCACAGTGTATGTTGAACTGATGTTGTAAAGACAGTTGTACCAACCTGCGCAGGAAGGACATGACTGCTAGGGACTTGGACCTGCCTCTGTTGATGATGTCTGCCGTGGCCTGGTTGTCGGTGGTAAAGACTATGGTTTGTCCTGTCCAGTGGTGGCCCCAGAGTTGTGCGGCTGCCACTATGGGATAAAGCTCAAAGAGGGCAGATGTTTGGGAAAAGCCGGGTATCAACAGTATCTGTTGAGGCCAGGGTCCTGAAAACCAATGATGGCCAAAAATTGCCGCGAAACCTGTGGAGGCTGCAGCGTCAGTCACTACCTGGGGTGAATGGATCGAAACCATAGGTATAAATAGAGATATGCCATTCCAGGCGGACAAGAATTCCTCCCACATTGATAGGTCCGCTATAGCTGTGGAGTCTAATTTCAAAATCTGATCAGGGTCTTGAGTTTCTGACAGAAATCTAAGTAGGCGTGATACGAATGTGCGGCCTTGTGGGATAATTCGCATAGCGAAGTTGAGCATACCCAGGAGAGACTGCAACTGTTTTTTGGTACAGCCCTTGGTGTGTGTAAACTCGTGAAGGACTGCCCTAATGCGTGTTAATTTGTCGGGGGGGAGACTGGCCTGCATTGCGCAGGTATCCAAGCTGACCCCGAGAAAGGTGATGATGTTTGCTGGACCATCGACTTTGTGCTCGGCGATAGGAACGTTGAGGTTTCCAAAAATTACTCTAAGTTTGTCGAGATCTCCTGGGGGCTTGTTGGGCGGTTCTATCAGTAGGAAGTCATCCAGGTAATGGATGACTTCATGGCATTGGCCCTTGTGTAATAGTATCCAAACGAGGGACTGTGCGAACGTGTCGAAGAGCCACGGGCTACTCTTCGAACCGAAGGTGAGTTTCGTAGCAAAATAATACGCTTCCTTCCATTTGATGCCATGCCAGCACCAAAGGGATGGGTGGATGGGCAGGAGCTTGAAAGCATCCGAGATGTCGGCTTTGGAGAGCCAGGCACCTGTGCCTGCTTTGATGATCGCTTGTATTGCCATGTCAACGGAGGAGTATTTTAGGGAAAACTCTTCGGAGGGGATCAGGGAATTGAGACTGGGTATGTGCGAAGAATGAGGCGCAGACAAGTCGTACACCAAACGCAATTTATTAGAGAATTTGCCCTTGACAAGCCCAATAGGGCTGACTCTCCATGTGCTGAAAGGGGGGCAAGTGAAAGGGCCTATTACATAGTCTCGATCTACCTCTGCCTGTAAGAGCTGATCTATGGCCTGTTCGTCGATGGCTGCCGAACGAAGATTGGCGCATTCGTGAGTACTGTGGGGCAGTGCAATGAGGCCGGTGTGAAAGCCTACTGTGAAGCCTTGGATAAGGTAGGTGGCCAGGGAAGGGGTGGGATGTGAAGTGAGATACAGTCCTAGCCATAAGATGTTGATTCGGCTTAGTCATGCCCTCTTGTGTTGCTTGACTTCACACAAATTCCTAGGGTGTGCTCTTTGGCATAAAGTGCAGATGTGAAGTAGACGGCATTGGCTGAAGTTGCAGGACCCATAGTTAAAGTTGTTACAGATGGCTGCCCCTCCCACGGTTCGGACTGGGCGTCCGAGTTTGTCCACCTGAGGCGTTGGTTCAGGGATCGACTGGCCCTGTACTGTACCTGAGGTAGAGGGGAACTCGAAGGGCCGTCTGATCGCCGTATTGGCGCACCAGGTGGCAGTGTGGGTGGAAGACTGGCAAATTGCACACAGAGGTGAGCGTAAGCCGGCAAAGTGGCGGCAGAAGAGCTCTGTGTCCATGAGACTCCAATGTGTCGCGATCTGGAATTGTGCGAATCTGGCGGCGGCCTTGGCTGAGAAGGAACGATGATAGTCGTAGAAGGCGAAACCTCCATACTTGTGGCCCAAGTCTACCACAGTATGGAGGTATAAGTCCAGCTCTTCCCGCCTGCTAGGGGTGGCTGAGCACAGGACATCTCTGAGCATGCCAAAGGCCAGGGTAAATTCGGGGACTGATAGCTTGCGGTTCAGCCTGGGGTCCTTGGCTTTAATGACCACCGATATGTCGCCCCAGGAGTAGGCTTTATTTTCTGCTAAATCATGCACGGAGATAAGGAGAGAGGCCAGGTTGACGTCCTTGCCGTCCAAAATGTCCTTCCTGATACTGGTTGGGACCAGATGGGAGGGGTAGACAATGGCGCTTGAGCCTGAGGTACCTGTAGGAAGAGGTGTCAAGGTCTGAGTTGCCGTTGGTTCGGGGACAGCCGTGGCCGGTCGGGCCTCCAGAAGTGCCACCCTGGCTTGGACGTCTGCAACTGAGTTGGATAGAGATGACACCATCGTGTGTAATTGCGAGATGGCCGATGATATGGACTGGAGGGATGCCTGTTGGGTACTGGGTCCTGCTGCTGGTGGGGGGAAGAGGAGTTTGAAGAGCTCGCCTTTCCTCGCTGTGGCGGGGAAGGGGACACCTCTGCGTCTGAGCTCTGCCGTCAGTCTGGGGATAGTCCATCCCCTGAGGGATTGCACGCTGCCGCTTTCTGAGACCTGAGTAGGTGATAGAGGGGCCGTGAAGTCTTCACTGCCGGCCTGGGACATGGTTGCTCTGGTGAGGATCTCTCGAGCTTTATTTCCTGGTTGACTGTAACCTATTGGGGGTGAGATGAATTTCAAGTTTTTCTTTGATCCGCTGCGTCATACTTACCCGACTTGTTCTCCCTTTCCCCCTTTTTTTTTTTTTTTTTTTTTACCTGGGGGGATATCGTCCAACCTGGTGCAGGGTGGACCTACTGAACTTTGACTGACCTGAGGAAGATGAAAGGTGACAATTCGTGAAGGGATTGCTAAGTAACTTGAAGCAATGATTTGTATGGTGCTTGCAATTTGTGACAATGAAATGGTTCGAAATGTTTGCCTTGTTGTGAAATGAATGAACTGCATGACAGAGGTGCGGCCTGGTCGTGTCACGATTTGTTCGACCGTGGACCGGGCTCTGGAGCATGTATTGAAATGAGGCAACTGGAAGTACTGGTGCTCCTAGGACGAATCGGTGCTTGTTTGATGCATCTGGATTCGAATAGGAGTGCAGTATTGAATGAAATGAGAGAAATGATTGTTTTGACCGAGGCTCGAATTGGTTGTGCCGTGTTAGCGACTGGCAACCAACCGAGCTCTGGTGTAGGTATGAAATGTGATCGGAACCTGTGATGCATGCCGTGACGAATCGGTGCGCCTCGGATGCGACTGGTTTCGAAACGGTGATGCGTTGTGAGAGTAAAATGGTAGAAATTGCATGACAGAGATATGGGTCAATCCCCGGTGTCTGCAATTCAGCTATGATCCGGACTTCTGGAGCATGTATCAGAAATGTGGCCAATCCTGGGCACGCCGAGACGAATCGGTGCATTTTCATGCGACTGAATTCCTGTCGGAACGTGATACGTGGGAATGAAATGATAACCATGACAGAGGTACAAATGACTGATAAGGTAACTCTGGAGCATGTATCGAAATGAGGCCAAACCTGGGGCACGCCGAGATGAATCGGTGCATTTTTATGCGACTAAATTCATGTCGGAACGTGATACATGGAAATGAAATGATAACCATGACAGAGGTACAATTGACTGATAAACGTAACTCTGGAGCATGTATAGAAATGAGGCCAATCCTGGGGCACGCCGAGACGAATCGGTGCATTTTTCATGCGACTGAATTCATGTCAGAACGTGATACATGGAAATGAAATGATAACCATGGCAGAGGTACAATTGACTGACAATAACGTAGCTCTGGAGCATGTATAGAAATGAGGCCGTAATAACTGGGGCACACCGGGACGAATCGGCGCATCTTTTGGTGCGATTGGATTCGAATCGGAGCGCGGTAGGTGACTGAAATGAGAAATGATTTGAAATGTCAGAAATTAGTTTTTCAGAAATAAGAAATGATTTGAAATGTCCGAAATGAGTTTTTAGAAATGTTTTTTCAGAAATGAGAAATGATTGAAATGTCCGAAATGAGTTTAGAAATGTCTCAGAAATGAGAAATGATTGATACCGAACTAACTTGATTTGATAATTTACAAGTTGCGACTGGCTATGGCTGTCTACTAATACCGACATGTTAGAAATGATGCGACGTCAGCGTCGCTGTGCTATCGAATTGTAACATATCGAAAGTACGAGCGATATACATTGCAGTTTGTGCGATGCGGGTGAAACGAAATTTGAACTCACGGTTTAGTGACATGATATGAAAACGAAAAGTCCGACGGGACCTTACCTGCGACAGCCAAGCCAGACGCGTGGTACAAACTATAAACGAAAACGCGGACTTCGAAAGTTTTGAGTACGGAGTATCGAATACGGGAACTGCGAGGCAAGAACTTGCGGACGCTGGTATATCGAATAGTCGGCTTAGTGACGTATATCGCGCACAGGAAACCGTCAAGCACCACAGGTGAGCGGGCTGCTTAAATACCCCCCCGGGCTCCTCCCATAAATTCAGGCCACCATACTGGCCTTCCTACATATATATATATATGTATGTATATATGTATGTATATACATATATATATGTATGTGTATACATATATGTATGTGTGTATATGTAGCAATCACTCTCGATGGAGCTGCTGGTTTAAGCGGGCTTGTTACCTTCACTCTCCTTCCCTCTGTTTCACCGGCACCGGGTCTAGGGTTCCGTTGAGTTTACCTCTGGACGATACACGCACTAACACTTGAGTACATTTTCAATGCTTTATTAAACGATTTACTAAAGAAGTGGCAGGAAAGAGGCAGAAGGGAAACTGCAGAAGAAACTCAAATATCTTCTTGTAAGATTCTTGACAATGTCCTAGTAGAATTTGGATATTACAATAGAATGCGCTCCCCTTGTGGGACACACTTTTTGCTCGCCTGGACAGGCCTCTCTCACTTGCCTAGCAGCCAGTCTCTGCCACAGACTTGTTTGGGATAAACCTGTACGATCCTCTGCCACAGGATGTATTGGTCCTTCTGCAATGAATGTCAGTCACAGTGCTTGAACCTTTAAGCCAACCCGGCAACACTATGCTGTATAGTTACTTTTAGGATACGTCCTCCAACCGAGTCATCAGGCCCCTCTTCAGACCAGCACGTTGCGTGATCCTTCCATGACGGGTCCTCCCCTGGGATCTCCTCGGTTGTCCAGCTTCTTCCCTCTGGATAGACAGCTCAGGGCCATTCCTCGGCTGCTGTGGCAGGCCCCAGACAAGCTTCTGGGCCAACCCCTGCGCCGTAGCGGCGTGGGCCTCCGGAACGGAGGACCACGAGATTGCTCTCTAACACATACCTGTCGTCCAGGAGGGCCAGCAGGTGGCTGTAAAACGAACCCCACAATATGGCATCTGTCCCATAAATACCCTCGCCCAGAATGCAACTCGGAGGACCACCTCCACCGAGTAGTCTCCGGGACAGGAGAGCATCCATACGCTTCGACACATTGCCTTTCCAACACTGACCCGTGATAACAGCGACACCCACCGGTCAGTATGGAAACACACACAATGTCAGCCAAGCTGGAACAGAGGCAAATATAACCTTCCTAACAAACAAATTACTAAATTTACCTAACATATGGTAGAGCGCTATATATATAATATAATTTTTTATTCAAACAATATTTTTTTTTAGTTTTTGTTTTTTTTACAAACAGGCATCATTTTTTTTTTTTTTTTAACAAACAGGCTTTATTACAATTGAAAATTGAATACATTATTAATATTAATATTAAAGAATATTTTTTACATTTTTAAAAGTCAAAGCCCAGAATGGGGTCAGCAAAAAAGGAAATGAAGAACATGATCGATTGCGCATGGCATCAATATCCCCATTCCAGGCCAATCAATCTTTGGGCGCTGTCCGTTGTAAATGCTTCCACTTCTACAACCAGAACATCACCTAAAATTGATGAAAAAAATGTATTTAGAAATATGCAGGCATACATAGATTACCAGAATCTGAGGTGTCAGACACTCACCTGGTGGAGTACACATGTCGCCCACTTCCTCCACCTCTTCTTTGTCAACATCCTTGGAGGGGGCGCTGGTGCTTGGAACTGGTTCCACCGCTTCCAAGTTGAAGACATGATTAAAATTCCCTTTGAAACAAGCCGGAATACTTACCTTTTTTGGCCACATTTCACAGATCGAGACACCCCAACAAGGATCCACTGGAGCACCTGTGTGGGTAACCCTAAAAAATTTATTCTGGTGTCCCACACTAGTGCTCCTGAGTCCAGATGTGTAAACAGCTGCTGAGTGTCCTCTCCTTACATTCCACTGAATGACATTTGCTATTCATTCTAGTTTCAAAGACATCTAGACAACAATGTCCTAAACTTCTTTTAATAAGACAAATTTCCAAGACCAAAATGTTGTTTAAACCCTGTATCAACTAAATACATTGTATATACTTGCTAATGATGTTCCTAAGAATGATGTTTCCAACGAATGAATAATGATTAAAACTGTACAGTAAAGAAAAGCACATGGAGCAGCATGCAAGTTAATAATCAGAATAGGAAATACACGACAAGTACTTACTTTTTTAAGAACTTTCTTAATTCGTCTGTACTGATCTGGCTCCCTCAATTTAGGGTCGGACCATTGTTTCCTCAGCTGGTCTTTAGAGCATCATACCCCAAAATTCTGATGCAGGGTCTTCACCACTTTGGACATTATTTTTGCCTTTTGTAAATTAGGCTGGACGTACGGTCCATGCTTCCCATCGTAATCTTTTATATGCAAAATTGCTACCATCTCCACCATCTCTTCAAAGGCCATATTGGAGGCCTTAAATCTCCTCTTCCCGGATTGGGACATTTCAGGCTCCAGGCTTTCCTCATTACTGGAGTTAGTACACACCTGCTGTGTCTCCGCCATTGTTACTCCTACTGCGCACCATAGAGAGAAGGGGCGGAGAATATTCATGAAAAAGAAAGTCGGGGGCGGGCAACACAGGTGGAGTTTCACGCATGCGCAGTGCATATAAACCTAACCCGCATGTGCCGTACGTACGTTCTGTGCGTAGAGAAAGGGGTGGGGAATATTTGTGAAAAAGAACGTCAGGGGCGGGCGAGGCAGGCGGCGTTTCACGCAAGCACAGTGTATATAAAGCTGACACACATGTGCTGTATGTACCTTCTGTGCGCGGAGCAAGTGAAGATACGAGCGTCTGAAATGAAGGTAAATTTTCTTTACTTTGTAGCGGCCTATACTGCTTAATAAAGTGATACTCATGTTTGGGATAGGATTATGTGAGTTTAGGCTGACATTAGTGTTTTTGTCTTGTGTATTGTGTAACAGCAAAAATGAATAACAAGTTTAAGGACCCTGAATTTCTGATACCATTTATTGAGAAGTAAAGGGAGATGAGGAATCTGTGGGAGGTCAAACACCTCAATATTACATTAAACCAGTAAGAAAGTTAACGCTGGAGAGACTTCTAGCATTTGTGCAGAATTTCATCCCAGAAGCAACCGTGGAGATTTTGGAAAAGAAAATTGGGATCTTGCGAAATATGTATAGGAGGGAGCATAACAAGATCCAGACTTCCCTGAGATCAGGAGCATCAGCAGCTAATGTGTATGTACCCAGGCTGTGGTACTTCGAAAAACTATGTTTTCTTGAAGACCAGACTGAAGCCAGGGAATCATTTTCGACCCTTCCCTCCACCCCAGCAGAGGCTGATGAGGACCGACCTGGGACTTCTATCCTGAAAGAACCGGATGCAACCATCTGGAGCCAGGTCTATTATTTTTAGACATATTTAGTGTCCTAATATTAATGTTAACTAGATGTTATAATTAATTACCTATTAAGGATTTGATCCAAAAAATGATGTCTACATATCAATTGACAGTAGTGGCCAAAAATGTTTGTCACCAGCCTGAAAAAATGCTGGTGTCAGAATGATACTCTTTTATATGTATTAACATTGAATTTACAAGTCTTGAGCTGAAAACTGTGTGTGATTGATGAACCAAAAACTAAAACTATGAGCTTAGCCAGGAGGAAAGTGTGGAAAGTGGCAGGCAGGAGGAGGACGGGCCCAGTGACAGCCAGGAGGAGGCAGGGTTTTGTGTCAGCCAGGAGGTGGCCGGGCCCAGTAGGAGCCTCGCACAATCGCAGGTGCCTCCCCTCCGCCTTCAAACAAAGAGGCCCAGAAAGAGGACAGGGACAGAGGAGGCATCACTGCGCCTCATATGAGAAGCTACAAATTTCCTCAAGAGCCCCCCCGAAGCTGAAGAGGCCTATGCCTCCTATATATCCAGCAGGTTGCTTGAAATGGAGAAGGGCCAACGCCTCCTGTGTGAAAAACTTTTTTCTGATTTCCATCACAAGGGGCTGAAGGGCGAATTAACTGTCAACACCCAAATAAATGAGCAAGCCCCTCCTCTTCCTCCTCCTACACCTCCCACAAGTCAACCACCAGAGCCATAGCCTCCAAGGAAGATTGCAGGGCAGTGTGGAGGGAAGGGTGCAGGGAAGGCTGCAGGGAAGGGTGCAGAGCAGCGTGGAGGGAAGGCTGCAGCAAAGAGAAGAACGTGATGACCTGGCTTCAGTCTGGTCTGACAGAAAACGCAGGCTGGTGTAGTACCACAGCCTGGGGACATATGTCATCTGCTGCTTCTCTTGATCTCTGGGATTCCTGGACCAGATTGTGCTCCCTATTATATGGACTCCTCAAGATCCCAATTTTCTTTTCCACAGACTTGATGTGTACCCTTGGGGCCAAAAGGCTTCACAAATTCCAAAAGTTTCTCTAGCGTTGACTTCATCTTTACTTTGTTAACCAGAATAAATGGATATTTTATTTTCAGAAAATACTTGTCTATGTGTTTTTATTAAAATACATTTTTAAAAGACAATGTCAAATTAACAAGGGACAACAACCTCCTTGAGGATTAAAAAAAACACAAATATCTAATGTTCTTGTGGTAACTTTACACCAAAAAAAATAAAAATAAATAAAAAGGTTATTGTGGTAACTTTACACCAAAATAAATAAATAAAATAAAAAGGTTCTTGTGGTAACTTTTACACCAGTCCTGTCGAAAAGTCCGCTCGTGTGTACGCGGCATTAGAAAGGGTGGCGCCTGTAAGCGGGTGCGTAAGATTTGCCTTGGGGATTGATTTGAAGCCAATCCAGGGTAAATGCGAAAGCGGTACTTGTGTAAAGGAATCCTCCAGTGTAACCCAGTCTTTAGTGTTTCTATGGATATGCCAATCTATTATTCTGGTGAGATGGCATGGCATATTTGTGTAGGTCAGGGAGGCCCAACCCCCCTTTCGATTTGGGGAGAGTCATTTGGTCCCAACTAATTCTCGGGGATCCAGTTGCCCAAATGAAACTCCTGCAAATTCGTTTGTAATTGGTGAAGAAAGATAGGGGGATTTTAGTTGGGACCGCCTGGAAAAGATATAAGATTCTGGGCAAGATGTTCATTGTTATTATTGCTAAATAACCAAACCATGAAAAATTCCCTGATGTCCACTTGTGGAGGTCTTGTTGGATATTTTTGATTATCGGTAAATAATTCCTGTCATGCAATTCGGTTAGTTTCGCTGGGATTTATATACCTAAATAAGTAAGGTGGTTCCCATTCAAACGGGAAATTAGTCTGACATTGAGAAACCAGTGTGGAAGGAAGGGAAATATTTAGTGCTTTTGATTTTGTAAAGTTTATCTGTAAGTTAGATATAGATTTAAAGAGAGTAAAGTTCTTAAGCAGGTTGGGGATGGTGGTTAAGGGGTCAGTGAGGAAGAGAAGAATATCATCCGCATATGCTGCGATTTTACAGGTTTTGTATAGAATGTTTTATGCCAGGTTTCACTCTTATTTTGCTTAGTATGGGTTCAAGAGTTAACACAAAAATTAGGGGGGAGAGGGGGCATCCCTGGCATGTGCCACCCAAGATGGAGAAGGTGCTCGACAGGTGGCCGTTAACTCTGATTTTGGCTGTGGGAGTAGAGTATAGTGCCATAATCAAGTTAAGGAAGTGGGCTGGAAAACCTGTAGCCGACATGTAGTCCCATGCCACCCTGTCGAACGCCTTCTCCACGTCGAGGTAAAGAAAAAAGCCTTGTGTGGAGGTATTTGTGAGCCAATGATGAATGTTGATAGCTTTTATGGTGTTATCCCTGGCTTCTTGACCAGGGATAAAATCTACCTGGTCCAATGAGATCAGTTTGGGGAGTAGGGGTAGTATGCGGTTGGTGAGAATTTTAGCGTAAAGTTTCAGGTCCACATTCAAAAGGGATATGGGTCGGTAGTTAGACACTATTGTGATGTCTTTGCCTGGTTTGGGTATGAGTGTGATGTGGGACTCGAGGATATCTTTGTTAGTTTGAGGAGATGATGATAGAGAGTTAAATGCCTTGGTGAAGTGGGGGGTGAGTATGTCAGAAAAAGTCTTATAATAGCTCACCGTTAGGCCACCCGGTCCGGGGCTTTTACCCATTTTAAGTTGCTTTAGAGCCATGAGGGTTTCGTCCGCTATAATAGAGTGATCTATGTTCACCGAGTCTTCAGCTGAAATGGGTGTTGGACAATATTTTTTTAAAAAGGTATTGAGCAGCTCAGTCCGGTCGTTGATGCGTCCTGTTGTGTGAGAGGAAGGCAGGTTATAGAGTTTAGAGAAATAGTGGACAAACTGGTCTGCAATATCTTCTGGGGTCACGTGTGCATGTCCGAGGGGATCCTTAATCATGTGAATGGTGGAAGATGCCTTTTTATGTTGAAGGGCTCTCGCTAACAGTTTTCCTGATTTGTTCCCCAAACTCATAAAACAGTTTCTGTGTTAGTAGATATTTGCGTTTCAATGTTTTGCCCAACTCATCTAAGAGTTCTTTTCTAGCCTGTATGAGGTCAACCAGGGTTTTGGTTGCTAGGGAACGTTTGTGAGCATGTTCCAGAGCTTGAATGTGTGTAGAAAAAAATCAGATATGCAAACTCTTCTGAGTTTGGGTCGTTTGGCAGCTAAGGAAATTAGTTTCCTAATTACACGAGTGTGCAGCCCAAATATTTGCAGGTGTAGTGTCTATTGTGCCATTCTCTTAAAAGTAATTGGAAATGTGTTCAGTTATATTCTTAGTCGTTTCAATGTCGGTCAGTAAGGAGTTATCTAGGCGCCATATTGTGGGTTTTGTGTGTGACATCTGGAGGGTCAATGTCATGGAGATGGGGTTATGATCTGAAAGCACCATAGGGTTCCAACTTTTTATGTCACAGGATATTACTGCAAAAGTCTAGAAAATGCAAAATTTCAGTAAAAAATACACTAAAGTGAATTTTAGGGCAAACAAATTCAATAAATCAATACCATTTTTTGTAAAAATATAAAAGACAAGGTTGCACCAAGGAGCCAAATAGCTACCCAACATGCCAAATCTTAAATTTGTGTACACCCGTGAAATGGTGACAAACTTCAGTACCCTATATTCTCTATAGGTGACGCTTCAAAAGCTCCCTATCGGTATTAGTTTAGTGTTATGGAGGAGGTCTGGTGTTAGAATTATTGCTCTCTCTCCGGTGTGCACAACGATATATATAATATGTTTTTTACAATCAGTGTTTTCATGCATATGCGTTTACGTTAGTACGTGACTTTGGAGATGGGGGGGGGGTCTCAAAAAAAAAATTGGGGGGGGGGATTTTATGTGCTTGGGTGTAACTTAATTTTTTGGTAAAAAAAAAATTGTTTTTTTTTTCTTTTTTTCATCACATAGGGAGCAAAAAGTCCCCAATGTGATTTTTTTTTTTTTTTTTTTTAGCTGACAGGCTTTCTTTGCAGGTATAACAGCTTCAACTTCGCTTCTGGAAGGATGGTCAAACATTCCCATAGACACACTCCTGAACATTGTGGACAGCCTTCCCAGAAGAGTTAAAGCTGTTATAGCTGCAAAGGGTGGGCCAACTCAATATTGAACCCTATGGACTAAGACTGGGATGCCATTAAATTTCATGTGCGTGTAAAGGCATGTGTCCCAATACTTTTGGTAATGTACATTAATGCAACTCTGTAATCATTAAGGTTGCATGCACACTGGGCAGAAAAAACCCTGCTTTTATTTTTTCAAGCTGTAAACACACCTGTATGTGTCCATGCACCCATAGGCGTTTACAGCTTTTAAGAAGAGGAGCATTTAGAGGCTAAAAAAAAATCATCACCAGCACATTCAGAAGAGGAACATTTGGGCAGAAAAAAAAATACACAAATGCGCAGTAACGTTAGATGCGTTAATTTGTTCTAATGGCCAAAATAAATTAATATTTTGGCCAATAGAAGCTGAGCCCCCTGTAATCCATCCAGCACAAACAATAACCCGAGGAGTCTCCAAAATCTGCCCAACAATCGCTGGACATTGGCCACATTGATACCAGGGGAAATTGTGGAGTCCGGCCGGCCGATCGAGCTGTTCTTGGGCTGCGGCCGGCTCCACACTACAGATACCCGCCGCCATCTTTCGGCCTACGGGAACCTCAACATCCCCGGGCTCGAGTGCCGCGATCGACGGAGCGGTAAGAGACTAACCTGCCTACAGCTGGGAGTACTGTCCCCGGAGCGGACCGGACTGTGTGGGGACCCAGAATCTTACTAAAAACCCAGCGGAAACGGGCCCCGAACACCCGCGGCTTACCGTCGTTTCGAAGCCTGTGAAGCCTCCAGCATCCCTAGGCTCGAGTGCCGCGATCGCGGTACGGGGGCAATCAATCTACCCACATCCAAAGCGAGCACCTCCGGGAGATTACTGGCCAATCCATCACAGGGAACATTTGCCCCGTTAATGGCAGACATCCTAGACACTAAACTGCAATCCCTGCTCCAGGCCATCACCCACAATATTGCCCAGGAAGTAGGGAAACTTGCTAAAGAACTGATAGGTGAGATAGACCAATTAGGTTTAGTTTTTTACTTGTAATGTCAAAGGTTTAAACTCTGTTCAGAAGAGATGGCTGGCTCTGAAAGAGTTTAAAGCTTCTAAAGCTAATATAATCCTTGTCCAGGAGGCCCACTTATGCCCTGGGGGTTCTCTCAAATTATGCCAGTAAACATTTTCTGACATCTTTTATGGCATCTGACCCATCTGGTAAAACAGGCGTGGCGATCCTCATTAACCGCCTATGTCCATTGCAAATTAAATCCTCCTACTTGGACCCCCATGGCAGATTTATTATCCTAGACTGCATGTTCCTCTCCAAATCCCTTAGGATAGTCAATGTATACGCTCCCAACTCTGGACAGGCTCATTTCTTCACCACAATGTTTGACGTCCTCGATAAATTTTCTCAACCCTTTACAGTAATCGGTGGGGATTTTAATATGACCATGTCCCCCAGTAAAGACAGACATGTACTGTCCCCATCTAAAACCCCATCTAACTCTGATCGCCTTTCCAAAACATTTCAGAAACTCATCAGAGCTAAGAACCTCTTAGACATCTGGAGGATCAAGCACCCAACACACAAACCATACACATTTTACTCACACCCTCACAAACTTTACTCCAGACTAGATCATTTCTTTATTTCCTCACCCCTTCCGACATCCACAGTCTCGTCCGAAATTAATCCTGTTTCCCGGTCAGACCACTCCTCAGTCCACCTAGATATTGCCCTATCCTCTGCATCCCCTAGAACTTGTCATTGGTGACTCAACAAAACCCTTCTCCGAATCCCTGAAACCAGAGACCACCTATCCAATAGCTTATGGAAGCTCCATAGACTCCACCTTATGGGAAGCTCACAAAGCCATCTTTAGAGGACACTGTATTGCCACAGGCTCTCGTCTGAAGAAAGACGCAGCTCTCCAACGCTCCTCTGCTATCTCCAAACTCCGCAAAGCTGAGAAACTTTTACTCTCCTCTCCCACGGTGGCTAGGCTCTGAACCGTTATTTCCTTACGCAATCAACTCAGACTATTAGACATGAAAAAAATTGACAAATCTTTCCTATGGTCTAAACAGAAATTCATATACTCAAACTGTTACGTACCTGGGATGTGAGCCTGACGTGTAGAGGAAGGCCTCTCGTACAACTCCGGCTCGCGGACCACTGGTAGTGATACAGCAGCCACAGGAGCACGGTGGGGTATGAGTGCCTGTAAACAGTTCAATAGTCCGTGTAGTAGCGGTGATCAGCAGGCAGATAGTAGATGAGCTGACACGATGCTTGACTGGATTAACCACAGAGCAGTACCAGATGCAGGCTTGCAGGGCTGGGAGCTGTAGCAGGCTGGATGAGCGAGATGCAGGGTCAGACAGGCCGGGTCGGTAATAATCAGGCAGATCAGGCATAGACGGTAGGCAGAAGAGAGGTCAGGTCACAAGCCAAGTAGTACCGGAAGATCAGCAGACAGAATCAGCAGGCAGGATCAGAGTCTATGGGAAGCCGGGATCAGAACAGGCAGCAGGCAATCACGGGTAACAACAAGCTGGATCAGAATCAGAGGTCACACAGGAAACAGGATACAACACAGGAGCTGCAGACCAAACAGCAATGAACCTCTGTAGGAGCCCTGTTTAAATAGCCCGCCTGACTTCAGTATTGGTGACAGGTGTGTGTCTTAAAGTGCTAGTACGCATGCGTGCACGCCGGGTGCTTACATGGAAAGCCTGTCTTCCCTGACACAAACAAACCCCATAGGATGTTGGTAAACAAACTGAAACCTCGTCCTTTCCACTCATCCCCAGACTTTCTTAGACAACATGACAGTACCCCTATATACTGCCTTTTCACAATGTCTAAAGTGACGCTCCATCTGCGTTTCATTTTCTTCTCCTTCTATTATGGGACTGATGAGATGGCGTGTGACGTCATTCTGACGTACTCACGCTCGTCCTGGCCGCCCCACTCTTTCTAGCTGTCACAGCTGATCCTTATTAGGATAATTATGGTGCAAGCCTAATTTTGGCACCATACTAAGTATATAGTCAGTCTCTTAGTTTGTCTCTGGTGAGCGGTGTGTTATGTGGAGTGGGTCTTTGTCAATAGTAGGTGCTTGCCTGATTTTCTTTAACTGATATATCCTTATATCCTTCCCTGTCCCCTCTGAGGCAGCTAAAATTGAAGTATTAGCGTATAACACGCACACGCTATTTGCACCCAATTTTCATTTTGAAAAAGTGAGTGTTATACGCCAATAAATACAGTATATGTATATTTTCTATGGCTTTCTTTCTTTTTTCAGTGGCGTTGGTTAACAGACATTCTTCCAGTTAGGCTCTCCAATAGAAAACAACTTTTGGATGATACCTTTGGTTGGAATATTCCTCCGTTTGGGGCCTTTTGAGGGATAGATTTTTCCTCTTCCTGTCCATCTGATTGGAAGGTTTGGACTGGTTGCAGATTTTCTTAGGTAATTTTGAATAGTACTATACAATATACTTGTCCATTGGGTATTGTTCGCTTCATTTTCACAAACTTGCTCTACTGGATTAATATGTGATTTTGATTGTCTTTTTGGTTATTGTTGGTTATTTATTCTCAATATACACAGGCCATTTTTGAATGTAGATTGGGTCCAGGTCCAGCGTCTCCCTGCCTCTACACTCTGCCTTCTGTGGGTGGGGGTGCACACCATCTCTGCTCCTCAGTTTTAACTGTCTGGTTTTGAAATGCGTAAGTCTGCATATCTTTGATCATTAAGCAATGTGCCATATCTATATATATTTGCTATACAGTAGTGGACTTGCCTGTATTTTTATATGTAACTCTCCCTTTTCTCTAATTAAAGGCTCCTTGGTTACATGTTCAAGTTGGTTCTAAAGAAGCTATTTTGTGAAAGGCGTCAACCATCTTGCTTTCACATATACTGTAACTTATGTCGTTGAACCTTTAGACAATATTCAAACGTTTTTACAGTATTTATATTTATGAATTTTTGTAATAAACTTCTATCAAATAATATATGTCTATATTCCTCTGTGGTACTGTGATAATCCGTCATGCTGTTCTTGTTTTTTTATATACTTTATCTAGGATGAGGTACCCCCTTTAGCTTCTTTTGTTCACAAATTTACTTCCCTCTCAGGCTATAAGATCAACACAAGCAAAACGGAAGCTCTGCCCATATTCATCTCACCCTCAGATCTTACCGCCCTACAACAAAATTATTCATATAATTGGTTTACAAAATCCCTTAAATACTTAGGAATTAATCTAACCTCCTCATATTCAAGCCTTTACAAGGCCAACTTCCCCCCTCTCTTCCACGACATTGACCGACTCATGCGACAATGGGACACATATCCCATCTCTCCTGGGTCGCCTCAATGTCCTGAAGATGTCTATACTGCCGAGACACCATTATCTATTTGAGACCCTACCGATCCCCGTCCCGATGTCACAACTCAAAGCCACTCAGAGATCATTCCTTAACTTTATATGGCACTATAAAGCTCACTGAATAGCTAGCTCAGTTGTACTCACCCCCAGATCCAGAGATGGGTTGGGAGCCCCAGACCTTCTCAAATATTACTTTGCTACCCATCTAAAACCGATCATAGTCTGGTCACATAGAATGGCATCCAGTATCTGGTCAGATATTGAAATGAATGTTATTTGCCCTGTCCACCCCTGTTCCATGATTTGGACAAATCTAGAGTCCTCTATAACCCAACTTAGAAATTTATGCTTGCACCCGATGACTTTCACTCTCTCTATATGGAAAAAATGCTCCCGTCAGTTCTCCCTTTCAATCTCCATGTCCACCCCTGTTTAAATGTGCTGTTTAATCCTGACATTCTGGATAGTTTATCATATACCCGAATGCTTCCATGGACTCAGGCTGGAATTTTTCAACTCCGAAGTCTTGTACACCCACTCACCCACACACTTCTATCCTTTGATGAAATTCAACGGAAACACCAAATCCCTAAACATTTATTCTACTTTTATCTCCAAATTAAACATTACTTCAGCTCCAAATCTCCCACCCTCAGCCAAGACAAACCTACCCCATTTGAACTTTTATGTGCCCAGAGCCCATACCAAACCCGTCTTATTTCAGAAATGTATCAATATCTACACGAGGCCCTCCCACTCTTCCCCACATATCATATCTACATGAAGAAATGGTCCCAAATCATCAAACAACCCATCCCCACCCCTCAATGGCAGAAAATATGGGAAGCTGCGTCCAAATCCTCACGATGTGTGGAGCAGAGGGAGACATCCTATAAAATACTACTATTTTGGTACAGAACCCCGGAGGTCCTACACAGATACGATCCTGGGGTTCCTCGGGTGTGTTGGAGATGTTGTGACGATACCGGCTCCCATTTTCATATTTTTTGGGAATGCCCCATTATCCAACCCTTCTGGTCCTCTATTCATACGTACTTACAAAACCTTTTTGAAGCCAATCTTCCCTTAAACCCAATCCACGTTCTCCTAGGTTTGCCATTCCCAGACCTCCCCAAATATGCCCAAAAATTAGCTGGCTTTATCCTTTTGGCAGCTAAACGAGCCATACCTTTTGAGATGGTTATCTTCATCTCCACCCACTCTCTCACAAGTCCTGCAAATTTTGGAACAAATACGCAGAATGGAACACCTCACTGCTACTATCCATGATACTCTTCCTCAATTTTCAAGGATTTGGGATTTATGGGACCACACAGAGCTGAACCCCGGAACTATTCCTTCATTCTCTAATGGCACAATACTTTCTTGAACAAAGTAGGGTAAATGTCTGTTCTCCCGGGCCCATCCACGAACCCCCCTGGAGATTCCATGGTGCACCCCCACCTTCCCCCCTTTTCTTTTCCTTTGTGGGAATCCCATGGAGCGCCTCTGTCTGGTATAGGTGCTCCTGAGACTCTGCTAACCCCAGACCCAATAAGCAACAACCCCTATGATGTGAACTATTAATATACCCAGACCGTCCCCTCCCTGGGTCCCTCCCCACCTTGATCCCTATCTACACTTCCCTCTTATGATTTATATACTTGTCATTTTGTTAACCTGTGACGTTAGTAACACTGTGAACTTGCTTTTAAAATTTCAATTTACGTGTTATACTTTTTGAATGATTGTACACACTTTGTACTGACAACTGTTTGACGTTCCTTTTTTTTTGTATTTTTTTTTAAATCCTTTAATAAAAATACAATTTATATAAAAAAAAAAAGTCAACAGCTACAAAAAGTGTAGTTGCTGACTTTTGGTAAACAGACACTCACCTGTCCTACGGTCCAGCGATGGGGCTGGCCGGAGGATTGCTCCTCTCCGCCAGCGCAGTCACAGCCACTGTGGGCACCCGGCCGTGACAGCTTTCAGTTTCACGGCCGGGCGTGCACTGCGCATGCGTGAGTTGCGCTGCGCTCTGCTAGTAGCCAGGCAATCTTCTGGGACCTGTCACGTGTCCCAGAAGATTGCAGAGATAGAGAGGCCGCCTAGGGGGAGAGGAGGAGTCGCCTAGGCGTCCAAGAGCAGGAAGGAGGAAGTGGGACAGGAAGTCCCACGCTAAAATAAGTACCCACTTGCCCCCCCAAAAAAATGACATGCCAAATGTGGCATGTCAGGGGGCGAGGAGTGCTTAAAGCAGAAGTTCCACTTTTGGGTGGAATTCCGCTTTAACGTTAAAAATGCGCTAACATGCATAAACCCATGTGCAAATTGTGTTTTTTTTTTTTTTTTTTTTTTCTACTGTGTTTTACTTAGCAGCATTTCTCCTGCCAGGAGAAAGGGTGTTTAAAGGTTGCTGAGCAATCGCTCAGTGTGCATGAGGTCTAATACAACCTTAAATTTGACTTGGTGTCAAAACAAAAGCAAGAGCACACCAGCATTGTGCATTTCCAATATACTGAATAATTGAATAAATCACTTTTATGGTAATACATGAGGCTGGCGAGTCCTTCTTTTTTGTTTTTTATTTTAGCACTCTGTCTAAGCATTTCCCCATCCTGAAGTAAGGCCTACACACATACCTGACGCTTTGATTGAGGAACTGCTTTTGGGATAACATCGTAGAAGAGTCCCACCTTTTTATGAGTGACTTATGTATGTGGGGCTGGTGTTGCCTATTGTTCTTTAGCACTGATGTTTTTATAGTATAAGATATTTCTTGACTATGTATCAGCCTCTTGTAGTGCCTGTACAGCAGAACTCAGAGAAGGGGAGGGAGAAGCAGCATTAGAAGCCAGTTAGGTGTGTTGCAGTGCAAGGAACACACTGATAGGAAAAACAAGGGTAGACAGAGATATGCTCATCATGGTGTTCCTCCTCCTTTCACTTTTCCAACTGCCTACTGGAAATGGGGAGAAGACCTGTAATTACAAGTGACACTGCAAAAAACTAAGTGCCCCTCCCCCCATTCTAGGCAGGACTGTGCTGTGTGGCAGAGCTGTGTGAATTTCATGACAGGATGGACAGCCATTATAATTTGTAATATAGAATTTTTGGATAACAGGGGCAGGATTTAGCACCTTTGGAGGATGAGGTAGAGCTTTACACTAAGCAATGTGGTTAAGGCAATACATTTTCCCTCCCCTTCCCACTCCTACCCTAAGTGTAATGTCTCTACTGGAACATGGTTACATATATTTTGGTCTTGCTCATTAGTAAAGGATACATGTCACAAATCATAGCTATTGTTAAAGTGTTACTAAACACAGGACCTCACATTCACTATATCTGGTCTCCCACAGTACATAGAACATGGAAATGCAATTATTTTAGTAAATATAAACTGCTAGGAGTAGTTTTCATTTTCCCACGATTATCCTATGAGAATGCAGGGCCCCTGGCCCTCTGTCTGGACAGTGCTGATTGGCCCTGTGCTGATCACATGCACTCTCCCAAGAAAAAAACCTCACTAGCAATACACACTAAACTGAGCATGTGCAGCCTGTCCCCTGGCTCTGTAAATATCAGAAAATATATTGGAGTCAGTGGAAGAAGGAGATGATCAGAGGAGACAGGATTGAACTGCCTTTTTTACACAATGCAGAGCATTAAACCCTTACATTCTACAGTGAGTCTAATGCCGTGTACACACGACCGGACTTTGACAGCAAAGGTCTGACGGAACGAATCTGTTGGGCAATTCGATCGTGTGTGGGCTTCATTGGACCTTTTCTGTCAAAAAATCTGACGGACTTTAGAAATAGAACATGTTTCAAATCTTTCCGACGGCCTCGAGTCCTATAGAAAAATCAGTTCATCTGTATGCTAGTCCGACGGACCAAAAATGGCGCAAGGACAGCTATTGGCTACTGGCTATGAACTGCCTCATTCTAGTCCGGTCATACGTCATCACATTCGAATCAGTCGGATTTTGGCATGATCATGTGTAGGCAAGTCAGTTTCGTTGGAACTCCGTAGAAAAGTCCTTTGGGGTTCAGTCCGTTGAAAAGTCTGCTCATGTGTACGCGGCATAAGCCCTCACGCACACTGGACTTTTTTACAGCTTCTGTTTTTGGCTTCAGATGTTTTTTTCTGCAGCCATTAAACTCCTCAGCATGTTATCCTATGTGTCCATGCACACATAGGCTGTTATCAGCATATGTATTTTCTGTCTGGAAAAAACCTCCAGAACAAGTGGGTCTGAACAGGAGTTTTTCAGCTGTAAAAAAAAAAAAACCTTTAACTCTGATAAAAGCTTAAAAACGCTGAAAAACTTGGCAATTTGGCATTTACCAGCGTTTTTTGAGCCACAAGCTTTTGTGGGAGTATAGTTTTGCGAAAACAAAAAGCTGCAAAACGCTACTGCAAAAGCGCTGCAAAACGTATTATTATATCTACAGTTTTCTACAGCTATTGCTACTGGCGTTTTTATAATGCTCAGTGTGCATGAGGCCTTGCAAGCATGCTTTACTGCATATACAGACTGATTTTACTGTTGTGGTAAATCCTTCTTCAGTGTAAGTCCCTAATGGCCCACCAGCCTTCATCAATGTTAACCAATGTATTGCCTTTGTACAAGCATACTTACTGTACATGTGTAGAAATTGTTCACAAAAAAAAACAACTCAGTTTTAATGCAATGGCTTGAAAAGATAGCCCTTCCCTACAATTTCTTCCCATGCATTATGTAAACTCATCTGTGTACTTTTGTTGGCCCACTGAAGTCACTGCTGTCTCCATTTTATTGTGATAAGTTTTGAAGCAACCAGACCAAAAGCCAATTGTTGTAACAATTGTTTATGCAAATAATAAACTGTTTGCTTAATATATTTACTTAATACATGGAGAGATTTACAACAGGCTGAGAAAGACACATCTAGCGCATTCAACCAAAAGACAAAAATAAGTAAAAAACTATATCCTCAGGACCCCAGACTCCCAGTTGATCTAGATTCCTATGACAAACATATACTCTCTGGATCAACAATCAGTACTGTTACGTCTGATTAATATTATAGCCAGTTATAGTTACATAGTAAGTCAGGTTGAAAAAAGACACAAGTCCATCAAGTTCCACCAAAAAAAAAAAAAAAAAAAACAACACGGTACAATCCCATATACACAAACCTACACCCACAGTTGATCCAAAGGAACGGCCTCCGGACGCTCCAACTGGTTGTAATTGTCCATAGTCTATGGCAGTGTTACCAACCCCCTGAAGTGAAATTTACTGGCAGGATGCCAAAATTTACAAATGGCACCACTTTTTTACTGGCAAAAACCATGAAAATTACTGGCAGATCCGCATTTTTTTACTGGCGCTGCAAAAAAAGTATCTAAAACTACTATTTTCAGTGCTAAACAGTGCAAGGATAAATATTTGAACTGTAAACATATAACTAGTGCTATTAGCAATGTGTTTAAGTTAAACAAAAGTCAAAAAACATATTTCTCCATTGACATGAAGGTCAGGTCACTATAACCCAGCAAGCACTGGGTTCCCTCCTTACATCAGAGTCTGCAGGGATCCCCCTTACAGTGAAAGGGAACTCTTATGTAAAGGGGAATGCTGCAGATCATGATCTAAGGGGGAACTCTGATGTAAGGGGAGGCTCTGGTGACCAGAGACCACCTTATATCAGAATCCAATGTGTTCCCTTTACATCAGAGTTCCCAATTACATCAGGGTCCGCAGATTGAGTTCACCTTTGCACTGTAAGGGGCATCCCTGCAGACTTTGATGTAAAGGGGGAATGCTAGGAACTCTGATGTGGGGGGCACTCTGGTGACCAGAGACCACCTTCCGCAGAGTGAATACACTAAGGTAAGGGGAGTTACTAATTTAGGGGGAAACCTTTATATCAGTGCCCCTTACATTAATGTATTCACTCCCCCTTACATCAGCGACCCCCCCAGACTGGCTTGGCGGTGCTGTCACTGACCTCCTCTCAGGTGCATCGTGCAGGGCTCAGTCAGATGGCTCCAGCTTGGCGGCTCTGGTTTTCCTATGGGCTCCTCTCCACAGTCCACACACGTCTGACTTCTCCCGTGACCCCATGATCCCGGTGGCGCTCCCACTCTTGACTCCTTTCCCCACTCCCCCTCAGAGACTGCAGACATGATGTAGGAAATGGTCAGAGGCCAGACTGCAGTGAGTGTCCTAGGCTCCTCCCACACGTTGCATCACCATTACGTGACTTTCTCAGGGATCTCCTTGAAAAAGTCACGTGACGCAACGCGTGGGAGGAGCCTAGGATGCTCACTGCAGTCTGTCATTCGGCTTTGAACTGCAGCGATCTTTTTCTCGTCCACAGCGGCTGACTGCAATCTGCATATATATATGTCTTTTCACAACGGGGCGCACGTGAGTGTATTTCTGAGTGGTTTGCTGGTGTCCTACATTTAGTTCACTACGCAATGATGGTTTTTCCCTGCTTGTCTTACATATAATTGCCGATATTGAGAACCAGATGATCCACATCCATAAGGCTGAAGCAGGATGGTTAAATCGTTCAGAAATTACGAGCGAACACTCCAATTAAGTAATTAGGATACTAAACTGCTGGGACTATTTCATCTGTCACTGGAATTATATATCCTCTTTTAAAAAACTCTCTCCTATATTTTACCTAGCAGCACTGACATCAGAGTGGTTGTATATTTATTTTGATATTGTGTATTTTTGTCCACATATATATAAGGTATATGGCACTTTTTAGTATGTTATTCACTGATTAATCTCAACATTTTTTAAATCTTTTTGGTGGACTGCAGCGCCGGTCTTTTACTTAATATTTTTTTATACACATCCACTTATGTGCTTTATTATTTCACATTGGCGTAGCTATTTATATGTTTTAACATTATTTATTATTATAGTGGATTGGGGCTATAGTAACACATTTTTTATTTGTATTGTATTCCATCACAGTTTTTACACTGTTTTTTGGTAATGGTTTATGGTATACACAGATTTGCACATCACCTTTAAGTTGACTGATCATATAGTAGGTTGGAAACACTGGCCTATCGCATCAAGGAGAACAACGGATGGGGGTACATCAGGCTGGGCATCAGGCACTTCAGGCTGGGTATCGGGCACATCAGGGCAGACAGAGGGCTCCCGGTCATCGAGCTGGGTGGCAGGCTGCGGGTCATCGAGCTGGGCGGAGGGCTGCGGGTCATCGAGCTGGGCGGTGGGTTTCGGGTCATCGAGCTGGGCGGCAGGCTCCGGGTCATCGAGCTGGGCGGCAAGTTCTGGGTCATCGAACTGGATGGCATGCTCCGGGTCATCGAGCTGGGCAGCAGACAATGGAACATCAGGCCGAGCAGCGAGCACCGTAACAGCACGCTGGGTAACAGGGATCGCCTCAGCAAGCTGAGTAACGGGCCCCGGCCCAGTGGGCAGAGTAACGGGCCCCTGATCAGTGAGCTGGATGCCAGGCATTGGCTCAGAAAGCCTGATGACAGACACTGGCATGACAGGCTGAGACACGGGCACCGAAACTTCAGGCTGAGACTGGGACACCGGATCTTCAGGCTGGAACACCGGATCTTCAGACTGGGACACCGGGACTTCAGACTGGGACACCGGGATTTCAAGTGGGGACACAGGCACCAGAACTTCAAGCGGTGACACAGGCACGTCAAGCTGGGCAGCAGGCATGGGTACATCAAGCTGGGCAGCAGGCACGGGCACTTCAAGCTGGGCAGCAGGCACGGGCACTTCAAGCTGGGCAGCAGGCACATCAAGCTGGGCAGCAGACAGGGGCATGTCAAGCTGGGCAGCAGACAGGGGCACGTCAGGCTGGGCAGCAGACAGGGGCACGTCAGGCTGGGCAGCAGACAGGGGCACGTCAGGCTGGGCAGCAGACAGGGGCACGTCAGGCTGGGCAGCAGACAGAGGCACGTCAGGCTGGGCAGCAGACAGAGGCATGTCAGGCTGAACAGCTAACACTGGCATGACAGGCTGAACAGCAGACACTGGCACAACAGGTTGAACAATAGGCACATCAGACTGGTCGGCAGGTATTGAAACATTGGACTGGAACATGGACACAGGAACATCAGACTGGGGCACAGGAACTTCAAGCTGGATAGCAGGCAGAGAGTTGGCAGGATTAGGTGGGTCATCAGGTTCAGCTGGCATGAATGGGGACGGGTGCAGGTTTGTTGGTGTGGAAGCAGGTTGGGTTACTGGCAGGATCGTGTGAGTGGGGAAGAACTTCTGTTTCTTCTTGGGTTTAGCCACTGAAGTTTTATAGGTGACTACAGGGCTGTAAGAAAGGGATGGAGCTGGTTGAAAAGAAGGGCTGGAATGCGGTAAAGCAAAGAGAACAGTGGCCGGAGGAGGTTTCTGTGGGGTTGTTACAGGCAGTAGAGAAGAGGCAGGTGGATTAAAGGCAGGATATGTGCAGTGGGTAGAAACGGGATATTGGTATTTGGTTGGAAGTGAACTATATTGGGCTGAGACAACAAAGGGAGGTAGGGAGTAGGGGAAGCCGCAGTACGCTGCTTCTGTCGGCAAATATCCCAACCCCCCACACATAGGGGAAACCACAGGGGACTATTTCGGTACTGGAGGTAGTAAGGTATTGGTACAAAAAGGTGACAGAAAATTAGTAGAATAAAAACTAGGTTTTTAATAGAAAGCCATTTTAAAAAAAATGATAAATTAATCTCGAAAGTACAATAACATATACAGTTGTAATACAGAACAAAGCAATATATACAACCACATGAATTGCATCCAATAATAACAGAGATTGCAACAGTGACTTGGATTCTTGACCGGTTTCGCGGTATTCCCGCTTCCTCAGGAGAGTAAGGTCTATAATGTAGCATAAGGACAGATAATAAGTATACAGAGATTCACAATTGCATAACATTTTTGTAATGGTGGCAGCGAGGTCATTAAATAATACATTGAACAATAGTATACAAGTTGAGTATAAGAAAGGACAGGCTCACCCGTTCAGGTTTTCTCCGTTCAACCTGAACGGGTGAGCCTGTCCTTTCTTATACTCAACTTGTATACTATTGTTCAATGTATTATTTAATGACCTCGCTGCCACCATTACAAAAATGTTATGCAATTGTGAATCTCTGTATACTTATTATCTGTCCTTATGCTACATTATAGACCTTACTCTCCTGAGGAAGCGGGAATACCGCGAAACCGGTCGAGAATCCAAGTCACTGTTGCAATCTCTGTTATTATTGGATGCAATTCATGTGGTTGTATATATTGCTTTGTTCTGTATTACAACTGTATGTTATTGTACTTTCGAGATTAATTTATCTTTTTTAAAATGGCTTTCTATTAAAAACCTAGTTTTTATTCTACTAATTTTCTGTCACCTTTTTGTACCAATACCTTACTACCTCCAGTACCGAAATAGTCCCCTGTGGTTTCCCCTATGTGTGGGGGGTTGGGATATTTGCCGACAGAAGCAGCGAACTGCGGCTTCCCCTACTCCCTACCTCCCTTTGTTGTAGATTATTGGGATGATGGTACCTTACACTTGGTAATTTAACTATTTAATGGTAGGCGCTCTGCCTTACTATATTGGGCTGAGACTGAGGTTGCTGTGAGTGATGGGGGAAAAGACGTTTGGGCAGGAGTCTAATAGCAGGTCCGGGTTGTGAAGAGCTGACAGAGGCTGGAAATAATAAGTCTGACCATGCCTGTAGTACAGGTTGAACAAAAGTGGGTTCACATACTGCCTATCTAACCAGGGACTGCACTGAATCTATACAATCCACTAGCACCTGTGTAGGACAAGCTGAATAAGGCTCCAGAAAGTATACAGCATACCAGAGACTCCACCTGATCACTACTGAAGGGGGGAGAAAAATCATTACTTCCTTTAGGACTGCTAGACAAGGCTAGCTCAGCACACACCTGTATCAGGGGCTGAACGTTTTTAAACAGTAATCTACCCTGCTCAACCAGAGAGTGGGCCAGACAGATACACTCCAGGAGCTGATCCCTGGCCCACTCTTTCAATACCAGACGACAATAATTGTTATCCTCCAACACCAGTGAGGCAAGGAGAACAACTGTTTCTGATTGCATTTTTGTAGCAGTAACAGCACTACAATGGTTCCTCTGCGCAGTCACTTCTGGTCATAGATGGCCTTGGTTTTCTGTCATGAACAGGTGTGACTAGAACCGTGTGATCTGCAACAGAGGACACCAAAACGTATATAAGTGAGTAATATAAAGTTTATTAAAGATAAGTGGTAAATAAGTAACACCCCAAATACAAATAGTGCAACAGTGGCGTAACTAAAACCTTCAGGGCCCCGATGCAAGAAATCATGAAGGGCCCCCCTGCCCCCTGGACAGAGCTTTTCCTAGGGGGATGTCTGATAAGAGGAGGAGCCGCGAGAGCTCCTGATTGTACACATATAGGGTTTCAGGTTTAAACGTGCATACATAAAATACATCTAAACAGTGGCGGCTGGTGCTCAAAATTTTTTTGGGGGCGCAAACATTTTTTGAAAAAAAATCATCAAATGCAGCCACTGTGCCCATCAAACACTGCCACTGTGCCATCAATTGCAGCCACTGTGCCACTTAAATGCTGCCAGTGTGCCATCAAACACAGCCACTGTGCCAAACGCTGCCACTGTGCCCATCAAACGCTGCCACTGTGCCACTTAAATGCTGCCAGTGTGCCATCAAATGCAGCCACTGTGCCATCATTTGCAGCCACTGTGCCAAACGCTGCCACTATGCTCATCAAACGCAGCCACTGTGCCCAAACGCTGCCAGTGTGCCCAAGTGCTGCCAGTGTGCCCATTAAATGCTGCCACTGTGCCATCAAACGCTGCCACTGTGCCCATTAAATGCTGCCAGTGTTCCATCAAACGCAGACACTGTGCCATCAATTGCAGCCACTGTGCCCATCAAATGCTGCCACTGTGCCTATCAAATGCTGCCCGTGTGCCCATCAAATGCTGCCCGTGTGCCCATCAAATGCTGTCAGTGTGCCCTTGAATGCCCCCATTGTGACCCTCGACCGCTCACCGGCACTTACCCTGCCTTGGTGGGGCAGCGGGTGACTGCGATGAGTGGGGTCCTCCATGCGTCTCCTGCTGTCCTCATCTCCCGTCCACTCCTCCTGATAGGCGTCCAATAGTGGCGCCTGTCGTTTCAGCCAATCAGGTGATGGGTAACAGGTGGAGAGGCAGTTTAGTGTTAGGAAAGCGAATAATCATTCGCTTTTCTAACACAGCTGAGTGACCTGTGAGGTCACCTTTTTTGATGCCTATTAGAGCCTATGGCTCTAATCCGGTGCTTCAAAAACACCCCCCGCCGCTGTAATTCAGGTTCCCTGCACCCAAAAAGGGTCTGGGCACCTGAATAGGGGTTGGCAGCGGCGGCCATAGATAGATTCATGCAATGCATGAATCTATCTATTGGTGATAGAGGATTGGCTGGAGAGAGGGGGCAGCGCCCGTGCGCCCTTAATGCATGGGCCGCCACTGCATCTAAACCCACACACATACACATAGATAAACACACACATAATATACACACACATATACTGTATATACACACACAAACACATATATAAATACACACATGAACACATGCAAACACATACATGAACACACATACATGAACATACATATAAGAACACACATACATGAACATACATATAAGAACACACATACATGAACACACATACATGAACATACATATAAGAACACACATACAAGAACACACATACAAGAACACACATACAAGAACACACATACAAGAACACACATACAAGAACACACATACAAGAACACACATACATGAACACACATACAAGAACACACATACATGAGCACACATACGTGAACACACATATAAGAACACACATACATGAACACACATATAAGAACACACATACATGAGCACACATATAAGAACACACATACATGAGCACACATACATGAACACACATATAAGAACACACATACATGAACACACATATAAGAACACAAATACATGAACACACATATAAGAACACATACATGAACACATATATAAGAACACACATACATGAAAACACATATAAGAACACACATACATGAACACACATATAAGAACACACATACATGAAAACACATATAAGAACACACATACATGAACACATATAAGAACACACATATAAGAACACACATACATGAACACATATAAGAACACACATACATGAACACACATATAAGAACACACATACATGAACACACATATAAGAACACACATATAGGAACACACATACATGAACACACATATAAGTACACACATATAAGAACACACATACATGAACACACATATAAGAACACACATACAAGAACACACATACATGAACACACATACATGAACACACATATAAGAACACACATATAAGTACACACATATAAGAACACACATATAAGAACACACATATAAGAACACACATACAAGAACACACATATAAGAACACACATACACACACACAAACACACACATACAGAAAGCCTTTTAAAAAACGGCAGTGCTTTACCTCACATCTTCCTGCTGGGTACTGCACTGTAGGGGGAGACAAAGAGCACAGCACACACTGCTTTCACTGATCAGTGTGACAAGCTCCCCGTACAGTGCTGATTACAGTTCGGCTGACGATGGGGAGATCGATCTCAGCCGCTCATCCTTACAAGATAAACAGGGGGCCCTCAAGGGCCCCCTGCAGCATGGGGCCCAGTCGCCATGGCGACCTCAGCGACCCCTATACTTCCGCCACTGGTGCTCAACCAACCAACAGAAACCCACAGACAACAGATAATTATATACAGCCAAGGGAAGTACCAAAATCAAACACGTAAGCCAGGCCAGGGTCACACACAGCAGATCAGCAGATGGACAAAGGGATGTTCCAGAAACATAAAAGTAAGCCAGGCCAAGGTCATACACAGGGAGTCAGCAGATGAGGACAGGGAACAAAACAAGACAGGGAGAGGATGGATAGACTGCAGGGCAGGGATGCAAGGTAACAGGGGGGACCGGAAGGGGATCAGGACAGGGAGACAGGATCAGGTACACTGGTAACAGGAACAGGCTCAGGAGCAGATAACAGGCTAGCAGGTCAGGGCGCAAGCATAAAACCAAGGCAAACATGTGAGTGCTTGCCGGGTATTGATATGCCTGTAACTGGCCTCAAGTGACACCTGATTGCAGGAGGTGCTGTCGTCCCCACTTGGATCAGTGTTGCCAACCTACGAGATTGAAATTTACTGGCACGACACCCAAAATTTCCTGGCACAGCCAGGTTTTTACTGGCATTTCCAAAAATGACAAAATTTTAAGTGCAAATTTTAGTATTTAGGCTACAAACAAGTCCAATATGCAATTAGCAATGTGATTTAAGGTAGATATTTGTGCAAAAAACATATTTCTTATTTTATTTTCGATACAGTAAGTAAGTAGCTCAGGGATAGGAGGGCAAGAAATTAGAATAGGAAGGCACACACACACACATGAATATTGGATGGTGGGTGGTGTGTCCTACCAAATACGGCACCTCATCCCGAGTCGAAGATCTAAAAAAATGGGGGAAACAGGGGATGATGGGATTATTGCGGTGCCACCAAAATTCAAAATGACTAGAATGATATTTTATATAAAATCATTTATTTTATTGATATCAAAAACATCTAAAATGTTTACATGAAAGAGTACAAAAAATATACAAAGCAAAAACAAAAACAGAAATACAGTGCAAATAAATGACCGTCACCAAAGATGTTGAGGGGTGATCATAGTCTTATGTTTGGCTTCATCAGGGGATTGTAGAGATGTACTGCAGAGAGTAAAACCACTATAATAAAGAAAAAATGCATTATTGGATCAACATAATCTTGTAATGCTGAAGGCAAGCCAATCGCATTGCATAGTGGTCAAATTGCTGCCCCTCCCCCCCATTATCCCACGGTCTTCCCACCCCCCACACACCTAAAACATACCATGCGGGCTCCAAAACGCAAGGGGGACACCACCAAGACACTGAGAATGGAAGTTGCACTCAGCCCAGTATTTGGCTACAGGGGAATTAAAGGGCGCCTAAAAAGAGAAGTATAGCATATAAGTATTGAAAATTCTTTTAATTTTATTTAACAAAAGGGACCTAAGCCTCAATTATATACCCTAATTATATGCAAAACCAAGGCACTCAATGTTGCACAAGGGAGATTCACAGCGCAGTCAGTTCATGTAAAAAATCGCATGAATGCGATCAAAAGGACTGTAAAATAGATTCAAGAGGGGGAAAAAAAAGGTATGGGAAAAATGATATTGATACACATAAATATATCAGTGAATTTCAGATTTGAGGGACATAGTGAAATATGTTGGATATAGTGAGTAGGGCTTACCGAATACGCATTAAGTTAGAAAAAATGCATCCTATGAATAAGGTTCCGCCAATATCTTGGCTAAACATTGGAACCTTCACAATGAGTCTTTCTGGTAACACCGGTTATTGTAGATGGTCTGAAAGTCAATGCATATAACAAAGGGACTGTTAGCAAGAAATTTCAGCCAGTATAGCCATATGTGGCAATATAATGACAGATGCTTGCTGTGATGAAAAAAAGTTTGTTGAACCTATTACCTTTTACATATGTAGGCAGCTCCCCAGGATGGTCCCACAGCAAGGAGATAAAAAACACACTGAGAGCAAGGCTGCCTTTTAAAACCCCCACCTGATCAGCATAATATAAATCAGCTGATCAGGAGTGGACGACAGGCGGGCGGGGCACATGCGCAGTTGCCAGTGTCATTTGCCTACATATCCCATAAGTCTGAGCGTCGGTCCGGTCACATGGCGGCTACTGCCTGCGACATGATCGAAAAGTGCAATGGAAGGCTCCAGAAGAAGAAGGGGGAGAACCCCACATCATTCAAGGGAGAGGAGGCATGAACAGGCGTTGGAACACCGCGATGGTCCCGGCCGAAGGGGCGGGCTGACAATAAAGCCAGCCCTTGGGCGTCCATGCAGCCAAAGGCTGTAGTGAATACAAGTTCCCAGATGAATGGGGGGTAAAAACACCCAGTGCATTGGGCCCACCATGGCACGCCCCAGGAGGGGGGAGGGCGGAAGGAACAAAGGGAAGTCTGATACTTCAGACAGATCGGGGACATAGGTGGAGTGGCCCTGGCGGTGGACAGATGGTATTACCGCATTGGCCGCCATGCGATAACGGAGGAAAATGCCTGCAACAACACAAGTATAAATTAGATGACAAAATTGCATTAATAAAATCGATATGGTAATCCAAAATTAAACAATGCATTTGATTTATAACATGTCTCTACATGAACTTAGGTCACCATATTATCAATAATTGTTTTTTTATATTATATTTTATTATTTTTTGTTTTTTATATACATCAAACTAATCCAGATATTTTAATTATGTATTCAATAAAAACAGGTGATAGGAATTATCGTACATACAGTATGCAACTACATATAGTGACTACTGTATTAATTATTTCAACATACAGATATAAAGTTAACCAGCAGTGGGTACAGGACGGGGGCAAGGAGTGAGGGCAGATGGAACGCCGAACCAGCAGGGCCCGATGGGCATAAGATTGACCAGCCAGTGAGGAGACAGTCAAAGAATAGACTAGCTAGATAATAAGAATATTTGTATATATACACATAAATGTTATTCTAAAGAAAAGATTTGAAGCTAATATACTCATTGAGGCCAGGATATTTGACCGCATTCAATAAATATGTCCATCTGGTCTCCATCTGAAGCAAGGAGTTGTCAATACTACCTCCCCTGGCATGAGAAGGGATATGCCCAAGGGCCGCAAACTTGACAACATGAGGGCTGTGGTGGTTAAGTGTTTATATAGAGGTGCAATGTGATCCTTAATACGTTTAAGGAATGGACGGTTAGTCTTCCCTACATAGAAACAGCCACACTGGCAAAGAGCCAGATACACGACACCAATTGTTTTACACGTAACTCTATGTTTCAAACGGTGTATCCTACCTTTGGAAGGGGAATATTCTTAGAGTTAAAGATAAATGGACAGAAATCGCATGTGCCGCATGAAAAAGTGCCGGCATTTGAATGATCAAGGGGGCCTCGTATCTCATGATGACTGTGAACAAGCATGTCTCTCATAGATGGGGCCCGTCTGTAAGTCATTTCTGGGTATGATTCGAGAAATTTTTTAATGGTATTATCAGCCATCAGAAGTGGCCAATATTTTTGAAAGATCCCTCTCATTTGGCCATGCTGTTTTGAGAATTGGGTAATAATCCTAACAGAGTTATTGATTTTTGAGGATTTAGTAGAATGAATGAGATCATGTCTATTCCGTTTGATGACTCTGTTGAAGGACCTCCTCAGCAGGGAGCAACTGTATCCACGCCGACGAAGCCTCTCATACAGGTCATTAGCTGCCAGGTGAAAATCTGAATCCAAGGTACAATTCCTCCTAAGTCTAAGGAATTGACTATAGGGTATGCTGTCTAATAAAGGCTGGGGATGTGCACTAGCTGCATGTAGGATCGTATTGCCGATGAGGGCTTACGATATAATGATGAATGTAAAGTTCCATCACAATCTAAATGTATTTGTAAATCCAAAAAATGTATCTTAGTTTGGCTGCATTCCATTGTAAAACTCAGGTTAAAGGTATTCACAGCCAGCAGATCCATCAGCCGTGAAAGATCCTCTCGATTACCTGACCATAAAATGAAAACATCATCTATATACCTGTACCAGGCTATAATTTGAGAAAGCAAGTCTGACATGGAGAAAACAAATCCCTCTCCCACCCCCCCAGGTACAGGTTGGCATATGAGGGGGAGCATTTGGTCCCCATAGCCACGCCCTGCACCTGGAGGAAGTGGGAGGAACCAAACATGAAAACATTTCTAGTCAAGATAAACTTAAGTAACCGAAGGACAAACTGGCTGTAACCATCAAAAGATGGTCCTCGCTCCAGGAGATGGGTACGGATCACGTCCATACCTTTAACATGTGGAATTGAGTTGTATAAACATTCTCTTGGGCAATTCCGAGCCTCTGTTTTTGCAATTTTAACAAGTACACCATGTAACTTCTTTCTTTGTAATAAATTCTTTTACTTAACCTCTCATTGTTGTTTATCTGTACCGATATAGTCCAGTCATTTCCAGCATGGGATCATGATCGGGCCAACATCAGCCACTGTCCCCTTGATCCCACTCTCCTTTGTCTTTGTATATTAATTTGGATGATGGTACGTTTCTAACAAATTATTATTTTCGCTTAAAGAGGCTATACTCATAATTTGTGCATATTCATTGGGTGGATAACACACCCCTTTTTCTTTCCCCCGAGTGCCTCTAATTTTAAGTTTACTACTCTTTATGTGTAACTATTATCGATTACGTTGGTAGTTGCCCCCTCCCACACGGTTCAGACATGTGGACCTTTCCATTACGGTTCAGGCAGACCTACCATCTCCATACAGCCATTCTTTTAGCCATCCTATTATATTAAGGTTGGACTTTAGGGTTCAACCTACTATGTTTCATTAGTTGGGTCATTCAGCTTTCAACTCACTACCTTGACCTAAGAGTATGTGTTTTATGGACCGGAAACCTCCCGGCCCAACTGTGATTGTTTTTGTTACCCACATTTATAATCCCTAGCTGAATTTTTACCCACGGTAACTACTCTTCCTTTGAATGTAGTCCATTATATTGCTTTATTATGGCATTGTTTGCAACTAATTTTGTATCAATCTGCATGCAGCACTGTATGGTGATATCTGCCTCATGTGTCATTACATCCCCAACTCAATCTTCTTGGGATACTCTTCACCCATCAAATCACATGACCCCCCCCCTTTTTGTGGGTCGTCATCACACCATATCATCCTTCATTATCCCTCACATTCACGACACACTTATACACTTTTTCACTCTTCATGCACCATTATAATTTTTGTCCCTCACTCTCCACTTTTCCTTTCACTTTCTTACTTTCCTCACTGTTCTATTCACATACTTCCCATCATCCAGAATGTGCCCACAGTCCAGTTATTGCCCTGGGCTGTGGTTCCCCACTTCTATTACCACTAATAACCATTCTTAGTGCACTACCCTCTTCACTGTACATAATGGCTCCCGTTAGTGGATTCCCCTTGTTATCTGTGCCGTCTATGGAGTGTCAATTTCCTCAGTGTTTACCAAACACCGTAATTGTTATTGTGGCATTACACTGCCACTTATACCCAATTGTACTTGTAATGTTTTATAGTATTTATTTTCTTTCCTTCTTTGTTTCATTGTTGTTTAATATTTTTGTGGCGATCCCTGGGTGCCTGGTGCGTTTCCTGGCTGCCTATGTCTCCCCAGCGGCGGACTTGTGTTTCTCCTGGCAGGGATGACGTCACCGTCGTTTTCCTGCTTGCTCTCGTCGAGCCCAGGGCTCCCCGCCCATTGGCTCGCCTCGAACGCGCTTGCGCAGTAGCGCTGGTCGCGCACCTGCGCAGTGCGGAGAAACTGACCCGGCAGCGTCGGGCGCCGCCAGATGGTGACGTCAGATGCCGCCGGACGGAGGCGTCGTGACCGTTTCCGGGTTGGGGAGCGCACTTAATGGGCCCTCGGGCCTTTTGGGTGAGCAGTGCGGCCCTCCCCACCAAAGGTTGTACACGTGGGCTTGGATGGAAGGGAGGCCTCCGTTGTTCTACCGGGAATCCTTTGGGTACGTTTGTCCTTAATTTTACCTTGGATACTATCCTTTACCCCACGCTATCTATTATTGATACCGTTTCATGGATACTACCCTGTATCTCATGTTATATGCGATACGCTTTTTATTGACAGACCTCCACATCACCCTGTGGGCATCCCCTTACACTGTTGGGCTCCCACACCCACGTACCCTCTTGGTGCCCCACTTGATGGACATAGTGGGTGCTCTTCCCCCCACGGGCCATCCGACCCCTGCGCTATCAAGAAGCCCCCACGTGGCTTGATACCGTATCTCCCCTTCTATGGTAAGCTTTAACTTATGCTTTAATATCACTAGCGAGGGTGCGGGCAATTTTACTCCTCCTTTCCTCCCCGGTTCTATGCCCTGTCTGTCTCCTTTTTGCTTCCTCCTTTTCCCCCCCTTTTCCCCCCCCTCCCGTTTTTTCCTTCCTGATCTATCCCCCCCCCTCCCCCCTCCCCCCCCCCCTACCTCCTGTTCCCTTCCCACCTTCCCCTTCCCTGTTTTTCCCCCCCCTTCCTTCTTTTTGGGTAATCTTTCTTGAGAAAGTTCGTGATAAGTAGTGGAGGAACTAGGGGAGAAAGTGACAGAGTTAACATTAGGCACCACAACATCTGTTTTGGAGGGTTCAGCAGTATAAGGTTTAGAAAAAGGTTTGTTAAAGGTCGTGTGGTTCCATTTATAGGCAAAACCATTATCATGGGCCGTTTTATCCTGAAGAAATTTACCTTCCTTAGTGTCATTCTGGTTTAATTATTAAACCTGCGGATAAGGGCGGCAACGTCGTGGTCATGGATGTCCCCGCATATGAAGCTATGTGTCGGGACATCCTTGACAACGCACGTTGGTACCGCCCTATTTCCAAAACACTAATAACCAACTTTAACAGCGACTACTATAGCTTGATCTTCGAAGCATACCAATCAGGTGTTATTGACTCTAGTACATGGAACTACCTAAATGTGAAGGATCCCAAAATTCCTACTTTTTATTCACTACCCAAAGTGCATAAATCAGTGAAGAAACCCCCTGGACGACTGATTGTTTCGGGATGTCAAAGTCTAACAGAGAATGCCAGTGCCTTGGTGGATAAATACCTAATACCCCATGTGACAGCTTTATTCTCTTATGTGCAGGATACCATAGACATGTTACGCCATATTGATGGAAAGCAGGTCCCTCCCAAGTTTGTCCTTCGGTTACTTGAGTTTATCTTGACTAGAAATGTTTTCATGTTTGGTTCCTCCCACTTCCTCCAGGTGCAGGGTGTGGCTATGGGGACCAAATGCGCCCCCTCATATGCCAACCTGTACCTGGGGGGGTGGGAGAGGGATTTGTTTTCTCAAGAATCCATGTCAGACTTGCTTTCTCAAATTATAGCCTGGTACAGGTATATAGATGATGTTTTCATTTTATGGTCAGGTAGTCGAGAGGATCTTTCACGGCTGATGGATCTGCTGGCTGTGAATACCTTCAACCTGAGTTTTACAATGGAATGCAGCCAAACTAAGATACATTTTTTGGATTTACAAATACATTTAGATTGTGATGGAACTTTACATTCATCATTATATCGTAAGCCCTCATCGGGCAATACGATCCTACATGCAGCTAGTGCACATCCCCAGCCTTTATTAGACAGCATACCCTATAGTCAATTCCTTAGACTTAGGAGGAATTGTACCTTGGATTCAGATTTTCACCTGGCAGCTAATGACCTGTATGAGAGGCTTCGTCCGCGTGGATACAGTTGCTCCCTGCTGAGGAGGTCCTTCAACAGAGTCATCAAACGGAATAGACATGATCTCATTCATTCTACTAAATCCTCAAAAATCAATAACTCTGTTAGGATTATTACCCAATTCTCAAAACAGCATGGCCAAATGAGAGGGATCTTTCAAAAATATTGGCCACTTCTGATGGCTGATAATACCAATTAAAAAATTTCTCAAATCATACCTAGAAATCACTTACAGATGGGCCCCATCTATGAGAGACATGCTTGTTCACAGTCATCATGAGATACGAGGCCCCCTTGATCATTCAAATGCCGGCACTTTTGTCATGCGGCACATGCGATTTCTGTCCATTTATCTTTAACTCTAAGAATATTCCCCTTCCAATTGGTAGGATACACCGTTTGAAACATAGAGTTACGTGTAAAACAATTGGTGTCGTGTATCTGGCTCTTTGTCAGTGTGGCTGTTTCTATGTAGGGAAGACTAAGCGTCCATTCCTTAAATGTATTAAGGATCACATTGCACCTCTATATAAACACTTAACCACCACAGCCCTGAATAGGCATGTGGCCAAAGAGCATAACTTTGACCCCCATGTTGTCAAGTTTGCGGCCCTTGGGCATATCCCTTCTCATGCCAGGGGAGGTAATATTGACAACTCCTTGCTTCAGATGGAGACCAGATGGATATATTTATTGAATGCGGTCAAATATCCTGGCCTCAATGAGTATATTAGCTTCAAATCTTTTCTTTAGAATAACATTTATGTGTATATATACAAATATTCCTATTATCTAGCTAGTCTATTCTTTGACTGTCTCCTCACTGGCTGGTCGATCTTATGCCCATCGGGCCCTGCTGGTTCGGTGTTCCATCTGCCCTCACTCCTTGCCCCCGTCCTGTACCCACTGCTGGTTAACTTTATATCTGTATGTTGAAATAATTAATACAGTAGTCACTATATGTAGTTGCATACTGTATGTACGATAATTCCTATCACCTGTTTTTATTGAATACATAATTAAAATATCTGGATTAGTTTGATGTATATAAAAAACAAAAAATAATAAAATATAATATAAAAAAACAATTATTGATAATATGGTGACCTAAGTTCATGTAGAGACATGTTATAAATCAAATGCATTGTTTAATTTTGGATTACCATATCGATTTTATTAATGCAATTTTGTCATCTAATTTATACTTGTGTTGTTGCAGGCATTTTCCTCCGTTATCGCATGGCGACCAATGCGGTGATACCATCTGTTCACCGCCAGGGCCACTCCACCTATGTCCCCGATCTGTCTGAATTATCAGACTTCCCTTTGTTCCTTCCGCCCTCCCCCCCTCCTGGGGCGTGCCATGGTGGGCCCAATGCACTGGGTGTTTTTACCCCCCATTCATCTGGGAACTTGTTTCACTACAGCCTTTGGCTGCATGGACGCCCAAGGGCTGGCTTTATTGTCAGCCCACCCCTTCGGCCGGGACCATCGCGGTGTTCCAACGCCTGTTCATGCCTCCTCTCCCCTCTGTCTCCCTTGGATGATGTGGGGTTCTCCCCCTTCTTCCTCTGGAGCCTTCCGTTGCACTTTTCCATCTGTCGATCATGTCGCAGGCAGTAGCCGCTATGTGACTGGACCGACGCTCGGACTTATGGGATATGTAGGCAAATGACACTGGCAACTGCGCATGTGCCCCGCCCGCCTGTCGTCCGCTCCTGATCAGCTGATTTATATCATGCTGATCAGGTGGGGGTTTTAAAAGGCAGCCTTGTTCTCAGTGTGTTTTTTATTTCCTTGCTGTGGGACCATCCTGGGGAGCTGCCTACATATGTAAAAGGTAATAGGTCCAACAAACTTTTTTTCATCACAGCAAGCATCTGTCATTATATTGCCACATATGGCTATACTGGCTGAAATTTCTTGCTAACAGTCCCTTTGTTATATGCATTGACTTTCAGACCATCTACAATAACCGGTGTTACCAGAAAGACTCATTCTGGCGGTTCCAACGTTTAGCCAAGATATTGGCGGAACCTTATTCATAGGATGCATTTTTTCTAACTTAATGCGTATTCGGTAAGCCCTACTCACTATATCCAATATATTTCACTATGTCCTTCAAATCTGAAATTCACTGATATATTTATGTGAATCAATATCATTTTTCCCATACCTTTTTTTTCCCCCCCTCTCTTGAATCTATTTTACAGTCCTTTTGATCGCATTCATGCGATTTTTTACATGAACTGACTGCGCTGTGAATCTCCCTTGTGCAACATTGAGTGCCTTGGTTTTGCATATAATTAGGGTATGTATTTGAGGCATAGGTCCCTTTTGTTAAATAAAATTAAAAGAATTTTCAATACTTATATGCTATACTTCTCTTTTTAGGCGCCCTTTAATTCCCCTGTAGCCAAATACTGGGCTGAGTGCAACTTCCATTCTCAGTGTCTTGGTGGTGTCCCCCTTGCGTTTTGGAGCCCGCATGGTATGTTTTAGATGTGTGGGGGGTGGGAAGACCGTGGGATATGGGGGGGGGCGGCAATTTGACCACTATGCAATGCGATTGGCTTGCCTCCAGCATTACAAGATTATGTTGATCCAATAATGCATTTTTTCTTTATTATAGTAGGTTTTACTCTCTGCAGTACATCTCTACATTCCCCTGATGAAGCCAATGTTTTGGCGAAACTAGCTGGGAACATAAGACTATGATCACCCCTCAACATCTTTGGTGACGGTCATTTATTTGCACTGTATTTCTGTTTTTGTTTTTGCTTTGTATATTTTTTGTACTCTTTCATGTAAACATTTTAGATGTTTTTGATATCAATAAAATAAATGATTTTATATAAAATATAGTTCTAGTAATTTTGAATTTTGGTGGCCCCATTATCCCCTGTTTCCCCCATTTTTTGACACACACATGAAGTTGACTCTCTGACAATGACAAAAGTGTGCAGCAGCACAGATGATGCTGACTTCTCACCGGCACGACACATCCTCTCCTAAGTCACAGTGACAGTTTCTCTCGAAGCCAGGTGATCCCTTCAGTCCACTCCAGTCTAAACAGCACTGACAGTCCCACTCCCGACCTGTCCTGCTTCTTTCCTGCAAACCCACACATGAGGCCCCACTTGGCTCCCTTGCACCAGGACATCACACGACACACTCGGGCACCGCCTCCACCAGAGCTGCCCGAACACGCTGTAGCAGGCACTTGGATGGTCTCGGCCGGCTCTGGACCGGGCTGAACATCACAGCCATATTTTTTACTGCCAACTTTTTCCTTTTACTGGCATTTACTGGCAGGAGAAAATTGCCTGTTTTTTACTGGCTGCCAGTAAAAATACTGACGGTTGGCAACACTGACTTGGATGTACACTCACTGACACCATTTGCCTCACACTCTCATGTTCGGCAAAAAAAGCATTGTACCCCTCAGGGTTATGGATATCCCGTCAATCAATCCAAGCATCCAAAGACTCCAAATAGTGCAATAATGTCTAGAAAACATAATTTATTAAAACCACAAAGACCTAATGGTAATACACATACAAGAAGGCAAATTAAAAGCACATTGGTATGATAAATAGACACCAAGTATATCCCAGTCACGGCGGACATAAGGATGGGCACCGTATCTCACCCAACTAACAAGCCAGTACACACGGAGCGTCACTTCTGCTGATACGTAAACGTCAATTCTGGTTGCTGTACAGCCACGTACTGGCGCGTTTCATCTTTACAAAACACGTTGGTAAGTGGCTATATGGCAATCAGAAGTGACGTTTGCGTATCACTGAAAGTGACGCTCTGTGTGTACTGGCTTTTTGTTTGGGTGAGATATGGTGCCCATCCTTATGTCTGCCATGACTGGGATATGCTTGGTGTCTGTTTATCATACCAATGCTCTTTTAATTTGCCTTCTTATAAGTGTATTACCATTAGGCCTTTGTGGTTTTAATAAATTAAGTTTTCTTGACGTTCTTGCACTATTTGGAGTTCTGTTTTCCATTGCATATTATGGATACCTACTGGTCTTTGGATGCTTGGATCAATTGACAGGATATCTACAACCCTGAGGGGTAAAATGCTCCGAACATGAAGGTGAGGCGAATAGTGTCAGTGAGTGTACATCCAACTGGGTAAGTGGAGACATGTTTTTTTTATCACGTGGTGTTAAGTCACTCAATCAACTAACTATTTATCACAGATCATGTAAATAAGCAGCAAATTGGGACTTTAAATGAAGCATGTTCAATGTGGCCAGAAAATTAGTCAATAATAAAAATATATATGTATTTATTATCTGGGCAGTCTCATATTGAATACAGCAATTGATAAACATACAAAAAATATATACATTAAGGACCATGGTCTTAGAAATAGATCATGGCATAAAAGTACACTACACAATGTGGCATAAAATATCATCCTCCGTGTTTATGTGACTTTCAACAGAGTGGTATGATATTAAATCCAACTGAGCTAAAATCAAATAGACCATCTATATAAGTCATACGATGCATCCAGATATGCCAGACATGTTTTGTAGCTAAAAACCACTTCCTCGGGGGCGGGTGCATCTAAATAAATAGAAAAATATAAAAAAGCCAGTATACTAAAGTGTAGACAGGGAAAATGAAAATAATATGTAAGACAGTAATAACCTATCCCCACATATACTCACATACAAACGAAGCCTGGAACCTGCGAGACCCAGACCTAGAGGCTGCCTATAGTGTCCATACCGGGAACTGTGGTAGATTGGACCCACCAGGGAGTAAAGCACAAACACATATGGTCCCACATGTGCATGGGGGAATGAGGTGTTGGAAAAGACCCAATTGGTAAATTGTTTGGGCTCCAAAAAAATCAACTACTGAGTAAATACTCATAATAAAGAGCATACTGGATAAATGAAAATTGCCACAATAGGGAAGACCAAAATCCAAAAGCGGATACAAGGTGTGTGAGAGAGGTGCTGCCATATGGACAGACTGACACCAAAAGGAGATGTTATATGTGCTTGAACTACCCAGGAGGCCCTAATTGGACCCATCAGGAAGTCAAGCACACACACATGGTCCCACACTAATTGATGTACAATGGGGAGGTTCAGGTGTTGGAAAAAACAGTGTGTACAGTGTCTACTGCACTTCTGGAGGTGTACACAGTACACAATACAGTGTAGCCGTAGTACAGTTGCTAATACAGTGCAGGCGGTATACACAGTATCTAATACAGTGTGTACAGTTTCTACTACACCACACCATCTGATTTTAGCAGGCAAATTTCCCTACCCCAGTTGCTGAACCGTAAAAAGAAATTCGGTCCCAGCCATCCACATGCTCAGCGTCTGAATGCTAGCTTGGCCAAATTGCTAGCACTGCAACTGGTGCCTTTTCAGATGGTAGACTCTGCCCCCCCCTCTCCAGAAGGCCATTCCAACTTTCTACTGGCATGTGGAAGGCAATGTTTTGGCCTCGTTGGACAGGGTGGTCAGCAGTAAGGTGCATATTACTGCTGACTCATGGTCCAGCAGGCATGGGAAGGGATGTTACCTTTCCTTCACGGCACACTAGGTAACTTTGCTGACAGCTGGGAAGGATGAAGGACAGGGCTCAGTGTTGTTGGAGCTTGTTCCGTCACCATGCCTCCAAAATGCTAGTGGTGATTCTGCCACAGCTCTTTCCTCCACCCCCCCTCCTCTTCTTCTTCCTCTATGGCCTCTTCTGTAGATTTGTCCTCTGAACCAGCATTGCTCCGTAAGTGTTCAAAGGGCTATGTAATCAGTCAGGCAAAAAGATGCCATGCGGTGCTTGAGTTGGTCTGCTTAGGGAACAGGAGCCACACTGGGGCAGAGATTATGTCAACTCTGCAGGGGCAGGCTCAGAGGTGGTTGACGCCATGCCAGCTTCAGCCAGGAATAGTTGTATGCGACAATGGCACCAACCTTCTCTCCGGCCCTCCAACAGGGACACTTGACCCATGTTCCATGTTTGGCACACGTCTTGAATTTGGTGGTACAGCGGTTCTTGCGCAGGTACCCAGGCTTACAGGATCTCCTGAGGCAGGCCAGAAATGTGTGTGTTCATTTCCACAAGTCATACAATGCCAGTGCTCAGCTGGCTGACATTCAAAGGGAATGCAACCTGTCCACCAACCGCCTCATTTGTGACATGTCCACCAGGTGGAACTAAATGTTGGCAATGCTGCAGCAGCTGCACATGCAGCAGAGGGCCATCAATGAGTACCTGTGCGAGTATGGCACCAGGACAGGGTCAGGGGATCTTGGCTTCTTTTCGCCACATCAGTGGTTACTGATCAAAGATGCAGGCACTGTCCTGATTTGAGAATGGTGATTTGAGGAGGCCACGAGGATGGTGAGCAGCGACAATACATGCATCAGTGACACTGTCCCTCTAGTCTTCCTGTTGGAGCACACGCTTTGTGGAATAAGGGATAGGGCACTTAAGGCAGAACAGCGGTAGGAAGAGGAGGACTTCCTTACCTCTCAAGGCCCCCTTTATCTAGATAGCATTCCTGCGGGCCCGCCAAACACACGGGTAGAGGAGGAGGAGTGTGTCAGCATGGATGTAGAGGATAACACTCATCAGCAGCCTTCAAGGGATGGTTTTCAGTCCCCAGAATCCCAAGCAGTTGTACGTTGCTGGGAAGAGGTTGTCACGGATCATGTGATCCTTAGTGACCCAGAGGACTCAGAATCGAATGCCTCTGCAAACTTACACTGCATTGCCTCCCTGATTCTGCAAAGCTTGCGAAAGGATCTAAGATTCGTGGTATCAAGGAGAGGGATCATTACTGGTTGGAAACCCTTCTTGATCCAGGTTACAAGGGTAAGGTTGCAGAACTCATCCTGCCTTTGCAGAGGGAGCAGAGGATGAAACATCTTCAGGAGGCCTTGAAGAAAGGTTTGTGCAATGCATTTCCAGACCCTGGGAGGTTACAATTTCCTGGTGCTGGACAACATGTTGCTGAGGCTTCGTTCAGTCAAAGGAAGAGCGGTGGAGAAGGTGGCCGGCTGACCGATGCCTTTAACCACTAGGCATCCCCGCTATAGCCGAAAGATGGCTACAGCGTAGGCTCCAATTGCCGGGAGGGCGTCCCTGGATGGGTGCGCATGGGGAAAATTCTGTGTTGGGCGTGTCCCTTGGACACAGCCAATCACAGATCGTGCTAAATGGCCAATCACAGCGGCCATTTAGCACTCGATCGGAGTGTCCAATGCGGGATGATTTTAAATGTACACATATGAGATCATCTCTCAATGCCGGCTCTCCCTCCTCACACAGAGACAGCATGTGAGGAGGGAGAGCTTCCATACTGCAGATCTGTGAGTGCCAGCCATTTTGCGAGAATCAATAATGCCCTGTACACACGGTCGGATTTTCCGACACAAAATGTGCGATCGGAGCTTGTTGTCGGAAATTCCGACTGTGTGTGGGGTCCATCAGACTTTTTCCATCGGAATTTCCGACACACAACGTTTGAGAGCAGGCTTTAAAATTTTCCGACAACAAAATCCATTCATGTGTGGACAATTCCGACGCACAGTGCCACGCATGCTCAGAATAAATTCCGAGACGGACCTGCTCGGTCTGGTAAAATTAGCGTTCGTAATGGATCTAGCACTTTCGTCACGCTGCAATGTTTTAAATTGTTTAATGCAGCGCACCCTCTTCTTCTTCTTCTTTATAATGCTAGAAGAATGAAGTTGTTTTGCTGCTCATATTCACACAGACTTCTCACAAACTTCTTTCTTTATTATTTATTGTGATTTCATGAATATAATATTTTTATTTGTCACATCTCCAGAAAAGATTTTTTTTTTTATATTTTTATATATATATATTTTTTTTTTTGAAATCCTGATCTCGTGTTATTTTTTTGTATTTTTTTTTGTAACTCCAGAATAGTTTTGGGTGTGTTTTGTGTGTCAAGTTACCACAACACCATTATTATTTTGTATTATTTCATCTCAAGGAGGTTGCTTGGTGTTGGTGTCTCTTGTTAATTTCACATTGTATTTTTGAAATGTACCTGCCTCCTCACAAACAAACTGTCCTTTTTGAAGGAAAACACGCATAGGCGAGTATTATAAAAAAAAAAAAAAAATGTATTAAGGGGTCATAACCAAATATAGAGGAAGGCAGGGCTGGAGAAACTGCAGAAATTGGCAAAACCTTTGGCCCCCAGGGCACACATCAACTATTTTACTGCAAAATTGGGGGCCTGAGGAGTCCATATATAAGGGAGTACAATCTGGTCCAGAAGTCCAAGAGATCATGAACAGCAGCAGATGGCGTACATGTCCCCAGGCTGTGGTCATACAAGAGCCTGCATCTTTTGTCAGACCAGACTGAACCCAGGCCATCACTTTCTTGTCTTCCTTCCACTCTTCCTTCCACGCTGTGCTGTGGTGTTGGAGGTGTGGCAGGAGGAGGAGGAGGATGATGTAACTCACACAGGTGGGTATTGGGTGTGATTTCACCCCTCACCCTCTTAGTTAATGTTTTATAAAGGATGTCCTCACACATGAGGCATTGGCCCTCCTGCATGTCCTGCAGTTTGGTGGCAGCCATGCAGGCAAAGGCCTCTTCATGGGTGGGGGTGGCTCTGAGGGACACAGAAGCCTCCTGCATTAACCTGAGCGCTGACTGCTCCACGTTACTCCCCTTCCTGGGTCTTTTGTTTGGAAGGCGGAGGGGAGGGACCTGCGATTCTGTGAGGCTCCTACTGGGCCCTGCCACCTCCTGGCTGACACTTACCCCCGCCTCCTCCTGGCTGCCACATTCCACAGCCTCCTCCTGTGTGCCACATTCCACTGCCTCCTCCTGGCTGAGGTCTTCCTGTGTATGTGTGTGATTGATGAAGAAAAAACTAAAACTATGTCCCTTTTTCAATTTTCATCTCATGACTGTTGCAAATTGAATGTTAAATATAAAAGATTATCATTCTGAGCCCAGCATTTTTCATTCTTGTCCCAATTATTTTTGCCCACTACTGTCTATTGATATGTAAAACACTTTATTAAATCAGCAATTAGTGATCAATAATAACATCTAGTAAACATCATTTATGTTTTGACAAGAAATCTGTAGAACAATGCTATACCTGACTCAAGCTGGGCTCCTCCACTTCTTCCTGGCTGGAAGTCCCAGGTTGGACATCGGAAGCCTCAGCTGGGGTGGAAGATAGGGTGGAAGGAAGAGTGGAAGGAAGGGTTGAGAGGGATTCCCTGACTTCAGTCTGGTCTGTCAGAAATCGCAGTCTCTCATAGTACCACAGCCTGGGGACATAAACGTCATCTGCTGCAGCTCCGGATCTCTGGGAATCCTGGACCTTCTTGCGCTCCCTAAGATAAGTGCTCCTCAGGCCACCAATTTTGGCTTTTAAATAGGGGATGGTTGCTGCGGGGACCACCGGCTTCACCAACTCCAGCAGTTTCTCCAGCGCTGCCTGCCTATTTTGTTTATGATTATAATGCGGATGTTTCACCTGCCACAGACAGGGTAGCTCCCTGTACTTGTCTATGAACAGGGGGAGGAAGTTGTGGTCATTAAAGCCATCCATTTTATCTGCAATTCACAAGACAAACCCTAATGTCAGGCTAAAGTCTCCTAATATTGTCCCAATATAGGCCTCAATCTATAAGCAGTATAGGCCCAAGTTTAAATGTTACCTTCATTATCACAATCGGCGCTTCCGATACTCCTTCCTCCACTCACAGATCGTACGTACGGCACACGCTTGTTACACTTTATATACACTGCACATACATGAAACTCCGCCTGCCCCTGATGTTCTTTCTAGGGAATAGACTACAACCCCTGGCAAAAATGATGGAATCACCAGTCCCTGAGGATGTTCCTTCAGTTGTTTATTGTTGTAGAAAAAAAGCAGATCACAGACATGGCAAAAAACCAATTTGTTTTGTTGTACATTTTCTGTTTTCAAGGCATATTGCTTTAAGTTTTCTGTCTTGACGCTTTGATGTCTTCCTTGGTCTACCAGTATGCTTGCCTTTAACCACCTTCTCATGTTGTTTGTATTTGGTCCATGTTTTAGAGACAGCCGACTGTGAACAACCAACATCTTGTGCAACACTGCGTGATGATTTACCCTCTTTACCTACATACTAACAAGCAGATTTAATCTGATGCAGGTGTTAGTGTTTGTAATGAAAATTTACAGGGTGATTGCATATTTTTTTCCTCAGAGTTTAGTGATTCCATAATTTATTCCCTGTGCTTGTTCTATCAATCTAACTGTTACTGGCCACCACAATTATTTTTCTTGATTTCTTTTAGTGTTTCTTAAAGCCAGAAAGTTGCCATTTGAAATGCCTTTAGTTTTTGGCCATGTCTGTGATCTGCTTTTTTTCTACAACAATAAACAACTGATGGAACATCCTCAGGGACTGGTGATTGCATAATTTTTGCCAGGGGTTGTAGTCTATTCCCTGCCCTTTCTCTTTCGGCGCAGTGAGGAAGAGCACATGGCGGAGACAGAGCAGGTGCCTGATAATTACAACAACGAGGAGGAGGAGGAGGAATGCCCGGAGCTAGAAACGTCACAATCCCAGAGGAGACGATTTAAGGCCTCAAATATGTCCTTTGTTGAGATGGTGGAGATGGTGGACGTATTGATATGGACCGACTACGACGGGAAGCATGGACCTTATCCCAACCCAAATGTGAGAAAGGCCAAGATCATGGCGAAAGTTGTGAAGAGTCTGCACCAGAATTTTGGGGTACGGCGATCCAAGGATCAACTGAGGAAGCGGTGGTCGGACCTCAAATTAAGGGAGCACGATCATTATAGAAGGATCAGGAGAGTGCTGCAAAAAAGTAAGTAGTTGTCCTGTGTTCCTATTCTTTATTTTTAAATTTGTGCTGCTCCATTTGCTTTTCTTTACTGTTGTACATTTTAAAATGGCAACTTTTATGGCCATGGATACATTATTCGTTCGTCGGAAACATTGTTCGTTCGGCCACTAAAACACCATGTTTTGTCCAGATGCAGTTCAATACATTTTTTATGCCCCTTCTCTTAAAATAAGTTTGTTGTCTAGATATGTTTGTAACTAGAATGAAATGCAAACAAGATTCTGTGTAAGGAGAGGACACTCAGCAGCTGTTTACACATCTGGATGCTGGAGCACTAGTGTGGGACACAAGAACACCCTTTTTATTAGGGGGCCCACACAGGTGCTCCAGTGTATACTATAGGGGTGTCTCCATCTGTGAAGCTTGTACAAAACAGGTAAGTATTCAAGCTTGACAAAGGACAACAATATTTCTTCATCTTGGAACTCTGCCAAAACAGAAAATTGTACCCCACTTCCAAGCAATGTTTCATATTCCTATTTCTGCCATCAAATATCTGTGTGCTAAGTAGATCTATTTTTTGTCACATAGGAGAGAAAAGACTCGGAGGACACCACTCATCAGAGGAGACCACAGACCCCCCCACCTCAGGAAGAAGGGGAAATCCCCCAAACCCAACCAGAGGAGGAGGAGGGAGACGTTATAGAAATTGTCACCATATCAGGTGAGTGTCTGCGACCACAGCCTCAGGTAAGAGATGGATGCCTGCATATTTATAATACATGGTGTGTTTTTTTTTCTTTTAGGTGATTGTGATGTTGTGGAAGAGGAATGTAATTTCACAAGTGAAAGTGCCCAGATCCTCATCGGGAGATAATGGGGTATAATAGGGATTTAGAAAACATTAAGCAAAACATCAATGATGTTCAAAACAAAATGAAGAACATCACTGATGTTTTAGGGAGAATATAAAACACCCAGAAATCACTAACTTATTCCAGGTTTATTGTTGTTTTTATGAATAATTTTTGACATATCAAAAAGCCAAATTTTGAAGATGCAGACACTGTGTCAACATGTGCTATCTGCCATCACGGGAGATCAATGTACGCGTTTTGTGGGTACAACCCCTTCCTCAATAATAAAGTAGGTTAGAGGAAGGGGTTGCACCCACAAAACACGTCCATTGATCCCCCATGATGGCAGCTAGCACATGTTGACATTAGGCAATTTGTGTGCATCTTCAAAATTTGGCTTATCAAGGGGTGACATCACCCCATCTGCTGAACGCAATATCAAACACAGTTTATAAATACTCATGTTTGATATTGCCTTCACTTTCTATAAAAGTTGAACTTTGTAAGTTCCAGAGTTGTGTATTTTTTGTTGTTTAAAACATGCCTGTTTTACCTTAAAAGGTAATTTCTACTTATTATTAATGTGACCTAAAAAATTGTTATACAACAAACATGTTGATTTGTTAAAAAACCCTTTTAGAAACGCACATGTGATTGTGCTTGGATTAAAAAGATTGATAATCAACAATGTGTGGCTTCTTCTTTCAATGCTCAAAAGCATTTTTTGGAGTATAAAGTTGTTGTTTGCAGTGACAACGGGGGTTATTTACTAAAGGCAAATCAAATTTGCACTACAAGTGCAGTTTCAGTGCAGTCTCAAGTGCACTTGTAGTGAAAAGGGTCTTTTCCTTTAGTAAATAATACCCAACAGTGCTTTCTAATTTTACACTATCATGCCATTTTCAGGACTCCACAAATTTAAGGCATGGTGTTGAAAATTATTATTATTATTTTTGTCAATAATGCATTACATACATTCACAAAAAAACAAGGTGTGTGTGTAGCAGACCCACAACATAATAATTAATAGTTAGCCGAAGAAGAGATTGTCACCTCATGTGTCAATGAATTTTCGTTTGCACTGTTGAAGAAAAAGATCAAAAAATTAGACCATTAATAAAAGATAACCGAGGAGACAGCTAAAAGAAAGCCAAGCAGGAAATCAAAGCAAATATTTGTGCAGTTTAAAATATATTTTTATTTCAAAAATGTCTCAGACGTTGTCTGGCATATCGATGGCCCCCCTACCCACAAAGTATTCCATGTATCTTATACGGACTTCGCGGGCACTCTGGGGGGGCAAGCCAGGACAGCCAGCTTCAAGCGCCGTCAGGGTTGGTTCATTGATATTAATTCTGGCCTCAGGCCCAACTGAGGCAGCATAGTTCCAAGAATTTCTCCTTAAAAAGTTGTGGAGAACACAGCAAGACAAGATGATGTGATTCAGTTTATATTCCGCCATGTGTATGGGTGTAAGAAATAGGCAGAACCGGCTGGCCATTATTCCAAACGTGTTCTCCACCACTCTTCTGGCTCTGGCCAGCCGGTAATTAAAAACCCTCTGGTCTGGGTTCAGGGTCCTCATAGGGAATGGCCGCATAAGATGGTCCCCAGCGCAAACGCTTCATCCATAACGAAGACGAATGGGAGTCCTTCCGCATTGACTTCTGGAGGTGGCAAACCCAAGCTGCCATTCTGGAGATGCCTGTAGAACTCCATGTGGGCGATGACTCCACCATCTGACATCCGGCCATTCTTCTCCACGTCCACATACAGGAACTCGTAAGTAGCCGACACCACCGCCAACATCACAATACTATTGAACCCCTTGTAGTTATAATAGTATGACCCTGAGTTGGGTGGTGGGACAATGTGGACGTGTTTCCCATCAATTACCCTGATGCAGTTAGGAAAGTCCCACCACTGGGCAAAGTGGGAGGCCACAGTCTGCCATTCTTGTGGGTTGGAAGGAAACTGTGGAGTCAAAAAAATATATATCATTTTGCACATAAACATGGAAAGCAGATTAGATACAAACATTCTTGGCCAACTTTAGTATAACATTTTTTTAGGGAGTATTTAAAGACAAAGGTATAAGGTCCACCTATCAGATTCCTCCCCCCACCCTCTCATGGGCCATTTTAAAAATTTTAGGGGGGGAGATGTTTTGGACAGGTAACCCTCTCCACTTCACTGAGAGATGAATGCCTAAATAATGTGTATTACTTTGGCCAGCCTCCTATTGGCAGCCCACTGGACAGTTAAGAAGTGTCATAATACAAAGATATAAATACACACTGTACACATTTTAGCACATTTTTATATCCTGATATTACCTATCAAGATAATAATAGGATACAAAAACTTTAAACAGTACCATTTGAAAGTATTCAGGCAGGCCCTTTCACTACATGCTTTGGTGAATTCATCCATAAATCTAACCACAAAAGAGGTGGGTATAGTGTGTATGGGTTTGGCAAAGTCAGCAGATAGAGGATTGGTATCAGCTAAATTAGCAGTTGGGGGAGGGAGGGTTCCAAATGATTTTGGGACCCAAAAAAAATAAAAATAAAAGCCTCTGGCACTCTGCCTGAATTTAAAGCACAAATCACAATTTTACACATTTTAGGGGGTATTTAGGGTAAAGCACTATGGAGCTGACAAAATACATTGTTAAGTGACTACACGAGGGGAATATAGGCCCAGGAGAGCATGCTGGGGAGGTAAGTGAAGGCAAATATGTATGAAGGACAAAAAAAATTACATAAAAATCCAGCATGCATGAGGACAAAGGGGACATTCACAGCATGTTACAATCATGGTAATTAGGGAATGAGGAAAGAAATACAATACATTATCAAACATTAAATACAATAAAATGTGATGTTAAAGGATAAATCTTACCTTAATATACTCCTCCTGCAGGACCTGGATGATGGCAGAACAGGTCTCCGTGATATTGATCCCCACAGCCTGGGGGGAGATGCCTGTCGAGAACTTCTCCCCCTCGCCAAAGTACCGCAGGGTGGCAACTAACCTCTGCCCCGGAGTGATGGCTTGCCTCATTAGCACTGTAACTAGTGGTGGATTATAAGTTAGAATATGTCATATGTCATATATGGTAATGCTGGACGCAGCATTCTAACTACACACCGTAAAAATGTTTGTGATCCAATAATTTATTTAGTCTTTGTACCTGTGCTTCATGGTCAGGGGGACACGAAGTATGAGCATTATTGTACACAATTTAAATTAGCGCTGCTGTCTCTATCTGCACACATGTGAGAGATATAGTTTTGGGATTCTGATCAATTTACGTATTTATTTAAGTGGCAGCTTTTTTCACTGTACACTGTGTATGTACACACATTTTGTATTCATTTACACATCTTTTATACAGCTTTGCACTTTTCTTTGGCGCAATGGAGTAAGAGAGATTCAGGGGCGGTTTATTTGTATATCTCTTGCTACAAACCAGTGCCCATACAGTGCCACAGTGCTCATCACTGTTAGTGTCACAGTGCCATCTGTCGTCAGTGCCACCCCTCAGTGTCACCTGCCACATCAGTGCCACGTGTCATCAGTGCCACATCAGTGCCATCTGTCCGTGTCACCTGTCACATCAGTGCCACATTTCATCAGTGCCACATCAGTGTCACGTGTCATCAGTGCCACATCAGTGCCACGTATCAGTGCCATCTGCTAGTGTCATGTGTCATCAGTGCCATCTGCCAGTGTCACGTGGCATGTGTCATCAGTGCCATCTGTCATTGCCATCTGTCATTGCCACCCGTCAGTGTCACCTGCCACATCAGTGCCACCCGTCAGTGTCACCTGCCACATCAGTGTCACCTGCCACATCAGTGCCATCCATCAGTGTCACGTGTCATCAGTGCCACATCAGTGCCACTTGTCATCAGTGCTACATTTTATCAGTGCCATCTGCCAGTGTCACGTGTCATCGCTGCCACGTATCAGTGCCATTTGTCACCAGTGCCATCTGCCAGTGTCACGTGTCATCAGTGCCACATATCAGTTCCATTTGTCATCACCAAAAATGACAAAAAGATTATTTTCAGCTGAGGAGGCATACAATATTCTTGCGGCCGACGAGAGCAATGGGGAGCTTTCCGCTTCGGATTCCACATATTCAGATTCTGAGTCTGACGTGGACTACGAGCCTGTTCTAAGCAGTGGAACACTGACAGCCTCAGAGGAGGATGAGAGTCCGCCCGCCAAATGAAGGTGTACTGGTGAGGAGGCAGTGCCATCCACCAGCACCGCAATGCCATCCACCAGCACCGCAGTGCCATTCACCAGCACCGCAGTACCTTGGCAAAAGCCACATACCAGTGGGGTGTCACCTCAGTCCCAAAGGGTTAGGTCCCATGCCAGCCTTCCATATTCCCTTCAGAACCACTTGTGGCTTCCTCCTAATTCAGGAGAAGCTATCATTCCCGCTTTCACTGCCAAGCCAGGAGTCCAGGTGGACACAGAAAATTTTTCACCCTTATTTTTACTGAAGACATGCTTGCATCAATTGTGGCCCAGTGCAACCTATATGCCCAACAATTCATAGCAAGTAACCCAACGTCCTATTATGCCCGTCCCTACGAGTGGAGAGCCCTAACAGTGAAGGAGTTTAAAAATTTTTTGGGCCTCACATTTTGTATGAGACTAACCCAAAAAAACATTTATATTGGTCTACCCTCCCCATCCACCACATGCCCATGTTTTCCTCAGTAATGCCCAAAACCAGGTATCTCATGATTATGAGATTCCTACACAACAATGATAATACCCTGTGCCCTCCCCGAAATGACCCAAATTTTGACATTCTTTATAAAATTCGACCACTACTAAATTATTTTTCTGAATTCTTCCCTCAGTTGTTTACCCCAGACTAACACATATGTGTGGATGAGTCCCTTGTCAAATTTTCTGGCAGGCTGGGCATTAAACAATTTATTCCCACAATAAGGGCCCACTATTGGGTGAAGCTTTATAAATTGTGCGACCGAGCCACAGGGTATACCTATGCCTTCATGGTATACGAAGGGAAGGACACCCAGCTACATCCCCCTAATTGCCCAGACTACATCGGATCAAGCGGGAAAGTCGTTTGGGAACTCATAAACCCACTCCTGGAGAAAGGCTACCATTAGTATGTGGACAACTTTTATACTAGTTTGCCCCTGTTCCGTAACCTTCACAAAAAGAACACTTAAGCATGTGGCACCGTAAGGAAGAACTGGAAGGGCTTTCCTCAAAGCCTCGTCAACAAGAAGCTAAGAAGAGGGGAGATGGCAAGTTTATGGAATGAGGAAATTCTGGCTAAGTGGAGGGACAGATGTCTACGTGCTTTCATCAATCCACAACAATACATTAGTTGAGATCACCAGGAGGAATGGCCCATTACAAAAACCAACATGTATCCACGAATACAATATGTTCATGGGGAGTGTCTACTTCAATGACCAAATGCTCGAACCCTACCTTGCCACAAGACGAATATACCAGTGGTATAAAAAAGTTTCAATTTATTTGTTTAATTTGGCCATATACAACAGCTACTTTTATATATCACAAATCCACTGAAAGCCCCAAATCCTTCCTTGGCTTCCAGGAGGAAATCACCACTGCCCTTGTATTCCCGAACAATTCGATCCAATGTGATTAGCAGACTCTCCAAACGCCACTTTCCCGAAAAAATCCCCCCCAGACTAACAGGCCAAAAACGTCAGAAAAAAAGTCGGGTGTGCACCAGAGGAGGAGTTAGAAGAGACACCACTTTTTATTGTCCCCAATGTCCTTCCCAACCAGGCCTCTGCACAGTTGACAGTTTCCGGCGTTACCATACTTCACTAAATTATTAGTGAATATGGTAACCATAACCCTCACTTCCTGCCATTTACCTTCACTCCCCTTATGCCTCTACTTGCTCTGTAACTGACCCTGGCTTGTTATTCGACCACGCTTCTGCCTACCAATTCTGTTCATACCTCTGCCTGATCTGGAACTGACCCTGGACTGTTTGACCATCCCTTTTGCCTGCCTCTTGGACTGATGTTGTACCCTGCCACTGGACTAGTGGGATTCATAACACAGGGGTCTCACATATCTGAGGGGCTCCAGAATTGTTTTTCTGGATGAAGAAAACATTTTTTTTGTTTTCTTATTCCTAGATTAGGGTCTGGAGACTCGGAGGCTTCAAAGAGATTTGGGTGGGAGAAGCCTCTACCCCTGTCCCCATTCTGTCCTGAACGAGGCCCTATTTCTGCCTACTGCCTGTAGGACCTATGCCATCATGCCTCTGTCTGTCGCATGAACTGACCACACCACATGTTCCTGTAGTAGGCTACCAGGACCAATATTTTGGCACTGCTGACAATCTCTGCCTGCACTGACCCTGGATTATTTATGGACAGTATCCCTGCCTGCTGCCTGTACTGACTATGGACAGTATTCCTGCCTGTTGCCTGGACAATTGCATTCGCTTTTGCTGGCCAAGTCCCTGCCTGCTGCCTGGACCAGTGCTATCCTCCTGTGGACAACTGTGCTACTAAATGTATTTTGAGGCGTAATTCTTGGTATGTGCATGCTATGTGTCCCTAGAACACCTGACAGTGTTCCTTGTATTTGGCCAGGCTGTGTAAAAGTCTCACACATGTGGTATCGCCATACTCAGGAGGAGTAGAAGAATGTATTTTGGGGTGTAATTTTTGCTATGTACATGCTATGTGTTGGAAATAATGCGTTCTCATTATTTATTTATTTTTTTACACATTTTCCAAAAACTTCTGGAAACAAATGAACCGTTCAAAAGACTCACAATGCCTCATAGATTATACGTTGGGGTGTTACCTTTAAAATGGGGTCATTTTGTGGGCGTTTCCATTGTCCTGGTGCTCCAGGGCCTTCAAAAGTGTAATAGGTAGTCGACAAGTTAGATGTGTCATTTATGCTCCTAGAACACCTGATGGTGCTCCCTGCATGTTGGGACTCTCTATGTGGCTAGGCTGTGAAAAAGTCCCACGCATGTTATCGCCATACTTAGAAGGAGTAGCAGAATGTATTTTGGGGCATCATTTGTGGTATACACATGCCATGTAAGAGAAATAACCTATTACAATGACAATTTTGTGGGGGGGGGAAAAAATCTTCATTTTGTAAAGAATTGTGGGAAAAAATGACAGCATCAAAAACCTCACCATGCATCTTACTAAACACCTTGGAATGTCTACTTTCAAAAAAGGGGTAATTTGGGGGGTATTTGTACTTTCCTGGCTTGTTCGGGTCGCAAAAAAATAGATTGATCACACCTGATGTACTGGTGGCCTATTTTTTATGATTTGCACCACAACTTGTAGACTCTATAACTTTAACACAGATATCCACTGATTTGGGTTTTTTCCCAAAATTTTCGGCCTTTTTTAATTTATAGCGCAAAAAATAAAAAAACCCAGAGGTGATCAAATACCACCGAAAGAAAGCTCTATTTGTATGAGAAAAAGACAAAAAATTCATTTTGGGTACAGTATTACTTGACTGAGCAATTGTCATTCAAAGTGTGAGAGCACTGAAAGCTGAAAATTGGTCTCGTCACGAGGGGGGTTTAAGTGCCCAGTTGTCAAGTGGTTAAATGATTTTTCAGTCCTCAGTGCCAAGGTCTGATTGGTTCAAGCAACCATCGTTAGCGTCTGCATTACAGGGTGCAGGAATATCTAGGGGCAAGAGCAGACTTGGAGACCTTTCCAACAAAGCATCCACTGGGTTACTGGGTCTTAAGGATGGACCACTGACCAGAACTTGCTCAATATGAAATTGAGCTATTGGCCTGTCCTGCATCTTTCTGAATGCACATTCAGTGCTGCTGGAGGGTTTGTAATGGTTTGTAAGGGTTTGTGTGCCTGTCCACAGACTCCGCTGATAGGCTCACATTCATAAAAATGAATCAGTCTTAGATCAGCAGCTATCAAGCACCTGATGCTAATGTAACTGATTGAATTTTCTATGGAAGTGGGATCCCTTGAAGACTGCCTATGCTGACTATCCTATTCCTCCCCAATCTTGATAATGCTAGCTTCCAACAATATTTTTGGTTTAGGGCACCACCACTGCCACTCAAGGCCCAATTTTTCTGCCCCTGTTTAACAGGGGCATGTAACTACAACTCTTCATATATTTCACAGCAGGGCCCATTCCTACACTCATCAAGGTGTAACTGTGAGGGCTTACAGTGTCCTGGGACCACCAACACCTACGGCCCAATTTTATATAGGGCAGGCCGTATAGTATATATACTGCTGTTCAGAGTATGCTGTATAGTGCCTGGGGGCCTGGGGGACCCCCACGCCATTTTTATTTTTAAATTTGGGTGTGGGGTTCCCCTTAATATCCATATGAGACCCAAAGGGCCTGGTAATGGACTGGAGGGGGGACCCATGCCGTTTTTTTCAATGATTTTCATTTATATTGCCAGGACCCGACAATACATTACAGCCATGAGCAGTTTTAAATAACTTTTTTTCGTTTAGAAATGTAATTTTGCTGTGGTATTGTTCTAAACATGGGAAACTGCGCTACTTTACAGGCATACTATAGACACCCCCCAGGCACAATATTTAAAGGAATATTTCATTTTTATTATTTTACTTTAAGCATTATTAAAATCACTGCTCCTGAAAAAAATGCAGTTTTTAAAACTTTTTGTTTGCATTGATACATGTCCCCTGGGGCATGACCCGGGTCCCCAAACACTTTTTATGGCAATAACTTGTGTATAAGCCTTTAAAATTAGCACTTTTGATCTTTCACGTTTTGTGTCCTATAGACTTTAACGGTGTTCGCACGTTCAAACTAATTTTTTGCCTGTTCGCATGTTCTGCTGCAAACCGAACTGGGGGGTGTTCTGCTCATCCCTAATGCTGTATTAAAATGTATGTAAAGCAAATATTTATTTTTAGATTGTTAGAGTAGGGAACTGTCATGCCGCGTACACACGGTCGGACTTTTCATCTACAAAAGTCCGACAGCCGGTCCGACAGACTTTCGGCGGACTTGCGGCGGACTTGCCGCGGACTTGTTGCAGACTTTCTAACGAACGGACTTGCCTACACACGACCACACAAAAGTCCGACGGATTCGTACGTGATGACGTACACCGGACTAAAATAAGGAAGTTGATAGCCAGTAGCCAATAGCTGCCCTAGCGTGGCTTTTTGTCCGTCGCACACAGACGAGCGGATTTCGGGGTCCGTCGTAGTTACGACGTAAAGATTTGAAGCATGTTTCAAATCTAAAGTACGTCGGATTTGAGGCTAAAAAAGTACGTTGAAAGTCCGGAGAAGCCCACACACGATCGGATTACCAGCCAGCTTTAGTCCGTCAGCGTCCGTTGGACTTTTGTAGCTGAAAAGTCCGACCGTGTGTACGCGGCTTCAGTGTATTTTTTTGCTGTCTGTGTCCCACTTTAGAGATTTCCTTTGTCATGGAAATATCTCCAAACTAAAAGGAATTTCCATCATAGAGAGTTGTCAGAGTAACAGGTGTGATGAATTTTCCGAACCTCTTGTTCCAGTGACAGCTCAAATAATTGTGCTTCTCCTAATTTCTGTCTTCATGACAATAGTCACCAGAACATATAGATGGGTGACTTAGACAGCAATAAAATATAAGTGTCCTACACACAAGGCAATGAGAGGCAGAGCCAGCTGCCGGTCAGGCATCTGATTGAATCCTGACATTATTGTTGGGACCCTCTCAGTTACTGAAGCTGGTCTGTGACATCAGCCAATAGTGGACTTTAGCCTGCTGTCAGCTGATTTTGGGTCACAGGAGTGCAAAAGTAGGTGCACTTCCGTGAGCCACATGAGAAGAATGGCCAAACAAGCTTTGTGTTGTGATTGTAAAAGGTGGGGTTAGCTCACCTATAGATCTTGTAAAGGACAGGAATGGGATGCTGTCCACCTATAGGCAAGTTAGTAAGGAGGTTTGATGTAACATCTACTGATGGTGAGCTAAGTGGTAAAAATAATGTGGAGGGGGGCGTGGTCAGGACATGACTGAGTGAGGACATGTTCCTGAGGAGCTCCCGGTCCGACCCTGTCCCACCGCCAGGAGATAGTGGAGGTGAGGCAAGACGTACAAACCTTGTTGGAGCACATGGGGTCGGGAGAATTGTCAGTGGCCACACTCGAACGACGGTTATCGGCAGTTGAGGCAGCGCAGGTTTCAGCACTCCTCACACAGCAACTACAGTTAGAGGAAGTCGAGGACCGCAACAGGCGCAACAATCTAGAGGGGCCTACCGGAGGCCACTGGGATAGAAGGTCTGGTGGCATCCACAATAGCAATCTTCAGAGACCTGTTGGGAGAACTTTATCCACCTAGCCTGTTCTTTGATTGGATTCACCGAGCACTGGGCCCCCGATCGGCGGACCTAGACAGACCGAGGGACGTCATCTGCTGTATTCATCAATATGCCCACAAAGAGCTGGTGCTGCGAGTGGCATGGGAGAAAGGAGACATCACATTTGATTGGGCTGTTGTTCAGATCTTGCCGGACCTAAATCGACGTTACAACAGAGGGCCCTTCTGAAGCTAGTGCTGGAGGCGGCGCGAAATGCGGGTATTACATACAGATGGGGTTTCCCCATCTCCGTGACTTTTAAAAAGGCTCAGCATTCTTTTACCCTCCGGACCCCCGCTGATCACCTTGCCCTGTTTACCTTTATAGAAACAGACCCAATCAACGTACCGGATTGGCTACAATCATTGCAGCGCTCCATTCCCCGGCCTGGACCGTCTGGCATAAGGAGATCCCGATCACCGATACCGCAGAGGAGGCGGCGCAGATCTCGCTACATCTCGACAGATGCACCGAGGGAGGATTGACTGCATGTACCAACAGGGTGAGCTGATGGGGATTGACCCCCCCGTGTTACACTCTTTTATCCCTTTTACATCCCCCCCACAGCCTGGCGTTCCCCCCCTTTTTTCTCACAGTGCCACTCTAACTGTTTATGGGTGAACCCCATCTTCACTGTGATGCCACGTAAAATGACCGGAGGGGAGTGAGCCTGTGCGAACAGACTACTGCACAGGTAATTTGTGGAACTTGATGGCATCACACCATTAGGGAGAATCAATCTTCCCCCCTGCCTGTTCCAACAACCCCTCTTGCGGACCCCGGAAGAATCCACATGGAGGGGTCGGGGAACTTGGAACGCTCTGCAACAAGGACCATAATTACAACTGACCCTAACATCCTCAACCTACTGTGGAAGGGTGAAGGGTATTTGCATATCTCAAGCCCAGGTCGATATACAGGAACATTATTATCCTAAACTTATGTTTCCATTATTTTTGTGTTAATTTGGTTGGTGGTATGTATGTATATTAGACCTTCTGCAGAAATACTTAGGGGGAATTACTATTAATATTAATGTTGTTATTGTCCCCTCGGTAGCTACTAAATTGCTAGAGATGGAACTAACAATGGCTGGGTTGATAGCCTTCCACGTTCTAGACCCCAAAACACCTGGGGATGGGACTTGGGGGACCGTGAGGGGAGGGATGGAACGGGACGGGCTGGTTCGACACGGGGAGGGGGAGATGACATTCAGTTCTATCATCACAAGGAGCTAACTAGAATTACATACGGGCTGACATGCGGGTGTCATGGCCTGACTCGGCCCATTGGGGGCCGCTACTTCAGGTGAGAGGCTGGGGGAAACAACCGTCACGCACCGGAACAGAATTGGAGGCATTTTACCACAAGACACTTGCCATCACTGTATCTGCACTTTCTTTTAGAAGACCCCCCTTCTGTGGACACTGCTGTCACATTAGGAGTTGCACTGCATTGACATTTTTTTGAACTCTATTGCACTACTGCCACTTTGTACAAAATATTTTTATTGCTTAAATGGTCTATGCGAGACCTTCAGCTTCACTTTTAGTCGCATGTATGCACTTTGTGAATATTCTGCACAATTTGTCACTTTTATAATATTTTTTTAGCAGTCGCACTGGGAGTTGCAGTCGCATTAGGAGCTGCAATTTTGTATACCATCCATTATGCACTTGACACTTTATTTGTTTTATGAGTTTGAATAATCATCCCATTAGTTGTTATTTTGATGTATTCACATTTGGACTTATGCTGAGTAGTCACAGTCCATATATTGTGTTAGATTTGATGCTGTGATCACGGGGCATTATTTAGTGAACTTTGTCCATTAGCCCTATTTTTATGCACATTGCACTTTTATGATCAGGATTTATTGTGTAGCACTTTGGGATTATTTCAGTTCACAGATTTGAAGTTGGTACACAAGGATAGGATAATATATTTTTGTAGAACTGTGGGAGTTCTAATTTTTTCTGGATTCGAAGTCGGTACACATGGATAGGGCAGCGCCACATATTTATTTTAATTGAATATCCCGCTGTGTGACGCTTCTCCTCTTCTGATAGTTCTTAAATAATGGGGAGCAGGGCCAACCGGTGACCCCACCCCCCTCTGATGCACGAGGACATGACGGGACTTCCCTGTGGCATTCCCCGTGATGCCACAGGGAAGTCCCGTCAAGTCACTGTGTGTCAGAGGGGGGCGGGGTCACCGGGTGGCCCCGCCTCCTGTTATTTAGGAACTGTCAGATGAGGAGAAGCGTCACACAGCGGGAGCCTCCCTCCATGCCAGCATGGGTGCGGAGCGGCCCGGAGAAGAAGATGAAGAAGAAAAGAAGATGAAGAAGAGAAGAAGATGAAGAGAAGAGCAGGAGCCTCCCCCCATGCCATGGGTGCAGAGCGGCCCGAGGAGAAGAAGATAGAAGACGCCGCGGAGGAGATGCTGGACGAGAACACCGGAGGAAGAACCAGAAGAGCCAGAAGAACCAGAAGAAGAAGAGGAAGAAGAAGAAGATGAAGGTGAAGGAAAATAGAAGAAAGAAGAAAGAAGAATCATTTAAATAAAGGAATTGTCAAAAACTGTCTCTTGTCATTTTTAACACTTTTTTAGTGAAATGGTAGGGGTACTTTTGTACCCCCTTACCATTTCACACAGGGTGGAGGGCCGGGATCTGGGGGTCCCCTTGTTAAAGGGGGCTTCCAGATTTCGATAAGCCCCCCGCCCACAGACCCCCACAACCACCGGCCAGGGTTGTGGGAATGAGGCCCTTGTCCTCATCAACATGGGGACAAGGTGTTTTGGGGGCTAACCCAAAGCACCCTCCCAATGTTGAGGGCATGTGGCCTGGTACGGTTCAGGAGGGGGGGGCGCTCTCTCGTCCCCCCCTCTTTTCCTGCGGCCTGCCAGGTTGCGTGCTCGGATAAGGGTCTGGTATGGATTTTTGGGGGGACCCCACGCCATTTTTTTTCTTTTGGCGCGGGGTTCCCCTTAATATCCATACGAGACCTGTAGGGCATGGTATGGAATTTAGGGGGACCCCCACGTCATTTTTTTTTAAATTTTGGCCGGGGTTCTCCTTAATAGCCATACCAGACCTGAAGGGCTTGGTATGGAATTTAGGGGGACCCCCCACGTCATTTTTTTTTTAAATTTTGGTTCAGGGTTCCCCTGTGGGGAATTCCCATGCCGTTTTTATCTTTGAACTTCTATGTGTATTGTCAGACCGGCAATGCATTAATAGCCGCGAGTAGTTTTAAATTACTTTTTTTCCTTTGAAATGTCATTTTGCTGTCAGACTGTTCTAAACACGGGAAACATGCACCCCTTTACAGGCATACTATAGACACCCCCCAGCTATGAAATTTAATGGGATATTACACTTTTATTGTTTCACTTTAAGCATTCTTAAAATCACTGCTCCCGAAAAAACTGCAGTTTTTAAAACTTTTTTTTGCATTGATCCATGTCCCCTGGGGCAGGACCCAGGTCCCCAAACACTTTTTATGACAATACCATGCATATAAGCCTTTAAAATTAGCACTTTTGATTTCTCCCATAGACTTTTAAAGGGTGTTCCGCGGCATTCGAATTTGCCGGGAACACCCCAAATTGTTCGCTGTTCGGCGAAATTGCGAACAGCCGATGTTCGAATCAAACATGAGTTCGACTCAAACTCGAAGCTCATCCCTACTGCAGAACGCCGTCTGGGAGAAATAGCCTGTTAGAAGGCTGAGTGATCAGCCTTAAATGTATGTCCCAATCAGGTGTGTGGCTTCTGCATCACCTGACTCGGCCATGCAGAACTGCGTGCGCATCCTCGTAGCGGCCACGCATGTGCAGTACACGATAGCGACTGCAATAGACGCGGTCGCATGAGAGGGGCACAGTCCAAGAGATTCCAGGGCTCAGAGCTCCCCCCAGTGGGCACTCCGAAATGACAGCGTGTAAACGCTGTAGGGCAGGTGTAAAAAGCCTATAAAGAGGTGATGGTATGACCAAGGGGAGGGAAAGCCATAAGGGTGAGAATAGTAGACCTGGACCTAAAGCCGCAAAAAAAAACCATCTCCCGGGAGAGAGACGAACTGCGGCTACCCGGCCGCACATCCAACATCACCAGCACATCAGAGAAGTCCAGGGATTGATGCCAGTGGGGTCTCCACCACAGACAGAAGCCATGGACAGAAATGAATAAGTCATGTAGGCCCTATGGAAAAGTAAAAAATATATAAATAGAGACATAATGAACATTATTTTGTAAGCATAACTCCAAAAAACTTTTCTTATGTGACAACACTTAAGCAAGGGGTGGCAAAAAGATATGAAAAGAAAATATGCTAGAGAGGCAAAACCACATCAACATACAATAAAGTATATAAGACTAGGCAGTAAAACACAGCAACATGGAAGAGGAAGGGAAAGGGACCCGGAGACACTACAGCAGGAAGATAAATTGGAGTGTATAACCAATAGTAAAATTATTCTAAGAAAAGGTATTTTGACAAAAAGCCAGTATATTAGAGGAAGGACTTGTAAGATTGTACTTCATTGATGCTTGGCCAGCATGTGGCGTTAAGGCACTCTATCCATTTTGCCTCATGCTGGAGTACCTTCCTATCCCAATCCCCTCCCCTTGGACCCTGTGGAATCACTGCCAAAACAATAAAGGTAGCAACAGAGGCTACTAATGTAGAGGCTAAATCTAAGGGAGTCTCTATACTCATTTCATTGGGGGTGCCCTGGACATGCACTGACACCCTAGTAGACCCTGGTGGTCGCTACGTGTTCATTAAGGGCCTGCTAAGGGGCACGAAGATGACGCTAGCCACTGTATACGCCCCTAACAACCGACAAGATGCCTTCTTTCACCGTACACTGAACTTACTCACTGATTTTAAGGAGGGTCAACTAGTTCTAGGGGGCGACATTAATGTACCACTAGTCCCCGCAGTTGACACTTCCTCAAACACTTCATCTCTACGTTCAGGTATACACAAACGCATAACCCGGGACTTACATGATGCCCAACTGATAGACGTCTGGAGGCTACATCATTCTGGGGAACACAATTATACTTTCTTTTCGTCCCCACACAAAGTGTATTCTAGAATAGACTACTACTTTGACCCTCATAGCCAACTGGAAGTGGTCCAAAACGTTGAGATAGGCAACATCACATGGTCAGATCACGCACCTATCACCATGCGTTATTGTTTGTCATCATCCCTGATCACCAGATCTAAATTTTGAAGGTTAAACAAAAGCCTCTTACAGACACTGGAGGTTCTGACAGACGTCCAGACCGAACTGACACATTACTTTTGAATTAACGACACCGGAGACTGTGCCCCAGGTATTGTCTGGGAGGCCCACAAGACTGTAATAAGAGGAATACTTATTAAACATGGTGCACGCATCAAAAAAGAAAAAGAACATTTATTACTTAACCTCCTTCATAAGATACATGACATAGAATCAAAACATAAGAAAACACCAACCTCCTTAATAGAAACAGAACTGACATCCCTTAGGAAACAAATTGTGGATTTACTACAATATAGAGCCAAAGCAGCATTACAAATCTGCCAAAAATTATCCTACGAGTCAGGAAACAAATGTGGGGAACTTCTAGCCAGAACAGTCAGAACCCATCGACTTAACACATATATCCCTCACTGCTTCTAGATTGAGGCCTATATTGTAACAAGATTAGGAGAGTTTTGCCTGACATTAGGGTTTGTCTTGTGTTGTGTCTTGCAGATAAAATGGATGGCTTCAATGACCACAACTTCCTCCCCCTGTTCATAGACAAGTACAGGGAGCTGCCCTGTCTGTGGCAGGTGAAACATCCACATTACAATAATAAACAAAAGAGGCAGGCAGCGCTGGAGAAACTGCTGGAGTTGGTGAAGCCGGTGGTCCCCACAGCAAACACCCCCTATTTAAAAGCCAAAATTGGTGGCCTGAGGAGCACTTATCTTAGGGAGCGCAAGAAGGTCACGGATTCCCAGAGATCAGGAGCTGCAGCAGATGACGTTTATGTCCCCAGGCTGTGGTACTTTGAGAGACTGCGATTTCTGTCAGACCAGACTGGAGTCAGGGAATCCCTCTCAACCATTCCTTCCACTCTTCCACCCTATCTTCCACCCCAGCTGAGGCTTCTGATGTCCAACCTGGGACTTCCAGCCAGGAAGAAGTGGAGGAGCCCAGATGGAGTCAGGTATAGCATTCTTCTACAGATTTCTGGTCAATAAATAAATGATGTTTACTAGATGTTATTATTGATCACTAATTGCTGATTTAATACAGTTTTTTACATATCAATAGACACTAGTGGGCAAAAATAATTGGGACAAGAATGAAAAATGCTGGGCTCAGAATGATAGTCTGTTATATTTGTTAACATTCAATTTGCAACAGTCATGAGATGAAAATTGTGTGTGATTGATGAATAAAAAACTAAAACTATGTCCCTTTTTCATACACAGGAAGACCTCAGCCAGGACGAGGCTCTGGAATGTGGCACACAGGAGGAGGCTGTGGAATGTGGCAGCCAGGAGGAGGCGGGGGTTAGTGGCAGCCAGGAGGAGGCGGGGCTAAGTGGCAGCCAGGAGAAGCCTGGGCCCAGTAGGAGCCTGACAGAATCGCAGGTTCCTCCCCTCTGCCTTCCAAACAAAAGACCCAGGAAGGGGAGTCACGTGCAGGATTCAGCGCTCAGGCTCATTCGGGAGGCTTCTGCATCCCTCAGAGCCTTACCCACTCCTGAAGAGGCCTTTGCCTGCATGGCTGCCACCAAACTGGAGGGCATGCAGGAGGGTCAACGCCTCATGTGTGAGAAACTTCTTTATAAAGTCCTAACTAAGGGGGTGAGTGGCGAAATCACACCCAATACCGACATGATTGAGTTGGACCATCCTCCTCCTCCTGCCACAACTACACCACCACAGCCACAGCATGGAAGGAAGCGTGGAAGGAAGACCAGACAGTGATGGCCCTGGGTTCAGTCTGGTCTGACAAAAGATGCAGTCTCTTGTAGTACTACAACCTGGGGACACAGATGTCATCTGCTGCTTTCATGATCTCTGGGACTTCTGGACCAGACTGCACTCCCTTGTATATGGCCTCCTCAGGCCACCAATTTTGCAGTAAAATAATTGATGTCTGCCCTGGGGCCAAAGGCTTCACCAATTTCTGCTGTTTCTCCAGCGTTGCCTCCCTCTTTGTTTGGTTCTGAGCCCTTAATAAAGGAATTTTTGGTTCAATTATACTCGCCTATGTGTGTTTACTTCAAAAAGGACAGTTTGTTTGTGAGGATTCAGGTACATTTCAAAACTACAATGTGAAATTAACAAGGGACACCAACACCAAGCAACCTCCTTGAGATTAAATAATACAAGATATCAATGGTGTTGTGGTAACTTGACACACAAAACACACACAAAAATATTATGTAGTAAACCCCAAAAAAACTAAAAAAATACATCAGCCTTAAAAAAAAATGCAAACCCAAAACAAACAAAAAAATCAGCCTTGAAAAAAATACAAAAGAAAACTAAAAAAAAATCAGCCTTGAAAAAAATACAAAACAAAACTAAAAAAAAAATCAGCCTTGAAAAAAATAAAAAACAAAAATAAAACAACAAAAAAGAAATTTGGTCAGATGTGACAAATCAAAATATATTGAGGTAATCACGATAAATAATAAAGAAAGAAGTTTGTGTGAAGTCTGTGTAAATATGAGCAGCAAAACTACTTCATTCTTCTCACATTATAAAGAAGAAGAGAGTGCGCTGTATTAAACAATTTAAAACATTGCAGCGTGACGAAAGTTCTGTATCCATTCCGAACGCTAATTTTACCAGACCGAGCTGTTCTGTCTTGGAATTTCTTCTGAGCATGCGTGGCACTTTGTGCGTCGGAATTGTCCACACACGGTCAGAATTGACGCAATCGGATTTTGTTGTCGGAAAATTTTATAGCCTGCTCTCAAACTTTGTGTGTCGGAAAATCCGATGGAAAATGTCCGATGGAGCCCACACATGGTCGGAATTTCCGACAACACGCTCCGATCGCACATTTTCCATCGGAAAATCCGACCGTGTGTACGGGGCATAAGAGAACAAAGAATCAAAAGAGAAAATATAGTACAATTCCCATCACAGTACTTGATGTTCACAGGCGAATACATGCCCTAATAACAACAGTAGCATTGGTGTTTGTATTTAAGAGCTCAGTATCTGTAGTTAACATTCACTAATAATAGCCGAGTTGCATGAATGGTGTATAACATCACATTTTAAGAGCCTAAGCCCGGTTGAACCTTCAAATTTCTGATTTTAAATAACTCAAAGAAATAATCCCAGGATCAGGCGGTTGGAAATCAATAAGTTCCACAAAGAATACAAGAAGAAACGAAAAAAAAGGAAGGAAGAAAGAGGAAGAAGAGGAAAGGGAAAAGAAGATGGGAAGAGGAACACAGATTCTAGGAGGGGGAAGGGGAGGAAGGAAGGGAAGGGGGCATAGGGTGGTAAGCCCAGGTGCATCGACTTCTGTTGTGTTACTTTGTTCTAAGTGGCAAGCATGGCAATTCCGTCATCAGAGTATGAATATGTTCCAAATCATCCATGCTTGGGAATGTTGATCTTGTCAATTTTGTGCCGTCAGGACCAAGTCCTCCAACCTTCTGATCTCCTCCACTCTGCGCAACCACAACCCTATAGTTTGCGGTAAGCTTTTCTTCCACAGAAGTGGGATACAATCTCTGGCTGCATTCAATAAGTGCCTTACTATCTACTATTTTTGTATATTCGTGTCGGGATTGTAGTAGCATGCAGCAGGATGAAAGCTGGATCATCACTTATTGTGTAATCCGTGAATTTTTGCGTAATAGTTCGGACTGTCGTCCAAAAGTCCTGAAGCAGAGGGCAGAACCAGAAGATATGGAGGAGTGTCCCTTTATCTGTCTGACATCTCCAACATTTGTCTGATGTGGTCGGAAAAAACTTGTGAAGTCTGTTAGGAGTGTAGTACCATCTAGTCAGGATCTTGTAGTTGAGTTCCTGTATTTTGGTGCAGATAGATGTTTTTAATGAGAATCTGATAATTGTTTGTTTTTGGGCACTAGTAAATGTGCATTGTAGGTCAGTTTCCTATTTACGTATGAACGTCAGGTCTGGCTGTTCCGGAGGAGAATTGAGCAAGACATAGGTTTTAGATAATACTTGAGGTAGAGTTCCCTCATCATTGCAGTAATTTTCGAAAGTTGTCAGATCACAGTTAAACTGTGCCGGGTTAGGAATTGAGTGTAGAAAGTGGTGCAGTCCTATTGCTGTCCAAAATAGAAGTTGAATTGACCACTCTCGAGAGTCAGGGATTGTATGGAGGGCCAGTTATTGTCTATTAAGAAATGTGAGGCTCGATCCCTGCCATTTGATTTAAGTATTCCATACCCCGTTTGTTCCATACCTGGGGGGAAGGCAGGGTTACCCAATATCTGGTATAGAGGAGAGTTGCTAGTGGATAAGGAGTTTGCAAATATTGTGGAGGCTCCCATCCTAAGGGTTGTACCAATTATCGGGTGTGACTTCAATGTTGAAGGTAGTTGGTGAAAGCACCAAACCGCTCCTTTCAATGAGGCCTTGGACTGTGTTTGTTCCAATTGTATCCATAGTTTATTTTTGCCATGTCGGTTAAAGTCTATTATTCTGCCTAAATGCACTGCCCTGTAGTAATTTTTTAAGTCTGGGAGAGCCAGGCCTCCGTAATGTTTGGGTAATGTTAGATAGCTCCTACGTAGTCTAGGTTTTGATTTTGCCCAAATGAATTTGATAAAGATGGAGTGTATTTGCTTAAAATAATGGGGTGGGATCTTGACTGGCAATGCTTGGAATAAGTTTTGGAATTTCGGAAGTATGGACATCTTAATCAAATTACACCTGCCAAACCAGGAATGCAGTCCTTTATTCCACTCCTCCAGGAGAAGTCGGGTTTTAGTCAACAGGGGAAGGAAGTTTAGGTCAAAGGTGCGTTGTAAATCATTGGGGATCAGGGTGCCCAGATATTTGAGGGAGGAGTCTGACCATTTAAATTTGAACTGTGATTTTAAAGTTCTCAATCTATTTGGCGTAATATTGATCCCCATTGCCGCTGACTTATCAAAATTAATTTTTAAATTGGAAAGAGTCCCATACCCAGAGGCGGCTCTAGGCTTTGTGAGGCCTTAGGCAAAATTTACAAACGAGGCCCTAATCACACCTATAATCGGAAAAAATGTGAAAATGGCTGCAGAAGGATGCATGGATCTAGCGCACAGTTCATCAGCACCACTTCCAGGGCACCCTCATCACCCATCAGACATATGCAGCCAATACAACATCTGGGACCCAGCAAGGTGACAACCTTTCTAAGAATTGAATGTGCCTTGGGAGAATGGAGAGGGGGTGTCACTGAGTCATTCCACATCCACAGAGGAAGAAGAGTGGGGGGATCCCAGCACAGCGCAGAGAGAGATGGGAAGAGAGAGAGGAGGGGGAGAGAGGGGGCAGAGAGGGAGGAGGAGGGGGAGAGAGGAGGGGGCAGGGGGGAGGGAGAGGGAGGAGGGGGAGAGAGGGAAGGGGAGAGAGGAGAGGGGGCAGAGAGGGAGGGGGAGAGAGAGAGGAAGGGGGAGAGAGAGAGGGGCAGAGAGAGAGTGAGAGGAGGGGGAGAGAGAGGGGGAGAGAGGGGGCAGAGAGGGAGGGGGAGGGAGAGAGGGGGCAGAGAGATTGGGGAGGGAGAGAGAGGGGGCAGAGAGAGAGGGGAAGAGAGAGGAGGGGAGAGAGGGAGGGGGGCAGGGAGAGAGGGGGCAGAGAGGGAGAGAGAGAGAGGGGGCAGAGAGAGAGAGGAGGGGGAAGAGGGGGCAGAGAGAGGAGGGGGAGAAAGGGGGCAAAGAGGGAGGGGGAGGGAGAGAGGGGAAAGGAGAGAGGGGGAAAAGAGGAGAGGGAGAGAGGGGGCAGAGAGGGAGGGGGAGAGAGGATGCAGAGAGAGGAGGGGGAGAGAGGGGGCAGAGAGCGTGTGGGAGAGAGAGGAGGGGAGAGAGGGGGCAGAGGGGGAGGGAGAGAGAGGAGGGGAAGAGAGAGGGGGCAGAGAGAGGAGGGGGAGAGGAGGGGGAGAGGGGGGGCAGAGAGAGGAGGGGGAAAGAGGGGGCAGAGAGGGAGGGGGAGAAAGAGGAGGGGGAGAGAGGGGGGCAGAGGGGAGGGAGAGAGAGAGGAGGGGGAGAGAGGGGGCAGAGGGAGAGAGAGGGGGCAGAGAGAGGAGGGGGAGCGAGGGGGCAGGGCGAGAGGGGGGGAGAGGAGGGGGAGAGAGGGGGAGGGAGAGAGGGGGGAGGGAGAGAGAGGAGGGGCAGAGAGGAGGGGGAAGAGGGTGCAGAGAGGGAGGAGGGGAGAGAGAGGAGGGGTCAGAGAGAATGGGGGGAGGGGGCAGAGAGAGAGGGGAGGGGGAAAGAGGGGGCAGAGAGGGAGGGAGAGAGAGGAGGGGGAGAAAGGGGGCAGAGAGGGAGGGGGGAGAGAGAGGGGGGAGGGTAAGCGAGAGGGGAGAGAGAGAGAGGGTGACAGGGTGTCTTTTATTATCTACACAGGGAGGCTGCACAGGCACTCCCATTCTCTCTGGGATCAACCAGGCAGTGTCAGGAGATGGGGCAGCTCAGCTGGATAGTTTCAGCCCCCCGCCCCCGACTGCTGAACCGAATAGGATGCAGGTGCGGAAAGGTCAGGTGAGCAGAGCGGGCTGAAGAAGCAGTTCAGCTGCGGGTCCCACATGGACATGTCGCCCACACGCCTTGAGGAGATGGCACCTGGAGCTGGGTGCTGTCATCCTGCAGCCACCTAGAGGCCTCTACTATCCCACTCCCTGCACCTGCTGCCGCCGGACCGGGACGATCCATGATGATTTCAGTATTGGCCCAGGGCCCTCGGGCAGTACCCAGCCGGGGTAGGCGGAGCCGCTGGCGCCAACATCAGCATTGATCACAAGCAAATTAGGCGGCCGTGAGGCCCCTGTGAGTGCGAGGCCTTAGGCGACCGCCTAATTTGCCTAATTAAAGAGCCGCCTCTGCCCATACCTATTGAATTCCCTGAGAAGGTTCGGTAATGACACTATGGGGTTAGTTAGTGTGAACATGAGGTCAACTGCCTAGGCAGAAATTTTATATTGAGTTCCTTCCACTGTCACACCTGTTATGTCGGGATTCGATCTTATAGTGCATAGGAAGGGTTCCAGGGTTAGGGCAAAAAGGAGGGGCGAGAGCAGGCATCCCTGTCTAGTGCCATTTGATATTGTGAATGTGTCTGAGAGGATTCCATTGGTCTTGATCTATGCTGTGGGCGCGGAGTAAATGCTGGAAATCCACTGTATCATGTTATGACCTAAGCCAATCTGTTTAAGGACTGATGACATGAAAACCCAATTAACGCGGTCAAACACCTTCTCAGCGTCTGTGCTGAGAAAGACGCATGGGGTTTGAGTTTTGGTAGCCACATGGATGAGGTTGAGGATTTTGGTGGTGTTATCCCTTGCCTCTCGGGCGGGAATGAACCCCATCTGATCCAAGTGAATTAGATCTGGTATGATTTGGGTTAATCTGTTTGCCAAAATTTTCGTGAATAGTTTAAGGTCCACGTTCAGGAGGGATATGGGCCTATAGCTGCCACACGCCGCCGGGTCCTTGCCTTCTTTTGGTATGAGGGATATGTGTGTTCTCAAGGTATCCCTGGGTAGAGAGTCTCCCTCGCCTAGTCCATTAAACATCCTCCCCATGTGAGGGCCCAGTATTGGTAGGAGGGTTTGGTAGCACTGTAGGGTCAACCCATCTGGGCCTGGTGCTTTGCCTGGTTTCATCCCACTCACTGCTCGCTGTAGTTCCTCTATAGTGATGGGATCTTCCAATCCTGTCCTAGCTTCTATCGAAGTTGGGGGATTTGGGATGCAGCGATATAGTCATTTATCGTTATTTTGGTTTGTGGTCTAGCTGGGAGATTATATAGGGAGGCATAATAGTCCCTGAATTCTTTCGCTATTTGGGTAGGTTTGGTCTTTTTTTGTCCCCATGGGATTTATGATATGAGTTCTTTGCGGGTAGGGGGGGCATCAATATGCCAGACAATTTGTGAAGCCTTTATCAAAAAAAAAAAAAAAAAAGCAAATCTTTGGTGACATTTACTGCTTGTGTTTGTTTTAGCTGACCCTGACAGAAATGTGGGGAGTCCTGAAAATGGCATGATTGTGTAACCTTATACAAAGCACTGTTGAGTGTTATTTACTAAAGGCAAAGACACTTTGCACTTGAAACTGCACTGAAACTGCACTTGTAGTGCAAAGAGGATTTGCCCTTAGGAAATAACCCCCATTTTCACAGAAAGCAGCAATTACATCACCACAAAAGTGTTGTAGCGTTGAGACAATAATCCACACATTCTTGATTAAAACAATCTTTTTAATACCTGCACAATCACATGTGCATTTAGAAAAGGTTTTTAAAACAAACCAACATGTTTGTTGTATAACAATTTTTGGGGTGGCATTATCAAAAATAGAAATGTCCATTTGAGATAAAACAGGCATGTGTAAAACCAACAAGAAAGAAACTTACAAAGTTCACATTTGGTAGAATTTGAAGGCAATATCAGACATGACTATTTAGGAACTGTGTTTGATATTGCGTTCAGATGGGGTGAAGTCACCCCAGGAAAAGCCAAATTTGGAAGATGCACACAAATTTGCCAATGTCAACATCTGCCATCACGGGGGATCAAGGGACTTGTTTTGGGGGAGAAACCCCTTCCTCTCAGCTACTTTATTATTGAGGAAGGGGTTGCACCCCCAAAACGCCTACATTGATCTCCCATGATGGCAGATAGCACATGTTGGCACACTGTGTGCATCCTCCAAATTTTGCTTTTCTAAAAATCGCTAAAACATTTTGAACTTTGTAGCACACAAAAAAAGAAAGTGATTTGGAGGGGTTTTAAACTCTCCGCAAAACATCAATGTTCTTATTTTTTTTAATAACATCATTGATGTTTTTCTTGAGGTTTTCCAATTCTAAATTACACCCCATGATCTCCCCGATCAGGATCTGGGCACTTTCTGATGTGAAAGGATCTGGATCCACAACATCACGATCACCTAAAAAGAGAGAAACCAAACAAAAACAGGTATTATAAATATGCCGGCATCCATCTCTTACCTGAGCGTGTGGTCGCAGACACTCACCTGTTGTGGCGACTAGTTCCACCACGTCTTCTTCCTCCTGCTCTTCTTGTGTTGGGGGGATTTCCCCTTCTTCCAGAGGGGAGGGGTCTGTGGTCTCCTCGGATGAGGGGTGTCCTCCGAGTCTTTTCTCCCCTATGAAAAACAAAAATGCTATACTTAGCACACAAATATTTGATGTCAGAACTATAAATAGGAAATATTGCTTGGAAGTGGGGTACAATTGTCAATTTTGGCAGAGTTCCAAAAAGTAGCATTTTCAGTGTCCTTTGTCAAGCTGCAATACTTTACCTGTTTAGTACAAGCTTCACAGATGGAGACCCCCCTATAGTATACACCGGAGCACCTGTGTGCCCCCCTAATAAAAATGGTGTTCTGGGGTCCCACACTAGTGCTCCAGTGTCCAGATGTGAAAACAGCTGCTCAGTGTCCTGTCCTTACACAGAATCTAGTTTGCATTTCATTCTAGTAACAAAGCCATCTACACAACCAAATTAGTTTCATACAAGTAGGGCGTAAAAAATGTGGCCAAATGCATATGGCCAAAACAATGGTGTTTTATAGGCCGAAAGAAAAATGTTTGATATGAACGAATAATGTGCCCATGAACATGAAAGTTGCCATTTTAAAATGTACACTTTTAAGAAAAGCACATGGAGCAGCACGAACGTAACAAACATAAAGAATAGGAACACAGCACAACTACTTACTTTTTTTGCAGCACTCTCCAGATCTTTCTGTACTGCTCATGTTCTCATAATTTGAGGTCCGACCACCGCTTCCTGAGCTGATCTTTCGATCGACGTACCCCGAAATTCCGGTGCAGACTCTTGACCACTTTCGCCATTATCTTGGCCTTTCTGACATTGGGGTTGGGGTAAGGTCCATACTTTCTATCATAGTCAGCCTTCTTCAGTATGTCGACCATCTCCAACATCTCCACAAAGGACATATTTGAGGCCTTAAATCTCCTTCTGGATCGGGACGTCTCCGGATCCGGGCTTTCCTCCTCCTCCTCCTTCCTGTAATTAGCACGCACGTGCTGTGTCTCCGCCATGTGCTCTTCCCCCACTGCGCAGAACGAAAAGGGGCGGGGAATAGACTTGAAAGAACGTCAGGGGCGGGCGGAGTTACACGCATGCGCAGTGTGTATAAAGCGTAACACGCGTGCGTATTACGTACGATCTGTGAGCAGAGGAAGGAGCATCGGAGGCACCGATCGTGATAACGAAGGTAAGATCTAAACTTGGGCCTATACTGCTTCAAAATTGAAGCCTATATTGTAACAAGATTAGAAGAGTTTGGCCTGACCTTAGGGTTTGTCTTGTGTTGTGTCTTGCAGAGAAAATGGATGGCTTCAATGACCACAACTTCCTCCCCCTGTTCATAGACAAATACAGGGAGCTGCCCTGTCTGTGGCAGGTGAGACATCCCCATTATAATAATAAACAAAAGAGGCAGGCAGCGCTGGAGAAACTGCTGGAGTTGGTGAAGCCGGTGGTCCCCACAGCAACCATTCCCTATTTAAAAACTAAAATTGGTGGCCTGAGGAGCACTTATCTAAGGGAGTGCAAGAAGGTCACGGATTCCCAGAGATCCGGAGCTGCAGCAGATGACGTTTATGTCCCCAGGCTGTGGTACTATGAGAGACTGCGATTTCTGTCAGACCACACTGAAGTCAGGGAATCCCTCTCTACTCTTCCTTCCACTCTTCCTTCCACCCCAGATGAGGCTTCCGATGTCCAACCAGGAAGAAGTGGAGGAGCCCAGCTTGAGTCAGGTATAGCATTGTTCTACAGATTTCTGGTCAATAAAGAAATGATCTTTACTAGATGTTATTATTGATCACTAATTGCTGATTGAAAAAAGTGTTTTACATATCAATAGACAGTAGTGGGCACCCAAAATTGGGACAAGAATGAAAAATGCTGGGCTCAGAATGATAGTCTGTTATATTTGTTAACATTCAATTTGCAACAGTCATGAGGTGAAAATTGTGTGTGATTGATGACTAAAAAACTAAAACGATGTCCCCTTTTCATACACAGGAAGACCTCAGCCAGGAGGAGGCTGTGGAATGTGGCAGCCAGGAGGAGGTGAGGCTAAGTTGCACCCAGGAGGAGGCGGGGCTAAGTGTCAGCCAGGAGAAGGCTGGGACCAGTCGCAGCATGACCGAATCGCAGGTTCCTCCCCATTAATAAATGAATTTTTTGGAAAATTATACTCTCCTATGTGTGTTTTCATCCAAAAAGGACAGTTTGTTGGTGAGGATTCAGGTACATTTCGAAAGTACAATGTGAAATTAACAAGGGACACCAACACCAAACAATCTCCTACAGATTAAATATAACAACATATCAATGGTGTTGTGGTAACTTGACACACAAAACACACACAAAAATATTCTGGAGTAAAAATAAAAATGCAATAAAAAAAATTAGTCTTGAAAAAAAGACAAAACAAAAAAAAATCTGCCTTAAAAGAAAAAAAAAAAAATCCAACAAAAAAATAATGTTTGACAAATCAAAATATATTGCGTGAATCCCGATAAATAGTAAAGAAATACGTTTGTGAGAAGTCTGTGTGAATATGAGCAGCAAAACTATTTCATTCTTCTCACATTATAAAGAACCATTTTTAAAATTGCAGCGTGACGAAAGTGCTGTATCCATTGCGAACGCTAAGTTTACCAGACCGAGCTGTTCCGTCTCGGAATTTCTTCTGAGCATGCGTGGCACTTTGTGCGTCAGAACAGGCCACACACGGTCGGAATTTTGTTGTCGGAAAATTTTATAGCCTGCTCTCAAACTTTGTGTGTCGGAAAATCCGATGGAAAATGTCCCATACACGGTCGGAATGTCCGACAACACGCTCCGATCGGACATTTTCCATCGGAAAATCCGACCGTGTGTACGGGGCATTAGGTGTGGAATCACACTGCCTTTGTATGACAGATATGCTGAGAGAAATATTAGAATGTTGGAGTGTACAGCCGGTGTATATCCTGCCGTCCTCTCCTGCGTTTGGAGAACTTGTACCACAGGGTATGCATAAATGGAGCTGGATATTACAGGCTGTACGATGCAGAGATTGCCACAGTTCGAATCGTTTAATTCGATTTTTGTTAATGTGGAAAGTTGTCTCACAGCGTGCTGGATTGCTTCATACAGAGGTTGTGTATGAGAGGCACTCTGAGGTACTGTTGGGCTGAAGTGCCAGAGTGCACAAGTATATGTGATGTGGTTGGGGACATCAACCCAAAGGTGAAATTGGATGATAGTGATCAGGTATCAGGACAGTTGCTGGGAGAGGATCATGTGGCAGTGGAGTTGAGAGTTAGTGACGTTGCCATGGTAGACAACAACTCCACTTTTTGCAATTCTCCTCCAGACACTGCCTTGCAGAACACCGGTGAGATTAGTTCTGTTAAATGTGGTGATATTTGGGACAATGAGGAAAAGTGTAACGCACTGGTAAATGTTTCAGTTACCATGGGTAACAACAAAAATAAGGATAGACCTGATGGTCAAGGTGACATGGTTGCTGTTAATCTTAAAAAATACAGGAAGATGAATAATGGTATGACAGACACAGAAGAGGGAATAGGTGCAGTAGAAATAGGCCCCATACAGGTTCAGGAGTGTAATTTTGGGAAAGAATTCCCGAGGTCCAGGAACCTCCCAAGTTGCAAGAAAAACAAGTTCTGAGGACACTGGCCCAAAGCCTTAACAAGGCGTCATTAAAATAGTTTATTTCCCAAATAAAAGTGCCCACACTTATGGCTAAAAAGGTGTTTAAAAATGTGACCACTTTAAAAGTAAGGAGAAAAAGGTTGGGAAAAAATGTCAAAGACCTTAGTAAGTCCCCTATTGTTAAAGTGTTTGAAGGTGTGGCTCCAAAGAAAATGAGCAGATGGCGTTTTTGGAAGCACACTCGTAAAAAGGAACAAGGGTTGGGGGGCGTGGCTAGCCAAGGTGGAGTCCGGACGCTGAATCCTGTGCTCCCAACACACAGGGCTTTCCCCACGGCCAAACAATTACCATCAGAGGACACCCGACAGATGCCCAGAAGGAGGGGGTCCCAGAGTGTCCCGTGGTCCCGCACAGCGGCGGCAATCACTCGCTATTTTGCCACACTGGCTCCGGAGACCTCGTGGAGGGGGTCACAGCCAACATGGCGCCGTCTCCTCCGACAACCAGCTGCACTGAACGGAGCCGCTCTCCTCCACGACCCTGTCATGCTGATCCACCCGCAGCGCCTGCTACTGAGGTGAGAGAACACTCTCCAATTCCCTCACCATGCCTGAATCTGTCTCCCTCTCCTGTCAAGGCTGAAGACAGACAAGCCATGACTGATACAACTCCATTAGAAGCCCTTAGGCAAATACAGCACAGCCTGGCCGCTCTCCCTACCAGACAGGAACTGGATCATTGGACTCAACGGATCGAATCCTCCCTCAAGAGAGAGAGGTGGAGGATCTCCAGGCTCAAGTTTCCCACACTGACAACAGAGTTACTGCCCTTGATTCAATCAAACAGCACAGTGTCCCAGCACAGATCCCAAACAAATAGTACTAAGTATAAAATTGATGCGCTTTAAATAAATAGTGCACAATATGCTGCTGCGACTAAGCTTAAATCTAGGAATAAAAAATGCATACATGTGAATAAAATAAATAAATAATTATGGTGCTAATACATGTGTTAAAATTGTCAAAATAAATCTTCAAATTGGTGATGTGACGGTGAATATAAATAAAATAATAATCACACTCTGAGTACAATGTCCAGGCAGAGATAAATAGTGGGAGAAAGTAAAAATAATTAAACAGTTCCTTCCCTTAATCCAGATTGATTTGATTAATCACTGGGTTAGATCGTTTGTATCAGGGTATTTAGTTTTTCTTGCATCCCACTTCAGCCATTATACTGCTGGTGATTCGGCTCTCAGGATAAAGGTTTTATGCAAAGCAAGCAAAGAAAAAATAGATCATTGTGCAGTGAACTTACTAGATAGTACATAAGCAAAACAGGGACAAGAGATACACTCACAAACTCCCAGTCTATTAGAAGCATTCAAATAAGCAGATTGCAGTCAGCCACTGTGGACGAGGTTTCCCATAGAGAAACAGCTGCTGTTAACCTTCAGGTGTATTGCAGCACTGAACGTCCTAAGCTCCTCCCACGCGTTACATCACTGACACGTGACTTGAAAAAGTCACGTGTATTAGCACCATAATTATTTATTTATTTTATTCACATGTATGCATTTTTTATTCCTAGATTTAAGCTTAGTCGCAGCAGCATATTGTGCACTATTTATTTAAAGCGCATCAATTTTATACTTAGTACTATTTGTTTGGTTATCTGATCACCCTATATTGATAGCAGCTTTAATTTACTGATTTTTTCATAGCACTAACTATATTGGTATATATATATTTTCAAGCACAATTTATTTATATCACACATATCTATCCACATCAGCGCTTGGTTTTTATTCATTTTTTTCCAGCACAGATCCCAACTCCTCCAGCTAAAATCAGAAGATATCGAGAACAGGAGCAGGAGAAACATTAGGATCCAAGGGCTACCAGAAGCCACGGCGCCCGGAGATCTTGCTGTGACAATTACTTCAATTACAATTACCGCCTTAACTATGTTTAACCCTATGGCCCAAGGTATTCTGAGAAGCTGTGACATTTATTCAGCTAATGGCACAAATAAGTCTTACCTGACACCCAGCCACCTTGGAGAGTACTATACTCCGTGCCTGGGCCCAGCCCCCGACTGGACTATGCCTGGGTAGTTTCCACCTATGCTCGGGACGCTCTGGTTGGTCAGCCTGTTTCTCAAAGGTCTGGGTGCCACACCAGGATTACTGGTCACATGGGGCTCATCTGGGATACTAAACCAAACTATTAAATTGTTATTTGGTTGGGGGTTGTTAACCTTGTTATTTGTCTGTCTGCGAGTAAGAGGCAAAATTGAGCTGCTCCCTGCCACTCATTTGTATACCGTAAATTCATTCTCCCATGGGCGGATGGTACTCTGGGGCTGGAGATCCTGCTAGTCCCCAAATTACAGGGTTGCCAGCTTTCTCTATGCAACTTACTTTTACTCTCGCAGGGAATAGCTCAATGGCCAGTTATATGGTTTGGCCAATTCTTTCTGTTCAGGGATCCTGTGTATCATAGTTCAGTTACCTTGGTCTGGGGTAGCCCCTTGATAGTTTCCGACATTCCACGGTTGACACTACTCCCCCACATAGGCCCGTTCTCCATCTGAGCTTCGGGTGGAGACCTTATACTTGATTTGAGTTTACCATAATTAGTTTGTATTCGTGCATTCACTGTTGTATATTTGTGCTACCACTCTTGAGGGAATATTACCGACAGGTGGTCTAACCCTCTTGACTTTCAATCTCTGTATCTTACTCTCTCTTTTTCCCCCTTTTCTTGTCTTTATCACCCCCCCCTTTTTTTGTGCCGGAAAAGAGGTCGCAGGTGTTAATTGAGATATGGAGGAACCATGCCCAGATAGCCATGCTACAGGAGACACACTTTAAGGCTTCGAAACCCCCCAAGCTCGGGAACTCCAGGTATCCCTTTGTTTACCACAGCTGTTCTCCAGACTCTAAATCTCGGGAGGTCAGTACTCTTATTTCTAAAAATATAGCATGGGTGTTGTCTGCAACGCTCAGGGATGACCTGGGGCGATACTTTTTATGAAGGGTTCCATTTTTGGGCAAGTCGTAACCCTAGTCAATATTTACGCCCCCGACATAGGTTAAGTGGGTTTTATTGAGGACTGCTTGGACAAACTGACTGACTTTGCAGAGGGACAGTTGATTCTAGGAGGGGACCTGAACATGGCCTTGGACCCCCTATTGGACACTTCCACAAGGTTCTCCCATCTGTCTTATGCAGCCCTTCGTCAGATTAAGAAATCCCTGACAGCGGTTCACCTGGAAGATGCTTGGAGGATTGCACAGTGACTATACCTTTTTTTTTTGCCCCTTCACAACTCTTATTGGAGATTTGGACTATCTCTTAGTGCACCAATCGGCCCTTCCACTAGTGACATCCAGCAGTATAGGGGTGCGAACCTTTTCAGACCACGCACCAATCTTTGACTCTCATGATGGGGGGGCAGAGCCCAGCAACCTGGGTCTTGGCGGTTAAACGAGAGTTTGATCCAGCAGCCCCAATATACTAAATTAGTAGAGGAGGAGATTAAAGCGTACTTTGCAGCTAACAAAGCGACTGTGACCTCTCCCTGCATGCTATGGGAGTCTCACAAATGCGTAATTAGAGTAAATGTAAAGAAAAAAAACACGCTAAAATATAAGTGTGTATAAATGAATCATATATGTGTTACAATCATAAAATTTAAATCTGAAAATTCCTCTTGGGAAATCACAACACCAAAGAGATTCCAAACTAATGCAGTAATCAGAAAAATATATCAAAAAACAGTGATGTCCATATAAATTAAATGTCAGTATATGCATATGATCTTGATCTATTTCATGCAGTCCAAGCAAGGGATGTCCAGCTGATGTTAAGACTTGTCTGTATACAGCGTGGCTATGGAGGTACAGCAGGGAACCCAAACACTCGAGCTCAGAGGCCTGGATTGGTAACCAATAAAGTCTTTTGGTTCTTCAACAGCACTGTGATCAAAATGACCTCCGGGGATTGGAGCTGCATGGAATTAAAAAACCATGTCAGGAGGCCATATACTAAAGTTTTTCTCAGTCATTCTGATCACAGTGCTGTTGAAGAACCAGAAGACTTTATTGATTACCAATCCAGGCCTTTGAGCTCGAGTGTTTGGGTTCCCTGCTGTACCTCCGTAGCCACGCTGTATACAGACAAGTCTTAACATCAGCTGGACATCCCTTGCTTGGACTGCATACAGGCTTTTATTGCTTGCTTTGTGGTTAGCGCAAAATCTATGTGGTGGCGGATCACTGTGAGCGGTGTGTCTATTTCATCTTCACTACCAAGTCTTCGTTGTGCTATATTGAGGGGCTTTCCTTTGGGACTATTTTCAGTCAAGATCATATGCATATACTGACTCACATTTAATTTATATGGACATCACTGTTTTTTATATATTTTTCTGATTATTGCATTCGTTTGGAATCTCTTTGGTGTTGTGATTTCCCAAGAGGAATTTTCAGATTTAAATTTTATGATTGTAACACATATATGATTCATTTATACACACTTATATTTTAGCGCAATTTTTTTTCTTACATTTGATATTTTTGGTGTGCATCTCACAGTTAAACTGCTGCTTTTTGGGGGGTTTTACCGGTATAGTGGTAGCGCAGTATTTTCTCCTTTTCTCTATGACGTAATTAGAGTAGTCCTTATAAATTAGGAGCTAAAGTGAAGAAAGACAGACAACGCAAGGTCAACTCTCTCTTAGAGCGCATTGGAACTTTGGAGAGGCAACATAAACGATCTCTAGCTTGCGATGTGTCCGTCGTTTTACAAAATTTACGTGACGCTCTTAACTCCCTTTTAATGGTTAAAGCAAAAACCAAGCTCATGTACTCACGGAGACATTTCTATGAATTTGGTGGTAAACCGGGCAGAACGCATTTCTATATCCTGTCACTGATGACCTCTTCAGGTCATCTCCACTGGAGATAGCCAACTACTTTCACAGCTATTACGAGAAACTCTACAATTTGTCCCCATTACCTCCAAAATTGAGGAGGTCAAAATCGATGTGTCCCTTATCCGACAAGATATCTCCACCCTGCGGGACCGCGTAGCAGAGGCGGAGACCCGCATTAGCAGAGCGGAAGACATCTTGCACCCCCTGCAACATACTACTGATGAAGTGCGCCGCCAACTACAGCAGATTAGTGCGAAACAGGACGACATGGAAAATCGCCTCCGGAGATGTAATCTCTGTTTTATCAGCCTTCCTGAGAAAGCTGAGGGCAACGACCCGGCAAGTTTCCTTGAAAACCTCCTGACATCTACCTTCAGCAGAGATGCATTTTCGGTAATGTTCGCGGTGGAAAGAGCTCATCGAGTCCCTGCCCGTCCTCCTCCTCCAGGGGCTCCACCACGTACCCTGATAGCGAAATTCCTTAACTTCAGAGACTGCGACAAGATCCTCCGCCTGACCAGAAAGAAGGGAAATATCCCCCACACCAACACGCCTGTGGCCGTATTCCCGGACTTCTCCAATGGAGGTACAACGACAAAGATCCCGGTTTCAGGATGTTAAGCGATGCCTCCGCGTACTACATCTCAAATACGCTATGCTGTACCCTGCAAAGCTTCGTGTGGAGTGCGAGGGCCGAACCCACTTTTTTGAAGACCCTGAACTAGCATCCACTTGGATTGATCAGAGGGATCGCAGAGACTGAGTATACCACCCTGTCTACAAGCTGTAGCTGAGTACTTTTCTTTTCTCCCCCCTTCTCCCCCCTGCGCCTGCAATACCACCCGCTGCTGTACTGATGAGCCCCTCAGTGGACACATTGCATGTACATGTCCTCTGCCGGAACTGGGGAACAGACTTAGAAATCCTTTTCTGCCCTACACTGGACCTCGCAGTGTACCTACTTTCTTCGGGTGACCTTACTGACTCCTGATCCTCATTTCCCCTACACCTGAGGGATGCCTGTAGAGGACAGCAGATCGAACGTTACTAAAAACTTTGTTGCCTTACTTTAGCTACCACCCTGATGGCAAGCGGAGCCCCCCCTGCAAACCTGTAATGGTGCTACACCTTTGTGGCTCCTGCATCCCATGCACTTCTCAGAGAAGAAGTCGCCCCCTTAGGATCTTCATGAATTTTTTCATCCCCAGTTTGCTTGACTGTTTTCTTTTCCCTTTTGTTTTTTTTCTTTTTATCATGGGTATCTATGATCATCTGAATTTAAGTTCCTTGCCTCCCACAGGTCCTAAACATTGGATGTCCCCCGTTGATACCTGATTATGGGGTACTATGTCTGTGTCGAGTTGGGGTGGCATTGGACTGGGAGGGAAGGGAAATGTTGTGGTTATTTTTCTCACACCACCATGTTTGCAACTGTTTACTTATGCTAAAAGTACTATGTTACTGTCATACATGCACTATCGTTATTGGTTACCACTGTGTTTTATGCTATCTGATGTGGCTATGTCTGCTCTGCTGTTCCTGGTCCAGCTGTGGTTTATCATATACACCCTATACCCGCCATGAGTTCTCTAAAGTTCCTCACATGGAATGTTAGAGGCATACGACATAAGTTTAAATGCACAGCCGCTCTGACATTCCTTAAGTCCCAGCATGCTGACATCACGCTAGTTGAGACCCACTTACAATCATCTCTCAAAAAGCCTTGGGCATATCACGCCGCCTCTTATTCCAGAGGAGTATCGGTCCTGATCGCCAAAAGGGTTCCGTTTGACCTAGTGCTGCTCCAGACGGACCAGCAGGGCAGATATGTGTTTATACACGCCACTATTAATGGATCTTCTATCCTGATACTAGCCTGCTATGTTCCCCCCCTCATACAACTCACTTGTAATTAAGGAGGGCCTTGCCTTTATGGCACAATACACATCTGTACCGGCGGGGTGGATGGGGGACTTTAATATGACCCTCTTTCCCGCTATAGATCGAATGGGCGTACTGGACCCCCTGACCCGCCGGCCCATACCAGACTACACCGAATACTGACTGACTTTGCTCGTGTAGACACTTGGCACCACAAACATCTGCACACTAAAGTCTTCTCATGTTTTTCAGCCAGCCATAACACAAATCGATTTCATTATAATTTCAAAGACCCTGACACCTAAACTGGGAGATGCGGGCTTTGCTCCGAGAATACTCTTGGATCACGCCCCTTACTGGATTACGATCTGACTCCTGAAGGCCTCCCCTGCTCCTCCTTGGCGGCTGAACCCATTCTGGCTGACTGCTCTGCAAAACCAGGATGACATCCCCACGAAATTGCAATACTATTTTACAGCCAACAGGGACTCAGCCACGTACGACATAGTGCATTCCACACGAATCAACAGACTTAAGAAATCATCGAAACTCATTGTCCAACAGGCTACACAACACCTACAGGAGCTGGAGGAGGCGTTCCACCGGGACCCCTCGCCCAGCACTGCCAACAATCTCAAGATTCAGGTGCGACAGGTCTCCCAATTACATATTGAGAAGGCCAAGCAACGCATCTTTTTCTGTAGGCAAAGGGTATTTGAATATGGAGAAAGATCGGGCAAACTACTTGCATATTTTGCCCACTTAGATTTACGTTCCCCGGTGGTGGTGTCGTTGACTGACCCCCAGGGGAACGTCATCACTGATCCGCAACAAGTAGTGGAGGAATTTGCAAGATTCTATCGTGCACTCTATTGGTATGCAGTGGTTAAGTACAGCGCTGCGCTAAAGGAAGTAAACAGCAGCCGACACACCTGTAGACTCAGGATTAAACTAACATTAAAAAATTCAAAAAGTGTGGCACTATAAACTCCATACATAAAGAATAATTGAAATGAATCTAAAGAATGAACACTCTAAAATATTGAGTGATTACAAAGCAAACATTTCAGTGTGAACCAAAAGGTGCTTATGTGAAGGGAATGTGATTGGTAAACAAAACTTAAATACATTCACTAAATCCAATAATAGGTGAAAAAACATCACAAAATGATATTGTATATAAAGTCCATGTCATAATAAGTGAGAAAAAAACTGTGATGATAGTGCATAAACGATGATGGACAGGTTTTTCCTGAGCATGCGGAAGGGTTGTTTAGACCAAGCAACCTGGTAGGTGAATGGACCACGAGGAGACCAAACGTGCACAAAGGATTGGAATCAGTGCCAGAACCGTCACCAGGAATCATAGAGGCTTACCAGAAATATTGGCCTGAAATAGCATATGCCAAAACAGGTCAAAAAGGCTTGATGACCGACAGGTCTGGATATAACAACTGGTCAGATGTCGTCGTCACACAGAGAAGGGGGGAAGGAAATCAGCACGGCTTCCTCTTCACTGGATACACCATAGGCCAATAGTATGTGTGGCATGTGAGGGAAAAACACTCACATAGCGTGATAACGTTTTTAAACTTGGATTTATTTAAAAAATGAATAAAAACAGACTCACATTTTTTGAAGAAGAAAACAGCATGTAAATCGTATAGCGGTAGTCATGAGAGGTCCACCCGACATGTTTCAACTAAACAGTCATCATCTGGGGTGTGGACCCCCTCATCCCACCACTCTTTATATAAACAAATAATGACCCCCACTGGAAGTGTCTGAAACCAGAAGTGCTTCGGATAGCCATCACTTCCGGTTCATAGGGGCATAAAAAACAAATATGCTAGTAATTCTTTCATAGCTAAAAGGGGCTGTATATATGGAAACCCATAATGTTCTTTAAAGCCCCATCTGTGGTGAAAACTAACTTATACAGTTTGGCATTGGTCCGGTTGCTCAATCCGGAAACCAAGCCTCACTGTCAATACCTAGTATATAGTGAGTGGGAGCGCAGCGCCGCCGCCGCGCTCCACACCCAATGCCAAGCCTCGTTCGCGTGATGCGCGATGACGTCACGCGCAAATTATAATAGCAAGGTGGGTGGGAGGGCGGCGCCACCGCCGCGCTCCACACCCAATACCAAGCCTCACTCTCACATTGCGCAATGACGTCATACGCAAATCGCGATGGCAACGGCGATGCGCTCAGGCCTCATCTGCCAAGCCTCCCTGCCAATCAGCTTACAGCCCCAATTTGATAGGGTCGCAGCTTTACAGGAAGCAGGGCCCCGAAAGGCTGCCAAGGTGTCACCAAAGGTGGACAGAGAAGCATGATAGCAAATATAAGCCTGGAAGGATCAGTATAAATAGTATATGTCCAAAAACTTAAAAGAAATGTCCAAATGAGTTACAATTTAGGCATAAAGATATTAATATAAATGAATTTATATAAAATAATTAATGTAAAAAAAGGGAGCGTACTTCACCATACCAAAGTGAAAACGCTCAAATCTAGAGCCAACCGGACACTCCCAATGAGGGGCAACAATATATTCCATACAACAGCTGAGATACCCAAAATACATATATGATATATGGAATTAGTCAAAGAACCACAATTGTATGGGATGGTACAATACATAATAAAATGAAATAAAAATTAAAAACATATCAGTATCGGACTTAAAAATAGATAGATAAAACGAACAATATGTGTCCGTATAAGAAACAAGGAGAGAGAGATCAAAAATACATTACGCCTGATTGATAAACGAGTGGATGTCCCACTCAACGTTAATACCCTGTGGAAAATAGGACCCCAACTCGTATATCCAATATGTCTCTAAACGGGAGACACCCCTAAGAATTGACCCCCCCCCCGCCAGGGAGCCACATATCTGTCTATGATAAGAAACTGAGTGCCCGCAGGGTTTCTATTATGACATTCCCTATAATGTCTGGGAACAGTATGTTTGGTACTGCCTGCCTTAATCAAATTGATATGCTCCGAGACACGTACAGTGAAGGATCTAATGGTACGGCCCACATATTGTTTACCACAAGGGCAAGTTATCAGATAAACAATACCGGTAGTTGCGCATGTGCTATATTGTTTAATTGCATATGTGCGACCAGAAACGGTAGAAGAAAACTCGTGACTAGTCCTTCTGCCACAGGTATTGTACTGGCAAACCAAACATCTTTTACAAGGATGGAAACCAGTCCAATTGTGAAAAAAAGATGTTTTTCTTGGTGGGTCTATGACGTTAGGAGCCAATTTGTTCCTAAGAGATGGAACGCCCCTAAAAACCACCTTAGGGGTCTCAGGTAACAATGGTCCTAGTATTTTTTCAGTTTTTAACACGTCCCAGTGATGTTCAAAAATCCGTTTGATATGCCTGTGCTGTGTCGAAAAAGATGTCAAAAAAGACCATTTGAATACGTCATTAGGTTCTTTGGGTCTGTCCTGCAATAATGTCTGACGATCCACCATACAGGCATTCTCAATTTCTTTATCTAGATCGGACAGATTATAGCCCTTTTCGACAAACCTATCTTTCAACATCCTGGCCTGGACCATAAAAGTGTCACGATCAGTACAGTTCCTGCGTAGCCGTAGAAATTGGCTCCTAGGGACTGATTTTATCCAAGAACTGTGGTGACAACTATCAGTCGGTATGTAACCATTTCTATCGGTGGATTTGAAATGGGTACTAAATACGAATCCACCCTTCTTTCTATCGATGACCAGATCTAATGCCGCGTACACACGGTCGGACTTTTCAGCTACAAAAGTCCAACGGACGCTGACGGACTAAAGCTGGCTGGTAATCCGATCGTGTGTGGGCTTCTCCGGACTTTCAACGTACTTTTTTAGCCTCAAATCCGACGTACTTTAGATTTGAAACATGCTTCAAATCTTTACGTCGTAACTACGACGGACCCCGAAGTCCGCTCGTCTGTATGCTAGTCCTACGGACAAAAAAACGACGCATGCTCATAAAGCAAAAACTAAACGGAAGCACTCGGTCTAGTAAAACTAGTGTTCGTATTGTAGGTAGCACATTCATCACGCTGCAAAATCTGTGATCGTTGAATGCAGCGCATTTTATTTCTTCTTTACGAATGCTCTAAAGAACGAAGGTGTTTTGCTGTTCATATTCAGAGTTCTCCCAAACTGATTTCTGGATTCTTTTTCTCTTTGATCTCATGAATGATATAGCATGCTTTTTAAAAACAATGTTTCCATACTAATAATACTTTTTACCTTTTATTTTTTTTTTTTTTTTTTTTAGGTTTGTAAAGTTACCACAAAGAACCCATTATTCTAGTTTTGTTTTTCTAGTGCTTATTTTTTAGTTTTTAGATAAAGTTAACGCAAAGCACCGTTTTTGGTTATGTAGATTTTTTTATTTTCAAGACTTACCACTTGAACATTATTAACATTAGTAATGTATTTTTGGTGTGTTTTTTCAAACTCAATGAGATTGTTGTCCCTTGTTAATTTAACATTGTGTGTAAAATCAATGATTTAAAAGAAAACACATAAAGTCTTTTGCTAAACTCAAAAAAGATCCATTTATTCATGGTCAAAAAAAAATAAAGAGGAAGTCAACGCTGGAAAAAGTCGGTGTACAAGAAAATTGGGATCTTGAGGAGTCCATATAAGAGGGAGCACAATCTGGTCCAAGAATCCCAGAGATCAACAGCACCAGCAGATGATCTAGATGTCCCCAGACTGTGGTCCTACAACAGCCTGCGTCTTCTGTCAGACCAGACTGAACCCAGGTCATCACTTTCTTCTCTTCCCTGCAGCCTTTCCTCCACGCTGCCCTGCTGCCTCCCCTGCAGCCTTCCCTGTAGCCTTCTTTGGAGGCTGTGGCTGTGGTGTTTCAGTTGTGGCAGGAGGAGGAGGAGGAGGAGGAGGAGGAGGAGGAGGAGGAGGAGGAGGGGGGGCTGCCTCATGTAGTTGTGTGTTTCGGGTTAGCGTGCCCTGCAGCCCCTTCTGGATAGTTTCCCCAAATAGGTGCTCGCAAATGAGACGCTGCTCCCAATCCATTTGAAGAAGCCTGCTGGCTAAGTAGCAGCCATAGGACTCTTCTGCTTCGGGGGGGCTTCTCAAAAAACGGGTGGCCTCTTGCATGAGGCGCAGGGATGCCTCCTGTGTGACCGTCCCCTTCCTGGCCCTTTTTTTTGGGAAGGTGGAGGGGAAGCACTTGGGATTGGGTCATGCTCCTACTGGGCCCAGCCACCTCACTTGGCCCAGCCACCTCACTGGGACCAGCCACCTCACTGGGACCAGCCACCTCCTGCCTGACACCGGGCCCAGCCTCCTCCAGGATGATGGAGAATCCGCCCTCCTCCAGGCTGTCCATGGGCCCGGTCTCCTCCTGCCTGCCACTTTCCACACATTCCTCCTGGATGGACTCATCCTGTGTATCAAAAAAGGACATAGTTTTATTTATTTATTTGGGGTTCATCAATGACACACAATTTGCTTCTCATGACTAGCAAATTCAATGTGAATACATCTCTTTAATAAAAGAGTCTAATCAGACACCCTAATTTTTTATAGCAGGTGCCAAACATATTTAGCCACTCCTGTCAATTGATATGTATACACAATTTTGAGGCCAAAATTATTTTAGACAATTATAACATCCAGTTAACATCATTAATATTAGTACAGTAAATATTTGTTAATATAATTTACCTGACTCCAGATGGTCATATCCGGTTCATCCAGGATGGAAGACCCAGCTTGCTCCTCATCAGCCTCTGCTGGGGTGGAGGGAAGGGTGGAGGGAAGGGTGGAGGGAAGGGTTGAAAGTGATGCCCTGGCTTCATTCTGGTCATCAAGAAAACGGAGTTGATTGTAGTACCACAGCCTGGGTACATAAACATCATCTGCTGATGCTCCTGATCTCCTTGATTCCTGGATCTTCTTATGCTCCCTCTTATACATATTCCTCAAGACCACAATTTTCTTGAGCAATGTCTCCATTGTTGCTTCCGGGATGGTCGCCTGGACAAAGGACAGAAGTCTCTCCAGTGTTGACTTCCTCACATGCTTTGCATAATACTGAGGGTGTTTCACCTCCCACAAATTCCTCATCTCTCGATATTTAGATATGAAAGCTGTAAGGAACTCTGGATCCTTAAATAGGGGATTCATTATATCTGGAAAAGATAAAGTCACAAGACAAAAAACACTTATTATTAGGTTTCTGCTAACCCCTCATCATCTTCTCCCTATGTAGGCCTCATCAATCTATCAAGCCATATAGGCCGCTTGCTACAAAGTCATGACCATAAAACCAAAAAAAATAATTATTTTAAATTACCTTCGTTTTGTAACGTCCTGGTCCACTATCACCTACGCACAGAACGTACGTACGACACGTGCGCAAGGCCCCTCTTTATACACTACGCATGTGTGAAACTCCGCCTGCGTCGCCCGCCCCTGACGTTCGAAATTAACTCATGTTCTCCGCCCCCTAATTCGACGCACAGAATGTACGTACGACACGTGCGCAAGGCCCCTCTTTATACACTACGCATGTGTGAAACTCCGCCTGCGTCGCCCGCCCCTGACGTTCGAAATTAACTCATGTTCTCCGCCCCCTAATTCGACGCACAGAACGTACGTACGACACGTGCGCAAGGCCCCTCTTTATACACTACGCATGTGTGAAACTCCGCCTGCCTCGCCCGCCCCTGACGTTCGAAATTAACTCATGTTCTCCGCCCCCTAATTCGACGCACAGAACGTACGTACGACACGTGCGCAAGGCCCCTCTTTATACACTACGCATGTGTGAAACTCCGCCTGCGTCGCCCGCCCCTGACGTTCGAAATTTACTCATGTTCTCCGCCCCCTAATTCGACGCAAAGAACGTACGTACGACACGTGCGCAAGGCCCCTCTTTATACACTACGCATGTGTGAAACTCCGCCTGCGTCGCCCGCCCCTGACGTTCGATTTTAACTCATGTTCTCCGCCCATTTTTAGTTACGGCGCGTAGTGGGGTAAATAATGGCGGAGACACATGACATGTTAACTACCTCAGGTAGCGAAAAAAGCCCGGAGGCTGGAACGTCAACCAGATCTGTGAGGCCTAGATTTAAGGCCTCCAATATGAGTTTTGAAGAGATGGTGGAGATGGTGGCCATTCTTCTTCAAAAAGGACTATGATGGGAAGTATGGGCCGTACGCACGGCCAAATTTGCGCAAGGCCAAAATAATGGCGAAGGTGGTGGACACTTTACAGGCTTCTTTTGGGGTCCAGCGCTCCAAGGATCAAATTTGCAAAAGATGGTCTGACCTCAAGCTCAGGGAGCCGGATCAATACAGACGGATCCGTAAAGTGCTGAAAAAAAGTAAGTACTTGTCGTGTTTTTCTCTTGTGTTTATTACCTTGTATACTGCTCCATGTGCTTTTCCTTCCTATACGATTTTTTTGCTCATCGTTTCAAACGATCTTTTAATAAACCTTGTTACATATCTATAGATATATCTATCTATATATATGTGTGTATATATAGATATATATATATAGATATATATATATATATAGATAGATAGATATATATATATATATATATAAATATATATATATATATATATATATATAGAGATATAGAGATATATATAGATATATATAGATATATATAGAGAAAGATATATATAGAGATATATATATATATATATATATATATAGAGAGATATATATATATATATAGATATAGATATAATATAGATATAGATAGATATATATATATATATATATATATATATATAGATATATAGATATATAGATATATAGATATAGATATAGATATAGATATAGATATAGATATATATATATATATATATATATATATATATATATATATATATATATATATATATATATATATATATATATATATATATATATATATATATTTATGGTCGGAGCCCTATGTCCGATATGGACATAGATAACACTTATAGTAAAGATAAGACTTACCATCGGAAATAGACCTGGAAGTGTGGACTTACCATATGAAATGGACCTGAAAGTGTGCCTTGGTCTAATGGCCGGTATGCCAAAATAAGGGGGCATACCCTGGTTTAAGAAATGATTATTCTGTAAGAGAAATGAATGAAATGAATAGTTGAGAAATGCTGTGAAATGGGGATGGGAGGGTGGGTATCGTGCACAGGAAACCGACAAGCACCACAGGTGAGCGGGCTGCTTAAATACCCCCCGGGCTCCTCCCATAAATTCAGGCCACCATACTGGCCTTCCTACTTATGGTCGGAGCCCTATGTCCGATATGGACATAGATAACACTTATAGTAAAGATAAGACTTACCATCGGAAATAGACCTGGAAGTGTGGACTTACCATATGAAATGGACCTGAAAGTGTGCCTTGGTCTAATGGCCGGTATGCCAAAATAAGGGGGCAAAAACATTCAGGTAGGGGTATAATATATTATTGGTTTTCAGGTATTCATTGAGCCAATTTGGAGAATGCCTGTGCCATCTCTACTTGAGGATTGGGTATATACCGGGCGAAGCAGGCTGATTTCCATCTGCCTAGTCTTTTGATGATGTGGTCTGGAACCCCCTGGCGGGTTGCTGCGGAGGCTGCTCCGATGCGGAAGGAGTGTCCGGAGTACTGACTGGGGTTAAGGTGAAGATTGCGGAGAAGTATCCTTATGTGTTTTACAAACTGACATGCGTTTAAGGGTTTAACTGGGAATGGTAGAAGAGGACTGGTGTCCGATTGTTCAGGCAGGAGTGAGAGGAGACGGTTAAGTACGGTGACTGGACACCAGCTGTTATTGGTTCTGTAGAGGTGAATGTCCACTCCAGAGCCTGTTTGCTGGGTTTTAGAAACCTCGAGGTGAAGGATGAAATGGTCTTGGTGGCGAAGCAAGTGCCGTCTGCATAATACTTGGTCTGTGGGGTGGTTATAGGTGAATTCGCCAGGTCGCAAGAACCCGTAGTAAGCCAACTATATGGCTGCTTGTAGGACCGTGCTGGGCAGCAGACCGAATGGCGAAGTAGCCAGAATAGTCGACATATCCCTGAAGATGGGCCCCGTAATGGGTAAGCGCTTAGTACTGATCACTGGTTGTTGTTTCTGGATGCCCCTTAGGATGGCTCGTATAGCGTGTGATGAGAACAGTGAAGATTTTGTGGGGTCTTCCAGGGTCACGAAATGTTGTATGCCGGCTAGGTATAGCCGAATGGTATTGTAAGATAAAGCCAGCTGAGTGTGGCAGTATGAAATGAAGGCCAGTACCTGTTTGACATCTATTGGTCCTTTACGGCAGGATGTGAGAAATTTATTGAACGCCTTCCAAGCTGTCTGGTAGGCTTTGAGTGTGTTATGAGAGAGTGAGTGATTGATGTGCTGCGTTGCTCCTTGTAAATGTTGAACTAGTCCAGGGTCAGTTGTGACCAGGCAGGGATAGGGGCCGACACTGGATCGGCTCCGGGAACCTGTTTGAAAAAGGAGGTGTAGTTAAAACGTGACAGTGCGTCAGCAGCTAAATTGTATCTGCCTGGAATAAATGCACAGTGTATGTTAAACTGATGCTGTAAGGACAGTTGTACCAATCTGCGCAGGAGGGACATGACTGCTAGGGAATTGGACCTGCCTTTGTTGATGATGTCTGCCGTGGCATGATTGTCGGTGGTGAAGATTACTGTTTGCCCTGTCCAATGGTGACCCCAGAGTTGTGCAGCTGCCACTATGGGATAGAGTTCGAAGAGGGAAGATGTTTGAATAAAGCCGGGTATCAACAGTATCTGTTGAGGCCAGGGTCCTGAAAACCAATGATGGCCAAAAATTGCCGCGAAACCTGTGGTGGCTGCAGCGTCTGTCACCACCTGGGGTGACAGGGCTGAAACCATGGGTATAATTAGGGATATACCATTCCGGGAGGACAGGAATTCGTCCGACATAGATAGGTCCGCTATTGCTGCGGAGTCTAGATTTAAGATCTGATCGGGGTCTTGTGTTTCTGGCAGGAATCTCAGCAGGCGTGACACGAAGGTGCGGCCTTGTGGAATAATTCGCATGGCGAAATTCAGCATTCCCAGGAGAGATTGCAACTGCTTCTTGGTACACCCCTTGGTGTGGGTGAATTTGTGAAGGACCGCCTTAATGCGGGTTAGTTTGTCGAGGGGGAGACTGGCTTGCATAGCGCAGGTGTCTAAGTTGACCCCGAGAAAGGTGATGTTATGTGCTGGGCCTTCTACTTTGTGCTCGGTGATGGGAAGATTGAGTTTTCCGAATATCGCTCTGAGTTTGTCGAGGGCTCCTGGGGGCTTGCTGGGAGGTTCTAATTAGTAGGAAGTCGTCCAGGTAATGGATGACTTTTTGTCACTGAGCCTTGTGTAACAGTATCCAAGCAAGAGACTGAGCGAATGTGTCGAAGAGCCAAGGGCTGCTCTTCGAACCGAACGTCAGTTTTGTGGCCAAATAATATGCCTCCTTCCACTTGATGCCATGCCAGCACCAAAGGGATGGGTGGATAGGCAGGAGCTTCAAGGCATCCGAGATGTCGGCTTTGGAAAGCCAGGCACCTGTACCTACTTTGATGACTGCTTGTATCGGCATGTCTACGGAGGAATATTTTAGGGAGAATTCTTCGGAGGGAATCAGGGAATTGAGACTGGGGATGTGTGAAGAATGAGGCGCAGACAGGTCGTACACCAAACGTAATTTATTTGTGAATTTGCCCTTGACAAGCCCCAATAGGGCTGACTCTCCAAGTGCTGAAAGGGGGCTGAGTAAAAGGCCTATAAACGTACTCTCGGTCTAGTTCTGTTTGTAAGAGCCGATCTATGGTTTGTTCGTCGATGGCTGCTGAACGAAGATTCCCACATTCGTACGTACTGTGGGGTAGTGAAATGAGGCCTGTGTGAAAGCCTACTGTGAAGCCCTGAATAAGGTAGGTGGCCAGAGAGGGGGTGGGATGTGAGGTGAGGTAGAGTCTTAGCCATAAGACGTTGATCCGGCTTAGTCATGCCCTCTTCTGTTGTTTGACTTCGCATAAGTTCTTTGGGTGCGCTCTTTGGCATAAGGTGCAGATGTGGAGTAGGCGGCACTGACTGATGTTGCAGGACCCGTAATTGTAATTATTGCAGATGGCTGCCCCTCCCACGGTTCGGACTGGGCGTCCGAATTTGTCCACCTGAGGCGTTTGTTCAGGGGCCGACTGACCCTGAAGTGCACCGGAGGTAGAGGGAAATTCGAAAGGACGTTTGATAGTCGCATTGGCGCACCAGGTGGCAGTGTGGGTGGAGGTCTGGCAAATCGCACCTAGGGGTGAGCGTAAGCCGGCAAAATGGCGGCAGAAGAGCTCTGTGTCCATGAGACTCCAATTTGTTGTTGTTTGGAACTGTGTGAGTCTGGCTGCAGCCTTTGCGGAAAAGGAACGGTGGTAATCGTAAAAGGAAAATCCTCCATACTTGTAGCCCAAGTCTACTACCGTATGGAGGTACAATCCAGCTCTTCCCTTCTGCTGGGGGCGGCTGAGCATGGGACGTCTCTCAGCATGCCGAAGGCCAAGGTGAATTCTGGGACAGATAACTTGCGGTTCAGTCTGGGGTCTTTGGTTTTAAGGACCACCGATAGCCGCGGTCGGTCGAGCCTCCAGGAGTGCCACCCTGGTTTGTACGTCTGAGACCGAGGTAGACAGGGACGACACCATCGTGTGAAGTTGTGCGATGGCCGAAGATATTGACTGAAGGGATGCCTGTTGGGTACTGGGTCTTGCTGCTGGTGGGGGAAAAAGGAGCTTGAACAGCTCGCCTTTCCTCGCTGCGGCGGGGAAGGGCACCTCTGCGTCTTAGCTCCGCCGTCAGTTTGGGGATAGTCCATCCCCTGAGGGACTGCATGCTGCCGCTCTCTGAGACCGGGGAAGGTGACAGAGGGGCCGTGAAGTCTTCGCTGCCGGCCTGTGACATGATTGATCTGATGAGAATATCCTGTCTTTGAGCTCGTATTTTTTTGGTTGACTGTAACCTATTGGGGGTGACATGAATTTCAAGTTTTTCCTTTGATTCTCTAAGTCATACTTACCCAACTTATTTCTTGCCATTTTTTTTTTTTTTTTTTTTTTTTTTTTTAGGTGATAATTCGTGAAGGGTTTGCTGACTTCCTTGAAGCAATGACTTGTATGGTACTTGCAATCTTGTGACAATGAAATGATTTTGAAATGTTTGCCTTGATAATGAAATGAGTGAACTCCATGACAGAGGTCCGGCTCGGTCGTGTCGTGATTGAGCCGACCGTAAACCGGGCTCTGGAGCATGTACTGAAATGAGGCAATTGAAAAACAGTGGTGCACACCGGGACGAATCGGTGCATGATTGATGCATCTGGATTCGAATCGGAGCGCAGTGTGAACGAAATGAGAGAAATGTATTTACCTTAACCGAGGCTCGCATTGGTTGTGCCGCATTTTGCGACTAGCAACTAACCGAGCTCTGGTATAGGTATGGATACGGCCGAATCAACTGCGGCATTCCGTGACGAATCGGTGCATGTCGGATGCGACTGTTTTCGAAACGGTGATGCGCTGTGGGAGTGAAATGGTAGCAATTCCCATGACAGAGATGCGGATCAGTCGCCCGATATCTGCGACTAGCTGTGATCCGGACTCTGGAGCATGTTTCTGAAATGAGGCCGAGCCCTGGGGCGCGCCGTAACGAATCGGTGCATGGAGGATGCGACTGGATTCGAAGCGGAGCGCGGTAAGTGCAGGTGTAACATATTGTTTTGCCATGACAGAGGCGCGAATCGGTCGTGCTGCTGTAGCGACTGACTACGAATCGGACTCTGGAGCATGTACTGAAATGTGGCAAATACCTGGGGCACGCCGAGACGAATCGGTGCATTTCCATGCGACTAAATTCGTATCGGAGTGTGCTACGTGGCAATGAAATGATAACCATGACAGAGGTACGAATCGGTGAGTCGATATATATATATATATATATATATTTTATTTATTTTTTTTATCGACTGCTTATGACGTGACTCTGGAGCATGTACTGAAATGAGGCCGTAACTACTGGGGCACACCGGAGCGAATCGGTACATCTTTTAGGTGCGACTGGATTCGAATCGGAGCGCGGTATGTGACTGAAATGAGAAATGATTTTGAAATGGTTTGAAATGATAGAAATGTATCTAGAAATGTTCAGAAATGAGAAATGATTGGTATCAAACTGACGTGGTTCGATAAGATTGTGAACTGCGAATCGCTATGGCTGTCTGCTGACTCATGTTTTTAGCAGTTTAGACATGCCTGAAATGAAGCGACGCACGTGTCGCGGGGATATCCTTAAATAACACGAAATGGTTACATAACGATAGTGCGAGTGATATACATTGCGGTTACGTACGTAAAAGTTGCGGGTGCTTCGTAAGTTTGATATCACGGTTTAGTGACATGATCTCTAACAATGCGTAAAAACAAAAGTCCGACGGGACCCTACCTGCGACAGCCGGCTTGGCTATCGCAGGTAGGGTCCCGTCGGACTTTTGTCCGACGGGACACGAACGATACGAACGATGGTATGAACAATGGTACGAACGATACGAATCGGTAAACACTGACACTCTCGAGCACGAAATAGCAATGCGGGAACTTCGCGAGACAACAACTTGCGGACGTTGGTATTCGAATAGTCGGCCTAGTGACGTAACGTATCGCGCACAGGAAACCGACAAGCACCACAGGTGAGCGGGCTGCTTAAATACCCCCCGGGCTCCTCCCATAAATTCAGGCCACCATACTGGCCTTCCTACATATATATATAGATATAGATATAGAGAGAGAGAGAGAGAGAGAGATCCAAAGAATATTAACTATATTTCGAGATATTGATATCTAGATATCTATCTATCCGATATGTCTTTATAATTTTAAATATTGAGGTAAAATAGGAACTCTACACAAACCACTTCACTCCAAATGTTTGCAAATTACTATGTACTAAAATATCTGTGTGCTAAGTAGATTACTACTTTTTTGTTTCACATAGGGGAAAAATCACTCAGCCAACAAGAAGACAGTCCACCCCAAGCCAAACAACATGATTGGGAAATCAGCCCAAGCCCCACTGAGGATGTGGAGGAAGGAGAGGTGGGCGACATGGGCACCCCACCAGGTGAGTGTCTGACACACCAGCTTACGGTAATCTATGCATGGCTGTCTTTTCTTTAATGTAATTTTTCTACTCTATTTTAGGGGATCTGGTTGTGCTTGATTCAAGCAACAGTGCCACCCCTGAGGATGTGGAGGAATTATGCTACATGGGCACCCCACCAGGTCAGTGTCTGAGACAACAGCTTTATTATGGTAAGGTAAACTATGTATGTGTGCATATTTCTAAACACATTTTTTGGTTTCATTCCACTTTAGGTACAAGAAGTGACTATTTCACCTCAGACAGTGCCCAACGGCTAATTGGTCAAATAATGGCTTGGAATAGGGAGATCGATGAAATGCGTAATCGGCTGGATCGTATGCAGCAGGAAATGAAGGACATGATTGATGTTTTGGGTAGAATCTAAATGCCCTTTTTGAAACCCCAAAACATCGATCATGTCCTTCATTTCCTGTTTTGCTGACCCCATTCTGGGCCTTCTCTTTATTTTTTTGGCTGAACATATATGGCTGTTTAACATAATTTAAAAAAGGAGGGCTGTTTCTAGAAAATACATAAAAAATCCACAAAAAAAAAAAACTTGATTTTCAAAAAACCAAAAAAAAAAAAAAAAAACTTGATTTAAAAAAAAAAAAAAAAAAAAAAACTTGATTTTAAAAAAAACCAAAAAAAAAAAAAAAACTTGATTTAAAAAAAAAATAAATAAAAATTAAAAAAACTTGATTTTCAAAAAAAACAAAAAAAAAAAAAACTTGATTTTAAAAAAACCAAAAAAAAAAAAACTTGATTTTAAAAAAATAAAAAAATAAAAATAAAAAAACTTGATTTTCAAAAAAACCCCAAAAAAAAAAACTTGATTTTAAAATAAAAAAATAAAAATTAAAAAACTTGATTTTAAAAAAACAAACAAAAAAAAAAACTTGATTTTAAAAAAACCAAAAAAAAAAAAACTTGATTTTAAAAAAATAAAAAAATAAAAATTAAAAAACTTGATTTTCAAAAAAACCAAAAAAAAAAAATTGATTTTAAAAAAACCAAAAAAAAAAAATTGATTTTCCAAAAAAACAAAAAAAAAATAAAACTTGATTTAAAAAAACAAAAAAAAATAAATAATAAAAAAAGGATTTTAAAAAACCCAAAAAATAAACAAAAAAGGATTTCAAAAAAAAAAAAAAAAAAAAAGCCTGTTTGCCAAAATCAAAAAGGCAAAAAAATTTTTTAGTGGATTATGTAGAAATATTTAAATATAATTATATTTTTGCAAATTATTAAGATATCATTATATTTTTGTCTATGAACATTTTCTACTAAATGCATAACTGAATGCATAACAACGATTAATAAAAACATCTCCTTATAGGAATTAAATAAATGTGTGGTTTGTTATTTCAATGCTCAGTATCAGTTTGGTTATAATTGTAAAAAAGTTGTTTACAGTGGCAATGGAGCTTATTTAGACATTTAAAAGGAAAATACAGTTGGCACTACAACTGCTCGACCATAACCTACGAGAAAGCCCAAAAGAAAGGCAAGCAATAAATATAATTCCAGATTTCATCAATATTTTTTTTATTTTAAAAAATTAAATATCCTGGCCCATTGCAATGGCCCCCCTACCCATAAAATAATTAACATATTGCTGTCTAACTTGACGGGCACTTTGGGGGGCCAAGCCAGTACGGACAGTATCCAGGCCCGTAAGGTTGTCATCTATAAGTCCGGCCTCAGGCCCAACTGTTCCTATATAATTTAGAGAATGTTTGTGTAAAAAGTTTTGCAGAATGCAGCACGATAAAATGATAAAATTAAGTTTGTATTCCGCCAAATTAATGGATGTTTGAAACAGGCGGAACCGGCTGGCCAGAATTCCAAACGCATTCTCAACCACTCTTCTAGCTCTGGCCAACCGGAAATTAAAAACCCTCCTCTCCGGGGTGAGGGTTCTTTGGGGGAATGGCCTCATGAGGTGCTTGCTCAGAGCGAAGGCTTCATCGGAAATGAAGACAAAGGGGAGTCCTTCCACGTTATCCGCATCAGGTGGCAATCCCAGGCCACCACTCTGGAGACGCTGGCAGAACTCCGTCTGGGCAAATACTCCTCCATCCGACATCCGGCCATTCTTCCCCACGTCCACATATAAAAATTCATAGTGTGCCGACACCATCGCCATTAAAACAATACTGTGGAACCCCTTATAATTAAAATAGTATGACCCCGAATGGGGTGGTGGCACGATGTGGACATGTTTCCGATCTATAGCCCCTCCACAATTGGGAAAGTCCCAACGGCTGGCAAAATGGGATGCCACAGTCTGCCATTCCTGTGGCGTTGAAGGAAACTGGGGAATCAACAAGAAAACCAAAATCATTAATTTGGAAGCTAACATTGCAAGAAAATTATACAATTAAAAACATTATTCCCCAGCATCAGTATAACATTAAATAATTTAATTCTTCTGGAATAACTAATATGGAAAGGCACACTTATCAGATTGCTCACCCCCTCTGATGGAACATTGATTACATTTTAGGGGGTTGTGAAATCCCTAAAAAAGATTACTTTTAGGACACGCAGGAATTTAGGGACTAAAAAGGCTACAAGACTGCAGTTGTCGCACTCTGCAGGTGCAGTTGCTAACCAGCTTACAGTAAATGAGGTAAGGTAAAAAGGCATTCATGTTGCAAGGAGTACACAATCACATGCAAGGGCAATTAATGAAAACACTTTGTGGCTTGCATATGATTTGATGATGTAAATCAGCAGAGCTTCTGCTCATTTACTAAAGCACTGGAACAAATGCACTTGTAGAGTGCACATGCATTTTGCAAAGTGCAACATATATTTGCTTTAGACAAATCAACACCACAGAACTTTCAAGCAAATTTTTACGAGGGTGGGGGGGGGGGTGGAAAATCAAGCTAATTGCTAATTATCAGCACACTATTTGGAGTGAGTTTAGGTGGGGGGGGTTGGGAAATCAAGCTAATTGCTAATTATCAGCACACTATTTGGAGTGAGTTTAGGTGGGGGGGGGGTGGGAAATCAAGCTAATTGCTAATTATCAGCACACTATTTGGAGTGAGTTTAGGTGGGGGGGTTGGGAAATCAAGCTAATTGCTAATTATCAGCACACTATTTTTTGCTTATAGACAAGCTTATAAAATCCACAACAATGGGTGGTAGAGAGGGGGGAGGTGGAATCCGTGTGGGTAGAACTCCAAAGAGAAGCAGTAAGAGGGAACATAATAGTGGGGGTATGTTACAGACCCCCCAACCTGAAGGAGGAGGAGGAGCTGGACCTCCTATCAGTTAGAAATGGCAGTGAGGCAGGGAAATGTCATCATAATGGGTATTGTGGAAATTTTATGAAGATGTATTTTAATATGTATTGTCATAGTATCTCCCAGTGTTAGTACTCCGCAACCCGCTCTCAAGAGCTGACTGGGGCAGACTGACGCTGGTTGAGACTTGTTTGGTATTGGAAAATTTCCTGAGGTTGGAGTGAAGTGTTTGCAGAGTGGGGATATGTCCGCCAGCAAAAGGGCCCCTATGCGATGCACAGAACGATCGTCTGGGGGGGGATGTGTTCGCTCTGCAAAGACATTATCGGTTTAGAGGATGTGCGCTTGTGTCACCCCTGTATGTCTGATCAACATATTTGGGGTGCCATGGCATACACCTGCAGATAATATCCCATCAGCAGAAATTGTAGTATAGCCTGGGTATGCATTGTTCTCTGAACAACGCATGAATAAGGACTCACGAAAAACGGTACGTTATTGTCGGACAGCATCTATGATTTAACCCAGCCATGCGGCTTCCATTGTCTAGTGAGGATAGCTTCAGGGGGCGGGAAATCATACACACTGCCCATGCCCAGACACGCCCACAAAACTCCTAGTCATTGTTCATTGGTTGTTGTATAACCTCTCCTGTTTGTCAGGTCATCTGAGACCAGGTGACAGATGCACTCCATAGGAGTCAGGAGTGCACCACTAAGGTAGTGGACCCTAGGATTGACTGCTGCGGATTGAACCCTGGGAGGTTCAGGAAGCAGGTCTACTAGATCACTATCACAGATCCCAGTGGGAGCTAGAGCATAGATTCCCCAGGGCGTGGAGTCTAATGCAGCGTACACACAAGCGGTCTTTTCGACCGGACTGGTCCAACGGACCGAGTCCGGCGGACAAACCGATCGTGTGTGGGCTTCATCGGACCTTCAGTGGACTTTTCCAGTTGAAAATCTGACGGACTTTAGATTTGGAACATGCTTCAAATCTTTAAGTCGTAACTCCGCCCAGAAATCCGCTCGTCTGTATGCTAGTCCGACGGACAAAAACGACGCTAGGGCAGCTATTGGCTACTGGCTATTCCTTATTTTAGTCCGGTGTACGGCATCACGTACAAATCCGTCAGACTTTGGTGTGATCGTGTGTAGGCAAGTCCGTTCGTTAAAAAGTCAGTCGAAAGTCCGCCGGAAAGTCTGTCGGACCAGTCCGGTCGAAAAGTCCGCCCGTGTGTACACGGCATAATAGCCAGCAGGTGTTCACCAGAACCTCTAGCGGTGAGGATGGACTGCGCTGCAGTCTGGCTCCAGGTCGCGGCCCCCAGGGTCTCACAGCTCACGCTCACGGTAGACTACAGGAGATAGAGGAAGGAAGCAGCAGGCTGGAACAACAAGGATAGTAAGGGGATAAGCCAAGGTCAGGGCAACTAGCAGACAAGGACAACAGAGTCCATGTCAAAGGTTCAGGGTCACAGGCAAACATGGATAGTCGGGGACACGCCAAAAGGTCAGTGTCACAAGCAAACAGGAATAGTCGAGAACACGCCAAGGTCGGTAACAGAGACAAACATAGAGCACATGGCAAGCAGGAAACAGGAAGCCAAACACACAATGGTTGATCAGCCAGGTTGGCTTGCAATGCCCAGGTTAATAAAGTGTTCCTAATTAGAGACTGGGGTGGAGCTATACTGAAGGAAGATTATTTAAACAGTCAGGTGAGGGTGGCTGGCCTCTAAAGGTGAACACAGAAGGAAAGGTGAGCTGGCAGACACACATTACTGCATAACCATGACACTGTTTGAGGGAATGCCTGTGCTTGATTGGTCGATTGTGAAACCATGAGGCTCTATTGTTTGGATGAATAAAGTTGGCTCCCAGGAATCAGGGCAGTTGGTTTGAGCGATGGAGCTAACATTAGAAAGGTGATTATGTCTGGGGAAATGCGGGAGACATGAGTTATTTAAAGATGCATTATACCATTAGACTGAAAGGGCGCGTATTAGCGCAGGTGAGCTTGATTATGTATAGTATATGTATATATAGCGAAATCTCCACATCATGGGGGACCTAAATTATCCCGATATCAACTGGACAGAGGGGACAGCTCACTCATTAAAAGCCTGCCATTTCATGAATGATGTCTTACAAGACAACTTCTTGTCTCAATTGCCGGATTGTCCAACTAGAAAGAATGCATTGCTATATTTATTAAGTACAAACAATCCAAGTCTGATACCAAATGTAGCAATACAGGACAACTTGGTATCTAGTGATCACAGGATGATCACATTTAGCGTAAATCATAGGAAAAGGAGACATTAGGGTAGCACAAGAACTCTAAATTTCAAAAGAGCAAACTTTGCTGAACTGTACCCAATACTATAAGACATCAATTGGGACCTAATCCTAGAAACATTGAACACGGAGGAAAATGGGAATGCTTTAGGATCATATTAAACAAAGGTATCACACAGTGCATTCCAATGGGAAATAAATATAGAAGAGCGAAGGTTAAACCTGGGTGGCTACTAAAACACTTAAAACAACTTTTACGCACTCAACACCTGGTAGACAGCTGGCGAGTAACGCACAATGGAGTAAAGGACTACAGTTATTACTCTAAAATACATGAAATGTACTCGCGTATTGATGTATTTATGGTAGATTAATTTTATTTGGAAAAGGTCCGAAACTGTACCATAACCATCTCAGACCATGCCCCAATAACGTTGACACTCTCTCTGATCCAAACAGGAAAGAAAGAAAGAAAGAAAGAAAGAAAGAAAGAAAGAAAGAAAGAAAGAAAGAAAGAAAGAAAGAAAGAAAGAAAGAAAGAAAGAAAGAAAGAAAGAGAAAATCAATGCACTTGAAATTAAACATAACCCCTTACATAGCCAACAACTAGAGAATCTTCGAGCAGAGCGACAGAATTTCACAGATTCTATGAAACCTTATATAACATTCAGACATCTGAGATCTCACAATTAGAAGACAGGGAGGACCAAAGAAGGAAAGAGATACAAGATTACATTAGGTAATCATCAATGCCCACCCTATCGGAGACAATCACAGCAGAAATGGAACACCCAATTACAGTGGAAAAGTTGAGCAGAGTAATAGCAACCTTACCGACAGGGAAAAGTTCCGGCCCGGATGGCCTGACAAATATTTACTATAAAAAAATTTCCTCTGAGTTGATGGTAACACTATGTAATTATTTTAATACAATTAATACAGCTAACCTGTTGCCTCCAGAAGCCCTGTTGGCGTACATTACTGTACTCCCGAAGGAAGGGAAAGACCCTCAGTATTGTGCTAATTATAGGCCTATTTCTCTGCTCAACTCTGATACTAAATTTCTGGCCAAAATCCTAGCTCTGCGACTACAAGAGCATATTGGGGAGCTAGTGCACCCAGACCAGACAGGTTTTATGAAAGGGCGTGAGGCAAGGGACAACACAACTCGGGCACTTCACCTCCTTTACTGGATGCAACATGGCCCAGAGAGAGCCCCAAAGATTATAATATCAATGGATGCTGAAAAACCCTTCAATAGGGTGAACTGGGGCTTTATGAGTGAAGTCTTGATGGGGTGGGTCTGGGCGACCGCATGATGGGATGGGTAACGGCTCTCTACGCGGGCCCAAGAGCAAGGGTCAAAGTAAATGGTACAGTGTCAGACTATCTAAATATACGAAACGGAACTAGGCAGGGGTGCCCACTTTCAACATTAATATTCGCTATAATAATGGAGCCATTTCTTTGTAAAATTAGAAGCAATGGGAAGATAGCAGGGACATGTATCAGGGCTGTGGAACATAAAGTATCGGCTTATGCTGACGATTTATTGTTCTATGAATCAACTCCACAGATATCTTTAACCACCTCAATACAGGGCACTTAAACCCCCTTCCTGCCCAGACCAATTTTCAGCTTTCGGTGCTCTCACACTTTGAATGACAATTACTCAGTCATTGTGTCCTTTTTTTCACACAAATAGAGCTTTCTTTTGGTGGTATTTAATCACTAATGGTTTTTTTTATTTTTTGTGCTATAAATAAAAAAAAGACCGTAAATTTTGTGAAAAATTGCCTTTGTTTTTGTCATAAAATTTAGCAAATTAGTACATTTTTCTTCATAAATTTTGGCCAAAATTTATACTGCTATATATCTAGGCCCTCCTAAAAGGGCACGACACTCTGGAAACCAGGCAGCCGCCAGAAACCAGGATTATATTCCCAGGCCCAGTACCAGCGCTGCCTCCAGCAATAGGTCCCAGGAACAAAGGCCCAGTACCAGTGCTGCCGCCAGCGATAGGCCCCGTGCACAAATGCCCAGGCCCAGTACCGTCACTTCACACCTGAGTACCAGCACAGGAAATTCAACTCCCCCCAACTACTGGAGTGTCACGTCCCCCAAGAGCCAGGTCCGCTACATACATGCCAGATGGTCTTGCCAACCCAACATGGCTTATAAAGAAAAGAAAAGAAAAATGTGTCTGCGCTAGATGAAAGAATCAAAACAGTATACAGATAAATAAATTTTTGAATGTGTATAAAAATATATAATATATAATATAATAATGTTATAAGTGCTAAGTGCATAAATAAACATATACGTAAATAAACGTGCTATAATTAATAACTATTGGATCAAGGATAATTTCTAGTGCATCCAATCAAAAGTGCAAAGTGCTGTATGAAACACACAGTAGGAATCCGATCAAAAGTGAAATATAATAAAATATATAAAAAAACCTCATAAGAGTTCTTAAAGTCTGAACAGTGTGAGTTCAGAGATACAAAAATACATAAAGTGCCCAAAGTCAGTGTCCATAATTAGTGAAGTATATCCATTAAGTTCTTCCAAAAGTGCAACACCATAAAGCATGCTTCAGTGTCCTCCAGTGATCCCCATAAGCATATGCGCTCACCTTCCGGCGTGTGACACAGTATTTAAACTCTGTCAAAACACGCTTTGGAGACACTCCTGCACTCAAATGGAATCAGCTGTATGGGCATCCAATGCTCCCCATTAAGAATAAATATGCAAGAAAAAAAGAGACTCCATAGCGCAATACTGCTTAACAATAAAGAGACCTTTAATAAAACACTGAAATCTCCCCTTGTAGGGGTACTCACATGCTGCGGGTGCGTTAGTGCACCATTCTAAAAAAGCATAAATCGGCTAATGGTAGCGGTATGGCGTGCGGTGCGGTGTATGCATCAACCTCTCCTTCTCTCTCTCACTGCTGACAGCTCCGTCCAGGCCCCTGATGAAGGCACGTGATCCCGGTGCCGAACACGCGTAGGGGAGGGGCCTGGACGGAGCTGTCAGCAGTGAGAGAGAGAAGGAGAGGTTGATGCATACACCGCACCGCACGCCATACCGCTACCATTAGCCGATTTATGCTTTTTTAGAATGGTGCACTAACGCACCCGCAGCATGTGAGTACCCCTACAAGGGGAGATTTCAGTGTTTTATTAAAGGTCTCTTTATTGTTAAGCAGTATTGCGCTATGGAGTCTCTTTTTTTCTTGCATATTTATTCTTAATGGGGAGCATTGGATGCCCATACAGCTGATTCCATTTGAGTGCAGGAGTGTCTCCAAAGCGTGTTTTGACAGAGTTTAAATACTGTGTCACACGCCGGAAGGTGAGCGCATATGCTTATGGGGATCACTGGAGGACACTGAAGCATGCTTTATGGTGTTGCACTTTTGGAAGAACTTAATGGATATACTTCACTAATTATGGACACTGACTTTGGGCACTTTATGTATTTTTGTATCTCTGAACTCACACTGTTCAGACTTTAAGAACTCTTATGAGGTTTTTTTATATATTTTATTATATTTCACTTTTGATCGGATTCCTACTGTGTGTTTCATACAGCACTTTGCACTTTTGATTGGATGCACTAGAAATTATCCTTGATCCAATAGTTATTAATTATAGCACGTTTATTTACGTATATGTTTATTTATGCACTTAGCACTTATAACATTATTATATTATATATTATATATTTTTATACACATTCAAAAATTTATTTATCTGTATACTGTTTTGATTCTTTCATCTAGCGCAGACACATTTTTCTTTTCTTTATATGCCATTTACACGAATATGAACGTGATATAGTGTTTGCTGCTGATGTCATTTCATGAGTGGTTTATGGTTCATTTTTAAGGCATAGTCCCGTCTGTGGCTCGCAAGGTTTTCCACTATTTTCAACCCAACATGGCTGCCTTTCTGGGGATTTGCCCATCTGGGCAAATTCGGCCGATGAAGAGTAGTAATGATTCGGATGAAGAATGGGTCCCTACCCATTCTTCATCCGAATCATTACTACTCTCGATCGGCCGAATTTGATTCAGAATTGGAATATGATGAGAACTCCCCGGTGCTCTCATCAGTCATGGAGAGGATCTGGAACGCCTCCTCACTAGTATATACTCTTTTGGACATGGCTGTGTGGCAGGTAGCTGTGTGACGGGTGACAGATGGGTGGCAGGTGATGGTCACTGATGGGCTGTGCGATGGGTGGCAGGTGATGTTTACTGAGAGGTGATGATGCTGTGATGGGCGATGGTCACTGATGGGTCACAGGCCACGGACGGTGACGGGTGATGGTCACAGATGGTTGACAGGTGACGGTCACTGACAGGCGACGATCACTGATGGATGATGGGTGACAGGCCACGGTCACCGATGGGTGACGGGTGCACCTCTGATGGTCACAGATGGGTGACAGGGCACGGTCACTGATGTGTGACGGGTGACAGGGCACAGCCACTGATGGGTGATGGGTGACAGGGCACGGTCACTGATGGGTGACGGGTGACAGGGCACGGTCACTGATGGGTGACGGGTGACAGGGCACGGCCACTGATGGGTGACGGGTGCACCGCTGATGGTCACTGATGGCAGTCTCTTACGTGACAGGTGCACTTTTATGGGGGTGACAGATGACAATTGGGAGGGGCGATGGGACAGGTGTGGTGTTGGTGCAGACACTACTAAACAGATCTGTAACTCACTGCTCCTGGCTCTTCTCTCCTCACACTGGAAACGGTGTGTGAGGAGAGAAGAGCTGGTAACAGCTAGTGACAGCTCTTTGTTTACATTTAGTGATCGGCTGTGAATGGATCACAGCCGATCACGTTGTACACAGCCCTGGCCAATGGCTGTGTACTATCGTCAGTGAAGAGCAGTGTTCCTGGGAACACTCCGCCACCGCCGTGCACACGCAGCGCGCTCACGATCGCGCGCATGCGCCCTGCAACGCGGGGAGTTACCATTCGTGATCGGCCGTGACTTCATCATGGGTAATCACGTGGTAAACAGCCATGCCCAGTGGGTGTTCACCCCTGCCGGTGACGAGCGTTGTCTCGGTGACATGCCGCCACCGACAGTACAGGGCTGCGCGCACACGATCGCGCACATGCCCTGTTTAAACGGGCTCACGTCATATGACGTCCGCCCAGAACAAGAGCCTTACCGTCCCGCTGTCATATGACGGTGGGCGGTAGGCTAGTGGTTAATAGCTTTTATGCAGGAAGTGGACAGATATGGGTGCCTATCCAATTTTAAAATTAATTTTGAAAAATCAATACTTTTACCCATCCATGTCCCTCAAGAGATGGCGAGGACACTGAGGAGGGCGTACCCCTTTGTATGGTAAGAAGGACTCCTTGTTCTACCTGGGGGTATATATCTCCTCAGATCAAAAAGTGTTATACAACCTTAATTATGCCTCCATTATAGCTGGGATAATGGGGGACTTGAAGAAATGGACAAGACAATATCTAACATGGTTTGGAAGAGTGAGCGCTATTAAAATGTGCATATTACCCAGAATTATTTACATATTGCATACAGTTCCAATTAAATTACCAGGGACCTTTTTTAAACAGATACGGAAGGCCTTTGTAGCATTTGTGTGGAATGATAAATGACCAAGGTTAGCCTATGATATTCTACGAAGAAGTAAGGCAGAGGGAGGAATGGGGCTGCCAGACATATCAATATACTACAAGGCAATGTCGCTGGTTCGAATACCGAACTGGTGCCACGACTCCTCTAGTTAAATGTGGGTCCAATTAGAAAAAACAATGGCGGGGAGGAATTTAGCAGGGGCCCCATGGATCCCAAGTACATCAAGAGGACTCTCAAAGTGGACATCTCCCTTGACATGGAATTCTTTGTCAGTATTGGACAATTTGAATAAAACAGGAGAGTACACCCCCCGGGTGTCCCCCTTAGCTCCGCTGGAGGGATTCCCATGGTACCCGCCGGGGGAGGGAGAGGGTTTTCCGGGGGCATGGGGTCGGGATGGAGATACGACGTGTGGTAAATTTGCCCCGCTCGGGACCCTAGTAACCTCCCCGGAATTGATTAAAACTCTAGGGAATATACCCACATCAGAATGGAGATATTATCAAATGACAGGTTTCTTTAATAAGATAAACCTTTTATTAAGACCATTAAATTAAATTACGTTGTTTGAGGGCCAGTGTGTATGTTTGAGAGATGCTAGACATCTGTTGTCTCAGATGTACAGATTGATAATTGGCGCCCAAAAGAGTACAGTTCCATATTTCATCAGGGAATGGGAAAGAGAACTAAATAAGGACCTGTCAGACACACAAATAAAAAAAAAAGATTAAATCAACTTACTCAACATTAGGGATGAGCCGAACACCCCCCGGTTCGGTTCGCACCAGAACCCGCGAACGGACCGCAAGTTCGCACGAACGTTAGAACCCCATTGACGTCTATGGGACTCGAACGTTCGAAATCAAAAGTGCTCATTTTAAAGGCTAATTTGCATGGTATTGTCCTAAAAAGGGTGTGGGGACCCGGGTCCTACCCCAGGGGACATGTATCAATGCAAAAAAAAACTTTTAAAAACGGCCGTTTTTTCGGGAGCAGTGATTTTAATGATGCTTAAAGTAAAAAAAAAAAAGTGAAATATTCCTTTAAATATCGTACCTGGGGGGTGTCTATAGTATGCCTGTAAAGTGACGCGTGTTTCCCATGTTTAGAACAGTCCCTGCACCAAATGTCATTTTTAAAGGAAAAAATCTCATTTAAAACTGCTTGCGGGTTTAATGTCATGTCGGGTCATGGCAATATGGATGAAAATCAGTGAGACAAACGGCATGGGTACCCCCCAGTCCATTACCAGGCCCTTTGGGTCTTGTATGGATATTAAGGGGAACCCCGCACCCAAATTAAAATAAGGAAAGGTCCCTATATACTCTGAACAGCAGTATACAGGCGGTGCAAACAAGACAGGGACTGTAGGTTTGTTGTTAAGTAGAATCTGTTTGTAATTTTGAACATTTTTAACGTGTTTAGCTCCAGCCAAAAAATCTTTTCTAAGCTTTTTGGAAAACATAGGGAAGGGTTATCACCCCTGTGACATTTGTTTTGCGTCTTTCCTCCTCTTCAGAAGATTTCACCTCACTTTTTTGTCCCAATGAAAAATGTTTTTTGAAAATTTGGGTTTTTTTGTGGAACAAGGATTGGAAAGCATCAGTGGAAAGGAGAAATTGTTTTCCCATATTAACTCTTACATGAGAGAATTTCCCTTCCTAGGGGTAGATTTCATCTCACTTCCTGTTGTCTCCTTCCGTTTGCAAGTAGGAGTCGTTTGTAAGTTAGATGTTTGAAAGTAGGGTCCTGCCCTATATACTCAGCAGAAATTTGGGCCTTAGGTGTTGCTGTGGCCAAAGCTGTGGCCAAAACACTGTAAGCCCTCACAGGGCCCTGCTGTGAAATATTATATCAAGAATTGTAATTACATGCCCCTGTTGAACAGGAGCTGAAAAATTAGGCCTTAGGCACTGGTGCTGGTGCCACAACACTGCAACCCCTCACAGACACTCTAGTTGGAACGCAGGAACGAGCCCTGCTGCAAAGTATTGCATCAAAAATTGTAATTACACGCCCCTGTTAGACAGGGGCAGAAAAATTGGGCCTTAGGCACTGGTGCTGGTGCCACAACACTGCAACCCCTCACAGACACTCTAGTTGGAATGCAGGAACGAGCCCTGCTGCAAAGTATTACATCAAAAATTGTAATTACACGCCCCTGTTAAACAGGGGCTGAAAAATTGTGCCTTAGGCACTGGTGGTGGCGCCCAGAACCAAAAATGTTCTTACAAGCTATCAGCGTGATGATTGAGGAGGAAGAGGATAATTACTCAGGGATAGTCACTCAGCATCAGCATAGGCAGTCTTTGAAGGGATCTGAAAAAAATTATTCAGTTACATCAGCATCAGGTGCTTGGTAGCTGGTGGTGATCCAAGACTGATTCATTTTTATGAAGGTCAGCCGATCGACCGAGTCAGTGGACAGACGCACCCTGTGATCGGTTACCACGCCTCCAGCAGCACTGAATGTGCGTTCCGAAAGAACGCTGGATGCAGGACAGGCCAGTAGCTCAATTGCATACTGTGCAAGCTCTGGCCAGTGATCCATCCTCAAGACCCAGTAACCCAGAGGATTTTCGGTGGGAAAGGTGTCCAAGTCTGATCTTGCCCCTAGGTATTCCTGCACCATGTAAAACAGACGCTGGCGATGGTTGCTGGAACCGATCATACCTTGGGGCTGCGGACCAAAAAATTGTCTGAACGCATCGGTCAGACGGCCACCTTCTCCACCGCTCCTTCTTTGACTGACCAAAGCCTCAGCAACACGTTGTCCAGAAACAGGAGTTTGTAACCTCCCAGTCTCTGGGAACGCGTTGCACAGACCTTTCTGCAAGGCCTCCCGAAGATGTTTCATCCTCTGCTCCCTCTGCGATGGCAAGATAAGGTCCGCAACCTTACCCTTGTAACGTGGATCAAGGAGGGTTGCCAGCCAGTATTGGTCCTTCTCCTTGATACCACGAATACGAGGATCCTTACGCAGGCTTTGCAGGATCAGGGAGGCCATGCAGCGTAGGTTTGCTGAGGCATTCGGTCCGGAGTCCTCTGGGTCACTAAGGACAACAACGTCCGCAGCCACCTCCTCCCAGCCACGTACAAGTCCATGTGTTCCTTGGGACTGATCCCTTAAAGACTGCTGATGCTGAGTGCCAGGCTCCACCTCCATACTGACACAATCTTCCTCCTCCTCCTCCTCCTCCTCCTCCTCCTCTTCCTGTGTGATCGGCGGGCACGCAGGAACACTGTCTGGATAAAGGGGGCCTTGAGAGCTAAGGAAGTCCTCCTCTTCCTGCCTCTGTTCTGCCTCAAGTGCCCTGTCCATTATTCCACGCAGCGTGTGCTCCAACAGGTGGACAAGGGGGACAGTGTCACTGATGCATGCACTGTCAGTGCTCACCATCCTCGTGGCCTCCTCGAATGGTGACAGGACAGTGCATGCATCCCTGATCATGGCCCACTGGCGTGGGGAAAAAAAACCAAGGTCCCCTGACCCTGTCCTGGTGCCATAGTCGCACAGGTACTCATTGATGGCCCTCTGCTGCGTGTGCAGCCGCTGCAGCATGGCCAATGTCGAGTTCCACCTGGTGGGCATGTCACAGATTAGGCGGTTCTTGGGCAGGTTAAACTCCTTTTGGAGGTCCGTCAGCCGAGCACTGGCATTATATGACCGGCGGAAATGCACACAGACTTTCCTGGCCTGCCTCAGGACATCCTGTAAGCCCGGGTACCTGCCATAGAAACGCTGCACCACCAAGTTAAGGACGTGAGCCAAACAGGGCACATGGGTCAGTTGTCCCTGTCGGAGGGCAGAGAGGAGGTTGGTGCCATTGTCGCAAACCACCATTCCTGCCTTAAGTTGGCATGGCGTCAACCACCTCTGAACCTGCCCCTGCAGAGCTGACAGAACCTCTGCCCCAGTGTGGCTCCTGTCCCCCAAGCACACCAGCTCAAGCACCGCATGGCATCTTTTGGCCTGCGTACTTGCGTAGCCCCTTGAACGCCTACGGAGCACCGCTGGTTCCGAGGAAGAGGCCATGGAGGAAGAAGAAGAGGAGGGGGTGGAGGAGAGAGGTGTGTCACAATCAGCATTTTGGAGGCGTGGTGGCGGAACAACCTCCAACACTACTGCACCTTGTCCTGCATCCTTCCCAGCTGCCAGCAGAGTCACCCAATGCGCCGTGAAACTTAAGTAACGTCCCTGTCCATGCCTGCTGGACCATGAGTCAGCGGTAATATGCACCTTACCGCTGACCGCCCTGTCCAGCGAGGCATGGACATTGCCTTCCACATGCCGGTAGAGAGCCGGAATCGCCTTCCGTGAGAAAAAGTGGCGTTTGGGTACCTGCCACTGAGGAACCGCACATTCCACAAACTCACGGAAGGGGGCAGAGTCTACCAACTGAAAAGGCAGCAGTTGAAGTGCTAGCAATTTTGCCAAGCTAGCATTCAACCGCTGGGCATGTGGATGGCTGGGAGCGAACTTCTTTCGGCGGTGCAGCAGCTGGGGCAGGGAAATTTGCCTGGTACAATCTGACGTCGGTGTACCAAAAGCAGATTGCCCACAAGTACTTGGCTGTGACACACCTAATTCTACACCTTCATTCCTCTCACTGCAGGTCTCAGAGAGGACTGAAGGTCTAGTGGGGTTGGAAATCTCAGCTGATGAGGAGCAAGGAGAGATCCTCTTTGTTCTTTGGTGTGGGTCTTTTAGATATGCTTGCCAACGAACTGCATGGCAGGTCAACATATGTCTGGTCAAGCATGTGGTACCCAAGCGGGAGATGTTTTGGCCACGCGAGATACGCTTGAGACATATGTTGCAAATAGCAGCGGTGCGATCTGATGCACTCGTCTCAAAAAAGGCCCACACCAAAGAACTTTTTGAATAACGCGCAGAGACTGCAGCGCCCTGCACATGTGGAGCTTTGGGGTGTGATGCAGTCAATGTGCTGCCCTTAGGCTGGCCCCTGGAGGGCATCCTGCCTCGTTGGTGATGTGCCGCCTCCTCCTCCTCCTCCTCCTCCTCTCTCCTATCAGGCACCCACGTTGAGTCAGTGACCTCATCATCCCCTCCCTCCTCATCACTGGAGCAAACCTGGCAGTATGCTGCAGCAGGGGGAGCATGACTGCCAGATTGCTGTCCTTCTTGGGCACCCCCTCTGTCCGTGCTCATGTTACTGCCTTCATCGAGCTCAGTATCATCATCAGAGCCTTCCAAACGCTGGGCATCCTCCTGGAGCATGTACCCAACACTGTGGTCAAACAGTTCGAGGGAATCCTCAGGAGGACATGGTGGAGCTAGGGAAGGAGTCACTGATGACATTGAGCTGAGGGAAGAGGCCGCTGCTTTGCCAGACAAAGCACCCTGGGCATGGGTGAGAGAGGATGAGGAGGATGAGGACGGCTTGGTCATCCACTCGACCAAGTTTTCTGCATGTTGCTTGCCCTCTCTTATTGGCTTGTGACTGTCTGCCTCTCCTTCTTGGCCTTCCAGACATACTAATGGCCTGTAGCTGCACTAAGCTGGGATAGAACACCTGTAATTTTCTTCAGGTAGCTTTATATACTGTAACCAGACAAGCCTGCCTGTCAGTAGGAAGATAACAGGAACGGATCTAGCTGAACACTGTGAGCAGGACGCACTGCACTAAATGTAAATAGCAGGAACAAATCTAGCTGAACACTGTGAGCAGGACGCACTGCACTAAATGTAAATAGCAGGAACGGATCTAGCTGAACACTGTGAGCAGGACGCACTGACTGCACTAAATGTAAATAGCAGGAACGGATCTAGCTGAACACTGTGAGCAGGACGCACTGCACTAAATGTAAATAGCAGGAACGGATCTAGCTGAACACTGTGAGCAGGACGCACTGACGCACTGACTGCACTAAATGTAAATAGCAGGAACGGATCTAGCTGAACACTGTGAGCAGGACGCACTGCACTAAATGTAAATAGCAGGAACGGATCTAGCTGAATACTGTGAGCAGGACGCACTGCACTAAATGTAAATAGCAGGAACAGATCTAGCTGAACACTGTGAGCAGGACGCACTGCACTAAATGTAAATAGCAGGAACAGATCTAGCTGAACACTGTGAGCAGGACGCACTGCACTAAATGTAAATAGCAGGAACGGATCTAGCTGAACACTATGAGCAGGACGCACTGCACTAAATGTAAATAGCAGGAACAGATCTAGCTGAACACTGTGAGCAGGACGCACTGCACTAAATGTAAATAGCAGGAACGGATCTAGCTGAACACTGTGAGCAGGACGCACTGCACTAAATGTAAATAGCAGGAACGGATCTAGCTGAACACTGTGAGCAGGACGCACTGACTGCACTAAATGTAAATAGCAAGAACGGATCTAGCTGAACACTGTGAGCAGGACGCACTGCACTAAATGTAAATAGCAGGAACGGATCTAGCTGAACACTGTGAGCAGGACGCACTGACGCACTGACTGCACTAAATGTAAATAGCAGGAACGGATCTAGCTGAACACTGTGAGCAGGACGCACTGACTGCACTAAATGTAAATAGCAGGAACGGATCTAGCTGAACACTGTGAGCAGGACGCACTGACTGCACTAAATGTAAATAGCAGGAACGGATCTAGCTGAACACTGTGAGCAGGACGCACTGACTGCACTAAATGTAAATAGCAGGAACAGATCTAGCTGAACACTGTGAGCAGGACGCACTGCACTAAATGTAAATAGCAGGAACAGATCTAGCTGAACACTGTGAGCAGGACGCACTGCACTAAATGTAAATAGCAGGAACGGATCTAGCTGAACACTATGAGCAGGACGCACTGCACTAAATGTAAATAGCAGGAACAGATCTAGCTGAACACTGTGAGCAGGACGCACTGCACTAAATGTAAATAGCAGGAACGGATCTAGCTGAACACTGTGAGCAGGACGCACTGCACTAAATGTAAATAGCAGGAACAGATCTAGCTGAACACTGTGAGCAGGACGCACTGCACTAAATGTAAATAGCAGGAACAGATCTAGCTGAACACTGTGAGCAGGACGCACTGCACTAAATGTAAATAGCAGGAACAGATCTAGCTGAACACTGTGAGCAGGACGCACTGACGCACTGACTGCACTAAATGTAAATAGCAGGAACGGATCTAGCTGAACACTGTGAGCAGGACGCACTGACTGCACTAAATGTAAATAGCAGGAATGGATCTAGCTGAACACTGTGAGCAGGACGCACTGACTGCACTAAATGTAAATAGCAGGAACGGATCTAGCTGAATACTGTGAGCAGGACGCACTGCACTAAATGTAAATAGCAGGAACAGATCTAGCTGAACACTGTGAGCAGGACGCACTGCACTAAATGTAAATAGCAGGAACGGATCTAGCTGAACACTATGAGCAGGACGCACTGCACTAAATGTAAATAGCAGGAACAGATCTAGCTGAACACTGTGAGCAGGACGCACTGCACTAAATGTAAATAGCAGGAACAGATCTAGCTGAACACTGTGAGCAGGACGCACTGCACTAAATGTAAATAGCAGGAACAGATCTAGCTGAACACTGTGAGCAGGACGCACTGCACTAAATGTAAATAGCAGGAACAGATCTAGCTGAACACTGTGAGCAGGACGCACTGCACTAAATGTAAATAGCAGGAACGGATCTAGCTGAACACTGTGAGCAGGACGCACTGCACTAAATGTAAATAGCAGGAACGGATCTAGCTGAACACTGTGAGCAGGACGCACTGACTGCACTAAATGTAAATAGCAGGAACAGATCTAGCTGAACACTGTGAGCAGGACGCACTGACTGTACTAAATGTAAATAGCAGGAACGGATCTAGCTGAACACTGTGAGCAGGACGCACTGACTGCACTAAATGTAAATAGCAGGAACGGATCTAGCTGAACACTGTGAGCAGGACGCACTGCACTAAATGTAAATAGCAGGAACAGATCTAGCTGAACACTGTGAGCAGGACGCACTGCACTAAATGTAAATAGCAGGAACGGATCTAGCTGAACACTGTGAGCAGGACGCACTGCACTAAATGTAAATAGCAGGAACAGATCTAGCTGAACACTGTGAGCAGGACGCACTGCACTAAATGTAAATAGCAGGAACAGATCTAGCTGAACACTGTGAGCAGGACGCACTGCACTAAATGTAAATAGCAGGAACGGATCTAGCTGAACACTGTGAGCAGGACGCACTGACTGCACTAAATGTAAATAGCAGGAACAGATCTAGCTGAACACTGTGAGCAGGACGCACTGATTACACTAAATGTAAATAGCAGGAACGGATCTAGCTGAACACTGTGAGCAGGACGCACTGACTGCACTAAATGTAAATAGCAGGAACGGATCTAGCTGAACACTGTGAGCAGGACGCACTGACTGCACTAAATGTAAATAGCAGGAACGGATCTAGCTGAACACTGTGAGCAGGACGCACTGCACTAAATGTAAATAGCAGGAACAGATCTAGCTGAACACTGTGAGCAGGACGCACTGCACTAAATGTAAATAGCAGGAACAGATCTAGCTGAACACTGTGAGCAGGACGCACTGCACTAAATGTAAATAGCAGGAACAGATCTAGCTGAACACTGTGAGCAGGACGCACTTCACTAAATGTAAATAGCAGGAACGGATCTAGCTGAACACTGTGAGCAGGACGCACTGACTGCACTAAATGTAAATAGCAGGAACGGATCTAGCTGAACACTGTGAGCAGGACGCACTGCACTAAATGTAAATAGCAGGAACAGATCTAGCCTAATCTAGCTAACTCAAATCAAATGACACTGTCTGTCTCTCTCTCTATCAGCACACCGGAACACACTACACAGGGCCGCCGTGCAGGCGGCCTTATATAGTGTGGGGCGTGTACTAAATCCCCTGAGCCATAATTGGCCAAAGCCACCCTGGCTTTGGCCAATTACAGCTCTCTCTACTGACGGCGCTGTGATTGGCCAAGCATGCGGGTCATAGTGCATGCTTGGCCAATCATCAGCCAGCAATGCACTGCGATGCCGCAGTGAATTATGGGCCGTGACGCGCCACACGAATTTGGCGCGAACGGCCCATAACGTTCGCAATTCGACGGACGGTCGAACAGCCGATGTTCGAGTCGAACATGGGTTCGACTCGAACACGAAGCTCATCCCTACTCAACATCCATAAGTTCGTATGTGCAGGAAATGGCCTATAAATTCATGACAAGGTGGTATAGGACACCAGTAAGACTAGCTCAGATGTACCCAGCGGCAGATGCCTGGTGTTGGAGAGGGTGTAAGCAAAGGGGTACATTTCTCCATCTGTGGTGGGAATGCCCCAGAATTAAATCATTTTGGGTAGCAATTGCACCATGGATTGAGACATTGACCCTTAGACCTATGAAGTTTACGCCTCTATGCTTCCTATTCCATGGAACGCCTTGTTCCATTAAAGCCTATGTGAAGAGCACCACACCACACCTATTGAATGCTGCTAAAATATTAATCCCCAGATATTGGAAACAGACTGCCTGCCCAACATTAGAGGATTGGAAAAAGGAGGTAAATCGGATAATGGAAGCTGAGAGGTGGACTCAAGTAGTGAAAGATCAAAAAGGGAAATTTGAGAAGACATGGGCAGGATGGATACAGTGTGTACCTGAGATGGGCTGAAAGAGAAGAGACATTGAATGGGAGGGGACGGGGTGTAGTAGACACATGGGGACCCTAGTATAGTTGCTTGTGGTTCTAGCCATAGAGGAATAAAGAGTCCATTATGAACCTTGAAAAGGATTGACCAATGTGGGGTTTTTGTTCTTTTTTGGTACTCTGACAGGGTGGAGTGAAACGCCTTCCACCAAATGAGAGAAGAGAGAGAGTGAGTCAAGTCAAAATAGTGAGGGGAGGGATGGGAAGGGGGGGGGGATAAGGAGTAGGGAGATCACGGGTAGACCACAGGAGAGGAGGGATTTAAAATACTAAATTTAAAAATGATAGAGATTGTATATGTCACCATAAGGAATTACACAATTTTTTTTTTCTTTGGTGGAGTTATGGGGGTGTCACTTAAAGTTGGGGGAGGAGTAAAAGGCTTGTCTATATATAAATACAGTTGATAATATTTTAACACATGATACAACTATTATATTTTTATTTATTATTTTTTTGTTTGTTTGTTTTGTTTTGAGAAAATGGCCATTAGTGGCCGTTTATATTACACAAGGTTTTGGTAGAGAGGGAATCAACACCTTTTTTTTTTTTTTCCTTTGGTGGAGTTATGGGGTTGTCACTTAAAGTTGGGGGAGGAGCAAGGCAAAAGGGTTGTTTACATGTAAATACAATTGATAACATTTATTTATTTTTTCTTATTTTGACATAATGGCCATTAGTGTCCTCTTTTATTACACAAGGTTTTGGTAGAGAGGGAAACACTGTTTTTTTTCTTCCCCTTTCTCCCTGTGACACAGAAGGGCATAGTAGGACTGTACAGGACTCAAAGTAGAAGGAATGGAGTGGGAAGGGGGAAGGGATGGAGTAGATCTAACCCAGGGATGGTTGGGGGGAGGAGGAGGGAACTGAAGAGTACTTTACTCTTTTTTCTTTTTTTTTTTTTTTTTTGAGGGAGGGGGGAAGGTAGTATAATTGGTAAATTTTTGACAAGATAATTTAGTATTCAGTCTTTTCTCGCAAGGTGTTTATTTGGGTATTCTTAATGTAAAATATGGAATACAAGAATGTACAATATTGAATGGAAATGTTGAAGTCTATAATTAAAATTTGATTATAAAAAAAAACCTGGGTGGCTAATCTGTAACATAAAATTTTTTATTAGAGAGAACATATATGAAAAAAATATTATATATATATATATATATATATATAAATAAATATATATATAAATATATATATATATATATATATATATATATATATATATATATATATATATATATATATATATATATATATATATAATATTGTAGTGGAGGGGGCATTGTCAGCATTCCAACACTACAAAGAATGCAATAAGAACTAAATCAGGGTGGCTTAAAAAGACTACGAGAGACACATAGCAGGGGAGAGTAAAAAAAATCCCAAGGAATTCTTTAGATATACAGTACTAACAGTAAAAAGCAAAATTAGAGCACATTACCCGCATAAAAGATGATAAAGAGAGGATGGTTACAGATGACACAGAAGGCAACTGTACGAAATGCTTTCTTCTCCTCAGTTTTGACTCAGGAAAAGGAGAGGTATACTGGCCATGACAGTATTGTTAGTAGCACATCACAGGACGTACAGTAACCTCATGGCTAACAGAGGCTGGAATCAAGGAAAGACTAGATAAGCTTAACACAAATAAATCATCAGGACCGGTTTCACCCGAGAGTCCTCAAAGAACTCAGTCGGGTTATAGCTAGACCATTATTCCTAATCTTTGTGGACAGCATACTGACAAGAATTGTACCAGCTGATTCGAGAATGTGGTATCAAAATTTAAAAAAAGCAGAGACGTAATCCTGGAAACTACAGGTCAGTCAGCCTAACATCAATAGTAGGTAAATTGTTGGAGGGGGACTATATCCAAGAATTTGCTGATGAAAACAGTATCATTAGTAGTAATTAGCATGGGTTTACAAAGGGTCATTTTTGCCAGACCAATCTGTTAACATTCTACAATGAAGTGAGCTGCCATCTATCTAGGCCTGTGGATGTGGTGTATCTGGATTTTACAAAAGCATTTGATACAGTTCCCTATAAACGCTTAATCTACAAGCTAAGGTCTGCAGGCAAGGACCATAAGGTTTGTTCATGGATAGAAAACTGGTTACAGGAGCACTTCCAAAGGGTAAGGATAAATAACGTGTACTCAGACTGGTCTGGAGTGGTAGGTGGAGTACCCCAAGGTTCTGTCTTGAGACCAATTTCATTTATGAATAAATTAAACGGAATAGAGGATGGCATACATAGCTCAATCTCAGTTTTTGCGGACGACACAAAAATAAGCAGGGCAATAATTTCACATCAGGATATAGAAATTTTACAGAAAGACCTGAACAAAATAATGGAGTGAGCCATTACATGGCAAATGAGGTTTAATGTGTAGAAATGTGAAGTAATGCACTTGGAGGCTAAAAACAGAAACAAACTACTCACTAGAGGGAAAATCTCTGGGGGAATCCAGGATGGAGAAATATCTGGGCGTCCTAGTGGAAGACAGACTGAGCAATACATGCTGAAGCCAGGGCCGGTGCAAGCATTTTTATCTACTTAGGCGAAGGTGCATTCTATCCCTCCCCCCCGCAAACTGTTCCCACTGCTAAAAAAAAGTCTGTGGTTGGGGTAACATATCACTGTTGCAGCAGCCCCACACAAAAAAGTTCTGTGAATGGGAGGAATACAAGTACCAACAGCCTTTGCGGATCTCAGCTTGAAGTTCTTAATGGACTACCATGGCACTGTCGAGTGCTGTGCTAGTTCATTGATTCTTTCTGTTATTGTGTAACTGCCTGCCTGTACATGGTACGAGCAGACAGATACACTAATAGTCTGCAGGAGCATGCAATCACACCCGCGATCTGCTGATCATGGGTCCAATGCTCTACAGGCTCCTAATAAAATTATAAATGCACTTTTTTTTCACCTGCAAAAAATTTGTAATATATATATATATATATATATATATATATATATATATATATATATATATATATATATATATATATATACACACACATATATATATATATATATATATATATATATATATATATATATATATATATATATATATATATATACATATACATACACACACACACACATACACATATACACACAGTGGGGACGTTCAAACCCCCTTAAATTTTTCACTCTTTGTTATATTGCAGCCATTTGCTAAAATCATTTAAGTTCATTTTTTTTCTCATTAATGTACACACAGCACCCCATATTGACAGAAAAACACAGAATTGTTGACATGTTTACAGATTTATTTAAAAAAAGAAAAACTGAAATATCACATGGTCTTAAGTAGTCAGACCCTTTGCTCAGTATTTAGTAGAAGCACCCTTTTGATCTAATACAGCCATAAGTCTTTTTGGGAAAGATGCAACAAGTTTTTTCACAGCTGGATTTGGGGATGCTCTGCCATTCCTCCTTGCAGATCCTCTCCTGTTCCGTCAGGTGCTTAATTGGGTTTAAGTCAGGGCTCTGGCTGGGCCATTCAAGAACAGTCACGGAGTTGGTGTGAAGCCACTCCTATGTTATTTTAGCTGTGTGCTTAGAGTCATTGTCATATTGGAAGGTAAACCTTCGGCCCAGTCTGAGGTCCTGAGCACTCTGGAGAAGGTTTTCGTCCAGGATATTCCTGTACTTGGCCTCATTCATATTTCCCTTGATTGCAACCAGTCGTCCTGTCCCTGCAGCTGAAAAACACACCCACAGCATGAAGCTGCCACCACCATGCTTCACTGTTGGGACTGTATTGGACAGGTGATGAACGGTGCCTGGTTTTCTCCACACATACTGCTTAGAATTAAGGCCAAAAAGTTCTATCTTGGTCTCATCAGACCAGAGAATCTTATTTCTCACCATCTTGGAGTCCTTTAGGTGTTTTTTTAGCAAACTCCATACAGGCTTTCATGTGTCTTGCAATTTCTTGTCTTGAAATTTTTTTGTAACCATGGCCAGATCTGTGCCTTGCCACAATTCTTCAAGCAGTTTCTTTGACCTCATGATTCTCATTTGCTCTGACATGCACTGTGAGCTGTAAGGTCTTATATAGACAGGTGTGGTGGCTTTCCTAATCAAGTCCAATCAGTATAATCAAACACAGCTGAAATGAAGGTGTAGAACCATCTCAAGGATGATCAGAAGAAATGGACAAGCTCCTGAGTTAAATATATGAGTGTCACAGCAAAGGGTCTGAATACTTAGGACCATGTGATATTTCAGTTTTTATTTTTTAATAAATATGCAAAAATGTCAACAATTCTGTGTTCTTCTGTCAATATGGGGCGCTGTGTGTACATTAATGAGGAAAAAAATGAACTTAAATAATTTTAGCAAATGGCTGCAATATAGCAAAGAGTGAAACATTTAAGGGGGTCTGAATACTTTCCGTCCCCACTGTGTATATATATATATATATATATATATATATATATATATATATAAATATATCTATATATATCTATATATTTATCTATATCTATCTATCTATCTATCTATCTATCTATCTATCTATCTATCTATCTATCTATCTATCTATCTAGTGGCAGAGCAAGGCTCTGTCCCTATGAAAATGGGGTTAAAGTGGACATAGAGTCTGCATATCGGCTGAGTGCAGAGCTGCAGAGCGTACATTTGAAACAGAGAAAACTGCTCTGGCAGTTTTCTCCAGGTTTTGGTAGTTCCCTATGGGGCTCTGTAGTTTGGAGATCCTTCATAGTCTTGGGTGGGACGGGATCTCCAACCCTGTGTCCAGGTCTTGTGGACAGCCAGCCGGGTGTGTGCCCAGGTGCACACAGCCCATATAATGAGGGGCTGGTGAGAGCAGAATGAGAGTGGAGGGAGGTGAAGTTGGAGCGGTGGCTGCTAGTAAGTGTCTCTGTGTGAGAATAGATGCTGTGTGCATTGAAGGGCTTAAAGCTGTGTGCGTCAAGGAGCCCAAAGCTGTGTGCGTTGAAGGGCTTGAAGCTGTGTGCATCCAAGGAGCCCAAAGCTGTGTGCGTTGAAGGGCTTAAAGCTGTGTGCGTTCAGGGAGCCAGAAGCTGTGTGCATTGAAGGGCTTCAAAGCTGTGTGTGTCCAAGGAGCCCAAAGCTGTGTGCGTTGAAGATCTTAAAGCTGTGTGCAGCCAAGGAGCCTAAGACTGTGTGCATCCAAGCAGCTCGTTTGAGGGGCCTGTATCTATAGCAGCAATACTGCTGAAGAGTAGCCAGGTGGGCTAGCATTTTCATTTGGATTTTGTGTATTTAATTGAGGCTTGGACCCCTGCGTGGGATTCCTGGATGGACTTTTGTTTTGTTTTTCCCTTTTAATAAACGTGGGCTACCAGGCCCTTAACTATAAATGCCTCTCTGATGTGGACTCACTGCACCAAAACGCATCTATCCACTTGAGCTGAATGAGCCCAATGTCACAAGTGGTGTTCGAATGCGGGCAAACAGACGGTGAAATCTGGGTTTCTGCGCCAGTAGTGAGTCATTTCAGGAACTACTGCTAGCTGTGTGTGGCAGCCAGGCGAACAGCATTGCACAGAAGTTTGCTGGACATATATTTTTTTTTTTTTTTCTCTCTGCTCTGAAGTGTTGCAAGTTGCTGTGTGTAAGACAGCAAGGATGGGGCGGGCAAAACAGAAAAAGGAAGCAATTCTTGTTGAAGGAAGGGAAAGGGTTCTATGGCTAGAGGGTATTTCACCACATACCCCAGCCACGCCAGAGAATTTGTCCAAGTGTGAAGTCTCTGTGACCTGGGGTAAATTTAATCATGTCATCCCCAGTTAAAAAGGAAGTGAAAGAGGTTGCCCCTGGCAACAGGAAGCCAGGTGGACAACAGCGTGTGAAAAAGAGGAATATGGTCATCTGTGGAAGCAACGTCCAGGCCAACAGGGATGTCGGGGATCCAAGGAGTCTGTCTGCTGATGGTCATGACCAGTGGTATCCCGTGGCAACAGAGAGCCAGTCATCAAGGAGATTCCAAGAAAGTAAAGTTAAGCTTTCAGTGCCGTGCTTGGAATGTGGTCAAGTGGGGCATGGAATTTTTACTTGCCCAAGGTTCTGGAACAACACGGAGTCTGGAAAGGCTGCAGTGTCGTCCTGTGGCCACACAGAGGAAGTAGCTGGTATGGATGCAGCTGAGAGACAGCACATTCAAGTGAAGGGTATGATGCCAGCCACTGAAAATGGTAAGACTGTTTCAGTTTGTGGGAGTGTGTCCAGCGGGGAGATCCGCAGTGCAAATGGACATAGACTTGCTGCAGTGTGCTACCCGGAGCAGTGGGGAGGCACATGGTGAAGCCCAGCTGACAGCAAAGTTAAAGACTCAAATGGACATGGGGACTATGCATGTGCCTGCTATAATCCAGCAGAGGGCTGGGAAAATTGAGCTAGGGGTGACCAAAACAGTGCTGGTGCCATGTTCCCTAGTTACAGGTGCTGCAGGGTTGCCCAGGGAAACTTCCAAGGAGCTCACAGTGACGGAGCAGAGAGTTTCCCAGGTTAGCTATGGAGCTGCCCAAATAGGTAAGAGTGCCCCTTTACAGAGAGTGGGCGCTGTGAAGAGTCGCTCAGAGGTTATGGTGGCTCATAGACAACCCACAAAAAATGGCAGTTGTGTCTTCTTGCAATGAGAATGCTAATGATCGTGCTGACAAAAGTGTTACTATTGGTAAAAGTGATGTTGATTGTAATGACATTGAAACATGTATTTCTTGTAATGTCATATCTAAGAGTGAGGTTGGTAATGTGTTCACTACCAATGATGAGGGTAGATCACATGTGACAGGCAGAGGCACAGGATTGTCCATGGAGGTCTCAGGGGGTCTCCATGTGATGAAGCCAGAGTCTGTCCAGGATGGCTCTGGTCCTACGCTGCTGGAACAAGGTTGGACTGAGTCACACAGTGAGTGTGTGTGGGCACAGCCCCACCACCCTAAGTGTAGCCCAGTTGGCAAGGGGTTAATTCAGCCTGTAAAAGCTGAGAGTTCAAAGCTAGATGTGTTTGTACTGCCACCAGAGCAAGGTGGTCAAAATAAGGTATTGCACATTGCCTTGGTTGAGGATGCAGTCTTTCAGTGTGATATGGGTAAAAAAATTATTGCCACAATGTGAGGTAGATAGAAGTGACAAGTGTGTCTGTTCTGGCTAGTGAATCCCAGGTTCCTGTGGGGCCTTCTAGAGTAGGTGATGGAACCACAATAGACTGGGATAATTGGTATGAGAATGCAATTGCAATATTAAATAATGTGGTGGACATAACACCTGCTATGCCCAATGGAGGGAGCAGATCGGCTGGTGCTCAAGGACACGTTTGTCCCTGCGAAGGTTAATGCCCTCCAGTCTGAAGGAACTGTTCAGGGTGCTGGTATAGCAGATGTGTTGTCCACAGCCCAACAGCTCAAGTGTCAAGATGACAATGTGACTTGTAATGACCTGCAGTGGCTCACTGACACTGGTGCAGAAGGGTTAAGTGTGAGACATGTGTCTGACAGCGCTCCAGGGGAGCAACAGGCTGTGATGAGGGGTACCTCCAAGTAGTTGGAGGTCTCTTCAAATGTCTCAACCTCACAAGCTTCATTGGATGAGCCCCTCCATGTCTTGGACAGGGGAAAAGTCCCTAGAAAGGTCTGGTATTTAGACATGGGATTTTTAGAGATGACAGAGACCTTATTTGAAATGCTGGAGTTGGTAAAAACGCACTCGTACACTTGGGTGTCTCCACCGCAGTCGAACCAGGTGGTGCTGCATAGTACCAATGGGTGGAGCCAGGTGGTACAGATTGTGCTGGGAAGTCTTGATCTACAATGGTATTGGTGGGGCCAATGCTTATTAACAGTGTGGCAAATAGTCTTGAGGTTCTCTGAGAGGGTGCTCCCAGTTACTGAGTGGTATGGAAGGCACCCAGGAGAACTGTTGGAGACATCAAAGGTCTCTCTGGCTGGTGTAGTGACTATAAACAGCTCTGCTGGTGTGGTTCGAGGTGCGGCTGAGCAGTGGTCAATAGAGGGCGTGGATACTGTCTCACCCGCTAAACCTCATGAGAAGGTAGAGCCCAAAATAGACACAGCACTAGCAAAGATTCTTTCTATCACTCAGAAAGAGGTACAACTTAAAGTACCCGGAGACACTGTAAAGGAAAGTGCTAATGTTGGTTGCTGCAACAATGTAATGTGTACATCAGAAAGAAGTAGTTTGTGCTTGGATCAGTGTCATTTGTTAGATCAGTGACCCATGGAGTGTTGGACAACAGGTGAGGTGAAGCTGTGCTATGGACCCGTGGGGTGTAATCGCTTGCCTGTGTTTTGTCCCTTCTCAGGTCTGGTTCTAACAAGTGCTGATGTAGATGGCACTGATTGTGTTCGACAGGGTGTCATTGAAATGTATGATCTGCTAATCTTTGGTGCTGTTACAAGTGATGTGTTGCCGTGGGTAACCAGAGAGAGGTTTTTGAACCTGAAAGATCTGTGGTGAAAGATAACACTGACTTCTGTAAGCTGAAAGGTAGGATCAGGGAAGGCAGAGTTCCCCCAAGAGAGGAGAGTATGCTCAGGAACACCCAAGAGAAGAGAAGGCAGGCAGAGTATACGGAATTATAGGACCCTGTTAAGATCCAAGGTGGGACGTACCTGGAAGCACACACGAAAAAAGGGTTGGGCCTACGTGGCTGATGGCCAGCACAGAGGTGTCCCAACTGCTATAGTGGGTGCAGGTGCTTCTCCCTCCGGATCGAAACAAGAGGGGGGGGTATGTTGCAGAGCAAGACTCTGTCCCTATGAAAATGGGGTTAAAGTGGACACAGAGTCTGCATATCTGCTGAGTGCAGAGCTACAGAGCGTACATTTGAAACAGAGAAAACTGCTCTGGCAGTTTTCTCCAGGTTTTGGTAGTTCCCTATGGGGCTCTGTAGTTTTTGGAGATCCTTCAGAGTCTTTGGGACGGGATCTCCAACCCTGTGTCCGGGTCTTGTGGACAGCCAGCAGGGTGTGTGCCCAGGTGCACACAGCCCATATAACGAGGGGCTGGTGAGAGCAGAATGAGAGTGGAGGAAGGTGAAGTTGGAGCGGTGGCTGCTAGTAAGTGTCTGTGTGAGAATAGATGCTGTGTGCATTGAAGGGCTTCAAAGCTGTCTGCGTTGAAGCTGTGTGCGGCCAAGGAGCCTAAGACTGTGTGCATCCAAGCAGCTCGTTTGAGGGGCCTGTACCTATAGCAGCATTACTGCTGAAGAGTAGCCAGGTGGGCTAGCATTTTCATTTAGATTTTGTGTATTTAATTGAAGTTTGGACCCCTGCATGGGATTCCTGGATGGACTTTTGTTTTGTTTTTCCCTTTTAATAAACGTGGGCTACCAGGCCCTTAACTATAAATGCCTCTCTGATGTGGACTCACTGCACCAAAATGCATCTATCCAGTTGAGCTGAACAATACAATATATATTTTTTTATAAAGGTGAACTTCTCCTCCTTTTAACCACTTGCTGACCAGCCGCTGCAGTTGTACTGTGGCAGAATGGCACGGCTGGGCGAAACAACATTATGTGATGCCGCTTCGGCCTGTGGCTCTCCGGCGGCACGCGCCCCCTGCTCGTCCACGGAGCCGATGCGAGTGTCCGGCGGTCAAGATCACCGCCGGGCTCCCGCGATTGCTCGAGGCACACGGAGAACCGGGATCTGTGTGTGTAAACACCGTTTCCGGTTCTCTGAGGGGAGAAGTGACAGATCGTCTGTTCATACAGAGTATGAACAGCGATCTATCTCTTCCCCTACACAGTCCCCTCCCCCCTTCAGTTAGAACACACACTAGGGAACATATTAACCCCTTGATTGCCCCCTAGTGGTTAATCCCTTCACTGCCAGTGACATTTTTACAGTAATCAATGCATTTTTATAGCACTGATCGCTGTAAAAATGCCAATGGTCCCAAAAATGTGTCAAAATTGTTCGACATGTCAACCATAATTATATATAAAAGATCCTGTGAGCCTCCTCTGACTATAAATTGCCTAAATGGCACTGTGAAACAGCTGCAAGCGTTAAACATGTCTCATAAAAACCATGCAGATAAAAGCAGAAATATATACGCTGCACTTTCAAATATACTCTTAAAATATATATAAATATATATATAAAAAAATATATCTCGGATAACCAAAGTGCAAATATGCGTGTGAATCACACACCGTGATACATCCAGTAACTAGTGACTGTAAAAAGTGACAATAGTGCAACAAATAGTTAAAATGAACATCTAAATGAAAAAAATCACACTAGTAAAAAGTGCTATAACGTGCATCCATATGGTGATTGGTTGTATCAAAATTATTGTTCATAAAAATATATAGTGGACTCAATCCACTAAAACCTATAGATGAATAAAAAGTGCTTCTATGTGCATGTGTCATCCAATTATTTCAATTCAAAAGTGCTTCTAAAGTCCATGCGATTTGGAAACTGCTGAGTAAATAATCCAAAACAAGCCGCAGTGATCCATGCGATTTGGAAACTGCTGTGTAGATAATCCCCATCAACATGGGGACAAGGTGTTTTTAGGGGGCTACCCCAAAGCACCCTCCCAATGTTGAGGGCATGTGGCCTGGTACGGTTCAGGAGGGGGGGTGCTCTCTCGTCCCCCCCCCCCCCTCTTTTCCTGTGGCCTGCCAGGTTGCGTGCTCGGATAAGGGTCTGGTATGGATTTTTGGGGGGACCCCACGGCATTTTTTTTTAAAAAAATTTTGCCGCGGGGTTCCCTTTAATATCCATTCCAGACTTCAAGGGCCCCCCACGTTGGGGTGTGTGTGTGTGTGTGTGTGTGTGTGTGTGTGTGTGTGTGTGTGTGTGTTTTGTTTTTTTTTTTTTTTTTTTTTTTAATTTTGGTTCGGGGTTCCCCTGTGGGGAATTCCCATGCCCTTTTTATCAATTAACTTTTATGTTTATTGTCGGACCGGCAATTAAATCATAGTCGCGAGTAGTTTTAAATGACTTTTTTTCCTTTTGAAATGTCATTTTGCTGTCAGACTGTTCTAAACACTGGAAACATGCGCCCCTTTACAGGTATACTATAGACACCACCCAGGTATGAAATTTAAAGGAATATTACACTTTTATTGTTTCACGTTAAGCATTATTAAAATCACTGCTCCCGAAAAAACGGCCGTTTTTAAAACTTTTTTTTTTTTACATTGATCCATGTCCCCTGGGGCAGGACCCAGGTCCCCAAACACTTTTTATGACAATAACTTGCATATAAGCCTTTAAAATTGGTACTTTTGATTTTTCATGTTCGTGTCCCATAGACTTTAACTGTGTTTGCGTGTTCAAACAAATGTTTTGCCTGTTCGCAAGTTCTGGTGTGAACCGAACAGGGGGGTGTTCGGCTCATCCCTAGTAGGGACCCTCACACAGCTGTAACACCGTCCACAGCTGCGAAATCCTTTTATGTCCCAGAACATCTTTGGCCTAGGAAGCGGTGATTTAACCACATTATGTGCCAATCTATCCCACAAGTTAAGTTCCCTCTTATATACAGTTCTGGGTGTTTCTGACAGACTTCCCTTGAGATGGGCATCCTGTTTTAGAACATTCCAGTATCTGTGGGTAATTCTTTCCACCTCCTTATGTTGTAGATTAAAATCTAAGATGATGCATGTGCCCATATCTTAATCACAATAAAGATTAGTTCCATCATTCTTGGTGTTGTCTTTGAGTAGATCTCCTCTATCCATATCTCTGATTTTTGCTCTTCTCTTTAGTCAGGGAATCATCACGGTAACCCTTTTTTTATTTATTTATTTATTTTTTTGAACATTTTGCTTAGCATCTCCGATTGTAGTTCAAAATCAGCATCTTGTGAGCAGTTTTCTCTTATCCTCATATACTGGCCTCGAGGAATATTGTCTAACCAGGGTCTAAAGTGACAACTCATAAGAGTTGCGATCAGTCGCTTTAAAATAAGTTCTTGTTTCAATACCTTGTGATGTGTTTTGGATCTCCAGGTCCAAGAAATCTATCATCTCCTTACTTATATGTCCCATGATAAATTTAATGTTTTGATCGGTGCCATTCATTGTTTGGAGTAAAATTTCCAGAGAGGCCTTGCTCCCCTTTCATATAATTAGCAGATCGTCAATGAATCGTCTGTACAACATTGTGTTGGGATCTCTGGTACATAGAACGCCTTCGGCTTCCCATTTCACCATGTAAAGGTTTGCGACACTTGGGGCAAATTTTGCGCCCATTGCAACGCCTTTGATCTGTAAATAGTAGGTATTTTGATAGCAGAAAAAAATTGTGTTCTAGACAGAAGTTCAAACATTTCAAAATAAATTTTCGTTGATTCTTTCTCACAACACTATCGTTTTTAAAGCCCATTTGACTGCCCTCATGGCCCCTTGATGGTCAATATTCGTATAAAGTGATGCAACGTCACCAGTAGCCATCACCAAATCATCATTAGTTGTGCATGCATTTCATCCTGTTTCCATTTATTATATATATATATATATGTGTGTGTGTGTGTGTGTGTATATGTGTGTGTGTGTGTGTGTGTGTATATGTGTGTGTGTATATATTATGCCATATATTGTTATTATGGTAAGGTATCAATCCGATGCTGATCACCATAAGGAATTGTATGCAGGTTCCTCCGCGTTCGTCCTTTAATATTATCATTTTAAAGTTTTATGTTTTGAATCCAAGTGGAACATTTGGGACACCATAGGGTGCTGACAATATGGAGGATTTGGAAAGCTGCTATCGTTGATAGATGTATCTAAGCAGTGAATCTCCACCATATAACATTGTCATTAAACACACTAGAGTGTCCGCAGGCTACAACAAAATGGCTGCGGACGTCCTATATTAACTGACAGGCTAGCCGTCCATTTATATTTTCCCCCTGAAGTAGATGCGGAAGTTCCCTGTATCGATACGCATTGGTTAGGGGACAGGACGGACGTTCAGCAGGTGACCTGTCAGGAAAGAACCCCATACCATCCCAATATCGATCCGATATCTTTACATACTGTTTTCTGTTTGCCTGATGCAGAGTGGCACACTGACGCGCCTATACTATGTGAGTACCCCATAGGGGGGGTTTATGTGATTAATAAACTGTTAAAACGTTATTACACCATCCAGTCCTTTTTTTCACTCAACCGTGGTATAGTGCTGACGAATCCAGGAGTCTGGTTAAAACTACAGAGCCCCAGAGGTGGTTCACAGGCGTGTATTGACTAAGCTTAAGTGCAAAGTCACATGCTCAGAGGTGAGCGTTTAATACCTAGGGGGGAGCATCTGAGTGTGATCACTGTGGCTTGCTTTGAATTATCTACACAGCAGTTTCCAAATCGCATGGATCACTGTGGCTTGTTTTGGATTATTTACACAGCAGTTTCCAAATCGCATGGACTTTAGAAGCACTTTTGAATTGAAATAATTGGATGACACATATGGACATAGAAGCACTTTTTATTCATCTATATGTTTTAGTGGATTGAGTCCACTATATATTCTTATGAACACTATATGATTTTATGAACAATAATTTTGATACAACCAATCACCATATGGATGCACGTTATAGCACTTTTTACTAGTGTGATTGTTTGTTTTTCATTTATATGTTCATTTTTTTTTTAAACTATTTGTTGCACTATTGTCAGTTTTTACAGTCACTAGTTACATCACGGTGTGTGATTTCATTTGCACTTATATATATATATATATATATATATATATATATATATATAATAACCAATCAAGAGTATATTTGAAAGTGCAGTGTATTGTGGTGGAGTGGTACCCCACCAGCGTTTCGATGCAGGATTCTCAACCAGGCAGGTTGAGGGGCTCCAGTTTATTTTCTTATTTGGGAGGAAACTGGCTTTTCAGTTTCCTCATTGTTTACTAAAATCCGTTTTGGGATCTGGAGCCCGGGGATTTCGTAGCGATCCGGGTGGGATGAAATCTCCAGTCCTGGGTCCCGGTTTTGCGATCCACCAGCATACTGACTGGTAAGGTGTGTGCTGGGCTATTTGTAGGCACCTGACCAATGGTTCTGGGCTCCACCCTCCCGAGGAGTCCAGGCAAGCAAGGGAGAAGTGTGCATGTCTGCACAGGTCTGTCTGGACAGAGGGTCCAAGCCTGTGGCCTGGAAACGAGTGCTGAGGTACTGGTTGTACAGGAACTCTGTTAAAGAGCTGAGAGGGCTGAAGCATAAGTCTGAGCAGCAGTGCTGCTAAAGAGAGCCAGGTGGCTTGGTATTTTTGATTTACCTTACATTGTTGCTGTGGAAAGCTGAAACCCTTTTGTGGGCAACTCTTCTGTTATTGCACATTTTCTTTCTTTAATAAAAGTGGGCCTACAAGCCCTTTAAAACTGCATATCTAGCGTGGACTCAGCTCACTGGTAAGCTCTACCCTTAAGCTAAACCAACCCCCGATGTTACAGTATATATTTATTTCTGCTTCTATCTGCATGTTTTTTAGAGACGTGTTTAACGCTTGCAGCTGTTTCCAGGTGCCATTTAGGCAATTTATAATCAGAGGAGGCTCACAGGATCATATATATATATATATATATATATATATATATTTGTGTGATTTATCCCCTATACCTGTTAGCAGCCCCATGGATCCATTCGCATTTTTTGTTAATAGGGAATTGGATTTGGAAGATTTATTTTCAGAGGCAACAAATAAAGATAATGATATCTTACATTTGTTTAGGAAACTAGGACATTGTATGGACAAGAAAAGTAATATTTGGTGGGATTTGCCCACAATGGAAAAATATTTAAAAGATAACATGGTACCCTGGAAACCTAGATGGGATGTACCCATTAACCACTTGACCACTGGGCACTTAAACCCCTTAATAACCAGACCAATTTTCAGCTTTCAGTGCTCTCACATTTTGGATGACAATTACTCAGTCATGCAACACTGTACCTATAAAATTTTTGTACTTTTTTTTTCACACAAATAGAGCTTTTCTTTTGGTGTTATTTAATCACCACTGGGTTCTTTATTTTTTGCGTTATAAAAGAAAAAAAACAAATTCTGTTAAAAAAAAAAAATGCATTTTTCTTCATTTCTGTTATAAAATTTTGCAAATTAGTAATTTTTTTTTCTTCATGTATTTTGCCCAAAATTTTTACCGCTACATACACGTTTGGGTTATTTTTACCAAAGATATAATATTTGGTTTTTGTGAAAGTTATAGAGTCCAAAAGCTATGGTGCCAATATCTGAAAATTGATCACACCTGAAGTACTGACGGCCTATCTAATTTCTTGAGACCCTAACGTGCCAGAAAAGTACAAATACTGCCCAAATGACCCCTTTTTTGGAAAGAAGACATTCCAAGGTATTTTATACAGATGCATGATGCGTTTTTTTGAAGTTGTCTTTTTTTTTTTTTTCCCACAAATCTTTTCAAAATCAAGATTATTTTTTTTTTTTCTTCTTTTTTTCACAAAATTGTCATATTAGCAGCAGGTTATTTCTCACACACAGCATATGCATACCACAAATTATACCCCAAAACACATTCTGCTATTACACCAGAGTATGGCGATACCACATTTGTGAGACTTTTACATAGCGTGGCCACATACAGAGGCCCAACATGCATGGAGCACCTTCAGGCATTCTGGAGAACCCAGGCCAATTCTGACATTTCTCTCCTACATGTAAAAAACATCATTTATTTGCTAGATAATTACATAGAACCCCAAAATATTATGTTTTTTTTAGCAAAGACCCTAGAGAATAGTAATGGTAAAAAAAAAAACAGTTTTGTGCTTTAAAAATAAACAGAACAGAAAGTTAGCCCAATGTTTTTGCATAATGTGAAAGATGAAGTTATGCCAAGTAAATAGATACCTAACATGTCACCCTTTAAAATTGCACACACTTGTGGAATGGCGCCAAACTTCGCTACTTAAAAATCCCCATAGGCGACGTTTTAATTTTTTTTTACTGGTTACATGTTTTGAGTTACAGGGAAGGTCTAGGGCCAGAATTATTGCTCTTGCTCTACTGATCGCAGCGATACCTCACATGTGTGGTTTGAACACCATTTTCATATGTGGGCGCAACTTACGTATGTGATCGCTTCTGCATGCGAGGACACGGGGAACATTTTTTTTTTTTTTTTAATAACACAAAGTTGTCCATTTATACAATATTTCTAACACATAGCATGTACATACCAAAACTGACCCCCCGAAATAGATTCTCCTACTCCTCCTGAGTACGGCGATACCACGTGTGAGACTTCTACATACAGTGGCCGAGCACAGCAGAGTATGGCTGGGTATCACCGAGTATTGCAGAGTATGGCTGGGTATTGCAGAGTATGGCTGGGTGGTACTGCAGGGTATGGCAGAGTATCACTGAGTATGGCAGAGTCTGGCTGGGTTTTGCAGGGTATTGCTGAGCATGGATCCATGGATGTGACTGCAATTGTCACAGAGCAGCGGTGTGGGCACTACAGATTCAGCCCACAGCGCTGCTGCCATCCGATCTCTCCCCTCCACTGTACAGATCAATACACAGAGGGGAGAGAAACCGGCATCATGACATGACGCCAGTTTGTTTACATGTGATCGCTCCGGCATTTGACGGAGCAATCGCATGTTAAACGGCCGCGATCAGTGGCCGTTTACCGTGATCTGTGATGCGCCGAGTCCTCTGGACCCAGCGGTCACGGATGTTCTCGGGTGTGTGCCCGAGAGCAGGATTCTGGGAGGACATCACTGTACGCCCTCCCAGAGTTACCCAACTGCCTTGCAGCTGTCATTTGGCTATGGGCCGGTTGGTACCTGGTTAATGATGGTTTATTAGGTGAGGACGATATTGAGGAATGGTATATATTTTTTAATGGTAAAGCGAGAGAGGTTATGGAATTTTTGATTAAAAGGAAACAACGCAAAATGAGAGCTATAGAAAGTCAAATTAAGGACATTCGGGATAAGATTGAACCTTTTAAAGATGGCACTGAATACACCAAACAATATGGGGGAACTCCAGAGAAATATGCAGAAAAAGATTTTAGAGAATAAAAACGCCAAGAAAATAGTATCAGCGTGATTTGGAGGACTATCAGAAGAAACAAGTCTTCAGGTGGCAATCCACAGTTGGGGCCACAAATAGCGGAGCTCCCCAGGAACCAAAGAAGGAGTCATCCCACAGATCGTAATGTGGGGTTTAAAACACCACAGAATCAGAGACAATATAATCCACCTCAACAGCCAAAGGTGTACCCCAACAGAGAATACTCCAGGAATCATTACCCAGAAAGGGATAATGGTGGCCCACAAGGACAACCATATAATGGTAAAAAACCATACCATGGACAATACATTAATAGAGGATATAACTATAATGGAGGCAGACCACCCTATTATGGTCACCCACAAAACCGTGGTAATTGGAATAGGGGCCAACAGGGAAATAACAGCCAATGGAGAGGTAACCAAACAGGAAATGCACCTTTATTATAAGGGATCACAGCAGTATGGTCAGAACCCACAGACATACCAGTACAACCAACATCCGCAAAATCACCAGAACCCCACAAAGGAGCGGACCACAATATCAATATAGAGGCCCACCGCAAGGTGATTATCAGCATCAAGGGGGACTGCCTCCTCACAGAGGTCCCACTCAAGGGGAAGGATACTATCCAAAGCCACAGAGAGCAAAATTTGACAGACCACCTCTAGATCAATATGAGGTACCTGTTCCCAATAGTTATCAACCCCTATACGATGAGATTGAATCAGCACATGGAAACTCTTTTTTAGAGAAAGGCAGGATGGACCCCACACCGGATGGAAGAAACATAGGAAAAGGGGGGGACGAGCAGGACAAAGGCTTCAACAAAAAAAGAAAGCGGGAAGATTAGGAGAAGGCATCTACAATCTGAGTGGCATTGATCTTACTAGGGAAGAGGCATTAACTTTAGATAAAGGCATCAAATTCATCCCCCAAAAAAAGAGCTCAACAAGTTGGAGACGTACATAGGTATTCAGAAATTCATCCGCAAACTCAATATGAAAAAGTATTGTGCTCAGAACCCTGTGGAGAAAGCAGTAATGGGAAATAACTTCACTCAATTAAGGAACAATTCGGTGTTCAATCCCCATATAGTGAACAACAAATATGTGGATCTTTTCAAAAAATTAGTAACAACGGACTCGGAAATACTTCCAATTAAAAAAGTGTATGAACAAAAGAACATCAAGAAGGGCCTCAAAAGTTTAGAGAGCAGAAAAGACATTGTCATTAGCCCAACAGATAAGGGAGGAGGGATTGTGGTGTTGTCCCTAGAGCAATATAAAACAGAGATGAATAGGATTCTAGAGGACAGAAGCACCTATCAGATATTAAAATCAGATCCTTCAAAGATATATAAAAAAGGAATTGGAATCCATCATTCATTATGGCACCGAAAAGAGGACTAATGAGCAAACGTGAAGAAAAGTATCTGGTCCCCACTAACAGTAGAATTCCGGTTATCTATTACATACCAAAAATCCATAAGGATAAAGATAACCCCCCCAGGCAGACCAATTGTGAGTGGGATTGATTCCCTAACAGCCTGATTAGGAGAATATATCGATATTCACCCCCAACCTTTAATATGGAACACGAATGCTTTTTTGAAAGACACAAAGCATACCTTGCAGTTATTAAAAGGAATGCACAACTAATGATGATTTGGTGATGGCTACTGGTAACGTGGCATCACTTTATACGAATATTGACCATCAAGGGGCCATGAGGGCAATCAAATGGGCTTTAAAAAACAATAGTGATGTGAGAAAGAATCAACGAAAATTTATTTTGAAATGTTTGAACTTCTGTCTAGAACACTTTTTTTTCTGGTATCAAAATACCTACTATTTACAGATCAAAGGCGTTGCAATTGGTGCAAAATTTGCCCCAAGTGTCGCAAACCTTTACATGGTGAAATGGGAAGCCGAAGGCGTTCTATGTACCAGAGATCCCAACATTATGTTGTACAGACGATTCATTGACGATCTGCTAATTATATGAAAGGGGAGCAAGGCCTCTCTGGAAATTTTACTCCAAACCATGAATGACAACGATCAAAACATTAATTTATCATGGGACATAAGTAACGAGATGATACGTTTCTTGGACCTGGAGATCCAAAACACTTCACAAGGTATTGAAACGAGAACTTATTTTAAAGCCGTTGATCGCAACTCTTATATTCCCACTATGAGTTGTCACTTTAGACCCTGGTTGGACAATATTCATCGAGGCCAGTATATGAGGAAAAAACTGCTCACAAGATGCTGATTTTGAACTACAATTGGAGATGCTAAGCAAAATATTCAAACAAAAGGGTTACCGTGACGATTTCCTGACTAAAGAGAAGAACAAAATCAGAGATATGGATTGGGGAGATCTACTCAAAGACAACACCAAGAATGATGGAACTAATAAAGATATGGGCACATGCATCGTCTTAGATTTTAATCTACAACATAAGGAGGTGGAAAGAATTATCCACAGATACTGGAATGTTCTAAAACGGGATGCCCATCTCAAGGGAAGTCTGTCAGAAACACCCAGAATTGTATATAAGAGGGCACTTAACTTGCGGTATAGATTAGTACATAATGTGGTTAAATCACCGCCTCCTAGGCCAAAGATGTTCTGGGACATAAAAGGTTTTCACAGCTGTGGACAGTGTTACAGCTGTTTGAGGGTCCCTACTAATATTAGAAAATTAAAGGAATTCTCCAACCCTAAGTCAAATCAAACATATGCCATCAGGGACTTTATTTCATGCAACACAGTGGGCGTGGTTTATGCAGTCAAATGTCCGTGTAATTTAATCTATGTGGGCAGAACCATAAGAGCACTAAATGGAACGCATGGAGGAACATGTTAGGAACATCAAGAAGGGATTTGATAAACATTTTCTCTCTGTACACTTCAGGGATGTTCACAATAAAAGTACAGAAGGTATGCGATTTTGGGGTGTTGAGGCACCAAAACGCCATTGGAGAGGGTCCAACTTTGTGAGAGATATTAGTAAGCGTTAATCATGGTGGATTCACCAGTTAGGCTCTTTGTCACTCTTTGTTGAATAAAGAATTCGATTTGAAGTATTTTTTGAGTAATTATTACGTTTTTTTTTAATCCAGTAGGTATAAAATTTAATATTAGTTGCCATCTCATATGTTTAGTATGAGAGCAACAAACCCGTCTCCATATTATAAATATTATAAAAGTATATATATATTTATCAATTATCCACAGATACTGGAATGTGCTAAAACAGGATGCCCATCTCAATTCATCTTTAAGTCCTGACCATAGTCAATTAAAATACCCATATGTATTTTAAAATATATTTTTAACGTAATTCAAATGATTAAAATTTAATCTATATATATATATATATATATATATATATATATATATATATATATTTTATTTACATCACTCTCTAGATTTATTACATTATTATATCCCTTCTGCATATTTACCATTTCTATATTGATGGGAGGGTTCCTCCTCCTCCGATTTTATGATGCAATTTTATAGCGCTTTCTGATGCTATTGGAGGTATTTGGTTCATATTTTTTATATATTATCATATTTCCTGTTTCCATCTATTATATTACATATGTATTTAGGTCATATATTGTTATTATGGTGAGGTATCAATCCGATGCTAAACACCATAAGGGATGGTATGCAGGTTCCTCCGTGTTCGTCGTTAATATTATCATTTAAAAATTTTATGTTTTGAATCCAGGTGGAACATTTGGGACACCATAGGGTGCTGACAATATGGAGGATTTATAAAGCTGCCATCATTGATAGATGTATCCAAGCAGTGAATCTCCATATAACATTGTGATTAAACACATAGGTTCCACCACTAGAGTGTGCGCGGGCTACAACAAAATGGCTGCGGACGTCCTATATTAAAGTGGAGTTTCACCCACTTTTACATCTCTTCAGCATCCCTCACTAAACTGTGCACTGTAAACGAATTGGATTTTTTTTTTTTTCTCAGCACTTACTGTATATCTGCTGTATTCATTTTTCACTTCCTCCTCCCTGGCCGTGGCCCATCGCATAATTTCCTGTTTGCAATGCCTTTGGGAAGGGGCAGCAACTTCCTCTGACACTGCCGTTGCTATGGAAACCTATTACACTGCTTGTGCTGCACTGAGCATGTGAGAGATCTGCAAGGATGAGATCCAGGAAGAAATACAGTCTGGCTTCAGATGCCCAGACTTAAGATGGCCATGGCCTGCTGTAAGTTTATAAAATAACAAACTACTGCTATAAACTAACAAAACAGACCTTAGTTTACAGACTAGCTTTACTCGAATACTTTAAGCTTGTGTATTATAGGAGTATTTTTATTTAAAACGTACAATTTTGGCTGGAACACCACTTTAACTGACAGGCTAGCCGTCCCTTTACTATATTTCCCCCCTGAAGTAGATACGGAAGTTCCCTGTATCGATATGTGTTGGGGAGGGGACAGGAAGGACGTTCAGCAGGTGACCTGTCAGGAAAGAACCCCATACCATCCCAATATCGATCTGGTATCTTTACATGCTGTTTGCTGTTTGCCTGATGCAGAGTGGCACACTGATGTGCCTATACTATGTGAGTACCCCATAGGGGGGTTTTATGTGATTAATAAACTGTTAAAACGTTATTACACCATCCAGTCCTTTTTTTCACTCAACCGAGGTATAGCGCTGACAGATCCAGGAGTCTGGTTAAAACTGCAGAGGCCCAGAGGTGGTTTACAGGCGTATATTGACTAAGCTTAAGTGCATAGTCACTTGCTCAGAGGTGAGCGTTTAATACCTAGGGGGGAGCACCTGAGTCTGATCACTGTGGCTTGCTTTGGATTTTCTACATGGCAGTTTCCAAATCGCATGGATCACTGCGGCTTGTTTTGGATTATTTACACAGCAGTTTCCAAATCGCATGGACTTTAGAAGCACTTTTGAATTGAAATAATTGGATGACACTTATGCACATAGAAGCACTTTTTATTCATCTTACAGTCACTAGTTACTGGATGGATCACGGTGTGTGATTCGCACGCATATTTGCACTTTGGTTAACAGATAGATATAGATATCTATCTATATAGTGAAGAGTATATTTGAAAGCGCAGCGTATATATTTCTGTGTCCGCCATAATGTCGCAGTACCGAAATTGCAGATCGCCGCCATTACTAGTAAAAAAAAAAAAAAAAATTAATAATAAAAATGCCCTAAAACTATTCCCTACTTTGTAGACGCTATAACTTTTGCGCAAACCAATTAATATACGCTTTATTGCAATATTATTTTTTTTTTTTTTTTTTTTTTCCAAAAATATGTAGAATACATATCTGCCTAAACTGAGGAAAAAATAGTTTTTTTTTAATTTTTTGGGGGATATTTTATTATAGCAAAAAGTAAAAAATATTGTGTGTGTTTGTTTTTTTTTTTTTTATAGCGCAAAAAATAAAAACCGCAGAGGTGATCAAATACCACCAAAAGAAAGCTCTATTTGTGGGGAAAAAAAGGACGTTAATTTTGTTTGGGTGCAAAGTCACACGACCACGCAATTGTTAGTTAAAGCGATGCAGTGCCGAATCACAAAAAGTGCTCTGGTCAGGAAGGGGGTAAAATCTTCCGGGGTTGAAGCGGTTAAGTGGTGCACACATACAACATGTTATAGACCTCAATTCCTGCACTTTCAGGCCTCAGATCACCCAAATTATTCTGTCTTCATACCTCATATCACCCCAATTCCTGCATCACTTTAGTCCCTCGCACATCTACCCAGCTGCTGTTCCACCTGGCACACCTGTTCCTCACTGTATCCCACTATAAACCAATTGCCCACTGTACTTCCCACATATCTGCTCCCCACTGCACACTCCCCATGCACATATCTACTCCCCACTGCACTCGCCGCACCCCCCCCCCCACCCTCCCTGCATATGACAGCGGTGGTGGACTCACCTGGGGAAGAGAAATCCCTGCCCGACAGTCCGAGAAGAGGAGGAAGGATCCCTGTATCATGCCGTACTTCTGGAACTTCCAGTCAGCTGCTATTTGCACTGGATCTCTTCTGTTATCGCTTCCGCTTCTATGGCTGCAATGCAGGCTGGGGATGGAGTGGAGCCCTGACTTCAGTCCACTCTCTGAAAACAGGTCACAGGAGTGCAAAACTATTTGCACTCCTGTGACCCATAGGCGAAGCCCAGCCAAACTAGCTCAGGCTGGACTTCTCCTTTAAGTCTACCTAATCAGGTTCCTCAGGAGAGGAAGTAGCTACAATAATGTTGGTACCACTTATTTCAGTTAATTTAGTAGTGACGTCACTTTTTCCAATTCCCATTAAAATTTAATCCCAACATTAGGTAATGGCTATTCCATTTGGAAACAAAACCAAAGTGCCTCAAGGACTTTCTCAATGAGCTCAGCAGAGTCATAACATGTGCTAAAAACATACTGTAAGTCTGTGTACACATTGATTTTCTTTCCCTATTATACAAACCTGCATTAGAGCCATCAGCTTGGCTATCTAGAGTGATTGATTTCCAGGCAACTTGCCTTGAAACAAAGTTTATTTTTAAAACAACAGTACAGTATATCCTAAACTGGATTTCCCTCCTCAAGGTAATGGGACACATCTACAGAAAAAGTGAGGACAGCATCTGCTTTTTTTATTTAACAGACACTGTTACTTCAGGATGGTTCACTCTGTCAAGAAACATAGATTTTTGGGGTTTGGCACTAACTGTTCGATGATACTCCGAAGCACCTTTTTGCACATCTCCTGGCATTCTTAGCTAAAAAGGGATGCATGCAGTATTCCCTAACTCAGTGTCCAGGAAATTTTAAGCTTCTCCCTATAAGCAAATAATTTCTTTGCGCTTAACAGCACAAAAACAGCTCTCTTGTATAATGCCGGGAAAGCGCACTTGTATATCTAGCAGAATCCTCCATAGAATAGGCAGCTCTGTTTTATTTATACTATAAACATGAATAACAAAGGAGTGTGGTGGTGTCAGAATCAGCCAATCAGACACTTTTATTCTTTCAAAAGTACCAATCACACACGTGTATATATTCAAATAGAAATACAGTAGTGATGTGTACAAAGTGTCTCACAATTTGAACAGTACTTACATGGCTCTGAACACGATCGTGTGCACATTACCACTGCTATCAATGACGTGAGCCATACTCTATCATGGCTCAGTGGGCCATAATTTTGTATGGTTATTCTATGGTTCCCATGTACGCAGATCTGCTTACTTAGGAGTGTAGATGCAGTCGCCATGAAGTGGCCAGTCCCTTGGTAAGACATAAACAAACATCCTTAAAAGAGCAAACAGATCTGCCCTGTCCACGGAAAGGTTTCCGCAGCCAATGGTCTTCCACCAACGTCTGCATGTGTGAATACGTTCGCATGAGCGTATTACAGCAAAACTGACACGGGGGGACATCTGACAACATACATTAATAAAAATTTCCACAACAGTTCCTCCTCTTTGTCATATGCTCCCATGTGTCCCTCTGTGAATCTTGATCTTCTTCTTACACCAGGAAATGAATCAGTCCTTACAGTCCATATAGAAAAAATGCTTAATTAAAAAACAAAGCATTAACAGCGCTTCATATAAATAAAAAATATTCTCCAAGTATGATATCTCATATAGTGCAATGGTCAAATACTCTCATTATTATTTTTTTTTTTTTTTTGAAAAGTTTTATTTATTGCTTTTAACACAAGTATATATAAGACCCAACAGGCCATACACAAAAATAAACTTTTTACATTACTTCAGCGTTGACTCTCTCCACCTCCTTCTGGACCTTCACTCAATTAAAATAACACAGTAATAACAAGGTTACATGTCAATGTACATTACGATATGTCTGACAATTTACCTACATGTTCACTCCTACTACATGTGAATGCTATTAGGTGCCACTCAATCCGCTGCCATAGTTTCACTGTTTATCCAACTGCCCCAAACGTTATAAAATTTCTGCAGTATGCCCCTACTAATGTAAGTAGCCTTATATAAAGGTGCAGCTCTATTAACCATGCCCTTCCACGCTGATACAGAGGGAGGATTGGGCTTTTTCCAAGATAACACTATCATTTTCCTATATAAAATATAGGGAAATGATAGTGTTAGGGTCGTCGGGGTCATAAAATATTAGGGTCGTCAGCAGAGTACGAGTTACTCTCCTTGGGGCTAGATTGTCCACCAGTCCCAAAAGGCACACCTTTGTCGTGGGATGTATAGGAAGGGTGGTTACTTCTGTTATGCATTCTGTGACCCCCTTCCAAAATGTTTGGACGTTCGAGCAATTCCAAAAGATATGCATGAAATCAGCAGCAAGGGAACTGCACCACCAGCAACCAGACGACTGAGTAGAAAACATCTTAGCCAATCTTGCTGGAGTAAAATATACACGGTGCAAGAATTTAAAATGAATGAGTTGGCCCCTAGAAGAGACCAATCTAGTAAAATGTCCCATATATCATCCCAGTCGTAGTGGTCCATCTGGGGGAACACCTCACCCCACACCGCCCTACACCTTGCAAGGAGATCACCTCCCTCACCAAACAATTGTTTATATATTGTAGACAGGGCCTTTTCCAAAGTGTCCTCCCTCAGCAAAGACTCATTTTCAGGGTAATACCCATATCTCCAAATTGGGCATTGTATGCATGTCTAAGCTGAATAAAACAGAACAAGTGAGTGTTGGGCGGATTAAACTTGGTTTTCAGGGCGTCAAACTGTAGAAGTTTCCCACCACCCACTATGTCTTCCATTGTCTTAATACCAAATTTAGTCCAGATGACTGGATCAGGGTACTCACAGAAGTGCGTTAGTTTGGGGTTCTTCCAAAGTGGTGTGCGAGGAGAAATCTCAGAAGCGCTACAAATACTCTCATATTTAAACACAAATTATAATTAGAAGTTTAAACGGTGCAACAACTACTAAAAATGTCCATCGATACATTAAAAAATAATGATGATACTATTCAAAATATATAAAAAGTGGTATAACAAGTCCTTTCCTCCTATTGACAATTCCGTGCATGTAACTAGGACATTTAAAGTGGGCTTCTGATCCAAAAATAGTGCATGAACCATAAAGCTGCTACACCTTCACCGATCCACCTTGTGCATACCCCTTTGTGTGTGTCTGCTTACCAGAGTTAAATGTTAACAGGGCCTGTAAGATCCTTCTCAGCATTAGTCTGCAACTCTCTTGCTGGAAACTTCAGCACTCCATGTCAGGAACGGTTCAGTAAGGTGGGTGTATCATGCAAGAATACAAAGGGATGAGGAGAGGACAGTGCTGGGACAAGGCCACTTGGTGCCCAGGGCGAAGATGGCAAACTGCGCCCCCCCCCCCCATCTCCCCCCATTGTAATATTCACATCTCCCCCCATTGTAATATCCACATTTCCCCCCACGGTAATATCCACATCCTCCCCCACTGTAATATTCACATCTCCCCAGTGTAATATTCACATCTCCCCCCACTGTAATATTCACATCTCCCCAGTGTAATATTCACATCTCCCCCCACTGTAATATTCACATCTCCCCCCACTGTAATATTCACATCTCCCCCCACTGTAATATCCACATCTGCCCCACTAATATCCACATCTCCCCCACTGTAATATTCACATCTCCACATACATCAAAGTCCGCTCAGCCCCCCCACCTGTCAGCCTACCACATCACAGCCCTCAACAACTCCATTTTAATGTCCTCAGTGAGTCAGCACACACTTTCCTCCTTATCAGTGTCCTCACTCCCTGTAACTTCGCCCCCTCCCTCACTTACCTTGCACAGACCAAAGATTGGAGGGAGGCATGGCATGTCTCAGAGGGCGGGTGTTGCAAGATGGTGATTGGTTGCTGAGACCGCCCTTCATCCTAGCAGCCTATCACCTGCTTGTTAACCTCTGGCAGCTCCGCCCTCCATCCAGAACTGTCCCACCTCCCGCTGTCGGTTCTGTGTGAGGATTACAGAGACGGCAGGGGGAAGAAAAGACTGCTAAATGGCGGTACCACGGCGGGTCGCATAGGAGAGTGAGACTGTCCGCATTTGGCCCAAGGTCCACTATTTAGTGATGCCCGTTTTAGGACACTTCACTGCGCCCCCCCACCCCCAATAAATTGTCCTGCCCAGGGCATCCTTCCCTTCCGCCCACCCCTTGTACTGGCTCTAGGAGAGGAGCCGCAGTTGACATCTCCCACAAAGGATTTCCTCCTTGTTTAATCCTCAAAGACTTTGCAGCAGAAAAGAAAACAACTTGCTCGGATCTTCATCCAGGTAGGTCTGCAATGTGCACACAATGGGCAGACTTTGGTTGTTGATTCAACTTTTGGTTTGAAGTCGTTGCTGCAGGTTTTGTTAAGGTGTGATGAACCAGAAAGGATCTTTTAACTTCCTCTTTAAATTACAGTACATGATGATCCGATGGAAATAAATTGCCAAAGTTTCCCAAACCCTTAAAAGGATTCCAACCTTCACTAGCTTATAGCTCTAGCTTTGCCTTGCAGGGATCTAGCCTTATCCATATGGGCCTGAACTTTGTCACTGGTATCCTCAACCCAGGTACAACAGTCTTTTCCTATGAATTCACAGAAACCCCCCTTGGATGCCAACAGATAATCAAGGGCCATCTTCTCCTGTAAAAGAAGGGTCTTGATCTGTCTTTATTCCTGTGGGAACTTCCTTGAAGCTTCAACAGTTACATTAAACATCCTATCTACACTGGATGAGAAATTGTTCAATTGTTTCATAAGCTCAAGCCCCCACCCTGTACAAGCAGGAAACCATGCCCAGACCTGGTCAGGGTTGGTGAACAATTCCCTTTTAGCTGTCCCTGCCATTCTTGCCTTCTCTTGTGCCATCAGATCCTCGCGATCGGCTGCGGCATAAGATGCTGGGACGAGTTTCAAAAGCACGCATGAACCTCTTGCATTAGGGGAGTTACCTTATAAGCTGTAGACCCGCATAAATACCAAGCTAAAGTTGAAGCTACCCAATACCCAAACTGGCAAAAACCAAAGATATTGTTATGACTATGACTAATTTTACCCTCTAGAAATGTACCTTTAAGTTCTATTTTCAAGTGTCTGTTTGGAGTTTTTTTTTTTTAAGTTTGTCAAAACTCCTCATATCAATATGAACATCATATATATCATGTACCGCTGTCATTGCTGGGGTACTAAAGCTCGGTGGAGATTCATAGTAGACCCAACAATTGGTCCTGTTTTCTTAGCTAGTTGGAAATGCACAAAGCTAAAAATATAAATAAACAAAGATACTTCTCAACCTTTGGTGTAGTTGAGCAGCTTCTTGCAGTAGCTGGCGTGGATCCAGTTGTCTCATCCTTCAAGCTTCTTTACAGTGACCCAGTCACCTGGTTGTAAAGAATGTAAACCGGTTATTGTGTCAGGGTCCAGGGAGGACTCATGAACCCTGTGATGGACCTTTTTGAAGTTCATGTTACAGTGACTGCACCTACCCCATCAGCTGAGAATGTCGACAGCTGTTGAGGAAAGTACAACCCTGTTTTTGGTTGACCTCCAAACAAACCTAACTCAATGACTGTGGTCACTGCGTGACTTACCATCTGGGGTGTAATACCTAGACCCATTGACAAAAAGGTTCTTGGCATCTGAGATGGGAGCCTCCTTCACAGGACTGCTGCTTGCTGATTCAAATTCCATCAAAGAAAGACAGTTGTGGAACATCCTCACCATTATCTCCCCGTTTTCTTCCTCATCACAAACTGGAAGAAGAGACGCAGGGTTTAGAATGGTGCCGGAAAAAAAAACAATGAAACCGTGAAATAGCCTATGATACTTTTATCTTCTTAGGCATATTTGTGCATGTGTACAGCTATCTACATTCACCTAGTAGATTAGAGCGATTGGGGAAATGGCGCTACCCTGTATGGCCCTCACTTGATTAAAGAAAATTATAAAATGTTTCGGCTCAGCTCCCAAGCCTAATGTATAATATCGGAGTGTGGGTCTCAGAAATAATCGTGTAAAAAAGGTGACACCTTGTAAATACCCACTAGGTGTGTGAGTTTAGAAATTTTAAAGTGATAAGAGGGTAGTAATGAGAGAGGTTAGGATGCAGCTCAGCTAAAAAAGTAATGGGATGCACACCCACCCTCATCCATCCACCCAAAACTAAATTTGTACCTAATATAAATCAATCTAATAACGAAAAACTATAAATAGAAAACGTGAATAATCTAAAGTACAGGGCTCTCCAACCTTGATATAAACACTATTAATATGTGCACACCCTAATTTGACGTGCAAAAAAAGTCCGCAATGGTTATATAATATAAGTGAGTGTCCAATGTGTAGTCCAAATCCTTAGACAAAAACGTGAAAACATAAAAGCAATAAGTGAACAGAGAAATATGATCCAAGATTCCAAAGGATCAGGTGACTTTGGTGCACAGCAGGTATGGTGACTTGGTGCTCCCCCAATGCGTCCCCACTCACTGAATGTAGTTACCCCTACAGGGGTAATAGGCACAGAGTGGGCAGCTGTATCCGGATCTCCTCCTTGGGTAGCTGTATTACATCATCTGTACCTCCGGATTAATTTAAAACATGTTTCAAATCTAAGTCCGTCCAACTTTTGAGAAAACAAAGTCCGCTGGAGCCCACACACGATCAAATTGTCTGACCAAATCCCGTCCGCTGGGCAAAGTCTGCCGTAAAGTCCGCTCGTGTGTACGCGGCATAAGTTACCATTGGGGTTTCTTAATTTGTATGTCTGGGGGGGGATTGGATGGATTGAGCTTTCTCGCAAACATGGCCGAGGCTGAATTGCTGTGTAACAGGAATTTGGCTCTTGACTAGGGATGAGCCCAATATTCACAGTGAACGTAAGTTCGACTCGACCATCGGGTGTTCGCCTGTTCGCTGAATAGCGAACAATTTGGGGTGTTTGCGGCAAATTCGAAAGCCGCAGGCCGCAGGAAAATAGGGAGGGATGAGAGCGCCCCCCCTCCTGAACCGTACCAGGCCACATACCCTCAGCATGGGGAGGGTGCTTTGGGGTAACCCCCCAAAGCACCTTGTCCCCATGTTGATGGGGACAAGGGTCTCATCCTCACAACCCTTGCCCGGTGGTTGTGGGGGTCTGCGGGCGTGGGGCTTATCAGAATCTGGAAGCCCCCTTTAACAAGGGGACCCCCAGATCCTGGCCTAATGTACCCCTACCATTTTACAAAAAAAGTGTGAAAATGGTAAAAATGACATGACATGGCTTTATTAAAAAATAAAAAAATAAAAATGTCCCACAAAGTCTTCTTCTCTTGCTCCACCGACAGACCGAGAGAAAAAAAAAACCCGCACGCCGCCCCGATCCGCCTCCATGGGAGGCACCCGCCGTAATGACCGTCTTCTCAGGTTTTTGGGGGGACCCCCATGCCATTTTTTTTTTTTTTTTTTTTTTTTTTTATTTTGGTGCAGGGTTTCCCTTAAAATCCATACCAGACCTGAAGGGCCTGGTATGGAATTTAGGGGGGACCCCCACGCAATTTTTAAAATTTTTTTATTTTGGTTTTAGGGTTCCTCTTATGCCCCGTACACATGGTCGGACTTTGTTCGGACATTCCGACAACAAAATCCTAGGATTTTTTCCGACGGATGTTGGCTCAAACTTGTCTTGCATACACACGGTCACACAAAGTTGTCGGAAAATCCGATCGTTCTGAACGCGGTGACGTAAAACACGTACGTCAGTACTATAAACGGGGCAGTGGCCAATAGCTTTGATCTCTTAATTTATTCTGAGCATGCCTGGCACTTTTGTCCGTCGGATTTGTGTACACACGATCGGAATTTCCGACAACGGATTTTGTTGTCGGAAAATTTTATATCCTTCTCTCAAACTTTGTGTGTCGGAAAATCAGATGGAAAATGTCCGATGGAGCCCACACATGGTCGGAATTTCCGACAACACGCTCCGATCGGACATTTTCCATCGGAAAATCCGACCGTGTGTACGGGGCATTAATATTTATACCAGACCCAAAGGGCCTGGTAATGGACTGTGGGGGAATCCCATGCCATTTTTTAATGACTTTTATGTGTATTGCCGGGACCGACAATCCATTATAGCCGCGAGTAGTTTTAAATTACTTTTTTTCCTTTTAGAAATGTCATTTTGTGCAGGGACTGTTGTAAACACGGGAAACATGCGCCACTTTACAGGCATACTATAGACACCCCCCAGGTATGAAATTTAAAGGAACATTTCACTTTTATTGTTTCACTTTAAGCATTATTAAAATCACTGCTTCCGAAAAAACGGACGTTTTTAAAACTTTTTTTGCATTGATACATGTACCCTGGGGCAGGATCCAGGTCCCCAAACACTTTTTATGACAATAACGTGCATATAAGCCTTTAAAATTACTTTTGATTATTCATGTTCTGTGTCCCATAGACTTTAACTGTGTTTGCGTGTTCGAACAAATTCTTTGCCTGTTCACATGTTCTGCTGCAAACCAAACCGGGGGTTTTCAGCTCATCCCTACTCTTGACCATCTCAGGGCCTTCTCTGTCTGTTCGGAGAGGATTTTATCGAGTTCCAGTCTATTGTTGTTAATTTGTTGTAATAGATCTGGGGCATGATTTTGTGTGTGTAAGTTGTATAACCTATCCAGTTCAGTAGTGAGTCTGGTAATATCAACCAATCTCTGTTTTTTCCTTTCTGCGACTAGTTGGATTAGGTGTCCCCTTAATTACTCCCTTATGGGCCGCCCATAGGACTGTAGGGGAGATGTCGTTTGTGTCATTTCTTGGCAAAGTATTCTTCCATATGTTTTGAAATTTGGGTACCAGGATTGGGTCAGTGAGGAGGGACTCATTCAGTCTCCAGCCTGCGACGGAAAGTTTAAGGCCTATGTGGGATATGTCCAGGGAGACCACCTGGTGGTCCGACCATGGGCAAGAATGGATCGCTGCTGTGGTAGAGTTTGCAAGGAGTATAGGGGAGCACAACAAGTAATCCAATCTGGAGTAGCTATCGTGGGGGTGGGAGTAAAAAGTGTACTCTCGGGCACCTACATTATGCGCCCTCCATGAGTCCACCAGATTGTGTGCATGCAGCAGTGTTTTCAAGGTTTTTGGGAAGGTGTTGGTGGCGCTACTAACCCTGCTTCTGTCAAATTGAAGTCTCCTACCAGCAATAAGTGTGGGGAGTTGTACTTATCCAAAATCTGGAAAAAAAACTTAAAAAAGGTTGCCTGGGAGTCATTGGGGGCATAGACATTAGCTATCGTGGCCTTCTTCCCCTGTAATGAGCCCTGCAGGATAATAAACCTACTAGCTGGATCTTTGTAGGTGTTCTGCACATCAAATAATAAACCATTTTTAACAAATATTGCCACTCCTCAGGACCTGGACCCAAACGTATAGAGCCCTAGGCCATAAGATCTGTCAAAGTATGTGGGGTGATTATTTTTGGAGAAGTGAGTCTCCTGTAAGTGTATGATGTCTGCCCGTAGGCGTTTATAGGTTTATAGGTTTCTTTTTCCGCTTCTGGGGGGAATTAAACCCCATGACATTATGGGAAATTAATCTAATACCCATATTAAATTTGGGTGGTCAGATAGGCATAAATGATTGGGGGGGGGGTCCCAAGGAGTAGGCTACCATTGTCCGCCACCTTAGAGGGGTGGGAACATCCGGATTATCATGTGAGAGTACGAATCCCAACTTGTAGCAATAACTAGGATAAACCATAAGGGCTATAGTACTTAATGCAGCATTTTTTTTTTTTAAAAACAAAGTAAAATAAGTATAAACCATTGGGGTCGGGAAGGGATAGACCATCCCAACAATAGAATAATACAGTAACCTGTCAGGGGCAAAAATTCCTGAACAATAGGACAATAGTGTCCAACACTCTTGGCAACCTGTTGGGAGACCAGAAAAAAAAAAAGAAAAAACCCAAAAGATGTGTTTTGGGAAAAAGGGTAAAAAAGTCTTTCTCTCTTTTCTTCCCTTTTTTTTTTCCCTCCCTTTACCTGTGGGAATCAGCAAGAGCGGGGTGACAACTTAGCAGGTGCCACTGTACGTCTGCACAGCGGGGAGCAGTCAGATAGATAAACAGTACATTGAGGTGTAATCGAAACATAGAGGGGGAGAGGGGCTCAGATTATACAGGGAGCCAATCTTTTATCACCATCCCCGTGAGAGTCCAAGGTAAACCTCAACCGTCTAATGAAGTCCCAGGTCATGTGTAAAAGTTAGGGTGTAAGATCCGGAGTGAGAGGAAAAGAGTGATCGATTAAATCATGTGGCCCCTGAATTCCTGCCTCTGTCTTCTGCGGTCCCCTGCGGTGAAGGGGTTGTCCAGATGGCTGAAGGGCGAGGAGTAGAAGGCATCCTAGGAAGATCCTCTTTAGCCATTAGGCCTAGCTTGACTAGGAGCTCCTTCCCTTTCTGTATGGTGAGCACCGTATATGTGGTTCCATTATGTATGACTTGAAGTTTGAAGGGGAACCCCCATCTATAATGGATTCTTGCTTCTTGGAGTTGCGTAGTGATTTCTTTAAGCTAGCGGCTTTTATCTAAGGTGGCCGGGGATATGTCAGGGTAAATTTGGATTCTGATACCATCCAGCAAGATTTTGGGGGTATTGTGGGAAGCTCTGAGGATCTCCTTGAGTCCTTGAGGCATAAAATAATATCCCTGGGTGGTATATCATCAGGCAGTTTGAGGCAAAGGGCTCGGTGTAGCCTGTCGCATGCAAAAGCGGACACTGGGGAAGAAGGCAGCAGGGACTGGATTTTAGAATATCAGAGTTTATGAATGCATTAGGGTCTTTTGAGAAAGATTTGACTTGCTTATGTATATCATATATTCTAGATATGGATAAAGTGAAATATATGTATAGATTTTTACATATATTTATGTAAAGATTTGTTTAAAGCTTCATATGCATTTCTTGGGATAGCTTCAACAGCAGTTCTATGTAGTAATTCTCATGCGGTATCAGTTTGTCTCACCTCCCCCATCTCATGAGAAGAAAAGTTTCGTATTTCATTAGAGGCTAATAGTTTCAAGTTTTAGTTAAAGATCATAATTTAATATTTCTTGATTAGGATTATTATTAAGAACATTATATATACTGATATGTAGTATGATTTTATATGTTTAAAGGAAATGTGTATATTGTAATATAAATGATTCTTATTTTAGCTACTCTCACATAGTTCATAGCCCCACCCTTAGGAATGTTGGAGGGAGGGAAAGTACTCAAAGTTCCCGTTTTGTTTCTGGGGGACTATAAGGAAAAAATGAACCTTTTTAAAAGCAGTCTGGATAGGTAAAGGCAGGGGTTGGTTTTTTAGGAGTAGAAACAGAGGTTTTTGGGCAGACACGCACAAAGGCAGACTCACTCCAGCTCTCCACGAGGACACACACACATCTCAAGACATTGATGCTACTTTTACACACAGACATATCTGATTTAATCTTCATTTCAGGAATAAGAAACTTATTGATTCTATTTTTATATTCTAAATTTTGACATTGTTTTTGTAACATTTTGCTATTTTATTGTTAAATCAATTTTTGAGTTTTTACACGACAACTGAACGGATTTTCTTGGAACTTTTTCTCATCAATATGAATTATTAAAATATATTGATTAATACAGTAATAACTCAAATATTACACTGGAACAACTTGTGAATGGCCGGGGTTAAATCAGTGACCACCTCAGGGACCCCTCTGATTCTTTAAATTGTTTTGTCTTTTTCTGTTGTCCAGGTCCTCCAAGTGGACCTGGAGCTGTGAGACAGATTCAGTAAGGGCCTTGTGGTCTCTGCGGATGTCAGTGTATGCAAGCTGCAGCTCCTCGTGCTTCATTTCTAAGAGATCTGTTCTGCCTCCCAGAACAGCTATCTCTTGCTGCAGAGTATTGGTAGATTTGTGGAGTTCTGTCTGGAACTTCTCCGCAATCTTATTGTACATGGCTGTTAGGCTATCAACTAAGTCTGCCTTGGTGAGTTGTAGAGTGTACTCACCGTCCCCAGACAAGTGTGCCAGATAGGCCGCTGAGCTGTATGCTGGGCCTAAATTGTGTTGTGGCTCAGCGCCACCTTGGGGTTTCCCTGCCATCTCACGGACCCTGAGGAGATAATTCGTTAGGGACCTTTTGAGCTGGTTTCCCGCGACGGGACCTGGAGGACGGCATGCACTGCTCGTTCCCCCGGGGGTGCAAGTAGTTTTTGAGTCGGTTAGTAAAGTGTTTCGGCCCCGGGGAAGGCACTGAAGTCCCCGCTGTGTCGGAGCTCAGCTCAGAAGCGACCTTCCAGTTTCGCGCCGTGCATGCGCCCCAGGCATGAGAATTTTAACCACACAAACGTGTACTACACATCCATCAACCCAGTCCTCATTACAGATTTCTGAAGCCACAGCTGAACTATTTCCAAGGTATTTTCATTCTGGGGTCTCATACCCATAGACATCAAAAGTACCTTCCAAAGGAGTACACCTTACTGTACCCTCTGACCATATATGCCAATCTTTAAGGGGTCTAATGGCCTTAGCCCCATACCCAGATTTCATGTCCTAAGCAGGTGTCTGACTGGGGTGCCTGGTTCCCACCTCTGCATGGACAGCCCATTGCCCATACGATTCGAATGGCTTTTTTGGCGAACTCTGTGTCCAGAGAACCCTGCGCTTTATTTTCGGAGCGGTTATTGTTTGCGCCTTTATCACTATAACCAACCCCCGGATTTCTGATTTATTATTATTATTATTATTTATTATAAATGGCCGGGTTTGCTAGAGAACTACTCCTCACGTTTATGCTAACACAATCGCGCACCAGGATTCCAACTATTAAACACGGCCCGACCGGTCTCACGATATACAGCCTTCTAAACGCGTTCGCCAGACAAATACAAAACGCCATGAAATCCTCCACTGTTCACAACAATATTATGGCTTCTATCTGTACCTAGATAACGTGGATGCCTCTTGTTTACACTCTACCCAAGATTGTATTACAGTATAAAACTTCACAAAACAACTGGAATTCAATTTAAAAACCAAAGCGATTTTGTCCTTTCAAATACATGTCACTTTGTCCACATGTTTATTTCAAAAGACCCCAAGCTCCTCCTACCAACTGACTGTTGATACATCACAGCTCTAAAAACCCATCTAACTGGTTTATTTACATATCAATGGACAGGAAGAGGTGGGAGGGGAAGCCTAGCTTCATCTTCCCTGAACTCCATATTATGGCTGTCAAGACATTTAAAAAAATCTATGGCTATCATCATCATATAGGAGACTTCAACAATTTTAAAAATCTTTTGTCCAGGAAAGGGGGGAATAAACCCTCATGTGGAAAATGGGAGGGAATTCCCCTCGACTCACACATCCCCTGGGCAGTCAGACCACAAGTTTTGAGACCGAAATACCACACAACAACGCAACTAAAGCCAAAAACTGAAACTCCTGCAAAAAGATGACTCGAGGAGGTCAGCCAAAGCCTCTCTTTTCTACTGCAGGCTATACAATACAAAACTCAGCTAAAGCGATAAAACCCAAAACAATAGGGGGGCATGAATTGCCCTGTGAGAAACTCAAAGAAAATGCCCAAACAATTAAAAATAAAAATAACACACCGCTACAAGTACAAAAACTCAGTTAAAGTTAGTCTTACTATCTATTGACTGCAAAGTAGACATTATACTTAAAACCAAAATTCAATACAAAAAAAAAACATGGATTTACTGAAAAGTATGTAAAAAGTACAAAAATAGCTAAACCTGAAAAGATTGAATTCACTTAAAAGGAAATGGTGCGTACACCATTTGCAATGAAAAAATTGTGTCTTTGAAATCCAACTTTGGAAAAATTATTTAAACCAGTGAGTTTAACATTTAAACAAAACAGTTTCTCAGTTCCTGATGTCTCACCCCTGAAATTTTGATGATTTACAAGCTAAACAGTATAAAATCCTTCAAATGCGCTTTCTCCCGTATAACAAGAAAAAAACTGCGCCTCTACAAACCAAAATCACCTTTTTAACACAGAACAGACCATACTACTCACACTAAACTTAGAAACCTGTCCCAAAAGCAGAGCAATACCACCCAAAACCCAAAACACAGCAGACACGAAATGGCAGTTGCAGCAAACGAAAATCAAGCCACGGCCACATGGTGACTACAAGAAAATGGCAGACGAAAGCTGGGCCACATGGTGACTACAAGAAAATGGCCGACGACAATCAGTTCCACATGGTAGATAGCAAAATGGCCGACCACATGGTGATATTAACCACTTGCCGACCGCCTAACGCCGATATACGTCGGCGGAATGGCACGGGCAGGCAGAATCACGTACCCGTACGTGATCTGCCTCCCGCGGGCGGGGGGTCCGATTGGACCCCCCCCCCGGTGCCAGCGGCGGTCGGAATTTCACTGGGAGCGTCGGGAGGCGAGGGGGAGACCATCTGATCGTGGCCCCCCCTCGCGATCGCTCCCAGCCAATGGGAATCCTCCTCTGCCTGTGTGTAGTTTCACACAGGCAGAGGATGTGATGTCATCTCTCCTCAGCCTGGCAGTTTCCGTCCCAGCGCCGAGGAGAGAAGACAAGTAAGTGCACACAACACAAACACACACAGTAGAACATGCCAGGCATACTTTACACCCCCGATCCCCCCAATCACCCCCCCCCTGTCACAAACTGACACCAGCAGTATTTTAATTTTTTTCTGATTACTGCATGGTGTCAGTTTGTGACAGTTACAGTGTTAGGGCAGTGAGTATTACCCCCTTTAGGTCTAGGGTACCCCCCTAACCCCCCCTAATAAAGTTTTAACCCCTTGATCACCCCCTGTCACCAGTGTCACTAAGCGATCATTTTTCTCATCGCTGTATTAGTGTCGCTGGTGACGCTAGTTAGGGACGTAAATATTTAGGTTCGCCGTCAGCGTTTTATAGCGACAGGGACCCCCATATACTACCTAATAAATGTTTTAACCCCTTGCTTGCCCCCTAGTTAACCCTTTCACCACTGATCACCGTATAACCGTTACGGGTGACGCTGGTTAGTTTGTTTATTTTTTATAGTGTCAGGGCACCCGCCGTTTATTACCGAATAAAGGTTTAGCCCCCTGATCGCCCGGTGGTGATGTGCGTCGCCCCAGGCAGCGTCAGATTAGCGCCAGTACCGCTAACACCCACGCACGCAGCATACGCCTCCCTTAGTGGTATAGTATCTGAACGCATCAATATCTGATCCGATCAGATCTATACTAGCGTCCCCAGCAGTTTAGGGTTCCCAAAAACGCAGTGTTAGCGGGATCAGCCCAGATACCCGCTAGCACCTGCGTTTTGCCCCTCCACCCGGCCCAGCCCACCCAAGTGCAGTATCAATCGATCACTGTCACTTACAAAACACTAAACGCATAACTGCAGCGTTTGCAGAGTCAGGCCTGATCCCTGTGATCGCTAACAGTTTTTTTGGTAGCGTTTTGGTGAACTGGCAAGCACCAGCCCCAAGCAGCGTCAGGTTAGCGCCAGTACCGCTAACACCCACGCACGCAGCATACACCTCCCTTAGTGGTATAGTATCTGATCGGATCAATATCTGATTGGAGATTCGGGGCCCCGTACGCGGCTAGGCTCCCAAAAAGTCCCACACATGTGGTATCCCCATACTCAGGAGAAGCAGCTAAATGTATTTTGGGGTGCAATTCCACATATGCCCATGGCCTGTGTGAGCAATATATCATTTTTAGTGACAACTTTTTGTAATTTTTTTTTTTTGTCATTATTCAATCACTTGGGACAAAAAAAATGAATATTCAATGGGCTCAACATGCCTCTCAGCAAATTCCTTGGGGTGTCTACTTTCCAAAATGGGGTCATTTGTGGGGGTTTTGTACTGCCCTGCCATTTTATCACCTCAAGAAACGACATAGGCAGTCATAAATTAAAGGCTGTGTAAATTCCAGAAAATGTACCCTAGTTTGTAGGCGCTATAACTTTTGCGCAAACCAATAAATATACACTTATTGACATTTTTTTTACCAAAGACATGTGGCCGAATACATTTTGGCCTAAATGTATGACTAAAATTGAGTTTATTGGATTTTTTTTAGAACAAAAAGTAGAAAATATCATTTTTTTTCAAAATTTTCGGTCTTTTTCCGCGTATAGCACAAAAAATAAAAACGGCAGAGGTGATCAAATACCATCAAAAGAAAGCTTTATTTGTGGGAAGAAAAGGACGCAAATTTTGTTTGGGTACAGCATTGCATGACCGCGCAATTAGCAGTTAAAGCGAAGTGCCGAATTGTAAAAAGTGCTCTGGTCAGGAAGGGGGTAAAACCTTCCGGGGCTGAAGTGGTTAACACATGAAATTCAGTTGCTGATGCCGCCAAAACCAGCACCAACTGAGATTTTTTCACTAGAAAACCAAGACTTTCTCCACAAAAACTGACTACACAATTGAGAATGAGCATTTAGCCGTAGACACACACTTTAGGCTACATAAAACACAAAATAACAAGGAAACAAACTTACACTCTTGTTCCCAAATACAACACAATACTTGGCTCTGAAAGATAGAAGGTCAACAGAACTCCCCCCATGCTATTACCTAGGAACCCGAGACCACCCACAGGGTGTAGCCCATTCAAGAAACAGCTCCCATTGTAAGTGCTTCCAGCAATGCATGGCCGCCCTTTCCCCTCTCTCCACATGGCCACTTGAATATGCGGCAGCCATTTTCAAAAGCATCATCAAAACGACTATTACTAAAAAATATTATTACACTTATGGGGACATGTGTCTTGTTCCCATACAAAGGTAATAATAACAATTCATACATTTCTATTTCTCATATGCATCACAAACTTATTACACAACATACAGTTACACAGCCTCAGTCATACACAACATTCATTTTAGGTTTGTATTAAATGGGACCTATATAGGATTTAAATATAGGTGCTTCCCCAATTAATAGACCTACTTACAATGACAAAAATATAACCTAAAATTAAAGTCCAACAATTATACAGAAAGTGCCAAAAAAACATAAGGTTCTTTGCCTAGCAGAACTTACCCCATACAGCGGACAGAGAATCAAAATCCCGAACACAGAACAGCAAAAATGTTCAAAAAACTTGAAGTATGGTTATCTTCCCATAGGTCGGTCTTTGCTGGTCTGGTTTTGAATGTCTTTTCCCACTCGAGGTCCGCTGAATTAGGAAGATCTGTTGGCTTCCTTTCTGGCCCGCCAAAACTGTCCAGGAATTTTAAGCTTCTCCCTATAAGCAAATGGTTTCTTTGCGCTTAAAAGCACAAAAACAGCTCTCTTGTATAATGCCGGGAAAGCGGTTTGTATTTCTCCAAGTAACGCAGACACAGATGCTGGTATCATTTTGAGCTTAGCAGAATCCTCCATAAAATAGGCAGCTTTGTTTATTTATACTATAAACACGAATAACAAAGGAAGGTAGTGGCTTCAGAATCAGCCAATCACACACATGTATATATTCAAATAGAATTCCAGTAGTGATGTGTGCAGATGGTCTTGTGCAGAGCCATGCGGCAAGAGTCTTGTGAGACACAAATTGTCTCACTATTTGAACACTACTTACATGGCTCTGAACATGATCGTGTGCACATTCCCACTGCTACCAATGACGTGAGCCATACTATATCATGGCTCAGTGGGCCATATTTTGTATGGTTATGCTATGGTTCCCATGTACGCAGATCTGCTTACTAGGAGCATTAATGCAGTCACCATGAGGTGGTCAGCCTCTAGGTGAGGCATGAACAAACATCCTTAAAAGAGCAAACAGATCTGCCGTGTCCACGGGAAGGTTTCCACAGCCAATGGTCTTCCACCAACGTCTGTATGTGCGAATCGTCCAATCAGGCAACAGGAGCACCTCATCACGACATATAGAAGGAATAGAAATAAAAACAACATGAGTATATATACCCCTACTTCCTTCAACCAGGATCCAATGGAAAAAAAAAAATCCCCAAAGTTTCCCAAATCCTTAAAAGGATTCCAACCTTCACTAGCTGTAGCTCTGGCTTTGCCTTGCAGGGATCTAGCCTTATCCATATGGGCCTGAAATTTGTCACTGGTATCCTCAATCTAGCTACAACAATCTTTTCCTATAAATTCACAAAAACCCCCCTTGGATGTCAACAGATAATCAAGGGCCATCTTTTCCTGTAAAAGAAGGGTCTTGATCTGTCTTTATTCCTGTGGGAACTTCCTTATAGCTTCAAGAGTTACATTAAACATCCCATCCACACTGGATGAGAAATTGTTCAATCGTTTCATAAGCTCAAGCGCCCACCCTGTACAAGCAAGAAACCATGCCCAGACCTGGTCAGGGTTGGTGAACAATTCCCTTCTAGCTGTCCCTGCCATTCTTACTTTCTCTCGCGCCATCAGATCCTCATGATCGGCCGCGGTATAAGATGCTGGGATGGGTAAAGAGCAAACAGATCTGCCGTGACACTGGCATACTGACACTGGGGGACATCTGACAACATACATTAATAAAAATTTACACAACAGCCATCTAAATTAAATGAGGGGGATAAAATACTTCCTATTCCTGGAGTCATGGGTGCATTGGCATGGAGTACATTTATAAATGTGGTAGGTACAAGGGGTTCTAATATGTCAAAGTATCCTACACAAGTATCCTTGTTTCATTCATTATATCTTTCAGTTTCTCCTTTTAAAGCGGAGTTCGACCCAAAAGTGAAACTTCCGCTTTAAGCACTCCTTGCCCCCTGACATGCCACATTTTGGGGGGGGGGAGCGTGTACCCTTTTTTTTCATGGGACTTCCTGTCCCACTTCCTGGTTCCTATCTTCGGCCGCCTAGGTGACTCCTCCTCTAGCCCTAGGCAGCCCCTCCCTGCCAGCAATCTTCTGGGACACAACTCGGGTCCCAGAAGATCGGCTGACCAGTAGGAGAGTGCAGCGTGACTCGCGCATGTGTAGTGTGTGTCCGAACGTGAAGCCGTAAGCTGTCACGGCCAGGTGCCCTCAGTTACCATGATGGCGCCGAGGAGAGGAGGGAGAGAGGAGCTAGCTTCTGGGCAGCCACATCGCTGGACCGTGGGGCAGGTAAGTGTCAGTTTATTAAAAGTTCACAGCTATGCTTTTTGTAGTTGCTGACTTTTAATAAACAAAAAAACGGGTGGAACTCTGCTTTAAGTACATTTGTGCTAATACTGATAGTGGAAAATATGAATCTACAGTGCAAAAAGAATTATACAGTGATCATACATAACATTGAATATAAATATAAAAATAAACCCATGTGCAAAACGTATAAAAAAGTGAAAAAAAGTCCCATCTAATAAGACATTAGTGAAATGTCATAGTGAATTTATAACACAAAATCAGGAATCAAAAAGTCCAAGTGACAATGGGTGTAGTGCTGTAATAGCGAAGAGGGATCCGCCACCAGAGAATAGAAGGGGTTACTTCTTACCAGAAGGCCATGACCCCCCACCACAGAGGGTCACAGCAAGCAGAAAACTTTAAAAGTCAAAGGATGAGAACTGCCAGCGGTCTCGGAGCACGGACAAACCCGTCCTACTGGAATGTAAATCGCTCGGGGGTGACGTCAGCGCGTCGTCTGGCTCCGCCCTACGCGTTTCGTGACATCATCACGTCTTCCAGGGGCACAGGCGGTGCGCCGCGTCACCTCCCTTAAATAGCATAATAGAACCAAGCCTCGCTGTGGATCACCCTACACCATGGGTCATCCAGATCGCCGCACACACTTCCGGCATCCGGATGCGCTCCACGGAGCGGGCAATCAGCAGAGGCCAAACAGTCCCAGCAAAACCCTCGGACCAACAAAAAAATATATATTTTCTTTCATTGTTTTCTTTCATTGGTCTCCTGCGTTTCCTCGTCCAGAGGAAGACCGCTAAACTGGTCCGTCTGGACGATGAAATCAAGATGGTTAAAGAGAAACTGACACCTTCGGTTTCTAATGATGAATATAGGGAATGTTCTAAAACCCTCCTCAAAACATTAGAGAAGGAGGAGAGGGACCAAAAGGCCAAAAAAAAGAAGAAATATATGAGGGACAAGGAAGACTACCAGGTGGGTTTAGTCTTTGCTTGGCAAAAGAAACTCGCCTCAGACCAAGTAGGGGATTTGGCTATGGACACACAACCGGCTAATGAGGGAGTTTCGTTACCTATATTGAAACCTATCCCTGTCCAAGGGGAGAGGGGTCACCAAAACCCCCCTACAAAGAACATTCCTAATAGGAACAACAACAGGAGGAACAACAAGGTCAAGGGTAAACCCCCCGCACCTACATCTCCATACCCCCATTCAGGTGTAACTCCTAATACATATAATAACCATTATGATTATAACTACTTTAACCAGTCTAATAGGCAGAGGGTTAATTCCCCACGCTTATGGGGTACCCCAAGGGGCGGATCGAGAACAGGCACTTTTCAACGTCAACCTGGCCCCAATTTTAATGATTATACTCATTATCCAGTTCAAGATGGGGATTTCGGGTCGAATATCCCTACTCGTAACCGTTTTTTTCCCCTGTCGGATTCAGAGGCTCCTGGTTTTTATGACCAACACTCCCAGGGTTACACCTACAATGAAGCTGAGAGAAACAGGAGTTCCTATTACCCTGTTAGACACACAGGGAATTACGACCAATCAGGATCGAACCCTGCCCCTAGATTACAGGGAGCACAGGGTAGTTCCAATTGGGGTTTTCCCAGGGTCAATCATGGCCAAAAAAGGCCAGGAGAACGAAAAGAGGAGTCAGAGGGGGGAGGCGGGCCCAACAAATCAAAAAGAAGACGTCCCTAGGCACTGGAGTGTTTAACTTGAGTAAACAGGCATTAACAGACCCTGAGTTACAATTACTAGACAAGGGTTTGAAGTTTGCTCCGCCTAGGAGCCTGAGCAAATTTCAAACTTATATGGATATACACAAATATATACGCAAAATCAATATCAAGAGGTATATATTGAATAATCCTATTGTAAGTAATACTAATGTTGATGACTCGGGTTATAGACACTCTGGCCTTGCGAATGCCTCACTCTTCAACCCTCTTGGCTCCCTTGCCCCAGCTATTAAAACATTTAAAGAGGTTGTTTTGAGGGATTTGGAACGTATTAGGGTCAACAAAGTAAAAATGAGTGGGAATCTGGAAGCAGGTTTAGAATCCCTATGTAATAACAAATCATTGGTTAAAGATGATGATAACTTCAAGCGCATATACAGTATACAATATTCAGGATTAATCGGATTGGCCAGGCATATAGTCCATGGCTAAGGAGTTAGCAACCCAGGGGTTAATGAGGGTCTGGCAGTTCAAAGCATATGGATATGGGATTAACTGTTTAAAAAGGGTTTGGCAGTCCAGGGGTTAAAAAGGTGTAGCAGTTCACAATGTGTGAAGTGGGTTGATGAAGCAATTGATCTAGAAGGCGGCTGCTATCCCCAGAGATGCTGGCTCTGTGATATGTAAAAGAGGGTAAAGAAGGGAAGCGCCACCTAAGTGCAGTATTAGTGAATATTTTTAATGACACAAGGTTTAAAAACACTTACAAAAGACATAATTAAAAAGGGCTCATCTGTGGATGGATGATCCTGGTAGGTTCCTGGTGGGGATGATCCTGGTGAGTTCCTCGGGCTCCAGTCTGGGTGTTGTATCAGCGATGTTAGGCTGTTAGAGAAGCTTTTCAGCGGTGGTTCGTCCTGTGGCCATCAGGAGGAGGCTGGGGCCGGCGTGGAGCGCACAGAAGGTGTGCGTGACGTCACGGGCTGTTCAGCAGCTTCCGGCTTCCGGGTACATTCCAAGGGGAGGGCTCACATGGAGGGAGGATACTAGCTGTGAGGGAGTCTGTGGATAGGCTACGCGCTCGGAGCAGCTGCTCCTTCAATAGGCCTGAGGGGGCAGTGTATAGATGCTGTGCTATTTATATGCCGGCGCTGTGGGACAACAAGGCTCAGCGCCGGCTGATAGCACAGCGCTGTGATGGAATAATAAAGTGCGGTGGGCTAAAGGGGGGGGAGAAGGGGAAGGGGATGTGAAATGTGGTTTGTGAAGGACCGTACTGTGGTGGGGGAGGGGAAGGAACACAAATAGAATGACACATGGGAGGAGGGCGCATGATGGCTGAGAGAATGTTGATGCACATCACATATAAATAAATTAAGTCAACAATCAATAAAAAATTCATGAAAATCAATTAAAAAACAAATAAAATGTCAATATATAAAAAAATATAAAAAATCAATATAGAAAAATCAATATAAAAAATCAATATAAAATTCTGAAAAAAGGAAGGGGGGGGGAAGGGGAAAGGGAAAAGGAATCATGTGTATGGAGGGAATTATCATTATGTGGAGCTGATATGTGTTACAAGCATGCATGCACAAACGCATGCATGCATGTACACTCATACACAAAAAAATGAATATAAAGATGAATTACCCTATGCTAAAAGATCTCATATATATATTAGTGTAAAAACAAAGATAAAGGCAAGAATATATATATAATATAATATATTTAGGTAGTATGCATGTGCCTGCGCACGGTGTCATATGTAGATATATAGGAAGTACAAGGTTTAGATAAACTGGGGAAGTTGGCGGGGCGGGGGGTTGCAGGGGGGTGGAAAGCTGGAAAGAGGTGGGGTGGGGGGGGGGGTTTGGGGGGGGGAAAAGGAGGGGAAAAGGGGGGGGGGGGAGGGGAGGAAAAGGGGGGGGGGGGGGACCTGGGGGAGGCTGGATGGGGGAAAAGGGGAAATGGAAGGGGGACGTGGGGAAGGCTGGATGGCAAAGTGGCTCATAACAGTGTGTGAACCTCGATTTCTTCGTTAAGCCCACCGGGTGTAAGGGTGCCCAAGGAATAGATCCAATAAGTTTCTTGTTGGCACAGGCGTTTGAAGCGTTCAGCTGTAGGAAATGTAGCAGGAATGGACTCGATGACCCACACGCTTAGGCCTACAGTGGACCGGCCGTGGTGTGTAAGGAAATGTTTGGGGACGCTATGGTGGTCACGACCCTTTTCGATAAAGCGTCTGTGTTCCCCAAATCGTGCTCTGAGTGCCCTTATGGTGCGACCAACATAGAATTGTCCACAGGGACAGGTCAGGCAGTATACAACAAAGTCCGTAGAGCAGTTGTAAAATTCCTTGAGGGTATAGCTTTTGCCTTTGACGTTGAAAGTTTTCTGACCATGTCGCACGAATGGACAGGTGAGACAGAGGGGTTTTTTGCATTGGTACATCCCTCTGAGGGGTATAAGGACAGGTTTCAGGGGAATGGATTGGGATGACTTAATTTTACTAGGTGCAATTTGACTCTTAATATTCCTAGACCTCCTATATGTTACTTTAGGTTTTGTCCCAACTGTAGCTTTTAAATGGGGGTCTTCCAGAAGAATGGACCAGTGTGACTCTAGTATTTTTTCCATTCTTTTATGTTTGTCGTGGAACTGTGTGATGAAACGGATTGGTTGTTTGGCAACGGAAGAGGAGTTATGATGGTCGATCTGTGGCTTGCGGTAATTGTTGAAGGCTGCCTCTATGAGAGGAGCAGGATATCCTTTTTCTTGAAACTTTTTTGATAGGACCACCACCACTTTAGCCCACCGCACTTTATTATTCCATCACAGCGCTGTGCTATCAGCCGGCGCTGAGCCTTGTTGTCCCACAGCGCCGGCATATAAATAGCACAGCATCTATACACTGCCCCCTCAGGCCTATTGAAGGAGCAGCTGCTCCGAGCGCGTAGCCTATCCACAGACTCCCTCACAGCTAGTATCCTCCCTCCATGTGAGCCCTCCCCTTGGAATGTACCCGGAAGCCGGAAGCTGCTGAACAGCCCGTGACGTCACGCACACCTTCTGTGCGCTCCACGCCGGCCCCAGCCTCCTCCTGATGGCCACAGGACGAACCACCGCTGAAAAGCTTCTCTAACAGCCTAACATCGCTGATACAACACCCAGACTGGAGCCCGAGGAACTCACCAGGATCATCCCCACCAGGAACCTACCAGGATCATCCATCCACAGATGAGCCCTTTTTAATTATGTCTTTTGTAAGTGTTTTTAAACCTTGTGTCATTAAAAATATTCACTAATACTGCACTTAGGTGGCGCTTCCCTTCTTTACCCTCTTTTAAATAACAAATCATTGGTTATCCGCCCTGCGGATAAAGGCGGGGGGATAGTCCTCCTCGATCGAAGTGATTATCTTGAGGAGATGCATCGCATTGTAGATGACCCGGATACATATACTCCCCTCACTAGGGACCCTGTGGCTAAGTACAAAAAAGAACTGGAGGCTCTAGTGGATAGGAGATACCGCCAGGGGATTCTGGACAAGAGGGAGAAGCTTTTTTTAGTACCATGTGCCCCCCGTACTCCAGTAATTTATTATCTCCCCAAGGTCCATAAGAGCCTTACTCGCCCCCCGGGACGACCGATTGTCAGTGGCATTGATTCGGTTACGTCCCGGGTGGGCAAGTATATAGACCACTTTTTGCAGCCCTTAGTTCAGAAGGTTCCATCTTTCATTAAGGATACCACGCAAGTCATAAATATGTTGTCTCATATTGTGTGGAAGCCGGGTATAAGGTTGGTCACTGCTGATGTGACCTCACTCTACACCATCATACCCCATGATTTGGGGTTTGAGGCAGTAGATATGTACCTGACCCGGGACTCCGACCTTGTACCATCTCAGAAGAACTTCATCATGGAGTTGCTCCACTATGCCGCGAGCCATAATTATTTTTGGTTCAATCATCAATTTTTTTGCCAAGACAGGGGGTTAGCCATGGGGGCTAAATATGCCCCCAGCTTGGCTAACCTTTTTATGGCCAAATGGGAGGAGGACGTCGTCAGGGCCTGGGCCAGACCACAGGTGGTCCTCTGGGCCAGGTACATTGACGATGTCCTCCTCCTATGGGATGGCAGTGAAACAGAGCTTGGTCAATTCATGGCCTTTCTGAATGAGAACGATAGGGGTATTGAGCTGAACTTCGAGACAAGTACAGTGGAAATCAGTTTCCTTGACCTTAAGATCAAGGTCCAGGGGGACAAACTAGTGACATCCACCCATTTTAAGACAACGGATAAGAACTCCTTTATCCCCTTAGATAGTTGTCACCATGAATCTTGGTTGAAAGCGGTCCCCTTAGGGCAATACACACGCCTACGGCGGAACTGTACGGAAATTGTGACTTTTGACAACCAGGCAACTATTCTAACCGAGAGATTCATTGAGAAGGGATACGATCAGGTCACACTATCGAAATCATTGGAACAAGTAAGGAACAAAGATCGATCCCTGTTATTAAATACAGGGCAACGTCAGGAGGTTAGGGGTGATTTCAACCTACCCTTTATCACCACATTTTCCACTCAACACCGCCAGATCAAGGACCTAATTAGGAAACATTGGCATATTTTAACCACGGACCCAATTTTGAGTACAATTTTACCTAGAAACCCCCGTATCATTTTTAAGGGGGCATCCACATTAGGAAACAAAATTGCCCCAACGGTGCAGGATCCACCCACCATTAACAGATCCTTCTTCCATGACCTTAAAGGGTACTACAAGTGTAGGAACTGTCAAGTCTGCTCTCTTAACAGCGATAGGGGTAGAAAGATCTGCCAGTTCACGTCCACAAGTACCTCGCAGGCCTATCAAGTCAAATCTTTTATAACCCGTACATCCGAGGGGGTCATTTACCTTATTCAATGCCCCTGCGGATTGCAGTATGTGTGCAGGACCAAGAGGGCCCTTAAAGTCAGATTGTCCGAGCACATTAGCAATATCCGCAGGGGTTTTGATAAACACCCCGTGTCGAGGCACTTTGATGAGGTCCATGGTAGGGACCCTTCTAATACTCTGTATGTTGGTATTGATAAGTACAGACCACATTGGAGGGGTAGCTCCCTTGTGAGGGAAATTTCTAAATGTGAAATGTCGTGGATCCACAGACTCAGAACTTATGCCCCGTTTGGGTTAAATGTCGACACAGACGTCAACGCGTTCATTAATAATTCCTGATGCGCCTTGACGTCTGTGTCTATAGGTTTACACTGTATGTCATATATATACCATTATTTATAATTCCTTGTATGTTGATGGTAATTTTGATCAGCTATGTGTACAGTAACGTACTTATTTATTTTAGTTCCATGATTAAAGAGGCCCTGCTCCCTGTTGCTCTCTGGATTTTTGGGTTCACACAACCTTTTTGGGCTTTTAATTATATCCGCTTGTTAGCATTTACGCCCAAGTGGAGATTTATTGGGATACAATCCAGCACTTAATTGCTGGTAGCACTCTCTAATTTATCCACTAGATGGTGCTGGTGGTGAATGATGTTGGTTGGAGACTACAATCAACACTTCATCTCACTTCCGGTTTTGGGACCCCAAGATTTTAGAGATGAGGAATAATTAACGAATGTACTCTTCAAGCAACTAGATAGAGGTCGTTTTGTGGATTATTAAAAGCCCCTTTTAGATCTGATTGGTTTTTAGGTCCGTTCGGCTCTAATCAATATAGATTTTTGTTTCCAACAAGAGACATAACACTGTTAAGCTATGCGGGATTTGTTTTAATATATTTACTTTATTCCTGTATACTGTACTTAGCCAGATATCTATTGGGTAGTGAGCGTATTCATACAATGTTTAATCTGGTTTTGTTGTATGCATAGGACTTTAAACAATGAAAGAAAATATATATTTTTTTGTTGGTCCGAGGGTTTTGCTGGGACTGTTTGGCCTCTGCTGATTGCCCGCTCCGTGGAGCGCATCCGGATGCCGGAAGTGTGTGCGGCGATCTGGATGACCCATGGTGTAGGGTGATCCACAGCGAGGCTTGGTTCTATTATGCTATTTAAGGGAGGTGACGCGGCGCGCCGCCTGTGCCCCTGGAAGACGTGATGATGTCACGAAACGCGTAGGACGGAGCCAGACGACGCGCTGACGTCACCCCCGAGCGATTTACATTCCAGTAGGACGGGTTTGTCCGTGCTCCGGTGGCCACGGAGCCGGACTTAAGGCTGTTTTATCAACTACGCTTGTAAGTGTGTATTCTTTTTATCTATTCCAATAAATTTTATCAGTTTTACACTATGTGAGCCCCTTCTATATTTCATGGTACCTTTGCTATGAGTCCGTTGGTGTGGCTGATGTTGAGATGACCTCTGGTGGAGACAGCTGGCAGTTCTCATCCTTTGACTTTTAAAGTTTTCTGCTTGCTGTGACCCTCTGTGGTGGGGGGTCATGGCCTTCTGGTAAGAAGTAACCCCTTCTATTCTCTGGTGGCGGATCCCTCTTCGCTATTACAGCACTACACCCATTGTCACTTGGACTTTTTGATTCCTGATTTTGTGTTATAAATTCACTATGACATTTCACTAATGTCTTATTAGATGGGACTTTTTTTCACTTTATTATACGTTTTGCACATGGGTTTATTTTTATATTTATATTCAATGTTATGTATGATCACTGTATAATTCTTTTTGCACTGTAGATTCATATTTTCCACTATCAGTATTAGCGCAACCCCTTGTTCTTTCCATACCTATTTACAATTGATGTTTTTTGTGGGGATTGTTGCTGTACACAGATTCTTTTTGGTTTATAGCGCAGTGTTCTCCATTTTCTTTAAGTACATTTGTTCCTTCCACGCTTGCCGAGCCAATTCTCAACTGTTTAATGAACTGTGTGCTTTTTGTATTTCCCTGTGACTCTTCCAAATCAATAAGAACATAGGTAAAATCTCTCAGCCCACAAGAGAGTGGTTTAGAACTCACTGCTGGCTGAGGCTTATGTTTTACAGTTATAGGACTTTCCTCATCTCTAATCTTGGTTCTCTTTTTAGCAATTCTCCTGGCTGTCCTCTTCAGCCCTTTTTGTTTCTGCTTTTTCATTTTAGCTAACACTGTAAGTCTAGTTTTCATTGCGAAAAAAACCCTTCTCTCTTTAATTTCCTTAACAATTTCTGTTCTCTTAATACTCTACGCAGTAACTTTGAGACCCTCCGCCTACCCTGGGAGTTTCTCATACTGTAAGCTAAATAGAAAATTATGCAAGAAGACTTATGCAACTTTGACTGTGCAACTATTCTCTGCGCAAGAAAGCTGGCATGCACTAACGTATAGCACCGCCAAAAAACTTTTAAACTACACATGGGTGTCACGGCTTAAATAATACCCCTGCTTTTTCCACTCTCTTTAGTTTGGAGTTTCAGAAAATCAAAAAGATTGTCACTAAACATTCCTATTTTAGTTCATGATGCAATTTATTCACAGATTTTGAATAAAGGGATTCGTACAGTATCTAGAAAAGCTCCATCTTTAGCTAGTGTACTGTCACCCAGTCTTTTCTCTAGCAGAAGAAAAAACAGAAACTGGTTTTCCTTTTAGGGAACTTTTAAATGTGGTGGCAGGGGTTGCTCATACTGTTCCTTCACTAAAGAAGGTGACACAGTGGTGTCTACAGCCACAGGTAAATCCCATAAGAGTCGCGATTTTCGTTAATTGCAACACACAATACATTGTACAGTTTGCTCTATACAATATGTAGGTAGAACGATACAGAGACTAAAGGATCGTCTCTACGATCACCTCCATGACATACAAAAGGACCATGCTACCAATGTCGCTAGACATTGGAATAATGTCCATCATAAAGATACATCCAGTTTAGTGATCCAAGGCATCGATAAAATTGTCAAACCTGCTAGAGGTGGGGACAAATTTAATATCTTGTGCAAAAGGGAAGTCCAGTGGGTCTTCTTTTTAAACACTAGATGCCCTTCAGGACTTAATTTTGAATGGGATGTATCCCATTTTTATCAATAGCATGTGTACCTTTTTGTTTTCTTTATTTCCAACTATATCCACTTCTTCATGTAAATGTTACACTAGCGCAGTCTATGTTGTCTATAACAATAGAAGCGATACTAGCTCAGTCTGTGTTGTTTTGCAGCGGTAGAAGTGAGACTCCCGTGTTAAAGCACTTTCTAATTTCTGACAGTGATATTGGCGAACTGCACATGTTGCAATCTCACTGAGACCGGGAATCTACTTGGGCGTCCAGTTAAATTTATGTATGATATGTTGTGGTTTAAATGGACATTAGATTTCTTGTCCATTACTCATCACCTGGATATATTGTCTCTTTTTGTCCAGTCTTTGGGGCACCTGTTTATCTCCATTGGTGGTTTAAAAAGTGTATAATAGAAGGAGCGAGTACCTTGTCCCCCCGCATTTCCCCTTTAAAAGGGTGGGGATACATCTCTTTTGGCCGTTTTTAATTCAACACTTGTTTAATATTTACTTTAGAGCTATGGGACCGGCTCGTTGTACATTAGTCACGGGCATCAGCTTTCACCCTTTTAATTTTTCTTTGAGCCCAGGTTCACACTATACCGGGCTGCGGATCGCACAGGAGCGCTGTGCCCCCCTGTTCCCCTTTTCAGGGACGAATCAGGGCCGATTCTATGCCAGAAATCGGCCCTGAAACTGAGCCAAAGACGCACAGCGTTTTTATGCAGTGCGCTCCACAGCCGCCCCGGAGATATGTGAACCGGCTCCATATGCTATGCGAATTAGATGTGGGGAAACGCACATCTAATTCGCATAGGTGTGAACCCGGGCTGAAGCAGAAACACTTTTTGCCATTTTTGTGCAGTTAGTCACAAGTAATCAGTAACTATGTACTTTTTGACAACTGAATCTCTGGATAGGAATGCTCTCGATACTTTTCAATTTTGGTATTTTTTGTAATTTTTTTTCAACTTAAACACATCTTGTTCCTACTATATATGCATTTGATATTTTTCTTGCAATAGATTAATCTATTTGATTATAGTTATAGAGAGAATTATGCACTAAGTGTGCATTTTGGGTCGCCCTTAATGGATATTTTTGGCCACAAGTGAGTATTAAATCTCATAGATTGTTGTATATAAACATGCACTAGAGTGCCATCTTTATTAAACACATTCAATACATAGAAAAAATTAATAACAGTAGGATTTACAATTCTATAAAGTGCAAATACAAACACTATACATTCGCTTGCATATAGAAGATATAGCACCCATGTGCCTACAGCCCGCAGCCTGTATAGGAGGAGTCAGGCGGATGAGGTGTATGGCGTGTACCCGACATGTTTCGGAAATGGGTATGTATTACTCCTTCATCAAGGGATTTATGATTGGGTGCTCAGATCTATCTGTAAATGTCAAAGGACAAAATAATAGTAAAGAATATCTGTGTCGTCATAGATTATATGCGACTGCATTTTTGCAATATATGCGATTTTAGTAGTTATTGAAAAGAAGTATAGGAAAGGTCTAGTATGGACTGGTTATACTCACATCAGTTTGATTCATGAAGACAAAAAACAGCAGTAAAAACAGTGTAACTGGGAGCAGGCTGGCTTCTGGTTCACATGACACAAGATGGGCAACCAAAAGTGTGATGCAAAGCGTTGCAGCACTTTCACAAGGGATGACCGATGGAGATCTGTGTGTTTAAAGAGTGATGTTTGTAAGTGTACAAGGCATATAATTAAGCCAATGCTTTGCTGAAGGATAAAACAGTCATTCAGCTGTGGTTAAAAAGGGGGAGAGTAGATGTGTAGAGTAAGTATTCAAATAATCTGGAACAAAGTATCTATTCAAATTACCTTGTGGTTATTTAGTAATCTCTCGAGACCAGACCTCCAGGCAGCAGTTCAAAAGACTGACAGAGGCCAAAGGAGTGTCTGTGTCCTAAATAGGACAGCTGATTGGACATCAGCCAATCGGTGTCCACTCCACATAATCAGCTGCAAAACAAGCAGCCATGTGTGGAGATCGGGCATCCCCCAGACGACGAGGCGCGCGGCGTAGCCACGCCCGTAAGGGCGTGATGACGTCACGCGTCTTGACGTCACCGGCGGGTATACGGTCCCGGCGCGATTGGCGAAATCCACACCGGGGACCGTACGAGAGCTCGTCCACATGCGGAAGGCCTATGGGGCGCGCAGCCAAGTGCTGCCCCATGGCCATGCATGCGTAGATCTTACCCGCCGGGTGTCCGTGCGCACGCGCACATCCACACTAAGGAAATAGTGCACCATCTTGTGGATGGATATAAGCGGTGAACAGAAATGAGTCAACAAAAAGCCAGCCTGCTGTACATTATTACAAGAAAAATATGAATGAAAAAAGTGAAGCATAAAGGAGCAGAGCACGATAAAAGGGAAAAGCATATTATAAATGACCAAAGGTTACATATGGGCAGTTTGTGAAGTAACAATCAATTTCAAACGATATTGGTAAAATAAACAGAGTTTTCAAATTCTTTAAAGTAAACACTAAGTGTTCATTATTGTAATCAAGCAGTTTGTATTATAACGGTATGGGGAACCCAGACATACATATTGTTCGGACCTGTCGTATACCGATGGTTTAAGTCAAAGACAGTCTAAATATATATGGGCACATTGTCTTGTATCCATACCTGTATCTATCTGGAAATATTTTACCACAATGGTGAATACTGTTTAATACATGAGGTCTGGAAGCTGACAAGAAAACATAATGAAAAATGAGACATTTATATTAAAATGTAAAAGTAAACAGTGGGATACATTGAGAGGTCCCTATAAATCTGGTTCACATACCCCTGATGTAAACCCAGGCAGAAATGGTTTGAAATTGAAGGCCCCGTTTAGGCCAGGTGGATAGTAGGCCCGTAGGTTATGTATCCATCTCAGTTCACATTGGAGAAGACGCTTATTGGAATCTCCTCCTCTTGGACTGAAGTGGATACGATCCAGGGCCAAAAAGTATATTTTGGGGGTCGATGAGGGATGAGCCATTGCCATGTGGCGACCAATAGGGAGGTCTGGGTCGCGTTTGCGTATGGTGCCAAGATGTTGATAAATGCGTTTCCAGAACTCGTTTATGGTCTTACCAACATAGTAGCACCCGCATTCACAGGTCAGTAAATATACTATTGCTGGGGTTTTGCAGTTAACGTAGTGCTTGGGGGTAAACCTTTGGCCATTGGGCAGGATGATATTTTTTCGTTTGTCCATATATTGGCAATAGCTGCAGCCCCCACACATATATGTTCCCAATACTTTACATGGATCACCTTTGCGGGTTTTGTATTCACTGTTGACTATTTTGTCTCCTATAGATGGTGGCCTCCTATAGGTGACTGTTGGGGCACTGGGGACAAAAGGGGCCAGAGTTTGGTCCATAGTTAATAAGTGCCAATATTTATTTAGAATGCGCTTTATCTGCCTATGTTCCGAAGAATATGTCGTGATGATTCTAGTTGTTTCATCTTTATTGGGTTGTTTTTGTGCATTAAGTAAGTCACGACGAGATTGGTTAAGCGCTCGTTTATACGCTTTTTTTAAACAGGTGTTTGAGTATCCTCTTTCGAGGAGTCTCTTTTTTAGGATATCGGCTTCCATTTTAAATCTAATATCATCGGAGCAGTTGCGGCGTGCTCTTAGATATTGGCTATATGGTATAGAGATTAGAAGGGGCTTGGGGTGGAAACTACTTGCGTGCAACAATGAATTACCGGCTGTGGGTTTTCGGTATAATTCACTGGAGAGATTGCCATCTGGTGATCTTTGGACCATTACATCCAAAAATGTAATTTCCTTTGGACTGTGGGTCATTGTAAATTTTAGATTGAAGTCGTTCTTGTTAATACAATCAAGAAATTCATATAGTAATTCAGTTGGCCCGTCCCATATCATGAAAATATCGTCTATGTAACGTCGCCATGTAATAACATGGCGCATATACACAGACAGCGACTCCTGGACAAGCAGTGAATGTTCCCACTCCCCCAGGTACAGGTTAGCGTACGATGGGGCACAACAAGTCCCCATCGCCACGCCCTGTACCTGGAGGTAGTGGGAACCATCAAAGCAAAAGAAGTTATGGTTGAGTATGAACTCAAGAGAGGCCAGGATGAATTCAATATATTTGGGTTCAGAATCACTATATTGTTGCAAAATGTGTTGTATGGCCGATAACCCTTTGGTATGGGGGATGGTGCAGTACAAAGATTCCACATCGATGGCTACCAATTGGGTGCCTTCTTCTATGTGTATGTCCTGAATAATCTGTAAGAAATGAATTGTATCGCGTACATACGATGATAAGCAAGTAACTAAAGGCTTTAGATGGTTGTCAACTACACGACTGAGGTTTTCTGTTAGGCTTCCACAGCCTGAGATGATAGGTCTGCCCGGTGGTTTTTTCTTTTGTTTGTGCAACTTTGGTAACGCATAGAAAGTTGCCTCTTTGGGGTGGCTAGTCCTAATGAATTCCCAGAGTTGCTTGGATATTGCATTATATTGAAATGCAGTGTCAACAAGTGTATAAAAGTCATGAGTGAATTTGTCCAATAGAGATTTGGGGATGGGGCGATACCACTCATGATTTTGTAGTATATTCATGCACATCTCAGTATATTGTTCACTGTCCATAACCACGACGTTGCCACCCTTGTCAGAGGGTTTGATGACAACGTCGTGGTTGCGCGACAGGGCCTCCAGAGCCAGCCGTTCGTCACGGCTGAAATTGGAGTGTGGATGTGGGAAGTTTTTCATTTTATTGATATCTGTTGATACCAATTTGAGAAACGCTGCAGCGTTGGGGTTGGAGCTAGGTGAGGGATATAGGGCGGATTTATTTTTCAATGTACATACTTGCGTGTGTGAGGTAGGTATAACATCCATGTTCCTGTCGGGGTCATGGGTGTTTTCCTGGGTCAAAGAGTTTTCAAATTCGTTTTCGTCTAGCAGGGCAACAAGGTTATCTAATGCTTGGATCTCTTGATTTGTGAGCTTCTGTTCCGTCATGGGTTTTTTTGCATATAGACTTTTTAGTAAGACCTTGCGGATGAATAGATGTATGTCTTTAATGGCTCCAAATCTGTCCAGACGGGTGTCTGGGCAGAAAGTGAGGCCACGTCCTAGAACAGCCAATTCGTGTTCATTGAGTGGATATGATGATAAGTTGATTACATTTAGCGTGGTTGATGTTGATTGAGTTTGTGGGCCTTGGATGACTGTGTTTTTGTTTGTTTTTGATGCGTTTGCATGCGATCTCGCATTTGATCTAAAAAAGTTCCAGGGAGCATGGATTGTGATTGTGGTGTGGTGGGCATAGTGGATGATGTATTTAAAGACGATCCGGAACAGCTGGCCGGAGTCTGTACATCTGATGTATCGCTGTTAGGATGGTGATTTAAATGGGAGCCATTACCTGCCTGTGAGGGGGAGCTCTCCATGTGTGAAGACTCATCATATGATTCATTGCCCTGGCGACGCCTTTTAAATTGTCGACGACCTTTGGTGTAACTGGAGGGCTGTAGGGAAGAAGAGACAGATGAGTGCACAAAGGATTCAGATGCGTTTTTTTGTTGTCTATTTTTTTGTGGTTTTTTGGAAACTTTGTTGTTTGTATTGGTTTGTCATTTGTAAGCTCTACCGTCTTCAAAGGCCTTCCTGTCACGTTGTAGTTTTTTGTCCTTTTTAATTAATATATTCTTATTAAACTCTTCTAGGTGTCGTTTTAGTCTTTCTTCTGACTCTGAGAAGGACGCATGAGTTTTTAATGGTGACATTTGATTTTGTAATTTTTCCAATTTGCCATCTATGTCAGTTATACGTTTGGTATATTCATCAATAAGCAACAGCATCATTTTCCTTGAGCATTCCTTTAGGTTCTCCTCCCACACCGCCTTGAAGCTAGGGTCTATATGCTCAAATGTAGGGAAAATTTGTACCCTAAGTCCAAAGGGGTTTAAATTAGCCGAAATGTAATCTTTGAAAGATTTAATGTGCCAGTGCAAGAGAGATTTTTTCTCTAACAATTGACTTAGGGTGGAGAAAGTTGTAGACAATTCAAAATCAAGAGATTCTTTCTTTTCAAATTCATTGTGTACTTTGGACATGAAGTCCGTCCAGTGACTTCCTTGGTATAGGGCCATGTTGACAGAAAACGAAAAAGTAGAAAATGAAAAACACAAAATCAAACAATGTAGTCTAAACCAGTCCGTTGTATATACATACGTTGCTTCTCATGGAGGAGGGACTTACACCGGTATTTGCTACCTATCATGAAAGATACAAGAAAAATGAGAGCAAGGTGTGTACAAAGGGGAGGAGGGGGGCCAATATCCTAAAAACTGGAACTATAGAGAGAATTATGCACTAAGTGTGCATTTTGGGTCGCCCTTAATGGATATTTTTGGCCACAAGTGAGTATTAAATCTCATAGATTGTTGTATATAAACGTGCACTAGAGTGCCATCTTTATTAAACACATTCAATACATAGAAAAAATTAATAACAGTAGGATTTACAATTCTATAAAGTGCAAATACAAACACTATACATTCGCTTGCATATAGAAGATATAGCACCCATGTGCCTACAGCCCGCAGCCTGTATAGGAGGAGTCAGGCGGATGAGGTGTATGGCGTGTACCCGACATGTTTCGGAAATGGGTATGTATTACTCCTTCATCAAGGGATTTATGATTGGGTGCTCAGATCTATCTGTAAATGTCAAAGGACAAAACTATTTGATTATAGTGTCTTTTAGTTTAATAAGATTAACTTAGAATATATAGTGGTTATATGTATTTTAATATATATATATATATATTTTTTCCATATATTTTTTCCATTTTTGTCTATGTATGGTATCACACATATACTTTGATGCACCTTTTGTCTCATTTCAGACATTTGGTTTATCTTTTTACATAATGGGCATTCTTTTCTGTTCAGAATTTTATTTCATTTTTCATTTTTTATTGTCATTTTTGCTTTATTCCAACCATGGATGCACTGCAGGAAATTATATACGTGCATTTATACATATGTTTATATTCACATTTACATCAGGATTTGGGACAATTACATTTATTTTCTTTTTGGATATTTTTTTCAATATTGTTTGTTTTTCGCACCGGATTATATTGTCTCAAATCCTTGTGTGTTCCATGGTTGTGAATTTAGCTTTAATCATACCGCAGTTGTGTTTATTCAATTGTCTGTTGACATGGATTCGGTGTTTGAACCTTTTCCCTCCCCTTCCTTCTCTTTTATATACACTTCTGTTTGTTTGATCAAATTAGCTATGAGTAAGCATCTTTGAATGTGAAACGCGTTAGCTATTTTATTCCCGTTGTGTCCACTTTTTGTTACGTCTGCTTTTTTGGATTTTATCGCATTTTTCAAATAAAGATGTTTTTGCATGGAGTGTGGCAGTCCAGGATTTTTCTCCTTCCATAGACTTGAGCATAGCCAGCACCCCGCACTGTGCAGTAGGGCGGGAGTTTTCTACGAAAGCACAGAGACTTCACAGAGCGGCATCTCCTCTGTATTTCAAAAATACCCCTGCTCTGACTCTTTCAGACCACCATCATGCCTTCACCCCTAAGGCGGTTTTCAAGGGACATTATTAATACATCTATTTAACAATTTTCTATTTGCAAGTGTAAATAAGCACTTACTGTACACTCTATATACAAATATATTTATCAAGGGGTGGGAGGGAGGCTTCTGGGTTCCTGGATCCTGTTACCTTTACCATAGTTGCCAACATTGTAAAAAAATGTTTAGGGACACTTTTTTGGCAGTGGGCGGAGTCACATTATAATTAGGGGCAGGACATGCGTTTGTAGGTGTGGCATAGAAAACAAAAAATGAGGTGCACAAAAATGGGCGTGGTTTACTGAAATGGGGATGGCTTAAATGGACATGGCACAAAGGGGGTGTGGTTAGAGTCTTAGATGAATGAGGGATGGAGGGGGAAAGGGGGGGAGAGGGATGGAGGGACAGCAGCCCCAGATCCTACACCACAATAGAAATATGTGTATTCCAAAGTTTAACAATCAGCAGATAAAGATACTTCAAACACCTAGTGTTAGCGCTTCAATCAACCCGACACCATGGTTGTTATGGTGTCAGCGCATTATTTCTATTATTAGATTGTAATATGAAATTAAATCATTCAAGTCACCATAATGCAGAATCAGTGGGACCCCTGAGTGTGTCACCTGACACATCGCCTGCAACCAGCAGAGTCCGTCCTTGCATCAGGTGTCCCCAGCAGAGTCCGTCCTTGCATCAGATGCCCCCAGCAGCAGTGGCGTAGTGTGGGTTGTCAGCGCCCGGTGCAAGGCAAGAAATTTGCGCCCCCTAACCTACAGACTTTTAGCACTCCCTGAGTACTTTCCCTTCCTACAATAGTACTTACCAGCCTGATTCCTTCACTGGCCTAACTGATTCCTATACTGACCTCTACACTCTACGCTGACCTACATGATTCCTAGATTGACCATTACACTTGCCTACCTGATTCCTATACTGACCAGTATATTGACCTACCTGTCCACTATACCCACTATACTACACTGATTACCACTACACCACCCACTACACTACACTGATTACCACTACACCACCCACTACACTACACTACACTGATTACTACAACACCCACTACACTACACTGATTACTACAACACCCACTACACTACACTGATTACTACAACACCCACTACACTACAAACACCCACTACACTACACTGATTACTACAAACACCCACTACACTACGCTGATTATTACAACACCCACTACATCAGCCACTACATTACACTGATTACTACAACACCCACTACAGTACAACACCCACTACACTACACTGATTACTACAACACCCACTACACTATGAACACCCACTACACTACGCTGATTACTACAACACCCACTACACTGATTACTACAACACCCACTACACTACGCTGATTACTACAACACCCACTACACTATGAACACCCACTACACTACGCTGATTACTACAACACCCACTACACTACAACACCCACTACACTACACTGATTACTACAACACCCACTACACTATGAACACCCACTACACTACGCTGATTACTACAACACTCACTACACCACCCACTACACTACACTGATTACTACAACACCCACTACACTACACTGATTACTACACTGATTACTACAACACCCACTACACTACAACATGAACACCCACTACACTACGCTGATTACTACAACACCCACTACACTACAACACCCACTACACTAACCACTGCCTGGTGGAGCATAGAAGGGCACCAGTGAGAAGGATTATACTGAGGGAAAGACTGACCTGGGAGGGATTGTACTAGAGGACAGCCTGATCTGGGGGAATTATATTGAGGGACAGATTGACCTGGGGGAATTGTATTGGGGGACAGATTGACCCGGAGCCATGGCCAGATTAACATAGGGGCTATTGAAGCTGCAGCTCTAGGCCCCTACCTTTTAATATAGGTCAAACGCACCAAGCGAGGCAAATAGGGCAGCTGCCCTGAGCCTGGTCATTGTTGTGGGGCCCAAAAGCTTGAGCCCACACTGCCCGCTAATTAGGCCCCAATGATGGCACTGTGGAATGACCAGGTATGAGGCAGTGCTGTATATCCCGAGCCAGCAGAGGGAGTAGGGTGAGGAGTTCTGCTGACACTCTGACCCATGCAGCCTGTATGCTCGGGAAGCCGCAGCTGAAGTAGGAACTGAGATCGGAGTAGGAGCGGCAGAGCTGAGAGCCCTGGAGCAGCCAGACTGTCTGCATACGGTGAGCCAGTTGGCCAGAAAGGTCCTCTCCCCATAGACTGCCTGTGGAGTGTTTCCTAAACCCTGGCCTGTTGTTCATCTTCCACACATAGTGAAACACTGCATAATGGGCTTCCCTAGAGGAACCCTGCCCAAAAGGGGAAGTTGTTTCGGGCCTCCTCCTTCTTTTGCCTCCCCTTTAAGATGTGGCACATATTGGGGGGGGGAGCAGGTACCTAGTTGACAGGTACCCACTCCCGCTTCTACTCAGATCGCCTAGGCTCCTCCCTTCTTTCCTGCAGGGCCATTCACAATGCACTGCACGGCTCACACATGCACAATGGGCAGCCAATTGTGAACATTAACCACTTGCCGACCGCCTAACGCAGATATACTGCGCAGATATACTGCGGCAAAATGGCACGGGCAGGCAAAATCACGTACCTGGTACGTGATCTGTCTCCCGCGGGAGGGGGGCGCATCGCCCGAGGCAGTCGGCATCATTAGGGGAGCGATCCGTGCTGAGGAGGAGGCCACTCATTCGTGGCCACCCCCTCGCGATCGCTCCCAACGAATGACAATCTTCCTCTACCTCTGTAATGTAAGCAGCAGCAGAGGAAGTGATGTCATCTCTCCTCGTGTCGCTCTTTTTGTTCCGAGGAGAGAAGACATCCAAGTAAGTGCACCAACACTACACTAACAGTAGAACACTCCAGACACACATGTCACCCCACCCCCCCCCCCCCCCCCCGATCGTCCCCCTGCACCCCCTGTCACAGTGACACCAATAGCAGTTTTTTTTTTCTGATTATTGCATTGGTGTCATTTGTGACAGTTATAAGTGGATAAGTGGTAGAGCAGTTAGTGTTAGGCCCCTTTAGGTCTAGGGTACCCCCCTAACCCCCCTAATAAAGTTTTAACCCCTTGATCACCCCCCGTCGCCAGTGTCATTAAGTGATCGTTTTTCTGATCGCTGTATTAGTGTCACAGGTGACGCTAGTTAGGCAGGTAAGTATTTAGGTTCGCCGTCGAAGTTTTATAGCGTCAGGGACCCCCATATACTACCTAATAAAAGGTTATTGCCCCCTAGTTAACCCTTTCACCAGTGATCACCGTATAACTGTTACGGGTGACGCTGGTTAGTTAGTTTATTTTTTATAGTGTCAGGGCACCCGCCGTTTATCACTTAATAAAGGTTTAACCCCCTGATCACCCGGCAGGTGATACAAGTTAGGTTTTAGGGACAGATAGGGTCTGTGTCGCCCCAGGCAGCGTCAGGTTAGTGCCAGTACCGCTAACACCCACGCACACATGCAGCATACACCTCCATTAGTGGTATAGTATCTGAACGGATTAATATCTGATCTGATCAGATCTATACTAGCGTCCCCAGCAGTTTAGGGTTCCCAAAAACGCAGTGTTGGCAGGATCAGCCCAGATAGCTGCTAGCACCTGCATTTTGCCCCTCCACCCGGCCCAGGCCAGCCAAGTGCAGTATCGATCGATTTACTGTTACTTACAAAACACTAAACACATAACTGCAGCGTTCGCAGAGTCAGGCCTGATCCCTGCGATCGCTAACAGTTTTTTTGGGTAGCGTTTGAATCAGTCGCTAACAGTCAGGACCTTTTTTACCTGTGAGTCTCACTAGTGTACCACTAAACTTAGAGCCCAAAATGGCAAATCGAAGGTACACTAGTGTACACGTTTCTGAGCATGACAGATAGTGAAGAAGAAGTCACTCATCTGCCAGATTCAGGCTCAGAATACCCCAATCTTCTGCTGTTGTTGAGGTGCAGGAGCCGCAGGTCCCTTGTATGGAGCAGAGCCTAGTACACCCTGGTTGTAGTCCAACCAGCACTGCAGTAACACTTGGTGACGTGGCGAGTCCCATAAGTGCAGTTCAAGCTGGTGAGGTGGCAAGCACAAGCAATGTCCAGCTGCCACCAAGAAGAAGACGAACACAGGCCCGTCGTGCCCATAGTTCCCTTCCTGCTGCATTTGCCAATCCTAATTGGGAACCCACCACTTCTGCAGCACCCGTACTTCCCCCATTCACATCCCCAACCAAATTCAGTCGGCTGCATGAGAGGCATTTTCTTTATGTCCTCCCGAGTACCCCTACCCAACGAACTCCCCAAAAAAGATGTTGTGTCTGCAGCAAGCGCGGATATAGGTGTGACAGACGCTATTATTGTCCCACCTGTCCTGACAATCCTGGTCATTGCATTTGAATGTTTTGAACGCCACCATACACTAGTTGAGTATAGCATTGCACAGACTAGGCACACTTTCACAGGGTCTCCCAAGATGCCTTCACATTTTGAGAGACCTGAACCTGGAACCAGTTACAGTTATAAAAGTTAGTTATAAAAGAAAGTGTAAAAAAAAAAATGTAAAATAAAAAAACAAATAGTTGTCGTTTTATTGTTCTCTCTCTCTCTCTCTCTCTCTCTCTCTCTCTCTCTCTCTCTCTCTCTCTCTCTCTCTCTCTCTCTCTCTCTCTCTCTCTCTTTTCTCTCTCTATTGTTCTGCTCTTTTTTACTGTATTCTATTCTGCAATGTTTTATTGTTGTTATTTTTTTTATCATGTTTGCTTTTCAGGTATGCAATTTTTTATACTTTTACTGTTTACTGTGTTTTATTGTTAACCATTTTTTTGTTTTCAGGTACGCCATTCAGCTGCAGCGCGGATTTATTTATCTTGACAGCAACAGCGTTTGCTCCCACAATACATAAAGCCGTGACTCCAGCGCTGTCGGAGGTGATATATGCTGAAGCATGGGGGCAGCAAGGGCGGAGGAGCAATTTGCTCCAAAGTTTTGGGGCGGATGCCCCCATGCTTAGGCATACATGCACCATTTATATATGCCAATCATTAGAAGTGGGTGGATGAAGGGAGGTATTCTAATGGTGGGCATACCCACCGATCAATCTCTTTTTTTTCGTTCAGCCCACAGGCTGCATAAAAAAAAAAAATTACAATATATGCCCAACAAGGACCAGCAACGTACTGGTATGTTGCTGGACTTTGGTTATACCAGATTGATGCCTGCAGGTTTAGGTACCATCTTGGTATCATTCTTTTCAGCCAGCAGTCGACTTTCATGTAAAAGCAATCCTAGCAGCTAATTAGCCTCTAGACTGCTTTTACAAGCAGTGGGAGGAAATGTCCCCCCCCCCCCCACTGTCTTCCATGTTTTTCTGTGGCTCTCTTGTTCCAACAGGTAACCTGAGAATGCAGCCGGTGATTCGGCCAGCTGACCATAGAGCTGATCAGAGACCAGAATGGCTTCAATCATCTCTATGGCCTAAGAAACCAGAAGCTACGAGAATTTCATGACTTAGATTTCGCCAGATGTAAACAGCGCCTTTGGGAAATTGGGAAAGCATTTTATCACACAGATCTTGGTGTGATCAGATGCTTTGAGGGCAGAGGAGAGATCTAGGGTCTAATAGACCCCATTTTTTTCAAAAAAGAGTACCTGTCACTACCTATTGCTATCATAGGGGATATTTACATTCCCTGACATAACAATAAAAATGATAAAAAAATGAAAGGAACAGTTTAAAAAGAAGATAAAAAAGCAAAAAAAATAATAAAAAGAGAAAAAAAAAAAGCACCCCTGTCCCCCCTGCTCTCGCGCAAAGGCGAACGCAAGCATTGGTCTGGCGTCAAATGTAAACAGCAATTGCATAATGCATGTGAGGTATCACCGCGAAGGTCAGATCGAGAGAAGTAGATTTAGCAGTAGACCTCCTCTGTAAACCTAAAGTGGTAACCTGTAAAGGCTTTTAAAAATGTATGTAGTTTGTCGCCACAGCACGTTTGTGCGCAATTTTAAAGCATGTCGTGTTTGTTATCCATGTACTCGGCCTAAGATCATCTTTTTTATTTCATCAAACATTTGGGCAATATAGTGTGTTTTAGTGCGTTAAAATTAAAAAAGTGTTTTTTTTTTCCACAAAAAATGCGTTTGAAAAATCGCTGCGCAAATACTGTGTGAAAAAAAAATGAAATTATTTAAATATAATATAAATTATTTTTTCATGTAAACAAATAGTGTCAGAAAGGGCTTTGTCTTCAAGTGGTTAGAAGAGTTTGTGATGTGTGACATAAGCTTCTAAATGTTGTGCATAAAATGCCAGGACAGTTCAAAACTCCCCCAAATTGCCCCATTTTGGAAAGTAGACACCGCAAGCTATTTGCTGAGAGGCATGTCGAGTCCATGGAATATTTTATATTTTATATTGTGACACAAGTTGCGGGAAAAAGACATATTTTTTTTTTTTTTTTTTTTTTTTTTGCACAAAGTTGTCACTAAATTATATATTGCTCAAACATGCCATGGGCATATGTGGAATTACACGCCAAAATACATTCTTTTGCTTCTCCTGAGTATGGGGATACCACATGTGTAAGACTTTTTGGGAGACTAGCCGCGTACGGGACCCCGAAAACCAAGCACCGCCTTCAGGCTGGATTCACACCTATGCATTTTTAGTGCTTTTTGCATTTTGCAGATTTGCCTACAGTCCATCAACTATGGTTTCCTATGGAATACATTCTGTAGTGCAAATCTTCAAAATGCAAAAAGCACTAAATCTGCATAGGTGTGAATCCAGCCTTAGGGTGTAAATTTTTTATTTCACTCCTCACTGTCTATCACAGTTTCGGAGGCCATGGAATGCCCAGATGGCACAAACCCCCCACAAATGACCCAATTTTGGAAAGTAGACACCCCAAGCAATTTGCTGAGAGGTACGGTGAGTTTTTTGCAGACCTCGCTTTTTGTCACAAAGTTTTGAAAAAAGAAAAAAAAAATTTTTCTTTTCTTTCTTCATTTTCAAAAACAAATGAGAGCTGCAAAATACTTACCATGCCTCTCAGGAAATAGCTTGGGGTGTTTACTTTCCAAAATGGGGTCATTTGGGGGGTTTTGTGCCATATTGGCATTTTATGGCCTTCCAAACTGTGATAGGTAGTGAGGAGTGAAATCAAAAATTTACGCCCTTAGAAACCCTGAAGACAGTGATTGGTTTTCGGGGCCACATACGCTGTTAGGCTCCCGAAAAGTCCCTCACATGTGGTATTCCCATACTCAGAAGCAGCAGAATGCATTCCATGGCCTGTGTGAGCAATATATCATTTAGTGACAACTTTTTATACATTTTTTTTTTTTTTTTTTATTTGTCATTATTCAATCACTTGGGTCAAAAAAAATTAATATTCAATGGGCTCAACATGCCTCTCAGCAATTTCCTTGGGGCGTCTATTTTCCAAAATGGGGTCATTTGGGGGGGGGTTTGTACTGCCCTGCCATTTTAGCACCTCAAGAAATTAGATAGGCTTCATAAACTAAAAGCTGTGTAAATTCCAGAAAATGTACCCTAGTTTGTAGACGCTATAAGTTTTGCGCAAACCAATATACGCTTATTGACATTTTTTTTTTACCAAAGACATGTGGCTGAATACATGTATGACTAAAATTGAGTATATTGAATTTTTTTTTGTATAACAAAAAGTAGAAAATATATATTTTTTTTCAATATTTTCGTTTTTTTTCTGTTTTATAGCGCAAAAAATAAAAACCGCAGAGGTGATCAAATACCATCAAAAGAAAGCTCTATTTGTGGGAACAAAAGGACACAATTTTCATTTGGGTACAGCATTGTATGACCGCGCAATTAGCAGTTAAAGCGATGCAGTGCCAAATTGTAAAAAGTGCTCTGGTCAGGAAGGTGGTAAAACCTTCCGGGGCTGAAGTTGTTAAAGAAGCATAGCCAGCTGCCCACAGTTAGGATGCAGGCACCAGAAACCTGAAGACTAGTGAAGAAGCTGCCCGGGTGAGAATGGCGCTGGATACCTGGACAGGTAAGTGTCCTTTTATTAAAAGTCAGCAGCTACAGGATTTGTAGCTGCTGACTTTTTTCCCTAGACTGAACAACCGCTTTAAAGTTGCTGTCGTGCAATAGATCTGAATGTGGGTGCATCGAATTGGCAGGTAAAATATTTGACTGCAGAGCTGTGTTCCTATCTATTGTCACCTGAGATGTCCAATCCTTATTATTTTTTTTTTTTTTTTTTTTTTTTTTAGCCGCAGCTGAAGTAGGAGCTGAGATCGGAGTAGGAGCGGCAGAGCTGAGAGCCCTGGAGCAGCCAGACTGTCTGCATACGGTTAGCCAGTTGGCCAGGAGGGTCCTCTCCCCATAGACTGCCTGTGGAGTGTTTCCTAAACCCTGGCCTGTTGTTCATCTTCCACACATAGTGAAACACTGCATAATGGGCTTCCCTAAAGAGGAACCCTGCCCGAAAGGGGAAGTTCTTTCGGGCCTCCTCCTTCTTCTGCCTCCCCTTTAAAGATGTGGCACATATTGAGGGGGGGGGGGAGCAGGTACCTAGTTGACAGGTACCCACTCCCGCTTCTACTCAGATCGCCTAGGCTCCTCCCTTCTTTCCTGCTGGGCCATTCACAATGCGCTGCACGGCTCACACATGCATAATGGGCAGCCAATTGTGAACATTAACCACTTTCCTGCACCCCCTGTCACAGTGACACCAATAGCAGTTTTTTTTTTTCTGATTATTGCATTGGTGTCACTTGTGACAGTTATAAGTGGTAGAGCAGTTAGTGTTAGGCCCCTTTAGGTCTAGGGTACCCCCCTAACCCCCCTAATAAAGTTTTAACCCCTTGATCACCCCCCCCCATCGCCAGTGTCATTAAGTGATCGTTTTTCTGATCGCTGTATTAGTGTCACAGGTGACGCTAGTTAGGCAGGTAAGTATTTAGGTTCGCCGTCAACGTTTTATAGCGTCAGGGACCCCCATATACTACCTAATAAAAGGTTTTAGCCCCCTGATTGCCCCCTAGTCAATCCTTTCACCAGTGATCACCGTATAACTGTTACGGGTGACGCTGGTTAGTTTATTTTTTATAGTATCAGGGCACCCGCCATTTATTACTTAATAAAGGTTTAACCCCCTGATCACCCGACAGGTGATACAAGTTAGGTTTTAGGGACAGATAGGGTCTGTGTCTAATACTAAAATTGAGTATATTGAATTTTTTTTTTTTATAACAAAAAGTAGAAAATATATTTTTTTTTTCAATATTTTTTGGTCTTTTTCTGTTTATAGCGCAAAAAATAAAAACCGCAGAGGTGATCAAATACCATCAAAAGAAAGCTCTATTTGTGGGAACAAATGGACACAAATTTCATTTGGGTACAGCATTGCATGACCGCGCAATTAGCAGTTAAAGCGATGCAGTGCCAAATTGTAAAAAGTGCTCTGGTCGGGAAGGGGGTAAAACCTTCCGGGGCTGAAGTGGTTAAAGGAGCATAGCCAGCTGCCCACAGTTATGATGCAGGCACCAGAAACCTGAATATAAAGGATAGTTGGGAAAAGTTAGCAGTAATAAATTATGGGCATATAATCCTTTGTGAAACAAGTATTAACAAAATATACTAACTTCTACAGCCTTTATGTGAAAGTGACTTATAGTCTATGCTAGAACTACCATATGCATGGGGAGAGAGATGATAATACTAATGATAAAAAATAAATAATTAAATAAAAAACATCAGACATAAGCTGTGTGTTCAATCCTTAAATGTTAAATGTGAATGGGTGCCGTTTATAAGTAAGATCATATAATTATATATGAAAAAGTTAAAAGTGAATGTGTAAAAGTGTGTGTGGGCATTAATAACCCCAAAGATCAAAAGTTTTGTGACAGTGTGGCACCCCCTAGGGGCTTACGCTATTACTGAGAAAATCTAATTTTTAGTGATATAAGGTACCATTACCACCATATTTAAGACTTCTATAAGACCTCTTGATTTTAACCGGTTAGTTCCATACCTGTTTGCTAATATATATATGTAACGTATCACAAAAGTGCTCATATGTTATATACAGGATTATAACAGCTAGCTTATGTATTTATATAGGCAGCTGATAATAATAAGCAATAGTACATTTAATATGCCCAAGAGTCTTCAGGAAAATAAAAACGGTTATATAGCAAAGTCCAGTGAATGTGCAGTACATGGATGCCAGGAGCAATAAGTAGTGACTTCCGTGCTCTTTAAAGCTGGTGACTTGAAGTGCCCCCCCGTGTTCCCCCACTCACCAGAGGCAATCCCCCCCACAGGGGTACCGAGCGATAGAGTGGGTGTCTTGGGGTCTTGGAATGCGACCAGGTTAGGCTACCGTTCCTCTGCTCCGTGGTCTCCCTCCAGTTAATCGCAGTGCCTGCCAGGGGTTTCACGAATAGGCTCCTTCACTGGTTAGCACCATCACCTGCTTAATCCTCCATCAGGTAAAGAAACAAGAAAAAACGGGGGGCTTCCGTGGTGTAGTATGTCCAGTTTATTTCTGTAATACAGATATTTAAAAAATATAAAACAGGGATCCAATACAGGTTACGGCTGCAGGCAAGGATGGGACTAAGGAAGTAAATCCAAGCGTGCGTCCCACCTTGCGTTCCAGCCTGTTCTTCCGGGTATGACGTGTGAGCGTGACTCCGCCTTACGCGTTTCGTCATAGGACGTTCTCAAAGACGGTGTCGACGCTGCAAGCTTCACACTGTAATATAGTCCTTCGGTCTTCACATGCCCTCCCCTAATTATGGTAATATCGCTCGGGGGTGTGGGAGTGAAGGAACCGCCGGGCTATACGTAACCTTAGCAATATGTGGTTAACTCATCTCATATAAACAATAGAAACAATTTACATTTAACTTCTTTAGTGATCCTTAACAGAACTTTTAAGCCATGTTGATCGGTGTATTTGATCCACTTAGTCACTATGTGTTCGACTTATTGTGCAAAAAGAAGTTCCTAGGACACCTTATATTGGATAATTAAAATTCATACTAATTAGAAATGAAAAAAATTTATTTTAATTTTTAATAAAAAAATGGATAGAAAAAAGTGAATAACAAATGGATATGGGTAAAAAAGGAGAAGGAGGAAGATGGTGTATTAAAATTTTTTTTTTAAAAGTTAAAACTAAATTAGGACAGAAGTCCAAATAGAAAATATAAAAAATATAAAAATAAAAATAAAAAAGCAACAAAAATAAAAATCAATATGGGGGTATGTTCATATATCAAAACAAGCGGTGGACTTGAAGCATTTAATACCACTCTTAAAAAGGTGAAATTAATAATAATAAAAAGGTGAAATTAATAGTAATACTAAGTAATTCTAATAGTGTGTATATGTATGGTCCTACACCTTTATAGACAATTTGGGTGGTTATAAATGTACATAGTTAATGTTGTCTAACCTCAGGTGGACCTACACCATTACAGTGGTATTATAACTTAATATAACAATTAGTGGGGGACCACTGGTTGATTTGTTCTCACATTAGGCTTTTTATGTACCACCTGTGTAGTGCCTTCATATATAAACATCAGGGAGTGGGTGAGGGAGGAGGAGACTTGTTCCTGGGGCTTTCACATGTGGTATCATGAAACCACATATACATTCATATACATTCTTATATATATATCCATATTTATAAATATGCCTAATTTGATTGGAGCGGGACAGTCCAACCACATGTTATACCCCAGGTGTCGGACATTATTATGGGGCCTGGGGACCCCATGGGATTAGATATAAAGAGAGACAGTTGTGATTGGTGAATGACAATATGTAAATGTCGCTGGTATGATAAGGTAAGGGTGGTTCAACCACATGAGGGGCTATACACAGAAACAGAGGCTAGAGACAAAATCAAGGAGTTTAGTTCAACCTCCATAAGATCTAGGTATGTTGTCTAACTAATCTTTATTTGTCCCTACATTCGGATGTTTATACCTATTTGGGGATTGGTTGTATAAAAATTTTTTGTATAAAATTTTTTTGAATTTAGACAATTTCTATATGTCCATATTCCAGCTATTTAAGGGTTGGCTATAAAACAGTTTAAGTCTATGTCCAGGTTTAATCCTTTAGGGGCAAGAGACCCTAGTCGGTATATCCAGCTGGTTTCATTTCTAGAAATCAAAGTTTCTCTATTTCCTCCACGCCAATGTTCTTGTACTGAATCGATGCCGTAGAAGATAAGTCCGCTGGGATCCCTATGGTGGACCTCATCAAAGTGCCGGGACAAGCTATGGTTGGGAAACCCTTTTCTGATATTTTTGATATGTTCCCTAATCCGGACAAAGAGGGGGCGAGTGGTTCTACCCACATATTGTAGGTGGCAGGGGCATTCGATGATGTACGTGACGTGTACTTTGGCAGGTCATTAGTTGGTTAATACGATACTATTTGTGATCAGTACACGATTTAAATGTAATCTTCTTCCTTGGTTGCCGCTTGGCAACTTTGCATGGTAGACACCTGGCATCTAAAAAATCCTTTCAGTTCTGGGCAGATTTTGATAGGTTGCGGGGGATCTATGACGTTTTTTACTAAGTGATTTCTTAGATTAGGTGCCTTCCTATATACAAACTTAGGTCTCCCGGGTAGAATTTTAGATAACGTAAGATCTTCCTTGAGGATTGGCCAATATTTTCTTATTATTTTTTCAAAATCTCTGTATTGGCTGTTAAACCCGGTGATGAATGTTATGCCAGCTTCCTTATTGCTCTTTCTGTTCCGGAGGAGGGAAGTTCTGTCCATGTTCATGATATTTGTTTTAAGTTTTAAGAGACCATCCATATCACATCCCTTTTCCTGGAATCTTTTAATAAGGATGTCGGCCTGGTTACTACAATCCTCAACCGTATCACAATTGCGACGTATGCGTAGTAGTTGTCCTTTGGGAACATTAGATTTCCATCGTGGGTGATGGCAACTGGAGGTGGGGATGTACCCGTTGCGATCCGTCGGTTTAAAGAAAGTGCGGGTATGTAGCGCATCTCTCACTTTGAAGATTTCTAGATCCAGATAGTCAATCTTCTCGCAACTCCACTTCCCAGTAAATGTGATGCCATATTTGTTGCTGTTTAAATTCTCAAGGAATTTTGTAAGGCTCTCTGGTGTTCCATCCCATAGGATGAACAGGTCATCTATATACCTTTTTGTACATCCTGATCTGGGGTATGTTCTTACTATAGATGTACTTCTCTTCCCACATATCCATTAATAAATTAGCTACGTTGGGAGCATAACGTGCTCCCATTGCGACACCCTTAGTTTGTACATAGTATTTCCTATCATGCCAGAAATAGTTACATTCCATGGCCAACTTTAAACCCTCTAGAATGTAACCAATCTGTTCCTGCTTCATACTTGTATTTGTGTGCATGGCTCTTTTCACCCCTCGTATTCCATCCTTCTGTTCGATACTGGTGTACAGGGAATTAACATCTACTGCCACCAGCAGCCATTGTTCTGCTCCCCTTATCTCTTGCAGCTCTTGTATCAGTTACATACTGTCTCGTTGATGTGATTTCCCCACCTTGACAAGGGGCTTTAAGAACTTGTCCAGGTACTCTCCAAGTCTGGAAAAGATGGAATTAATTCCACTGACAATAGGCCTCCCTGGTGGCTTTTCCAGCCTCTTGTGGATTTTGGGAGTATAGTATATCACCGGTGTCTTTGTTGAGTTTGATATCATGTATTCTGCCTCTTTGGAATTCAGAATGCCTTTGGTTTTCCCTTTTTCTACATAGGTTATTAGCTTCTTTTCGAATTTCCTTTTAGGGTTCCCTGTAAGCTTTTTATATTTGTCTTCTATATTCAAAAGGTTATTCATCTCATCTTGGTAATCCTTTTTACTCAGAATGACCAGGCCTCCCCCTTTATCAGCGGGCCTGATTACTACCTCATGTTTTTTACTTATATCCTTGATGGTCTTCCAGATGTTGTTAGATCTTTTCTTGCTATTTCCTATTGTTTTGATATTATAATTATTAATATTATACAGGATTTATATAGCGCCGACAGTTTACGCAGTGCTTTACAACATTAGGGCAGACAATACAAGTACAATACAATTCAATACAGGAGGAATCAGAGGGCCCTGCTCGTTAGAGCTTACAGTCTAGGAGGAAGGATCAAGTTATACAAAAGGGTAATAGCTGTGGGGGATGAGCTAATGGAGAAAATAGTGCAGTTATTAGATGGAGGCAGGATAGGCTTCTCTGAAGAGGAAAGTTTTCAGGGATCGCCTAAAAGTGGATAAATTTGGAGACAGTCTGACAGATTGGGGTAGGGAATTCCAGAGGATGGGCGAGGTTCGGGAGAAGTCCCGGAGGCGGATATGGGAGGAGGTGATGAGGGAGCTAGAGAGCAGGAGGTCTTGGGAGGAACGGAGATGGCGATTAGGTTGGTATTTTGAGACAAGGTTAGTGATGTAGCTGGGGGCAGAGTTGTGGATGGCTTTGTAACTTATTGTTAGTATTTTGAATTTAATTCGTTGGGCGAGTGGCAGCCAATGGAGGGATTGGCAGAGAGGGCTAGCAGACACTGAGCGGTTTGTAAGGTGGATAAGTCTGGCAGCAGCATTCATGATGGACTGCAGGGGGGATAGTCTGTTTAAAGGTAAGCCAATGAGGAGTGAGTTGCAGTAGTCAAGGCGAGAGATAACCAGGGAGTGAATCAGGAGCTTTGTGGTTTCATTGGTTAGAAAGGGACGTAGTTTAGAGATGTTGCGGAGGTTGAGGCGGCAAGCTTTGGAAAGTGATTGGATGTGGGGCTGAAAGGAGAGTTCAGAATCCAGGATAACACCTAGCACCCTGACATGTGGGGACGGTTGGATGGTTGTGCCATTGCTCTTGACAGAGAAGTCAAGGGAAGAGGCACGTGGAGGAGGAAATATTATAAGCTCAGTTTTGGACAAGTTGAGTTTGAGGAAGTGGTGTGACATCCATACAGATATGTCGGTTAGTAAGTTAGTGATGCGTGAAAAGACTGATGGAGTGAGTTGAGGGGTGGAGAGATAGATTTGCGTGTCATCAGCATAGAAATTATATTGAAAGCCATGAGAGGCTATCAGCTGACCCAGGGAAGAGGTGTAGATAGAAAATAAAAGAGGTCCAAGAACAGAACCTTGGGGGACCCCGACAGAGAAGGGAAGAGGAGGGGAGGAAGTAGAATTGTAAGTGACACTGAAGGTGCGTTGGGATAGGTAGGATGAGAGCCACTGAAGAGCGCAGTCACGGAGACCGAGGGAGTAAAGTTTTTTGAGGAGGAGGGGGTGATCAACCGTGTCAAAGGCAGCTGAGAGGTCCAGAAGTAGGAGTACAGAATAGTGTCCATTGGTTTTTGCAGTTAGTAGGTCATTTGTGAGTTTTAACCACTTCAGCCCCAGAAGGATTTACCCCCTTCCTGACCAGAGCACTTTTTACAATTTGGCACTGCGTCGCTTTAACTGCTAATTGCGCGGTCATGCAATGCTGTACCCAAATGAAATTTGCGTCCTTTTCTTCCCACAAATAGAGCTTTCTTTTGATGGTATTTGATTACCTCTGCCGATTTTATTTTTTGCGCTATAAACGGAAAAAGACTGAAAATTTTGAAAAAAAATGAATTTTCTACTTTTTGTTATATAAAAAATCCAATAAACTAAATTTTAGTCATACATTTAGGCCAAAATGTATTCGGCCACATGTCTTTGGTAAAAAAAATGTCAATAAGCGTATATTTATTGGTTTGCGCAAAAGTTATAGCGTCTACAAACTAGGGTACATTTTCTGGAATTTACACAGCTTTTAGTTTATGACTGCCTATGTCATTTCTTGAGGTGCTAAAATGGCAGGGCAGTACAAACCCCCCCCAAATGACCCCATTTTGGAAAGTAGACACCCCAAGGAAATTGCTGAGAGGCATGTTGAGCCCATTGAATATTTATTTTTTTTGTCCCAAGTGATTGAATAATGACAAAAATAAAAAAAAAATTACAAAAAGTTGTCACTAAATGATATATTACTCACACAGGCCATGGGCATATGTGGAATTGCACCCCAAAATACATTCAGCTGCTTCTCCTGAGTACGGGGATACCACATGTGTGGCACTTTTTGGGAGCCTAGCCACATACGGGGCCCCCGAAAACCCAGCACCACCTTCAGGATTTCTAAGGGCATACATTTTTGATTTCACTCCTCACTACCTATCACAGTTTTGAAGGCCATAAAATGCCAAGATGGCACAAACCCCCCCCAAATTACCCCATTTTGGAAAGTAGACACCCCAAGCTATTTGCTGTGAGGCATGGTGAGTATTTTGCAGCTCTCATTTGTTTTTGAAAATGAAGAAAGACCAGAAAAATTTTTTTTTTCTTTTTTCAATTTTCAAAACTTTGTGACAAAAAGTGAGGTCTGCAAAATACTCACTATACCTCTCAGCAAATAGCTTGGGGTGTCTACTTTCCAAAATTGGGTCATTTGGGGGGGTTTTGTGCCACCTGGGCATTCCATGGCCTCCGAAACTGTGATAGGCAGTGAAGAGTGAAATCAAAAATTTACGGCCTTAGAAAGCCTGAAGGCGGTGCTTGGTTTTCGGGGTCCCGTGCGCGGCTAGGCTCCCAAAAAGTCCCACACATGTGGTATCCCCGTACTCAGGAGAAGCAACAGAATTTGTTTTGGGGTGTAATTTCACAAATCCCCATGGCATGTTTGAGCAATATAACATTTAGTGACAACTTTGTGCAAAAAAAAAAAAAAAAATTTGTCTCTTTCCCGCAACTTGTGTCACAATATAAAATATTCCATGGACTCGACATGACTCTCAGCAAATAGCTTGGGGTGTCTACTTTCCAAAATGGGGTCATTTGGGGGGGGTTTGAACTGTCCTGGCATTTTATGCACAACATTTAGAAGCTTATGTCACACATCACCCACTCTTCTAACCACTTGAAGACAAAGACCTTTCTGACACTTTTTGATTACATGAAAAATTAATTTTTTTTTTGCAAGAAAATTACTTTGAACCCCCAAACATTATTATATATTATTTTAAAGCAAATGCCCTACAGATTAAAATGGTGGGTGTTTCATTTTTTTTTTCACACAGTAATTGCGCAGCGATTTTTCAAACGCATTTTTTGTGGAAAAAACACACTTTTTTAAATTTTAATGCACTAAAACACATTATATTGCCCAAATGTTTGATGAAATAAAAAAGATGATCTTAGGCCGAGTACATGGATACCAAACATGACATGCTTTAAAATTGCGCACGTGCAGTGGCAACAAAATTAATACATTTTTAAAAGCCTTTAAAAGCCTTTACAGGTTACCACTTTAGATTTACAGAGGAGGTCTACTGCTAAAATTACTGCCCTCGATCTGACCTTCGCGGTGATACCTCACATGCATGGTGCAATTGCTGTTTACATTTGACGCCAGACCGACGCTTGCGTTCACCTTAGCGCGAGAGCAGGTCAGACAGGGGTGCTTTTTTTTTTTTTCTTCATTATTTTTTTGCTTTTTTATCTTATTTTTAAACTGTTCCTTTCATTTTTTTTTTAAATCATTTTTATTGTTATCTCAGGGAATGTAAATATCCCCTATGATAGCAATAGGTAGTGACAGGTACTCTTTTTTGAAAAAAATGGGGTCTATTAGACCCTAGATCTCTCCTCTGCCCTCAAAGCATCTGACCACACAAAGATCGGTGTGATAAAATGCTTCCCCAATTTCCCAATGGCGCTGTTTACATCTGGCGAAATCTAAGTCATAAAATGCTCGTAGCTTCCGGTTTCTTAGGCCATAGAGATGTTTGGAGCCACTCTGGTCTCTGATCAGCTCTATGGTCAGCTGGCTGAATCACCGGCTGCATTCTCAGGTTCCCTGTTGAGACAGGAGAGCCAGAGAAAAACACGGAAGACGGTGGGGGGGGGCATTCCCTCCCACTGCTTGTAAAAGCAGTCTAGAGGCTAATTAGCCGCTAGGATTGCTTTTACATGAAAGCCGACCGCTGGCTAAAAAGAATGATACCAAGATGATACCTAAACCTGCAGGCATCATTCTGGTATAACCACTCAAAGTCGTGAATGGCGTACCTGAAGACAAAAAAATGGTTAACAATAAAGCACAGTAAACGGTAAAGTATAAAAAATTGCATACCTGAAAAGCAAACATGATAAAACATAATAACAATAAAACATTGCAGAATATAATACAGTAAAAAAGAGCAGAACAATAGAGAGAGAATAGAGAGAGAGAGAACAATGAAACGACAACTATTTTTTTTTATTTTTGTTTGTGTTTTTTTTTTTTTTCTTTACACTTTTTTTTTTTGTAACTGTAACTTTTATAACTGTAACCGGTTCCAGGTTCGGGTCTCTCAAAATGCGATGGCATCTTGAGAGACCCTGTGAAAGTGTGCCTAGTCTTTGCAATGCTGTACCCTACGCTAATACTCAACTAGTGAATGGTAGCGTTCAAAACATTCACCAATGCAAAGACCAGGATTGTCAGGACAGGAGGGACAATAATAGCGGGTGTCACGCCTATATCCGCGCTTGCTGCAGACACAACATCTTTTTTGGGGGGGTTCGTTGGGTAGGGGTACTCGGGAGGACATATAAATGCCTCTCATGCAGCCAACTGCATTTGGTTGAGGATGTGAATGGGGGAAGTACGGGCGCTGCAGAAGTGGTGGGTTCCCAATTAGGATTGGCGAATGCAGCAGGAAGGGCATTATGGGCACGACAGGCCTATGTTTGTCTTTTTGGTGGCAGCGGGACACTACTTGTGCTTGCCACCTCACCAGCTTGAACTGCACTTATGGGACTCGCCACGTCACCAAGTGTTACTGCAGTGCTGGTATGACTACGACCGGGGTGTACTAGGCCGCTGGTGCTTGCCAGTTCACCAAAACGCTACAAAAAAAAGTGACAGTGATCGATCGATACTGCACTTGGGTGGGCTGGGCTGGGCCGGGCGAAGGGGCAAAACGCAGGTGCTAGCAGGTATCTGGGTTGATCCCACTAACACTGCATTTTTGGGAACCCTAAACTGCTGGGAACGCTAGTATAGATCTGATTGGATCAGATATTGATCCGATCAGATACTATACCACTAAGGGAGGCGTATGCTGCGTGTGTGGGTGTTAGCGGTACTGGCGCTAATTTGACGCTGCCTGGGGCTGGTGCTTGCCAGTTCACCAAAATGCTACCAAAAAAACTGTTAGCGAACGCAGGGATCAGGTCTGACTCTGCGAACGCTGCAGTTATGCGTTTAGTGTTTTGTAAGTGCCAGTGATCGATCGATACTGCACTTGGGTGGGCTGGGCTGGGCCGGGTGGAGGGGAAAAACGCAGGTGCTAGCAGGTATCTGGGCTGATCCCGCTAACACGTGCGTTTTTGGGAACCCTAAACTGCTGGGGACGCTAGTATAGATCTGATCAGATATTGATGCGTTCAGATACTATACCACTAAGGGAGGTGTACGGTGCGTGTACGGTGCGTGCGTGGGTGTTCGCGGTACTGGCGCTAATCTGACGCTGCCTGGGGCGACGCATATCACCGCCGGGCGATCAGGGGGCTAAAGCTTTATTCGGTAATAAACGGCGGGTGCCCTGACACTATAAAAAATAAACAAACTAACCAGCGTCACCCGTAACAGTTATACGGTGATCAGTGGTGAAAGGGTTAACTAGGGGGCAATCAAGGGGTTAAAACATTTATTAGATAGTATATGGGGGTCCCTGTCGCTATAAAACGCTGACAGCGAACCTAAATATTTACGTTCCTAACTAGCGTCACCAGTGACACTAATACAGCGATCAGAAAAATGATCGCTTAGCGACACTGGCGACAGGGGGTGATCAAGGGGTTAAAACTTTATTAGGGGGGGTTAGGGGGGTACCCTAGACCTACAGGGGGCTAACACTCACTGTCCTACCACAGTAACTGTCACAAACTGACACTATGCAGTAATCGGGAAAAAAAAAAAAAACCTGCTTGGTGTCAGTTTGTGACTGGGGGGGGGGGGGGGTGTGATTGGGGAGGGATCGGGGGGGCGATCGGGGGGGATCGGGGGTGTTTAGTGTGCCTGGCATGTTCTACTGTGTTATGTGTGAGTGTTGGTGCACTTACATGTCTTCTCTCACATCCTCTGCCTCTGTGTACTATACAGAGGCAGGGGATGTTTCTCATTGGCTGGGAGCGATCGCGAGGGGGGGGCCACGATCATATGGTCTCCCCCTCGTCTCTCATCGCTCCCAACCAAATGCCGACCGCCGATGGCACCGGGGGGGGTCCGATCGCGGGAAGGCAATCACGTACCAGGTACGTGATTTTGCCTGCCCGTGCCGCTCTGCTCACGTATATAGGCGTGAGGCGGTCGGCAAGTGGTTAAAAGAGCAGTTTCTGTGGAGTGTTGAGGGCGGAATCCAGATTGAAGGGGATCAAGAAGGTTGTTTTTAATGAGGTGGTCACTCAGTTGGTTGTAAACCAGGCGTTCAAGGAGTTTAGAGGAAAAGGGGAGCAAGGAGATAGGGCGTAGGTTGTTAAGATTGGTAGGGTCCAAGGACGGCTTTTTGAGTATGGGGGTGACCAGTGCATGTTTTAGAGCATCGGAAGATGCCAGAGGTGAGGGAGAGATTGAAGATGTGGGTTAGAGAGTGTAGGATGGGGTCAGAGGGTGACCGTAGCATTTGAGAGGGAATAGGGTCCAGGGGACAGGTGGTTATGTGGGCGATAGAAAGGAGTTTAGCAACTTCATCTGTAGTAGCAGCTTTGAATAGGGGAGTGTCAGTTGTACCTGTTGAAATGGGGTCTTAGCTGGGGGAGATACCTGTAGAATGGAGATTTCATCACGGATTGTATCAATCTTTGTTTTTAAAGTGATTAGCAATCTCCTGGGCAGTGAGTGAGTCAGTGGGTGGAGGCGGTGGAGGACAAAGTAGAGAGTTGAAGGTAGAGAAGAGTTTACGGGGATTGGATGAGAAGGTGTTAATAAGAGTTGTAAAATAGGTTTGCTTGGCAGTGTGGAGGAAAGAATAGTATTTTTGGAGGGCAGATTTGTATTTATTGAAGTCTTTGAGAGACTTAGTCTTGTGCCACAGACGCTCAAGAGCACGACTACGTTTTTTGAGACTTTTGGTGTCATCTGTTTGCCAGGGTTGTAGGGGTCGAGGCCCGATTCTGCGTGTAGTGAGGGGAGCGAGCTTGTCCAGGGTGGTGGACAGAGATTTATTGTAGATGGATGTGGCTTGGTTGGGGCAGGACAGGGGAGAGATTTTGTCAGAGGTGGTCAGTAGCAGAATAGAGGAGAGAGGAGTTGAAGTTGCGAAAGTTTCTACGGGTGATGGTTAGGCGATTGGAGGGAAAGGTGGTGGAAGACAGGGGGAGAGAGAAACTAATAAGATGGTGGTCGGAGAGAGGAAAAGGATTGTTTGAGAAGTTGCATGGAGTGCATAGGTAGGAGAATACAAGGTCAAGGGTATTGCCATCAGAGTGAGTAGAAGCCTGTACCCATTGCTTCAGGTCAAATGAAGAGGTTAGACTAAGAAGTTTAGAAGTAGCAGGAGTGTTTGTATTAGCAGGGATGTTGAAATCACCGAGAAGGATTGTTGGAATATCCGAAGAGAGAAAGTAGGGTAGCCAGGCAGAAAACTCATCAAGGAAAGTTGATAATGGTCCAGGGGGCCAGTAAATCACAGCAATTCTTAGGGAAGTAGGAGAGAATAGACATATACAGTGGGCTTCGAATGATGAGAGGGGAAAAAGAGGGAGGAGGGTGAATAACCTGGAAGGTGCCCTGGGGGGATAGGAGGAATCCCACTCCACCTCTCTTGCGTCCATTAGGCCTAGGGGAGTGAGTCCAGTGAAGGCCACCCTGGGAGAGGGAAGCAAGAGAAGGGGTGTCATATTCGTGGAGCCAGGTTTCGGTGAGAGCAAGTAGATTGAAGGAATTAGTGACAAAGAGGTCACGAACAGCAGTGAGTTTGTTGCAGACAGAGTGGGCGTTCCAGAGGGCGCAGGAGAGAGGGAGGCTGGTGTTGGGAAGAAGAGGAATGGAGACTAAATTGTGTAGATTGCGACTACTGCCAGAAGATGTAGGGTGATGGTGATGGGTGTGTTGGGTACAGTTAAATAAGGGAGGCCCAGGGTTTGGGGAAATATCTCCAGCGATTAGGAGAAGCAGAAGAGTGAGAGAGGTAATATGAGAATATGATTTGTATGAGGGGACATGCTTCAGTATCCTGGGGGGTATGTTAGCAAGTGGGCTTAGAGTTAGAAAGAGGTGATGAGTGCAGTAATAGGGGGGGGGAGAAGTGAGGGTGATATGTACAGATTGTGTGGAGGAGCAGAGGGATGTAGAAAAGAGAGCTTGAGGAGAAAGGCTGCAATTGTGAAGAGGAGGAGAGGTAAAGAGTGCATGTTTCAGAGAAGGAGAGATAATATGAAAATGAGATCACCTGCAATCTGCTATGGTTTGCTTTGTGCAAATCGCTGAAGTGCAAGAGCAGAAGTGCCCCTTATTTTAGGAACGCCACTTCTTTGGACGAACCCCTGTATGTGCTCCCCCGTAAAGAAAGCCTTGTTATATACTGTGTTGGGTGTGGATGGAATCTGGCAATTAATCAATTAGGAGGGCATATTAGGAACACAGCAAGCAGGGCATAACTTTCACACCACAATTAAACTGCAAGGGGACTAAAAGGCCAAAATTGTAAAGATAAGGAAACCCATAATTTAGGTAAGACTTAAAGGCTAAATAAACATTGAAATAATGTGAGCATGGCTACAGATGTAGTTGAGACAGCGGTGACAAACAGATTACCAAAAATGTATGTAAGCGGTCAGTCAATTTTCAGTTTGCAGGACATGGAAATATAAACGCAGATTACCAAAAATGTATGTAAGCGGTCAGTCAATTTTCAGTTTGCAGGACATGGGAATATAAACGCAGATTACCAAAAATGTATGTAAGCGGTCAGTCAATTTTCAGTTTGCAGGACATGGGAATATAAATGCAGATTACCAAAAATGTATGTAAGCGGTCATTCAATTTTCAGTTTGCAGGACATGGGAATATAAACGTAGATTACCAAAAATGTTTGTAAGCGGTCAGTCAATTTTCAGTTTGCAGGACATGGGAATATAAACGCAGATTACCAAAAATGTATGTAAGCGGTCAGTCAATTTTCAGTTTGCAGGACATGGGAATATAAACGCAGATTACCTGTGAAGAGAGAAGAAAATGTTCAGATGGATGGAGCAAGAGCAGAAGTGCCACTTATTTTAAGAACGCCACTTCTTTGGAAGAACCCCTGTATGTGCAGCCCCCTGATATCTTCTTCTACCATTTTTTTGAAGGCATTAATACATTGGTTCCCTGGGGTCTTGGGATTGAATATAGAGTTGTTTTTCAGGTCTGTATGTATATATTCCGAATCTTCCCTTCTTGTTTCTCCTGGGTTCATAGCAAAATGTTTCTTTATGTTCAATTTTCTTAGGAACTTCTGAAGATCAATATAAGCCTCGAATTTGTCAAAAGGTTTATCAGGGGCGTATTTAAGTCCCAATTCTAGCACCCTTAATTCTTCTTGTGTGAATTGTACATTGCTAAGATTGAATGTTAAATGTACTATTGCTTATTATTATCATCTGCCTATATAAATACATAAGCTAGCTGTTATAATCCTGTATATAACATATGAGCACTTTTGTGATACGTTACATATATATATTAGCAAACAGGTATGGAACTAACCGGTTAAAATCAAGAGGTCTTATAGAAGTCTTACATATGGTGGTAATGGTACCTTATATCACTAAAAATTAGATTTTCTCAGTACTAGCGTTAGCCCCTAGGGGGTGCCACACTGTCACAAAACTTTTGATCTTTGGGGTTATTAATGCCCACACACTTTTACACATTCACTTTTAACTTTTTCGATATATATAATATATGATCTTACTTATAAACGGCACCCATTCACATTTAACATTTAAGGATTGAACACACAGCTTATGTCTGATGTTTTTTATTTAATTATTTTTTATCACTAGTATTATCATCTCTCTCCCCATGCATATGGTAGTTCTAGCATAGACTATAAGTCACTTTCACATAAAGGCTGTAGAAGTTAGTATATTTTGTTAATACTTGTTTCACAAAGGATTATATACCCATAATTTTTTACTGCTAGTAGGGCAGCGCCAACTTTTCCCAACTATCCTTTATATTTACCAATTAGCCCCCTTTTCAGGGAACTAATCAGGGAAAGGCAGAAGCCCTATCAGTGTCCTAAGCGCGGATTCCTTTATCTATTTTTAAACCAGAAACCTGAAGACTAGTGAAGAAGCTGCCCAGGTGAGAATGGTGCTGGATACCTGGACAGGTAAGTGTCCTTTTATTAAAAGTCAGCAGCTACAGGATTTGTAGCTGCTGACTTTTTTTTCCCTAGACTGAACAACCGCTTTAAAGTTGCTGTTGTGCAATAGATCTGAATATGGGTGCATCGAATTGGCAGGTAAAATATTTGACTGCAGAGCTGTGTTCCTATCTATTGTCATCTGAGATGTCCAATCCTTATTTTTTTTTTTTTTTTTTTTTGCGCCCATAAGGAAGTCGAGTCATTCTATTTGTCATGAAACCTGTTACGTAAGTCTTTTAGATGTGTTATCACTACTTAAAGGATAAGTTCACCTTAAAAAAATAAATGCACATCTTTTTGCTGGTAAAAAATGTTTTATTTTTTTCTTTATTATGAGCCTGTAAAGCATTGTGAGTGCAATGCATGGTTCCTGCAGACTGTCAGTGCAAGCTGTCAGCTTGTCCCCTGTACTTGTGTCTTCACAAAACTCCACACCAATATCTTCATTAACTTATGCGTTAAAACCCACTTGGTGAACTATGTGTGTCAGTTACTTTCAATACACTCCTTCAGTAGGTATAGTCCAGGCAGGGACAATGTTTCAATACTTTACTTCACCACTTTATACTAGGCACTATTAGCCCCTTCCTGCCCAGACCAATTTTCAGCTTTCAGTGCTCTCAGAATTTGAATGGCAATTACTCAGTCTTGCTACGTTGTATCCAAACGAAATTTTTATCATTTTTTTTCACACAAACAGTTTTCTTTTGGTGGTATTTATTCACCACTGGGTTTTTATCTTTTGCAATATAAGCGAAAAAAGAGCAAAAACTTTGAAACAATATATATATTTTAGGGCTGTTACTGATTAAAATTTTTGCGTTCGATCGATTTTTTAAAATCGATTAATCGACTAATTTCGATTAATTATAACGCACATACAGATCCAACTACTTTTAGCTGATTTAGCACCGTTGTTAGGGCAACGGCCAAAGCCAGACATAGCGGGGCATGGCTAGGACGTCACACGTCATAATCTCAGCCTTACCATGCCCATAATCGCAGCCTCACCATGGCCATAATCGCAGTCTCACCTTGCCCATAATCGCAGCCTCACCGTACCCATAATGCAGTCTCACGTGTCCATCATCTCAAACTTACCGTGCCCATAATCGCAGCCTCACCGTGCCCATAATCGCAGCCTCACCGTGCCCATAATCGCAGCCTCACCATGCCCATAATCGCAGCCTCACCGTGCTGATAATGCAGTCTCACCGCGCCCATAATCGCAGCCTCACTGTAGTCAGTGCCTGTGCCTGGATTACACAGTCTGCGGGCATCTCCCGCTGTGTGTCTCGGAGCTGAGTGTGAAAACTTTGGCCGCGCTGTGAGAAGTCCCGCCCTCCTCCTAGATCAGCTCGTGCGATAGACAGAATCACACGAGCTGATCTAGGAGGAGGGCGGGACTTTTTTTATCACAGCGAGGCCAAAGTTTTCACACTTCGCTCCGAGACACACAGTGGGAGATGCCCGCAGACTGTGTATGACATATAGTGGAGGAGGAGGGAGCGGAGCGCTGCGCTGCAGCCACAGCTTCGCCCAAAGCGGCCCCAGGGCAGGCAGCCTACAGATCAAAAAAATTTTGATCGATCAAAAACATTAACGATTAATCGAGGAATTAATCGTTAATTTCCACAGCCCTAATATATTTTCTACTTTCTATTTTTTTTAAAAATCCAATAAAAGCAAAGTCTGTACTAAATTTGGGCTATGTATTCTGCTACATATCTTTGGTAAAAAAAAAATCTTGATAAGTGTATGATAATTGATTTGTGTGAACCTTATAGTGTCTACAAGCTATTTTGAATCAATCCTGAAGTAGGATTGATCCTAAACATTGATCAATCCTGATGTACTGACTGCCTGTCTCATTTCTTGAGGTCCTAAGATGTCAGGACAGTCCAAACACCCCCCAAATTACCCCTTTTTGGAAAGAAGTCCAAGGTATTTAGTAGGAGGCATAGTGAGTTTTTTTTTAAGTTGAATTTCTTTCCCCGCAATTGTTTGAAAAAAAAGATTTTTTTTTCTGCACAAAATTGTCATATTAACAAGTTATTTATCACACATGGCATAGGCATACTTGCAATTAAACCCCAATAAATGGCGCTACCACACGTGTGAGACTTTTCCACAGCCTGGCCACAATCAGAGGCTCAACATCCAAGTAGCATCTTCAGGCATTCTAAAGGCATAAATTACACATCTAATTTCCTGACTATTTCCTGTCACATTTTTGAAGGCCCTGGAGCACCAGGACAATGGAATTGCCCATAAAATGACTTAATCTCTGGATGTGGTCAGGCTGTGAAAAAGTCACACGTGTGGTATCGCCATACTCAGGAGTAGCAGAATGTATTTAGGGTGTAATTCTTGGTATGTACATGCTCTGTGAAATATTTTAAAAATTGACAACTTTGTAAAAAAAAATGCGTTTTTTATTTTTTTCCACATTTTCAAAAAAATTGTGGAAATAATGACATGTTCAAAAGCCTCATTATGTATATTCTATGAGACATAATGAGTCTTTTGAACACGTCATTTTTTTTCACAAGTTTTTGGAAAATGTGGAAAGAAAATGAAAACACATAGCATGTACATACCAAGAATTACACCCCAAAATACACTCCTCCTCCTGAGTATGGTGTGTGAGAGGCTTTTCCACAGCCTGACCACATACAGAGGCCAAAAGTCCAAGTAGCACCTCAATGCGTTCTAGGGACATAAATTGCACAACTAAACGACCTGGAGGATTGGATAAACAGTTCAATCTCTGTATTTGCAGACGATACTAAGCTAAGCAGGGCAATAACTTCTCCGCAGGATGTGGAAATCTTGCAAAAAGACCTGAACAAATTAATGGGGTGGGCGACTACATGAATGAGGTTCAATGTAGAAAAATGCAAAATAATGCATTTGGGTGGCAAAAATATGAATGCAATCTATACACTGGGGGGAGAACCTCTGGGGGAATCTAGGATGGAAAAGGACCTGGGGGTCCTAGTAGATGATAGGCTCAGCAATGGCATGCAATGCCAAGCTGCTGCTAATAAAGCAAACAGAATATTGGCATGCATTAAAAGGGGGATCAACTCCAGAGATAAAACGATAATTCTCCCACTCTACAAGACTCTGGTCCGGCCGCACCTGGAGTATGCTGTCCAGTTCTGGGCACCAGTCCTCAGGAGGGATGTACTGGAAATGGAGCGAGTACAAAGAAGGGCAACAAAGCTAATAAAGGGTCTGGAGGATCTTAGTTATGAGGAAAGGTTGCGAGCACTGAACTTATTCTCTCTGGAGAAGAGACGCTTGAGAGGGGATATGATTTCAATTTACAAATACTGTACTGGTGACCCCACAATAGGGATAAAACTTTTTCGCAGAAGAGAGTTTAATAAGACTCGTGGCCACTCATTACAATTAGAAGAAAAGAGGTTTAACCTTAAACTACGTAGAGGGTTCTTTACTGTAAGAGCGGAAAGGATGTGGAATTCCCTTCCACAGGCGGTGGTCTCAGCGGGGAGCATTGATAGCTTCAAGAAACTATTAGATAATCACCTGAATGACGGCAACATACAGGGATATGTAATGTAATACTGACACATAATCACACACATAGGTTGGACTTGATGGACTTGTGTCTTTTTTCAACCTCGCCTACTATGTAACTATGTAATTTCCTCATTATGTATCATTTTTTTAAGGCCCTGGAGCACCTGAACAATTGAAACACACACAAAATGACCACATTTTGGAAAAGAAACAACCTAATGTACAGCATATTCTGTAACACATAATGAATCTTTTGAACATGTCATTTTTTTCACGTTTTTGGAAAATGTGTAAAAAAAATTAAAACATAATTTCTTTTTTACAAAGTTGTCAATTTTTCAATCATTTCTAAATCACACAGCATGTACATACCAATAATTACACCCTAAAATACATTATGCTACTTGACCTGAGTATGGCGATACCACATGTGTGAGGCTTTTTTTCAGAGCCTGACCACATCCAGAGACCCAACATCCAAGTAGCACCTTCAGTCTTCTAACACATAGCATGTGCATACCAAGAATTACAACCCAAAATACATTCTGCAGAGCAAAGGGTAAAAAAAAAACTACCTGTGGTTTTAGTAGTACAGTTGTCCACATAGGAGAGCATTGGTCCAGGCAGCAACGTGTTCAGCGACAGAGTAAGGAATCGTCCAGACAGCAGGCAGGAATACTGTCCACAGTCAGTACAGGCAGCAGGCAGAGATATTGCCAGCACAGCCAAAGCATTGGTCCAGGCAGCAGGCAGAAATGTGGTCAGAAACAGCCAAAGGAATTGTCCAGGCAGCAGGTAGAGACATGCCAAAATATTGGTCCTGGCAGTAGGTCCATAAGCAGGCTGTACAGATAGCAGGCTGAAGTATGGTCAGTTCAGGTGGCAGGCAGAGGCATGGTTGATTAACAGGCCAGTGTCAGATGGCAGCAGGCAGAAACATCGGGCTTAGGAAATCAGCCAGGTAAGACCTGAGCACAGGGGTAGAGGCTTCTTCACGCCTAAATCACCTAAATCTCTTCGAAGCCTCCGAGTCTGCAAACCCTAATCTGAGAATTACAAAACCCAGAGAAAGCCAAAAACGTAGTTTTCTCCACTCGGAAAAACCATTCCCCTCAGATACAGTGGCAGGGCAAAAAATCAGTTCAGGAGGCAGACAACAAGCATGGTCATTTAACAGGCCAAAGTCAATTCACGTGGAAGGTAGAAACATGGTTGCTGGTTCAAGCGACAGGCAGAGGCACCGTCAATAAACAGTCCAGGATCAGTTCAGGCAACAAGCAGAGGCATTGTCGATAAACAGTCCAGTTCATACATGGAAATAGCAGATAGCGGACACTCAAAAAATATCTTCACTTCACATATATTTCACTAATAGTGTAGTGATATGTGATCCAGAAGCAGTCTCCAATACAGAGGCCTGGCTGGGAGGGACATTGGGGACAGTAGTATCTGGTGTCACGGCAATTCCTTTAATGGAACATACACAACATCTGCTTTGGGGTTTATGGCCTGTTTTGGTAAGAGGGAGGATATCGGGGAAATGCTGAGCGAATTTGTTCAGGGGCATGGCAATGCAGATAGAGAAGGCTGTAACAATGCCCTCTTGGTATTTCAGGTAGGTTAGGGATCTCTGTGTGCACTTAGAAAAGATAAAATACAACCCTTTTATACCAATAGTATGATCTCCTGGTGGATAAGTAGTGCTGTACCATCTGATTGTTCAAATCCACCCCCCCATGAATAGGTTATAGTCGTGTATGCATTTTGATTTCCGTACGGGACTTTGTCTTGTTTGAAGTTCCACCGAGGTCTCATCATGTATTGAAGAAAGGATATAGACCTCTCTTTTTATCTCTCCACTTTAGGGCTAGTATCTCTTCAGTCCACAGACTGACTGTCTCCCCCTGTCTTCATTTTGTGGTGACCAATCTTTGTGGGAAGCCCTTGCGGTTGGCCCGTGCTGTCCCACAGGCCACGATTTGCTTTAGACAGAAATGGTGGAATAGTGGGAGACTTGTGTAGAAATTTTTCCCGTACAGGTGGTAACCCTTCTCAAACAGCGATTCTATAAATTGCCAAACAATTTTGCCACTTGTCCCCATATAGGTAGGGCATCCAAGAGGGTCTAGCTGGCTATTCTTCCCCTTATAATTATTGAAGGTAAAGGTATATCCCGTGGCCCTGTCGCATACCTTGTAGAATTTTTTTCCCCATATTTGGCCCGTTTACTAGGGAGGTATTGTTTAGCTTTCCGGTGAAGTGAACTAGGGATTCATCCACACAAATATTTTTGTCGAGGATAAACATTTCCTTGAAGCTACAGCAAAAAAAGTTGATTAGTGGCAGAATTTTGAACAATTTGTCGTAATCAGGATAATTTTGAGGAGGACACTGAGCATTATTATTGAAATGTAAAAATCTCATTATCTTGTAGCGTGTTCTGGGCATGAAAGAATAATAGACTAGTATATGAGGTATAGGTTGGGTAGACCAGTAGGCATGGACTTCATTTTTTTTTTCAGTCACATTTTCACTGATAGTCCAAGAAAAATTTTAAATTCCTCCACGGTGAGATGTCTCCATACAAATGGGTGGGCATATTATAAATTAGGACTGCTGGCAGTATACTGTATTGGCTGGCATACAGATTACACTGCTCCATGACGTAATTTAGCAGATCATCTGCAGGGCCGATCCTAGGGTCACTGGCGCCTTAGTGCAGAAATATTTCCGGCGCCCCCACGTGGGCATGGTCATCTTACCAACTCCTCCCCTTTACAAATGTTACTATGGCAACGACTCAAACACAGAGATGCTCCCCTAAGATCCTCCCATGATCTTTTAACAATAAAGAAAATACAGGAAGAGTGTACACTAATGAGACCTGGAGGGGAGTCTCTCTGATGCACACAGAGAGGGCTTCTGTTAGAAAGAGCCACCAGACATAGTACAGGAGATGGTCAGAGAATGCAGACATAGTACAGGAGATGGTCAGAGAGTTCAGACATACTACAAGAGATGACCAGAGACTGCAGACATAATACAAGAGATGGCCAGAGACTGCAGACATAATACAAGAGATGGTCAGAGAATGCAGACATAATACAGGAGATGGTCAGAGACTGCAGACATACTACAGGAGATGATCCGAGACTGCAGACATACTACAGGAGATGATCCGAGACTGCAGACATACTACAGGAGATGGTCAAAGACTGCAGACACGTTACAGGAGATGGTCAGAGACTGCAGACATGTTACAGGAGATGGTCAGAGACTACAGATATAATACAGGAGATGGTCAGAGACTGCAGACATAATACATAATCCTCTTCTTTTCTCCTTTTTTTTTTTTTTTTTGTCTTCCCTGGCCGATATGAAGGCAGGGGAAGAAACATAGTGCGCCGCTCACTAGTACAGCAGCGTGCACGCGAGGAGGAGCGGGAGAGGGGAAATAAGAGCCCGCGGCTGCAATGGTGTCACTAGGGTTGGTGTCACCCGGTGTGGTAAAACATGGGAATGCCCCATCAGGAGGCACAGGAGCAAGAGAGTAGATCAGCACTGCTGGGGACCAGTGTAAATTTCAGCAACAAACATTTTTGTCAAAGTTTTCGTCAGCGGTAGTTTTATAATGACAAAAACTAAACTAAAAGTACCACATTTTCATCCACTGACAAAAACTATGACGAAGATCAAATCTGTTTTCGTTAACGAATGAAAACGGGATGAAAATGTCAGGCAGGGATGTTTACCTTTTGTGAACTAAGGTCCGGTTTTCACGGAGCTTCCAGCAAGCAATGGATTTCAACTGTGTGCACCGTGAGGACTGCCAGAGAACAGATAGAGCAGCACTGTGCATTACAGGTCAGCCGGGCCTCCCGAGTCCCGACGAGACTGAGTATGTCCCTGTGTCCCACTCCCAAGTCTCGACTCATGAGATGACCGCCAGGCACCCAGAACAGAGAGCAGAGCAGACTGTGAGTGTGTGTAAAACATTACAATTACAGCAGGCTTGAGGCCTCCCCTCAGACCACCGTCTGTCCAGAGCACTGTGTGTGCAATACAGGCCTCCTCATACCACTGACAGTGGCATCCAGGGCACTGTGCATTACAGGCCATCCCTCAGACAACCACCATCCAGAACTGTGCAGCATTACAGGCTTACTCTGTCCACTGGCAGTGGAATCCAGGACACTGTGCATTACAGGCCATCCCTTAGACCACCATCCAGCACTGTGCAGCATAGCATTACAGGCCTCCTCTGACCACAGGCAGGGCACTGGGCATTATAGGCCATCCCTCAGTCCTGAGACCACCATCCAGCACTGTGCAGCATTACAACAGGCATCCTCTGACCACCGGCATCCAGCACACTGGGCATTACAGGCCATCCCTCAGACCTGAGACCACCATCCAGCACTGTGAGCATTATAGGCCTCCTCTGACCAGTGACTACCGGTAACAGCTCAGACTCGGTAGAGGAATTCCCCCAAAGGCAGCTTAAGAACAGTTTAACAGTGGGAGAATACAATACACACGTATGTACAATGAGATACCACCTGAAGCATGACCTCTACAGGTCATGCTTCAGGTGGTATCTCATTGGTACATACGTGTGTATTGTATTCTCCCACTGTTAAATACAATAAAGGATATTGGACAATAAAGGATTAGGTGTTTAATGCAGATGGTTACACTCTAAAGCGGAACCCCGGCCCAGCCTATTCAACCTTTGAATCCTTATGAAAGATTAAACAGAATGAGGATGGTGTAGGACTGTTTAACCACTTCAATACAGTGCACTTACACCCCCTTCCTGCCCAGACCAATTTTCAGCTTTCACTCTCACACTTTGAATGACAATTACTCAGTCATGCAACACTGTACCCATATGAAATGTGTGCCCTTTTTTCACACAAATAGAGCTTTCTTTTGGTGGTATTTAATCACTAGTGGGTTTTTTTATTTTTTGTGCTATAAATAAAAAAGACCGTAAATTTTGTGAAAAAAATGCCTTTTTCTTTGTTTCTGTCATAAAGTTTTGCAAATTAGTAATTTTTCTTCATAAATTTTGGCCAAAATTTATACTGCTACATATCTTTGGTAAAAATAACCCAAGTTAGTGTAAATGATTTGGTTTTTGTGAAATTTATAGAGTCTACAAACTATGGTGCCAATCACTAAAAATTGATCAAATCTGATCACACCTGATGTACTGACGGACTATCTCTTTTCTTGAGACACTAACAAGTCAGGAAAGTACAAACACCCCCTAAATGACCCCTTTTTAGAAAGTAGACATTCCACGGTATTAAGTAAGTAGCATGGTGAATTGAAGTAGCATCTTCAGGCGTTCTACAAGCATAAATGACACATCTCATTTCTCAACCACCTATTACACTTTTGAAGGCCCTGGAGCACCAGGATAATGGAATTGCCCCCAAAATGACCCCATTTTGGAAAGCAAACACCCCGACGTATAATCTATGAGGCATAATGAGTCTTTTGAAAGGTTCATTTTTTTTCAGAAGTTTTTGGAAAATGTGGGAAAAAAATGAAAACGCATTTTTTTTTACACAAAGTTGTCCATTTATCAGATATTTCCAACAAATAGTATGTACATAGCAAAGATGACACCCCAAAATACATTCTGCTACTCCTCCTGAGTATGACGATACCACATGTATGAGACTTTTACACAGCCTGGCCACGTACAGAGGCCCAACATTCAAGTAGCACCATCAGGCGTTCTAGGAGCATAAATGACATAATTTCCTGGCAACCTATCATTTTTGAAAGCCCTTCATATTTCTAACACATAGCATGTACATACCAAGAATTACAATCCAAAATAAATTCTATTGGGGAAAGGGTAAAAAAAAAGCATTACCTGCGCTTTTAGTAGTATCCACAGAGGAGAGCACTGGTCCAGGCAGCAGGCAGGGATGTGCTTAGCGACAGCAATAGTAATTATCCAGACAGCAAGCAGGAATATTGTCTATAGTCAGCAGAAGGATATTGTCAGCACAGCATAGTCCATAGAAATTGTCCAGGCAGAGACAGCCAGCACAGCCATAATATTGGTCCTGGTACACTGTTATCTGCAGACACTCATTATTGTACTGCTCTCCAGCCCTTCATAAACATACTGCCTCTTGCTACAGCTAATTATTTGTATAGTCCAGGTAGCAGTGTTGTCTGTTCATGCGGCAGTCAGAGGCATGGTGGCAGTAAGTCAGCAGCAGGCTGAGGGCCGCAATCAGGTAAGACCTGTGCACAGGGGTAGAGGCTTCGACCAACCCAAATCTCTTTGAAGTCTCCGGACTCCAGACCCTAATCCGGGAATTCAGAAACCCGAGGAAAACGAAATAAATTGTTATCTCCATATGGAAAAACAATTCTGGAGCCCCTTACATATGTGAGACCCCTGTGTACTACAGTAGCAGGGCAACAGATCAGTCCAAGCGGTAGGCAAAAGCATAGTCCATAAAACAGGCCAGGGTCAGTTCACGTGCAAGCAGTCCAAGCGGTTGTGCAGTAGCATATTTAATAAAACAGGCCAGGGTCAGTTCACATGAAAGCAGTCCAAACAGTAGGCAGAGGCATAGTCAGAAAACAGGCCAGGATCAGTTCACGTGGAAGGCAGTGGCATGGTTATTTGGGGAAGCATGGAAAATGGTCAGCACAGATGATGAAAATGGGGAAATGGTTAAAATGATATAGTATGATAAAGTTGGAAGCATTCACCAATGCAAAGGCCAGTTTGGGAGGGACACTGGGGACAATGGTAGCTGGTACCTTTTCGAAATCCTCTTTTGGTGCACACGCAACTTTTTTTTGCATCTTCGGCCTGCTTCAGATGGCGGAATGCTGAAGGGGAAGTGGCGCTCATGAAGTCGGCAAACAGCCTCAGAGCGAAGGTCTTCTGGGGGGGGGGTCTTTGGTGATAGATGAGGGACGTAACAACAACTTCTATGAATTTTAGGAAGGGGGCAGGGCTTTCCATGGATTTGGTGTAGACTACATTATAAATGGCCGAATGGATGAGATAAATTGCTACCTTCTTGTACCAGAATCAGGACCTCCTTATTGACAAATAGGGCTGAATCATTTGATCATTGAAATCCACCCTCTTCCCCCATGTAGAAATTATAATCTTGGATGCATGTTGGCTTTTCAATGAGACCTCGTCTTCTTTGAACCTCAATTGTAGTGTCGTCATGGATGGTGGACATCATGTGAACGTCCCTTTTTATCCTTCCACCTCAAAGCCAGCACTTCATTGCATCTCAATGATGCTCTTTCCCCCCTTCACAGCTTTTTGTTCGCTAGAGATTGTGGGAAGCCCTTCCTATTTTTTCTGGAGGTTCCACAGGCCAGGGTTTTTGCAATGTATAAGTGTTTAAAAAGAGGCAGGCTGGTGTAGAAGTTGTCAAGGTATATGTGATATCCTTTGTTTAGAAGTGGGTATGCCAGGTCCCATACAATCTTTCCAGTTGTGCCCATGTAGGCCGGGCATTCAGGGGGCTGCAGCTGGGAATCTCTTCCTTCATATATGGGGAACGCATACAGATATCCCTTATCTGGCCCTTTTGCTAGGAATATATTGCTTTATTCCTAGCCGGCCTGAAAAGGGTACCAGGGACTCATCGACACATATATTCTGATCGGGGAGATAGACTTCTGCAAATTGTTGAGAAAAGAAATTTATCAGTGGGCGAATTTTATATAACTTGTTGTAATTTGGATGATTGTGGGGAGGGCACTGGGTGTTGTCGCTGAAGTGAAGAAAGCGCATTATCATCTTGTATCGGGACCTGGACATTACGGCAGAATAAATGGGCATGTTGTGGAAAAGGTTGGTGGACCAATAGGCATGTCCCTAATTTTTTTTTGGAATTCCCATGTTTATGGTGAGGCCCATAAAGAATTTGAACTCCTCCAAATTCAGATCTCTCCACTCAAACAGGTGGACATATGATGATTGGGGGTTGTTGGCAATATACAGCTGGGCATATAAATTTGTCTGGTCCACAATAAATTGCAGAAAAGTGTCGGGCAAAAACAGATGAAAGCAATCAATCTCTGAGAAATTTTGGGTGTTGGTCTGCACACCTGGCTGTGCTGTGAAAGTGGGAATAATTGGTGATGCCGAGTTGGAAGGCAGCCATGTTAGGTTGGCAAGACCATCTGGCATGTATGCAGAAGCCCTGGCTCTTGGGAGGCGTGACACTCCAGTAGTTGTATTGGAATTTCCTGTGCTGGTACTCATGCGTGATATGGCAGCACTGGTACTGGGTCTGGGCATTTGTTCCTGGGGCCTATCGCCGGCGACAGGGCTGGTACTGGGCATTTGTTCCCAGGGCCTAACGCTGGGGCATCGCTGGTACTGGGCCCGGGAATTTGTTCTTGGGGCCTATTGCTGGCGGCACCACTGGTACTGGGCCTGGGAATATAATCCTGGTTTCCAGAGTGCCGTGCCCTTTTAGGAGGGACCCATTCTTCCTCCAAATCATTTGCCCATTCACTATTCGGTTCAAATGCCGAATTTAATTCGGAATCAGAATTGGAATCTGATGAGAACTCCCAGTTGCTCTCATCGGTCATGGAGAGGATCTGGAACGCCTCCTCACTGTTGTATACTCTTTTGGACATGACGCTGTTGGCCGTGTGACAGGTGGCAGGTGACGGTCACTGATGGGCTGTTCGATGGGTGGCAGGTGATGTTCACTGATAGGTGTTGACGGTGTGACAGGCGATGGTCACTGATGGGTGACAGACCATGGACAGTGAAGGGTGATGGTCACTGACGGAGGATGTCACAGATGGGTGACAGGCCACGGTCACTGATGGGTGCACCGCTGACGGTCACTGATGGGTGATGGGGCACGCACGTTCACTGATGGGTGACATGTGATGGATGACAGGCTACGGTCACTGATGGGTGACGGGTGCACCGCTGATGGTCACTAATGGGTGACGGCTGAGGGTCACTGACGGGTGATGGCTGACGGTCACTGATGGGTGATGGGTGATGGCTGATGGGTGATGGCTGACGGTCACTGATGGGTGACGGGTGATGGCTGACGGTCACTGATGGGTGACGGGTGATGGCTGACGGTCACTGATGGGTGACGGGTGATGGCTGACGGTCACTGATGGGTGACGGGTGATGGCTGACGGTCACTGATGGGTGACGGGTGATGGCTGACGGTCACTGATGGGTGACGGGTGATGGCTGACGGTCACTGATGGGTGACAGGTGATGGCTGGTGGTCACTGATGGGTGACGGGTGATGGCTGATGGTCACTGATAGGTGACAGGTGATGGCTGACAGTCACTGATGGGTGATGGGTGACAGGTGCACCGCTGACGGTCACTGATGGCAGTCCCTTATGTGACAGGTGCACTTTATGGGGTGACTGTTGGGTGACAGATGACAATGGGGGGGCGATGGGGCAAGTGTGGTGTTGGTGCAGACACTACAGAACACAGATCGGTAACCGACTGCTCCTGGCTCTTCTCTCCTCACACTGGAAATGGTGTGTGAGGAGAGAAGAGCTGGTAACAGCTAGTTACCACTTTGTGTTTACATTTAGTGATGGGCTGTGAAAGGATCACAGCCGATCACGTGGGTAAACAGCCGGCCAATGGCTGTTTACCAGCGTCGGTGACGAGCAGTGTTCCTGGGATCGCGCGATCGCGTGCATGCGCCGTGCACATTGGGGTGGAACCATCTGTGATCGGCTGTGACTTCATCATGGCCGATCAGGTGGTAAACAGCCATATCCAATGGCTGTTCACCCCCCTTGGTGGCAAGCGGTGTCTCTGTGACACGCCGCCACTGTAGGAACAGGGAAGCGCGCGCATTCCCTGTTTAAATGGGAGGCCGTCTTATGACGCCCTCCCGCAACGAGAGCCATGCCGCCTGGCCGATATCTGACAGCCGGCGGTCGACAAGCAGTTAAATAATAACAACTGCAATGTCCGAGGTGCAGGCCTGATAATCTTCACCGGCAGTTGGAGCTCATTAGATTTATATCCAATAATACACAGTGATGCATTAACAAACTGATTGGCATAAACAGGCTAATGGTGATCCTTGAAACAGTTGTAGGTACAGTGTTCAATAGAATTGCAGTAAAGTGTTCCCAAGGTAAAGGTGTCTGTACACAGTGTTCCAATAAAGTAACCAAGGAAAGCTTGCAGAAGATGGGCAACTGCCCTCTCACCAATGACTGAACCGAATTAGATGCTTTGCAGACAGCGACCCAGGAAGATACGTCCGTCAATGGAACCGCCAGCAATGACCCACGCGTGCAGAGTGTGGATGAGAGTGATGTCGAACTGCTGAGTTGGTACCGCATAGATGTCTGACAAACAGCAAGCAGAGTTGAGCCTTCCAAGGCCAGGCTGGAATCACTTGAACACCGCATGGTAGGCCGCAACTTTACATAATTCATATATACCAATAAGCTGGGATATTATGAAACTGATGAGCCTGCACTGATTGCCACTGATGAGGCGGCACTTTTAAGCTGCACTGATAAAGCAGCACTGATAGGCCGCACTGGTGGTCTCTGATGAGGCCGCACTGATAAGGCAGCACTTATAGGCCGCTTTGGTGTCCCCCTAAAGAGGACACTGATAAGCTGCACTGATTGGCACTGATAAGTTGCACTGATGGGGCTGCACTGGTGGCCCCTGATAAGCTGCACTGATGAGGCCGCACTGATGAGGCTGCACTGATATGCTGCACTGATACAGCTGCAATGATGAGCACTGACAAGGCTGCACTTTTTATTATTTTATTTGATGATGACTACTATCTCTTAAAATAATAGATACAACATACAAAACAACAAAATATACAAGTAGGCACTTGGTATCCACTTTTAATGTATAGAGAGGAAGAGGTGGAGCTCTAAGAGAAAAAGGGGGAGCCTAAAGAAGAAGGTGTGTGGTTTACAGATGACAGGGAGGGTCTTAAACAGAAAGGGGTGGGTCATATTCAAGAGTGCAAGAGTTTAGTCATGCCTAGGGCAGCACAAAAGCTAAATACACCACTGGGTACAAGAAGGCTTTTGTTTTATTTAACCGTCCCCCTTAAGCCCCTCCCATCGTTACCGCATTTTGGTCACACCCACTGTTCACATTACTCTTCAGCTTAGTGTGCTCAAAGGTGCTCCCTGTCTTTTACAATCATAGCAGCACCCTTGGTACAATTTAAACTATACCCATTCTTTGCTATAGAACAAACAGAGGGTGCACAAGCCTAGTGCATTATCCTTTAAAACATATCTTTTATTGTTAAATAGTAGGTAATATACTCACAGCAGGTGCATCAAAGCTTGTCATAATACATTAGCTTCAAGTAGACATGTGAAATTTGTTTCCATCTGAATATAAATTGGGACGAATTTTTGGATATATCCAAATCCCCGAATTAAATAGTAATACATTTTGTTTAAATTAGTTTATTTTGGTTCGTATATTCATTTTCTAACGAATTCCAAATTTTCATAACGATTAGAATTCGGACTGGTCAAAAAATGATTGACCGATTTTAATTCTGTGTGAAGAATAGGGATGAGCTTCGAGACAAACCCATGTTCAACTCGAACATTGCATGTCGAATGGGCCATTCGCGCCAAATTCGAATGGCGCATCACGGCCCATAATTCACTGCGGCATCACAGTGCATTGCTGGTTGATGATTGGCCAAGCATGCACTATGACTCGCATGCTTGGCCAATCACAGCGCCGCCTGTACAGAGAGTCATAATTGGACAAAGCCAGGGTGGCTTTGGCCAATTATGGCTCGGGGGGTTTAGTACACGCCCCATACCATATAAGGCCGCCTGCACGTCGGCCCTGTGTAGTGTGTTCCGGCATTGAGAGAGAGAAAGACAGTGTCATTTGATTTAAGTCAGATAGAGTAGGCAGGCTAGTCAGTTAGCTGCACTTACAGTGTATTGTGTGTGTGTGTGTGTGTATATATATATATATATATATATATATATATATATATATATATACACACATACATACACACACACACACACACACACACACACTAGCTAGATCCGATCCTGTTATTCTCTTCCTACTGACAGGCAGGCAGGTGTTTTTACAGTATTTACAGCTACCTGTAGAAAATTGCTGGTGTTGTTCTGATCCTATTAGTCCTATTAGCTACAGTATTTACAGTTAGTGTAGTGCGTCCTCTGCACAGTGTGCACCTAAAACTACCTGAAGAAAATTGGTGGTGTTCTTCTGATCCTATTAGTACCGCAGGCAGCTGCAGTATTTACAGTTAGTGTAGTGCGTCCTCTGCACAGTGTGCACCTAAAGCTACCTGAAGACAATTGCTGTTGTTCTGATCCTATTAATACCACAGGCAGGCAGCTACAGTATTTACAGTTAGTGTACTGTGTCCTCTGCCCAGTATGCACCTAAAGCTACCTGAAGAAAATTGGTGGTGTTCTAGTTTGTGGAATGTGCGGTTGCTCAGTGGCAGGTTCCCAAAGCCACTTTTTCTCATGGAAGGTGATTCCAGCTCTCTACCGGCATGTGGAAGGCAATGTCTTGACCTCGCTGGACAGGGCGGTCAGCGGTAAGGTGCATATTACCGCTGACTCATGGTCCAGCAGGCATGGACAGGGACATTACCTATCTTTCACCGCACACTGGGTGACTCTTCTGGCAGCTGGGAAGGATGCAGGACAGGGTGCAGTAGTGTTGGAGGTTGTTCCGCAACCACGCCTCCAAAATTCTACTAGTGGTGATTCTGCCACACCTATCTCCTCCACCCTCTCCTCTTCTTCTTCCTCCATGGCCTCTTCCTGTGCTGATTTGTCCTCGGAACCAGTGGTGCTCCGTAGGCATTCAAGGGGCTACGCAAGCACGTAGGCAATAAAATGCCATGCGGTGCTTGAGCTGGTGTGCTTGGGGGACAGGAGCCACACTGGGGCAGAGATTCTGTCAGCTCTACAGGGGCAGGTTCAGATGTGGTTGACGCCACGCCAGCTTAAGGCAGGTATGGTGGTTTGCGACAATGGCACCAACCTCCTCTCCGCCCTCCGACAGGGACAACTGACCCATGTGCCCTGTTTGGCTCACGTCCTTAACTTGGTGGTGCAGCGGTTCTTGGGCAGGTACAGGGCTTACAGGATGTCCTGAAGCAGGCCAGGAAAGTCTGTGTGCATTTCCGCAAGTCAATGCCAGTGCTCGGCTGGCTGACCTCCAAAAGGAATTTAATCTGCCCAAGAACCGCCTAATCTGTGACATGTCCACCAGGTGGAACTCACGTTGGCCATGCTGCAGCGGCTGCACACGCAGCAGAGGGCCATCAATGAGTACCTATGCGACTATGGCACCAGGACAGGGTCAGGGGAGCTTGTTTTTTTTCCCCACACCAGTGGGCTATGATCAGGGATGCATTTACTGTCCTGTCACCATTTGAGGAGGCCACATGGATGTTGAGCAGTGACAGTGCATGCATCAGTGACACTGTCCCTCTTGTCCACCTGTTGGAGCACACGCTGCGTGGAATAATGGACAGGGCACTTGAGGCAGAACAGAGGGACGAGGAGGAGGACTTCCTTACCTCTCAAGGCCCCCTTTATCCAGACAGTATTCCTGCGTGCCCGCCGATCATACAGAAAGAGGACGAGGAGGAGGAGGAAGAGGAGGAATGTGTCAGCATGGAGGTGGAGCCTGGCACTCAGCATCAGCAGCAGTCTTCAAGGGATCATTTACAGTCCAAAGAAACCCATGGACTACGTGGCTGGAAGGAGGTGGCTGCGGATCATGTCGTCCTTAGTGACCCAGAGGACTCTGGACCGAATGCCTCAGCAAACCTACGCTGCATGGCCTCCCTGATCCTGCAAAGCCTGCAGAAGGATCCTCGTATTTGTGGTATCAAGGGGAGGGATGATTACTGGCTAGCAACCCTCCTTGATCCACGTTACAAGGGTAAGGTTGCAGTCATTATCTTGCCGTCGCAGAGGAAGCAGAGAATGAAACATCTTCAGGAGGCCTTGCAGAAAGGTTTGTGCAACGCGTTTCCAGAGCCTGGGAGGTTGCAATTTCCTGGTCCTCCTGGACAACGTTTTGCTGAGGCTTCGGTCAGTCACAGAAGGAGCGGTGGAGAAGGTGGCCATCTGACCGATGCGTTCAGACAATTTTTTAGTCCGCAGCCCCAAGGTCTGATCGTTTCCAGTAATCATCGCCAACGTCTGATTCACATGGTGCAGGATTACCTAGGGGCAAGATCAGACTTGGACACCTTTCCCACCGAAAATCCTCTGGGTTACTGGGTGTTGAGGATGGATCACTGGCCAGAGCTTGCACAGTATGCAGTTGAGCTACTGGCCTGTCCTATATCCAGCATTCTTTCGGAACGCACATTTAGTGCTGCTGGAGACTTTGTAACCAATCACAGGGTGCGCCTTTCCACTGAATCGGTCGATTGGCTGAACTTTATAAAAATGAATCAGTCCTGGATCACCAGCTACCAAGCACCTGATGCTGATGTACCCGATTGATATTTGTCACAATCCTCTTCCTCCTCAATTTTCATGCTGATATCTTGCAAGAACATTTTTGGTTCTGGGCACCGCCACCAGTGGCCAAGGCCCAATTTTTCTGCCCCTGTTTAACAGGGGCATGTAATTACAATTTTTGATGCAATACTTTGCAGCAGGGCTCATTCCTGCGCTCCAACTAGAGTATCTGTGAGGAATTGCAGTGTTGTGGCACCAGTGCCCAAGGCCCAAATTTTTAGCCCCTGTTTAACAGGGGCGTATAATTACAATTTTTGATGCAATACTTTGCAGCAGGGCTCATTCCTGCGCCCCAACTATAGCATCTATGAGGGGTTGCAGTGTTGTGGCACCAGAGCCTAAGGCCCAATTTTTCTGCCCCTGTTCAACAGGGACATGTAATTACAATTCTTGATCTAATATTTCACAGCAGGGCCCGTTCCTGTGCCCAGCACCAAGAGTAACTGTGAGGGCTTACAGTGTTGTGGCAACACCAACACCTAAGGCCCCAATTTCTGCAGAGTATATAGGGCAGGCCCCTACTTTCAAACATCCAACTTACAAATGACTCCTAATTGTAAATGGAAGGAGACAACAGGAAGTGAGATGAAATCTACCCCTAGGAAGGGAAATTCTCTCCTGTAAGAGTTAATATGGGAAAAACGTGTCTCCTCTTCACTGATGCTTTATCACCAATCCTTGTTTCACTAAAAACCCCACATTTTCAAAAAACATTTGTCATTGGGACAGAAAGTGAGGTGAAATCTTCTGAAGAGGTGCACAGACAGCAAAACAAATGTTACAGAGGGGATAACCCTTCCCTATGTTTTCCAAAAAGCTTAAAAATAGATTTTTTGGCTGGAGCTACACTTTGTACCAGTTCAAAATTACAAACAGATTCTACTTAACAACAACCTACAGTCCCTGTCTTGTTTGCACCGCCTGTATACTGCTGTTCAGAGTATATAGGGCTTGGGGGCCCCACGCCTTTCCTTTTTTTAATTTGGGTGCGGGGTTCCCCTTAATATCCATACAAGACCCAAAGGGCCTGGTAATGGACTGGGGGGTGGGGGGTACTCATGCCGTTTGTCTCACTGATTTTCATCCATATTGCCGGGACCCGACATTACATTAAAGCTGCAAGCAGTTTTAAATGACTTTTATGCCCCGTACATACGGTCGGACATTGATCGAACATTCCGACAACAAAATCCATGGATTTTTTCCAACGGATGTTGGCTCAAACTTGTCTTGCATACAACACACGGTCACACGAAGTTGTCGGAAAATCCGATCGTTCTGAACGTGGTGACGTAAAACACGTACGTCGGGACTATAAACGGAGCAGTAGCCAATAGCTTTGATCTCTTAATTTATTCTGAGCATGCGTGGCACTTTGTGCGTCAGATTTGTGTACACACAATCGGAATTTCCGACAACGGATTTTGTTGTCGGAAAATTTTATAGAAAGCTCTCAAACTTTGTGTGTCGGAAATTCCGATGGAAAATGTGTGATGGAGCCCACACACGGTCGGAATTTCCGACAACCAGGTCCTATCACACATTTTCCGTCGGAAAATCCGACCGTGTGTACAGGGCATTATTCCTTTAAAAATGTCATTTTGTGCAGGGACTGTTCTAAGCACGGGAAACACGCTGCACTTTACAGGCATACTATAGACACCCCCCAGGTATGATATTTAAAGGAATATTTCACTTTTTTTTTTTTTTCTTCACTTTAAGCATCATTAAAATCACTGCTCCCGAAAAAAACGGCTGTTTTTTAAAACTTTTTTTTGCATTGATACATGTCCCCTGGGGCAGGACTTGGGTCCCCAAACCCTTTTTAGGACAATAACTTGCATATTAGCCTTTAAAATTAGCACTTTTGATTTTGAATGTTCGAGTCCCATAGACTTTAATTGGGTTCTAAAGTTTGCGCAAACTTTTGGTCCATTCGCAGGTTCTGGTGCGAACCGAACCGGGGGGGGGGGGTGTTCGGCTCATCCCTAGTGAAGAATAGCTGGTTGTTAAGGAGCAGGCTGGAAAGCCAATCGCCACGTGCTTAACAACTGATGACTCATCAGCTGTCAGCGGGGTTCTCCACTGACCTATGAAATGTAAACAAAAGAATGCTGGCAATGAAAAACTCTGAAGAATAACAGCATGGGGTCCCCCCCCCTCCATGGGATTGGAGATGGAGGAGTAGATGGGACTAGAGGAGGACATGGGATGGAGGATATATTAAGTTGTAAGAGTTTGTTCGCACTTCCTCAAAATACTGACACTTATCAAACGCACCTATAGCGTTAATAGGTGCATTTGCTAAGCATTTAATGAGCGTTAAAAAAATGCTACCCCGAATGCCCTATGTGTTTGCAAACCTTTTTGACACATTAAAACCACAAACGCCTATTATTATTATTATATTATACTGTAATGTACTAACATGCCGCAACCACACAGCAAACGCTCTGCAACCGCATGCCAGCGCGGTTGCGGCGCGCTACCATGGACTTGAATGGGAAGCGTTGAAAGGCTTCAAACGCCTCCAGACTCGACATGCTGTCCATTGCATCATTTGCATAAGCTTTTAAGGGACATTAAAAACATAGATCGTGCCAGGCCTAAAGCTGTATAAGGGGCCCCAACATTTCTGATGGCTGCCCTGCTCATGTCAATTTGACATGCTGTGTTGCTGCAATGTAAAGCATCACAGCCGCGGCATGTGAAAATTTACTCCGACTGTAGTGTAGGCTTTAGGTGGGTGGTAAAACCGCAGCTCAACTGCCTGTTTTTCACCACTCCCCAGCTGCCCATGTAAAAGAGGCCTAATGCAGCCACCATATTTAAGAACTGGTAAGCTGCAATAGATATTTTTTTTTGTGTATGGGTTTAGCTATGCTTTAATGCTATAACGAGGCTGCCCAGTAGTACACATTACTAACATGAGCCTGCTGCAGAGCCTAAGCATTCCAGCCCTCCCCCTTTCCTCGTGGTAGCTGTATGTGCTGGCTGTACCCAGGGCGGACCCTCCCTAGGCTCTGATTTTACTTAATTTGCATGCTTCCTCTTAAAACCAATTCTAGTACAAAGTGAAACTACAATCTTTTTTGTGAAAACTTACTTTTATCGTCTGCCAGAACCCCTAGTAAGAAGCCATTAGATCCTTGCTCCCCTATACATTATAAGTAAACACTTTTTGATAAAAGCATATGCTAGCTGGATAGGTCTGATGCGGATTTTTTTTTTATCTTGGATGATGCAACAAGAGCCCCCTTCCCCTATTCTGTTTTATGAAAGGTATGCATGCAATAGCATAAAACTGCAAAAGAGGTGGGAAGGGAACCAACGTTTCCAAGGGTGTCAGATGCTAGATAGACCGTCTGTAAAGTGAGTCTTTTTTCATATATTGTTGTTGCAACTCATCGTGATAAAACAGCGTTCAATTTAGGAGTGGATGGCTAAGTGATGCTCCTTGTCTTTATCTTGCAGCAGCAGCAGCAGCATCACAGAGAGGAGGAGCAAAGGATCCAGGCTCAGTCGATGATATCACTGTGTGGGTTTGTATCTCTACAGCAGCGATCATACTGCTGCTCCCTTTTGCTGTATTCCGAAGCACACCCAGATCACGGAGGAGAGGCACAACATCCCCTACAATTCTTTTGTCTTTTACCAGGTAGGCTCGAGGTTTCTTTCTGTACCATATCAGTTCTTAGGTTTAGCATTTGTCTTTAACCATACAGTGATTTATCCCACAGTAGCTGCTATGTGTCAGTTGAATGAACATACTCCATCTCATTTGCATGCCCTCTACCATTGTATTGTCTGCTTCCTTTATCCTTTTTTCTGGTGAAGAAAATTAGGTAAGAATGTTTCCCAATCTAATGCTGGGATTGATTTTTTCCCCAATATATTAGAACAATACAAGAACAGGGCAGAAAATTGTCCAGTATGATCAGTGTCACAATGGACATGGATATGGGACCATGACTTGCTTTAGGGTATGGTGTATTATTGAATAAAGCACATAGCATACATTGCAAAATTTGACTGGCTGATATATATATATATATATATATATATATATATATATATATATATATATATATATATATATATATATATATATATTAGTATGATAGTATATAACAATGTTTGTGCTGTACATGTATAAACCATATTTATTTAGTAGTAGCAAGTGTAGAGGTGGCCATCATACACTATACAATCTGACTGTATAATCTATAATCTAGTTTGATCGAATGGTTACATGTAACGATCCGATCAAACTATTCTTCACAAAATTGGATAATATGATCAGATCTATGTGTTATCGAAAAAACATTTTGTGTCATTGATCGATTCGGTAATATCATTCTGATTAGACTGGACAGAAAATCCGATCATAGGAAAGTAGATAATTTCATATGATCATTAAGTGTATGGCGCATCTTCTGATCATATTTCTGTTTATACAGTAACTCTATCAACAATGCAATCATATATATATATATATATATATATATATATATATATATATATAAATTGTTCTGTGTATGGCCACCATAACTATATACTGTACAATTTCCTTTTGATCTACCAACACCTATGTTATGTAAAGGCCTTTGTGTTTAAATAGATATGAAATGGATTGTATAGTCTGGGGATATTTAAATGAGATTGTACAATCAGATGGTGGTGTGTATGGTCACCCTTATATCTACCGTTAACTATGTTGTGTAAGGGCCTGCTGACTTGATACAAATTAAATGGATTGTTTAGGTGTGTACTATTACATAGTTTTGGTAAAAGCCCTGAGCCGTGCTGGGCGTTAGCGGTAAAGCACCGCTAGTTATGGCGGCGCTTTACCGTTATTTTAGAGGTGCTTTTCGGCCGCAAGCCGTGCGTTTTAACCCCCGCTATCGGCCGAAGAAAGGGTTAAATGCGCCCGAAAAGCGCCGCTACCGAAGCGAGCTTTGGCAGCGCTGACCATTCATTTTTATGGGCAGGGGCGGTGGAGGAGCAATGTATGCACCGCTCCTTCACCGCCCCAAAGACGCTTCTTGCAAGACTTTTTCTAACGTCCTGAAAGTGCACCGCCCCAGTGTGAAAGCACTCGGGCTCTCACACTGGGGCTGCAGGGGAGGCGTTTTTCAGGAGCTTTACGTGCGCTATATTTAGCCCAAAAGCGCCTGATAAACACACCAGTGTGAAAGAGGTATAAGGCTGGGTTCATTGCGAACCCGCATTCAATTCGCAATAGCAGGAGATTTTAAACAGCTCTCTATGGAGCCGGTTCACACATCTCTGCTGCGAATTTGCACAGGGGTCCTGTGCGTCATTAGGTCCGTTTCAAGTCCGAATTTAGCCAAAAATGAACCCAGCCTTAATGTTAATGGTGGCCATGCACGCTTTGATAAATGTTAGTTTTCTTTTTCAGTCAATCTCTGCTAATAGGAATTATCAATCTATAGTCAACAACCAATGCAATTCATATGACACACAAAAGGAAGCGTGTTTCAAACCGATAGTTGGAAGATATGATCGTATGTTATCGATCACATCTTTGTTTTCAGCATACAGTCTCAAAATCTGATCAATTGAAATACCATCAAGCTCATGAACATAGCATCTCAGTGCTTCTGATTAATGCAACATGATTGATAATTATTTCCACCCCAACCAATTGACTTAGAATTCATTCTTAGAATTCAGCCTAAATCATTCAGAAGAGAAATTAGGCCTATTCTATTGAATCGCTTATCGATCAGATTTAAAAAAAAAGTGTGTATGGCCTCCATTAAGAAAATTTAAGGATTGTAAAATCAGAATGTATAGTGTATGGTCAGCCTAAATTTTGTAAGGGGTCTATTTATATTTTCATCCAGGGTTCACACAACATTTGCACAAGATTCACCAAATTTAACCATACAATTCAAAAAGAAAAAAATATGTATTTAGGTTGAAGGCATGTGAATCTTGGACCCAAACATTGGGAAATAGGCAAAAAAAGAAACCTGGATATTTGAGGTACCACATAGACCCTGTACTTACATTTCCTGACTCATCAGGTGTGGCCAGATAATTCCCTATAAAAGGCAGGCACAAGGGATCAAGAGGGACCCTCCCAGGCATCAAGGGGACTAAAGTGACAAAAAAGCAGATCAATAGGATTCAGATTAATGCATAACAACATCCCAAATTTGGACTGGGTATGAATAAAAGATTCAACCTAATTTTTTCTTGCTGTCACAAGTTGGAACACCCAAAATGGCCACTTACAACCTTGCTTATACCATGTAAAAAGAACCAAAGTGATATTTTGTGTTACCGCCAATAGAGAAAAATAGCACATACATTTTGTGTAATCAACCATCTATACTTCCCTGTCATATCCCAGGTGTCTATTAAGGGTGTAGCTATCTTAAATGTAGGTGGAAGACCGCATTCAGTATACTTAATTCATGGCAATTCCATAAAAGAATAATAGTTCATATATATATATATATATATATATATATATATATATATATACAGTATCTCACAAAAGTGAGTACACCGCTCACATTTTTGTAAATATTTTATAATATCTTTTCATGTGACAACACTGAAGAAATGACACTTTGCTACAATGTAAAGTAATGAGTGTACAGTTTGGATGAGAGCCGGTTCACACGGGGGCGACTTGTCAGGCGACCTAGCCGCCTGACAAGTCGCCTCCTGTTCTGTACAATGGAACCGTTCTAATCGGAGCAACGCAAGTCGCTCCGACTTAGAAGAAAGGTTCCTGTACTACTTTGGGGGCGACTTGAATAGACTTCTATACAGAAATCGTCTTGCAAGTTCCCGTGGCAGTCGTGTGCAGGTCGCCTCGGTGAGGCGACCTGCAATTCGTGCCGCTTCTAGTGTGAACCGGCTCTAACAGTGTAAATTTGCTGTCCACTCAAATTAACTCAACACACAGCCATTAATGTCTAAACCGCTGGCAACAAAAGTGAGTACACCCCTAGAGGAAAATGTCCAAATTGGGCCCAATTACCCATTTTCCCTACCCGGTATCATGTAACTCGTTAGTGTTACAAGGTCTCAGGTGTGAATGGGGAGCAGGTGTGTTAAACTTGATGTGATCGCTCTCACTCTCTCATACTGGTCACGGAAAGTTCAAGATGGCACCTCATGGCAAAGAACTCTCTGAGGATCAGAAAAAAAGAATTGTTGCTCTACATTAAGATAGCCTAGGCTATAGGAAGATTGCCAAGACCCTGAAACTGAGCTGCAGCACGGTGGCCAAGACCATACAGCGGTTTAACCGGATAGATTCAACTCAGAACAGGCCTCACCACGGTCAACCAAAGATGAGTGCACGTGCTCAGCGTCATATCCAGAGGTTGTCTTTGGGAAATAGATATGAGTGCGACCAGCATTGCTGCAGAGGTTGAAGGGGTGGGGGGTCAGCCTGTCAGTGCTCAGACTATACGCCGCACACTGCACCAAATTGGTCTGCATGGCTGCCGTCCCAGAAGGAAGCCTCTTCTAAAGATGATGCACAAGAAAGCCCGCAAACAGTTTGCTGAAGACAAGCAGAGCAGGGACATGGATTACTGAAACCATGTCTTGTGGTCTGATGAGACCAACATAAACATATTTGGTTCAGATGGTGTCAAGCGTGTGTGGCGGCAACCAGGTGAGGAGTACAAGGATAAGTGTGTCTTGCTTACAGTCAAGCATGGTGGTGGGAGTTTCATGGTCTGGGGCTGCATGAGTGCTGCCTGTACTGGGGAGCTACAGTTCATTGAGGGAACAATGAATTCCAACATGTACTGTGACATGCTGAAGCAGAGCATGATTCCCTCCCTTTGGAGACTGGGCTGCAGGCAGTATTTCAACATAACTACCCCAAACACACCTCCAAGATGACCACTGCCTTGCTAAAGAAGATGAGGGTAAAGTTGATGGACTGGCCAAGCATGTCTCCAGACCTAAACCCTATTGGGCATTTGTGGGGCATCCTGAAACAGAAGATGGAGGAGTGCAAGGTTTCTAACATCCACCAGCTCCATGATGTCGTCATGGAGGAGTGAAAGAGGACTCCAGTGGCAACCTGTGAAGCTCTGGTAAACTCCACGCCCAAGAGGGATAAGGCAGTGCTGGAAAATAATGGTGGCCACACAAAATATTAACACTTTGGGCCCAATTTGGACATTTTCAAGTAGGGGTGCACTCACTTTTGTTGCCAGTGGTTTTGATATTAATGGCTGTGTGCTGAGTTATTTTGAGGGGACAGCAAATTGACACTGTTATACAAGCACGAGGGGTGTACTCACTATTGTGAGATACTGTGTGTGTATATATATATATATATATATATATATATATATATATATATATATATATATATATATATATATATACAGTATCTCACAAAAGTGAGTACACCCTCACATTTTTGAAAATATTTTATTTTATCTTTTCATGTGACAACACTGAAGAAATTACACTTTGCTACAATGTAAAGTAGTGAGTGTACAGCTTTATAACAATGTAAATTTGCTGTCCCCTCAAAATTACTCAACACACAGCCATTAATGTCTAAACCGCTGGCAACAAAAGTGAGTACACCCCTAAGTGAAAATGTCCGAATTGAGCCCAAAGTGTCAATATTTTGTGTGGCCACCATTATTTTTCCAGCACTGCTTTAACCCTTTTAGGCATCAGGGCATGGAGTCCACCAGAGCTTCACAGGTTGCCACTGGAGTCCTCTTCCACTCCTCCATGACGACATCATGGAGCTGGTGGATGTTAGAGACCTTGCACTTCTCCACCTTCCGTTTGAGGATGCCCCACAGATGCTCAATAGAGCTTAGGTCTGGAGACATTCTTGGCCAGTCCCTCACCTTTTCCCCTTAGCTTCTTTAGCAAGGCAGTGGTCGTCTTGGAGGTGTGTTTGTGGTCGTTATCATGTTGGACTACTGCCCTACGGCCCACTCTCATTCAAAACTCTCAATACAATAACTAATCATATAACCTGTAACCTGGTTGCCACTGTTCACCATTTATCTACACCTCCTTATAACATTTATACATATTCATTCTTTTCAGTTTTTTTCCTTTTCTCCTCTTTTTTTCCTTTCCCTTGCCTTCCATTACCATAACTGTCCTGCTTTTCCTAATCTTGATCACTATTTACCACTTATCTTCCATTCCTATCCAAAGTAACATTAGAATTACCGTAATCTGATATTTCTGTGTCACTCCTCTATGCTCATAAATTATTTTTTCATAGGGTAGTATTTAATTAACTGCTTTCGTCCATACATTTGCTGAGGGTGGCTTTCAAAGGCTTCGGCTGTAGGGTAATATAAATGCAAATACTTAAATGTATCAACTATCCTAATTGGGGAGTCTATCCCATCCCCCATATGTGTTTCCTGTCATAGTGGCATTAAGACAGATTTCTGCCAATTTATATTTAAACAGGAGAATCCCCCAAAGACATCTATTATATTCATGGCTTCTATTAATGTACTCTGGGAATCCCTCATAGTATGATGTCATCAGCATATAAACCAATATACCTAGTCTTTTCACCTAAAGTGATCCCTCTGTATTTCCCAGACTGTCTAAATCTTAACGCTAAAGTTTCTATTGCTATAGTGAATTGGTGGGGAGATACAGTAAGGGGCATCCCTGTCCAGTCCACCTGTGCAGCCTTACAAGGGGTAATAACAAACCATTCTCCAACAGATTTGACTATTTTTGGTTACAATGCCTTGAAAAAGTATTCGCACCCCTTGAAATTTTCCACATTTTGTCATGTTATAACCAAAAATGTAAATGTATTTGATTGAGGTTTTATGTAATAGACCAACACAAAGTGGCACATAATTGTGAAGGAAAATGATAAATGGTTTTCAATTTTCTTTTTACAAATATGTGAAAAGTGTGGCGTGCATTTATATTCAGCCCCCCACAGTCAATACTTCGTAGAACCACCTTCTGCTGCAATTACAGCTGCAAGTCTTTTTGGGGATTTCTCTACCAGCTTTGCACATCTAGAGACTGACATTCTTGCCCATTCTTCTTTGCAAAATAGCTCAAGTTCTGTCAGATTGGATGGAGAGCGTCTGTGAACAGCAATTTTCAAGTCTTGCCACAGATTATCAATTTAGTTTAGGTCTGTACTTTGAATGGGCCATTCTAACACATGAATATGCTTTGATCTAAACCATTCCATATTAGCACTGCCTGTATGTTTACAGTTGTCCTGCTGGAAGGTGAACCTCCGCCCCAGTCTCAAGTCTTTAGCAGACTCTAACAGGTTTTCTTCTAAGACTGCCCTGTATTTGGCAGTTCCCATCAACTCTGATCAGCTTCCCTGTTCCTGCTGAAGAAAAGCATCCCGCAACATGATACTGCCACCACCACATTTCATGTGGGGATGATGTGTTTAGGGTGATGTGCAATATTGGTTTTCTGCCACACATAGCGTTTTGCTTTTAGGCCAAAAAGTTTAATTTTGGTCTCATCTGACCAGAGCACCTTCTTCCACGTGTTTGCTATGTCCCCAACATGGCTTCTCGCGAACTGCAAACAAGACTGCTTATGGCTGTCTTTCAGCAATGGCTTTCTTCTTGCCACGCTTGCATAAAGGCCAGATTGTGGGGTGCATGACTAATAGTTGTCCTATGGACAGATTCTCCCACCTGAGCTGTGGATCTCTGCAGCTCCTCACCAGTTAACATGGGCCTCTTGGCTGCTTCTCTGAATAATGCTCTCCTTGCCTGGCCTGTCAGTTTAGGTGGATGGCCATGTCTTGGTAGACATTTTTTTCGGATGATGAATTGAACAGTGCTCCATGAGATGTTCAAAGCTTGGGATATTTTTTTTTATAACCTAAGCCTGCTTTAAACTTCTCCACGACATTATCCACATATTCACAGAACAGCTGTATTTATACTGAGATTAAATTACACACAGGTCGACTCTATTGACTAATTAGGTTACCTCTGAAGGCAATTGGTTCCACTAGATTTTAGTTAGGGGTATCAGACTAAAGGGGGCTAAATACAAATGCATGCCACACTTTTCAGATATTTATTTGTAAATAATTTTGAAAACCATTTATCAATTTTGTGCCACTTTGTGTTGGTTTATCACATAAAAATCCCAATTGTAACATGACAAAATGTTGAAAATTTTAAGAGGTATGAATACTTTTTCAAGGCACTGTATATAATCTACCAACCATCTTATACATTTTTCCCCAAATCCAAATCTCCTCCATTGCCACCTGTAAAAACAGCCACTCTATAGAGTCAAAGATAATTGTTTCCACCATTGTAAGACCAGGTGTCTGTTGCCAACATCTGGGTTATTATAGGAAAAAAATCAGGCAATTGGGATTTTAACCACTTCAGCCCCAGAAGGATTTACCCCCTTCCTGACCAGAGCACTTTTTACAATTTAACACTGCGTCGCTTTAACTGCTAATTGCGCGGTCATGCAATGCTGTACCCAAACAAAATTTGCGTCCTTTTGTTCCCACAAATAGAGCTTTCTTTTGATGGTATTTGATCACCTCTGCGGTTTTTATTTTTTGCGCTATAAACGGAAAAAGACCGAAAATTTTGAAAGAAAAACGATATTTTCTACTTTTTGTTATAAAAAAAATACAATAAACTCAATTTTAGTCATACATTTAGTCCAAAATGTATTCAGCCACATGTCTTTGGTAAAAAAAATGTCAAGCGTATATTTATTGGTTTGCGCAAAAGTTATAGCGTTTACAAACTAGGGTACATTTTCTGGAATTTACACAGCTTTAAGTTTATGACTGCCTATCTCATTTCTTGAGGTGCTAAAATGGCAGGGCAGTACAAACCCCCCCCCCCCCCCAAATGACCCAATTTTGGAAAGTAGACACCCCAAGGAAATTGCTGAGAGGCATATTGAGCCCATTGAATATTAGTATATTAATTTTTTTCAAGTGATTGAATAATGACAAAAAAAAAAAAACAAATTTACAAAAAGTTGTCACTAAATGATATATTGCTCACACAGGCCATGGGTATACGTGGAATTGCACCCCAAAATACATTTAGCTGCTTCTCCTGAGTATGGGGATACCAAATGTGTGGGACTTTTTGGGAGCCTAGCCGCGTACGGGCCCCGAAAACCGAGCACTGCCTTCAGGATTTCTAAGGGCATAAACTTTTGATTTCACTCCTCACTACCTATCACAGTTTTGAAGGCCATAAAATGCCAGGACAGTTCAACCCCCCCCCCCCCCATGACCCCATTTTGGAAAGATGACACCCCAAGCTATTTGCTGAGAGGCATGTTGAGTCCATGGAATATTTTATAGTTTGCCACAAGTTGCGGGAAAATGACAAACTTTTTTTTTTTTTTGCACAAAGTTGTCACTAAATGATATATTGCTCAAACATACCATGGGCATATGTGGAATTACACCCCAAAATACATTCTTTTGCTTCTCCTGAGTATGGGAATACCACTTGTGTGGGACTTTTTGGGAGCCTAGCTGCGTACGGGGCCCCGAAAACCAAGCACCACCTTCAGGATTTCTAAGGGCGTAAATTTTTGATTTCACTCCTCACTACCTATCACAGTTTCCAAGGCCATAAAATGCCAAGATGGCACAAAACCCCCCCAAATGACCCCATTTTGGAAAGTAGACACCCCAAGCTATTTGCTGAGAGGCATGGTGAGTATTTTGCAGCTCTCATTTGTTTTTGAAAATTAAGAAAAATTTTTTTTGTCTTTTTTCAATTTTCAAAGCTTTGTGACAAAAAGCGAGGTCTGCAAAATACTCACCATACCTCTCAGCAAATAGCTTGGGGTGTCTCCTTTCCAAAATGGGGTAATTTGGGTGAGGTTTGTGCCATCTGGGCATTCCATGGCCTTCGAAACTGTGATAGGCAGTGAGGAGTGAAATAAAAAATTTACACCCTTAGAAACCCTGAAGGCGGTGCTTAATTTTTGGGGTCCCATGTGCGGCTAGGCTCCCAAAAAGTCAGACATGTGGTATCCCTGTACTCAGGAGAAGCAACAGAATGTATTTTGGGGTGTAATTTCACATATTCCCATGGCATGTTTGAGCAATATATCATTTAGTGACAACTTTGTGCAAAAAAGAAAAATTGCCTTTTTCCCGCAACTTGTGTCACAATATAAAATATTTCATGGACTCGACATGCCTCTCAGCAAATAGCTTGGGGTGTCTACTTTCCAAAATGGGGTCATTTGGTTGTGTTTTGAACTGTCCTGGCATTTTATGCACAACATTTAGAAGCTTATTTCACACATCACCCACTCTTCTAACCACTTGAAGACAAAGCCCTTTCTGACACTATTTGTTTACATGAAAAAATTAATTTTTTTTGCAAGAAAGTTACTTTGAAACCCCCAAACATTATATATTTTTTTAAGGCAAAGGCCCTACAGGTTAAAATGGTGGGTGTGTCATTTTTTTTTTCATACAGTATTTGCGCAGCGATTTTTCAAACGCATTTTTTGGGGAAAAAACACACTTTTTTAAATTTTAATGCACTAAAACACACTATATTGCCCAAATGTTTGATGAAATAATAAAGAAGATCTTAGGTCAACTACATTGATACCAAACATGACATACTTTAAAATTGCGCACAAACGTGCATTGGTGACAAACTACATACATTTTTAAAAGCCTTTAAAAGCCTTTACAGGTTACCACTTTAGATTTACAGAGGAGGTCTGCTAAAATTACTGCCCTCGCTCGATCTGACCTTCGCGGTGATACCTCACATGCATGGTGCAATTGCTGTTTACATTTGACGCCAGACCAACGCTTGCGTTCACCTTTCTGCGAGAGCAGGGGGGGACAGGGGTGCTTTTTTTTTTTTTTTTTTCTATCTTACTTTTAAACTGTTCCTTTCATTTTTTTTTTTTTTTTTTTTTTTAATCATTTTTATTGTTATGTCAGGGAATGTAAATATCCCCTACGATAGCAATAGGTAGTGACAGGTACTCTTTTTTGAAAAAGATCTAAAATGCTCGTAGCTTCCGATTTCTTAGGCCATAGAGATGATTGGAGCCATTCTGGTCTCTCATCAGCTCTATGGTCAGCTGGCGTAATCACCGGCTGCATTCTCAGGTTCCCTGCTGAGACAGGAGCCAGAGAAAAACATGGAAGACGGTGGGAGGGGGGGACATTCCCACCCACTGCTTGTAAAAGCAGTCTAGAGGCTAATTAGCCGCTAGGATTGCTTTAACATGAAAGCCGACCGCTGGCTGAAAAGAATGATACCAAGATGATACCTAAACCTGCAGGCATCATTCTGGTATAACCACTCAAATTCCAGCAACATACCAGTACGTTGTTGGTCCTTGTTGGGCATATATTGTAATCTTTTTTTTTTTTCATGCAGCCTGTGGGCTGAACAAAAAAGAGATTGATTAGTGGGTATGCCCACCATTAGAATACCTCCCTTCATCCACCCACTTCTAATGATGGGCATACATGCACCATTTATATATGCCGAAGCATGGGGGCATCCGCCCAAAAAGTTAGGAGCAAATCGCTCCTCCTCCCCTGCTGCCCCCATGCTTCGGCATATATCACCTCCGCTGGAGTCACAGCTTTATATATCGTGGGAGCAAACGCTGTTGCTGTCAAGATAAATAAATCCACGCTGCAGCTGAATGGCGTACCTGAAAACAAAAAAATGGTTAACAATAAAACACAGTAAACAGTAAAGTATAAAAAATTACATACCCGAAAAGCAAACATGATAAAACATAACAATAAAACATTGCAAAATAGAATACAGTAAAAAAGTGCAGAATAGAGAGAGAATTAGAGAGAGAGAGAACAATAAAACGACAACTATTTTTTTTTATTTTTATTTTATATATATTTTTTTTTACACTTTTTTTTGTAACTGTAACTTTTATAACTGTAACTGGTTCCAGGTTCGGGTCTCTCAAAATGCAATGGCATCTTGGGAGACCCTGTGAAAGTGTGCCTACTCTGTGCAATGCTGTACCCTACGCTAATACTCAACTAGTGTATGGTAGCGTTCAAAACATTCACCAATGCAAAGACCAGGATTGTCAGGACAGAAAGGACGCGCTTGCTCAGACAAGACATCTTTTTTGGAGGGGGTTCAGTGGGTAGGGGTACTCGGGAGGACATAAAGAAAATGCCTTTCATGCAGCCGACTGCATTTGGTTGGGGATGTGAATGGGTACGGGTGCCGCAGAAGTGGTGGGTTCCCAATTAGGATTGGCAAATGCAGCGGGAAGGGCATTATGGGCACGATGGGCCTGTGTTTGTCTTCTTCTTGGTGGCAGTGGGACACTACTTGTGCTTGCCACCTCACCAGCTTGAACTGCACTTATGGGACTCGCCACGTCACCAAGTGTTACTGCAGTGCTGGTTTGACTACGACCGGGGTGTACTAGGCCGCTGGTGCTTGCCAGTTCACCAAAACGCTGTTAGCGATCGCAGGGATCAGGCCTGAATGCTGCGTTTAGTGTTTTGTAAGTGACAGTGATCGATCGATACTGCACTTGGGTGTGCTGGGCTGGGCCGGGCAGAGGGGCAAAACGCAGGTGCTAGCAGGTATCTGGGCTGATCCCGCTAACACTGCGTTTTTGGGAACCCTAAACTGCTGGGGACTCTAGTATAGATCTGATCTGATCAGATATTGATCCGTTCAGATACTATACCACTAAGGGAGGTGTATGGTGCGTGCGTGGGTGTTAATGCTACCGGCGCTAACCTGACGCTGCCTGGGGCGACGCAGACCCTATCTGACCCTAAAACCTAATTTATATCACCGCCAGGCGATCGGGGGGCTAAAACCTTTATTAGGTAATAAACGGCGGGTGCCCTGACACTATAAAAAATAAACTAACCAGCATCACCTGTAACAGTTATACGGTGATCACTTGTGAAAGGATTAACTAGGGGGCAATCAAGGGGTTAAAACCTTTATTAGGTAGTATATGGGGGTCCCTGACGCTAAAAAAAGCTGATGGCGAACCTATATATTTACCTCCCTAACTAGCGTCACCAGTGACACTAATACAGCGATCAGAAAAACGATTGCTTAGTGACACTGGTGACGGGGGGTGATCACGGGGTTAAAACTTTATTAGGGGGGGTTAGGGGGGTACCCTAGACCTAAAGGGGGCTAACACTAACTGCCCTACCACTTATAACTGAACGGAAAATACCGAGCCGAGGAGCGATGACATCACTTCCTCTGCCGCTGTTTACTATACAGCAGCAGAGGAAGAATCTCATTCGTTGGGAGCGATCGCGAGAGGGTGGCCACGAATGAGTGGTCTCCCCCTCAGCCTGGATCGCTCCCCTAACGAAGCCGACCGCCTCGGGCTCCAGAGGGGCGCGATGCAGATCACGTACCAGGTACGTGATTTTGCCTGCCCGTGCCATTCTGCCACAGTATATCTGCGTTAGGCGATCGGCAAGTGGTTAACGGGGCAACCAGTACACCAAACATATAGATTAAAATATATTCCTTTATTATTCCTTTTTTTAATTAAAGGGATATGTTTGGTGTACTGGTTGCCCTTTAGCCACTTTAACCAATGACAGAGCAATCACAATGCAAACAATCCGGGTCAGGTCAGCTCTCTCCTCTCCTCACACTGTAGTTTGCAAGGAGAGGAAGGAGATTGAGTGAAGCACAGTAAGTCTAATTGATTTTGACTGTGCTTCACAGTGCCCCCTGTGCCACTACGCTGCCCATCAGTGCCCCCTGTGCCACTACAGTGCCCCCTGTGCAATTACAGTGCCATATCAATGCCACCTGTGCCACTACAGTTTCCAAAAGTTCCCCCTGTGCCCATCAGTGCCACTGCAATGCTTATCAGTGCCACATCAGTGCCACTACAGTGTGCATCTGTGCCTACAGTGCCACATCAGTGCCCAATCAGTGCCACTACGGTGCCCATCAGTGCCACATCAGTGCTCCTCAGTGCCACTACAGTGCTCATCTGTGCCCTACAGTACCAACAGTACCCATCAGTGCCACTACAGTGCTCTACAGTGCCATTACAGTGTTCATCCGTGCCACTACAGTGCCCAATAGTGCCCATAAGTGAGCGCTCATCAGTGCCATCCTATCAGTGGATCCTGGAGATGCTACTTGCATGTTGCGCCTCTGTATGTGGCCAGGCTGTGTAAAAGTCTCACACGTGGTATTGCCATACTCTGGAGGAGTAGCAGAATGTTTTGAGGTGTAATTTTTGCTATGTACATGCTAGGTGTTAGAAATATTTTATAAATGAACAACTTTGGGTAAAAAAAAAATAGTTTGCATTTTCTTTCCACATATTTCAAAAACCTGTGGAAAAAAAATGAAATGTTCAAAAGACTTATAATGCCTCAGAATATACAGTTGCAATAAAAAGTATGTGAACCCTTTTGGAATGATATGGATTTCGGCACAAATTGGTCATAAAATGTGATCTGATCTTCATCTAAGCCACAACAATAGACAATCACTGTCTGCTTAGACTAATAACGCACAAAGAATTAAATGTTACCATGTTTTTATTGAACACACCATGTAAACATTCACAGTGCAGGTGGAAAAAGTATGTGAACCCTTGGATTTAACCACTTGACCACTGGGCACTTAAACCCCCTTAATAACCAGACCAATTTTCAGCTTTCGGTGCTCTCACACTTTGAATGACAATTACTCAGTCATGCAACACTGTACCCAAATGAAATTTTTGTCCTTTTTTTCACACAAATAGAGCTTTCTTTTGGTGGTATTTAATCACCGCTGGGTTCTTTATTTTTTGCGCTATCAAAGAAAAAAGACCGAAAATTCTGTAAAAAATGCATTTTTCTTCGTTTCTGTTATAAAATTTAGCAAATTAGTAATTTTTTCTTCATATATTTTGGCCAAAATTTATACCGCTACATATCTTTGGTAAAAATAACCCAAATTGGTGTATATTATTTGGTCTTTGTGAAAGTTATAGAGTCCACAAGCTATGGTGCCAATCTCTGAAAATTGATCACACCTGAATTACTGACGGCCTATCATTTCTTGAGACCCTAACATGCCAGAAAAGTACAAGTACCGCCAAATGACCCCTTTTTGGAAAGAAGACATTGCAAGGTATTTAGAAAGATGCTGATGAGTTTTTTGAAGTTGTCATTTTTTCCCACAATTCTTTGCAAAATCAAGATTTTTTTTTCACAAAATTGTCATATTAGCAGGTTATTTCTCACACACAGCATATGCATACCACAAATTACACCCCAAAACACATTCTGCTATTACTCCCGAGTACGGCAATACCACATGTGTAAGATTTTTACACAGCGTGGCCACATACAGAGGACCAACATGCAGGGAGCACCATCAGGCAGGGAGCACCCAGGCCAATTCTGACATTTCTCTCCTACATGTAAAAAACAAAATTTATTTGCTAGAAAATTACATAGAACCCCAAAACATTGTATATATTTTTTTAGCAAAGACCCTAGAGAATACAATGGCGGTCGTTGCAACTTTTTATCTCACATGATATTTGTGCAGCAACTTTTCGAACGCTTTTTTTTGAAAAAAAAAAACAATTTTGTGCTTTAAAAAAAATATAGTAAAGTTAGCCCAATATTTTTGCATAATGTGAAAGATGAAGTTATGCCGAGTAAATAGATACCTAACATGTCACCCTTCAGTATTGCACACGCTCGTGGAATGGCACAAAACTTCGCTACTTAAAAATCCCCATAGGAGATGCTTTAAAATTTTTTACTGGTTACATGTTGTGAGTTACAGAGGAGGTCTAGGGCCAAAATTATTGCTCTCGCTCTACCGATCGCAGCGATACCTCACATGTGTGGTTTGAACACCATTTTCATATGTGGGCGCAACTTACGTATGCGTTCGCTTCTGCATGCGAGCACACGGGGACACGGGGAAATTTTTTTTTTTTTTTTTATTGTTCATTTTACTTTATTTATTTTAGTTTGAGGCTTTTTTCCAAAAAATAAATTTTTTGATCACTTTTATTTCTATTACAAGGAATGTAAACATTCCCTGTAATAGGAATATGGCATGACAGGTCCTCCTTACAATGAGATATGGGGTCAATAAGACCCCACATCTCACCTCTAGGCTGGGAAGCCTGAAATAAAAAAAAAAAAGATCCTGGCTTTGATCTTAGCGGTGAGTCGGTAGAAGCACCTGAGGGCGGCGAGAGGGGGGAGACGTCCCCTCTCGCCTCCCGTAAGAACGATCAAGCAGTGGAACAGCCGCTATGGTCATTTTTATGGTGTAGGGAATCGCCGGCTGAAAAAGCTGATATCTGAATGATGCCTGTAGCTGCACCCATCATTCAGATATCCCCGCACAAAGTCAAGGACGTCGTATGACGGCCGGCGGGCGGGAAGTGGTTAAAACACATTTTTTTAACACAAAATTGTCAATTTATACAGTATTTCTAACACATAGCATGTACATACCAAAAATGACACCCCAAAATAGATTCTCCTACTCCTCCTGAATATGGCGATACCACATGTGTGAGACTTCCACAGCCTGGCCACATACAGAGGCCGAGTACAGCCGAGCATGGCTGAGCATGGCTGAGCATGGCTGGGTATGGCAGAGTATGGCTGGGTATGGCAGAGTATGGCTGGGTATGGCAAAGTATGGCTGGGTATCACCGAGTATTGCAGAGTATGGCGGGGTATTGCAGAGTATGGCGGGGTATTGCAGAGTATTGCGGGGTATTGCAGAGTATTGCGGGGTATTGCAGAGTATTGCGGGGTATTGCAGAGTATTGCGGGGTATTGCAGAGTATTGCGGGGTATTCCGGGGTATTGCGGGTCATTGCAGAGTATTGCGGGTCATTGCAGAGTATTGCGGGTCATTGCAGAGTATTGCGGGTCATTGCAGAGTATTGCGGGTCATTGCAGAGTATTGCGGGGCATTTCAGAGTATTGCGGGGCATTTCAGAGTATTGCGGGGCATTTCAGAGTATTGCGGGACATTGCAGAGTATTGCAGGGCATTGCACAGGGTATTGCAGAGTATTGCACAGGGTATTGCAGAGTATTGTGGGGTATTGCACAGGGTATTGCGGGGTATTGCAGAGCATTGTGGGGTATTGCACAGGGTATTGCGGGGTATTGCAGAGTATTGCACAGGGAATTGCAGAGCATGGGGGTGATGGCTGAGCATGGAGGGATGGATGGATGTGACTGTACATGTCACTGAGCTGCGCTGTGGGCACTACACATCCAGCCCACAGCACGGCTCCCATCCGATCCCTCCCCCTCTGTACTGATCGGTACAGAGAGGGGAGGGAGGAACCAGCGTCATGACATGACGCCGGTTTGTTTACATGTGATCGCTCCGTCATTTGACGGAGCGATCACATGGTAAACGGCCGCGATCAGCCATTCCGTTGTTGATTTACTTCTATGCTTTGGGTCATTGTCCTGTTGCAACACCCATCTTCTGTTGAGCTTCAGCTGGTGGACAGATGGCCTTAAGTTCTCCTGCAAAATATCTTGATAAACTTGGGAATTCATTTTTCCTTCGATAATAGCAATCCGTCCAGGCCCTGAAGCAGCAAAGCAGCCCCAAACCATGATGCCCCCACCACCATACTTCACAGTTGGGATGAGGTTTTGATGTTGGTGTGCTGTGCCTCTTTTTCTCCACACATAGTGTTGTGTGTTTCTTCCAAATAACTCAACTTTGGTTTCATCTGTCCACAGAATATTTTGCCAGTACTGCTGTGGAACATCCAGGTGCTCTTGTGCAAACTGTAAACGTGCAGCAATATTTTTTGGGACAACAGTGGCTTCCTCTGTGGTATCCTCCCATGAAATCCATTCTTGTTTAGTGTTTTACATTTCGTAGATTCGCTAACATGAATGTTAGCATATGCCAGAGACTTTTGTAAGTCTTTAGCTGACACTCTAGGATTCTTCTTCACCTCATTGAGCAGTCTGCGCTGTGCTCTTGCAGTCATCTTTACAGGATGCCCACTCCTAGGGAGAGTAGCAGCATTGCTAAACTTTCTCCATTGATAGACAATTTGTCTTACCGTGGACTGATGAACAGCAAGGCTTTTGGAGATACTTTTATAACCCTTTCCAGCTTTATGCAAGTCAACAGTTCTTAATCGTAGGTCTTCTAAGAGCTCTTTTGTGCGAGGCATCCTTCACATCAGGCAATACTTCTTGTGAAAAGCAAACCCAGAACTGGTTTGTGTTTTTTATAGGGCAGAGCAGCTGTTACCAACGCCTCCAATCTTATCTCATTGATTGGACTCCAGTTGGCTGACACCTCACTCCAATTAGCTCTTGGAGAGCTCATTAGTCTAGGGGTTCACATACTTTTTCCACCTGCACTGTGAATGTTTAAATGGTGTGTTCAATAAAAACATGGTAACATTTAATTCTTTGTGTGTTATTAGTTTAAGCAGACTGTGATTGTCTATTCCTAATTGTATACTTTATAGGAACAAATGAGAGGATAAGTACAGCGCTGAGCTAGACCAAAGAGGACACTAGGATAGCAGCTAACACACCTATAGACTCAAGGTAAATAATAACAACAAAAATAAAAGTGTAGTGCTATATACTAGACAGGCGTATAAATCAAAAACCCCAACCCATAAGTGCATACACACAGTAACTAATAACCTTATCACACCATGTATGACCATAAATATGGATTACACAATAAAGTTACACTGTGTTTTTCAGCATAACAATAAGGTGAAACAATGAATAATAAACCTTATTGGTAAATATAACTAATATTTAGAAAACCGTGACGGTTCCATAAATCTAACACCTAAAATGTTACAGAGAAAATCTTGAAACATAACAGTCCATATTATAAATTTGTAGAAAAATTGTGAAAGAAACCACCACCAAAAGTCTATGGAGGTTGCACATTAAAAATGATGGAAATATAACTCCCAGGTTCACAAATGGATACATTTCACCAAATCTGGCAGGTGAGTAGACAGTGAGGGAACCACGAGTGAACAGAGGGTCTAAATCGGTGCCGGGGCCATCACCGGGAACATCGAGAGGCTTACCGGAACTAAATGACTTGAAATGGCATACGCCATACAAGTTAAAAAGGCTTATTGACCAACCTGTCTGAGCAATGTATCTTGTCAAATGTCATCAGCATACAGTGGGAACAGGGATAACAGCACGGCTTCCACATCCATAGGCAATCCGACATAGGCCAAACGAATAATTCATATGCCATGCGAGGAGTAAGAAAACTCACAGAAAACCCGGTGCCCAACAAGTGTGCAGTATAAAGGATGCACATCAAAAGTGATAAGTCCCATGCATGAGTGAGATGATGATAGCAGGAAAAAGGCTTTTAAACTGAATCCAATGTACTGTCCTTTAGGATGATAAACCTCCACCGTATCACCTCGTGATCAGTCCCTTTAGTATAGATGCTTACCAGAAGTCTGGATTTATTAGAGCCTATGATCTCCTTAATTCTGATAATGCGCTCTGGGACAGCTGCTGATCGTATTCCGTTATACTCCAGGAAAGACATGAAATACAATAGGGGAGACTCTCCACAGTGCAATATTGTTTATTAACAAAGTGTCCCCCTGTCAAGAAATATGCTTACAATAATCACAGTTAAAATGAGCCTGTCACATCCATCACGCACTGACGCGTTTCGTCATTATGTCTTCAGAGGGCACCCTCTGAAGACGTAATGATGAAACGCGTCAGGGCGTGACCATGTGACCCTGTGACCCTACAGCCTCACACACCTAGCGTCATCCCGGGACTCATCGAGGTGGGTGGTACGCCAGCACTCCGACCAGCGGTGAGCAGACGTAATGGATGTGACAGGCTCATTTTAACTGTGATTATTGTAAGCATATTTCTTGACGGGGGGACACTTTGTTAATAAACAATATTGCACTATGGAGAGTCTCCCCTATTATCTTTCATGATGCCTTGGTGAATTGCCTGGAGTATAACGGAATACGATCAGCAGCTGTCCCAGAGCGCATTATAAGAATTAAGGAGATCATAGGCTCTAATAAATCCAGACTTCTGGTAAGCCTTTATACTAAAGGGACTGATCACAAGGTGATACGGTGAAGGTTTATCATCTTAGCCACTTGCCGACTGCCTCACGACGATGTACGTCGGCAGAGTGGCACGGGCAGGCAGGATCACGTACCTGTACATGATCTGCCTCCCGCGGGCGGGGGGGTTCGATCGGACCCCCCCGGTGCCCAAGGCGGTCGGCTTTTGTCTGGGAGCGATGAGAGGTGGAGGGAGACCATCCATTCGTGGCCCCCCACTCGCGATCGCTCCCAGGCAATCACGTTCTTCCTCTGCTGTTGTATGCTAAACAGCAGCAAAGAAAATGATGTCATCTCTGCTCGGCTCGGTATTTTCCGTCCGGCGCTTAGGAGAGAAGACATCACTGTGAGTGCACAACACATACACACAGTAGAACATGCCAGGCACACATTACACCCCCGATCACCCCCCAATCACACCCACCCCCCCGTCACACTGACACCAAGCAGTTTTTTTTTTTTTGTTTTCTGATTACTGCATTGGTGTCAGTTTGTGACAGTTAGTGTGGTAGGGCAGTTAGTATTAGCCCACTTTAGGTCTAGGATACCCCCCTAACCCCCCCTCATAAAGTTTTAACCCCTTGATCACCCCCCGTCGCCAGTGTCACTAAGTGATCATTTTTCTGATCACTGTATTAGTGTCACTGGTTACGCTAGTTAGGGAGGTAAATATTTAGGTTCGCCGTCAGAGTTTTATAGCGTCGGGGACCCCCATATACTATCTAATAAATGTTTTAACCCCTTGATTGCCCCCTAGTTAACCCTTTCACCACTGATCACCGTATAACTGTTACGGGTGACGCTGGTTAGTTCGTTTACTTTTTATAGTGTCAGGGCACCCGCCGTTTATTACCGAATAAAGGTTTAGCCCCCTGATCGCCCGGCGGTGATATGCGTCAGATTAGCGCCAGTACCGCTAACACCCACGCACGCACCATACGCCTCCCTTAGTGGTATAGTATCTGAATGGATCAATATCTGATCAGATCTATACTAGCGTCCCCAGCAGTTTAGGGTTCCCAAAAACGCAGTGTTAGCAGGATCAGCCCAGATACCTGCTAGCACCTGCCTTTTTTCCCTCCGCCCGGCCCAGCCCACCCAAGTGCAGTATCGATCGATCACTGTCACTGGCCTGATGCCTGCGATCGCTAACAGTTTTTTTTGGTAGCGTTTTGGTGAACTGGCAAACACTAGCCCCAAGCAGTGTCAGGTTAGCGCCAGTACCGCTAACACCCACGCACGCACCATACACCTCCCTTAGTGGTATAGTATCTGAACGGATCAATATCTGATGCGATCAGATCTATAATAGCATCCCCAGCAGTTTAGGGTTCCCAAAAACGCAGTGTTAGCAGGATCAGCCCAGATACCTGCTAGCACCTGCGTTTTGCCCCTCCGCCTGGCCCAGCCCACCCAAGTGCAGTATCGATCGATCACTGTCACTTACAAAACACTAAACGCATAACTGCAGCGTTCGCAGAGTCAGGCCTGATCCCTGCGATCGCTAACAGTTTTTTTGGTAGCGTTTTGGTGAACTGGCAAGCACCAGCGGCCTAGTACACCCCGGTCGTAGTCAAACCAGCACTGCAGTAACACTTGGTGACGTGGCGAGTCCCATAAGTGCAGTTCAAGCTGGTGAGGTGACAAGTACAAGTAGTGTCCCGCTGCCACCAAGAAGACAAACACAGGCCCGTCGTGCCCATAATGCCCTTCCTGCTGCATTCGCCAATCCTAATTGGGAACCCACCACTTCTGCAGTGCCTGTACTTCCCCCATTCACATCCCCAACCAAATGCAGTCGGCTGCATGAGAGGCATTTTTATGTCCTCCCAAGTACCCCTACCCAACGAACCCCCCCAAAAAAGATGTCGTGTCTACAGCAAGCGTGGATATAGGCGTGACACCCGCTATTATTGTCCCTCCTGTCCTGACAATCCTGGTCTTTGCATTGGTGAATGTTTTGAACGCTACCATTCACTAGTTGAGTATTAGCGTAGGGTACAGCATTGCACAGAGTAGGCACACTTTCCATGGCCTCCGAAACTGTGATAGGCAGTGAATCGTGAAATCAAAAATTGACACCCTTAGAAATCCTGAAGGCGGTGATTGGTTTTCGGGGCCCCGTACGCGGCTAGGCTCCCAAAAAGTCCCACACATGTGGTATCCCCATATTTAGGAGAAGCAGCTAAATGTATTTTGGGGTACAATTCCACATATGCCCATAGCCTGTGTGAGCAATATATAATTTAGTGACAACTTTTTGTAATTTTTTTTTTTTTTGTCGTTATTCAATCACTTGGGACAAAAAGAAAATAATATTCAATGGACTCAACATGCCTCTCAGCAATTTCCTTGGGGTGTCTACTTTCCAAAATGGGGTAATATGGGGAGGGTTTGTACTGCCCTGCCATTTTAGCACCTCAAGAAATGACATAGGCAGTCATAAACTAAAAGCTGTGTAAATTCCAGAAAATGTACCCTAGTTTGTAGACGCTATAACTTTTGCGCAAACCAATAAATATACGCTTATTGACATTTTTTTTTACCAAAGACATGTGGCCGAATACATTTTGGCCTAAATGTATGACTAAAATTGAGTTTATTGGATTTTTTTATAACAAAAAGTAGAAAATATAATTTTTTTTAAAAATTTTCGGTCTTTTTCCGCTTTTAGCGCAAAAAATAAAAACGGCAGAGGTGATCAAATACCATCAAAAGAAAGATGTATTTGTGGGAAGAAAAGGACACAAATTTCTTTTGGGTACAGCATTGCATGACCGCGCAATTAGCAGTTAAAGCAACGCAGTGCCAAATTGTAAAAAGTGCTCTGGTCAGGAAGGGGGTAAATCCTTCCGGGGCTGAAGTGGTTAAAGGACAGTACATTGGATTCAGTATAGAAGCCTTTTTCCTGCTATCATCATTTCACTCATGCATGGAACTTATCACTTTTGATGTGCATCCTTTACACTGCACACTTGTTGGGCACCAGAAATTGCTTATTATTTATTTGAATAACATTCCACTTGGAATGTTCAATTGTTATACATTTATAGATTTATTGGCTTATTTATTGTACTTTTATTGTTTATCTTTTATTATTGCCAAAATCCGCTTTAAAGATTTAGATTTCCCAGTGTTGCATACTGCAGTCCCCAGGAGGACAGGTGGACTGTATTAGTATAACAACAAGGGAAAGTTTTAGCACTTAAAGAGGGAGTCCACCTAAATCCACCTAAAAAAAAAATATTAAAAGCCAGCAGCTACAAATACTGCAACTGCTGACTTTTAATACATGGCCACTTACCTGTCCCAGGGTCCAGCGATGTCGGCAGCCGACACCGATGAATCGCTCGACTCTCGGCAGCTGCCGCCGCCATCCTAGCTGAGGGAATGAGGAAGTGAAGCGTTGCGGCTTCACTTCCTGGTTCCCTACTGCGCATGCGCGAGTCGCGCTGCGTGACGTAACTGGTCCCCGCTATCTCCTGGGACCTGTGTGTTTCCCAGGAGACAGCGTGGAGGGACAGGAAGAGGCATAGGCTCTTAGTCTTAGTCTTAGACAGGTATCTGCTCCCCCATCCCCCCTGAAAGGTGCCAAATGTGACACCGGGGGGGGGGGGGGGTTCCGAAAAGCGGAAGTTCCATTTTTGTGTGGAACTCCGCTTTAATGATCAACTATCAACATGAATGAACATTCATTGCAAGCGCTGTTAATACTATCCTTTTTTAGAAAGTATACAATTAGGGATTTTCGGTTTCAGGTTTTACCTTATAACGGCAGCTATAGTGTGTCAAATTTTTCTGCATCCATTTGAGCACTAGGATCAGAAAGTTTTTTCACATTTTGATATTTTACATTGTTATTGTCTATTGTTGTGACTTAGATGAAGATCAGATTACATTTTATGACCAATTGTGCAGAAATCCATATCATTCCAAAAGGGTTCACATACTTTTTTATTGTAACTGTATGTTGGGGTGTTTGCTTTTCAAAATCTGGTAATTTTGTGGGCGTTTCCATTGTCCTCTTGCTCCAGGGCCTTCAAAAGTGTGGTAGGTTGTCAGGAAATTATCTGTGTAATTTATGCTCCTAGAACGCCTGGAGGTGCTACTTGCATGTTGGGCCTCTATGTGTGGCCAGGCTGCGTAAAAATCTCACGCATGTGGTATCGCCATACTCAGGAGGAGTAACAGAATGTATTTTGGGGTGTAATTTGTGGTATGCACATGCCATGTGAGAGAAATAACCTGTTAATATGACAATTTTGTGAAAAAAATTACAACTTCAAAAAATTCACAATGCCTCTTACCTTGGAATATCTACTTTCCAATAAGGGGTACTCTGGGGGGTATTTGTACTTTCCTGGCTTGTTGGTATCTAAAGAAATGAGGCCATTAGTACATCAGGTGTGATCAATATTTAATGATTGCCACCATAGCTTGTAGACTCTATAACCTTCGTCCCAGTTTCACATTGAGGCGATTGGCATGCGATTACACATGTCAAATCGCATGCCAAATCCATGGCTATTGCTGGCAATAGCACCATCTGAATCAGTGCGATGCCTGCTTTGTGGCGCCGCACCGATTCCCAAACATAGTTCCTGCACTACTTTTGGCAACTTCGGGGGCGATTTCAATAGACATCTGTGCAGGAACCCGCACAGATGTCTCTGAAATCGCTCCCGAAGTCAGACTGACATTGCGGATATAAAATTTCAAACCCGCATCAATGTGAACCCAGGCTCACAAAGACCAAATAATATACGCTTAATTGGGTTATTTTTACCAATTTGCAAAATTTTATAACAGAAACAAAGAAAAATGCATTTATTTACAAAATGTTTGGTCTTTTTTCATTTATAGTGCAAAAAATAAAAAACAGTGGTGGTTAAATACCACCAAAAGAAAACTCTATATGTGTGAAAAATGATAATCTTCATATAGGTACAGTGTTGGCGTTCAAAATGTGAGAGCACTGAAAGCTGAAAATTGGCCTGGTTAGAAAGGGGGTTTAAGTGCCCAGTGGGCAAGTGATTAAAATCCCAATTACCTATGGGGGGTTCAATTTTTTTTTCCTCTACAGAGTCAAATGCCAGTGAGCTTGTTTCTGGAATGCGATCCTTCAACTGCGCCACTATTTGCGTTCTTCGATTTATTAATGTCGGTTTCCCTGGCATGAAACCTGTTTGAACACTATGGATGATAGATGAAATAACGGAAAACTTCCTATCAAATACTTACTGTATTTTTTTTCCTTTTTCTGATAGACTATGGCAGCATACGTGTGGGTTAGCCCTGCCTCCATAACTACCCTAAAAGACCCCTCTCCCATAAATCTTTGCTCCGGGCCAAGGGCCGTGTTCTGTACCTAGCCGGCTCCAGGCATTGGGAGGGGACTCCTGCTGCCATGGACTCTATCAGGAAAGGAAAATTACGGTAAGTATTTGATAGGAGATTTTCTGTTTTCCTGACAGACTCCATGGCAGCATACGTGTTGGAAATAACTCGCCGTACACACCCAGGTGGGCAAATGCTGAGCAAAGAAAATTTATTTAACCCTGTCAACCGACAGTACTTGCTAACCAAAATTGATCGAAGATAAGATAGCTGGTTCAACACAGTAATGGGACATAAACGTGTAGATAGAAGACGAGGACGCCGCCCTGCAGATTACTTTGGAAGGGACATGTCGTGAAGCTGCCCAAGATGTCCAAATGCTCCGGGTTGAATGCACCGTCACCACTTCCGGAGGAGCCAAGCCCTTTGCTTTGTCAAGCCCATTGAATAGCTTGAACGATCCATGCAGCAATGGATCTAACTGAGGCCCGCATTCCTCTGTTCTTTCCATGGAGGAGGATGAAGAGAAAATCTGATTGAAGAAAGAGAGCCGTAGCTTCCAGATATTGCTTTAGAGCAGGGATATGCAATTAGCGGACCTCCAGATGTTGCAAAAGTCCTATCATGCCTCTGCCTCTGGGTGTCATGCTTGTGGCTGCCAGAGTCTTGCTATGCCTCATGGGACTTGTAGTTCTGCAACAGCTGGAGGTGCGCTAATTGCATATCCCTGCTTTAGAGTGTCCCCCCACATCAAGGGGATTGACATCCAGGTTATTTGCTGATCTGAAGGTGGCAAACACAATCTCTTGATTTTCGTGGAAAATTGTGGTCACTTTAGAGTTCGACCCCAGAATGGTGATTAGCACCACTCTATCTGGAAAGAAAGTTAGAAAAGTCTCCTTTGATCCCAGGTCCCTAATTTCAAATACTCTTTTTGCTGAAGTGACGGCCACCAGAAAGCTGGTTTTGTGAGTAAGTTCTTTTATCGAGTGTGATTTGTCAGGAACTGATCCGAGCTGGGAGAGGAACTCCAGAACAAGAGGGAGATCCCACTTGCAGAACCTCGGCTTCCTCTGGGGCCTGAGTCTGACAGCTCCTTTGAAAAATTGGCGGATGAGGGAGTGTTTGGCCCAAGATACTTCTGTGATTACCGAGATGGCCGATACCTGCACCCGGAGGGAGCTGACCGATATTGACAGGTCCAGCCCTGATTGCAGGAAGCTTAGAATGTCCTGACTGCAGGGGCACTACACCGGTTGACCTGGAAGACATGCGACCCGAGAATCTGACCCAAATTCGCTCATAGACCCTGCTGGTGCTCCTTCCTCTAGCGTTCAGGAGGGTAGGGATGACCTCTTCCAGGCAGCCTAGAGCCTCGAGCCTTCCCCTCTCAAGAACCAAACTCTGAGGCGCAGATGAGATAGACAGGAGTGTAGGGCCGTGCCCTGAGACAGTAGGTCTAGCATGGGTGGCAGAGGAACTGGGTCCCGATAGCTGAGACGTGTCAAGAGAGGAAACCATGGCCTGTTGGGCCAGAAAGGGATTATTGTTAACACTTCCACCTTTTCCGTTCTGAGTCTCCATAGGAACTGGAGAATCACATGCACCAGAGGAGGCATAGGCCCTGGGGAACCTCCATTGATCTGTGAGGGCATCTGTTCCATAGGTCTGGGGGTCTCGGAACCTCGAGTAGTACTTTGCCAACTTGTTGTTGCTTGGAGAGGCGAAGAGGTCGACTTCTGGCCAAAACCCCAGGGTCAAGAGCCACTCGAACACCCCTTTGTGGAGAGCCCACTCGTTCATCCAAACTTGGAAAAGGAAATCTGCCTGAACATTCTGGATCTCGGGTATGTAGACTGTTAAAATGTTGGACAAGTTCCTCTGAGCCCAGCTCATAATTGGCTCTACCTCCCACAGCAGGGACCCGCTGCGGGTTCCACCCTGTCTCCTTATGTAGGCCACCGCGGTTGTGTTGCCAACCTGAGTATCACAGAAGCTTTCCTTGTTAGATGCCGAAAGGCTAGTAGCTTATGGAATGAGCACCCCACCCCTTGTTGCTGGCATTTGATGTTATAGTGACCCATGTGATGGGAACTGAGTGACAATTGTAAAGATTTTCCCATTGTAGCCACCAAAGGAGGGGCACCCTTATAACTGAGGTAAGGTAGATGCACAGGTTCTTGCTGTCTGACCTCCATTGTTGGAGAAACCCTTTCTGGAAAGGCTGAATCCGCTACTGTGCTCACTTCATGGGAATTGTGGCCGCCATGGTGCCGATCACCTTCAGCCACTGGAAGGCAGGGAGATGGGACGAAGGCAGCGCCAGGCGAATCCTGTTTTGGACCACATAAACCTTCTCTTCGGGAAGAGAGATGGTGCCCCTTACTGTGTCCAAGTGGGCACCGAGAAATACAAGGGACTGTGAGGGCTCCAGGTGACTCTTCTCTAGATTCAGGAGCCACTGGAAATCTTGAAGCATGGAGATGACCAGACCTCTGTGTTCTAGAAGTTGACTTTTGTCTTGTGCCAGGAGAAGGAGATCGTCTAAGTAGTGATGAAGACGAATCCCCTTGACCTGCAACAGAGCCACTACCGCCAACAAGACTTTGGAGAAGACATGAGGATGTGGTTGTTAGTCCAAATGGGAGACAGGTGAACTGTAAGTGCAGCTGGCCTATAGCAAACTGGAGAAACTGCTGAAAATCAGCTGCTACCAGAATGTGGAAATAAGCGTCTTTTCAGGTCGATAGACACTAACCAGTCTCCGCCCGACTGCTGGATCGTGTACAGAGACTCCATCTTGAATTTTTTCTTTTTTGATGAAGCGGTTGAGATGGGTCAAATCTATGACCGGTCTTCATGTGCCGTTCTTCTTCTGTACCATGCATAGGGGTGAATACATGCCATGGCCTCGCTCGTCGTCCGGAACGGGAATGGTTGCACCTTGTTCCAACAAAGAGTTTACGTAAGCTAATAGGGTCTGCTTTTTTTCTTCTGAGAGTGGAAGAGACGTAGGGGTGAATCTGAGCCTGGGAGCACTGCTGAAGACCCAGGCATGGCTTGAGGAGACCGTTCTAATGGTCCAGAATTCCTGGATTGAGGCTGCCCAGACATGCCGAAAATGGAGAAGGCGAGCCCCCCCATGGCATGCCTGTACGGGCCCAATCTCAAAAAGACTTTGTGGGTTCCCGGTTGCTGGTGGAACCGCCTTTAGCCGGTGTCTTTAAAGAAGACTGCCTAGCTTTCCAGAATCTAGTAAACTCCTGGCCAGGCTTGTAGCTGCGCGCCTCTCTGGCCCGTTCAGTATTTTGTTTCCTCGGAGAAGGTCTGTCTTTGGTTCTGTAAGCGCCAATCTTGAGGGAGGAACCCTGACTTGCCACCCGTGGCCCAGGTTATGGCGGTATCTAGTTTGTTGCTGAAGAGGGAAGCCCCCTCAAAGGGAATCCGGCACCAAACTTTCTTGGAAGCTGGATCAGCCAGCCATGGCCAGAGCCACAGGGAACGCTTGGCAGTAACCGCCAACAGCATACCCCAAGCCACTAGGCGGATGACATCAATGGAAGCCTCCCCCAGAATGGCGGAAACCAGTCTGAGCTCCTGGCCACTTCACTGGAGATGCCTCTGAGTCTCGTCGGCATTGTCCGTCCAGATTTCCATTACTTTAGACACTGCGGCTAAGGCTATGGCCGTTTTGTAGGCCATATTTCGTGGACTTGGTGAGCATAGTGGCTCTGGTGGGGGTTTATGAGACTGATGGGCCTCCCTTTCCTGCAGAGATGCTCTCACGACCCGTTTGACTAGGGACCCGTTTGACTAGGGACTCCAGGTGCTGGTTTGCTGGTGATGAAAACAAAAGATCAGTAATGCCAATAGCTTGCCTGACTGACCTCCCTGCTCGTAATTCTGGTGTTTTTGAAAGAAGAGCCTACGTATATGAGATTGTAGATCTCAAAGCCCCCTTAAATATGCCTTCAAAGTGTCCCATAAGACCCCGTTTATCTGGGACTCTCCATGGGCCTCCAGGAATACCTTAAAATATCATTTTTTTTTTCAGTTTTATACTTACCTAGGTGCATCTGTCCCCCTCAGGCTCCGTACTGAGAATCGAGCGATCGAACATCGCTGAGGGCTTGTTTCTCACAACTTCCTGAGCAGAGAGCTGCTGACTGTCAATCAGCAGCTCTCCCTTCTGCCTCCTCCTCGCTCACTGGAGCACTGAGCTGTGGAGGGGCGGCGAGCAGCCGTCTCAGCCACTCAGTGGCTCGCTGAGAGGCTGAGACGGGTATCAGTCCAGGCATCTGGCGGATTCAGACTTCCATTGTCGGGATGACGCGGTGCCTGGAATGATTTCTGTGGCGTCAGCAGAGAGCGGACTTCACAGGAGTGCAAAACTAATTGCACTCCTGTGATCCATAGGAGAATTCCAGCCAAACGAGCTTCGGCTGTACTTTTCCTTTTTTAATTGATCTGATTTGATCATTTTATTCCACTATAGGTCTACCCAAACAACCTCTTTAGCAAACTTCCCAAGGATGCTCATTCCCCCCCGCTAGACCCCTGGGAGACTTCCCATATCTATCCAGAACCGTGTCCATTAACATATTAAAGTCTCCCATGCATATAACATGGGCATCCGAGTATTGCGCCATGAATAACACTGCTTCCTTCAACACGTTCATGTTAGCCGGGGGAGGGTTATAAAGTCCAATAATTACAAATGGTAGTGCATACAACCTAGCATACACAAATATCTATCTTCCGTCCAGATCTCTTTTAATCCGCATGCATTCCCAAGATACAGTCTGGTGTACAATCTGTGACACCCCTCGAGTAGGTTGTATGGCACGCATGGCATGATCACTGAGCCCATGGTTTCTTAAGATAATCAAAATGATCTTTGATCATGTGCGTTTCTTGCAAGCATATTATTTTAGCATGGGATATACGTATAATAGACAATACTTGATTATGTTTCACTGTTGTCCCCAGGCCTCTTACATTCCTTGTAAAAAATGCACACTGATCAGCCATACCCAACCTGTCCAGTATATAAACAGGGGTGTAAACCCATTGAGGAGTGCTCCCTTAGCCTACACCTAAAAGTACATTTTTCTTGGTGAAACCCAGCAGCAACCACTCTGTTCTTGCCAACCAACTACCTCAGCCATACTCCATCCAGAAAAAACAAACAACACAAAATAAAAAAATAATAGGACATTGCCGCCATATAGCATCCGCTTATATGGAGGCAATACATAGTGTTCTCACCCTATCAGGCTCTGCAAATCCAGTACTTGTTCTCAACAGCATTAATTAAAATGAGGGGGTTTATCGAGATCATATAATATCCATCTCCTCCTATACCCCAAGGATTTTTATTTTTTTTTCTTATTCATTCATTTATTTTTTTCTTATTCAAAACGACCCCAGATCTCATATTTACACCTAAAATCAATAAAAAATAAATAAATAAAAAAAATGTAATGTCATTTGTTTTTACAAATTTTTTATTTTTTTTTCCCCTTTAAGAGCATTGGGCGGAAGTGACGTTTGACATAGCTACCACCCTCCAATGCTATGGAGCCGAGCAGGGGCCATCTTTCCCTCACTCGGCATCCAGGCAGTGAGGGGAGCAGACGCGATAGTCTCCGCCGCTACCAACGGCTCCGGAGCGTGGGTGGGGGGGGATGAGACCACTTTTATCTGAAAGAGGACCGCTGGAAGTTTTTAAAAATACCGGGGGTTATGGCAGCTAGCGACGTATAACAACGGCGGGCGAAGTGGTTAACCATGCCTCTTAAGCTTCTACTGGTCAAAACACCCCAGTTCATTTTAGGAAGATTTATTCTCTATAACCTTGCTTCTGCATAGATTTGAGAGCTACATTTCACTTGCACGCAGTCACATCTCAGTACTGCTTAACCACTTGAGCCCCGGACCATTATGCTGCCTAAGGACCAGAGGTCTTTTTCCAATTTGGCACTGCGTCGCTTTAACTGCTAATTGCGCGGTCATGCAATGCTGTACCCAAACGAAATTTGCGTCCTTTTCTTCCCACAAATAGAGCTTTCTTTTGATGGTATTTGATCACCTCTGCGGTTTTTATTTTTTGCGCTATAAACGGAAAAAGACCGAAAATTTTGAAAAAAAATGATATTTTCTACTTTTTGTTATAAAAAAAATCCAATAAACTAAATTTTAGTCATACATTTAGGCCAAAATGTATTCGGCCACATGTCTTTGGTAAAAAAAATGTCAATAAGCGTATATTTATTGGTTTGCGCAAAAGTTATAGCGTCTACAAACTAGGGTACATTTTCTGGAATTTACACAGCTTTTAGTTTATGACTGCCTATGTCATTTCTTGAGGTGCTAAAATGGCAGGGCAGTACAAAACCCCCCCAAATGACCCCATTTTGGAAAGTAGACACCCCAAGGAAATTGCTGAGAGGCATGTTGAACCCATTGAATATTTATTTTTTTTGTCCCAAGTGATTGAAAAATGACAAAAAAAAAAAAATATTTACAAAAAGTCGTCACTAAATGATATATTGCTCACACAGGCCATGGGCCTATGTGGAATTGCACCCCAAAATACATTCTGCTGCTTCTCCTGAGTATGGGGATACCACATGTGTGGGACTTTTTGGGAGCCTAGCCGCGTACGGGGCCCCGAAAACCAATCACCGCCTTCAGGATTTCTAAGGGTGTAAATTTTTGCTTTCACTCTTCACTGCCTATCACAGTTTCGGAGGCCATGGAATGCCAAGATGGCACAAAACCCCCCAAAATGACCCCATTTTGGAAAGTAGACACCCCAAGCTATTTGCTGAGAGGCATATTGAGTCCATGGAATATTTTATATTTTGACACAAGTTGCGGGAAAGTGACACTTTTTTTTTTTTTTTTTTTTTTTCATAAAGTTGTCACTAAATGATATATTGCTCACACAGGCCATGGGCATATGTGGAATTGCACCCCAAAATACATTTAGCTGCTTCTCCTGAGTATGGGGATACCACATGTGTGGGACTTTTTGGGAGCCTAGCCGCGTACTGGACCCCGAAAACCAATCACTGCCTTCAGGATTTCTAAGGGTAAAAATTTTTGATTTCACTCTTTACTGCCTATCACAGTTTCGGAGGCCATGGAATGCCCAGGTGGCACAAAACCCCCCCAAATGACCCCATTTTGGAAAGTAGACACCCCAAGCTATTTGCTGAGAGGCATGGTGAGTATTTTGCAGCTCTCATTTGTTTTTGAAAATGAAGAAAGACAAGAAAAAACATTTTTTTTTTTTCTTTTTTCAATTTTCAAAACTTTGTGACAAAAAGTGAGGTCTGCAAAATACTCACTATACCTCTCAGCAAATAGCTTGGGGTGTCTACTTTCCAAAATGGGGTCATTTGGGGGGGTTTTGTGCCACCTGGGCATTCCATGGCCTCCGAAACTGTGATAGGCAGTAAAGAGTGAAATCAAAAATTCACGCCCTTAGAAAGCCTGAAGGCGGTGCTTGGTTTTCGGGGTCCCGTACGCGGCTAGGCTCCCAAAAAGTCTCACACATGTGGTATCCCCGTACTCAGGAGAAGCAGCAGAATGTATTTTGGGGTGTAATTTCACATATTTCCATGGCATGTTTGAGCAATATATCATTTAGTGACAACTTTGTGCAAAAAAAAAAAAAAAAAAAAAAAAAATTTGTCTCTTTCCCGCAACTTGTGTCGCAATATAAAATATTCCATGGACTCGACATGCCTCTCAGCAAATAGCTTGGGGTGTCTACTTTCCAAAATGGGGTCATTTGGGGGGGTTTTGAACTGTCCTGGCATTTTATGCACAACATTTAGAAGCTTATGTCACACATCACCCACTCTTCTAACCACTTGAAGACAAAGCCCTTTCTGACACTTATTGTTTACATGAAAAAGTTTTTTTTTTTTGCAAAAAAATTACTTTGAACCCCCAAACATTATATATTTTTTTAAAGCAAATGCCCTACAGATTAAAATGGTGGGTGTTTCATTTTTTTTTTTCACACAGTAATTGCGCAGCGATTTTTCAAACGCATTTTTTGGGGAAAAAACACACTTTTTTTAATTTTAATGCACTAAAACACACTATATTGCCCAAATGTTTGATGAAATAAAAAAGATGATCTTAGGCCGAGTACATGGATACCAAACATGACATGCTTTAAAATTGCGCACAAACGTGCAGTGGCAACAAAATAAATACATGTTTAAAAGCCTTCAAAAGCCTTTACAGGTTACCACTTTAGATTTACAGAGGAGGTCTACTGGAAAAATTACTGCACTCGATCTGGCCTTCGCGGTGATACCTCACATGCATGGTGCAATTGCTGTTTACGTTTGACGACAGACCGCCGCTTGCGTTTGCCTTAGCGCGAGAGCAGGGGGCGACAGGGGTGTTTTTTTTTTTTTTTTTTTTTTCTTTATTATTTTTTTGCTTTTTTAATCTTACTTTTAAACTGTTCCTTTCATATTTTTTTTTTTAATCATTTTTATTGTTATCTCGGGGAATGTAAATATCCCCTATGATAGCAATAGGTAGTGACAGGTACTCTTTTTTGAAAAAATTGTGGTCTATTAGACCCTAGATCTCTCCTCTGCCCTCAAAGCATCTGACCACACCAAGATCGGTGTGATAAAATGCTTCCCCAATTTCCCAATGGCGCTATTTACATCCGGCGAAATCTAAGTCATGAAATACTCGTAGCTTCCGGTTTCTTAGGCCATAGAGATGTTTGGAGCCACTCTGGTCTCTGATCAGCTCTATGGTCAGCTGGCTGAATCACCGGCTGCATTCTCAGGTTCCCTGTTGAGACAGGAGAGCCAGAGAAAAACACGGAAGACGGTGGGGGGGGGGGGCATTCCCTCCCAAGGCTTGTAAAAGCAGTCTAGAGGCTAATTAGCCGCTAGGATTGCTTTTACATGAAAGCCGACCGCTGGCTGAAAAGAATGATACCAAGATGATACCTAAACCTGCAGGCATCATTCTGGTATAACCACTCAAAGTCGTGAATGGCGTACCTGAAGACAAAAAAATGGTTAACAATGGTTAACAATAAAGCACAGTAAAGTGTAAATAATTACACACCTGAAAAACAAACATGATAAAACATAATAACAATAACAATAACAATAACAACAATAAAACATTGCAGAATAGAATACAGTAAAAAAGAGCAGAACAATAGAGAGAGAGAAAAGAGAGAGAGAGAACAATAAAACAACAACTATTTTTTTTTATTTCATATTTTTTTTTTTTTTTTACACTTTTTTTGTAACTAACTTTTATAACGGTAACCGGTTCCAGGTTCGGGTCTCTCAAAATGCGATGGCATCTTGGGAGACCCTGTGAAAGTGCGCCTAGCCTGTGCAATGCTGTACCCTACGCTAATACTCAACTAGTGCATGGTAGCGTTCAAAACATTCACCAATGCAAAGACCAGGATTGTCAGGACAGGAGGGACAATAATAGCGGGCGTCACGCCTATATCCGCGCTTGCTGCAGACACGACATCTTTTTTGGGGGGATTCGTTGGGTAGGGGTACTTGGGAGGACATAAAAATGCCTCTCATGCAGCCGACTGCATTTGGTTGGGGATGTGAATGGGGGAAGTACGGGCCCTGCAGAAGCGGTGGGTTCCCAATTAGGATTGGCGAATGCAGCAGGAAGGGCACTATGGGCACGACGGGCCTGTGTTTGTCTTTTTGGTGGCAGCGGGACACTACTTGTGCTTGCCACCTCACCAGCTTCAACTGCACTTATGGGACTCGCCACGTCACCAAGTGTTACTGCAGTGCTGGTTTGACTACGACCGGGGTGTACTAGGCCGCTGGCGCTTGCCAGTTCACCAAAACGCTACCAAAAAACTGTTAGCGATCGCAGGGATCAGGCCTGACTCTGCGAACGCTGCAGTTATGCGTTTAGTGTTTTGTAAGTGACAGTGATCGATCGATACTGCACTTGGGTGGGCTGGGCCGGGCCGGGCGGAGGGGCAAAACGCAGGTGCTAGCAGGTATCTGGGCTGATCCCGCTAACACTGCGTTTTTGGGAACCCTAAACTGCTGGTGACGCTAGTATAGATATGATCGGATCAGATATTGATGCGATCAGATACTATACCACTAAGGGAGGTGTACGGTGTGTGCGTGGGTGTTAGCGGTACTGGCGCTAATCTGACGCTGCCTGGGGCTGGTGCTTGCCAGTTCACCAAAATACTACCAAAAAAACTGTTATGCCGCGTACACACGGTCGGACTTTTGTAGCTGAAAAGTCCGACAGCCTGTCCAACAGACTTCCGGAGGACTTTCGGCAGACTTGCGGCGGACTTGTGGCAGACTTTCTAACGAACGGACTTGCCTACACACGACCACACAAAAGTCCGATGGATTCGTACGTGATGACGTACACCAGACTAAAATAAGGAAGTTCATAGCCAGTAGCCAATAGCTGCCCTAGCGTGGGTTTTTGTCCGTCGGACTAGCACACAGACGAGCGGATTTCGGGGTCCGTCGTAGTTACGACGTAAAGATTTGAAGCATGTTTCAAATCTAAAGTACGTCGGATTTGAGGCTAAAAAAGTACGTTGAAAGTCCGGAGAAGCCCACACACGATCGGATTACCAGCCAGCTTTAGTCCGTCAGCGTCCGTTGGACTTTTGTAGACGAAAAGTCCGACCGTGTGTACGCGGCTTTAGCGATCGCAGGGATCAGGCCTGACTCTGCGAACGCTGCAGTTATGCGTTTAGTGTTTTGTAAGTGTCAGTAATCGATCGATACTGCACTTGGGTGGGCTGGGCTGGGCCGGGCGGAGGGGCAAAACGCAGGTGCTAGCAGGTATCTGGGCTGATTCCGCTAACACTGCGTTTTTGGGAACCCTAAACTGCTGGGGACGCTAGTATAGATCTGATCGGATCAGATATTGATCCGTTCAGATACTATACCACTAAGAGAGGCGTATGCTGCGTGCGTGGGTGTTAGTGGTACTGGCGCTAACCTGACGCCTGGGGCTGGTGCTTGCCAGTTCACCAAAATGCTACCAAAAAAACTGTTAGCGATCGCAGGGATCAGGCCTGACTCTGCGAACGCTGCAGTTATGCGTTTAGTGTTTTGTAAGTGACAGTGATCGATCGATACTGCACTTGGGTGGGCTGGGCCGGGCCGGGCGGAGGGGCAAAACGCAGGTGCTAGCGGGTATCTGGGCTGATCCCGCTAACACTGCGTTTTTGGGAACCCTAAACTGCTGGGGACGCTAGTATAGATCTGATCGGATCAGATATTGATGCGTTCAGATACTATACCACTAAGGGAGGTGTACGGTGCGTGCGTGGGTGTTCGCGGTACTGGCGCTAATCTGACGCTGCCTGGGGCGACGCATATCACCGCCGGGCGATCGGGGGGCTAAACCTTTATTCGGTAATAAACGGCGGGTGCCCTGACACTATAAAAAAATAAACAAACTAACCAGCGTCAACCGTAACGGTTATACGGTGATCAGTGGTGAAAGGGTTAACTAGGGGGCAATCAAGGGGTTAAAACATTTATTAGGTAGTATATGGGGGTCCCTGACGCTATAAAACGCTGACGGCGAACCTAAATATTTACCTCACTAACTAGCGTCACCAGCGACACTAATACAGCGATCAGAAAAATGATCGCTTAGTGACACTGGTGACAGGGGGTGATCAAGGGGTTAAAACTTTATTAGGGGGGGTTAGGGGGGTACCCTAGACCTAAAGGGGGGTAATACTAACTGCCCTAACACATTTACTGTCACAAACTGACACTATGCAGTAATCAGAAAAAAAAAAAAAAAAAAAAAACTGCTGGTGTCAGTTTGTGACAGGGGGGGGGGGGGTGATTGGGGGGGGATCGGGGGGCGATCGGGGGGGGGATCGGGGTGATTTGTGTGCCTGGCATGTTCTACTGTGTGTGTTTGTGTTTGTGCACTCACATACTTGTCGTCTCTCCTCGGGCCGGAACGGAAAATACCGACCCGAGGGGAGATGACATCACTTCCTTTGCTGCTGTTTAGCATACAGCAGCAAAGGAAGATTCTCATTGGCCGGCGGCGATCGCGAGGGGGGGGCCACGAACGGATGGTCTCCCCCTCATCACCGATCGCCGCTGGACAAACGACGACCGCCTCGGGCACCGGGGGGGGGTCCGATCGGACCCCCCACCCGCGGAAGGCAAATCACGTACCCTGTACGTGATTTTGCCTGTCCGTGCCACTTTGCCGACGTACATCGGCGTGAGGCGGTCGTCAAGTGGTTAATGTGATCTAAAGTCTACCTCTTCTCGTGTATGCGCTCACTAATGCCCGAGACCAGGCGGGGCCGCGATCATGGGAAGAGCAACATTAAGATGGAAACTTGTGCCGTACACCTTGTGCAGATGTTTAACATGCAGATTCCTTCTGTAAAACACTGGGGCTGATTTACGAAAACCGTGCGCCATCAGTAGAGGCGCACGGCAAGGCGCAACGCACATTTTCATATTTACGAAAACGGTGCGCCAGGAACAGAGCGTGAATCCTCTATTTACTATAGCGATCTCGGCGCATGGGAGAATGCAATCTGTGCGCTACTATGGACATGGCGCACGTCATCTTCAATTCAATATTAACAGAAGATGGAGGTGCCAATTTTATGGGGTGATGTGGGGTGATGTGAGGAAGTTCAGTAACAACTGCCCAAATAAAATATGCTCAAAAATAGAGAAAGTAACTTTTTCAGAGAAATCCTGCTGTGCCTGCAAGTACGTTTAGAACCGCGCAAGATCAATGTAAGCACTGCACATGTGCAAGCGGCTCTTGTGCTCATTCAAATATGTTTGTTCACTGCGCAGACAAACTCTTAGTAAATGTCAAGCAATGTAAATGCAATTGTGCGGGTGGTTGAACAGGCACACCGCTAAACTTGACATTTTTTTTTTTTTACGCTGGTTAACCTTTATGTATTTTTTTTAAGGAGATTTACACACATGTCATGTTAGCATGTTACATTGCCAACATGTGACATGCACCTTGTTAAAATACTCTCGCTCCTCTAGCTCCCCCTAAAAGGGCATTTTACCTTCCCCTCTATTGCTTATGATTTCCTCGGGCTAGCTTTTGCTTTTAAAGGGGAACACAACACTCCATTCTCCAATGTTCTTGTCTCCCTCTTCTAATGCATATGATTTCTTTGGGCTATCTTTTGCTTTTAAAAGGGAACTCCACACTCCATTCTCCAATGCTCTTGTCTCCTCCTCTAACCCCTTGGATTTCCATGGGCTAACTTTTGCTTTTAAAGGGGAACTCCACACTCCACTCCATTCTCAAAAGGCTGTGAGCTGCCTTCACCAATCCAAACCACATCCTTTTTCAGAGCATACAACAGGGCCAGCTAGGAAAAGGGCGAGAAGAGTGATCGCCCAACCCCCTCCTGAACCGTACAAGGCCACATGCACTCAACATAGCTGGCTGTCTTTGGTGCATGTTGGGCTCAGCCCAATACCAACCACAAAGCACCTTGTACCCACTAGTTTAAAGGGGCTTTCCACATTCCGTAAAACGCCCTGTCTGGAGCCCCCCACAACCCCAGCCTAGGGTTGTGTGGAAGAGGCCCTTTTCCCCCTGAATATGGGAACAAGGTGGTTGACTTTTGGGGTGCCCGAGCCCCTCCTGCCCCCGAGCATCCACCCCCTTTCATGGTCTGGCTTGCTCTGTTTGGCTAGGGGTTTGTTGGTGTTTGGGTGGGGCACAATATTTTTTCGTTTGGGGTGGGATTTTTAACATGGGGGTTCTCATTTTAAGACCCAGACCCAAATAACCTAGTATGTATTGGGGGGGGGGGCAGGCTATTTTTTGTTTTGTGTTAAAATCTTGCAGCTGCAATGTAGATGTATAACTTTTCTCTAAAGCCATACATCTTTGAAGCAGCATTTTGGATACATGCTACAGATGCACCACTTTACAGGCAGAGTAAGCCCCCCCCCCCCAAGTTACTATCTTTTAAGCAATTTTGCATTTTTAAAAGGCATTTTTCTTGTTTAGTTTTTGGGGTTGTCCAAATTAGTGACATTGATATATGTCCCTTACGGTGGGACCTGGGCCCCCATACCCATTTTAAGGTCAATAACTAGAAGATAAGCCAGCCAAGTGGGGACTAGCAAAATTAACAAGTCAGTTCCCATAGACTGCAATGTTGTTTGTTGTATAACTTTTGCCCATGTTAGGCCCTTTATTTGCCCCCCCCTGGACCATGGGGTGTTTGTAGCATGCTGGATGATATGCTTAATTTTGGACAGGGGGATGGCTTATTTTGTAATAGCTGCATTTTGGTTGGCCTGGGCATGCTCAGAGACTTTGATTTTTTTTTCAGCTTTTTGTGTGTGAACAGCACTTGGATGTTTCTGGGCATGCTCAGACAGTGTTTGTTTTTTTTTTTAATTAGTAATTTAACCACTTGCCGACCGCCTAACGCAGATATACTGCGGCAGAATGGCACGGGCACGTGATTTGCCTCCCGCGGCCCCCCCCCCGAGGCGGTCGGCATCGTTAGGGGAGCGATCCGTGCTGAGGGGGAGGCCACTCATTCGTGACCACCCCCCTCGTGATCGCTCCCAACGAATGACAATCTTCCTCTGCTGCTGTAATGTAAACAGCAGCAGAGGAAGTGATGTCATCTCTCCTCGTGTCAGTCTTTTCGTTCTGGTGCCAAGGAGAGAAGACATCCAAGTAAGTGCACCAACACTACACATTACAGTAGAACACTCGGCACACTTTTCACCCCCCCGATCACCCCCCTGCACCCCCTGTCACAGTGACACCAATAGCAGTTTTTTTTTTTTTTTTTTACTGATTACTGCATTGGTGTCATTTGTGACCGTTATAAGTGGTAGGGCAGTTAGTGGTAGGCCCCTTTAGGTCTAGGGTACCCCCCTAACCCCCCCTTAATAAAGGTTTAACCCTGTGATCACCCCCCGTCGCCAGTTTCACTAAGCAATCATTTTTCTGATCGCTGTATTAGTGTCACAGGTGACGCTAGTTAGGGAGGTATTTAGGTTCGCCGTCAGCGTTTTATAGCGTCAGGGACCCCCATATACTACCTAGTAAAGGTTTTAACCCCCTGATTGCCCCCTAGTTAACCCTTTCACCAGTGATCACCGTATAACTGTTACGGGTGACACTGGTTAGTTAGTTTATTTTTTATAGTGTCAGGGCACCCTCTGTTTATTACTTAATAAAGGTTTAACCCCCTGATTACCTGGTGGGTCATACAAGTTAGGTTTTAGGGTCAGATAGGGTCTGCGTCGCCCCAGGCAGCTTCAGGTTAGTGGCAGTACCGCTAACACCCACGCACGCAGCATACACCTCCCTTAGTGGTATAGTATCTGAACGGATCAATATCTGATTCGATCAGATCTATACTAGCGTCCCCAGCAGTTTAGGGTTCCCAAAAACGCAGTGTTAGCGGGATCAGCCCAGATACCTGCTAGCACCTGCGTTTTGCCCCTCCCCCCAGCCCAGCCCACCCAAGTGCAGTATCGATCGATCACTGTCACTTACAAAACACTACACACACATAACTGCAGCGTTCGCAGAGTCAGGCCTGATCCCTGCGATCGCTAACAGTTTTTTTGGTAGCGTTTTGATACAGTCGCTAACAGTCAGGAGCTTTTTTACCTGTGAGTCTCACTAGTGTACCACTAAATTTAGAGCCCAAAATGGCAAATTGAAGGTACACTAGTGAAGAGGCCTACACGTTTCTGAGCATGACAGACTCATCTGTCAGATTCAGGCTCAGAATACGATTCTGTAGAGGACAGCGGCTCCCTGACAGATAGCGCTGACAATGGAGTTGTGGTCCCTGCCAAGGTCAGGTGTACCAGACCCCGAACTTCTTCTGTCATTGATGTGCAAGAAACGCAGGTCCCTCGTATAGGGCAGAGCAGTACTAGTGCCGCTATTCCTTCTGGTGAACTGGCAAGCACCAGCGGCCTAGTACACCCTGGTCGTAGTCAATCGTGACGTGGGGAGTCCCATAAGTGCAGTTCAAGCTGGTGAGGTGGCAAGCACAAGTAGTGTCCGCTGCCACCAAGAAGACGAACACAGGCCCGTCGTGCCCATAGTACCCTTCCTGCTGCATTTGCCAATCCTAATTGGGAACCCATCACTTCTGCAGCACCCGTACTTCCCCCATTCACTGGTCATCCCAGCATTCAGGTGGAAACAGTTGATTTTACATCACTTGATTTTTATTCGCTGTTTTTCATCGAAGATCTCTATAGATCTATTGTGGACCAAAGCAATTTGTACACTGGTCAACACATCGCCACTATTCCCCAGTCCTCCCTTGCCAGAGATTGGAGACCAATTATGGTTTCCGAATTTAAACTCTTTCTGGGCCTTTCCCTCAACATGGGCATAACTAAAAAGAGTGAGTTGCGGTCATATTGGTCCACTGACCCAATTCACCATATGCCCTTGTTCTCTGCCTCCATGACCAGGGCACGATACGAACAGATCTTGAGGTTCATGCACTTCAATGACAATGAACTCTGTCGTCCTCGTGAAGATCCTGGATACGATCGGCTCTACAAAATTCGGCCCCTCGTAAACCACTTCAACCAACGTTTTGCAGACAGTTTACTCCCCATCAAGTTGTCTGCGTGGATGAGTCCCTGATTAAGTTTTCTGGCTGCTTGTCATTCAAACAGTACCTTCCCAGCAAGCGTGCCAGATACGGGGTCAAGATGAATAAGCTCTGTGACAGGGTTTTATGGTTTACGAGGGAAAAGATATTGAAAACAATCAGGTTTCCTCTGGGTGGGACTTTTAGAGAGGTGTAGATAGCGCAATGAGGTGTGAAAACAATATATAAAAAGTATATAGAATTTTATTAGAAAACATAGGTTTAAAATGATAAGCACGTACATACACTACACATATCAAAAGGTCATAATTAGATACTGGACAGGACTATTCATACAATAGCAGTGCAAAAATTACAACTAATAATCACAGAGATCTGTTGAGTTGAGGATGAACACAACAGGAAAGACCCAGCGCGTTTCGAAATTGCAATTTCTTCATCAGGGGTGTATGCGACTTAGTCGTAGAACGTGCAAACGTCTGCAATTTAAACAAATGGACACACATTAAAATGCATAATATTGATTGTACACAAACTAATAGGTACATAAATAGTCACATCATACTTTGCATTTTGAAGTGTTTGAACACTGACCATTTGAGCTGTATGGTTTTGAAATTGATTTCCTATCCAGGATTTGTCATTTAAAAGCAATGTGTGTTGCAGCTGTCAGCCTGTGAGGCCCCTAGCGCGACGGGGTAGATCGATGCACCAGCACAGGTGGATAGGTCCAATGGCAGGAGGAGGGGGAAACAGAAAAAGAGTCCCACACAAAGGACAACCCAGGCTGGCCCTCCGAGGTATACCCCTTACTGTAATGGTGTGTAGAGAAAAAGAAAAACAGAGAGGTGGCATGTGTTAAATTGGTTCATAGGACTATTACCCACCATAGAACCACCCAGCACAAAATATATATCTTGGATAATGAATATGCGTGCATCCAGACATATACCTGTACAACCATGCACAACTAGATGTGTACATATGCAACATATATGCATCTGAACAATTCTAATAATAAGTGATTGGCTGACATAATGGTAAGTACCTTGCCGGGGGGCGATCAGACGGAGGGGAAGGAAACAGGTGCAGAAGCCAACAAACAAGGATCTGTTTGTGTGCAGCTCTACAGACACAGGAATCAGGAAGCTATAATCGTGCCCAAAAGTTTGATCTATAATAATAGACAAAAGGGGTTGCATCAACAAGGGGGGGGCAGCCATTCAGGCAGCCATAGGGCATGCATAGAGCCTGAGCGCCTCCTAGGTTCAGTCATGATGAGCATAAAAAGTGACCAGAGTTCAAAAAAAAAGTGTTACTTGATGGATCTAAGAGCTGCAGATCCTGGCTAGTATCCACCCTCACAGCACACAGACAGCAGCTGGAGGGTGGAGGGGTTTAAAACAGCATGAGTGACTGGCGATAAGCCAATCACTGCATGAAAACGCTTGGAGAGGCGGGGCTGGCCGGGGCGTCCCCTGAGACAGCACCTCCCAACACATCAGGGGGCGTGTGGTTAGTGACGCACTGCTCCCGAGAGATGCAGTGACGTCAGGCCCTAGGATCCCCTGTGTGGCAAGGGAAGCCTAATGCGCCAGCTGTGCCGCCACGCGTTGTCCTCCCGCGGCGCACAAGACATAGAACACGTGACCCTCCTAGGGGGGCAGGCGCTATCACGTCAACAAGGGAGGCCGTCCATGCCAAACGGCAATGGGCGGCCCCCGTGCGCCGAGTGTGGAACTCGAGCTGCCGTGAGCCTGGTGCTCAGCCGCACAGACACCCAGCCACGCACGGGGCATACACAGGCCGATCAGAAGGTACAACAATCAAAGGGACAACACTATATGGATATGCCCCCAGGTGAAGGAAGGAGCAGCCTACTTAATAACCCCCAACAATGTATCTATGTTTGCTAGACAAAGTAATAAGCTGAAAAATGATTTACATAATAATAGTACAATTAGCAATATTAACAGTGCATGTCCTATCCTGCATGAGCAATACATATATGCAATCTAAACAGTAAGCTGGACTAAATATAGATTACATCTTAATGAAAAAAAGTTACATTGTTAGATGCTTAAACATAACCAAGACGTTTGTCTTGGTTATGTTTAAGCATCTTTAACAATGTAACTTTTTTTCATTAAGATGTAATCTATATTTAGTCCAGCTTACTGTTTAGATGTTTATGTATGGTTACTGGGAAACACATCATAGAGAACATAATGAATGGGGGTTATGCAGCCTGAGACTATATTCAGTACAGATTATTCAACATTCGTCCACCAATACATTTAAATGGAGAGGAGAGAGGACATAGTAGTGGAAGAGATCGTGAGATGTTCAAAGGGAGAAGAGATTAACCATAGACTAAAAGAGCTTGATGCATAAAATAGAATAGAATAATAGTGAACCAAATGGTTCTAGATTGTCTAGGTCGGGTCTGGTGGTTCCCATTTTGACCCTCCAGAGGAAAAACCCTCCAAGAAGGGCCTATAGGAGATTGACCCATTTAAGCCGGGTGGCGAGGTGGCGTTTAGACGGAAAATCCACCTCTGCTTCCGTTGGAGCAGGGTTCTGTTCCAATCACCACCTCGCATCCCGGGATGGACGCGGTCAAGGATCACAAAAGACACTTTAGGAAAAATGCCATCATGGACACTTGTGACGTGTCGTCCCAGGGGGAGACTGGGATTACAGGTCTGCATAGATGCTAGATGGCGGTAAGCACGTCGCCAAAATTCTTAGGCAGTTTTACCAACATAAAAGCACCCACAGGCACATAGGAGAAGATAGACTACACCGGCCATGTTGCAGTTTGCAAAATGTCTTGGTGAGTATCTTTCGCCATTGGGGAGTAGTAAGTTCCTCGAGGTGTTCATGAAACGGCAGTACCCACAGCCCCCACATGTAAATGAGCCAAAGCGTTTACATGGGTCCTTACGACCCCCTTCTTTAAACTCACTGGCCACCAGCTGATCCTGAAGTGATCTTGCCCTTCTGAAAGTGAAGGAAGGGGCACTTGGCACGAAGGGGCCTATATTTGGGTCCATCATAAGGACATGCCAATATTTATTAACGATTGCTTTGATTTTTTTGTGTTGATTAGAGAATCCTGTAATGATTGATATTGGATTCTCTTTCTGGGTTTTAGATGATGGGTTGTACAGTAGGTCTTGCCTAGTTTTTTTACATGCCCTATTGTATGCTTTTTTCAAGCATGACTTCGAATAGCCTCGATTTTGAAGTCTCGTCCTAAGTGCGTCGGCCTCTATCTTGAATGTAGTACTGTCCAAACAATTGCTTCTGATCCTTAAATATTGACTGTAGGGGATGGAGTTTGTGAGTGCCCGAGGGTGAAAACTGCTTGCGTGTAAGATTGAATTGCCAGCTGTTGGCTTTCTATAAAGGCTGCTGCTCAGGAGGCCATTTGCATCTTTGTGTATGGTCACATCAAGAAAAGTGATGCTGGAGGTATCATGAGTCATGGTGAATTTAAGGTTGAACTCGTTGTGATTGAGTTCAACCAGAAATTGATCAAGTAGTTCAACGGATGTGTCCCATATAAGGAACACGTCGTCGATATATCGCATCCACATCACCACATGTTCCATTAAAGGGGCAAGATTGTCATCTTGACTAAGCGCCAGCTCCCACTCCCCCAGGTACAGATTGGCATACGACGGGGCACATAAGGTCCCCATCGCAACACCCTGTACCTGGAGGTAGTGGGAGCCGTTAAAGACAAAGTGATTATGGTAGAGAATATATTCCAAAGCTTCCAGGACAAAGTCCTTAGTAGATTGATTAAGTGCATTGTCCCGCGAGAGAATATGTCGGATGCAAAGGAGCCCTTTATCGTGAGTGAAACTGCTATAAAGTGCTTCCACATCGATTGCCACTAGGGAGGCTGATGGTGGGCTAAAGATACAATCAATGTTTTGAAGTAATTTCAGGGTGTCTTGTATGAAACTAGGGAGTTCAGCCACATATGGACGGAGGTATCCATCTATATATTCACTCAGTTTTTCAGAGATTGAACCGTTGCCTGATATGATTGGTCTACCAGATGGTTTCAGTAGACTCTTGTGTAATTTAGGTAGGCAATAAAAGGTTGTTATACGTGGATTCTTAGTTCTTATATATTCCCATTCATTTTTACTGAGTGCATTAGAGGTCATGGCTTTGTCAACCAGGTCATAAAATCTTTGGTTAAATCTCGTAATTTTGGTTTCCGATATCTTCTGGTACCATGTTTTGTTGTTAAGAATTTTTTTGCACATGTCAACATAAAGAGCATTGTCCATAACCACTATATTTCCACCTTTATCAGGATGGTTTAATGGTTATGGATGTTTTGCTGGATAGTGATTTTAGTGCATCTCTTTCTGTTCTAGATAGATTGTCCTGATCTGGATGTGAAGTCTTGATCTTACATATTTCACTGTACGTCAATTTGATGAAAGCTAGAACATTTGCATTGATGCTTAGTGGTGGAAATTTGTTAGACTTCTTTTTCAATAAAGGTCTCGGAGTTACAATAGGTTCAGTTTGATCATGCCATCCAAAAAGTTGTTCAAGATTGATTTGATCAGTCAGGTCTGGGGGATCGTTCTCTTCGAGAAGATCAATAAGGTCATCCAAGGCCTTCAGTTCCTTGGGTTCGAATTCTGGTTTAGTGGGTTTTTCTTTTGAGTAGAGTTGTTTTAGGATGAGTTTCCTAGCAAACAACTGTAGGTCTTTCAGGACCTCAAATTTATCCAGATTTTGGTTCGGGCAAAAACTCAGGCCTCATGCAAGAACCTGAATTTGGATGGGATCAAGGGTGTAAGAAGATAGATTGATTACATTCATGTCATTCGAGGTAGGGTCTGAGGCTGGCTTATGGTAGTTCCCCGCCCTAACTTGAGTTCATTGTGACTCCATTTTGTCACCAGGTGGTCATAGGCTGATTTACTGCTACTAGATTGCGTCGTGGGTGCCACTGTACCTGTGTCGATGTTGAATAGTGACGGAATCCCGCTAGTGACTGCCTGATTACCAGTTGTCTGATTAGGGGTAGAGGGCATGAATGGCCCCATTGCCTCCGTAATGTGCTTTTTAGTATTGCGTTTCTCATTTGAATTTGTCCCACTAGAATCTCTTTTCACTTTTTTGGATTTTCTCGAACCCCGATAGCCCTTAGATGAAACTGATGAAACAGAGGAGGCATCTGAGAAGGCAGGGTCTCTACTATGTGTATTTGACTTAAAATTTGGCCTAGCATTCATTCGCACATTTTTCCAGGTATATGCTTTCTGTTCGTGGAAAGCCCTCTGATCTCTTTAATTTATTCTCTTTTTTTATGAGTATACCTCTATTGAAATGCTCTAGGTGCTGGTTTAGTTCGTTGTCGTATTGCATATAAAGTTAATGTTGCTTGAACGCTGTTAGTTGAGTGTTTATTATATATATAGTATATCATTTTAAACCTATGTTTTCTAATAAAATTCTATATACTTTTTATATATTGTTTTCACACCTCATTGCTCTATCTACCCCTCTCTAAAAGTCCCACCCAGAGGAAACCTGATTCTTTTCAATGTCTTGCTACTCGGGATGTGGGGCAGTATAGCGTGTACTCTGTGACATTTAGCACTTTTTCAATTATTATTTCTACGAGGGAAAAGATAGCCACGTAGAGCCGACAAACTGCCCTGACTACACAGGAAGCGCTGGCAAAATTGTGTGGGACTGGGTGTAACCCTTATTCAGAAAGGGGTACCACTTATATGTGGACAATTATTACACGAGCCTGCCACTTTTTAGTCACTGGTTTGATCGGCAGATTGGAGCATGTGGCACCGTGCGACCTAATCGCCGGGGCTTTCCCCAGCGGCTTGTAGATTCCCATCTTAGGCTGGGGGAGAGAGCCTGCTTCAAGTGTAATAACTTGCTTGCTATGAAGTGGAGGGATAATAAGAATGTTTTCGTTTCTTACCTCCCTTCATGCAGACACAATGGTCCAAATTACTACGGCGACTGGTGTTGTGGAGAAACCCCTCTGTGTCCACGAATATAACCAAAATTTGGGAGGGGTGGACCTCAACGACCAGTTGTTGGCGCCGTACCTAATTACCCATAAGGCCAGAAGCTGGTACACGAAAGTGTCTGTTTATTTATTTCAATTGGCTTTGCTGAAAGCTCATGTGCTATACAGAGCTTCAGGACGGACTGGATCCTTCCTTAAATTCCAGGAAGAGCTCGTCAGAGCCTTTCTGTTTCTAGACGGTTCTCCACCTCACCTTCCCCAACCAAATGCAGTAAGCCGGCTGCATGAGAGGCATTTTCTTTGTCTTCCCTAGTACCCCTACCCAACAAGCCCCCCAAAAAAGATGTTGTGTCTGCAGCAAGCGCAGATATAGGCGTGACACCCGCTATTATTGTCCCTCCTTACCTGACAATCCTGGTCTTTGCATTGGTGAATGTTTTGAATGCTACCATACACTAGTTGAGTATTAGCATAGGGTACAGCATTGCACAGGCTAGGCACACTTTCACAGGGTCTCCCAAGATGCCATTGCATTTTGAGAGACCCGAACCTGGAACGGGTTACAGTTACAAAAGTTACAGTTACAAAAGTTACAGTTACAAAAAAGTGTAAAAAAAAAAAAAAGAAGTGAAAAAACAAAAACAAAAAAATATATACCGTATATACTCGAGTATAAGTCGAATTTTTCAGCCCTTTTTTTTGGGCTGAAAGTGTCCCTTCGACTTATACTCGAGTCCCTGCCGTCTGTCTGCATGATCAGCGTGTCATGCAGGCAGACGGCGGCCGGCGTAGTGTTCGCCGGCTATTGCAGCTTTCAAAAGCCGCGCCTCCTGCTCATCTGTGATAGGCTGAACAGCTGTCAGTGTACAGCCTATCACGGACATTCTCTCATCCTCGTCCGTGGTATGAGAATGAGAGAATGTCCGTGATAGGCAGTCAGCTGTCAGCCTATCACAGACGAGGAGGAGGCGCGGCTTTTGAACTGTGGAATGGCCGCCGAACAGTATCATCACACGCCGGCCGCCGATTGAAGATGGAGATCGCCACAGAGAGGCTGCACAGGACACAGGTAGGACACATGCACACATACATGTACAGGACACAGGACATGTACAGGACACACACACACACACATATGTACAGGACATGTACAGGACACACACACATGTACAGGACACACACACACACACACACACACATGTACAGGACACAGGACATGTACAGGACACAGGACATGTACAGGACACACACACATGTACAGGACACATGCACAGGGTACAGGTAGGCTGCACAGGACACAGGGAGGCATGCAGCTGCAGATGGGCATTATTGACCCTCTGCATTTTTCACCCTCGTCTTATACTCGGGTCAATAAATTTTTCCCAGTTTTTTGTGGTAAATTAGGGGCCTCGACTTATACTCGGGACGACTTATACTCGAGTATATACGGTAAAATAAAAAAAAAAAATAGCTGTCGTTATATTGTTCTCTCTCTATTCTCTCTCTATTCTGTTCTTTTTTACTGTATTCTATTCTGCAATGTTTTATTGTTATTATGTTTTATCATGTTTGCTTTATAGGTATGCAATTTTTTTATACTTTACTGTTTACTGTGTTTTATTGTTAGCCATTTTTTTGTTTTCAGGTACGCCATTCAGCTGCAGAGCAGATTTATTTATCTTGACAGCAACAGCGTTTGCTCCCACGATACATAAAGCCGTGACTCCAGCGCTGTCGGAGGTGATTTCACCACCACAGTTAAAAAAAAGAGCATATATGCCAAAGCATGGGAGCAGCAGGGGCGGAGGAGTGATTTGCTCCTACCTTTTGCGGGTGGCTGCCCCCATGCTTCGGCATATATATATTTTAGGCACAGATTGAGTTACAAAAAAAACATAGTAAAAAAAACATTTTTTAACGCAACCTGTGCCTAAAATATATATATGCCGAAGCATGGGGGCAGCCACCCACAAAAGGTAGGAGCAAATCACTCCTCCGCCCCTGCTGCTCCCATGCTTCGGCATATATGCTCTTTTTTTTAACTGTGGTGGTGAAATCACCTCCTACAGCGCTGGAGTCACGGCTTTATGTATCGTGGGAGCAAACGCTGTTGCTGTCAAGATAAATAAATCCGCGCTGCAACTGAATGGCGTACCTGCTAAGCAAATGATGGTTAACAATAAAACAAAGTAACATTACAGTATAACAGTAATGCCCCATACACACGGTCGGATTTTCCGATGGAGAATGTCCGATCTGAGCGTGTTATCGGACATTCCGACCGTGTGTGGGCTCCATCGGACATTTTCCATCGGATTTTCTGACACACAAAGTTTGAGAGCAGGCTATAAAATTTTCCGACAACAAAATCCGATCACGTCAATTCCGACCGTGTGTTGCCATTTCCGACGCACAAAGTGCCACGCATGCTCAGAAGAAGTTCCGAGAAGGTACAGCTCGGTCTCGTAAAATTAGCGTTCGGAATGGATACAGCACTTTCGTCACGCTGCAATGTCAAAAATAGTTTAATGCTGCGCACTCTCTTCTTCTTTATAATGTGAGAAGAATGAAGTAGTTTTGCTGCTCATATTCACACAGACTTCTCACAAACTTATTTCTTTATTATTTATTGGGATTCCCTCAATATATTTACATTTGTCACATCTGACCAAATTTTTTTGGGGTTGTTTTTAAATATTTTATGTTTTTTTCAAGGCTGTTTTTTTATTTTTTTGGTGTTTGTCTTTTTTTCAAGGCTGTGTTTTTATTGTTTTGTTTTTGTGTTTTACTCCATAATATTTTTGTGTGTGTTTTGTGTGTCAAGTTACCACAACACCATTATTATCTTGTATTATTTAATCTCAAGGAGATTGTTTGGTGTTGGTGTCCCTTGTTAATTTCACATTGTATTTTTGAAATGTACCTGCCTCCTCACAAACAAACTGTCCTTTTTTAAGGAAAACACACATAGGCAAGTATAATTGAAACAAAAATTCCTTTATTAAGGGCTCACAACCAAACAAAGAGGGAGTCAACGCCGGATAAACAGTTGAAATTGGCGAAGCCTTGGACCCCCAGGGCAGACATCAATTCTTTTCCAGCAAAATTGGTGGCCTGAGGAGTCCATATCTAAGGGAGTGCAGTCTGGTCCAGAAGTCCCAGAGATCGGGAAAGCAGCAGATGTGTCCCCAGGCTGTGGTACTACAAGAGGCTGCATCTTTTGCCAGACCAGACTAAACCCAGGCCATCACACTCTGGTCTTCCTTAGACGCTTACTTCCATACTGTGGCTCTGGTGTGGGAGATGTGCCAGGAGGAGGAGTAGGACCTTGAGGAGTAGGAGGAAGAGGAGTAGGACCTGGAGGAGGAGAAGGAGGACCATGTGTGAGGTCACAAATGTGGGTAGCACATGTTATTTTGCCCCTCAACCCCTTATTGAGAGCTTCCAAAATTAGGTACTCACACAGGAGTCGTTGGACCTCCTCCATCCGCATCATTTTGCAGGCAGTTCTGCCAGCAAAGTCCTCCTCCACAGTGTGGGGGGTTCTCAGGGCCTCTGTAGCCTTCCAAAAGAGACCTATGGCAGCCTCCTCCAGGTTACTCCTCTTCCTGGCACTTTCTCTTTGCAGGTGTAGGGGAGGGACCTGCATATCAGGCAGCCTGCTTGGCCAGGCCACCTCCTGGCTGAGACTTCCCTGTGTATGAAAAAGGGACATGGTTTTAGTTTTTGCTTCATCAATCACAATCGTAAATTAATAGTACTCCAAACTAACATCTAGTTAACATCATTGATTGGACAAGCAGAAATATTTAGAGGAATGCTATACCTGGCTCAATCTGGGCTCCTCCACATGTTGCTGCCTGGAGGGCCCAGGTTGGGCGTCAGAAGCCTCAGCTGGGGGGGAAGGAAGCGTGGAAGGAAGACTGGAGAGTGATGGGCCAGGTTCAGTCTGACCTGCCAGAAAATGCAGCCATGCAGTACATATCAATCAATATGGCCATGAATTCATCCGCTCTAAAGATATCCATTTTCACTGCAAGACACAACACAAGACAAACCCTAAAGTCTACTAAACTTGTGCAAATACAGGCCTCAATCTAGAAGCAGTATAGACCCAATGTAAAATCTTACCTTCGCAATCACGATCGGCGCCTCCGTTACTCCTTCTTCCGCTCACAGATCGTACGTACTACGCACACGTGTTACGCTTTATAGACACTGCGCATGCGTGAAAGCCCGCCCCTGACGTTCTTTCTAGTCTATTCCCCGCCCCTTCTCATTCGGCACAGTGGGGAAGAGCACATGGCGGAAACACAGCAGGTGTCTGATAATTACACCAACGAGGAGGAAAGCCCGGAGCCTGAAACGTCCTGATCCAGAAGGAGACGATATAAGGCATCAAATATGTCCTTTGGGGAGATGTTGGAGATGGTCGTCATCCGGAAGAAGGCCGACTATGATGGAAAGTATGGACCTTACCCCAACCCCAATGTCAGAAAGGCCAAGATAATGGCGAAAGTAGTCAAGAGTCTGCACCGGAATTTCGGGGTACGACGATCGAAAGATCAGCTCAGGAAGCGGTGGTCGGACCTCAAATTAAGAGAACACGAGCAGTACAGAAAGATCAGGAGAGTGCTGCAAAAAAGTAAGTAGTTGTGCTGTGTTCCTATTCTTTATGTTTATTACGTTCGTGCTGCTCCATGTGCTTTTCTTAATAACTGTTATTCAGTTTAAAATGGCAACTTTTATGTTCATGGGCATATTATTCATTCGTATCAAACATAGTTCGTTTGGCCATATGCAATTGCCATCATTTTTTGGGGCCTACTTGTGTGAAAAGAATTGGGTGGTGTAGATGTGTTTGTTACTAGAATGAAATGCCAACTAGATTCTGTGTAAGGAGAGGACACTCAGCAGCAGTTTTCACATCTGGACGCTGGAGCACTAGTGTGGGACACAATAACACCCTTTTTATTAGGGGGCCCACACAGGTGCTCCAGTGTATACTATAGGGGGGTCTCCATCTGTGGAGCTTGTACAAGACAGGTAAAGTATTGAAGCTTAACAAAGGACAATAAAAATGCTACATCTTGGAACTCTGCCAAAATAGACAATTGTACCCCACTTCCAAGCAATGCTTCATATTTATAGTTCTGGCATTAAATATCTGTGTGCTAAGTATACCTATTTTTTTTTACATAGGGGATAAAAGACTCGGAGGACACCCCTCATCCGAGGAGACCACAGACCCCCCACCTCTGGAAGAAGGTGAAATCCCTCAAAGACAAGAAGAGCAGGAGGAGGAAGACGTGGTGGAGATTGTCACCGCAACAGGTGAGTGTCTGCGACTACAGGCTCAGGTAAGAGATGGATGCCGGCATATTTATAATACCTGTTTTCTTTTGGTTTCTCTCTTTTTAGGTGATCGTGATGTTGTGGATCCTGATCCTTTCACCTCTGAAAGTGCCCAGATCCTGATTGGGGAGATCATGGGGTGTAATGTTGCATTGGAAAACATCAAGAAAAACATCAATGATGTTCTTCAAAAAAATAAGAACATCATTGATGTTTTAGGGCGAGTTTAAAAGCCCTCCAAATCCCTTTGTTTTTTGGTGTGCTGCAATTTTTGAATTTTTTTTTACAAACATTAGAAAAGCCAAATTTTGAAGATGCACACAGTGTGTCAACATGTGCTATCTGCCATCACGGGAGATCAATGGACGCGTTTAGGGGGTGCAACCCCTTCCTCAATAATAAAGTAGCTATGAGGAAGGGGTTGCACCCCCAAAACACGTCCCTTGATCCCCCATGATGGCAGCTAGCACTTGTTGACATACTTAAATTTTGTGTGCATCTTCAAAATTTGGCTTTTCCTGGGGTGACTTCACCTCATCTGAACGCAATATCAAAGTCAGTTTGTAAATACTCATGTCTGATATTACCTTCAAGTTCTACCAAATGTGAACTTTGTAAGTTCAAGATTTGTGTCTTTCTTGTTGGTTTTAAACATGCCTGTTTGATCTAAAATGGACATTTCGAATTTTTCTAATGTGACCCCAAAAATTGTTATACAACAAACATGTTGGTTTGTTTTAAAAACCTTTTCTAAATGCACATGTGATTATGCTGGTATTAAAAAGATTGTTAATCAAGATTGTGTGGATTATTGTCTCAACGCTACAAAACTTTTGTTGTGCTGTAATGGGTGTTTTCTGTGACAATGGGTGTTATTTCCTGAGGGGAAATCCACTTTGCACTACAAGTGCAGTTTCAAGTGCACTTGTAGTGCAAAGTGTCTTTGCCTTTAGGAAATAACACCCAACAGTGCTTTGTAAGGTTACACAATCACGCCAATTTCAGGACTCACCACATTTCTCTCAGGGTCAGCTAAAACAAACACAAGCAGGAATTGTCACCAAACCTTGTTTTTTTAAAATTTTTTTATTTAAAAAATGTTTTAGACATTGTCTGGCATATTGATGGCCCCCCTACCTGCAAAGAATTCAAGGTATCTTAGCCGGATATCACAGACACTCGGGGGGCAAGCCAGGGCGGCCACTTTCAAGCGCCGTCAGGGTTGGTTCATTAGGAATTCTGGCCTCAGGCCCAACTGAGCCAGCATAGTTGGCAGAATGTTTCCGTAAAAAGTTGTGTAGAACACAGCACGCCAGGATAATGTGATTCAGTTTGTACTCCGCCATATGTATGGGTGTAAGAAATAGGCGGAACCGGCTGGCCATGATTCCAAACATGTTCTCCACCACTCTTCTGGCTCTGGCCAGGTGGTAATTAAAAACCCTCTTGTCCGGGGTGAGGGTCCTCATCGGGAATGGTCGCATAAGATGGTCCCCCAGCGCAAATGCTTCATCCGCAACGAAGACGAATGGGAGTCCTTCCACATTGTCTTCTGGAGGTGGCAAGTCCAAGCTGCCATTCTGGAGACGCCTGTAGAACTCGGTCTGGGCGATGAGTCCACCATCGGACATCCGGCCATTCTTCCCCACGTCCACATACAGGATCTCATAATTAGCCGACACCACCGACAACATCACAATACTATTGAACCCTTTGTAGTTGTAATAGTACGACCCCGAGTTGGGTGGTGGGACGATGTGGACGTGTTTCCCATCAATTGCCCCTCCCCAGTTAGGAAAGTCCCACCGCTGGGCAAAGTGGGAGGCCACAGTCTACCATTCCTGTGGCATGGAAGGAAACTGTGGAGTCAAAACAAAATCAAAAATTAATCATTTTGCACATAAACATGGAATGCAGATTAGACACAAACATTCTTGCCCAACATCAAGCTAACATTTTTATTAGGGAATTATTTAAGACCAGATCCCCCCCCCTCTCCTGGACCATTTCTAACATTATGGGGGGGGGGGACTCTGGGACAGGTAACCCTCTCCACTTCATTGAGATATGAATGCCTAAATAAATGCCTAATTAACTAAAAAATGGGTATTACTTTGAACAGCCCCTCGTTAGTTACACTATTGGCAGCCCACTGGACAGGTAACAAGTGTCATAATACAAAGATATAAATACACACTGTACACATTTTAGCACATTTGGACAAATCATAACATTACAGTCTATGTAGGGCAAAAGCCCAAAGTTACACATCACAAGTATGCATTTCACTAAAGATTTCAACATAACTTTTGGCTGGCTTTCTGGGTCATCTTGACCTAACTAATTTATAAGTGACAGAGTTATTTTGACTAAAAGGGAAAAATAATTATTTAAAAGGATTTAATTTGACTTTTAGACAGGGACTTTCTGTATCAACATTTTTCCATATCACATCTTTTCCGAGAATTGTGTCATGTCATTGGCAGAACATTTAATGTCAACTGGTCAGCCACATGTGTTGCAATACCAAAAGAATTAAGAAACATTTTAGAGAAAAACAATAAGAAATATCAGAAATACAAATTCATGTTGAAGAGGAACTCTGGATACATAGAAAGATATGGCTCATATATTTCATATCTTCACAGTGGGTATAGTGTGTATGGGTTTGGCAAAGTCAGCAGATAGATGATTGAGGATCGATAGAGAATTGGTATCAGCTGACTTAGCAGTTGGGGGGAGGGAAGGTTCCAAATGATTTGGGACACCCAAAAAAAGCCTCTGGCACTCTGCCTGAATTTAAAGCACAAATCACATTTCTAAACATTTTAGGGGGTGTTTGGGGTAAAGCACTACTATGGAGCTGATAAAATACATTGTTAAGTGAATACATGAGGTGAATATAGGGGCAGGAGAGCATTCTGTGGGGGGGGGGGGGGGGGTAAGTGAAGGCAAATATGTATGAAGGACAAAAAAAAAATTACATAAAAATCCAGCATGCATGAGGACAAAGGGCAGATTCACAGCATATTACAATCATGATAATTAGGGAATGAGGAAAGAAATACAATACATTAGCAAACATTAAATACAATAAAATGTGATATTAAAGGATAAAAATCTTACCTTAATATACTCCTTCTGCAGGACCTGGATGATGGCAGAACAGGTCTCTGGGATAATGATCCCCAGAGCCTGGGGGGAGATGCCTGTCGAGAACTTCAAGTCCTGCAGGCTTCTCCCCGTCGCCAAGTAACGCGACTAGCCTCTGCTCCGCAGTGATGGCTTGCCTCATGCAGGTATCCTGCCTGCTGATATAGGGGGTCAGCAAAGCCAACAAACAGTTAAATACAGGGTCCGTCATCCGGAGAAAGTTCCTGAAATCATCAGGATTATTCTCTCGGATCTCACGGAGCAAAGGCATATGACAGAACTGGTCACGCTGAAGCAACCAATTCTTGGTCCATGAACTCCTCCCCACCCTGTTCATGGACTGGACTTGTGTCAAGGTCAGGACCCCAACACCAAGCCCCCTCACAGCACGAACTCTACGAGGAGTACGTATACGCAACATGGCTAGCAAACGCTCGGCTGCTCAGAACGAAGTAACAGAACGCACTGAAGAACAGCAAGGCCTGTGAAGAGCGACCTGAAAAACAGCAACGAGCGGACAAGAACGCAATGAATAATCAAATACGAACTCACTGCATGCACTGAAGAGCAGATACAAACCCACAAGCACAAACTGAACAGCAGAAAACGATCTGAAAACCACGAGTCTGAAAAAGCGCGAATCGTCTCTTACCAAACTTTTACTAACACGAGATTAGCAAAAGGAGCCCAAAGGGTGCTGCGCTTGGTTCTGAAATGGCCTTTTATAGTCTCGTCTTATGTGGTGTATGTGACCGCGCTCTTGGCGATCGGAAATTCCGACAACTTTGTGCGACCGTGTGTACGCAAAACAAGTTTGAGCCAAAATCCGTCAGAAAAAATCCTAGGATTTTGTTGTCGAAATGTCCGATCAATGTCCGACCGTGTGTACGGGGCATTAGACTTGCCATACCTGCAAAGCAAATACAAAAAAAATAGTAAAAAATAAAACATTTTTTATTTGCTTTGCAGGTATGGTAAGTCTTATGCCCCGTACACACGGTCGGACTTTGTTCGGACATTCCGACAACAAAATCCTAGGATTTTTTCCGACGGATGTTGGCTCAAACTTGTCTTGCATTCACACGGTCACACAAAGTTGTCGGAAAATCCGATCATTCTGAACGCGGTGACGTTAAAACACTTATGTCAGGACTATAAACGGGGCAGTGGCCAATAGCTTTCATCTCTTTATTTATTCTGAGCATGCCTGGCACTTTGTCCGTCGGATTTGTGTACACACGAATTTCCGACAACGGATTTTGTTGTCGGAAAATTTTATAGCCTGCTCTCAAACTTTGTGTGTCGGAAAATCCGATGGAAAATGTGTGATGGAGCCTACACACGGTCGGAATTTCCGACAACAAGGTCCTATCACACATTTTCCGTCGGAAAATCCGACCATGTGTACAGGGCATTATACTGTAATGTTACTTCGTTTTATTGTTAACCATCATTTGCTTAGCAGGTACGCCATTCAGTTGCAGCGCGGATTTATTTATCTTGACAGCAATAGCGTTTGCTCCCACGATACATAAATCCGTGACTCCAGCGCTGTAGGAGGTGATTTCACCACCACAGTTAAAAAAAAAATAGCAGATATGCCGAAGCATGGGGGCAGCAGGGGCGGAGGAGCGATTTGCTCCTACCTTTTGGGGCGGATGCCCCCATGCTTCGGCATATATAAACGGTGCATGTATGCTCATCATTAGAAATGGGTGGATGAAGGGAGGTATTCTAATGATGGGCATACCCACCGATCAATGTCTTTTTTTTCGTGCAGCCCATAGGCTGCACGAAAAAAGTTTGCAATATATGCCCAACAAGGACCAGCAACGTACTGGTATGTTGCTGGACTTTGAGTGGTTATACCAGAATGATGCCTGCAGGTTTAGGTATCATCATCTTTTCAGCCAGCAGTTGGCTTTCATGTAAATGCAATCCTAGCGGCTAATTAGCCTCTAGACTGCTTTTACAAGCAGTGGAAGGGAATGCCCCCCCCACCGTCTTTCATGTTTTTCTCTGGCTCTCCTGTCCCAACAGTGAACCTGAGAATGCAGCTGGTGATTTGGCCAGCTGACTATAGAGCTGATCAGAGACCAGAATGGCTCCAGTCATCTCTATGGCCTAAGAAACCATAAGCTACAAGAATTTTATGACTTAGATTTCGCCGGATGTTAACAGCGCCATTGGGAAATTGGGAAAGCATTTTATCACACCAATCTTGGTGTCGTCAGATGCTTTGAGGGCAGAGGAGAGATCTAGGGTCTAAAAGACCCCAATTTTTTCAAAAAAAGAGTACCTGTCACTACCTATTGCTATCATGTGGTTATTTACATTCCCTGAGATAACAATAAAAATGGTTTTAAAAAAATGAAAGGAACAGTTTAAAAATAAGATAAAAAAGCAAAAAAATAATAAAGAAAAAAAATCACCCCTGTCCCCCCCTGCTCTCGCGCAAAGGCGAACGCAAGCGTCGGTCTGGCATTAAATGTAAACAGCAATTGCACCATGCATGTGAGGTATCACCGCAAAGGTCAGATCGAGGGCAGTAATTTTAGCAGTAGACCTCCTCTGTAAATCTAAAGTGGTATCCTGTAAAGGCTTTTAAAGGCTTTTAAAGGCTTTTAAAATTTTATTTAGTTTGTCGCCACTGCAATTTTAAAGCATGTCGTGTTTGGTATCCATGTACTTGGCCTAAGATCATCTTTTTTATTTCATCAAACATTTGGGCAATATAGTGTGTTTTAGTGCATTCAAATTTTAAAAAGTGTGTTTTCCCCCAAATAATGCGCAAATACTGTGTGAAAAAAAAAATGAAACACCCACCATTTTAATCTCTAGGGCCTTTGCTTTAAAACAATATATAATGTTTGGGGGTTCAAAGTAATTTTCTTGCAAAAAAAAAAAATTTTTTCTTGTAAACAAAAAGTGTCAGAAAGGTGTCAAGTGGTTAGAAGAGTGGGTGATGTGTGACATAAGCTTCTAAATATTGTGCATAAAATGCCAGGACAGTTCAACCCCCCCCCCCCAAATGACCCCATTTTGGAAAGTAGATACCCCAAGCTAATTGCTGAGAGGCATGTCGAGTCCATGGAGTATTTTATATTGTGACACAAGTTGCAGGAAAAAGACAATTTTTTTTTCTTTTTGCACAAAGTTGTCACTAAATGATATATTGCTCAAACAGGCCATGGGAATATGTGAAATTACACCCCAAAATACATTCTGTTGCTTCTCCTGAGTACGGGGACACCACATGTGTGAGACTTTTTGTGAGCCTAGCCGCGTATGGGTCCCCGAAAACCAAGCACCGCCTTCAGGCTTTCTAAGAGTGTAAATATTTGCTGAGAGGTATGGTAAGTATTTCGCAGACCTCACTTTTTGTCACAAAGTTTTGAAAACAAATGAGAGCTGCAAAATACTAACCATGCCTCTCAGCAAATAGCTTGGGGTGTCTACTTTCCAAAATGGGGTCATTTGGGGGGGTTTTGTGCCATATGGGCATTTTATGGCCTTCAAAACTGTTATAGGTATAGGAATACATTTTGGCTTAAATGTATGACTAAAATTGAGTTTATTGGATTTTTTTTTTATAACAAAAAGTAGAAAATATCATTTTTTATAGCGCAAAAAATAAAAAACACAGAGGTGATCAAATACCATCAAAAGAAAGCTCTATTTGTAGGAAAAAATGGACAGAAATTTTGTTTGGGTACAGCATTGCATGACCGCGCAATTAGCAGTTAAATCGACGTAGTGCCAAATTGTAAAAAGTGCTCTGGTCAGGAAGGGGGTAAATCCTTCCGGGACTGAAGTGGTTAAGGACATCCTTAACAGGTGTACCCACTTTGAAGTTCTGTCTTTATATTTGGGTGGACTTGCATTTTTGTGTGTTTCATGGACTGTGCATGTGTTTTTAATTGCCTCATTAGCACGCAAACCTATGTTATATAAAGCTTGCAGATAGCATTCTTTATTTGTGTGTGTCCGTGTTCGTCCAGAGAGTACATTTGGGTGTCCTTATAGAGTTTGTAACACATGTATTTTCTCTTTGTATTATTTTATGTCTTTGCAAAACAGATGTGTTTTAGAGCAAGTATTTTTTTTTTTTTACTTTGGTTTATTGTATTTTTTGGGTGGGGGGATATTTTCCCTTGAAAATTTTTTGATGTTGTCAATGTGTGTCATTTGTAGGTTGTTTCACTTTGATTTAATTGTCTGTGCTGCATTATTTTGCAAAATCTTACTCAAGATGTTGTGACCATTGACAATGAATGTTTAAAGCCTTTGTGGGCGCAATCTGTTTAACTCCTGTCAATTTCCTGTGCAAAATAGTCAGACCTCAAACCAATATTCTGTTAGTGTCTTAAATTAACATACATATGTTTTTAAATCAAATGTTTATGTTTTATGTATTTTGTTAATTTTCATGCAACAGATTTCCCAGCTGCAGCTTAACTAGGCTGATTGTCATGGCAAAACAAAAAAAGGTGTGATTTGTCTAAAAGCTACTTTCCTGGTGCCTTCATGATAGCATATGCATGGATTGTGCTTATGCTGCCATGGATAGGCACCAGGAAAGGAAAATTACAGAGGTATTCAATTTTCCATTTTAGCACAGTGGTTCTCAGCCTCAGTCCTCAAGTACAGGACATGTTTTGGGAATTTATCTTCGCTAAAATAGCTGTCCAAAATATCAAGCCATTGACTGTAAATTAAAGCACCTGTGCAAGATGAAGGAAAACCTGCAAACATGACCTGTTGGGGGATACTTGAGGACAGGGTTGAGAAGCACTGATTTAGAGCACTGAGCTAAAATCTAGCTCAAGACAATCCTATTCTAATTGTGGGCATTTGAGGGAAACCAAGTGAGTGTTAGAACCCCTGCTTGTCTTTTTTAGGTTGGGCTTTGTGTCCCTTTTCTGAAAACTGGCTTCACTTCCTGTCACAGCCAAACAGGAAGTGAGGGTAAAACCCTACCAATGTCTTTCCTTGGGGTCACACAGGTCAATCTAAATAGCTTCCTCATTAGGTAAATTGCACTCTAGCATTTTGCTGTGTACACCCCAAATTATTAAGTATTTGGGGGGTTTATTAAAGGCAAATCCACTGTGCAATACAAGTGTATTTGCTGTAAATCTGAGGGAAAGCACTGGTGATTTTATCATTCAATCATGTTGAAGCAAAGATGCTCTTTTTTTATTTTCCTTGCATGTCACCCTAGGATCTCCAGCAACCTCACTTCCAAGTGCACTTGTAGTGCAAAGTGGATTTGCCTTTAAGAAATAAACCTGAAAGTCCAAGATACCTATTAATTTGGGGTGTACACAGCACAATGCTAGAGTGCAATTTATCTAATGGGGAGGCTATTTAGATTGACCTGTGTGTCCCCAAGGAAAGACATTGGTAGGGCTTTACCCTCACTTCCTGTTTGGCTATGTGACAGGAAGTGAATAAATTTGAACGAGAAAGTGGCAAAATTTGGGAGGCGTCTTCACCCTATCAAGGGTTCAGACATCCCAAAAAATTGACAAGACTTCTACTCCCTCTGCACGCTATCCCCAAGCAAAAATAAGAAAGGATTTAATTTAGTTTAACTTTGCAAAGACACATTCCTAAGTTCAGCTGTGATGCATGTCAATGGCCCATTTAGACCTTGTTTAGTATAAAACACCAGTTGCCTTTCACTAGAAAAAAATTTTAGTCCAGTCCTGGAAATCTGCATCTGCCTTACTACTAATTTCCCTAAAAATTGGATTCCTGCAGCTAGATGCGCGACCGCTGTGTATGTGAGATGCGCAACTGCTGTGTGCGTGGAGGTATGTACCCGTGGAGCATATCTGGTACCCGGAAGCAGTGGCCAGCACACAGGAATGACATCACGCCCCTACAGGAAGTTGCTTGTACTGCTGCTAATTTCTTCCCACCACCATGCCCCGCTCACTGTTCCCTGAGGAAGAGATGATCCTTATTTGAAAATTAATAAAATTATTTTTTTTTTTAACATGGGGTGGTGTTTGTGTAGGTCCCTAACACACATTCATACATATTAGGGCCAATTTAGAAAGGATCCAATTTACCTACCAGCATGTTTTTAGAGTGTGGGAGGAAACCAGAGTACCTGGAGGAAACACACGCAGGCACAGGGAAACATGCAAACTCTAGGCAGATGGTGTCGCGGGCGGGATTTGAACCAGGGACCCTTTTTGCCGCTAGGTGAAAGTGCTAAGCACTACACCACTGTGCTGCCCAAATATATATCTATAGATGTAGGTTCTTTTGTCCACCAGCAGAGAGAAGTTGGGTAGATGCCACACTCCCTATTCTGGAGGCATAATAATGGTCTAGCACTGTTGGCTGTTATTTACTAAATGCAAAGACACTTTTCACTACAAGTGCACTTGCAACTGCACTTAAACTGCACTTGTAGTGCAAAGTGGATTTGCCCTTAGGAAATAACCCCCATTTTCTCATAAAACAACAATTACATCACCCCAAAAACGTTGTAGCGTTGAGACAATAATCCACACATTCTTGATGAACAATCTCTTTAATACCAGCACAATCACATGTGCATTTACCCAAGGTTTTTCTGACAAACCAACATGTTTGTTGTATACCAATTTTTGTGGTGGCATTATACAAAATCAAAATGTGCATTTTATAGAAAACAGGCCTGTGTAAAACCAACAAGAAAGACACAAATCTTGATCTTACAAAGTTCACATTTGGTAGAACTTGAAGGCTATATCAGACATCAGTATTTAGGAACTGGGTTTGATATAGCGTTCAGATGGGGGGAAATCACCCCTGGAAAAGCCTAATTTGGAAGATGCACACAAATTTAACAATGTAAACATGTGCTAGCTGCCATCACGGGGGATCAAGGGATGTGTTTTGGGGGAGCAAGCCCTTCCTCTCAGCTACTTTATTATTGAGGAAGGGGTTGCACCCCCAAAACGCGTCCATTGATCTCCCGTGATGGCAGATAGCACATGTTGACACACTGTGTGCATCTTCCAAATTTGGCTTTGGGAAAAATCACAAAAACATTTAGCACATTGTAGCACACAAAAGAAGAAAGTTATTTGGAGGGGCTTTAAACTCGCCCGAAAACATCAATGATGTTTTTATATTTTGGAATAACATCATTGATGTTTTGCTTGATGATTTCCAATTATAAATTACACCCCATGATCTCCCCGATCAGGATCTGGGCACTTTCGGATGTGAAAGGATCTTCATCCACAACCTCACGATCACCTAAAAAGAGAGGAACCCCAAAATAATTTTTGTTTCCAAAAAATGCCGCCATCCATCTCTTATCTGAGCCTGTGGTTGCAGACACTCACCTGTTGTGGTGACTAGTTCCGCCACGTCTTCTTCCTCCTCCTCAGCTTGTGTTGGGGGGATTTCACCTTCTTCCAGAGGTGGGGGGTCTCTGGTCTCCTCGGATGAGGGGTGTCCTCCGAGTCTTTTCTCCCCTATGTAAAACAAAAATGGTATAATTAGCACACAGATATTTGATGGCAGAACTAGAAATAGGAAACATTGTTTGGAAGTGGGGTACAATTGTCTATTTTAGCAGAGTTCCAAGATGTAATTTTTTAAATGCCCTTTGTCAAGCTGCAATACTTTACCTGTTTTGTACATGCTTCACAGATGGAGACCCCCCTATAGTATACACTGGAGCACCTGTGTGGCCCCCCTAATAAAAATGGTGTTCTTTTGTCCCACACTAGTGCTCCAGGGTCCAGATGTGAAAACAGCTGCCCAGTGTCCTCTCCTTACACACAATCTAGTTGGCATTTCATTCTAGTAACAAAGCCATCTACACAACCCAATTCTTTGAAGACAAGTATAGGGCCTCAAAATGCTGGCCAAATGCATATGGTCTAAATAATGTTATTTTATAGTCCGAAAGAAAAATGTGTGATCCGAACGAATAATGTGCCCATGAACATGAAAGTTGCCATTTTAAACTGTACAACAGTTCCTAAAAGCACATGGAGCAGCACGAACGTAATAAACATAAAGAATAGGAACACAGCACAACTACTTACTTTTTTGCAGCACTCTCCGGATCTTTCTGTACTGCTCATGTTCTCGTAATTTGAGGTCCGACCACCGGTTCCTGAGCTGATCCTTCGATCGTCGTACCCCGAATTTCCGGTGCAGACTCCTGACCACTTTCCCCATGATCTTGGCCTTTCGGACATTGGGGTTGGGGTAAGGCCCATACTTTCCATCATAGTCGGCCTTCTTCAGGATGTCCACCATCTTCAACATCTCCCCACCTCTCCTTCTGGATCGGGACGTTTCAGGCTCCGGCCTTTCCTCCTCCTCCTCCTCGTCGTTGCTACAATTAGCACGCACCTGCTGTCTATCCGCCATGTGCTCTTCCCCCACTGCGCCGAATGAAAAGGGGCGGGGAATAGACTAGAAAGAACGTCAGGGGCAGGCGGAGTTATCCGCATGCGCAGTGTGTATAAAGCGTAACACACGTTTGTCTTACGTACGATCTGTCAGCGGAGGAAGGAGCATCGGAGACGCCGATCGTGCTAACGAATGTAGGATCTAAACTTGGGCCTATACTGCTTCGAAATGGAAGCCTATAGTGTAACAAGATTAGGGGAGTTTGGCCTGACATTAGGGTTTGTCTTGTGTATTGCAGAGAAAATGGATGGCTTCAACGACCACAATTTGCTGCCCCTGTTCATAGATAAGTACAGGGAGCTGCCCTGTCTGTGGCAGGTGAGACACCCCCACTATAACCACAAGCAGAAGAGGCAGGCAGCGCTGGAGAAACTGCTGGAGTTGGTGACGCCGGTGGTCCCCACGGCAACCATCCCCTATTTAAAAGCCAAAATTGGTGGCCTGAGGAGCACTTATCTTAGGGAGCGCAAGAAGGTCACAGATTCCTTGAGGTCCAGAGCAGCAGCAGATGACGTTTATGTCCCCAGGCTGTGGTACAACGAGAGACTGCGATTTCTGTCAGACCACACTGAAGTCAGGGAATCCCTCTTTACTCTTCCTTCCACGCTTCCTTCCACCCCAGCTGAGGCTTCCGATGTCCAACCTGGGCCTTCCAGCCAGGAAGAAGTGGAGGAGCCCAGCTGGAGTCTGGTATAGCATTCTTCTACAGATTTCTGGTCAAGAAATAAATTATGTTTATTAGATGTTATTATTGATCACTAATTTCTGATTGAAAAAAGTGTTTTACATATCAGTAGACAGTAGTGGGCACCCAAAATTGGGACAAGAATGAAAACTGCTGGGCTCAGAAGGATAGTCTGTTATATTTGTTAACATTGAATTTGCAGCAGTCAGGAGGTGAAAATTGTGTGTGATTGATTGATTGAAAAAATAATAAAACTATGTCCCTTTTTCATACACAGGAAGACCTCAGCCAGGAGGAGGTTGTGAAATGTGGCAGCCAGGAGGAGGCGGGGCTAAGTGTCAGCCAGGAGAAGCCTGGGACCAGTCGCAGCCTGACTGAGTCTCAGGTCCCTCCCCTCCGCCTGCCACATAAACGAGCCAGGAAAGCCACTCCGAGTCCTGTGCAGGATTCAGCGTACAGGCTGATCCAGGAGGCTTCTGCGTCCCTCAGAGCCTTCCCCACTCCTGAAGAGGCCTTTGCCTGCATGGCTGCCACAAAATTGCAGGGCATGCAGGAGGGTCAACGCAGGCTCTCTGAGGACCTGATTTATAAAGTCCTACGTAAGGGGGTGAGTGGGGAACTAACACCCAAGACGGATGTCATTGAGATCGACGATCCTCCTCCTCCTCCTCCTCCTGCTGCCACAACTCCACCACCACAGCCACAGCCTTGAAGGAAGCGTGGAAGGAAGACCAAAGAGTGATTGCCCTGGGTTCAGTCTGGTCTGACAGAAGATGCAGTCTCTCGTATGACCACAGCCTGGGGACACAGATGTCATCTGCTGCTTTCCGGATCTCTGGGACTTCTGGACCAGACTGTCCTCCCTAAGATAAGGACTCCTCAGGCCACCAATTTTGCTTTTAAATAATTGATGTCTGCCCTGGGGGTCCAAGGCTTCACCCACTTCTGCAGTTTCTCCAGCATTGCCTCCCTCTTTGTTTATAGTTGTGAGCCCTTAATAAAATTTTTTAGGTAAATTCTACTCTGTGTGTTTTCATCCAAAAAGGACAGTTTGTTGGTGAGTATTCAGGTACATTTCTAAAGTACAATGTGAAATTAACAAGGGACAACAACACCAAACATTCTCCTACAGATTAAATAGAACAACATATTAATGGTGTTGTGGTAACTTGTCACAAAAAACACACACAAACATTTTCGGGAGTACAAATCAAAATCACCAAAAAAAAAAGAAAAAAAAAGAGAAACACAAAAAAAGATTGAACATTAAAGCCAAAAAAAAAATAAAATATAAAAAAATGTTGTCAGATGTGAGAAATCAAAATATATTGAGGGAATCCAGATAAATAATAACGAAAGAAGTTTGTGAGAAGTGTGTGTGAATATGAGCATCAAAACTACTATCTTCTTGTCACATTATAAAGAAGAAGAGAGTGCGCTGTATTAAACCATTTTGAACATTGCAGCGTGACGAAAGTGCTGTATCCATTGCGAACTCTAAGTTTACCAGAACGAGCTGTCCCGTCTCGGAATTTCTTCTGAGCATGCGTGGCACTTTGTGCGTCGGAACAGGCCACACACGGTCGGAATTGACGTGATCGGATTTTGTTGGAAAATTTTATCTCCTGCTGTCCAACTTTGTGTGTCGGAAAATACGATGGAAAATGTCCGATGGAGCCCCCACACGGTCGGAATTTCCGACAACAGGCTCCGATCGGACATTTTCCATCGGAAAATCCGACCGTGTGTACGGGGCATTAGAATACCGCCCTGCATCTACCCACTACTAATGATGGGCATACATGCATCGTTTTTTTTTTTTTTTTAACTGTGGTGGGGAAATCACCTCCTACAGCACTGGAGTTGCTGATTTACATATCGTGGGAGTAAACGCTGTTGCTGTCAAGATAAGTAAATCAGTGCTGCAGCTGAATGACGTACCTGAAAACAAAAAAAATGGTTAACAATAAAACACAGTAAACAGAAAAGTATAAAATAATTACATACCTGAAAAGCAAACATGATAAAACATAGTAACAATAAAACATTGCAGTTAAGCATAGACTACAGTAAAAAAGAGCAGAACAATAGAGAATAGAGAGCGAGAGAACAATAAAACGACAACTATTATATATACCATTTCCCTGCATCTTTATAGATATTCTGAATATATTAAAATGGGAGTGAGGAGATTGAGAGATTTGACACCTGCTGCTTATCCTTGCTTTAATGGCATGTTATAGATAAATATATGCATATATAGATGTTAAATGGTATGCGATTTGAACTAATTGGCCATATTGATTCCATATGTGAAGTACTTCACTAAATCTGTATTTAAATGAATGATTGGAATGAAACCTTCAGATGTGCTTCAATGGATCTCAGGAAGGTCGTAAGCTTACTAGTCTGAAACGTAATCCATCCATCCATCCATATCTGAATCTACTCATGTCTGAAACTGTGTAGGCAATTGTTGCCTTTGATATTGCTTGAAAGGATTATGCTTGCTTTGTAAATCTCTCCTGAAGATATTGTGAAATAAAGCAAAGAAGTTTTTAAGTGCAGCAACCTCTTGGACTTTTTTATATATATATATATATATATATATATATATATATATATATATATATATATATATATATATATATATATATATATATATATATATATATATATATATATATATATATATATATATATATAAATATCTATATATAGATATCTATATATAGATATCTATATATAGATATATATCTCTCTCTCTCTCTCTCTCTCTCTCTCTCTCTCTCTCTCTCTCTCTCTCTCTCTCTCTCTCTATATATATATATATATATATATATATATATATATATATATATATATATATAGATATATATATATCTATATATATATATTTTTTTTTTTAACTTTTATTTGTAACAGTTCGGTTCCAGGTTTGGGTCTCTCAAAATGCGATGACATCTTTGGAGACCCTGTGAAAGTGTGTCCTAGTCTGTGCAGTGCTGTCCTCTACACCAAAACCCCACTAGTGTGTGGTACCATTTAAAACATTCACGGATGCGAAGACTAGGTTGGTCAGGACAGGAGGGACAACAATAGCGGGTGTCACGTCTATATCCAAGTTTCCTACAGACACTACATTTTCTTTGGGGTGATTGTTGGGATACGTACCAGGGAGGACATACGGAAAATGCCTCTCATGCAGCCAGATTACTACATTTGCGTTGGGAGGGTGGGGCACATCACCGTCTGGAAACAGAAGGGCTGTGACAATCTCTTCCTGGAATTTAAGGAAGGGTCTAGTTCGTCCTAATTCTTTGTATAGCACATAAGTGTTCAGCAGAGCCAATTGGAATAAGTATACAGACACTTTTTATACCAGCATCTGGCCTTACGGGCAATTGAGTACGGCGCCATCAACTGGTTGTTGGGGTCCACCCGTCCCATATAAAGATTGTATTTGTGGACACAGAGGGGTTTCTCCACAACACCAGTTGCCACTTGAATTTGGAGCGTTGTGTCTGCGTAAAGGGAGGACAGAACGAAAACATTCTGATTATCCCTCCACTTCACTGCAAGCAAATTACTACTTTTCAAGCAGGCTCTTTCCCCCAGCCTAAGATGGGAATCTACAAGCCGCTGGGCTAAGCCCCAGCGATTAGATCGCACGGTGCCACATGCTCCAATTCCATGATCAAACAAGTGACTAAAAAATGGCACGCTCGTGTAATAATTGTTCACGTACATGTGGTACCCCCTTCCAAATTAGGGCGACACTAAGTCCCACGCAATCTTACCAGCATTCCCTATGTAGTCTGGGCAGTTCTCTGGCTCCACATGACTATCTTTTCCCTCGTAAACCATAAAACTATATGTATAGCCTGTGAACCTGTCACAGAGCTTATACATCTTGACCCCATATCTGGCACACTTGCTGGGAAGATACTGTTTGAAAGACAAGCGGCCAGAAAACTTAATCAGGGATTCATCAACGCAGACAACTTCATCGGGAGTAAACAAGACTGCAAACGGTTGGCTGAAGTGGTTACGAGGGTCCGAATTTTGTGGAGCTGATCGTATTCAGGGTCACCCTGAGGACAACAGAGTTCATTGTCATTAAAATGCATGAACCGCAAGATCTGCTCGTATCTAGCCCTATAAAATAAACGTGCAGCGCTAAAATTATAGGCGAACGGAGATGATTAAATAAATCTCACAGATACAATGGATATGGGGCTCTAATGCTATAAATGCTCAGTGATTCTGTATAAAGAAATCAACAGGAAAACAAATAAACATTGAGTCCATAGGTGAAGTGAAAAACATGGTGAATCTGGATGGCCCTTACAGGGACACTCGCCAAGTGTTCATAACTTCTTTAAGACATCCAAAAATGGTGACTAAATAATGAAACAATGTGAATATAGTCCACCACCGATAAGTTGAAGGCTTACCAGATGGTTATTAACTCAAAAGGACATACGTCCTATGAGTCAAACAGGGTTGTATTGGCAAATGCCAAAATTGGAGACATCCGATCTGTAGACCTTTGACACGGAAGCCAAGTCCTCACACAGTCATTGGGGTAGTAGTCTCCATAGGAGGGTATTTCATAAAAAATGGATGGTTTCTCTCATAGGTTCATGTATAAATCGAGGAAAGGAGAATATAGAAGGCCACATAGCGTAATTCCGTATAAAAATTTGAAATTGAATAAGGTTAAAAAACTCACATTTTTGAGGAGAGTAAACAGCGCTTAAGAAATGAGTATGGTGGCAATGGAGCCCGTGGCCATACACATTTCTTAAGTACTCATAGGCGTGCACAAGGGGTGTGCCAGGTGTGCCTGGGCACACCCTAATCCTGGGGTTGGCAACCTGTCAATGGTGGGCAGGTGACAGGTAAACCACAACCCTTCCTTGCTGACCCTCAGAACCTGGACAGGAGAGGTGGCGTGGGTGGAATTTAGTGGAACCGATCTGTATTTTCCTCCTGCAGCAGCTGAAAGTAGGCTTCTCCTCTCCCTTTTGTCAACATTCAGCTGCCACAGGAGGAAAATATAGGGGATTGGTACTAATATATGCCAGCCCCGCCACCCCTCATTTCCCTGATCCTCTTCCTTCTGTTGCCCGGGTCTCTCATGTGCTCCCTTGCTGCCCCTTCCTCCCATTGTTTCAGGATGGAGAGCGGGGAAGAGGCCGGTAAATATGTCAAATGCATATTTGTTGGAGCTTTGGGGTGCACACCCTAATGCAATAGGCTGCGCACACCTATGTAAGCACTGTTTACTCTCCTCCAAAAATGTGAGTTTTTTTTAACCTTAGCGTAATTCCGTATAAGAATTCGAAATTTAATAAGGTTAAAAAAAACTCACAATTTTGAGGCCTTTGGGCTGCTGGTGTGATAGAGGAGGGTTGGCTATGGAGTCCTGATCCTCCAGGCCTCCTCGAGTGTGCGCTGCGGCCGCCATCTTGGACGGTGCAGGGGTTGCCAGGTCAAAGTCCAGCTGGCGGCTAATGTCCCTTTTGGGGGGATTTCACAGCATGCAAGACGGTGCCCTGGATCTTCCGGGAGGTGTGAGGGTCTGTGTGAGGTGGGCTGAGATGGGCCGGAGCGGTTCGGAGCTCTCGGCTTCAGAGTCCCACACATGCGCACCTGCTGATTGCATTCTTATACTTCTTATTGCTTTCCTTGTATTGTATATTGCATTGGAATGCTGACAATGACCCCCTCAGCCTTATATTTTTTGAAGGCCTTTTTTTTCTCATTTATAAGCATTTTTATGTTAGTTTAGCCACCCGGGTTTAATCTTGGAATTGTACCTTTATTTATTATGTTCTTAAAGCACTCCCATTTTTCCTTAGTGTTTCTTGTTCCTAGGATTTTATCCCATTTAATATCGTGCAGCATAGAGCGTAGTTTAGGGAAGTTGGCTCTTTTGAAATTTAGTGCTTCCTTTTTCTGTGGTTTATACTGAATGGAATTAACCTGTGATTGCTGTTTGCTAAGTTGCCCTGTATTTGCACATCTGTGATCGGGTCTGTGTTTGTAATCAGTAGGTCTACAAATGCATTGCCTCTTGTTGGTGCATTCACCAACTGACCCATGAAATTATCCTGCAAGACATTTAGGAAATGGCGAGCCTTAGATGAATGGGCAGTTCCTTCTGCTCAGTCAATATCTGGATAATTAAAATCCCCCATGATGATAACATTGCCCCGCCTTTACGCTGTTTCTAACTGTGATATTAGGTCGGACTCCCCCTCATCCCTCAGGCTAGGAGTTCTGTAGCATACACCCACTATTACTTTCCCATTAGTTTCCTCCCTTTTGGTTCTCCACCCACAAGGATTCCACCTATCTCCATAAGTAATTCTTGATGTACAGGCATAGGAAGGGGTATGCCTTTCCTATCCTCCATGTCCCTACGATATAAGGTATACCCTTGGATGATTGCCAGCCAACCATGTGCGCTGTCTAACCAAGTTTTTGAAATTCCCACAAAATCGAAATCCTCCTCGTAAATTAGCAGCTTCAGTTCTCCCATTTTATTAGCTAGACTTCTAGCATTTGTGTACATGCCTCGTAATTTTGTCCTGTCGCATATTATTTCCTGGTTCGCTGTTACAAGGCTGCAATTGGAATTTGTCAACTTACCTTATGTTTAGGTATACTAGTCACCCTACCATTAATGCCCACATTAATACCCGCTGAACCTCGCTCATTGCTGGCTATTACTCTATCTGGTCCCCCCCCCATTACCTAGTCCTGCATTTGAGCGATATGCTCAACACCACTTTTGTGGGATGTCTGCTCCCCCTCCCAGGTTTCCTTGGCTATATCTAAGAATCCCTGAGGGTGTTTCCCATAGAGCGACTCGAGTGTAGAGTACCCTGTAGAGGGCTGAGTAACCTCCCTGATGGCAATCATCAAGTACGAAATCTTTACAATTTACAGTTTTTCCAATTCTTGTCAAAAACCCTTTTCAACATACTCTTTTAACATTTTAATAAAGCGTTCCAGCAAGCCATCAGTTTGAGGATGATACACAAAGGCTCGCAACTGTGTCAACTTAAACAATTTATACAACTCTTTAGTTACTCGTGACGTATATGTGGCGCCCTGGTCTGTGATGACCTCCATAGGGATCCCAACTTGACTGACCATCATGAACAACTCCTTGGGCAATTTCCTCATGGTGCATAAAGGAACTACCTCGGGGTAATGGGTAATGGGTAGCATAATACATGACACTGAGAATATGCTGATGGCCCTGGGTATACTTGGGCAGTGGACCCACAAGGTCCAATGCAATCCTCTCAAAGGGCAACTCAATAATGGGTAAGGGCACTAAAGGACTTTGGAAATGTGGCAGTGGTACACACAGGACAGGTGTGACAATAATTCTCAATGTCTGTCTGTACCCTGGGCCAGTAAAACCTGCGTAACGCCCCCTTTCAGTGGTGCACAAGACAAGGTCCATAAGACATGGATGAGTGAGTTTGGGGTGGAGGAACTTGACTGGCCTGCACCCTCAACCCGATAGAACACCTTTGGGATGAATTAGAGCAGAGACTGCGAGCTAAGCCTTCTCATCCAACATCAGTGCCTGACCTCACAAATGCGCTTCTGGAAGAATGGTCAAACATTCATATAGAGACACTCCTAAACCTTGGGCAGCCTTCCCAGAAGGGTTGAGACCGTTATAGCTGCAAAGGGTGGGCCAACTCAACATTAAACTCTTCGGACTAAGACTGGGATGCCATTAGATTTCATGTTTGTGTAAAGGCAGGCGTCCCAATACTTTTGACAATATAGTGTCTATATATTTTGTGAACTGGGGTAGCTCTGGAATGACCACCAGCCAGTTTGATAGAAATGATAAAAGCAAAACAGTTAATTTAATTGAATCACAGATAAACAAAGACGGCTTACTTCAGCCAAAGTCAATAAACAGTTCAAATCCTGGTATTACAAAACTAAACGGCAGGCTCACCGTCAATCTTCGGTCCTATACAGGGGTTAGGCTCTTCTATAGTAAGGGTGCCCAGCAGGCATTCATATCTGGGTAAATGCATTCATATCTTAGGGCTGCATTGTTTTATTTGTGCCAATCAAAAAAAAAAACTGTTCTGAATGTCAGAATTAATTATCTGATATGTGAAAGGCTAGATTTATACATCTTGTCACCCTAAGCAGACTGTCTTGTGCTGTCTTTCAAGCTCATTTGACTTAGTATCTCAATAAATGATCAGATGTCACTAGACATTATGAGGCTGGGGGCAGAAAAGCTGAAACCCACTCTGCTTCTGTACACCTAGAACCAACATCTAGAAGAGTAGGGCTAAGGGTTAACACTGGTGTGGTATGGCTTGGCCGCTGGTGTATCCGTGATTTTCATGCACTTTACCCCCTTGTTTTAGCAACAGCCCCATAGATTTTCTATTAGGTTGTGCACTTTTGCCATGTTTTCTGAAAGTGCAAAAGTCCTGTATGCTGTATCTTTGGCGCACTTTTAGAAACCACGGCAAAAACACACAGCCTAATAGAAAGTTATTTGTGGGTGAAGAGGACGAAAATCCCAGATATTGTACACCCATGCTGCAACAATTAATTAATCCTTACCCTAACCAATTCTTAATTGTGTGTCTTTTTAGAGTGAAAATCTGCCTCTTCTTCATGGAATTGCAGACCACACAGCACCTAAATACCAACCTATAAAGAAGGTAGGTTAACAAAAAAATATATATATATTTTTTGTAAACGCTAAACATCAGTTGGTTGTACTGTTTGTAGTTCCTTTAAAAGCTTTTTTTATAGCATATTGGAAAATTTGGGACATGCTGACGGTTGTCCTGTACTTCAATTTTAACACATTATATTTTTTCAACTTTGATTTAATCCTGAAGGGTTCAGACTAATGGCCCCCATTAAGGAATAAATGGCTGTAGTTGCATCCCCTTGTTAAGTCCAACTTATGGGTGTTCCTGTGGAGCAGAGGGTGGGGTGGGGGGATTGGGGGGTTGAGGTACAGCCAGCGCGAAGCTTCTGTTTCTAAATTGACTGTTCATTTACTACAATGAATGAACAATCAGTGCTGCCTTGACAGCACTGACCTTTCATTCCTAATAGTAAAACATCACTCTGCTGTGTTGCTCTCTCTGATCTATCGGGTGGTGCTTGTACACATACATATGCCTTTGCCAATAGATCACACAACCCCACCACAGCACAGTTCTTTCAGTTTTATAAATGAACATTTAGCACTGTCAGGACTAGTGTTATGTACTGTGACATACACAACATTGGCCCAGCCAGCAATGAACGTTCATTCATAAAAGTGAAATATCTTTTAGCGCTATGGGGCTATGTCGTTTATTGGCTTGGCCTTATGTATGTGTACAGGCAGATGGGACACTAAGCACTGCAGGCTGTGCAATCTTTTGTGAATGGCAGTGCTGAATTCTAGAGTGTCATCACACATCTGTCTCCTTCCTAGCAGCTTAACAGCCTAGCGGACAGTACTACCACCAAACGCTACACGTCAATGGAATGGGGCCGTGCCACAACCACAAAGCAAGTGCTAGGTTAGCAGTTGCAGCCCAGTATTCAATTTCAAAAACTGTGTTCGGCTTTAAAAAAAAACAAAAACAAACACAACAAGCATTCAGGAAGCCTTCGCCACTTAAATGCCTGTCAGCCACGTTTGCACAGCTCTCTGAAAAGCCATCCACCAAAGATTGCTCTGTAGAGACCAACTCAGGTGTAAACGAGTCTTAGGCCTCTTTCACATGGCGGGTTGGTTGCGGCTTCCGAATTCCTGCGGCAAGAATCTGCGGATTCTGCTGCATAAATGACCGGGTTATGTTATTAGCATTGGCCGCTCAGCCCATTTAAACAAATGGCAGGCTGACAGCAGTCGCTGCTGATCGCACATAGCTACAAAACTAAGCAATTAGCTGCGATTCCAGGACAGATGTCCGAGCCTGGACGCAGTCCGCTGAAGTTGAATAATTTTTGTTGGATCTTGGATTGTGAATATTGCCCCTGCGAGGGAACCTCTTGTTTTGGTTGTGTTAGTCCTTAAACACACAGTCTGGGATTTGTTTTACCTCTCTGCAAGCTCTCTGCTTGAAGCTGAACCCCTGATTTGAAGTGACTGTAAATGCCGAAGGTTTTTTTTGTACCTTGTGTTCTATGCATGAAGGAAAAAAACCTTTTGAGTGCAGCCCCCAGCTCCCCTTATTCTTACCTGAGCCCGATCTCAAGCCAGCGATGTGAATGAGAGCAGAGGCTCTCTCATTTTCCAATGGCTCCCAATGCTGTCAATCACAGCCAGTGAGGAGGGAGCGGGGGCCAGGGCTGAACCATGCTCTGTGTGTCCTATGGAGCAAGCATGCACAAGTGCACCTATAGCAGGCGGCTTGCTACATGGGCATCCGTGGGTGGGAGGGCCAGCAGCGTTAGTGGGGGACCCGAGAAGAGGAGGATCGGGGCCACTCTGTGCAATACCATACCACAATGTGTTCATAAATGCGTTACAATAATGATTCAATCTCCCACATCAAACACAATCACATAACACCATTACAATAATGGTTAAATCTCCCACATCAAACATAATCACATAACACCAACATACTGTATAATAAATTTCAAATAAATTTTCCAATAATAGATATAAACAGAAAGCTCCACACCCTCATAAACTATATGTAACAAAATAAGTGCAAATGTTGAGGGCCTTTCACCCTTAAAAACTATGTGCTTCATGGAACAAATGTTACACCCACAAATAGTCCGAAGTCCATATCCAAAGACCTAAAGAAACCTAAAACAAAAAAAAAGTTTAAGTGTTGAGGACTTCACCCTTGTAAATGATGTGCTCCACCGCCACACAGATGCTCCACCACCAGCTGAAGTGCTCATTAACCTTGCAAGTGGATCTGTACACTAATACAGATCAAAGCTTATAGGAACTTAAATCCCTCTCTTGGTATGGCGATCATCTGATCAAATCCACAGAATATGGCTCCTACTTATGTGTACTATCCTCAGCTGGCTTCAACTCCATGCACTTCACCTTGTATATGTAAAGAAAACGGGTGCATATAGTGTAGTATGCTCAGACAACAAATGACACTAAGCCTAGTGAGGTAGAATGCTCACATTTAATATGCCAAATATAAAGCATTAAAACAGTGCCTTGACAGCACTCACAAGTAAGATTTCAATGAACGATAAGGTCTGGGACTGATGTCACCTGGCTCCGCCTCCACACGTAATGCCACTAACCGACAAGAAGTGAGAGGATTGCATCTTATACCACAGCGTATACTAAGTGTGTCCCATACATATCAAATAAATCTAAAACAAGAGATATAAAGGTGAAAATAAATCAGTCCCCAAAAAGTGTTCCAAAGACCAAAAAAAACAAAAAACTTAATTTCATAGTAAACCTTCTTCATAAAAGTGCTCCGTGCTCAATTATTCATGAATTAAGTGCTGAAGTGCTCCAAGAATATCAACACTTGAACAGTTTATTCATGAATTATTGAGCAAGGAGCACTTTTTTTTAATCCAACAAACTCTTTAATGAATAAGAAAAGAGATATACAAAAGGTATTGAGCAATACATAAAACGACAGTGCATGATGTTACAAACAATAGTTGCAATAACCAGGGGTCTACAAATATCAAAAGTCCAGTCAGAAAATGTTCTAAGAGCAGTCATACCAGTGTGCTACTTTGTGTACAACTGTAAGAATAGGACATAATGCAAAACTCACAGCAATCCATATTAATCAAGAAACAGTAGAGGAGGTTGTATATGCAATCGTTCAACACTTAACTGGGTACTGGTCCTTCCTCCGTGGATGTGGAAGCTAGTCCTAACCATCCCATATCTTGTGATATGTAGCTGGACATTTTCTGTGTATATAAATAACCTTCTTATAGGGCAAGGACAGACTGACAGCAGCCATCCATTCCCGAAGTGTAGGTGGAGAGGCCTGAAGCCACATCTTCGCCAACAACAGTCCGGCTGTAAACAGTGTTTCCTGGAGGAAAGTGTGGTGATGTTTGTTACTGACCCGATCAGGGAGTAAGCCCAGCAAGCACTGTTTAGGGCATAAGGACAACGGGAAGCACATACGGTCATATAAAATCGGACCACTTGCACCCAGTAATCCTGAATGATGGGGCAGGACCATAGTAGATGGTAGAAAGAGCCTATTATGGTCTCCACACCTAGGAAAGAAGGAATAGTAGTGCTGTGTATATTTAGATAAAGGGATCAGGATTATATAAAATATAATATTGGATGAGTCTATCTGATAGCTTTGGGGAAACCAATTTACAGGATGCTAGGGCATATCTTCCCACTCTTTGTCCTCCAGCTCCCCCACGTCTGCCTCCCAGCGAGTTTTTAGCTAAAATGCTAGTTCAGTCGCCAATGGTTGGAGAAGGCTGCTATAAAAAGGTGGAAGTTAATTTTTTTAGAATCTGTGCCCAGGAAGACATCCAAAGGGTACAGAGAAGTCTCTTTGGGGATCGAGGCTCCAAATTGGGCATGCAGCGTGTGGCGAAGCTGGAGTAAGCGAAAGAACATAGAATTGGGTAAGTTAAAGGCTGACTTAAGATCCTGGAATGACCTGACACCTTTGCTAATAAATATTTGGGAGAGGTATATAACCCCACGAGTAATCCACACTACAATATCAGGTAAGGTGAGTAATTCTGGTAAACACGACTTGCCTTAAAGGGGTGTGTGAGCATGGGTAGATGGAGCTTTCATCTTACATAATGCCAATTCCCATATTTTACAATGAAGATAAACCAGCCCCTTAGGACTATGTTAGTTAGATCTCGAGAGTCACTCAAAAGAATCTGAAAGGGGTTTAAAACCAGATCAGATGTTCGTGAACATGCTAAAGTGATATATATCTTTCCTTATCCTCATTATCAAAAAAAAAAAAAAATTGGATAGTTGGGGACTAGGTAGTATACATTGAGGTCTGGAAGAGCAGTGCCCCCGATATCTGTATGATTCTTTAAAGCTCACCAGGACAGTTTATGACGGGATTTGCCCCACATAAACAAGTTGAGGATAGAGTCCATAGATTTAAATATGCAAAGTGGTAGGTATACAGGGGAATGACAAAAAATGTAGAGAAGTTTAGGCAGCAATATCATCTTAAGTAGGTTTATGCATCCCATAACACTGAGGGGAAGTCGGGACCACGTCTGTGTTTTGGTCTTAAGTATTGCAAATAGAGGTTCTACATTAAATCTAATATACTCTTCCGGGGAATGACTAATCTGAACAACACGTTTTTTTTAATCTGACTTGCATGTATCAAGGGTAGAGAAGTTTGGTCAGCGGTTGGAGCCCCAAAATCTAGGGGAAGGATTTGGGACTTGTCCCAGTTGATTTATAGGCCAGAAAATTATCTGAAGTGTTTGATGAGATGCAGGGCTGCTGATAGGAAATGCCTCACATCTTTCTAGATACAGAAGCATATCATTGGCATACAAGCCAAGCCAACCGGTAACCCAGATCGCAGGCCTCTGATATCTGGATGTGCTCTAATGGCTATTGCCAAATGTTCCACTGCCAAGGCATAGAGCAGTCGGGACCGCGGACATCCCTGATGCGTGCCCCTACTCAGGGGGAAAGGGTCAGAGATCCTGCCATTTACCTGAATCCTTGCAACAGGGTCTTTGTATAAAAGCTGAAGCCATGTAATAAACTTATGGCTGAAACCATATCTATGAAGACACTCCTATAAATACTCCCATTCAATCATATTGAATGCCTTAGCAGCATCCAAACTAACCACAACATGTGATCCAACTGAATCATGGGTGGCCTGCAGATTCAGAAAGCGTCTTTGTAAATTGAAAGCGGTATTTTTATTTGGCGTGCATCCAATTTGATCTGGATGGATCAAAACAAAGGATCACTTTATTCAGGCTTAGTTTAGGATTTTAGCAAAAATGTTAACATCCAATTCTAGGAGGGAAATGGGGCAATGCGATTCAGGAAACGAGGGATCTTTACCGGGTTTGGGTAGGAGTACTATCAGGGCTTCTCTCATGGATACTGGAAGGGTGCCTGAGTCAAATATGTGCTGGAATACTTCTCTTGATCTGGGAACTCCTCCCTAAATTTGGTAAAAAATTCAAATGGGAGTCGGTCTGATCTGGGGGGCCTTAGCTATAGCAGGATTTGCGATAGCCTCATCAATTTAATCTGTGGAAATAGGGGCTTCTAGTTGACTAATTTGGGAAAGGGTCAGAGAGGGGAACTGGATCATTTGTAATAAGGTGACCAAATCATTTGAGAGTATTGGGCTGTGGAGGAGTATAAGGCAGCAAAGAAAGTGTGAAATTCTTTGGCCACGAGGTCAGGGTCCATTATACATTGTCCAGATGCATCCAGTAGGAGAGACCACTACTGGAGGTTTGCGATCTAAATGTGCCAAGTAGTCGAGTAGCTTGCCCGCATGGTCCCCATGTTCAAATAGTGTTCAATGTTCAATCAAGTCTAGCCTGTATTTTCACTAAGGAAGCATTGTCGGAAGAGGGATCAATCTGAAAAGCCTGTTCTGAAGAGTCTGTGTTCCTCAGCCTGTTGAAGGGCTAGTTTGGAGATGCAAGCCCAATAACATTCTAGCGTGTATTTTGAATGATTCCCACACTGTCCCACATGATGCAGAACCCCAATTGGTGTTGGAAAAAAAAAGGTCCACTCAGCCTGCAAAGTTTCCTTAGCAGGAAGTGTGGAGAGCCAAAATAGGAATTCAGCCTCCTAGTACAGTACATGCAGGGGGGGGGGGGGTGTTATCTGTAGGTTCAAAATCATCCAGTAGGGGAATGATCTGACAGTATTCAAGCCCCGAATTCCACATCCACCAAATTTTGCAGCAAAGCAGTAGACACTAAAATGTAGTCTATACGTGACATGGTGGAGTGGGAGGTGGAAAAGCAGGAATATCTCCTGGAGGTGGGATATCTATGTCTCCATATATCAACCAAAGCAAATTTTGCCAACAGTCTACCAAATCTTGTCTATGTAGGTGGGGATGGGGTAGAAACTTCATGGCCCAATTTGTCAAGGGATGGGTAGCCAGAATTGTAGGGTATTGCGCCATGAAAGCTAAGCCATCATGTAAGATTGTAGATTGTAAGCTCAAAGGAGCAGGGCCCTCTGATTTCTATTGTATTTGTACTGTCTACCCTCAAGTTGTAAAGTGCTACGTAAACTGTTGGCACTATATAAATCCTGTATAATAATAATAATATACTTGTAGCTGGAGCTGAATGGCCACCTAGATCCCGAGCTCCCGTCCACGGAGGCTAACTTAATAAGCACAGCAGAGCCATCCTAGCCCTACCATGGGGAAAACGTCCAGGGAACCATCCCCAGCCAGGTCCTGCTCCCCCAGGGGGTCCGGCTCGCAAATTGGCCGCAATATCCCGGATATCTTCCGGACCCAGGCACGCGAGGCCCCGGCTTCAAATCGGGCCTACTCGAATGCTGCACGCTCCTCCAGCCTCAGCCCCTCAGGGAGAAGCCACACACAAACCCAGCCTCCAGCTGAAGCAGCATCTACCCCACAGCCCCTTTCCATGCAAGACCTGCGATCTGTGGCAGAAGATATTAAAGCCACACTCTCTGCAGCCATCACGGATCTCAGGAGAGATGTCCAGGTAATGACAATACGCCTGGATGATTTGGAGGAAACAACCAACCGCCATGACACCTCCATTCAACACTTACAGACCTCCTCTCAGGCACAATCTTCACAGCTCAGAGATATCCAGAGGCATATGGAAGATTTAGACAACCGCGGCCGTCGCCACAACATACGGGTAAGAGGTATCCCTGAATCCGTTGAAAATGCGCAAATCACGAAAGCTACTATCGCCATATTTAACGATCTCTTGGGCAGACCTCCTGAAACACCCATTTAGTTTGAACGATTGCATAGAGCCTTGAGGCCCAGAGGCAGAGAATCTGACCCTCCCAGAGACGTGATATGTTGTCTCATTAACTTTCTTTTTTTTTTTTTTAAATTCCTTTATTTTGACACTGAGCAAATGCAGACAGTTACATAATCTGTTGTAAAACAATGTAGGAGACAGGCAAGTGTGATACAGGTAAATGATTGCAAACAGTTATGTCAAAAAAGAAACCAACAAGATCGACAGATCTGGTTATTAAAACAAGCACCACAGTTAAAGTATGTGGGGGTGGTTCCCCGAATTATCAAAACTGTCAGTGGATGAGACCTGAGCGGCGCTCAAGGTTCTGAATTGTTTGGCTAATGTCTAACTTCCTTGTCTACTAGTCATTGTCACTCAGTGAGATACAATGTTTTTTCTGTAGTTGGTAATATGGGGGCTAAAAGACTGTAAAACCCATACCTGGGACATATTGAACAGGTAATGATCTACAAGATTTCCTTTATATCTGGGCCGAGGAGGAACCCAAGTATGAGGATGCGTAGTATAGAGACTAGTGTCCCCCGGGGTAGGAGAGAGATATAACAGGGTAGGAGAGGGTGGGGAAATACAGAAGGAAGGGGGGAACAGGAGGGGAAGTAGAGGGGAAGGAGTGAATTAGTACAAGGGAAACGGAAAAAGAAAGAATGTAGAGGTGCAGTAGAACAGAGTAAAGGGTGATGCCCTCTGCCTGAGAGATGGTGCCAACCCGCGGAGTTAGCTAGATTGTGTCATTTCCTGAAGATAGGCTTCCGTGTAAATAAAGTGTTGCCAGGGTCTCCAGGTCTCTCGAAAGGTCTCCTCTCTATTGTGCAGGGTGGCAGTAAGATCCTCCATATCCCTTAATTCGTTTACTTTAGCAAACCACATGGATAGTGCCGGTGGTCTCTCCGATCTCCAGCAAAGAGGGATGCAAGCCTTTGCGGCATTCAGAAGTTGGATGGAGAGAGAGGTCTTATACTTCTTAATGGGTCGTTCTGATAAATGGAGCAAGCAGGCTGCAGGATCATCTTCCAGGGAAACACCAGTAAGATGTCCGACCGTGCGTGTCACTCCGAGCCAGAATGGGGCAAGCTTGGAACAAGACCAGAAGATGTGTAGCATCGTCCCCTCCCCAGAGCCACAGCGCCAACATAAGCTGGGCACCTGAGGAAAGAAACGATGCAGGATGGCAGGGACTCTGTACCAGCGTGTCATGATTTTGTAACAGGTTTCCTGAACCCTAGTGGCAATTGAGGATTTCTGGGCGAAGTAGAGAATTTTTTGTCTCTGCACCCCAGTGAATTGGACTCCCAGCTCCGCCTCCCATTTGGAGAGGAACTGAGGAACGTACCCTTCCTCTGGTTGGGTTAGGGATGAGTACATCAGTGAGAGACAATGTCGAATCGGTTCCCTACGCTGGCAAATGAGTTCCAGTTCAGTGAGATTACAGGTAATGCCTGGTTTCCTCAGACAGCTGCGCAGAAAGTTCCGCAGCTGGAGGCCACTCCAAAAGTCTAGGGGGGGTCTGTCACCAATGCTCCAGCTTCTAAGGAGAGTTGGCCATTGGGTCCCAAAAAGTCGTGTAGGCGACATTTAGTGCCCATTGCCAGTCGCTTAAGTTGTGGATTCTGAATTCCAGGTAAGAATTCCGGGTTACCTATAATCGGAACCATGGGAGATGGCTGCGGGGACACTGAAGAGCGCCGAAAAGCATCTCTAACCACTGTTAGGGTGTTGCCCAAGGTAGGGTGCTCCACTAGATCCTTTGGGAGTGGTGAGGCAATCCAGGGCCAACTCATGGCCGACCCCCCAGAGTCCTCCTCCTCCATGGCGACCCAGTGCTTCGCCTCTGCATGGCAGTGCCAGTCCACCAACCTAGTTAAGTGGACTGCTCTGTAATATGCCTTTATGTCCGGCAGACCAACCCCACCCCTGCTTTTTGTTAGATAAAGAAGTTGGAGTCTAACACGAGGTTTGTGGTGGGACCAGACAAAAGCCCGAAACATGGAGTCGATTTGTTTAAAGAATGCTGGCGGTAGTCGGATGGGAAGCGCCTGTAACAGGTATAGCACCCTTGGTAGCAAAGTCATTTTGAGGGCGCTACATCTGCCAAACCATGTCAGCGTCAAGGAGTGCCAGTGCAGGAGATCAGTTTTAAGGCGTAGAAGTAAAGGGGTATAATTAGCCGCGTACAGTTCAGCCGGATCTGAGGTGATGTCGACTCCTAGATAACGTATGTGCTTGGTTGCCCATTTTAATGGAAAGGACGTGCGTAAACGTTGGATATTTCCCTTGTCTACCGTTATGTTGAGAATGGAGGATTTTGTCAGATTGATCTGAAACAATGAGAGATTGCCGTATTCTTGAAGGGATCCAAGCAGGTTATTGAGAGAGGTAAGGGGTTCTGTTAGAAAGAAAATAAGGTCATCTGCAAAAGCAGCCACCCTGTGGGATCCCGAGGGCTTCGGGTAGCCTAGAATGTCTGGGTTTGCCCTTATCATGCACAAAAGAGGTTCTAGGGACAGGATAAAGATCAGAGGGGAGAGAGGGCATCCCTGACGCGTGCCATTCCGGATGTCGAAAAAGTCCGATCTCGTCTCGTTTACCCTAACCGACGCGGTGGGGTGCGTGTATAAGGAGAGGATCCACTGTAACATAGAGGAACGAAGGCCTATGTGCTCTAGAGTTGCCCGGATGAAGGACCAGTCAACGCGATCAAAGGCCTTCTCCGCATCAGTTGACAGCAGGAGAAGGGCACGTTTGGTGATCCTCGCCGAGTGTATCAGGTTGATGACTCTTATAGTATTGTCCCTTGGTTCACGTAGCGGTACAAAACCAGCCTGGTCTCTATGAATCAGATTCGGAATGTGGGGGAGCAGTCTATTGGCTAAAATTTTTGCGAAGAGCTTGAGATCCGAATTCAGAAGGGCAATTGGGCGATAGTTCCCACAAAGTCGTGGGTCTTTACCTTCTTTCGGGATGAGGGATATGTAGGCCCTAAGGGTGTCTATGGGGAATAGGTTCCCCTCCGTAAGGGTGTTGAGGGCAGAAACTAAGGGCTTCGCCAGTAAGTCAAAAAAGGTTTTGTAGTACACTGGGGTTAGACCATCGGGGCCAGGGGCCTTTTTTGGTTTCGAGGAGGCCAAGGCAACTCCCAGTTCTTCTACAGTCAAGGGTTCGTCTAGTTCTTCCCTTACCTCGTCAGGTAGTGATGGCATGCCTGAGGCAGCTATATAAGATTGAGGGGTATGCCTGCCCTCCCCAGGGGAACCCGTGGGTTGCAATCTGTCTAGATTGTAGAGGCCTGTATAGAAGGAGCGGAACTCCTCCGCCATTTCTGAGGAGGTATTTAGCTTCTGTCCTGTAGACGACTGTATGTGTGGGATGTATGTTTTCGTGCGGGGGCCCTGCAGGGCTCTGGCCAGGAGTGATCCCGGTTTGTTTGAATACTCAAACATGGTACGACGTGCCCATGCTAGTTTCTGTTTGGTCTTCTGGAAGAGGAGAGTGCAAAGCTCCTCCCGAGCCTTCTGTAGATCCCGAAAGGTTGTGCGAGCAAGACTAGCCTTATGTACACTTTCCAGCTTACGAGTCAGTGCGTTTCAATCTGTCCTGTTTAAGTCGGGCCCCTATTTTGATTAATATCCCTCTCACTACCGTCTTGTGGGCCTCCCATACCACAAGGGGGTTGGGGACTGATCCCTCGTTGATGGAGAAGTACTCCTGCAGCGCTCTCAGTAGCTCCGCACGTGTTTCCTCCGATTGAAGCAATGCTTCGTTTAGTCGCCATGAGGGAGGAGACCGAATCACTGGCCCCAACTGGAGGATCAAGTGAATGGGGGCATGGTCCGAGAAGGATATGACATCAATGGATGTAGAGACTACCTTGGCAAGATCTTTATGTGACAGCAATAGGTAATCTAACCGCGAGTAGGTGTGGTGCACCTGAGAGTAAAATGTATAGTCTCTATCTTGGTTATGGAGCAGCCGCCAAGGGTCAACTAGTTGTAGGGTGTGCAAGTCTGCCTTGAGACGCCTCAGGCAAGAGTAGGACGGATGGGAGGCTCCCCGCGAGACGTCCATGGCTGGATCCATGGCAAAGTTAAGATCTCCTCCGAAAATAAGCATCCCCTCCGAGAACTCCAGGTGCTCCGAAAGAAGTTTACGTAGAAATTGGGGGTGATTAATATTGGGAAAGTAAACGTTCGCGAAGGTAACCCGCAGATCGGACACTCTTCCTTTTAGGAGAAGAAAACGACCCTGCTCGTCCACATGCTGTGCCTCAAACACCCAAGGAACCGACCTGGCCAAGATAATACTAACCCCCTTCGATTTGGAGACCGGAGAGACACTATGATATGCCACCGGGAAGGCCCCGTTAGTCAGCCTGGGTATGGAGTCTGCACGGAAGTGCGTTTCCTGTAGAAAAGCGACATGTGTTTTGCCCCTGCGAAGGTCAGCCAGGAGCTGCGAGCGCTTCTCTGGCACATTAAGGCCACGCACGTTTAGCGAGGTAATCTTTAGGTGACCCATCATGCCCTCTGGCAGGGAAATGGAAGTCGCTATGCGTGTGGGAAAGTTCCAACAGCAGACACCCCTACAGGCAGAGGGTAGGAATTTGAAAGAATAGACCAGAGGGGAGGAAGAGGAGGGAGAGGGAAAGGGGAGGGGAGGAAGGATGGGGTAAGGGGAGTAAACGGTTTCTGTCTTAGACTAACTATGGGCCCCTAATGTACACTAAGGTGTCTACACAGGGGTCCGCCCTAATGTGGGGGTGGAAAGAGCGTTGTAATCTACTCTAAAGTAGTTAGAGTTTAGGCAATGATTTAAATAAACAAAATATGTGGAGATGTGAGGGGGTAGCGCCTCTGAGAATTATAGAGTGTCTAACATAAGAACCATAACAGCTGGAAAAACCCTTCAGTGATTGGTACCTGCATCATGGCCGACAGAAACATCCTCTGCCGCGACCATTTGATGAAGGTGCTCCCAGGAGGCTCATGAACGTCAGACCAATCCCCCCTGCCAACACAGGCAATAGACATTACCAGTGGGGTCCGTCCCAACGCCTCACGGCCAGGCCCGTAACACCAGCATCAAGAGTCTTTCACCTTCTCACCCGGGTGTACCAGGGCGAATCATGGAAGGCGAGGTTAACATCAATAGCGTAAAAATAATACAGTGTGGTGATAAAATAATGTAGTAGAGCGGTAAGAAATTAAACAACAAAACATAACATATCATAAAATGAACGTCATCAACTATTGTCATGTCCCTGGGATTGTTACCCACTACGGCCCTGAGCTTCCCTCCCCCTCCTAGTGCACAACAACCTGCACATACTTCAGAACGAAACTAGGGAGAGTGAGGGGTCCCAGGGGTGACCTGTATATCTACCAAGTTGTTTAGCAAATAGGGGGGGTACATAACCAAACATGAGGCCAAATGGAGGGTAGGCAAATAAACAGACCAGGCCCTCAGGACACTTATCTGGGAATGGAGGGCCAATTTTTCCAGATGGTGATAAAGTTCTGCGTATCCATCTTGAGCGCCATGGCTGGAGTCCAAGTCACTGGTCTCCCTGTTGCATCCGTCTCCCCCATCCATCACTGGTAGTGAGCCTGTGCGATGGAGGCGTAGTACCGTGCAAGGCTTGGCACGAGTCCACGACAGTCCGGCCCTTTAATGATTAAGCTGGCGGGTAATGGCCGACATTCCGTAGTTCCGGAGTGGGAGTTGTAGGTATATCTGAGGGCCATTATTCCTGAGGTTACACAAGGTAGGATAATCTAGGCTGGCCCACGAAAGACACCCAGGAACCCAGATTTACAAGCCACTTGGAAAGTATGTTTTAATGGTCTTGAAAGTTCAGTGGGGTGATGTAACATGAGCGTCCATCTGGTCTTACCGGGTCTTGAGGGAAGATAGGAAGTTACGCTTCGGCGGACCTTGGGTGAGGTCTAGCAGTCTCTCTGCTGGTTGCTCGTGAGCGTGGTCTACGGCCTGTGCAGAGGTGGGCCTAAGGCCTCCAGTGACAACAGGTAGTCAAACCAGTTGGGGACACTCACAGGGGGTTTGGCTAGGAAGCTGAATAGGTCTGGAAGTTGGTCTGGAGAGCGTAGGTAGAATTCTACTCCCTGCCTTCGCACAATTAGGTGGAAAGGGTGACCCCAGCGGTAGGTCGCCTCTGCCGCCCGGATGACCTCCAGCAGCGGTGTCATAAGGCCTCGCATTGCCCTTGTTTGCCTGGAAATATCCGGGTAGATCCGGATCAATGCACCATCAAAGTCAATGGGGCCGCGCTCCCAGGCCAACCGCATGATTTCCTCCTTTATGGTGAAGAAGTGTACCCTACACAGAACATCCCGTGGGAGGTCTGTGGCATCTGGATCTTGAGATGCTGCGGGGGGAGTCCTGGGGCCTGGGATGCGGTGGACCCTGTCCAGCTCCAATTCCGCTGCCGGTGGTTTTCCAAGGACCTGGTTCAGGATGGCCGCCACCGTTGCACGGAGATCTGGTCCCATGGTGGCTTCAGGGATGCCGCGGAGGCGCAAATTATTACGTCTGCTCCTGTTCTCGCCGTCATCCAGCTTAAGTTGTATGTCCACAAGATGGCGGCGAACGCCACGCTGTTCCTGTTCTATGGCTGCAATCCGGGCGTCCGATGTGGATGCTGAGGTCTCTAAAACAGTGACCCTTTCATCTACCGTGTTTACCTGCTGGCGCAAGTCATGTAGTTCCCTGGAGAGTGCATTGACAATGGATGCTGCCATTTCCTGTAAATCTTGTCTTGTAGGCAGACCAGACACAATGTCCCTTAGGGATTCCTCCATGTTACCGCCTGTCTCCCTCGTATGACTGCAGCTAAGTTGAGTGTCAGTGGTGGGGATCACGGGATAGAATAGGAGATGCTGACCTGTCATCTGAAGCGGGATGGTCTCCTCCTGCATTCGTTCCCGGCTGAGTGCTTTTCTTTGCTGAAGCGGCAGCGTTCGTCGGAGGCACTCGAGGCGGCGCCATCTTGGCCGAGGTGGCGGGGGAAGCGGCGGCGTGTTGCCGAAGGAAATAATGGGTTATTTCCGAACCCTTCTGTACCCCCGAGTCCAGCGGGTGTTTGCGGTCCCCTGGCATGAATTCCGGCTCTCTCTAGGCAAGATTACTGTCTGTTCTCAGGGCTTCCCTGCACAGAGCTCCGAGGTGTGCGTCCTCACTCTGCCATCGCTTGGCCACGCCCCCGTCTCATTAACTTTCAACTGAAGGAGGAAATTCTTCATAGGACCAGGGATCGCCACTCCTTACTCTACCAAGGAGCCAATATAAAGCTGTTCCAAGACCTCTCGTCCATGACCCTTCAAAATAGGAGAGACTTACGCCCTCTTCTTGACCTACTGCGCACCAAAGGCATTCAATACCGGTGGAAATTTCCCTTCTGCCTCTCTGCCTCATTCCAAGGTCGCACTGCAAACCTACGCCTACCAGAAGATCTGCCAGGTTTTTGTGAAGCACTAAATCTTCCACGCATTGACATCCCGGATTGGTACACCACTCTTCGCCCACCGCGCATGAGAAGGTCAGCCTCTACTGATGCCATTCCAGTCCGTGATGACTTCCACATAAGACGCCGCAGACACACCCCATCGAGGGAACCTACCATGTCAGATACCCGGAACGCTCCACCCAACAGCCCTACGGCCTCCCCGGCCCACAGAAGAGCCCGCCATGACAGATCCAACTGAACAACCTCAACCCTTCCATCCTGTATCTCTCAAGACTGAATACATCTTCTCAAGATAGGAACCTACCCGCAACACCCATCAATAACACCCAGGACGGCAAGCGCCTCCCGAAAACGGTTTCCTCACAGATAACTTTTCTTTTTCCCTTTCAGTAACAATTATCCTGCATTGCTCCTGAGAGCCCACCGTGAAAAACTGGTCCCCGAGCAAGTGGAACCACCCCCAGCGAAACTGAGTCGGACCTTCCCCTTGGGAAACCCTTGCACAATGTCTGACCCTTCTAGAAGCTCTGGCGGTCTCTATGCTTTACAAATGAGACTTTCACTTAAAATACCGTCCAGCTCCTCTCCCTATGCCCTTCCCTCACCCTCCTATACCCCTTTCCCTACCCAATTCCCCCCCTTTCCTCGCCACCCTCCCCTAATCCCATTTGCCCTAGAAGGTATGCTACATGTGAGCCTCCTAGTCCGCTCTGCTTGCAATAATTTCTGGTTCCAAAGCTCAATAATTTTTATGAATGTAGTTTCATACACTCTGTTCGGGTGACTTATGGGGGGTGACGCCACACAGATGCCAACCTCCCTTCTATGTCAAGCAACGGACTTATTCCGCTTTGCTATCTTTTACCTCTCCTATAATGAGGCGAATCTAAATCTTCAACCGTCCCTAGAGTAGTCGAGAGCATTAGTCACTCTAATGAACCTCCGAAATGTGGCATCTGTTGAGGCCTCACCCTTCCTCCTGGCACCCTACGTGGGTAAGAAGTTATATGTATGTTTAAAAATTACAGTATGTTAGAAAGTCCATGCTCCCTTGTTAGGCGGTATCCTTAAATCCTAGATATCCAACCAAAGGGAATATCTCCAAAACGAATCACACATGTTCCGATTACCTATCTAACACCATCTCACCTGTCTCACCTGTATCCTCTGGGTCTCACCTGTATCCTCTGGGATATTAAATTCATTTTCCCAACTTAAAAATGGGAAAAGTCCAGGTCCAGATGGACTTACAGCCACTTACTTCAAAACCTTCACAGATACACTGGCCCCACATTTAATTAGGACCTTTAACTCCTTAACATCATCCACTCTCCCCTTCCATAGATTCCTTGAAGCACACATCACAGTGATCCCAAAAGATGAAAAAGACCCCACCTCAGTAAGTAATTATAGGCCGATATCCTTATTAAACGTTGACGTAAAACTTTATGCCAAGATTCTGGCCTCCCGTCTCCTGCCTCTCCTGCCTTCCCTGATAGGGAGGGATCAGGTGGGGTTCATCCCTGGAAGAGAGGCTAGAGACAACACAATCAAAGCGCTTAATATACACCACTGGATCACGAATCAAAAACACAAGGGATTCTTCCTGTCCCTAGATGCAGAGAAGGCGTTCGACAGGTTGGCATGGGACTACCTAGGAGCAGTTCTGAGACGCATTGGTCTCCAAGATCGGATGTTTAATGCTATCATGTCCCTCTATACCACTCCAACTGCTAGGGTACGTGTTAACGGCCACCTGTCGAACGCCTTCTCTATTGGTAATGGAACAAGACAGGGATGTCCACTTTCCCCAATATTATTCGTCTTAACCCTAGAACCCTTTCTCCAATGTCTCAGATCCAACGACAACATCAAAGGTTTCTGCATCGCCGATCGCACCTACAAGATCGCTGCATTCGCTGATGACATATTACTATTCCTGAGAGAGCCACACATAACGATCCCAAACCTCTTAAAAGAAGCAAATACCTTTCACACCATTTCCAACTTTAAGATCAACTTCACAAAATCCCAGGCCCTAAATATCTCCCTCCCACAGGAACAGGTAACACAATGCAAAAGCAATTTTCCCTTTCAATGGAGGCATGACCAGATTAAATACCCCGGGATACAACTACCGACAAAGCTTTCAGACCTATACTCCAAAAACTATCAACCCATCCTCAAAACCATTACGAATGACTTAAGCAAATGGAATAATCCCCATTTTTCCTGGTTTGGTAGGGCAGCAATCCTAAAGATGAATATCCTTCCCCGCATCCTCTATATCTTACAAACTATACCTATTAAACTCCCCCCAACTTTCTTCCAACTCTACAAACGACTATGCACTAAATTTCTATGGAGACAGAAAAGACCTAGAATAGCTTACGATCAACTAACACACCCTAAGACAAAAGGGGGCATCGGCCTCCCGGATCTCAAGAAATATTATTGGGCTTGTCACCTCTCTAGAGTTATAGATTGGTCAGTGCACGACAAATGTAAAGACTGGGTCACCCTTGAACATACATTCTCCCCACTACCACTACGATCCTTGCCTTGGACTTTATCCAAACACACCCCGAGAATGCTAAATAGTCATCCTCTCATCGCCCCGACACTCCAATGCTTTTAAGGAAGCCTGCCGGAAGCTACACATATCCTCCAATCCAGGACCCCTCACTCCGGTAAAACACAACCCCGCATTCCCTCCCGGCATGTCCACTAACTTCCTGACGGGTACATGGCAACACTTAACGGTCCTAGCCCATCACTTCTTTCGATCGGGTACACTTCTAGAACGCTCCTCCCTACCGATTAATGCAAATAGTAATCCCCTCCCACTCTGGACATACTTCCAGATCAGACATTTTTTAAAAGAAATGGACAGTGTCTCTTCGGTCTCCCGTCCACTCACGACATTTGAGCAACTCTGCGCTCACTCTACACCCCAGCAACATATGATCTCAAACGTTTACAACCTGCTCTCCTCTGGTGGCTCAATGAAAACTATCAAAGCCTGCGTAAACTGGGAAAGAGACCTACAAACAGAATTAACAGAGGCACAATGGAAACACATTTCTATGATAGCACATAAAGGCTCCCTTAATGTCTCGATTCAAGAGAATAATTATAAAATTTTAATGCGTTGGTACAGAACCCCCGTAATTATCCACAAATACTATCCTACCCTATCTGACAAATGCTGGAGATGTACCAATGAAGTGGGTACACTAGAACACATATGGTGGTCCTGTCCCTTAATCCAGCCCTTTTGGACCCAAGTCAGGGAACTGACCTCACAAATATCCACATATACTCTAGAGCACACCTCAGCACAATGCCTCCTTCATCACTCGGACATTCCGGTACATCAATATCGCAAAACGCTAATACCACCTTTACTAAATGCAGCCAAGTTGTGTATCCCTCTCCACTGGGGAACAACAAATGCGCCCACTATCCCGGAATGGCTCAAACGAGTAGAAAAAATTGCGGAAATGGAGGAATTGATCGCCATAGCCAAAGATTGCCCAACTAAATTCTCATACACATGGGCATGCTGGTCCCACTTCTGTACCACTGATCAATATAAACAGTTGACCAACCAAACTCACACAGATCGCGATCCCTAACAACTATTATTAACTTCTTTATATCATTCAGAAGCTAAATCTATCAAAGTATGTGGTGGCCGACCTCCCCCACCTAAACAAAGGATGAATGGGGGAGGTCGCCTGACACGTTTTACACGTACCCACCTAAATACCCACCAGTTGGGCAATCCTACCCGCGGGAATGCAAACCCTTAGATATGGTGGCGGAGACTGCAGGATACTTCTGACTCTATCCTCTCCCCCCCACTCCCTCCTCCCTCCCCCCCCTCCACTCTCCGTCTTCTCTTCCCCCCTCGCTCCCCACCCCTCTGTGTCTTTCTTTTCCTATAAATTTAGGTTTACACCATAAGCTAGTGTCCCCTTCAGACAGAATCCTTTCTTTGTAAACACTGATGTTCAATCAACCTTAGCTGATCAAATATTGAACGGAAATAGACACTTAACATTAGCCACTGTATTAGAGCAAAGTTTCGATTTTATTGAGGACATACACCCAAACATCTGTAAACACCAGACAGAACTAATAGCATTGGAACAAATGCATATATATAAGTGACCTTTCACAACTATATCTCATTGTTTTTTATAAGGGTACACCTTACCAAAGTCAGCGAAAGAAAGGTCCCCTTTTCATTTTTGTTTCTCTCTCTGTTACAAGAGTTATTGTCTGTTAACTTTGAATGTCAGTGTTGCCGAATACTTTGTTATGACTCATTTTCTGTAACCAAAGGCAATGTAAACCCTATTTTTATTCTACCAATAAAATAATATGGAAAAAAATAAAAATAAAAAAATAATAATATTATTAATAATAATGTAGGACAGAGAATTGAAATGGGGGGGGGGGGGGGGGAAGTAATGGTATGTCAGCAACAGTAATTCAATACTACACAGCATAGCATGTAAAAAAAAATGTGAACAAGGCCCACAAAGCTGAAACGCATTTACATCTGCTGTCTGTCTGTTTTTTTTTGTTTGTTTTTTTGAGAACCAATGCAGTTTGAAGATTTTAAAGAGCAAGCATGGACCATCATTTCTTATGATTGCTATTGCAGCTGTGCGACTGCCTTTCTGCACCCAGGTAGCTCTGAAAAAAAATTCTGATCTTATTGTGTAGTAGCACCCTACCTCTTCTCTATTTTATAGCATGTAAAAAAATATACCTGCCCTGAGGGTCCGATCGCAGTGTCGGGAGCTGGAATTGTACCTCTTTAGCAACGAGGATTGCCACTCCTCGGGAATGAGAGGTAAAAGAAACTTGATATACCCACCCCACACAGGGATTTTTAAGAGCGAGTTACATCTGGCCAGTAATATGAGATTCAAGTAAGACTATCACATGAGCCTGCATTATCTTAAGATGGGAGAGGATTGCAGTATGTTCGCAACCCTCTGACATTCCATGTTAGGAATTTTAGTGGGGCTATAATGGGTTGGGGGGAGGTTGAATATATGCGATCTGCGTATCAGGAGCAGGGTTACAATACATGGCATATAATGAGAACCAAATATAATTTGCATAGATATCAAAGTAAAATCACACACTAGTAGAACACTTGCACCATTAGACCAGGAAATGAAATGCATACAAAGTACTTGTTAATAAAAAAGGAACATTGCCTGGAACAGCACCTGGACAATATATAAAGACCTCTATACAGCCATATTGTTGAGAACATGAATTGAATTTGATAAAAACAAGCACAACAAAAAGGATAAAAAGTAGAAGATTAGGTAAATTGTAGACTTTGAACCAGCGGAAAGAAATCCACCAACAACTTCCTACTATGAGCAGGGGAACATGCTTGAGTACTGAACAAGTTCCAAATGGAAAAACAAATCTCCAACATTAGTCTAGCACACAGGGGAGCAAACATTTGCTGAAAAGTGCACTGCCGCAGAGATCTTTATCTCCGGAGATGAATGTGGCAGGGGATAAAACAAGGAGGGGAGTGCAAGAGTAAACAAGAGAGCCGTAAATATCCCACGGAGAAGTTCCTGAGATCTCCAGCCGACACACTAGGAGTGGAAGCGTTGGGTATAAAAGTAATATATGAGGGGGAGAGTGATCCGTTTTCACCCACAGATGACATAGGATAAGGAGAAGGATATATGCGCTTGAGCATCATGAGCAGTCAGGAGGAAGAAAAGGGATAAATTCCCAATTGGTTGCAAGTGGAGGGTTCATTTCCCGGAGCAAGCCACCTTAGCTGCGAAGTAAGCCCATGAGTAGTGACGTGTAGTCTCGTAGTTCCAGCCAGTCAAGAACAGATTAAGGCTCCTCAAAAAAGTGTACCTTATCTCCCACCACACGTAGAGTCTAGCGGGATAGAGCCTTGCATAGGACAGGTGCTTAATCTTTAGCCTCTGTGAATTGAGCTTGATGTCGCTGTACCTCAGTGGAGAAATCATTGTAAATATCATTTAACATTGCAAAACTAAATATTGCTTTTTTCGTGGGTAAGCCTGAGGATGGCGTCTCTCTTGGAAATTCATAAATTTGGCAAAAAATGTGTGCGGGGGTGCCCCACTGGTTGGGGGTCTTGCAGCCAGGCAGTGGGCACACTCCACTACAAAGGACGCTGAGAAAGCTTCCCTGCCATAAGTGGTGGTGAGCAGGGGATCTGAGCCCTATGTGCCCCTCGCTCCTTCAGGCAGACCCACAAAACAGAGATTGCAGCACCAAAACCTGTTCTCTATGTGATCCTGCTTCTGTAGGAGAGAGTATAGCTGGTGTTAGAGCTGCTCGGTGGTAACCTGTAATGGAGAAACTTCGTCTTCTGTGTGACTGATCCGCCGTTCAGTCTCCAATACCCTCTCTCAGCTTTTGAAAGTCTTGTTGACTACTTGAGATATCCATCTTAACTTCTTCAATTTTAGATGTTAGTGTGGTCTGGCAGGTGGATATCACCTCAAGGACCTTAACAGTGTCTCTGTCAGCTTGATCAGGCTCAGCAGAGGGCGTGGCGCCATCTTCTCCCCCTGACTCACGCTCTTCACACCGAAATCTGTCGAGCTTTGCAACTGCTCCCGATGATTTCTTGGGGGGGGGGTGACATCGTAATGCAACAGATGGGGCCGAGTTGTGGGTACAAGTTAGGCAAACGGACAGGAGAACCCCATGATCAATGTAGACAGGATAAACAATGAGCGGAGCACCCTACGCCATGCCGCTCCAGGCCACGCCCCAGCAAGGAGCACTTTTATGAAGAAGGTTTACTATGGAATTAACTGTTTGTCTTTGGAACACTTTTTTTGGAGACTAATTGATTTTTACCTTTTATATCTCTTTTTTTAGTTTAATTTGATATGTATGGGACACACCCTATATGCACTGTGGTATAAGATACAAATGTTTGTATAGGTGTTTTAACCTGAACAGCGGCTACAGAGGAGAGATAAACTTGGTTAATCACACAGTGCAAGTTTTTTTACAATAAAAAGAATAATTAAACATTTTTTTTTACCTTTTTTTAAAAAAAGTGGTTATCTTTTAAGATTCATGCATCAGAGATCCCAGGTCTGCCCACCTGCTTAGCAACTATTAGGGCCCGTTCACAATAGAATGCAGTGCGGGAGAGCCATGTTCCCATGTGGCCTCCCGCACTGCATTCCAGTCGCTCTGCTCTTGGGATCTGCTGTGCGGAGTCAGTTCAAAGTTAACGACAACCGCACATGCAGGTCGCAAAGGTAGTGCGTTTGCCCGCACCAGCCAAAAATGAATGGGGCTGAAATCGCACTGCACATAACTGCATGTAAATCGCACAGGAACTGCACAGCGTTTTTGTGCGATTCACATACAGTGTGAATGGGTCCTCAGGAGGCTCTTAAGCAGTTCTGATTTTTCATTTTTCTTTTTACAGAAAATGCTGGACACATGCTAAAACCCTTAGAAAATAGCTAGTAGATGATTCTATCCAACATTTGTAATGTTAGCTGTAGGTGGACAGATTGTATAGATTAAAGTACTTAGTAATTATTGGTATAATCCTTGATGATGTATAAGAAATCCTGTAAATTCTATATAATTATGTCTTGAAAAAGGAGCACAGCCTTAAAAACACATAGATTTCAAGTCACTGATGCATGCTTAGTCTCTGTTTTTTTATGTGCCTTCTATGTGCAGACTGTGCTGGTGTAACAAAGAGGATTGTACTGTTGGGAGGGTTTGCTGTGACATAAAGCCAGTTCTCCAGTATTTTCAGGGACAGATGGGAGCATGCAAATGCTCTGGGGACCTCTAAGGAGAGAGATAATTGTTATCACTATGGGGGGGTACTGTGTTGGCTACACTGAGCATTCTATTCAAGATCAGCATGATATTTCACACAGAATACGATTTATATTATATAGTGCCGTCAATTTGTGCAGCACTTTACATATATTGCACATTCACATCAGATACTGTATATACATACTGTGTATGTGTGTACATATATATATAATGTGTCTCTCTCTCTCTCTCTCTCTCTCTCTCTCTCTCTCTCTCTCTCTCTCTCTCTCTCTCTCTCTCTCTCTCTCTCTCTCTCTCTCTCTCTCTCTCTCTCTCTCTCTCTCTCTCTCTCTCTCTCTCTCTCTCTCTCTCTCTCTCTCTCTCTCTCTCTATATATATATATATATATATATATATATATATATATATATATAATTTTATATGAAATTAATCTTGTTCATATAAAAATTATTATTTAACAGAGATCGGTCAATTTCCCTCTTCTCTTGAAGAACAGCTGAGTCATTAAGACATTTTTTTAGGGTTACTGAATTGCTCAGATGTTTGTTTTTACAGAACAAAGATGAGGTGATGCTGATGGTAAATAGATATTTACATCAGAAGCAAGCTATACTGGCTAACTGGTGTAGAGAAAAATGAGGTCAGGGACCTGGCTTTTCTCTTGGGCAGAGTTCACAAAATTCAAAAGTTTGATAGATTAGGAAATTTGCATATATGTATCTCAACTGAGATTTTAGCTGTTAGCCTGGAGTCCAGTTTAAAGGAGTTTATATATTGCTTGATTATTAAGACTAAATGCCAAGTCTGCGCTCAGGTGAAACCAAAAAACAGCTGCTGGCACCGAAAAATTGCTATACTCAATTTTGTGAAAATGTATTAACAACAAAGTACAGCTCTAAAATGTTATAAACTAATCCATACACAAAAATATAATACAAATAAATATTTGAATAATATTTTTTTGAATTGAAGTAACAAGATATTGCCGTTTAAGGCACATTAGTAGAACAATAGTGCAAATAAGTGTGCAATCCTCTGCAAAATACAAAAATGCATTTCCTTCAAAAGATCAATAATTATATATCTGGACATCAGGTAGAAAGATATCAACAGGCAATTCTCTTGGGTGAATATTCATATTTGTGCAAATTATGTTGAATCAGATAAATAAGTAAATATACAATTTAAACATACAATCTTATAAGCCATTAGATATGGGAAGAATATATAAAGTCTTCCAAGGTGACAAGCTGCATTGCTTACCGGAAATGTATGACCCTTTATTATTGAGTGGTCTAAAAGCACATGATCACAATTTGCTTGTAAACATCCAAAGGAAGGTTCCATTATGTCATTCACTAAATTGACTCCTCTTGAATGGGAATAACCATACTGTATATGGATTGAAATTCAGCCGATCCTTGCTGTACCAGCTGAATTTTATACCATTCATGGCCAGCTTAAAGAGGAACTGCCGTCTGCTCACATAATTTGTAATAAAAACATATTTGCCATTCTGAAGCTTCCCTCCAACCACTTTGCATATTCTATATATACTGTGATTCTGTACTTGCCAAATATGCTGCAGAAATTTCCCTCCACTGAGTCCGGCTGCATCCATTTTAACTGTGGAGCAGATGAAGCTGCTACCTGTTCACTTCCTGGATTTACACAGAGGCACACCTCCAGCTCTGCAGCCTTGCAGCTCTCATTGACTCTTTTATGACTCATCCCCTCCCAAACTCACAAGAGTGAAGAGAGAGAGCTGTGACAGCTATGATGTCATAAGTCTAGGCTTTTTACCAGACAAGAAACAGGAAGTGGGCTGTGTAAGGTATTTACTGACAGAAAAAAAGTTTTACTATCCAAAGTTAAAACAACAAGTGCAGAAGATTTAATAGATGGAAAGTTGAAAAAATGACTGAAGGTCCGTTTTAGGAAGAAGTATGGAGGTAAGCTAAATTACTAAGCATAACACATTAAACATAATTGTAGAAATGGTATAATTTTGCTGTTTGAGTCCATGAGGTTGTAGAGTGAGTGTATACTGTTGACAGCATTTCGTAAAACCCTGGGGATGATTTCAGAGGCATTAAAGAGATGTAACCCCTGCTATATGTAGTAATTTCCTGATCTTCCTGCAAGTGATAAGTATCACTATCCCTTAGCAGAGTATTTTGTTTGAGGTACAGTACTAGCAAAAGTGTGCCTGTTTATTGAACACGATGAATACTAAAGGGCATATCCAGGGCCGAAACAAGGGGGGGGGGGGGGGGCAGGGGCCCTGGGTACCACATTGAGAGAGCCACCACCGTTGATAGGAGTAGTGACAGCAGTATCACTACTCCTGTGGCCGGCACGTCTGGAGGGATGCCAATGCAGTGACAGCTCAGCCAAGTAAACAAAGGAAGACTTTCTTTTGGTGGTATTTAATCACTTCTGCGGCGTTTATTTTTTGCGCTATAAATAAAAAACGAACAAAAATTTTGAAAAAAAACCCCCACTATTTATTACTTTCTGCTATAAAACATATCCAATAAATTAAAAACAAAATCGAATTTTCTCATCAATTTAGGCCAATATCTATTCTGCTACATATTTTTGGTAAAAAAAATATCCCAATAAGCGTATATATACAGTTGTTTGCTGCAAAGTTGAGTCTTTCCTATTAACTCAGCAAGGCCTGGCTTTACAGATTTGGGATTACTGTTTCATAGTTACATAGTTACATAGTAGGTGAGGTTGAAAAAAGACACAAGTCCATCAAGTCCAACCTATGTGTGTGATTATGTGTCAGTATTGCATTGTATATCCCTGTATGTTGTGGTCATTCAGGTGCTTATCTAATAGTTTCTTGAAGCTATCAATGCTCCCCGCTGAGACCACCGCCTGTGGAAGGGAATTCCACATCCTTGCCGCTCTTACAGTAAAGAACCCTCTACGTAGTTTAAGAATAAACCTCTTTTCTTCTAATTTTAATGAGTGGCCACGAGTCTTGGTAAACTCTCTTCTGCGAAAAAGTTTTATCCCTATTGAGGGGTCACCAGTCCGGTATTTGTAAATTGAAATCATATCCACTCTCAAGCGTCTCTTCTCCAGAGAGAATAAGTTCAGTGCTTGCAACCTTTCCTCATAACGAATATCCTCCAGACCCTTTATTAGCTTTGTTGCCCTTCTTTGTACTCGCTCCATTTCCAGTACATCCTTCCTGAGGACTGGTGCCCAGAACTGGACCGCATACTCTAGGTGCGGCCGGACCAGAGTTTTGTAGAGCGGGAGAATTATCGTTTTATCTCTGGAGTTGATCCCCCTTTTAATGCATGCCAATATTCTGTTTGCTTTGTTAGCAGCAGCTTGGCATTGCCTGCCATTGCTGAGCCTATCATCTACTAGGACCCCCAGGTCCTTTTCCATCCTAGATTCCCCCAGAGGTTCTCCCCCCAGTGTATAGATTGCATTCATATTTTTGCCACCCAAATGCATTATTTTACATTTTTCTACATTGAACCTCATTTGCCATGTAGTCGCCCACCCCATTAATTTGTTCAGGTCTTTTTGCAAGGTTTCCACGTCCTGCGGAGAAGTTATTGCCCTGCTTATCTTAGTATCGTCTGCAAATACAGATATTGAACTGTTTATCCCATCCTCCAGATCGTTTATGAACAAATTAAATAGGATTGGACCCAGCACAGAACCTTGGGGAACCCCACTACCCACCCCTGACTATTCTGAGTACTCCCCATTTATCACCACCCTCTGAACTCGCCCTTGTAGCCAGTTTTGAATCCATGTACTCACCCTATGGTCCATGCCAACAGACCTTAATTTGTACAGTAAACGTTTATGGGGAACTGTGTCAAATGCTTTTGCAAAATCCAGATACACCACGTCTACAGGCCTTCCTTTATCCAGATGGCAACTCACCTCCCCATAGAAGGTTTCAATGCTCTAATGCTTGGATATGCTGTTTTTAACCTTTTACAGGCCAGTCGCCTAGAGTAGGTTGATCCTGCTTGGTATATAAACCATTCATTGCGCTGCTTATGACAGAGTGATGCTTCAGTAAGGATGCCACTGCTATGCAATTATGTTGCTGTTATGCTTTTAAGGTCTGCTTTTGGGTGCAATGTGTTTAATGATTGCTATGCATTAACCTATTATGTCTAAATGCCAGTGTGAAAAAATTCAGTGTTCTGCTTAAGTTACAATGCTTTAAGTAATCGTTTATTACACTACTATCTGTAATTGCTCCTGTCTAAGGGTTTAACCCTTGCTCACAGCATATAGGTCCATTTGCTGCTTCAATGTCTGCAAATGGGTGTGTGGATTGCCACCGATATTTTATGTCCTACCCAGTACTACCTGTTATTTATTATGACCACAAACCTGCAGCTCATATCTTGAGCCATTAGCTTACCCAGAGACCAACTACGATCAATAAGGTGAGAGTCAGGTAAGTATGCTATCATAAAAAAAAAAGTGCGTGGGCAGTATGGATTGTTAAACACTCCAGCCCTTAAATACCAACACCACTCCCCAAAGGAAAAGTGGCAGCTTGTTCTTCCAACAGTGACAGGTCCTGTTTGGCTCTAAAGACTGCCATACATTTAAAGTACTGGCAGAAGGGGCAGACTAAAGGAAATCACAATAAGGACCATATAGGGCAGAATGGGGAGTATGGTTAACTGACATGCCCACCAATATACTATGCTAAGTTGCATATCAGGTGGTAGTAAACACAAAGTCAGATGTGTTCACCCAAGTGCAAACTGACTGGGTGGATCTCTAGTTGCTAACGCTCAGGTACTGCCAATCAAACAGCTAAGTTTGTTTAAAGGGTACCTCCTGCCTCAAAAACAGTAGGCCAATGAGCATCCATCAGATTGGGCATATGTGTCTTCATGCTAATAGAGGATGCAAGATCCCCTCTGTAAAGCCCAACTTTTACTGCAGAGGCAGTTAACCAAGCCAAGTAATCCTTATCAGATTAGCCAGAAGTGCCAGTCTGGCAGCGCATGATGCAATAGCCTTCGCAGAGGCATGGGAACAGCAATATGGATTTGGAAATGAAGGTTTATACTACCATTAGGGAGTGTGGTGTGGCCTGCTTTGGGGTTCACTTTAGTAGCCAATGCTATTTGGTTCTCAGCAAACGAGTTGAAGGCAAACTTGGCCAGTAATACACCTCTGTGGTGCTTGATCCATGAGTGAAATTGTAGTGACCAGCGAGGCAGTACAACCACTAAGGAGGCAGCAGGCTGTTCCTCCTATTCTGTGAGGGTAGTCAAGCCCTATGGCTTAACCCACTGACTGCGTATACCTCTAATTCGAATGGAATGTGATTTAAGATTGAATCAGTGATGTCCAGATTGGGGACTAATCCCTTAGGATAGTCACCTAGGCCCAGAACAAAGAGTGGTGATAGGGCCTGAGAAGAGCTAGAGAAGAGATTGGAAGATCCATAGTCGTCTTTGATCGCCTAAGCCCAAGTCTGCTCCTCTCGAGGCGCAGCAAAGTTCCTTTTTACTCAAATGTGCCCAGTAGGTGTTATATTGAAGAAATGAATGCAAATTTGGGCAGGAGGCTCAGGATCAGTGGGGCCTGTGCAGCACTTGTCTTTGTGATGTGATCTGTCTGCAACAAAACCTTGGGACAGCGGAAGATTCATGGTGTGCTGGCGAGTTGTACTTTGTGCAGTAAGAAAGTCAATAGAATTTCTTTCCACTCTTCCAACTCCTCTAATTGCCACTATGGTTCTTTAGAGATATCAAAGATTTAAGCAAATGTTACCAAATCTTGTCCAACATGAACCATTGGTCCATTGTTCTTAGTCGTAAAGCAGATCTAGGCAAGATGTGGAACGAAGGATCACGATCCAAAAAAAAAAGTCATACGAAGTCATTAAGAACAATCACTCAAACCATCAGATAAAGCAGCTACAGTTTCTCTAGATCTAGCTGATGTGTACATACACACTTTGGTACACCCAGGCTTCTGAAAGTTTCACCTTGGGCTCGTTCAACAACTTTTTGACTTTTCCACATACTCAAGACATTTTTCCAGAACATTGCTTCCAGGAGTGGCCATCTTGCAGAAGCAAGGGCTGCAGGTTCCTTATGCGAACAACAGCTGCGGGTGACTCAACATCCTCCAGGTCCTGGCATACCCTGATTTAGCGGGAAGGCCAACTAATCTCATTATTATAATGACATTTTAGACGTTCAGGAGAATACTGTAGAGTTGCCCTCACGGAGGTGACAGTATTAGGTCTTATGTAAAGGCAAGTCCTAGCTCTATCCCATCTGTTTGTACCCATGGTCTCAAATGGTCAAAGTAAGTCTGCAGTAATCCATGCAGTCGGTTGGACACACTGGAAGATTGAGAACATCATAAACTGGCCTTCTAAGGTAGTAAAAGATTTGCTTCCTATTCTAGGGAAGATTACCCCACATATGGTACTAGTCCCATTGATGGTGGCTAAGGATAGTTAATCTTATGAACTTCCAGGCATACGAATCATCAAAGTCTATTCACTTCAACTCAGTTACCTCCTAGCTCAAGGTCAATGACATAGGCCAATGGAGGACGAAGTGTCTAACATCAGGGGTACAGTGATTCCCAAGTGGAGAAGTCGTTTGGGCAACACAGCCTAGGAGGCCTCAGGTAATCTCCTCCTATCATCATGACAAGAGGTATCTCCCATTCTGGTTTGCCAACAGTAAAACCTGTCTAATCTCATTGCTCTGTGTTCTGGCTTCCCAGAACCTCCTGTCAGATACGGTAAAATACGTCAGACGAAGTATCACTTCAACTCAGTTACCTCCTAGCTCAAGGTCAATGACATAGGCCAATGGAGGACGAAGTGTCTAACATCAGGGGTACAGTGATTCCCAAGTGGAGAAGTCGTTTGGGCAACACAGCCTAGGAGGCCTCAGGTAATCTCCTATCATCATGACAAGAGTTATCTCCCATTCTGGTTTGCCAACAGTAAAACCTGTCTAATCTCATTGCTCTGTGTTCTGGCTTCCCAGAACCTCCTGTCAGATACGGTAAAATACGAAGCCTCGGATGTCAAGGGTGAGTCCCTAGACCAACAAGCGGGTTCAATGAATCTCAACTTGGCAGTAAACTCAATTGTCAGGAAGGGCAGTTAATGCTACAAGAGGAGCTTTCCAGAAGTGGAAGCAGTGGATCTACTAACATCCAGCTGGGTCCGCAGGTTAGCCTATATAGCCACCAGACTCGGTGATCTCCAAGCTCCTCATCAGAATCATAGTACATAGTTAGGCAGGTTGAAAAGACACAAGTCCATCTAGTTCAACCAGGATCTGTAGTCATACAGCTGGGATAAGGGCAATAATGATCCAGTGGCCTTACAGGCCATGGTGTCCTCAAAGTACAGACTTTGGCCCAAGAACCTCCTATTCTATTCTTCCTGAGATCTCAGACCAAATTCAGCCACCTTGGATCTAGCAACTGGGAGACCAATTTAGGAAGGCTCATCGAGGGGCCTCACTACTATTATTTGAATCCTTGTGGAAACCAGGGGAACCTGCGGCAAACTCCAGGTATACTAGAACATGGGAAATCTCACACAATTTAGGGATAGAATCCTCTGCTCCCAGCTGCAAAGATTAAGATGTCTGCAAGCAATATAAGATAAGAGATTGAGCAGTAGTCAAGTCTTGGTCAGGTCCTCAATTCCTGAGATCCAGTGACCGCCGCACATCTGGGGGAACCAATTCCTATTTCCCTCTAGAACTTGCAGTGCAACTAGTGTTGGGAAGGTTGTTCCACTCCTCCATTCTTCTGAACAAGACTACCTCAATAGGTTCAGTGACACTAAAGCCGTATTTCTTAAGGATATCATGTCTGGGAGAATTATTTCAGAGATCCAAGCGTCAAGCGGTATTGCTACCATAATCAAACAAAATGGCTCTGGTTTCTTCTCTCCAGCACCAGACGAGGGTCTGCACCCTTGCTTCTGGGTCAAGACATCACCCTTCCGGCATGTCCAAACTGAAATGTCTGAGTCACCACAAGCTGGAGTAATGGAGTCTATGTGGAAGAAATACATGGAAGTGGCCCTTCTCTAGAAGATCAGACAGTGGCCTCTTCAGGCCTGGCAGTATCAGAAGAAAACTTTTCACTGTCCACTAGGACAATGGCATTATCTCGGGTCACAGTAGCCTAAGGGGCTTAAAGGTCGAAGATAAATTACTCAATCTAGTGCAGAGCTCACTTTATCAGATGGGTGGCGTGCTCATGGGCAACATTCAGAGGTCCAGAAATTTACAGGATACCAACCAGGTTCATATGCTACAAACCATTTATTTGCCTATTGCAAAGTCAATTAGGCAACATTGGAAGTAGGGGAGTTGACTTCAGTTCTGTTGATTCAAACGCTTCAGCATGGCCCTCCCTTAGGTTTTGTTGGTGTGCTACATCCCATTCATGTATGCTGTCATGCTTGTGTCAGGAAAACAGAAAATTGTATACTTACCCAACAGTAATTTTCCATTCCTGATGAAAAGCATGACAGCATACAGGTCCCTCCCTTGTGGGTTTCGCATTTGTGCATAGTTACAAGAATGCCGCCTGGGGGGAGGCGACTCATTTATATATAGTATAACCAGTCCTGATTGGGCGAGGGGCGGAGCCTATCCCATTTGTGTATGTTGTGTTGCTTTGCATCAGGAAAGCAAAATTACCATCAGGTAAGTATACAATTTTCAGTTTTCTTACTGTGGTCTGTGCATGGACACTGATCCGTGTTCCTGATTAGCAGAAACACTAGATCAGTGTCCATGCCTGACAGCACGGCAGTCTTATCTCTGTGGGGAGAGACAAATCAATATCTCTCTCTCTCTCTCTCTCTCTCTCTCTAGATAACAAACAGGATATCCAGACATTAATGAGAACATGATATTCAATGTTCATAACAAGACAATATTAAAAATACAAGGGAGTCTATACAAGTGTGTTACTGATACTTAATGTACTCCAAAGATGGAGACCGAAGGTATAGTAGATCCTCACGGGACATGTGGTCCTCTACATGTTTCGTGGGATGCTACCGCTTCATCAGGAGAAGCATGTCTAGAATAAAATAGCAAATTATACATAATAATCAAAAGGTACAAGGGACAGATATTTGAATAATGGATACAATTGATAAATGGGGGAAAAAAATGGGTGTACTACTGCTGCCCACACACAAGGCCACAGCCAAGGCACCGCCAACGTTCCCCACGGCGAATATATGCACGTGGATGAATTTATCTTCCGCAGTCGCTAAATAGGATATATGTACACATATATAAATATGCTTGTATATGAAGGGCAAGGATGAAACAGAGGAAGGGGTTAAAGGAAAAGGGGGGGAGGGAAAGGAAGGTTAAGGAAAGGAAATAAAGACAGTGGGAGGGAAAGGAACCAGAAGAGTAGAAATGGAAGGGGGAAGGGTAAAGGGGATAACAGGAAGAAAAAGAGGGGGAAAAGAAACAGAGGAAGGGGAGAGAGGGAAAGGAAGAAGGCATATAAAAAGGGGGAAGGGGGAAGACAGGAACCAAGGACAGGAAAGGAGATGAAAGGGAGGGGAGGAAAAAAGGGGGGGGGGGAGAGGAAGAGGAGAAGGGGGGAAGAGGAGGTGGGAAGGGGAAAAGAGAAGGGGAGAGAAGGAACGAGGGAGCCAAATATTAGGTACAAATTCTGATGGATACTGCACCAATAAGCAGGCATCAGCCTGCTTGATTAGTCCCCAACCCGGCAATCATGTCACACGCCGCCCGGTGGCGGTATGTGAGGTCAGCGGGTCTGTCTCCCCACACTGCTGATGGGCGGGGGAGCCCAAGCTGCAGTCGGCACAAGCAGGGGGCGGTCCCCAGAAAGACTATAGGGCCGCACCTCCACCAGGAGACATAGTGTTCACCGTATACAAATTTATTCAAAGCCCCCAAACAGACAAGTTGCACTTACAAGATAAAAACTTTTAAAATCACATATAAAACCTCCAGTAGCATCACCATGTTCACATACACAGTGCCTGGCTGAACGTCACTATCAGCACCTCCCTTCTAGATGCGCATCGGCCAATCACAGGCCTTCCTCGGTAGATGGGTGGGCTGATCCCTGTAAGCTAATTTGTAGTGTATAGTTGCTATAGCAACCCTCCGGCTCAGTCTGCAGTGCAGAAAGAATCTCCCTCTGCCTGTGTCTCCAGGGCACAAATATACCAACACCAGGGAGTGTGTCTCTCTCACTGCTAACTTGCAGTAAGATCTTAACCTTTCTAAGCACCCGCAGATCTACATCATAAGCTAAGCATAATTATGGTACATACATACATACAAAACCACTGCCTATACTAACAGTGCTATGTTTATTATAAACTAACAAAATATATATTATATATATATATAGTGGAAACTCGGATTACGAGCATAATCCGTTCCAGGAATGAATGAATGAATGAATGAAAAATTTATAGAGCGCTGCAAATGCGAACTGAATCGCCTCAAGGCGCTAATGCGTTGGTGTTGACAGCTTCTAGAAGAGGAAGGTCTTAAGTTTTTTCCTGAAAGCCAGATGGTTTTCTTCCATGCGTATGTGGGGCGGAAGTGTGTTCCATAGTCGAGGTCCTTGGACTGCAAACCTTCGTTCACCCTTTGCTTTGTAGCGGTATTTGGGAATGAGAAGGAGGTTTTGGTTGGACGATTGAAGATTGCGATTTGGTGTGTAGTGTTTTATTTTCTCTCGAAGGTATTGAGGCGCGTTTCCTTGTATGCATTTGTGGGTGAGGCAGAGGGTCTTGAATGTGATCCGATTCTTTACGGTTAGCCAGTGTAGGCTCCTGAGGGATGGGGAGATTGACTCCCAGGGTTTTTTTCCTGTTAACAGTCTTTCCGCCGTGTTTTGGATGAGTTGTAAGCGCGCTAGCTGATATTGGGGTAATCCTATATAGAGCGAGTTAGCGTAATCGAGTCGGGAATTGATGATTGTTCCAACTACTGCTGCTTCTCCTCTGGGATGAAGGGGATAAGTCTACGTAACAAGCGGAGGAGATGGTGGGATCCACTGACAACCGATCCTATTTGTGCATCCATTGTCATTTCTGAGTCAAAGATAACTCCGAGACTCTGGACTTTGGTGCTCGGAGAGATGGTCTGTCCTAAGATGGTAGGAGGTATCCACAGAGCCTTGTTTTTGGCGTTTTGGTTAGCGTGTAGGAGAAGAAGTTCTGTTTTTGATCCGTTGAGTTTGAGGGAGCTAACGGTCATCCAGTCATCTATCATAGTGAGGCATTTTTCTAGTTGTTGATGGTGGTCTTTTTGTCCAGTGATGCGAAAGTACAGTTGGGTGTCATCAGCATATGAGTGGAAGGAGAGGTCCGATTTTCTGATGATTTTGAGGAGTGGGCGGATGTAGACGTTGAAAAGGACTGGTGATAAGGGTGAACCCTGCGGGACTCCACAGGAGATTGCCCGGGTTTCAGAATTGAATGCTCCAAGTTTCACTATCTGGGAACGATTCTCTAAGAAGGATGCAAACCATTTTAGCCCCGAGTCTGTGACTCCTGCTACTTCTTTGAGGCGGGCGAGTAGAGTGTTGTGGTCCACTGTGTCAAATGCTGCACTGAGGTCTAATAGTACCAAGAGACATGATTCTCCGTCATCGGCTGCTTCGAGGGCATCATCCCATATTTTGAGAAGTGCTGTTTCTGTGCCATGCCCTGGGCGAAAGCCTGATTGCAGAGGATCCAGGAGTTGGTGTGTGTCCAGGTGGCGCTGTAGCTGTTGTACTACTGCTTTCTCCATAATCTTGGAGATGGTATTGAGGCTAGTTATTGGTCTGCGGTAGTTGGGGTCCTTAGGGTCGAGATTGGGTTTCTTTAGTAGGGGTTTGATGATACCTTCCTTGAGAGTGGTTGGCACAATCCCCTCTTTGAACGATTGATTTATGAGGTGTGTTATAGTAGGGGCCAGAATGTCGGAACATTCTTTCAGGAGTTTTGTGGGGATTATGTCGTTTGGAGATGTGCTGTCTCGAAGACTTCTCATGATATTTCTAGTCGTGTCAATGGAGATTGGTGATAGAGATAGATCTGGTGGTTTTGTGATGTTCATGTCGAGATCCTCTTCTTGCTTTGGGTGAGTTGTTTTTTTTTGGTTGAATTGATTTGCGAATATTGTCGATTTTGTCGATGAAGAACTTTGATAGCTCATTACAGAATTCTTGCGTATCGTTTGCTGGGGGCTCTAAGCAGGTAGGGTTCATTGATTGGGAGACTATTTTGAAGAGTTCCCGCGGTCGGTTTAAAGCAGTTGAGATGGTGTTTGAAAAATGTTCTTTTTTGGCTTGGAAGATTGCTTTGTGGTATTTACCAATGAGTACTTTGTATTTTGAATGGTTTTCCTTGGTAGGATTTCTTCTCCATGCTCTTTCAGCTCTTCTACATTCTTGTTTCAGTAGTGTGAGGGTGTCATTAAACCATCTGGAGTTTTTTTTGCGGATGAGTGTTCTGCGTTTTGGCGCCACTAAGTCTGCTGTTTGTAGTAGTGCCTTGTTTAGGAAGTTGAGTGTTTGTTCCGTTGAGAAGTTTGAGTTTAACAATTGTATTTTGTTTGATAAAGTGGTTTTGAAGAGTTCAGAGTGTAGTTTCTTTTGAGATCTGTTGCAATGTGTTGTTGTTATCTGTTTCTGTTTTTGAAGGGTGGTGTCGGCGGTGATTTTAAATTTGATGGCGTGGTGGTCCGTCCATGGGAGTGGTGTGTTGTCGAATATGTTGATGTCTATATTCTGTTCGAAGATGAGGTCTAGAGTGTGTCCTGAACCATGCGTGGGAGCATTTTTCAGTTGTCGAAGACCTAGTTCTTCCAGTTGGCTAATGCAGGCGGTCACGATAGGGTCTTGGGTAGAGTTTGCCCAGAGGTTGAAGTCCCCGAGTACCAGAAACTTTTTGTTTTCCAGAGTGTGCATTGAGATGAGTTCGGTAAGTGGTGTAAGGAGATTGGTCTTTGGTCCTGGAGGTCTGTAGCATAGTAGTATGTGAATGGTGTCTTGGGGTGTTGTTTGAAGCCGCAGGGAGAGTGTTTCCATAAAAGGCATGGAGTTCTGTGAAGTTGGTTTGGTGAACACCAGATGCGATTTGAAGATCACTGCTAGGCCTCCTCCTTTTTTTCCAATTCTATGCTCAGTTAGGATGCTGTAGTTCTCAGGCACCAGTTCCGTTAGGATGGTGTTGCAGTCGGGTGTTAGCCAGCTTTCTGTAATGAAGAGGCAATCTATGTTGTTTTCGGTGATGAAGTTGTGGATTTCCAGTCTGTGTTTGACTGCCGATCTGGTGTTGATCAGGGCGCATGCTAGTTGCTGTGGTTGGATTGGTGTCTCCCTGTGTTTGATGGTTGACTGTGGTTCGGTCCATAGTATTTTTTCTTTTTTTAGTCTTTTTTTAGTGTCGGCTGTATGGTTAAGGTGGTGTTTCTTAGCCTGTGAAGGGCATCCGCAGTGTACTTGAAATTGCACATGGTGGTAAAGATTGTTGCTGAAGGCGGATGCGGGGCCGCTGGGGGATGGCGGGGCTGGAGGCTGTTCCTGCTGCTGGAGATATAGTTGCTGGCTGAAAGATGGTGTGTAGTACTGGTGGTGATGGGCTGCCTGCCTCCCTCCTGTTGATCCAGAGGAAGGCAAAAAACCCCTAGCTGAGCCAGCCAATTGCTACAGCAGAGGAAAAAATTCCTTCCTGACCCCCCGAAGGGCGATCGACTCGAGAGCCTGGATCAACTACTAGGGTACCTGGTGGGCTTACCTGAGCAGGAGATCCGGAGGAGAGGGGGGGGCTAATTTGTGTGTGGGGGGGTGTTGGCTTACTGGTTAGCCTGGTGGTGCCTGCGTCTTGGCGGATCTCTGGAGGACGCTGGTAGGGTCAGAGCCGTGGAATCCTGGTCCCTGGTGTTGAACTGTGTCCCTGGAGGGGTGTTCCGGTGAATGGGCACGAGCCCCCTGGACAGGTGTGGGGGGTTATGAGGTGCTAGCTTGCCGAAGGTTATGCCGCAGCCGTGGTCTGTCTCCCGAGTCTAGTGACTTAGAGCAGTGAGGGTGAATGGACGGCGGCTTCAGCTGAAGTGGTGCCCTGGGGAGGGGGGGGGAGGATCGGCAGAGGGGGTCAGGGGATGATAGGTCTTACCTGGAGGTAGGTCAGTGCAGACCTGGGAGGGTCGTGAGGGAGCAGGTCCTAATGCTGACCTGCTGGGTGGCGATCTGGCTGAGCTCTGGACAGGGTGGAGATTGCGGCCTCCTGGGTGGACCAAGATGGCTGCCGAGGAAGGCCCGAGCCGCGGGCTTTCCTGATGTTCGGCTCCCGGATGGTTGTGGTCCCGTCTGCTGATTGGGCCCTGCTGGGTGGAGTCCTCGGCTTCCGATGGAGGCTGGGGGTGAGCGGGGGTGAGCGGCGGGCCGCGTTAGCAGGGCTGGCCGGGCCACGCTGTGACCTATGAGCTGCTCCGGAAGGCTGACAGCTGACAGCTGTGATCCGAGCGAGAATGTTCTAGCAGATCCAGCAGAACTGGCTAAATAGTTAGTTAGACTGGGCAAAGTCCGTGTTAAGAAACTCAAAGAAATATCATCGACCCTGGTTGTTGAATATACCCAGGGGTCAATTTGTTAGACTCAAAAGGAATTGCTCCAAGGCGGAGGATTTTGAGGAACAAGCTGCTATTTTTGAGGAGAAATTTTTGCAAAAAGGTTATGGTAGTGAATTAGTGAAGAGACAACTAGAAGAGATGAGAAATATGGACATAAATTAGTTACTAATTACTAAAGAAAAGGTACCTAAGAAGGAGGGAGATGAATACAGGATTGTGCTGATTTATAATATTCAAAAGAATAAAATTGAGATTATTATTAGGAGACACTGGAGTGTATTACTACGAGATAAATTATTGGGTGGTGTTCTGCCTGAGCACCCCTCATTTGTATACAAAAAAGCACCCAACCTAAGAGATATTTTAGCCCTGGGAGCCCTAGACCCCCCTGTCTAGTTCCATTATGGATATCAAAACAATCCGATAGCCCTCCATTTACCTTGACCCTTGCTTTAGGGTTATTATATAATGCCAGAACCCATCCCATCATATGCTCTCCCAGGCCCACCTCCCTCAAAACCTTGGACAGGAAGATCCAGTCAACCCTATCAAATGCTTTCTCAGCATCCATAGACATCAATACCCTTGGAATTTGCTCTGGTCCGTTTTGGTCCCAATGTAATAGCTGTAAGGCACGAATTGTATTGTCTCTGGTTTCCCGTCCTTTTATAAATCCCGTTTGATGTAAATGTATTATTTTTGCTATGTGATCTTGCATCCTAAGGGCCAAGATTTTTGATAGGATCTTCGTGTCCGAGTTCAAGAGGGAGATGGGCCTATAATTAACACACATCTGAGGATCCTTCCCCTCCTTTGGGAGGACCGTCACATGTGCCATCAATGCTTCTGGGGCAATGGGCTAGATGTTGTTATGGAATTGAAGTAATCGCACAAGGGCTGTACTAGCTATGGAAGAAACTTTTTATAGTAAGTGTTCGTAAAGCCATCAGGGCCCGGGCTTTTCCCCAACGGCAATCCTCCCACCACTTTACCCAACTCCTCCACCGTGATTGGTTGTTCCATTTCCTCAAGTGCCGCAGTTGAAATTACTGGTAATTCTGATGCCCTCTGATCTCCTGCCTCACTCCTCCCACCTCATCTCCTCTTTTACCCCCTTCTATATTATATAGAGATCTATAATACCTTTGGAATTCTGCTGCTATTTTATGGAAATCAATTACCTGTTTATTGTGTCCTGTTAATTTATGGACATGCCTTGCTTCCTGCTGTTTCTTTAACTGTCTCGCCAGCAACTTTCCCCCTTTGCTACCTTGTTCATAAAAACGATGATCTTTGCTTATTTTTAACTTTCAGATCCAAACATTTAGTCAAATTAAGCCTCAACTCTACCAGCCTATTATCATCTTCCGAGTCCCGATTATTTTTGTGTTTTATCTCATTTCTTTGTATCTCTTCTAAGATATCCGTAATTTCCTTTTGTTTTTCTTTCTTAAGACGCGAACCTTGTGCAATCGTTTCCCCCCTAATAACCGCTTTATGTGCTTCCCACGCTGATTGATTGGACACCTCACCTGGCTTATTGGTCTCAAAATACCATATCAGTCCATCCCTCAGGGTTTCGAAGGCCCTTTTATCATCCAAAATGGAATCATTTAGTCGCCAGTTCCTTTCCTTCTTGCCTATACCACTCATTCGTAAGCTCAGAGCAACTGGCGCATGATCCGATATCGTAATTGAGCCAATTACCGAGGATTTCACCAGATGTAGATCAAATTGATCAACCAATAATAGGTCAATCCGTGAATAGGTATTATGTATTCTTGAATAATAGCTATAATTCCTTTCACTGCCATGCAACATCCTCCAGCTATCCACCAGGTGAAGCGATCTCAAACTCTTTCTTAAATGTCTCTGAGCCCTAAAGGATAATACTGTCTTACCTGATGAGGTGTCCATTTCGGGGTCTAGAGTGAGGTTAAAGTCCCCTCCCAATATCAATATACCTTCCCTCATCTTTTCCAATTTTTTCAATGTTTTTGATATAAATTCTACCATACCATTGTTAGGGGCGTAAATTGAAGCAAACGTATAACATTGACCCTGTATTCTCCCCTTTACAAACAAAAAACAACCTTCCAAATCCGTCTCAACTTTCACAAGCAAAAAGGGAATTGATCTATTAAATGCTATTGTAACACCTCTAGCTCCAGGAATAGGTGAGGTCGAATGAATCCATTGATTAAATGGAAAGCAGGGCAATCTGGGGGTCGACCCTGCTGTGAAGTGCGTCTCCTGGAGAAATATAACATCTGCCCCCAGGTTACGCAGTTCACACCAGAGACACCCCTATTACTAGGCGCTCCTAGGCCCCTTACATTATATGATATTATCTTCACTTCTGCCATTTAATCCTATTTATATGTACTCTCCTCTACCTGTCCCCGTGTCGCTCCAAGGGATCCCCTTGTCTTCTCTGTGTATATTTCCACTCTGAGAGTAAGGTACCTGGGATGGATGGGACAGACTGAGGGAGAAGAAGGAGAGAGAGAGAAGAGAAAAAAAAAACCCAACCCCCCCCCAACAGATACACACATCACTATATTTCCTATCTTCTCCCCTAACTGGTGGATCAATCCCCCTATAGGCATACCTCCTATCCCTGAGATTGTCCTCCTTTCTGCCAAAATGCAGAATAACAGGTCCCCTTTTGGAAAAACACTTGGAGTCTTCACAATAGCCTCTGTCCGCAGACAGGGATTTTATCTGGAGAACAATCAGTCAAGTGTTTATATTGTCGACTCATCTTAGTGGTACCATTTTTTTTTTATCTAACCAACTAGAAAATGTAAATACCTTTGGTTCTTTGGTTTCTAGCTTTGCAAATAGTTAATTTATTGTATCTAAGGAAAGATGATTCATTAAAAGTTGGGAAACAGCTGAAATCATTGTGACCCTTTCTTCACCTTCCTCACATGATATATAAAAAAATAAATAAATAAAAAGATGTTATTTTTTCTCAAACGGTCTAAAACTCCAGTAAGCTAGTTAGCACTAATAAAGTTCAAGGCCACTACAGTTCCCAGATATCAGGGTGGCCTATGCTGTCTAGCTATAATAAGTAAGCCACACTTACAGCTCAGCCTGTGGGAAGGACTCACTGAGCTAGAAGCACATCAAAGGGTCATGACTGCAGCTCACCCTGACCCAGGTAATTCAGCCATTTTCCATTGGCATCAGCAGGAAAACAGTGGCACCGCAGTACCTCTGCCACTTGCTGGGTGGCAGTGGTAGGTTCTGTTCTCGCTGCTAAGGTCTTCTGTGCACTTCAGACAGAGTGAAAGTCCATGGAGTGTGTGCAGACTGGGCCGGCTGCCATGCGTGGTGATGTCACATACGTCACTTGCATGATGACATGAGAACCAACATGTTTCGCCCAATCAGAACGGGCTTCTTCAGGGATAGGTGGGGCTAGTATAATCACTCTTCTTATACCCTGTTACTACCTATTCATCAATCCATGAGCTGGATGTGTATGTGTGCATGCGGGTTGTCAGAGCAGCTGCTGTGGTGACCAATGTTATCTTTTTATGCTTATAGTGTGGTGACGGGTAGTGTTTTTATGTTCCTTTTTTTATACATGTTTCATGTAATTTTCTCAATAAAGCTTTGTACTACAACCTACTACACTACACTAGTAACCTCCTTTGTGGGCTTCTCCTCTGCCCCTGTTATGATCCTCTGTGTGCTCCTCTGGTTAACCCCCCTCACAGTGCTACTGGCTTCCCCTCCTCTGCTCTCCCGCTGGCCACTGCAGGGGATCATCTCAGGATGGACAGCAGAGGAAGGGACCGGTAGCTATGTAATTTACCAGCCCCTTTTTCTGAATGAGCACAGTAAGTGATCAGTACCAATCACTCTCTGTGTTCATTTATAACGGAGCACTGTGTTTACTATGCTTCAGTTTGTGACTGAACAGGAATACTGTGCAGAGCTTATCCCGTTTATTCATTCTGTGCCGCTGAGGCTGCAGAGATGGAGATTGAGGACTGTGTTTCCCTGTCTCAAAAGTGAGACATTAGGGGTCTGTTTAGACCTCTGATATTTCACCAAAGCCTCCCAACAGGTCTGCTAAAACAATTGTAAAAAAACTAAACAAAAAAACTACTGACTCTGCCCTACTGACACCATCCACTGTTCTGACACCACCCTGTGCCCTAGTGACTGATACCTTCCACTGCTCTACTGACTGACATCAACCACAGCCAGATATGTCCACTGCTCTATTGACGCTGTCCACTGCCCTACTGACACTATCCACTGCTCTACTGACACCAAATCTCTGCCCTACTGACACTGTCCACTTTTAAGGTAGGCTAAGTTTATATTTTTACAGTGACGTTTGTTTTATTATATTTTTCTAAGTTTTCCTTACAATTTAGTGAGTCCTTGCGGGTTAATTTGTTTAAAAAAAAAAATAGTGAGTGGTCTCATGGATTTCAACAGCCAGTTGTAAAAAAAATCTTAGTTAGCGTCATTTGGTCAAAGCTGCACGCTCATGCATACCGGCACTATGGAATTCCCCTTAAGTTCCAACAGTCCCATAATGGATCAGAAAAAAAAAGAAAAGACGCCGCACCAGGTGATCTTTGATCTCTCATGTTTGTTCATGTATATCTCCACCCCTCAAAGGTTTTCTACCCCTGGTTTAGATTCTCACCACAACTCCACACCTTCCTGCCTCCGGTATTTGAGAGACCCATCCCCCTCATTTCTCCCCTTTTTCACTTCATCTATCCCACCACACTGGAAAATCAGACCCTCGTGGATATCCTCTTAATATAAATCTAGAAATTTTTGTCCTGATGCAAACTGTCACATATGTGTTTGTAGGACTAAGATGAGAAACCAAACACATGCAAGTTCTTTGTCTTTTGGTGTTTTACTATAAGAAATTACAATAAACCTAAATTTTGCTAACACATATAAATATTTTTTTTACTGGTCTGTGAACACTCTCAGACTAGTAAATTATCAAAAGTGATGACTTTTATAGCTTATCAGCACCCAAAGCCTGACAATTAAGATTAACGCACTTACTAGGAGCAGATGTAGACATTACAGCCAGAGAGACAAAGTGAAGATTTTAATATCTGTAGCACCCTGTAGCTTAGGCAGGGAGCTCCTCGCAAATCTACTTGCCAGGAGTAGTTATCCTGGTTGATTGATGGAGATCTATTGAGTTCTCCCTAAGTTTGGTCTTGTTGCACTTTTCTCTTCTATAACTAGATATAAGAGGGGCAACCCAAAGTCAGGTTATGGGTATATGGGGTATCTTAGCCAATGGGCAGGGGTTTTCTTGAATCCCTTGGCCTGCTGGGAGCACCTATATATTTGGGTGGAGTCAGGTGATCTGTGTTCTGTACCATCTGGATGGCTGTCTGGGTGGACGTGTGTCATACGCCCCGGGCTGCTAGGCCAGAGATTGGGCCTATCCCGGGGGCATCTGGCTTCCAGGCTGTGTGAGGGCCTATCCAGAAGTAAGAGGGCAGCGCAGGGTCGGGATTGCGGCTTGCAATCCAACCAAAAGTGAGGGTTCTGCTAGGCCGGAGAACCTGACGTGGTGGGAGGTAGAAGGGGAGCTGTCGCCACTAAGGGACCACAGTGAGAAACTGAAGCATGTACCGGATCAGTATTCTCACCCAACGGGCACGGTGGAGAATTGGGAAACTTCAGGCGGTGATCAGAGACCCAACCAGCAGAGGTGACGCTTGCAAAGAAGCCTTGTGTGTCAAGCCAGGGACCAAGCCGGTCAGAGTGGGGGAAGCTTGAGGAGTATCTGGAGTGCCAAGCTAGGGACCCAGCAGGGAAGCATGGGTGATGCTTGAGGGAGATACCACCGCAAAGATTGGAGGAGCTCAAGGGATTCAGAGTCAGTGAATCAGTGGGTCTAGAGAGAGACCGGGAGCTCAGTGTTGAGGAACAACAAGAAGCAGTTGTAGTGAAGCCGAAGGAACTGTTATGTTTGTGTTAGGAACTGTTAAAGACTGTTGCCATAGGAGACAGCATCCCTGCATGTGCAGATGTGGCGCCTTGCTGGGGCCTTTCCCTGCCCTGCTGTCTTCCTATTGAAGTCTCGGGTCTGCCAATTGAATCTACAACTACCTAAGGGTGTCCTGGCCCTAAACCTCTTTCCCCCAAAAATGCAAAAAAAAAAATAAAAAAAAGGACTGTCAAAAGAGATAAAACCTCTTTTACATCCAAGAAGTGTGTGGCGCCAAATGACTTTCATCATCTTTGCACCCACTAGTTTGTATCTCCGTATGCCGGTTCATATATACACATATACTGGGTATTATTCTGTCTGCAGGAAAGGTTTTGTGCCTGAACACAATGGAACATTTGTAAGTTCAGTATGAGAGCATAATGTATTATGTGTACTACTGGCATACAAAAAAAATTCAGACAAGAAGCCATTTTAGTTACACGCTATATACAGTTGCCAAGTTCACCAAAATAAATAGCCTAGCATGAAATTAGTAAAACTGCACCCTTTTCCTGTTGAAACAAGTAATCCCTTTGTCACCCATCCCACACATTATTTGATTGGGAGATTCCATCCCTGTGAGAGCAGATGTAGGGACAGGAGAAAGAGTAAATAACCTCCAGACATGTTCAAGGCAATCATCTCATGAGGGTAGTCAACAGGACAGAAATGTATTACCAAGCAAAACGCAATAGTAGAAATATATTCTATTCTGGTAACAGTATGGATAACGTACTTCTTAAATGATCCCCCCCTTTGTGCGCATAATACAATATATTCATAAAATCATCTTACTCTCTTAACCCTTTTACTGCCAATACAATTTTTTTTTTTTTTGCACACATGTAAAATTGTGCATTTTTGGAGCGCGAGGAATTCTTGGCAAACGATCGAGTGTCATTTACAGTATATTTGGGCATGATGTAATGTGCAATAGAACCAGAAAAAAGTGTTAGTGTTTTCTACATGGTCCCGTGACTGCATCTCCTCCTTTGCTTGTTACAATGTGCTCGTATCTGGTGGGCTTGTAATTGAGCAGTTCTGCAATCACTGCTGGAAGTCACGTTTGCTTGCTGGCATGTGTGTTCATGCCAACTCAACGCCAGTGTGTGGCAAAATTACATTACTCTGGGACATGTGCACTGTAAGAGCCAGAGGCATAATTAGAGCCTTCAGGGCTCTGTTGCAAGAAACCATGAAGGGCCCCCCTGACCCCCCCTTTAAATCCTGGCCACGGGCTTGCAGTTCTGGGAGGGCATCCATGGACATCCTCCCAGAACCCTGCCTCCCGTGTGCTCCCTGGGGCATGCAACCAGTGAGATCTGTGACTGCTGTGTCCTTCAGACACAGCTGATCACATATCATAGTAAAGGGCAAATCACAGCGGCCCTTTAACATGTGAACTGATCACAATTAAACAGACTTGTAGGTTATCAGCAGTCCTTTCCTCCCATGCTGTGTTTTTGTGAGGAAAGGAGAGCCGTTAACCAGCAAGACTGTCAGTACATTTTTTACACTGATAATCAGGGCACTGATCACCAATGCCCTAATTATCAGTGCAGCCCATTAGTGCCGCCAATCGGTGTCACCTATCAGTGACAATCAGTGCTCAACAGTGCCGCCTATCCGTACCACCTATCAGTGCAGCTTATCAGTGTTTCTAAATAACAAAAATGTTATACTTACCTGCTCTGTGCAGTGGTTTTGCACAGAGCAGCCCAGATCATCCTTTTATAGGGGTCCTCTTCGGCACTCCTGGCCCCTCCCTCCTGTTGAGTGCCCCCACAGCAAGCAGCTTGCTATGGGGGCACCCGAACGACAGACACTTCATTCAGACATGGCGCCATGGCCCGGCTCCGCCCCCTCTCTCTCTCATTGGCTCACTAACTTTGACAGCAGCGGGAACCAATGGCGCTTCCCTGCTGTTTTAGCCAATGAGGAGGGAGAGTCCTGGTCAGCCGAGACTCCAAAACACTATAATAAAAAAAGGAGGTTGCAAGCACCTAGTGGATTACCTTCAATACTAAAATCTATATATTAAAATGACTAAAACATACTCACAAACAAAAGAAGAAATATAAGCCCATCAAATCACAACCCCAGTATTGTGGATAAGTAGTATCTGTAGTTGGAAAGCTGTTGTAGTTGGGAGACAAGCCCCCTGCCTCAGAGCTCTGGTTTGATGGGCTTATATTTCTTCTTTTGTTTGTGAGTATGTGTTTTTGGCATTTTAATAAAGCGGCAGGGACAGGTGCAGCATCGGAATGATGCTGCATCCACCTAGGTGAGTATGAATGTTTTTTTTTTTTTTTTTTTTTTTAAATCTCACACTTCTCTTTTAAGATAAAATGAATTTTGACTTACCTGTAAATTCCATACCTTAGAGTACAGTACAGGACACAGGTCACCAGAACTAGACAGCATACGCAAGAGATGGCTGAACGAGACTTTTGTAAAGTGGTAGAGTTAGTCTTATCTGAGTAAATACCCTTTTTAATGCATGCTAATAGTCTGTTAGCCTTGCTTGCTGCAGCTTGGCTATTACTGAGGCTGTGATTTACTAGAACCCCCAGATCCTTTTTTTTTGTTTTTTTTGTTTAATTGTTTATTTATCCAGAGAACACAGCCCACATGGACCAACAAGTTACAGAGTTTCACATATATCATGTAACATTACAAAGTGAAAGGGAAACATAGCATATGTTACAATCTCATAACTCCATCAACAATATCATTGAAAACAGTGCATAACATGGTAGTGATCGTTAATATGTTGGGTATGGACTCTTTGTTGCTCGGGTGGCTTTGTGGAGTGTTACAGTCCTATGGGTCAGACTCCTTTTTCTTATAAAATATTAGGGGGTAGAGTAAGGAAAGAACTAGAAGGTAGCAGAAAGGAAGGGGAAGGGGGGAGGAGGGAGAGGTACAGGAACAGGGGGTAGTGCATCCCACGAACATGGAGTGTCGAGCAATCTGTAATTGTGAGGTTTTATGCCACTACTTGTAAGGCAACAGTGGCATATTGTTGTTTTGTGTGTGATCATGTTACACCTTCAACTCTTCTCAGAGCCTGGCCTTCGGCCGAGTAGATAAACATAGTCCACATCTGCCAGGTTTTGGAAAATGTCTCTTCTCTATGCTGTGCCGTGAGGATGAGGTCCTCCATTTTTCTTATTTCCTCCACTTTCCCGAGCCACATGTCAATGGTCGGCGAGAGGGCAGATTTCCAACAAAGTGGTATGCAGGCCCTGGCTGCATCCAGTAGGTGGCGTATCACTGACATCTTATATATTCTGTCGGGAATGTCTGTAGCGTGTAAGAGAAAGAATGCTGGGTCATCTGTAATTGTCTTGTCAGTGAATTGTTGTACAGTCTCACGTACTACCTTCCAGAAGTGTGCTAGTTTGGGACATGACCAAAAGATGTGTGACATGGTTTCCTTATCTGACTGACACCGCCAGCACATGTCCGATGTTGGGAAAAAAAATGTATGTAGTAATATATATATACTGTATGTCAAGAGTGATTTGCTAGTAAGCACAAGGGTTGACATTGCTAATGGTGAAATGGAGAAGGTGGAATCCTTGTGGCTGGATTGTCAAAGGCAATAGATGAAAGGGTAATTAACAGTGGGTGCAAGTGTCAGTTAGCGCTAGATTTTTCGCTATCACAGTCACACTATGAGTGGCTGATCACCGCCATTACCAGTATAGTGTCTGTACAGCACAGTATCTTGATCAGAACTATACTAGTGTCCCCAATTGTATAGTGCCCCCAAAAACGCAGTTTAATTTTTACCAAAGTTGTAGCAGAATACATTTTTGTCTAAATTTATGAAGAAATTTTATTTTAGACACAAGAATGAAAGAATATCCGAACAAACATGAGCCCATCAGAGTCCCCCTGACATTTGGGTCTCCATAAGACCCTAATTTCCTAGTCCCCCCCCTTACATCACTGTTTCCATCAGAGTTCCTCTTTACCCAGGGTTCCCCCTTATAACATAGCCCCCCTTTTATCAGAGCCCCCTCCCCCTACATCAGAGTTCCCCCTTACATCAGTGTTTTCATCAGAATCCGTCCTGACAGAGTTTCTCCCCTTATAATCCCCCCTTCATCAGAGTACCCTCCAGAGTGTCCCCTTACATCAGAATTCCCATCAAAGTTCCCCCTTACATCAGAGTACCCATCAGAGCCCCCCTTACCTCATAGTTTCAATCCGAGTCCCCCTTACATCAGAGCCCCCCCCTCCATCAGAGTCCCCCTAGATCAGCATTGCTATCAGAATACCACCCTTTACATCAGATTTCCCATCAGAATCCCCCCTTTCATCAGAGTTCCCCTGTACATTACAGTTTCCATCAGCGATCTTGGCGCACGGGAGAATGCAATCAGTGCGCCACGATAGACATGGCGCACAGCATCTTGAATTCAATATTAACAGAAGATGGAAGTGCCAATATTATGGGGTGATGTGAGGAAGTTTAGTAACAACTGCCCAAGTAACAAATATGCCCAAAATACAATGAGAAAGTAACTTTTTCAGAGCAAGCCTGCTGTGCCTGCAAGTACGTTTAGAACTGCGTGAGATCAATGTAAGCACTGCGCATGCACAAGCGGCTCTTGTGCTCGTTCAAATGCGTTTGTTCACTGCAAGGCCAAAATCTTAGTAAATATCAAGCAATGTAAATGGGGTTGAACGGGCGCACCTCTAAACTTGACATTTTTTTTTAATGCTGGCTCACCTTTATGTATTTTTTTAAGATTTGCACACGGGTCATGTTAGCATATTGCGTTGCCAACATGTGACATGCACCTTGTTAAAATTATGTATAAAGACTCTCGCTCCTCTAGCTCCTCCTAAAAGGGCATTTAACCTTCCCCCTCTAATGCATATGATTTCTTTGGGCTAGCTTTTGCTTTTAAAGGGGAAGTCCACACTCTATTCTCCAATGCTCTTGTCTCCCCCTCTAACCCCTTGGATTTCCATGGGCTAGCTTTTGCTTTTAAAGAGGAACTCCACACTCCACTCCAATCTCAAATGGCTGTGAGCTGCCTTCACCAATCCAAACCACATCCTTTTTCAGAGCATACAACAGGGCCAGCTAGGAAAGGGGCGAGATGACTGGGATGACCTTTGGACTCAGCAAGAGACAGACTGATAAAATTTAAATTTCTACATAGGAGCTATTACACACCAGCTAGGCTAGCGAAGATATATAGCAATGACTCATCAGAATGTTGGAGAGCTCAGCCTCTCCAGCGGATGCTGAACATATTTTCTGGCAATGTTCACACATCCAGAATTTCTGGAAAGGGATCACGGCATGTATATCGGACCTTCTAACAGTACCTATACCAATGACAATGAGGGTGTGTTTATTGGGACTGGTTAACGAGGTGGTTCCAAAAAGAGCTCTAATGTCGCATACACACGGTCGGACTTTTCAGCTACAAAAGTCCGACAGCCCGTCCGACAGACTTTCGACAGACTTTCAATGGACTTTTGGCGGACTTTCAACAAACTTTCTAACGACCGGACTTGCCTACACCAAAGTCCGACGGATTCGTACGTGATGATGTACACCGCACTAAAATAAGGAAGTTGATAGCCAGTAGCTGCCCTAGAGTGAGTTTTTGTCCGTCGGACTAGCATACAGACGAGCGGATTTCTGGGTCCGGCGGAGTTGCGACGTAAAGAATTGGAGCATGTTCCAAATCTAAAATCCGTCAGATTTGTGACTGGAAAAGTCCGCTGAAGGTTCGCTGAAGCCCACACACGATCGGATTGTCCGCCGGTTTTGGTCCGTCGGCGTCCGTCGGACAAGTCCGGTCAAAGTCCGACCGTGTGTACGCGGCATAAGAACATTACTTAATATTTTGTTGTTTTATGGTAAAAAAGCCATATTGCTTAGATGGAAAAATACCAGTGCTCCTGATTTAAATTTTTGGAAGAGTTTGGTTAATTCAATGCTGCCCTATTATTAAAAAAAATTGACAGTGTGAAAAGTGTGGTGTGAATCGGATGCTACGGTTGGTTAATGGAAGAAGACATGAGGGTCTGTACATTCAGATAAGGTACCATGAAGTAAGACCAGAGTGTAAAGTACAATAAGACATATTGTAGGGGAATTTGTTTAATGGCACGGAGGGTGGAACGTATTACACTGATTCAATACGGTCGATGACTATATAAAGTAGGAAATCCGGAATGTTAGAACTGTGAAAAGCTTTTATTATCCGGTCTGTATTATGAGCTGTGATGGGGGGGGGGGGTAAACTGGGGGAGGGGGGAGGTTTAATGGTTAATTGGTATGGGTCCTGTGTGGTCATTGTATCTTGTATCTTCATTGTCATGTCCTCAATCTCCTTATATGTGTTAAAATGCTCAATAAAAAGAATTGAAAAAAAAAAAGAAAGGGGCGAGAAGAGCGATCGCTCAACCCCCTCCTGAACCATACAAGGCCACATGCACTCAACATAGCTGGATAGCTGGCTGCCTTTGGGGCATGTTGGGCTCAGCCCAATACCAACCACAAAGCACCTTGTACCCACTAGTTTAAAGGGGCTTTTCACATTCCGTAAAGCCCCCTGTCTGAACCCCCCACAACCCCAGCCTAGGGTTGTGTGGAAGAGGCCCTTGTCCCCCTGAATAAGGGAACAAGGTGGTTGACTTTTGGGGTGCCCAGGCCACTCCTGCCCCCAAGCATCCACCCCCTTTCATGGGCTGGCTTGCTGCGTGTTTGGCTAGGGGTTTGTTAGTGTGTGGGAGTGGCACAATATTTTTTGAGTCTAGGGTGGGATTTCACACGTGGGGGTTCTCATTTTAAGCCTTAACTGACCCAAATGACCTTGTATGTATTGGGGAGGGGGGTATAGGCTATTTTTTGTTTTGTGTTAAAATCTTGCAGCTGCAATGTAGATTTGTAACTCTTCTCTAAAGCCGTACATCTTTGAAGCAGAATTTTGGATACATGCTACAGATGCACCACTTTACAGGCAGGGTAATCCCCCCACCAAGTTACTAGCTTTTAAGCAATTTTGCATTTTTAAAGGCACTTCTCCTTGTTTAGTTTTGGGGTTGTCCAAATTGGTGACATTGATATATGTCCCTTAGGACCTATATTAGGACCTAGGCCCCCATACCCATTTTAAGGCCAATAACTAGAAGATAAGCTAGCCAAGTGGGGACTAGCAGAATTAACAAGTCAGTTTCATAGACTGCAATGGTATTTGCTGTATAACTTTTGCCCATGTTAGGCTCTTTGTTTGCCCCCCTGGACCATTTTGTAGCATGCTGGATGATGTGCTTAATTTTGGACAGGGGGTGGCTTATTTTGTGCTAGCTGCATTTGGGTTGGTCTGGGCATGCTCAGGGACTTTTTTTTTTTTTAAAGATATTTTTATTCCATTTGTTTGAACATACAGACAAACGTACAAATAAAAACAACAAAATCCAAACATAAAATACAGAATGCTCTTATGTCATCTTAGAACAGAAGAAAATTGTGCATCATATATTTACTATGGTATTCAGAGTGGATAACATCTAACTCGACATTTAACCTTTGTATAGACGAGTATCACAGACATGGATAGTACTATCATGGCAAAAGTCATTCACTGTGTCAGGCAAACTACCTTAAATAATACCCCATTATGGCAGTGTAGGTGAGAGGGTTAGTGGGCTAGCCAGCCATCTGTCCCAGATCTTGTGAAATGTTTTTTTCCTCTTGCAGATATCAAAGGTTAACTTATACAGTGGTAGAGATTCGTTAACTAGTTTTAACCAGAGACCTCTAGTAGGAGTTTCAGTACCCTTCCAGGTCAGTAAGATGACCTTCTTTGCGTAAAAATAGAGGATACAAAGCAGTCTTTTGGCCTGGTAGGAAACAGCGAGGTCACCAAAGATGCCCAAGAGACAGTTCTTGGGATTAAGTATATTGGGGAGACCCAGTGCTGAGGAGAGAAGGGTGCCTATGTTCCCCCAGAAGTTCTGTACTATAGGACAAGTCCAGAAGCAGTGGAGGAAGTCAGCTGTGTGTCCACATTTTCAAAAGCATTTGGCCAAGGGGGATATGCCCATTTTTTTCATTTTAACTGGAATAAGGTGTGATTGGTGAAAGACCTTAAGTTGAATTATCCTATCTCTGGAAGAGATAACCGAGGTCTTAAAGGTGTCACAGAATTCAAACTTGTCTTCTTCTGTGATAGGGATGTCTAAGGAGTCCCATTTCTTTTGTTTTGTGTTGCCCCGAACTTGGGATTAGAGTTTGTCACTAGGGCTGAGTAATAAGTAGATATAAGTTTTGTCTGGTCCGGAGCTCTTAGGAGTTTTTCCAGGTCGGGAGTCTCGAGGGGACTAGCTAGGGAGCCAAACTGAGCTTGTACAGCATGTCTGAGTTGGTAGTAATAGAATAGATAGGTACGTGGCAGATCAAAGTCCAATCTCATCTGGGGGAAGGATTTGAAGCCCTAAGGAGTGTATATATGGCATAAGTATTTAATCCCCTTGGATGTCCATCTCTTAGGGTCAGGTAGGGAGTTCCTTAAGCGTAGGGTTATACCAGAGTGGGCTATTGGGAGAGGCAAGCCAAGAGTCAGAGGTATGTTTGACTATCACTGTTTTAAACATAGAGAGACAGTACGTATGATAGACATTCCAGGTCCTGGTGGAGTGCATCTGCGGTATATTATGTTATGTAGTGTTTCAAGCGAGGAAACTATGGCTCCTTCAGTAGTTGTACACGCGTTATTCGAGTCAGGGTGTAGCCAGTCATGGATATTAACTAATTGAGATGCCTGGTAGTAGAGGTAAAAGTCAGGGAAAGTAAACCCTGCCAGGTGGGACGGGAGGCAAAGTGTCTCTAGTGCGACTCTAGGGGGTCATCCATTCCAAAGGAAGGTAGTACAGGTAGTCTATGCTCTTAAAAATAGATTTAGGGATTTTGCAAGGGGAGTTAGCCATGACATACAGCAATTTAGGTAGATATATCATTTTAAGGACATTGGCTCGCCCCATAAGGTCTGAGGGTAAGTCCTTCCACTGTCTGGTCTGAGTCTGCAATTGGAGTATTAGGGGGGCTAATTTATTGGTTATATAGAGGGATAATGGCAGTTGAATTATAACTTCTAGGTACCTGAATGAGGTGGATATTTGCAGTCTGGAGTCCAGTTTGATCTCCAAGGTAAGAGCTTGATCTAGGGGAAAGAGGATTGATTTGTCCCAATTCACTCGGAATCCGAAGAAGTCGCCAAATGTATTGATGACAGCCAACAAATTGGTAAGGGAGTCATGGGGGTCAGCTAGGTAGACTAGTTTATTACCTGCATAAAGAGATATCTGTTCTTCTATGTCATTTATGGGGAGACCTCTAATTAGTGGGGAGCTACAGATCCGAATTGCAAGGGGTTCCATGGCCAGGGCGAACAGGAGGGGTGATAAAGGGCAGCCCTGCCTGGTGCCTCTAGTAATAAGGAAAGTCTCAGTAACTTGTGAATTAATTTGTATACGGGCCAGTGGCAGAGTATACAGCAGCCGTATCCAGGCTATCAGTCGGGGGCCGAATCCATATAGCTGTAGGACTTGAAACAAGTATGGCCATTCTACGCTGTCAAAAGCCTTGCAGATGTCAAGGGATGCAATAACCCGAGTGGGTGGACAGTCATGTGGGTAGATCAGGTTATGAAATAATCTGCAAATGTTCATTCTGGTCGAACGACCTGGTATAAAGCCCCCTTGGTCACTCCCTACCAACTTCGCAACCACTTTATTTAGACGGTTGGCCAGCACTTTAGCCAGAATTTTGACATCTACGTTGATGAGAGATATCGTCCGATAGGAGTCGCATTAAAGAGGATCTTTTCGGTGTTTAAGTATTAAAACAATTAAAGCCTCTCTCATTGAGGGAGGGAGTACTCCTTTTTTCAAGGCCTCATTATATGTATTAAGTAGGATAGGGCTAAAGAGGTGTTGAAAGTGCATATACCATTCAGCTGGAAAACCGTCTAAGCCTTGTGTCTTGCGAGTTGGCAGTTGTGAAATCGCAAGGGAGAGCTTCTCCACAGAGAGAGAGTCCTCTAACTCCTCACGGTCTTGGTCTGTCAGTTGGGGGAGTGATATTTGGGTTAAATAGTCATCAAGTTGTGTCTCCGAGTATTGAGCTCTAGAGGTATAGAGATCAAGGTAAAAGTTTAGGAAGGTGTTTGTTATATCTTGAGGTACATCACTGATGTGGTTCTTGGAGACCGAAATCCTGGGGATTGAGACAGGGGGCGGTCAGGTCTCGTGAAATATGCGAGTAGGCGACCCGCTTTGTTACCATGTTCAAACGTCTTCTGAGTGACATAGAGCATGCGTTTTTTAGTGAGATCTAGCAAGCGAAGTTCATATTCCCCTTCGACTTTGCAGCCATGGAGTTGAAGTAACTGTACCGGGGTTTTGGGCGTAGGTTGCCTCTGCCACTAGTAATGCATTTTCTAATTCCTCAGTATGTTGTTGGGCATTTTTGCGTAGGATGCCAGTGATAGACATGAAGGTTCCCCTTAACACTGCCTTGGAGGCTTCCCAGGCCGTGGTAGGTCCAGTGGAACCCTGGTTCACCTGCCAGTAGTCAGTGAGGCCCTTCTGGCATTCACTCTGTACGATCTCATCCTCCAGCCAGTGAGAATTCAGTCTCCAGACCCGAGGGCCTGCTCTTGGCAGGAGGAGGAGGTCCACAGACATAGGGGCATGATCAGAGATCCCTCGAGGTAAATACGAGACAAGTTGGACAAGAGAGAGTACCTCTGCTGGGGCAAATGCCAGGTCTATGCGAGACCTGGTATGGAAGGAGTCAGAGTGACAGGAATACTGTCGGTCATCTGGATGCTTCCATCGCCATAGTTCAGTGAGGTCGTTTAACCGGGGTCCAGTCAACAAATGAGGGGTAGGATCTGCCCCCTCCCCGCAAGCGGTTCACAGTAGGATCAAGTATAGCGTTAAAGTCGCCTATAAAGTAGGGGACTAGGGAATCTGGACAATAGTAGGAGGGATATGTGGGAAAGAATTTCTGGGGAGAACAGAAGAGGAATATATACTTTCACCAATGTAAAAACTATGGAGACTATACGAAGGGTAATTATAATAAAACGTCCTGCAGGGTCCGTTTTTGCTAGTATTATTTCTGCTGGGAGGGACTTCGCTAGCAGGATTGAAACCCCCCGGGAGTAGTTGGTGTAGGTGGCATGATATTGGGTAGCCAGCCAGGGACGTCAGTAAGGTGGGTCTCCTGTAGACAGATGATATGAGGCATATTTTTTTTTTTCAAATAGGAGAGCACTAGGGACCGCTTGTGAGGTGAGTTCAGACCCCTGACATTCCAGAAAATTAATTTTAGCACATCAGCCATATATGATCTTATCTAACATAATATCATTAGGAGAGTAATCAAACATTACAGCATACCACATATGCCATAGCATATAGTATCGCCCATAGTAGGGATGCAATAGCAATAGAAAAAAGATGTCCATAGGAGCATGTAAAACAACAAAAAACCTGAGAGACCAGTCATTCTTATTATCCCTAACTTGAGATGAGACTGGCGTGTTGAACATCCCCCCCTCTTCCCACCCCCTCCCCGCTCTATTAACCCAAACACAGTGAGCATTGGTTCCCGGAACAAAAAAAAATTCCTCTCAGCAACAGTCATGAGAGAGATTAGGAACACCTGTGGCCTCGCCACCTACTGGTATGGGGGTAGTAGCATTTTCATAAAGGCTCTCAAGTAAGGTGCAGGTGTCCATCTTGCAGAATATAGGATAGTTCTGTAATATAAGGCACATACAATAACAGTAACGGTGTATTGGGCACAACAGGTGCAATTTGTAAGTGGATCAGGGGATATATTGTTGTTTGAAATGATTATCAGACCTGAATAGGGTGTAAGGAAGTTCAAAGAAAAGGGGTAATGCAGATACTTAATCTTGAGGAATGCTGTCTTCATGGCAAAAGAGAGTGAGCACAGGATGGGGTTCTCAGATAGCCTTGCTAGCAGTCATCAAACAGGATAAATGCATAAGCATAAAAGACCCCCCCCCCACGGAGCCCGATTCTGATGACATCAGTTGCAGCGTTGCCTGGGTTGCTTTCCAAAGTGGGTATCTAGCCAGGTTGTAGCTTCTTCAGGACAGGTGCAAAAGTTAGCTTTGCCTTCATGGGTGATGCACATTTTAGCAGGAAATAGCATCGCATAAGGGAGGCCTTCATAGCGGAGTTGGTCTTTTACTGCCGCATAGGACATGCGTTAGCGTTGCACTTCTGCTGAAAAATCAGGGTATATGGAGATGGAGTTGCCATTGAACTTAAGTGGACCTTTTTCTCTGGCAAGTCGCAGTATGGCGACTTTGTCACGGAAGTTGAGGATTTTGCATTCAGAGATCTTGGGGGGGGGGGCCTGGTTGTGGAGGGCCAAAAATGTCACGCAGCCATTTATGGAGAAATCTTTCAGGGCGGGGACCTTCCGATCTTTCGGGGAACCCCACAAATCTGAGATTGTTCCTTCGGGAACGATTTTCCAAATCATCCAATTTAGCTCTAAGGGTCACCAGCTCGGTCTGTGGCCGTGCGTACAGTTACATTCAAAGGATGCACAGTATCTTCCAGAGAGCTGACATGTGCCTCCACCTACCCTGTCCTATCCCTCAGGTTCTGCACGTCTTGCTTCAATAAGGAGAAATCAATGTGGATGCTCTCCATTTGTACAGTGAGAGAAGCCTTGCAGTCTTTTATGGCCAGCATGATTTCTGCCAGTGTGGGTTCATCTATGGAGAAGCTGGGGGAGGTGGGGTCCGCTGAGCAGGTCAGGGGAGTCTAGAGCTGCTAGGTGTGTAGTCTTGGTGTGAAAGGCTGCAGGAGCAGAGACCTGTAATGAGGATGGAGCTGGCTGCAGCATGGCCTCGTGCATGGCTGGAGGATCAGGCCAACTTGCCTTTTGAACCTGATCAGTTGCTCCGCAGCGGATTGGCGCGCGGGTGGCCCGTATTTGTTTACCATCATGCCTGGAACAGGTGCCCGCCGTCTTTATGAGGAGTTTGGTGCCACTTGTGAGGAGATTGGACCCAGGATGCCTGCAGGATGGATATTTAGAGCCTGAGCTGTGTATGTAAGCTGCTCTTCTCATGAACCTCAAGTCACGCCCCCACTGCTCAGGGACTTTGATTTTTTTTTTTCAGCTTTGTGTGTGAACAGCACTTGGACGTTTCTGGGCATGCTCAGAGAGTGTGTTTTTTGGGTTAGTAATTTAAGGACATCCTTAACAGGTGTACCCACTTTGAAGTTCTGTCTCTACATGGGGTGACCTTGCATTTTGTGTGTTTAATGGACTGTGCATGTGTTTTCAATTGCCTCATTAGCACGCAAACCTATGTTATATAAAGCTTGTTGATAGCATGCTTTACTTTGCCCTAAAAAGAGGCAAGATTGTGTGATTGGAGTACGCACCGCCATGTTTGTTTCTTTCGTTTGGTCTGGTAAATGTGGTTAGCGGACCCCCTTGTTCAGATTACTCAGACCGGTTGTGGCCATGTCTGCAGTATTTTTTGCTGTTTCAGCAATCTGAGAAGGGTTCCCCTTGTTTTTTTGGTGGTTACTTGCATTAGGGAATCTTCTGCAACTTCCGCCCCCCAGCGTCCTGATCCACCTTGGTACACCCAGAGAGCGCTTCCTTGTGTCCTTTTCACCGTTTTGGGTGTACCAAGATGGCGGTGAGTGCACTTCCTGTCTCGCCGCCGGAACCGAACCGAAAGCGATGTCACATACTTCCGGATGCCGAGCCTCTTCATGTTTAAAAAGGACAGGCTCAGGCACACATGCTGCTGGGGATGTTTTGCTGGATGTACAGCAAAAAGACAGCGTCCAAGCTCATTACAACGCTCTCCTATCTGGTTCTTCTCATCATGGAGGTTTAGGACACCCCTGTGGACGGTGCACCCGCTCGGTCTGATCCAGCGGCTGCAATCGGGTCCTGTGTTACCCCTAAGGTTAGTACTTCTCTGCTGTAATGAGAGATTGTATATCCAGGGGAAAATGTTTTAGAAAGTGTAATTTTGTATGCCTTTCTTATTGTGGTTTCTTTTTTCTAGGTTGACAAACCTGTGAAAAGAAAATGTGGAAATTGTAGATCCAAGTTTCTTGATAGCTGTAGGAAACTGTTATGTGAGACATGTATTTCTTCAGTGGCAGGGGCTGAGTCTGCTTCTAACCTAAAGGAATTGATGGTTTCCATTAAGGAGGTAGTTTACTCCTTTCAAGCCTTTAATGATAGGTTAGCTGGGTTGGGCCCTTCCACGTCTGTAGCAGTGACAGTACCCCAGGTTCCTTCGGCTTCAAAATCTCTACCCCCTTTGGTGTCAGAGACTGTTATTTCCCATGCGGTCTCTGATCCAGAGGAGGAGAACTCAGATTCCTCATCTGACGAGGAATCCGTGTCAGAGATGGAGGAAACTGTTAATTACGGCTAAATACCTATTTCCAGTCGATGATATTGAAGAACTGTTGAAAGAAGTTTTTACTTCTGAACAGATTGAGCCACCACAAAAAACTCAATTGGTTCAGGATAGAAAGTATAGTGGTCTTCAGCGGCATAAGCCTAAGTGTTTTCCGGTACACCAGTCACTTTAAAATATGGTCCTGTCAGAATGGAAAGAGCCTGAGAAAAGGTTGTTCCAATCCAGAGGGCATAAGAGGAGATTTCCCTTTCAGTCTGGCATTGAAGAGACGTTTTTCAAGTGTCCCAGACTGGATGCTACTATGTCTCAAGTGTCTAAGAAATGTGATCTTTCATTTGAAGACTCAGGGGTTCCCAAGGACCAGACGGATAGGAAAGCTGACGCTTTTCTCCGTAAGGCCTGGGAGGCTTCAGCCTGCTCTCTGGGGCCAGCCCTGGTATCCACCTGCTTAGCTAGAAATCTAGATGTTTGGGTCCAGAGGCTAGATGACCTGCTCTCCACCGACACGCCTGTAGAAGAGATTAAAGAATCTCTCCCCCTGATTGCCAAATCGGTGGCCTTGGCAGACGCGGCAGCAGATTCGGTTAGATCAGTGGTCAAAACATCAGCCTTGATCAATACCTCTAGACGGGCAATCTGGTTTAAATCCTGGGACGGGGATCTGACCTCCAAAAATAAACTCTGCAGTATTCCCTTTGAAGACTATTTTTTGTTTCGGCTTTAGAGGATGTACTTGCTCGGTCCTCAGAAAAGAGTAAAAGTTTCCCATCTAGGAAGGTTAAGCCTTAAAGTAAGAGGCCCTTTTGTAGTTTTTGGGGCAAAGCTAACTTCAAACCAGCAGGTCAGCAGGCAAAGAAAAAATGGTCGTTTAGCAAAGACAAAGCTAAAGGGTCTCTTTTTGCTCCTTCAACCCGGGCAAAAAGCTCTGTGACGCCAGGTCAGGGGTAGAAGGAAGGCTGACCTTTTTCGAGGAATGGGTAAAGGTAACAGAAAATCCTTTTATTCTCAAGGTCATAAGAGAGGATTTCAAGTTGGAATTCAATCTTCCTGCTCCCCAGAGGTTTTCTCTCACTCATCTGCCAAGGAACCAAGAGAAACGGCAGGGCATGTTATGTCTGATTTCTCTTTGGAAAGCAGAAGGGGTTATTTCCTCTGTTCCAGAGGATCAAAAATTCCAAGGATTTTACTCCCATGTTTTCCTGGTAAGAAAGGCATCAAGAGGATTTTGGATGGTCATCAATCTGAGTCTCCTGAACAGCTTCTTGGTTTACAGGCATTTCCAGATGGAAACAAATTATTCACTCAGGAATATGTTATTGCCAGAGGTATTCATGGTGACCCTGGATCTGCAGGATGCTTACCTCCATGTTCCAATATACCAGGATCATCAGAGGTGTTTGAGGTTTGCGATTCCTCTCGGAAAACAGTTTAAGTAATTGGCAGTTCAGAGCTCTTCCTTTTGGTCTCTCGGCAGCCCTGAGAATCTTTACAAAGGTCATGACCGAGGTCATGGCTTTTTTTCGTTTGCAGAAAATTTCGATTGTCCCTTACTTGGACGACTTTTTGATCTTTGCCTGGGACAAAGAGAACCTGGGTCGGGATCTGCAAGTAGTTCTGCAGACCTTCCAAAGATTGCGTTGGAAAGTCAATCTGCAGAAATCTGCTCTGGTTCCAGAGCTGTGTTTTTTTTGGGGTACCTGATAGACTCAGTCGCCCAAAGAAATTCTTACCGGAATAGAAGATCTCCAAGATCCCCCTTTCTGTGCAGAAATTCAGGTGCGATCCCCAGGCATCCCTGCGTCAGATAATGCAGCTGTTGGGCTTGATGACTGCAGCAATTCCGGGAGTGCCCTGGGCCCAATTGCATTCCAGATCCCTACAGGCATTTCTTCTGCATTGTTGGGATCACAGAAAGGCCTCTCTAGACCAGGTCGTGCGGCTTCCAGCAGACGATTCTCTCAATCTATCCTGGTAGGTCCGACCGGAGCATCTGCAGGTAGGGAAGGCTTGGGCCCAGCGTTTCCCGGTAAAGATTACAACCAAGGCCAGCTTGTGGGGCGCATTCAGAGGATTGCCAGGCTCAGGGTGCCTGGCAGCCAGAAGAGGCAGCCCAAACTACAGGGATGTGTCAGCAATAGGAAAAGCTTTGGTCATTTTGAAAACCAGGGTTCATGCAAAGGACCTGTTGATTTTTTCGGACAATGCCACGATAGTGGCTTACCTCAACAAGCAGGGGGGTACTCGCTCAGATAGCATGCTAGGGTTGAGTCACATCAGTGGGTCGGCAAATATACTGGCAGATTATCTGAGCAGAGTAACTGTCACTTCCAGCAATTGGGAGCTGAACCAGGAAATCTTCCCGGGAGTTAATGGTCAGGTGGAGAATGCCCAAAGTGGATCTGTTTGCTTCCACCCACAACAGGAAGCTTCCAGCTTATTTTTCCCTGGAGAGAGAAGCAAAGTCCCTAGGGACAGATGAGCTCTCTTTCCAGTGGAATTTTCCCCTGGCCTACGCTTTTCCTCCAATTCCGCTATTGGCTCTGGTGCTCCGAAAGATTGGGCAGGAACAAGCAGAAGTGATTCTGATTGCTCCATTGTGGCCCAGGAGGAGTTGGTTCTCCGCACTGAGAGCACTCTCAGTAGAGTCCCCCTGGCCCCTGCCAGAGAGAAGAGACCTTCTACACCAAGGGCCAATCCTACACCCAAACCCTCGGATTTACCATCTGACGGCTTGGAGGCTGAGCGGCGCATCCTACAATTGAAAGGATGTTCAGCTAGGGTTATTGAGACTATTCTAGACAGCCATAAATTAGTCACAAGGAAGATTTATGGCAAAGTTTGGAGGACCTTTGTAGCCTGGAAAAAAAGGGCTGGGGTAGACTTGTTTTCTATTCCCTATGTTCTGGAACGTTTACAGAGGGGAGTGGAAAAGGGGCTTGCTGTCAGCACTCTTAGGGTTCAGGTTGCTGCCCTATCTGTTCATTGAGAAAAGACTGGCAGAGGAGCCTTTAATTAAGAGATTCCTTCTAGCTAGCGCTAGACGTACACCCAGAGTAGTCAAGCAGGTTCCCCCCCTGGGATTTGTTGTTGGCATTGAATGCCCTTACCAGACCCCCTTTTGAGCCACTGCGTGACGCCTCTTTAAAATTAATCACCCTAAAGATGGTTTTCCTTTTGGCGATAACTTCTGGGAGAAGGGACTCGGAATTAGGTTCTTTATCGTGTAAAGATCATTTAAGTATTTTACACGACAGAGTAGTGATCAGGCCTGAGCCTTTGTATTTACCCAAAGTTTCGTCTTCCACAGATTCCAAGAAGTAGTTCTCCCTAGCTTTTGTTCCTCCCCCAGAAATCCGGAGAAAGAAAGGTTTGGTTTTTTTAGATGTAAGAAGATGTCTTCTACACTACTTAGAAGTTACTAGTGAATTTAGGAAAGATTCCCAATTACTGATTACTTTGAGTGGCCCCAAAAAGGGTTCCAAGGCTTCCAGAGGTTCCATTTCCAGATGGATTAGAGAAGCTATATGTGAGGCCTACAAATCTTCAGGACAATCCCCTCCTTCCAGAGTTAGGGCTCACTCTACTAGGTCGCTAGCTGCCTCTTGGGCAGAAAGAGCGGGTGTATCATGGGAAGATATTTCCATAGCTGCCGTCTGGGCCTCCTCTCATGCATTCGTCAGGCATTATAGAGTCCAGATGCTTTCCAGCCAGGACCTCTCTTTTGGAAGGAAAGTACTGTCGTCCCTCCCTAAGGTATAGATCTTGCTTATCCTCTCAAGATGAGGGGGGAAAACCGCCGTTAGACTTACCGGTAATGGTATTTCCAGGAATCTTCCAGGACAGCGTCTATATTCCCAAACTATTCTTGTTTCACTGGTCCTCTTATTTTAACCTGGTGGTGGTGTATTAATGAGTCTCTGTTATTCCTCTTCCGAGTTCACTTTTGGTGGAGGTTTACTTGATCTTCATCTCTCAAGTTGCTGTCCTGGAAGATTCCTGGAAATACCGTTATCGGTAAGTCTAACGGGGGTTTTTAAACTTTGGTTTATTGTATTTTTTTGGGTGGGGGGATATTTTCCCCTGAAATATTTTTAATGTTGTCATTGTGGTCATTTGTAGGTTGTTTCACTTTGATTTAATTGTCTGTGCTGCATTATTTTGCAAAATCTTTCTCAGGATGTTGTGACTAATGTTTAAATCTTTAATAGATGTCCATTTGTGGGCGCAGTCCTTTTAACTCCTGGCAATTTCCTCTGCAAAATGGTCAGACCTCAAAACCATATTCTGTTAGTGTCTCAAATTAACATACATGTGTTTTTTGCTTTCTTTGCTCCTTTCCAAGTCCTGTTTTGTTGACCAATAAAATTTGTAGCAAATTTTTATGTGTTTTGTTAATTTTCATGCAACAGATTTCCCAGCTGCAGCTTAACTAGGCTGATTGGCATTGGCAAAACCAAAAAAGGTGCGATTTGTCTAAAAGCTACTTTCCTGGTGCCTTCATGGTAGCATATGCATGGATTGTGTGTATGCTTCCGTGGATAGGCACCAGGAAAGGAAAAATTATAGCAAGGTAAGTATTCAATTTTCCATTTTAGCGCAGTGGTTCTCAGCCTCAGTCCTCAAGTACCCCCGACAGGACATGTTTTGGGAATTTATCTTTGCTAAAATAACTGTCCAAAATACCAAGTCATTGACTGTGATTTAAAGCACCTGTGCAAGATGAAGGAAAACCTGCAAACATGGCCTGTTGGGGGCACTTGAGGACAGGGTTGAGAGGCACTAATTTGGAGCACTTAGCTAAAATCTAGCTCAAGATAATCTTATTCTAATTGTGGGCATTTGAGGGAAACCAAGTGAGTGATAGAACCCCTGCTTGTCTTTTTTAGGTTGGGCTTTGTGTCCCTTTTGTGAAAATTGGCTTCACTTCCTGTCACAGCCAAACAAGAAGTGTCCCCATTAGGCAAATTGCACTCTAGCACTTTGTGTACACCCCAAATTATTAGGTATTTTGGGGTTTATTAAAAGCAAATCCACTCTGCAATACAAGTGTACTCGCTGTGAATGTGAGGGAAAGCACTGGTGATTTTATCATGAAGAAGCAAAGATGCTGTTTTTTATTTTCCTTGCATTTCCCCCTCGGATCTCCAGCAACTGCACTTCCAAGTGCACTTGTAGTGCAAAGTGGATTTGCCTTTGGTAAAAAACTCCCAAATTGCAAAATACCTAATAATAATTTGGGGTGTACACAGCAAAATGCTAGAGTGCAATTTACCTAATGGGGAAGCTATTTAGATTGACCTGTGTGTCCCCAAGGAAAGACATTGGTAGGGTTTTACCCTCACTTCCTGTTTGGCTATGTAACAGGAAGTGAATAAATTTGAAGGAGAAAGTGGCAAAATTTGGGAGGCCCTATCAGGGGTGCAGACATCCCCATAAACTGACAAGTCTTCTAATCCCTCTGCACTCTATCCCCAAGCAAAAATAAGAGGATTTCATTTAGTTTAACCATGCAAAGACACATTCCTAAGTTCAACTGTGATGCATGTCAATGGCCCATTTAGACCTTGTTTAATAGAAAACACCAGTTGCCTTTCACTAGAAACATTTGTTTGTCCAGTCCTGGAAACCTGCATCTGCTTTACTATTAATTTCCATAAAAATTGGGTTCCTGCAGCTAGATGCGCCAAATGCATCTAGATACGCGACCGCTGTGTATGTGAGATGCGCAACTGCTGTGTGCACAGAGGCATGTACCCCTGGTGCATATCTGATTCCCGGAGTGGTGGCCAGCACACAGGAATGAAATCACGCCCCTACAGGAAGTTGCCTGGACTGCTGCTAACTTCTTCCCACCACCATGCCCCACTCCTAACATCAGGTGGTGTTTGTGTGGGTCCCTAACACACATTCATACATATTAGGGCCAATTTAGACAGGATCTGATTTCCCTACCAGCATGTTTTTAGAGTGTGGGAGGAAACTGGAGAAAACCCACGCAGGCACAGGGAGAACATGCAAACTCCAGGCAGATGGTGTCACGGGCGGGATTCAAACCAGCGACCCTTCTTGCTGCTAGGTGGAAGTGCTAACCACTACATCACTGTGCTGCCCAAATATATATCTATAAATGTAGGTTATTGTGTCCACCAGCAGAGAGAAGTTAGGTAGATGCCACACTCCCAATTCTGGTGGCATAATAATGGTCTAGCAGTCTAGCACAGTTCCCATCATGCCTGTGAATGTCAGAGTTTTACAATGCCTCATGGTATGTGTAGTACTGCAACAGCTGGAGAGCGGTAGTTTGAAGATTCCTGATCACTCTAGCATGTCTTGAAAAAGGTGGTTTCTCATTATGCCTTGTATAATGCCCAAGGAATATCGTTAGGAATGTATGAAATAAGTGGGTCATGGCACATCTACATTCCAAATTTGGCACTTAAGATGGTCATGCACTATGCAATCTGATCAGCCAATCTCTGTACAACTCGATATTTCGGCAAAATAGGTAACAGGAAGATGCACTTGAACAATTAATTCAAATTATAGGAAATGAAACAGGCTCTTGCACGAAATCAATTATTTTTTTTAACGATCTAACAGTGTATGGTCACCTTTAACCACTTGCTTACAGGGCACTTAAACCCCCCTCCTATCCAGACCAATTTTCAGCTTTCAGCGCTGACGCACTTTGAATGACAATTGCACGGTCATACAACACTGTACCCAAATGAAATTTTTATCATTTTTTCACCACAAATAGAGCTTTCTTTTGGTGGTGTTTGATCACCTCTGCGGTTTTTACTTTTCGTTAAAAAAAATGTAAAAAACTGAATTTTTTTTTTAAATGTTTTAATTTTTTTATATTTTGTTATAAAAAATTTAAAACGGTCATTTTTCTCCTTTATTGATGTACGCTGATGAGGCGGCAGTGATGGGCACTGATAGGCGGCAGTGATGGGCACTGATGGGTGGCAGTGATGGGCACTGATGGGTGGCAGTGATGGGCAGCATTGCCAGGTGGCACTGATTGGCACTACAGGTGGGCATTGATAGGTGGCACTTGTGGGCATTGATAGGTGGCACTTGTGGGCATTGATAGGTGGCACTTGTGGGCACTGTTAGATGGCACTGTGGGCACTGTTAGGTAGCACTGTGGGCAGTGTTAGGTGGCATTTTTAGGTGGCACTGATGAGGCAGATGTGCCTCTTCCACTTGGGGACCGATGTCCCTGACATCCGAGCCGGTGATCGGCTTTTTTCTACTTGCGCTGTCAGCGTGAGTAAAAAAACAAACGATTACTGATCTTTTGTTTACATCATGTGATCAGCTGTCATTGGCTGACATCTGATCACATGGTAAGGGGCCGGGACCGGCCCCTTACTTGGATCGGTGATCAGCCGAGTCTCAGTTACTCGTGATCACAGCGCGCCCTGCAGGGAGCGTGCACAGGGGAGGCCGTCATATGACGGCCTCCCGGGAATTCAGGTCCGTGCTGTGGCCGTCATTCGGCCATAGCGCGGATGCGTAGTGGTTAAAGATCAAGATCTGAAAAATATTCATTTATTAGGTTTAGCAACACTGTATTAAAAGATTTGGGTAACAATAGAAAAAAAACACATTTCAAAGATATATTAGAAGTAATAGGAATGAGATTAGCATCAAAAGGGTTAATTAATTAAGAACACCTACTAATTGCCTAACGAGACACATCCAATGAGATGAAATTAACCAATTGTATTGAGCGTGCGCTATTATCAATGAGAAAACCGCAGTTACCCTAGCACCAGTTGCAGTTTACATATTTATTATCGTTTTGTGCTTCAAAGTGCACCGGTTCGCATGTTCAGTTAATGACTTTTCCAGCGCACCAATTAAGGTATGAACTGGCGCAACACATTCTTCTTAGTAAATCAGCCCCATTTTCCTATCTTACACACTCCTGCAACTTATTGTGGAGGCAAACAAATTGAAGATGTTTCCTCTAGTTCAACAAAAATTATTGCTGCCCAATTATTATTTATGTTGTGGCATACCTATAAGGCATAATTTGGCTCAATGCAGGTTTTGCTGCAATCCATCCCTCTAAAGGTCATGCTGTGAGACCCCAACTTGAATAAAACTAGTGTTAGCTCATGACTGCCTAGTTCAAGTCACAATAGAACACTGTGAATACTTGGCTCCCAATAGACTACAGAACTCATACTTTGACTGGGGTTCTGTGCTGGAGATGCACACAAGAAGACTATTTCCATATCTTCTGTTTATGCCACAAAATCCAGGATTTTTGGGGGAATATGAGAGATTTATTTTCTCTTTAACTACCATTCATGTAGCTTTTTATTCAAACTGTTTGCCTGTTGGGATTGGTTGAGCCAGAAGCATAATTAGAACCTTCATGGCCCCGGTGCAAGAAACCATGAAGGGCCCCACTGACCCCCAGGTGGGGCCCTTCCGCCCGGCCTGGTTATTTTATTTTATTTTTATTATTTTTTTTACAATTTTTAAAATTATTTTTTACATTTTTTTTCTAAACAGACCTCTGATGTTTCACCTTTGAGGACTCAACCCTCAATCTCCATCTCTGCAGCCTCAGCTGTAAGGAAGGAATAGACAGGAATAGCTCTGTACAGAGCTTCCCTTTCATTTACAAATTGAAACATAGTAAACACAGTTTACTATGTTTCAGATATGAATGAACAGTCAGTGATCGGTATGGATTATTGACTCTATCCATTCAGACACATTTACCAGCCCCTTCCCCGCTCTCCATCCTGTCCATATCCCCCGCAGCAGCCAGTGGGGGTTGGGAGGGGGGAACCCTGCAGAGTTGCAGGGAATGCGGGCGGCTGGGGTGGAGCACAGGGAAAAAGTTTTAAAAACAGCAGTTTTTTCCAGGAGCAGTGATTTTAATAATGCTTAAAGTGAAACAATTACATTTCTAAAGGTAAAAAGTCATTTAAAACTGGTCGCAGCTGTAATGAATTGTTGGTTCTCGGCAATATAGGTAAAACTCAATGAAAAAAAACTGAATGGGTTCCCCCCAGTCCATTACCAGGCCCTTTGGGTCTGGTATAAATATTAAGGGGAACCCCGAACCAAAAAAAAAAAATTGCGTGGTGGTCCCCCCAAAATCCATACAAGGCCCTTCAGGTCTGGTATGGATATTAAGGGGAACCCTGTGCCAAATTTAAAAAGAAATGGCGTAGGGCCCCCCCAAAATTCATACCAGACCCTTTAGGTCTGGTATGGGTTTTAAGGGGAACCCTGCGCCAAAATGAAAAAAAAAAAGGCATAGGGGTCCCCTCCAAATTCCATACCAGACCCCTATCCGAGCACTCAACCTGGCAGACTGCAGGAAAAGAGGGGGGTGCAAGAGAGCGCCCCCCCTCCTCCTGAACCATACCAGGCCACATGCCCTCAACATGAGGAGGGTGCTTTGGAGTAGCCCCCCAAAGCACCTTGTCAAGGGCCTCATCCCCACTACCTTTGCCCGGTGGTTGTGGGGGTCTGCGGGCGGGGGGCTCATCGGAATCTGGAAGTCCCCTTTAACAAGGGGACCCCTAGATCCCGGCCTCCCACTATGTGAATTGGTACATTGTACCCCTACCATTTCACAAAAAAAAGTGTCAATAGTAAAAAAGACAGACACTTTGGGACAAGTCCTTTATTAAAAAATAAAAAAATCCCACAATGCAAATCCATCTCACGCCACCACTCGTCAGCAGCATGAGATGGATTTACATCGTGGGACATTTTTTGATGTAAGGAAAGGTAGGGAAAGTGGGATTATTTTGGTGCTAGAAACAGGTTAGAACACACTGATTATAAAAAATATACTTTTATTGATATACAAATCCAAAAAGTATACATAATTGATACATATACATAGTAGCCAATTAAATTAGACAAAATGAGCCTAAACAATATAGATATTAACCGACACCAGAGATGTTGACAGGTGATCGATAGTTTGTTGATCCCTACTAGTTTCGCCAAAACATTGGCTTCATCAGGGGAATAAGCAAATAATACAGAAAAGTAAAAACACCAAAGAGAGGTAAAAAGAAAATACATTAGTTATAAAACCCAAGTCTCCTAAAATAATTCAAGCGAGCAGTCATATTACAGAAAAATCACAATTTTGTCTGACCAAAACCCCCCGCCCCCCCACAAAACATCCTGCTCCCACATACCAGACATACCGTGCCAAACTACCAGGACATAGGGCGAGCACTGCCAAGCTGCGGGGGATGGTAGTCGATCTCAACCCTGTAATTGGCTACAGAGGGCTCAAAAAGGGTGCCTATAGAAACTGAAGATTAACATAATGATTATAGTGCTTGACTAAAAATAATTATTTATTAATCACGTGGGCTAATAAGCCTCAATTACATACCAATAGTTAGACATATGAAGAGCGCTAGGAAATGCGCTGAGTCGGTTAAAATAAGTGCTTGAAAGTGTTTAGACCAGAAATTATGTATTATAGCCAAAGGAACTGAAACAGAAATTTAATGCACAAAGGTAGCATTAATGAAGGGCTAATGGAGCTATAAATGAAAGGCATCTTTTATATAGCATTCACAACAAAAGTGTAAAAGTAAAGCCACTTACCATAACAATGCAAAAACGCCAATGATCGCAATAAGATGCACAGTACTCTAGGGTCCTGCCATCAAAGGAGCTGAACACGGGAACCCCCCCAAAAAAGGGGGAAAAACCTCCCAGTGATTCCAATAGGCTAGGTTATCTAAAAACAAATTCAGTATATATATATATATATAGTCAGTATGAAAGCCACCAAACAGTATATAACTAAATAAAAAGAAAGGAGATAAGTACTCAGTCCGTATGGGTAAAAAAGTTTGTGTTACCTTAATCAAACACAGCCGAACCACAGCGCGTTACCAGCAACAAATGAATGTGAAAATTTGGCAGCCTTATGAGTCCCCCACCCGACCGGCATAAGCAAATAGCCAATCGGGAGCAGACAAAAGGCGGCCCGGGCGCATGCTCAGTAACCAAATTCAAGCGCCTACAATACCCAGTATACCGTGCGCTGTCCATATCACATGGTAAAGTACCAGTGAGAGTGGACAATGGATCGCGATGCAGGTATAGGGCCTGACAGTGAATAGGGGGAGGAGTAGACACACTCCGCCCATTCGGAGAGGGAGGAAAAAGAGGCCGATGTATGTGACAAACGAATAGACTGTGAAGGCCCTGGCCGAAGGGGCGGGCTGACAAAGGCAAATCAGCCCTTGGGTGTCCATGCAGCCAAAGGCTGTGGAAGGACTAAATCCCCAGCTGACCCAGAGGTGCAGCCCCAGCTGTACTGGGGTCAGCAGGGCAGACCGGAGGCAAGAACAGGAAATGAAGGGGAACAGCGGCGAAATGGGAAGGACAAACAGTCTGGCGGCTATATGAAGCTACAACCACCGGATGGCGATCTTCCGAACATGATTCTCACAATGAATTAATAGGAGAAAAAAGGAAAAACAATAAAATATAATAAACAGCAATGTTGCGATATACATCATAGATATTTAAAATTCAGGTTCTTATAGGTTGCATGAACAGATAATACAGATTCCAGCAAGGGTATTTTACGATCAACAACAGTACATACAGAATGTAAGTGATTAATATTACGAATAAACCAATCCATCATAAAATTCAAAACCGGATATGTCTCTAATTAAAAAGACACAACGGCAGTGGCTAATAGGTGGAGGTTGAGGATGAGGACAAGATGGAAGCAGAGTAGTGAGAACCTAATGATAACCTAACCTAAGAAGCAGTCAAGCAATAAGGAGGCACAGAGTAAATACAATAGTCGGATCAAGTGGGTAAGAATCTAATTTATATCTAGTTTAGAGAAAGGATTTAAAGTTAATATACTCATTTAGCCCAGGAAATTTTACAGCATGCAACAAGTGTATCCATCTAGTCTCCAATTGGAGCAAAGTATTATCAATATTGCCGCCTCGAGCATGTAATGGTACATGCTCAAGAGCAGCAAAGCGAACGACATCAGGATCACAATGATGTTTTCTAGCAATGTGTCTATTTAAGGCAGTTGTGGTTAGATGTTTGTATAGGGGTGGGTTGTGATCTTTAATACGTTTAAAGAACGGACGCTTAGTTTTCCCCACATAAAAACAACCACATGAACAAAGGACCAAATATACTACTCCAATTGTCTTGCAGGTAACTCTATGTCTAGCTTGATGGATCCTGCCATTAGGGAGGACAACGTCGCTAGAATTCGAAATAAAGGGATAAATATCACATGCCCCAAATGGAAAGGTGCCAACACTGGAAAAATGGGCCCCGAACCATGTGGTGGCTGTGAACTAAACGGTCCCTCATGGACGGAGCATGTCTGTATGTAATTTCTGGATATGATTTCAGAAATTTTTTAATGGTGTTATCTGCCGTCAAAAGTGGCCAATATTTTTGCAAAATCCCTCTCATTTGGCTATGCTGTTTAGAGAACCGAGTGATGATTCTAACCGAAGGGTTTAACTTAACAGGCTTAGTTGAATGGATGAGATCATGTCTATTTCTTTTAGTGACTCTGTTGAAGGCCCTCTTCAGCAGGGAACGACTGTATCCCCCCTGGAGAAGTCTCTCATATAGATCGTTAGCTGCCAGATGGAAGTCCGAATCCAATGTACAGTTCCTCCTAAGTCTCAAGAATTGACTATAGAGGATACTGCCTAGTAAAGGCTGGGGGTGTGCACTAGTGGCATGTAGAATAGTGTTACCCGCAGAGGACTTACGGTACAGGGATGAGTGCAAAACACAATCCTCATCCACATGTATCTCCAAGTCCAAAAAGGTTATTTTGGATTGACTACATTCCATTGTAAAGCTTAAGTTGTAAGCATTTATAGCCAGTGAGTCCATCAGCCGAGAGAGTTCATCTCAACTACCAGACCATAAAATGAAAACATCATCAATGTACCTATACCAGGCTACGATGTGCTGAAGCAGTCTTGATAAGGATTCTTGAGAAAAAAGGTCCCTCTCCCACCCCCCCGGGTACAGGTTGGCATAAGAGGGGGCACATTTGGTCCCCATAGCCACCCCCTGCACCTGGAGGAAGTGGGAGGAACCGAACATAAACACGTTTCTAGTCAAGATGAACTCTAGCAGCCAAAGGACAAACCGGCTATAGCTATCAAATGAAGGTCCCCGCTCTTGAAGGTGAGTGCGGATGACATCAATACCCTTAGAGTGTGGGATTGAATTGTATAAACTTTCAACATCTAGGGCAACCAACCAAGTGTTGGGAGGCACTTGTATCCCATCTATATTGCGAAGTAAATCAATAGTATCCTGAACGTGGGAAAAAAGGGCAGTTACATATTTATCCACAAGAGCACTAGCGTACAAACGAATATGGGCCTTTGTCTAGCAAACAACCTTTGAGATTGAAAATATGGACTTGCAAAAGGTCCATACACACAACCTATCTTTCCGACACCGGAAGGCCCTTCGAACACTGCAAGGCCATCCTGGCCTGGTCATTAAACCTGCTGATAAGGGCGGCAACGTTGTTGTCATGGACATCCTCGCATATGAACGTATGTGCTTGGATGTCCTTGACAACGAACGTTGGTACCGCCCTATTTCTAAAACCTTGATTCAAAATTTTAATAGTGAATATTACAGTTTAATTTTTGAGGCTTACCAATCTGGTACCATTGACTCCAGTACTTGGAGTTATTTGAATGTAAAGGACCCAAAAATTCCAATTTTTTATTCTTTACCAAAAGTGCACAAATCATTGCAAAAACCACCTGGACGACCAATCGCGTCTGGCTGCAAAAGCTTAACAGAAAACGCTAGTGCTCTTGTGGATAAATATTTAACTCCTCATGTAACTGCCCTTTTTTCCTACGTTCAGGATACTATTGATTTACTTTGCAATATAGATGGGATACAAGTGCCTCCCAACAATTGGTTGCCCTAGACGTTGAAAGTTTATACAACTCAATCCCACACGCTAAGGGACTTTCATTTGATAGCTAAAGCCGGTTTGTCCTTCGGCTGCTAGAGTTCATCTTGACTAGAAACGTGTTTATGTTCGGTTCCTCCCACTTCCTCTAGGTGCCGGGGGTGGCTATGGGGACCAAATGTGCCCCCTCTTATGCCAACCTGTACCTGGGGGGGTGGGAGAGGGACCTTTTTTCTCAAGAATCCTTATCAGGACTGCTTCAGCACATCGTAACCTGGTATAGGTACATTGATGATGTCTTCATTTTATGGTCTGGTAGTTGAGATGAACTCTCTTGGCTGATGGACTCACTGGCTATAAATGCTTACAACTTAAGCTTTACAATGGAATGTAGTCAATCCAAAATAACCTTTTTGGACTTGGAGATACATGTGGGTGAGGATTGCGTTTTGCACTCATCCCTGTACCGTAAGTCCTCTGCGGGTAACACTATTCTACATGCCACTAGTGCACAATCCCCAGCCTTTACTAGACAGTATCCCCTATAGTCAATTCTTGAGACTTAGGAGGAACTGTACATTGGATTCGGACTTCCACCTGGCAGCTAACGATCTATTTGAGAGACTTCTCCAGCGGGGATACAGTCGTTCCCTGCTGAAGAGGGCCTTCCACAGAGTCACTAAAAGAAATAGACATGATCTCATCCATTCAACTTGGCTAATTGCTTATGCCGGTCGGGTGGGGGACTCATAAGGCTGCCAAATTTTCACATTCATTTGCTGCTGGTAACGCGCTGTGGTTCGGCTATGTTTGATTAAGGTAACACAAACTTTTTTACCCATACGGACTGAGTACTTATCTCCTTTCTTTTTATTTTGGTAGGTTAATTGGATTCTATCTAAATTGTCCCTAGTATGTATGAATGTGAGTTAGGGACCTTAGATTGTAAGCTCCTTGAGGGTAGGGACTGATGTGAATGTACAATGTATATGTAAAGCGCTGCGTAAATTGATGGCGCTATATAAGTAACTGAAATAAATAAAATTTAGTTATATACTCTTTGGCTTTCATACTGACTATATATATACTGAATTTGTATTTAGATAACCTAGCCTATTGGATTCACTGGGAGGTTTTTCCCCCTTTTTTTGGGGGGTTCCCGTGTTCAGCTTTGACGGCAGGACCCTAGAGTACTGTGCATCTTATTGCGATCATTGGCGTTTTTGCATTGTTATGCTAAGCGCCTTTTACTTGTACACTTTTGTTGTGAATGCTATATAAAAGATGCCTTTCATTTATAGCTCCATTAGCCACTCATTAATGCTACCTTTGTGCATTAAATTTCTGTTTCAGTTCCTTTGGCTATAATACATAATTTCTGGTCTAAACACTTTCAAGCACTTATTTTAACCGACTCAGCGCATTTCCTAGCGCTCTTCATATGTCTAACTATTGGTATGTAATTGAGGCTTATTAGCCCACCTGATTAATAAATAATTATTTTTAGTCAAGCACTATAATCATTATGTTAATCTTCAGTTTCTATAGGCACCCTTTTTGAGCCCTCTGTAGCCAATTACAGGGTTGGGATCGACTACCATCCCCGCAGCTTGGCGGTGCTCGCCCTATGTCCTGGTAGTTTGGCACGGTATGTCTGGTATGTAGGAGCAGGGTATTTTGTGGGGGGGCGGGGGGTTTTGGTCAGATAAAAAATTGTGATTTCTCTGTAATATGACTGCTCGCTTGAATTATTTTAGGAGACTTGGGTCTTATAACTAATGTATTTTTTTTTTCCCTCTCTTTAGTGTTTTTACTTTTCTGTATTATTTGCTTATTCCCCTGATGAAGCCAATGTTTTGGCGAAATTAGTAGGGATCAACAAACTATCGATCACCTGTCAACATCTCTGGTATCGGTTAATATCTATATTGTTTAAGCTCATTTTGTCTAATTTAATTGGCTACTATGTATATGTATCAATTATGTATACTTTTTAGATTTGTATATCAATAAAAGTATATTTTTTATAATCAGTGTGTTCTAACCAGTCTCTGGCACCGAAATAATCCCACTTTCCCTACCTTTCCTTACATAATACTAGTTTAGGGATGAGGTGTCGTATCTATTAGGACGTTCCACCCACCACCTTATGTATATTTTTATTGATATTTATTAAACTGATGGTTTCCGGACTTGACTAGGTGGGTGACACCGACCATCTTGTTCAGCTCGGCAAGAATGACACAAATAAATGTGCTTCCCTTCCATTTGACATCACCCCTAGCGGCATTATGGGTCCTGCTGGGTCCTTGGTCTATATCGCTGAGGTTCTCCTCCTCTTAATTTTATCTGTGCAGCATAAAATCTTGAAATACCTAATGCCACATTATAATGTACTAACTGGTTGTTCCGCAAGCTGATCCCCTTTTTTTTATTCTTTATTTTGCAGTCAAGGTTGATCCCTTTTCTGTTTTCTTTTGGTGTGTACTTTAAGCTGTGGATTGTGTGTGACCCAGACTGTTTGATTTTAACTCCACTTAATGCGATATTAAGAGAAATTAACTTTAGAAATGTAGAGCTTCCCTCGGAGGAGACGCTTGAGCATATTGACTCCTCAAGGCGAGTAACCCCGAGAGCAGAGGCAAAACACTTTAAAGTGGATGTAAACCCTCTCCTATACCCAGTGAAGTAAACAGCCTCAGATGATACACAGAGATAAAACAAATCTCCCTACATACGTTTTACATGTACTGTATATCTGCAGTTTTCAGCTTTCTAGACTCTTTAGAAAGTGCACATCATGTTAGAAATTTTTGCTTCTCATTCAGCAGTGGGTGGGGAGTCTGGGCATACACTGTGTGACAGCTGATTGGAGGAAAGGCACACACCCCCCTTCCACATAGGAAGAGGAACAAAGAAACTTGCAGAGCTGTAGTCTGAATAGATAAGCTCTCTGCTTATCTGTCTCTATGTTCCCTTCCCGACACAATTTTTTCCAGCTGCTTTTATCTTCTTGTGAGAAGTTATTATGCTGATAACAGAGGAACAGAGCAGCAGAAAGACACAGGACTTAGAGGCCTGGAGATAGATAAATAAACACTACAGATATATGTGCCCAGGTCAGATTTCATGAATGGGGTTTACATCCACTTTAACAATAACTGATCACAAAATGGCAAAGACTGTAACGGATTGGTCAGCACTCTACTTAAATTGGACTCTATGAGTCCAGGCAGGAGGAGAGCAGAGGAATGACCCTCTCTTATGTCAGACCTCTCCCTTCTGTCTCCTGACAACACAGGCCCACAAAACCATACACACTGCACCTAGTTTAGTGGTCAAAAGCGTAACTCCCAAGTTTAGATTACCCCGCAAACACACTACATATGCTGAACCCTGGGTATGTGAGTGTGTGCCCATATGGCACCAATAACTTCAGTCCCAGAGAAAAAGAAAGCCTTGAATCTTCAGCTAGCCACTTTAGTTAGTGCACTTAGAAATCCTGTTTGGTAGGAGTGATGCAATATTTACTATGTAGCTCCTGGAGCAGAAAGAACACTTACTGCCTGGTAGCGGATACGTGCAGCACAGTGTTCTTTAGTGTAGGTAACCACAGGAAACGTCTGCATGCAGTGTGTCTGTATCTCTGAAAAATGGGCGAGTGCCCTCTCACCAATCCTGCGAACAAGGCCTTAGCAAAATGTCCTGGATCAGGCAGGCTCTCGGGTAGCTCAAACACACAAAACAAACCAAATTCAGCGCTGTCCCCACTGCTCCTATAACAGTATCAGTCTGTGTGAACGTTCTCTGCTCTAGGTGCTGCAGCTCTCCCACAAGTCCACTGGGTGGCGGACATAAATCTGAAAGGATACAAGGCAAGAGAGAGCCGGCCCTAGTGTAATACTGTATTTATTGATAAAATATAATTATAAAATCAACGGTTGCACTCACAAACATCCGATGTAAATTAGCATGAACAGCTTGATGCACCACGCCGCAAGTCGCTGTGAGCCAATTGATTTACACAGAACAGGAGAGGAGGCTTGCATCGAGCTGTTCATGCTCATTTACATCACATGTTTGTGAGTGCAACCCTTGATTTTATAATTATATTTTAGCAAAAAATACAGTATTACACTAGGGCCGGCTTGCGCTCTCTCTTGCCTTGTTTATGTTCAGGTAGCCAGTCTGGCTACCTCAAACCTAGAAAGCTTCATGTTGTCTGTACAGGCGCGCCTGGGGAATGCACCTGGGATCCCCCTCTCATGGCAGGATATCCCCGACTGGCCGTGGTGCTTGGAAGGAACTCCACAGATGACCCAGCCAGAGGGTCAGTTTAAGAATTTTTCAAGGCTTTGTGCTTACTCTATGATGATCCTGATCGTGCCCACTCAGCAGAAGATAATCTTAGGTCATTACGTCAGGGTAAGCGCATTGCTGAGCTATACTGTTCTGATTTCTGCCGCTGGGCACCTGACTCGGGGTGGAATGACCCCGCTCTAAGAAGCCAATTTAGGTTAGGCTTATCAGACTCTATCAAGGGCTCCTTAGTACACTACCCTGAACTAAAGTCGTTGAATGAAGCCATGCAAGTAGCCATACGTATAGACAGGCTTTTACGGGAAAGGGGAAATCTCATAAGGAGACAATCAGCCTCTACTTAATAACATCTCCTGCTTATCCCCTTATTCTAGGCTACCCTTGGCTTAGACTCCCTAAGCCATACATAGATTGGGCTACAGGGGAGATTATGTCCTGGTCCCAGACCTGCCTCCAGAATTGCATTAAAACTACTCAACTACTAGCCCATCTCACAGTCCCAGCTCTCCTCACCTGTTATGCTGATTTTGCTGATATCTTCTCTGAGATGGCTGCTTCTGTTCTTCCTCCCCAGCGGTCATACAATTGTCCGATAGACTTCCTGCCTAGCACTACCCCTCCTAGAGGCCTAATTTTCCCTCTGTCACTACCCGAGACCCAGGCCATGAAAACCTATGTTCAGGAAAATTTGGAGAAGGGGTTCATTCACCCTTCCACGTCCCCTGGCGGGGCGGGGTTCTTTTTTGTTGAGAAGAAGGATGGATCCTTACGGCCCTGTATTGATTACCTTGGCCTGAACAAGATCACTATCCCTAACAAGTATCCTCTACCACTCATTATTGAGCTCTTTAGCCATATTCAGGCAGCTCAAGTTTCCCATCGTTTACAAGGAAGTTAACAATTTTATTTGCATTCGGGAGGGTGACGAGTGGAAGACAGCTTTTAATACTCGTGAAGGTAACTATGAATACCTTGTCATGCCGACCTGAGCCTGGTAACCCACTGGGAGCAGTATGGATGGTAAGCTTAAATAGCGTAGTGAGTTGTTTGTTAATTTAACAGCTGGAGTTCCTGGGAGCCATGATGTCCACATACAGGTCCAAATCCACTTTTTTTTTTTTCTCTTCTTCTGGAGTTAATGTAATAATGAATAATGAGAATATAAAATGATTTATAATAAGGAGTTAATGCTTTAAAGGGAGATGGAACTGGGAAATCTTTGTTTGACTAATGGAATACTAAGAAGGTTGAAGGGAAGGGAAAAGAGGAGGAAAATAATAAGGGGTTAATGTATTTTTTTTTTTTTTTTTTTTTTTGGAGGTGAATCAATAATATTAAATTAAGGGGAATATATAAGGGTTTAATGGTTTAAGCACTATTAAGAAATGGAATTTGAGAAATTTTTATTCGTTTATTACAATTTGTGATTTAGGCACTAGGGAAATGAAAAAAGATATTTATAATTTGCTTATCATAAACACTTAATGGCGGTTTTTTTTTTTTTTTTCTTTTTTTTTTGGAGGTGAATTAATAATATTGAATTAAGGGGAATATATAAGGGTTTAATGGTCTAAGCACTATTAAGAAAGGGAATTTGAGAAATTTTTATTCGTTTATTACAATTTGTGATTTAGGCACTAGGGAAATGAAAAAAGATATTTAAAATTTGTTTATTGTAAATATTTAATGATGTTTTCTTTTTTTTTTTTTTTTTTTTTTGTTGTTTCGTGTTCTATCTAGGGTTCTATCTAGGGTTTATTCATTAAGGAACTGAAGTTGAATGTTTTTAATGCTATGTAGAGTATGATAGATTATAATAATGTATAATGTAACAACAAGGTTTTCATAAGATAATATTGGAAACGGGAAAAAGATGAATACAATAGCCAATTGAGGACTACGGACACATACAAATAGGGAGAGAGGGTTTTTTTTTTTTTTCTTCTCCCTTTCTCCTCCTGTCCTCTCCCTCCCCCCCCTCCCCCTTTTTTTTCCCTCCACGGTCCTATAACGCAGCTGTATGTATAACTAAAAGCGGCATGAAAAAGACGAATGGGCGATAACTTCCTTGTTAGCAGGCTCAAAACCCTCGGATTAGGGAACTTACTATAGACAGTAAGGAAGACTTTAGTTAAGTCAAGTAGTAATAGGGTAGAAACAGTGTGCGAGTGAGAGTATAATTTTGTGTGAGTGCTTGGTTATTATTGTTGTTTTTTTTTTTTTTTTTTTTTTTTTTTTGTTCCTCTGTCCTTTCCTTGCTCTACGGAATGAGCGAGATTAGATTCTGTTCGTTCAATGCAAGAGGCCTCAACTCTCCCAATAAAAGAAATCAAATTTTGAACTTGTTTGATAAACAAAAAGTAGATGTTATACTGTTCCAGGAGACTCATTTTCGTTCGAATCACATTCCAAAAATTAATGATCGTAATTATAATTTTTGGATACACGATACATTTCCTTACTCCAAATCAAGAGGGGTATCTATTGCCTTTCACAAGAATGTACCTCACCAAATAACACAAAAATATATGGGCAATGACGGAAGGTCCTTGATTATAAGGGTCATGTTATATGGGAAAATATTCACAATTATTAACCTTTATCTACCAAATCACGATCAGATAAGGATGGGAATAAAAGCCCTAAACAATAGCATGGAAAAAGCTGAAGGTATAGTGATTATGGGTGGGGACTTCAACTTTGTTATCGACACGAAAATCGATACAACTAATAAACACGCTTATAGAAACAAAAGTCAGATAGAGGAATTTAAGGAGACAATGGAGAAACACCAGCTGGTGGATATCTGGAGAGCCCAACATCAAACAGAAAAAAACTATTCATATTATTCTAATATACATGACTCATATCATAGGATAGACTATTTCTTCATCAATCATTATGGAATGTTAATGACTCCATCATCAGATATAGGAGGTTTTTTATGGTCAGATCACGCCCCGATATATTTGGAAATCAAGGCAATAGAACGAGAAAAAATAAAAAGGAACTGGAGACTAAATGATAACCTGTTAAAGGATAAAGATTGTATAGAGGATATACGTAAAACAATAAAGGAGTTTATAGAGATCCATGAGAATGACGAAACATCAATCCCCATACAATGGGAAACATTAAAATGCGTATTAAGAGGGACATTCATTAAACACGGCTCAAGATTAAAAAGAAAAAAGGAACAAAATAAATCCCAATTGACAAAAGAAATAGAGGAATTGGATAAAAAACATAAACAGAATTTAAAATCAATAGAAAAAATAAAATTAAAAGAGAAAAGGCTGGAATTACAGGCACTGCTCGACGAAGAAACCCTTAAGATTAGAGATCGTAGAAGGGCACAATGGTACCAATATGGGAATAAAACAGGAAAGACGCTTGCTAAGATACTAAAAGAACAACAGATCTCAACAACTATAATTAAAATATTAAAAGCAAACGGGGAATATACATATGACCCTAAAGATATAATGGAAGAATTCTATACATACTACTCCAAATTATATAATATTAAAACATCAAAAGAGAATGGGGTGGAAAATGAGAATAGAGAGAAAATTAAAGAATATATCTATGAAACCGCTCTCCCCAGACTCTCTGAAGAAACATCGGAAAAACTGGAAACCGATATTTCCCTAGAAGAGATTCAGCAAGCGATTAAAGAACTAGTGCCAGGTAAAAGCCCAGGACCTGACGGATTCACTGCCAGATTTTTTAAGAATTTTCAAGACATAATTGCCCCTCTACTAGAAAAAACATACAATTCGATATCGGACATACAAGGCTTTGTGCCACAAAGTACAGAAGCTCATATTGCCTTGATTCCAAAACCGGAGAAGGACCATACATTGTGCAAAAATTATCGACCAATCTCATTAACCAATATAGATATCCGCTTGTATTCTAAAATAATTGCAAATAGGATAACACCGATCTTACCTAATCATATACAACTAGTCCAAACAGGATTTACAAAAGGGAGGGAAACTAAGGATAACATTATAAAGACTTGTACATTACTGGAGCATGCCTAGAAAAAAGCTATTGAAACATGCGTGATGACTGTAGATGCTGAAAAAGCATTCGATAGGATAGGATGGTGCTTCCTGGAAGAAACATTGAAACAACTCGGTCTAGGCCGGAAAATGTTCAATAGGATAGTTGCTTTGTATTCCAACCCAAAAGCAAAAGTAAGAGTGAACGGAATGTTATCGAAGGACATAAAGATATCAAATGGCACCCGTCAAGGATGTCCCCTCTCGCCCCTATTGTTTGTACTTATAATGGAACATTTAATTATAGCAATCAGGAATAATAAAGATATTAGAGGGTTAAAGGTAGGGAAGAAAGAATATAAAGTAGCTGCATATGCAGATGATCTATTGATATATATAACTAACCCCATTATAACGATTCCAAATTTAATGAAAGAATTCAGAAGATTCGGGGTACTAAGTTACTTCAAAGTAAATTACGACAAATCAGAGATACTGAACATATCAATTGATGAGAAAGACAGTCTATTGATACAAAAGGATTTTCCATTTAAATGGAGGCAAAATAAAATAAGGTATCTAGGAATTATTTTAACAAAAGATCTGAAACAATTACAAGGGAAGAATTACGAAAAAGTAATTGGAAATGCCATTAAAACATTACAGAAATACGATAAACTGGTATACTCCTGGACAGGTAGAATCAACACCGTAAAAATGGATATACTGCCAAAGCTCTTATATACTTTCCAAACGCTACCATTGGAATCCCCAAAAAAATTAATGAAGGAACTAAGAAAAGCTATAGTCGGATTTATATGGGCGCATAAAACTCCCAGAATAAAAAGGGAAAATCTAATAAAAAAGAGAAGCAAAGGTGGGCTGGCATTACCAGACTGCACAAAATATTTGCAAGCAGCATCATTGACCAGTATAATAGACTGGCACCATAACAAAGAAAACAAACAATGGGTTATTTGGAGGAGGAAATAATAGGACATCAGCTCAAAACCCTTCCATGGATAGAACCCCACCTGAGACCCAAGAGAGAGGAGATGACACTCTTTGTAAACGCAACATTAAAGGTATGGGACGGCATAATGAAATGCGGGAAGCTCTCTACAACGATTGGACCAATGACTCCACTATTTTCCAATCCTGAATTTCCTCCAGCAATGGGTTGTAAAAACTTTTTAAAATGGAATAATGCAGAGGATATAAGACTAGCACAAATCCTGGAAAACGGGAAAATACCAGCATTGAAGGAAATGGGAACAGAAAATGAAAAAAAATGGCTGCAGTACCAACAACTTCAAACGTTTATAGGACAGAAAATAACTAGGATAAATAGACCATTAACTAAGTTTGAAAAACTACTACTGGGAGAGCAGTCCCCAACTAAGAAATTATCAAAAATATACGATGATTTAATCCCGGACAGCCCCCTTAAAGAGATAGGGAGCGTAAAAAAATGGGAAGAAGTATTGGAAAGACCACTGCTGGAGACAGAATGGGAGAAAGTTTTTAAGACCATACATAGAACAACCATTGCAAGTAAATACCAGGAAAGGAATTACAAAATAATAATGAGATGGTATAAGAGCCCAGTTACTCTAAATTTGATTAATAAGGGAAATACAGATTTATGCTGGAGATGTAAAGCAGATAAGGGTACAATGGAACATATATGGTATGGATGTCATCTGGTGAAAGGATTCTGGAATAAAATATTTGATATTTATTATAAAGTTTCAGGAGTAAGGGTTATCCCAAGTATAGAAACTTCACTATTATCCCTGATGCCAAAATCAATAAAGAAGCTTAAAAAAGATATCATTCACCATATGACATCAGCAGCCAGAACAATAATAGCAAGAAACTGGAAAAAATCAAAAAGTCCAGCAATAGTAGATTGGATATGTGAGATGAACGAGATACAATATATGGAGAAAAAAATAAGAGAGGAAGGTTATATTACAAATCAACTTCCTAAGATTTGGCAAAATTGGGATGAGTTCAGGACATCGCATGAAATAATGGAGTATATATAAGGAATTAAGGATAAAGGAACAGAATTTTTTTTTTTGTATGAGTGTGAAATGTAGGGATAAGATAGACAGAGGGGGGGGAGGGGAATGAGATGATAGATTTTTAGGGGTTTGGGATAAGAATATTTGGTGACGTAGGACATTAACGATGATAATTAGAAAGAAAAGGGAATGGAAAATGTGTGTGATTTCTTTTACTTTTTTGTGAAGAATTTGTTATGAAATGTCTTGTTTAACTGAAAGATACCTTTTTATGAAACTGGGATGTTTATGGTTGTTTATATGAAATGAAAATTTAATAAAGAAAGATTGAAAACAAATCCACCAGGCCATCTTAGTGCATTGTCTTGCCTAAGACTTCATAATCTACGCATTTGAAAAATATACACAGGACATTCGGTGTGGATTCTCTCTTTGTAGCCATGATGTAGTTATACAGTTGCAGCTATGTTTTTTTATCTGGACACCTAAGCTCCCAGATAATTTAACAGTTATTTTTGAAGTAACAAACAACTCACTACACTATTCAAGCTTACCATCCATACTCCTCCCAGTGGGTTACCAGTCTCAGGTCGGCATTCCCCTTGTCAGGATGTTGGTGCACATTTGATTGCCCCGATACCAACTAGCATGGACTGATTTCTTTTCAATTATTTTTTATTGAGTTTCATCATATACAATAAAGCAAAGATTACAATAGTAGCTTACAGAGTACAACATTCGGTTTTGATATAACACAGTTGAAAAATGCAATGTGCATGGGCTGATTTCAGTATCTCCTACATATTGGAGTTACAACCTACCGGCTGACAGTTTTTTGTCACGATCCTGGCTGTTGATTTTCCCCTGACTGTGTTCACCTGCAGGTGATTGATTTGATCAGTCACCTGATATAAGCAAACTGAACACTCTATCCCTTGCTTGTGATAGAGACACAGGTACCTGCATTTGTTCCTGATCAAGCTTCCTGTTTGCCTGCCTTGCTTTGCTGTTGGATCTCCCTGTGTATGACCATGGTCGGATATTGGACTATTCCCTAAACTCAGCCTGCCTTATTACCTAGACCAGGGATCTGCAATTAGCAGACCTCCGGCTGTTGCAAAATTACAAGTCCCATCATGCCTCTGCCTTTGGGTGTCATGCTTGTGGCTGTCAGAGTCTTGCTATTCCTCATGGGATTTGTAGTTCTGCAACAGCTGGAGGTCCGCTAATTGCATATCCCTGACCTAGACTGTCATTGGATCAGATATTGGACTATTCCCTGAATTCAGCCTGCTTTATTAACTGGACTGTCTTAGAACCACGCTATCTGTCTGCTAAACTGCAAGTAGTCTGTTTGCTCTGTTCGCGTCTGCCCTAGTGTGGTTGCCAGGCGCTATAGCATTGTGTATAAGTCCTGAGGGCAACCAAGTACCAGTAGGCCTACTTGTCTTAAGGGAAAGGGGGCTACTATAGGTGAAGCACACAGTAGCTAGCTGCTATAGTGTCTGACCACGTGCATTGAGGTAGACGTGACATTCATGACACTATGCTTTAGTTACGAATGGACAGAGTCAGTGATTGGTATGGATTACTGATTCTTTTAATTCAGACAAGGAAGGGTCCCTCCCCCGGTCTCCATCCTGACCTAATCTCCACAGCAGCCAGGAGGAGAGGGGAGGGGCAGCACTACGGGCGGGGGGGGGGGGCAATGTGGGGCTGTGAGAGAGCACAGGGAATGGGGGCGTGAGAGCGCATAGGAGCCCGAAGAGAACACAGGGGCCTGGGGCAGCAGAAGGAAACTGGATAGGACATTGCCAAAATTTCATAAAAGTTTTTAGGGACACTTTTTTTTCTGTGTGTGCAGAAAGCCATTGTAGGTGGAGCATGCACTTTAATTAGAAGTGGGACATTCATTTATTATGGGTGTGATTACAAGAAGCATGTCATTAACATATTCATTTATTTTTTGCAGATGTGTATATATAGAGCTTACAAGGTTCTCCAACACCCTTACAACTTCTCTAACCCTCTAGAAGTTTCCTGATTTTCCTATAAACTTCCTAATGCTTTTAAATTTTCTGACCCCCAGAATCAACAGCAGACCCCCTGATTGCTCCTGCTTGCCCCCCACTCTGCACTCCCTGTATCCCCTCACAATGCCCCCGCGGATCTGGTGCCAGTCAATGTCGGTTGGTCTGCACTCTGCTGACATGTGTTGTGTCTGCAGCTGTGCTAGCTGCACTGAGCCACTCTCCCCCTCCCTTCCCCCACCCCCAGCCTGGGGGAACTTTAGGTACATCAGGGTCCACACAGCCCCCCCATTTACATCAGGGTCCTCAGAGTCATACACCATCTTACATCAGAGTCCACACAGCCCCCTTCCTTACATGAGGGTCCACACAGTCCCCTTTACATCAGGGTTTCCAGAGTCACCCTACCTTACATCAGGGTCCCTAGAGCCCCCATTCCTTACATCAGAGTCCCCAGAGCCACCACTATTACACTAGGGTCTCCAGGGCCACACTCCCATGCATTAGAGTCCCCAGAGTTATCTCCTTTTTACACCAGGGTCCCCAGAGTCCCCCCTCCTTACATCAGGGTCCAAACAGCCCCCTTTTACATCAGGTTCCCCAGAGTCATACCCATTTTACATCAGGACCCACACAGCCAGCCTTTACATCAGGGTTTCCAGAATCACCCCATCTCACATCAGGGTCCCCAGAGTCATCCCAGCTTACATCAGGGTCCCCAGAACACCACCTCCTTACATCAGGGTCTTCACAGCCCCCCCTTTACATCAGGGTCCCCAGAGTCAACCCTCTTCTTGCATAAGGGTCCCCATTCCTTACATCGGGGTCCCCAGAGCCACCACTATTACACTAGGGTCTCCAGAGCCACCCTCCCATGCTTTAGAGTTCCCAGAGATACTGCCTCCTTACACCAGGGTCACCAAAGCTCCCTTTCTTACATCAGGGTCCCCAGAATTATCCCCTCCTAACATTAGGGTCCCCAGAGTAACCCCACCCTAGATCAGGGTCCCCAGATTCACTCCCCCTTACATCAGGGCAGGGACTTCAGAGTCACCCCACATTACATCAGGGTTCCCAGAGCAACCCCTTCTTACATCAGGGTCCACGCAGCCCTCCTTTACATCAGGGTCCCCAGAGTCATACCCCATTTTACAGTTTAGAGTTACCCCTTCCTCACACCAGAGCACCCCTTCTGGCATTAGGATCCACAGAGTTATCTACTGTTTACATTAGGGTCCCCAGAGTCACCCCACCTTAAATCAGGGTCCCCAGAGTTACCCCTCCTCACACCAAAGCACCCCTTCTTTTTTTTTTATTTCTTTTTTATTGTTTTTCATATTGCAAAAAGTAAAAGCATACAGCATCATACATACATAGTATTTGCAACTTGCAAAAGAACATTATTATTATACTCTATCCCAACCCAACCTACTCGCTCCCCCCTACCACACATCGCCCAAACATTATCTATACCTATCAACATATCGATTATCTAACTCTATAACCGAAGAAGAAGAGTAAAGCCTCACCATTGACAAGGGGAAAAATATAAGGAAGAAACCATATGGTAGAGAGAGAAGAAAAGAAAGAAACGGCAGAGGCGCTCATACGGGACATCCCATCTTCTGCAGCCAAGGTCCCCACATTGTCTCAAACTTTCTAAGATTATTCTGCCTAATATACAACACTCTCTCACTCCAAACCATGGAATTGATAGTTACAATCCAACTCTCCACTGTCAGGGGGGTCTGAGCCTGCCAATTCTGTGCAATCAGTTTTCTCCCTTGGATCAGACATCTCAACACCACCTCAGTAGTACCAGGCTGGACTCTATATTACTCCAAGCACCCTAATAGGCATGTTTTGGCTTCAGGTTCTAGTGAGCTCCTAAAGGTTTTATATATCCTAATAATTATCCCCACCCAATATCTAAAAAGCTTTGGACACTTCCATACCATGTGAATAAGGTCTCCTGTCGCCTTACACCTGGGGCACTCACCGTTTTGCTTCCAACCAAGTTTAAAGATTTTTTGGGGTGGTAGTAAGCGCTATGGATTAGAAACAAATGAGAAAGCTTCTGCATAGGGGAGATCGAGACCAAGGCTCCTTGTTCTAGAATCTTATCCCATTGTGCCATAGTTATTGTCCCTATGTCTCTCTCCCACCCCTCTTTGCTCTTAAGAGGACCCACTCAACTTATAGTTCTCTCCCCCAAGCTAGTGTACATCCTGGAGATTAATCCTTTAGTGGAGGGTGAATTGATGATTTTCCGGAGTACGGAGATCTGAGTCCACTCTATGATTTGAGACCTGAACTGTGCTTGAATGGCATGTCTAATCTGCAGGTATTTATAAAACGTCTTGTTTGATATATTAAATTCCCGCCTTAGATCTAGAAAAGACTTCATAAGGTTTCCCCGAATAGCGGAATCAGGCGGCTAATACCTTGCCTTTCCCATTCCCAGGGTCTCTCTATACCTCTTATTTCAGCCAGATTTTTGTTATGCCATAAAGGGGTATATTCTGTTAGCCCATTATACCCCATTAATGCCTTTGTTACCTGCTACACTTTGCTAACTAATATTATCGTCGGGAATCTACCAGTAAAGGAATCTGCCTCTAGTGCCTCCACTAATGTATTGTGTGGGGCCCCCTTTATCATCATTCTATTATTAGGATTCCCACCACCTATGGTTCCCCAACCCACTAACTGTTGCAGCTGAGATGACAAAAAATATCATATCGGATGTGGAATCGCCATACCACCATCTTTAATTGTTAATTGCAGCGTTTGCAAGCTAATCCTAGGTTGGCCCTTTTTCCAAATGAATTCCCTAAAAAGGGATTCTATTTTCTTAAACCACTTTTGACCTATCCAGATCGGAGAGTTTTAGAGCGTATACAATATCTGCAGTAGCCATATCATTTTTATTGGATTACAGCTCCCTGCAATAGATAGGGGGAGATGGCACCAGATGTCTCCCTTTTGTTTTGGTTTCAATAACAATGGGGCTAAGTTATTATTAGCATACTTTTTATTTATCATTTATTATTAATTTTTTATTTTGGTTTATGTCACTCGTAATCCAAAACACCCAGGTATTTCAACTTGGTCACTACTTTCAGGTGGGAAATTCCTGGTAATATCTGGTCGCCAAGTGGGTCAATCGGTAACAAGGCCGACTTATCCCAGTTGATGACCAGACCAGAGAGGCGCCCGAACTCACCCACCATTTGTAGCACTGGGTTTAGTGAGGCTTCAACATCACTAAGAAAGAACAGGGCGTTATCTGCGAACAATGCTATCCTGTCTTCTTCTAGCTGGCGCCGGAACCCTTGTATGTCTGGTCTTGATCTAGTCATAATTGCTAGGGGTTCCATTGCAAAAGCGAACATTAGAGGAGACACGGGACAGCCCTGTCTCGTCCCTCTCCCCAGCTAGAACAATTTTGAGTATTCATTGTTGATTTAAAATTCTGCTCATGGTTCATTATGCAGTAACTTCACCCAACTAATAAAGGAAGGGCCAAATCCAAATCGGATTAGCACCTTCTATAGGTAGTCCCATTCTAGACTATCAAAAGCCTGGTGGCATCCAAGACCAAGACAGCCTTAGGACCTAAGTTATCAGTGGGAATCTGTATGTTTAAGAAAACGCTTCTAATATTAATGCTTGTTGATCTATTGGGGATGAACCCGACTGGGTGTATCAACCCTTGGATACATGTATTTAAACGGGCTGCTAAAACTTTCGCCAAGATTTTTACGTCAGTGCATAGTAATGAAATTGGGCGATAGGAGGAAAAATCCAGGTGGTCTTTCCCCTCAAGTATTATGGTAATAGTGGCTTCTGACATTGAAGTAGGAGGTCTCCCAGGGACAGCATACGGCCAACCCTTTCCCCCTCCCCAAAATGGCACTACCTCTGAAATATACGCCTATTCTCCATCCTCCGTCCTCCTTGTAATGGCCATCTTGTACACTTGTTGTTTATCTAACTTTTTCCTCTGCCTATCTAGGGTTGGATCTTCGACATAGCGCTTCTATGCCAGTGTCACCTTTCTCCTAATATCCCCTTCCCACTCTCTGGCTTTCCCCTTAGTTCTTCTCTGAGATAGGCCTTCAAGGAGTCCCTACCACATCTGGCAATGGTGAACCTATATTAATTTGTACATATTCCTTTTGACTAGACAGCACTTGTTGATTTCCTTCTATTGGCATCGCTATAGTCCCTCCCTACCTCTATCTACCAAGTTTCAGGAGCAATGGCCTAGTATATTCACCCAACTGGCGGGCCCTGAGGGGAACTCAGTGGGCTCTTTCAGTCGCAAATAATGCTGTGAAAGTAGTGGCCCGGAACGTTTTTCTAAACCACCCCTCAAGGAAGGCTATGGTATCGGGACCCTCACTCTTCTCTGGTAAGCCTATCACTCTCACGTTATTTCTGCGATTTCTGTTTAATAGCCTGTGCAATCATTTGTTCCTGTAGTCCCTTGATTTCTTGCTTTAATGGGAATAGTTTGTCCTCAACTGTACTCAGTCTCTCTTCTAAGGCAGTAGTCCTCTCTATAGTCTTCCCCAGTACCTGACTCTTTGAGAGTAATTCATCTTTAATACTTTTTAGCTGACTATCGAGGCTGACAATTGAGTCTTTGCAGGTGTTAACAGCAGAGAGAACATCCCTCAATGTCGGCTCCTTGCCCTCAAAAGTGGTACTGGTCATACTGGCTGCCCTAGTTGATACTAGTCCTGTTTTTCCACCCCCTGACGCCTTGGTGCTCACGGTTTTATTGCTGGATGGGGTGGTAGGGTTTGAGGATATGTGGCCATGCCCTTAAATTCTTCTACCTAGTGCGGGACCCGCCTGAGTTTTGACTTGGGCCATTGTCTGCTGCTGACCCCCCTTAGCGGGCGACAGGGAAACTGCATGGGCAAAACATTCCAATTTAGTTGCGGCAGCTGCTGCAGACACCCCTGCCTGGTTCCCCTTCTTTTTCTCTTTTGCAGAGCGTGTCATTTGCATCCCTTCCTGGGGTGTCTGCTCGTCAGCTGATCGATTTTTAGAGTTGCCACAAGGCTTCTGCAGCAATTCAGTAGTTAATTTGGCCAAAAAGATTTTATAGGCTGTTAATGCAGGCTATTATGTGGGCAATTGGTACAGAGAGGGGGGGGTTTAGATCTCCAGGGGGGGCTTCCTGCTACCCCCACAGTGCACTCACCGCTTGTACTTCCCTCTCCTCTCTCGACGTAAAATTTGTGTCCTCCGAACAGCTGATCGGGCCAGTGACGTCCTGGCAAGTCCCGCACAATCTCACGGGATCACAGCCGGAGCTCGGGCAACTCCGTTCTCTTATGCGGCAAGGGCTCTGGGGCGACTGCAGCTCATTAATCAACCGGGAGGCCCCCCAAGTGGCTTTGGGTCTGGATGCAGCCCAGACGTCAGGGAAGAGACAGGCATCGTAGACAGGTAGTCCTCCCACTGGCTTCTCAGCAATCCAAAGAGCGCCAGGTACGGCCAGTTCACCACACAGAACAGTCCAGTTAGTGCAGGGACAGGGAGTGGAGGAGAGACACACTACCCGCTCACACACTCACTCCTTCCTCCATCCGGTCATGTCCCCCGAAAACCGGCTGGTTCAGGGTCCCACAGAGCCCCCATTCTTACATCAGGGTCCCCAGAGCCACCACTATTACACTAGGGTCTCCAGAGCCACCCTCCCGTGCATTAAAGTCCCCAGAGTTACCCCCTCCTAACACCAGAGCACCCCTTCTTACATCAGGATCCCCAGAGTTATCTCCTGTTTACATTAGGGTCCCCAGAGTCACCCCACCTTAAATAAGGGTCCCCAGAGTTACCCCCTGCTATACATCAGGGTCCCCAGAGTTACCCCCCGCTATACCTCTAGGTCCCCAGAGTCACCCCACCCTAGATCAGGGTCCCCAGATTCACCCCCAGCCTTACACCAGGGTCTCCAGAGTCACCCCACCCTAGATCAGGGCCCCCAGAGTCATCCCTCTTCTTACATTAGGGTCCCTAGAGGCATCCTCCCTTCTTTAATCAGGGTCCCCTGAGCAAAACCTTCTTAAATTAGGGTCCCCAGAGTTAGCCCATCTTTCATCAGGGTTCCCCGAATTAGCCCACCTTACATCAGGTTCCCAGAGCTTCCCCTCCCTACATCAGTGTCCCCAGATCCACTCCTCCTCACTTCTGGGTCCAAACAGGCCCCTCTCCATACATCAGGGTCTACACAGCCCCCTTTACATCAGGGTCCCCTCTACAGAGTCATCCCCCTTCTTCTGTCAGAGACCCTAGTCTCAGCTTCTCCTCCTCTAACAATATATCAGGGCCTCCAGAGGTTCCTTATCTTTACCCTCCTTGAGTTCTCTGTTCCGCTCTCTTAGTGCAGTCCTTAGTCTGAGCCCTTGCTACACCTGAATCATGGATGGAGGACACTGGCAGCAGCCAGGTCTGGTGGAGGAAGTTCCCTTCTCTTCCACTGAATTCTGGGGGCAAACCAAGGATGTGGTTGATTGCTAGATGCTTGGCGGTCCTATCAACCAACCAATGGCCAATGCTGGCAGCGGCAGGTGCCGGGAGGTGGGACTGCAGAGGCAGTGCCACCCACAAGTAGAGCAAAAGCAGAATGTTAGAGAAGCATGACATGTTAGTGGGATGGACCCATGCATCCCCTGGTGCCGCCCTGGCAGCTGGCAGGCTTCACTGTGTGCAGTCCATAACAGACATTCCCGGAAACTGAAAAAATTACAGATTTTGACACACTAGCTGAGAATTTGCTGATGGTTGGCAAGATGGGTCCAGAGTGGTGAACACAGCCTATTGTGTGAGGTAGCAACGCAGTGAACGATGGCAGACCAACACCAGTAAACCATAAAGAATATAATATAGAAATATTGGGAAGGGGGACTTTTAAGGTTATAAATATAAAAAAAAATGTCAAATTTTATTTTATACATTTAAAAAAAAAATTGCAATCTTCTTTTAAAATATTCTATTTTTTTACAATAAGAATGAGCCAAAATATTTGAAATATACTGTACAATGTTTTCTCGACATGTTTCGCCAAAATATAGCTGACGCAAAGCTCTGAGCAAGGGGGTGAGCCCCCGAAATGTGTCAGTTTTACTTCTTGATGTGATACAGCACTTGTGTCTGCACTATCCCACACTATGGTTTTTATGGCTCATTTGAGAGTTGCACTTTGTGAGTACCCATTTTTTACTCTTTTTATTATTCAATAAATGCCATTGGTAATGCACTAGGTGTGCGTGCCTTCCATTTTGCTTTGTTTTCGTAGTTCTACCGGATTACCCCATCTGAGGAGGGCAGCAACCACCTAGTCTTGGAATACTGATGCCTAAGACATAATAGACAATATAGACAATGGGGACAAACGCCCCTAATACTTCTTTTTATAAAATTAAAAGTTGCATTGGATCATCTGAAACCACTCTAACCCTGAAGGAATCCCCAGGTCAGTGTGCACGTACACCAGGGCCAAGGGACTACCAGTGTGTCATAGGAGAACAAAAATGCCACAAAAAAAATCTAAAGCTTATAGCTAGTGAGTTTATAACTCTAGCATATATATTTGATAATTAAGTGCTGGGTGAACCCAGCAATGACCTACAATAGGTCTCAGCATTTAAGGAACCATACTAAAGTCACAATTACCTGTAAGGCTGCAAGGCAGTATCTAGTGGAAAGATATCAATTTCCAGGCTGCAATTACTTTTATCAGCCACCGGAGGAAGCCAAAAGGATATATACTGAGTAAGAGAAAGAGATAAAGTGGAACCTCGGATTACGAACATAATCCGTTCCAGTATGATCGTAATCCAAAGTACTTACATATCAAAGCGAGTTTTCCCATTGAAGTCAATGGAAACGAAAATAATTTGTTCCGCATTGACTTCAATGGGATGCAATACCGCATGCGGCCAGATGCGGGGGGGCGCCGGAGAGCCTCTGAAACGGCCGAAAAGGCCCGAGGACACTTCTGCGGACCTCGGAAAGACTTCCTACCTGAGATTTGCCGAGGTCAGACGTGCTGTACTCAGGCATTTCCGTGCATTTTCAAACGTGCCGTTTGGCTCTGCTCCGCTCCGGCGCCCCCCACCTCAGGCCAAAAGCGGTACTGCACACCGCTTTGGCCTGAATCATGCTTATTTTGCGAGACAACACTTGCAAATCAAGTTACGTTTTTTAAAAATACAGTGCTCGTATTGCGAAATGCTCGTTAACCGCGTTACTCGCAATCCAAGGTTCCACTGTATTTAAAAAAATCTCTGCATCTTCTAATCCATTGTTTAAATAAAAAACAATTAGCAATATATTTAAAGACTTTTACCTTTCAAAGATTGTAAAAAACAGAAGCTATTTAAGAATAACTACAACAACACCCCAAACTCCACAAGCGTCCCACTTCACAAACTAATAGTCCAGTGGATCAAAAAGGCAGAACAATGTTTGCCGTCATAATCAAAAAATCAGCTAGCAAATGAAAATACTAAGCCCATTAATGGAACAAAAAAGTTCCTATGGTTACCTTTTGATCAGCAGTAGCCAGATAAGGCTCCTAGGTGACTGTATCGTGAATGGCCGCATTAGATAGACCACCCCCATGCATGGCTATTTATAGTTCTCTCACCTGATGGACGGTAATCTTGCCAGTCAGGTGCGGACCCCATGTTGGTACCAATTGTGCGTGCACGGCGTGATGATGTCACGTGCATGTGTAAAGTCCCTTTGGCCATTTTGGAAAGTCCAGAATTACATTATAAGCATAAGAAAATTCCCATCTTGTAAAGATATGTTACTCTAATGCTCAAGAGTATATCTAACTTTGTAAAAACTGCATCTTTAGCTGCAGGCCTATGGGGAAGACTACCAAATACCCGCAAACAAAAGGCGCTGCCTCGAAGGGTAACCCCAGTGAGAACCCGCAATAAAATCCTCCCAGAACGACCTCCTGGGCGTCCGTATGACCACCCATCCCAGGGGGTAAGTCCCCAGAGGCCCAAATGGTCACACACCTAATGAGAATAGTCAAACCGATGATCCTTACAGGAGTGAGCCAGTGAGCCCCCTGCTGGGACTGTTCAAATATCATGGTGGTATTACACAATCAGCATAAACTAGGAGCTTGTTATCAAATGAGGAGCTTTTCCAGAGTTCTAAGGAATTTGTATCATATGACACTGGCTGCACTTAGTGGTACAGATAACTGCTTGTAAGAAAGGTCCTGGGAGGAGGTCTGAGCTGCCCAGGGGCACTAGGAGGAGGATTTGTGTTCCTGAGGTATCCTGAGAGATATAATACCAGGCATGTGTGACTCTGTAGTGGGATCTAAATTGGGAGAACCCGGGAGGAGGTCTGTGTTGTCCAGGAACACCAGGAGGAAGATTCATTTTCCCAAGGTATCCTGAGAAATATAATACCAGGAGTGTGTGACTTTGTAGTGTGGTCAACTTTTGGAGGTGAGTAGGCATTCCAAACTAGTGGTGGTCACTGAAGTCACTGGATATTAAGAACTGTCATTGAAAGTTGCACAATGGTGGAAATTTTATATGTGGACTTGATTTTATTGCTTTTTGGTTGTGCTACACTATATTTTGTTTGCAAGCATTTTATTTAGAGTCACATGTGGATATCCTTTGAGAGGTGTTGGCAGCAATCACGTTAAGCCAATTAGTAGGCTAAAACACAGAATATTTTATTTTATTGATTCACATTATTTTTGTATTGTGCTGATTATATATTTTTCACATTTAGATTGATTATGTACTTGCATGTGTATATGCCCCTTCTTTATCGTTCTATTTAAAACGATAAACGATTATTTAAATGATAAGTAGACAGCTGCTTAGTCTAGGCAGCTCAGAGCTTTACTGGCATGGATCAATAAATTGTGTTGATTTTTCATGTCTTAAAGCGGGTATAAAAGCAAGCAGTTATTATATTGCAGCTTACCATTCCTTAAACATGATGGCTGCATTTGTTTTCTTTCCTTTATGGTTAACTAGCCAGTAATGCCGCATACACACGAGCGGACTTTACGGCAGACTTGGTCCGGCGTACTGGATTTCGTCGGACAATTCGATCGTGTGTGGGCTCCAGCGGACTTTGTTTGCTCCAAAGTTGGATGGACTTAGATTTGAAACAAGTTTTAAATCTATCCGACGGACTCTTCTTTCTAGCGGACAAACCGGTCGTCTGTGTGCTAGTCCGACGAACTCAAACTGACGCATGCTCTGAAGCAATTACAAGACGGAAGCGATCGGTCTGGTAAAACTAGCCTTCGTATTGAAGCTAGCACATTCCTCTTCTGTGATCTTTTAATACAGCGCTTTTTTTTTATTTATAATGCGAGAGGAATGAAGTTGTTTTTCTGCTTTATATTCTCACAAACTACTTTCTTCATGATTTATCCTCATGCCATGACTAATATGATATTTGAAAAAAGCCAGATCTCCATAAATAAAAACTTTTAAATTAGATTTTGGACTCATCTTTATTTTTTGTATTGATTTCAACACTTATCTATTTTTCAATGTGTGCTAAATTATACCAACTTTTTTTTTGTTTTTTTTGTGTGGATTTTCAAGTTACCACAATAACCTTAATATTTTGTGTTGTTTTAATGAACCTTAATGAGGTTGTTGTCCCTTGTTCATTAGACATAGGGGGGTGTATTTTACAAAGGCAAATTCATTTTTCACTACAAGTGCAAATTCTACTTGGAATTGCACAGAAAGAGCATTTTGAAGTGCCTTCGCTGTGGATCCGAGGGGCACATGCAAGGAACCCCCAAAAAAACAAAACTTTGTATTGCACATGATTGTATGATAAAATCAGCAGAGCTTCATTTCATTTCAGCTCTTCCCCTCAGATTTACAGCGACTGCACTTCCAACAAGTGCACTTGCTGTGCAATTTCTAAAGTGAACTTTTCACTGGTACTTTTCACTTGATATTAGAAATGATTTAGCCTTTTGGCAAAAACACACATAGGGGTTGATTTACTAAAGGGAAAAAGACTGCACTCTTGCAGTTGCCCTCTGCAAGAGCAGTTGCTCCAGAGCTTAGTAAATGAGCAGAAGCTCTGCTGACTTCCATCATCCAATCATGTGCAAGCAAAAATGCTGTTTTTATAATTTTCCTTGCACAGGATTGGGTACTCTTTGCAAAGTCAAGCCTTACCTCATTTCTGAAGCTCTGGAGCAATTGCACTTGCAGAGGGCAACTGCCCTCTGCAAAGTGCACAGTCTATTTGCTTTTCTTAAATCAACCCCATAGTCTTTTTGACCTGTACCTGCCTACTCCCAAACAAAATGGCGTTTTTGAATCAAAACACATAGTCAATAATGTAAGGTAACAAAAAAATCCATTTATTTAGGTAAAAAAAAAATTAGGAAGGCAACACTGGAGACACTTTTAGAATCTGTGAAGCCTTTCGTCCCCCAGGACACACATCAAGTTTTAGGACAAGAAAATTGGTATCTTGCGACTAGGGAGCACAGGGAGCACAGTCAGACCAGACAGAAACCAGGCAATCACTATCGACTCTTCCGTGGAGCCTTCCCTGCACGCTTCTCTGCAGCCTTCCCCCCACGCTTCTCTGCAGCCTTCCTCGGAGGTTGTGCCTCTGGTGGTGTACTTGGGGCAGGAGGAGGAGGAGGAGTGGCTTCATCTGCCAGATATGTGGTAGCAGTAAGCTCCCCTCTCAAGCCCTTCTGATATGCCTGAAAAATCAAACCCTCACAGAGGGGGCATTGGCCCTTTTCCAACTCCAGCAATCTGCTGGCTATATAGGTGACATACGCCTCCTCTGCATTGGGTGGTGTGCTCAGGATATGGCTTGCTTCCCGTATGAGGGCTAGGGATTCCTGCTCATTTTGTGTCATTCTCCTGGGCCTTTTGTGGAGAATGCAGGGTGGAGGCACCTGACACTCCGTGCGGCTTCGACTTGGCCCAGCCACAGCCTCCTCCTCTCTCCCACTGGGCAAGGCCTGCTCCTGGCTGAGGTCATCCTGTGTCAAAAAAAGGGACATAGTTGAAATTTTGTGTTATGCAATCACACACAATTTTCAGCTCATGACTTGCAAATATAATTTTCAAAAAATAGTAAAGGCTATCTGACACCACCATTATTTCTGGTGATCAACTATATCTGAAGTACATAGGCGTGCGCACAGGGTGTGCCAGGTGTGCCTGGGCACACCCTAATTGCCTTGTGTGCTGCATATTCCCCCCTGTTTAGACCACTGATATTTCATCCCCCCCAAAAATGTTACACAAGCCCAAAAATTTGGGGAAAAGAAAATTAACAAAATTACACTGTCCACTGCCCTACTGACACCATCAGTACATATACACATGCATATGTATTTGAGCTTTGGGGTGCACACCCTAATGCAAGAGGCTGCGCACACCTATGCAGAAGTATATTTTTGGCCACTACTGTCTAGTGATATGTCTACATATTAATATTTGTGCTGAAGTCATTTTTTAGGAAGCACTTAAAAAATTAACACATTAACATCATTAATAACATTTACACAATCACAAATTACACAAAAAAGGATACATGGCTGAAGCTGGGCACATCAACTTCATCAATGATGAAAAGGCCCAGTTCATCCTGGGACTCCTCAGCTGGGGTGGAGGTGGATGGAAGGTTGGAGGGAAGAGTGGAGGGAAGGCTGGAGGGAAGGGTGGGGGGAAGGGTCGAAAGTGATTGTCTGGCTTCGGTCTGGTCATCCAGGAATCGCATTTTGTGGTAGTACCACAACTTGGGTACATATACTTGGTCAGCTGCTGCACCGGATCTGAGCGACTCCTGGATTTTATTGTGTTCCCGCTTGTACATGTTTCGCAAGATACCAATTTTCTTGTCCACAAACTTGAGGTCTGCCTGGGGGACTCGAGTCTTCACAAATTCTAAAAGTGTGCCCAGTGTTGCCTTCCTTACATCTCTATTGTAATATAGTGGGTGTTTGACCTCCCACAGGTTTTTCTTTTCCTGATATAGCTCAATAAATTGGGACAAAAATTCTTCCTCTTTAAAGGGATTCATTGTTTCTGAAAGACAAAACACCAGATCAAAACTAATGTCAGTCACAAATCACAGGATTACTTTGGTTGGTAATCTAGGGGACACATACATACATACATACACACACACACCAAACACACACACCCCCACTTTAATCTTACCTTCGTTTATGACGCTTGCTACTTCCGCACGGACATACGTAGGCCATCGTAATAGCTTTATATACACTGCACATGTGTCATGCTCCGCCTGCATCGCCCACCCCTGACGTTCTTTAGTACAATTTTTCCCCGCCCCTTCTCTTTGTTGCGCAGTGGGAGTAGATAGATAAAGATGGCGGAGAGAATCAGTGGAAGTAGCGTGGAGGAAAGCCCGTAGCTACAACCATCCACATCCCGGAGGAGATATAAGGCCACCAACATGGCTTTTGATATTGATATATTGAGAAGGGAGGACTACGATGGCAAAAAAGGACCGTACACACGACTGAATATGCGTAAGGACAAAATAATGTCCTCAGTTGTCACCACTCTAGAAGCTAAATTTGGCACTAAACGGTCGAAAGAACAATTGAGGAAGCGGTGGTCTGACATCAAAAGTCGGGAGCCAGAACAATATTGGCGAATAAAGAAGCTGCTTAAAAAAAGTAAGTACTTGTGTTTTCCTATTGAGATACTTAACTTGCATGCTGATTAATATTTTTTGACTTTCTACAGCATCGTTCGTAAAGACCGTTCTTTGTAAAATACATATGATACTTTAGAAAATGACGTTATTTTTCCGCCAAATACGATGGGACAGGGTTAGGCATACATTTATGTCTTGATAATTTGTCGAATTCCCACAATTTTTTGATGTGCTGTAGATGTGTTGGAAAATATAATGCTTCTTCAAAAATGATTCAGTGTAATGTAAGGACAGGACACAGCAGCTGTTTACACATCTGGACTCACGAGCACTATAGTGTACTATGTGACCATAAAATGTTTTTTTGAGGGGTAATACACATAGGAGATCATTGAGGTGTCTGCATCTGTGAAACTTGCCAGAAAATGTGCATTGTTTATAATTGTTGTTCAGAGGGAATGTTCATCCTGTCTTCTAAATTTTTGAGGACAAAAAAAGGCAATTGGCCACAACTCCTAACCAACGTTTCTGATTATTTGATAAAATCTAAAATATCACTGTGTTTTAACTATACCTTTTGTTCAATTATCATAGGGGAGAAAAGACTCAGACAACAGTCCAAGGATCCCAGGACCCCCCCAAGTCACCAGCCTGAGGCAGAAGATACCCCAAGCCCCAGCCCAAGACCACGCCCACCCGACGACCTGGAGGAAGGAGAGGTGGAGGAATTGTGCGAGGTTTCAGGCTCACCAAGTGAGTGACTGACACCCCAGCTTAAGGTAATGTATTTTGGCGTGCATATTGTAACCCTTGTTTTTATGCACTCATTTTAGGTGAGTTTCTGGTTGTGGAAGGCCAAGCGGCAGAGCCATTCAGCACAGACAGTGCCCAAAGACTGATTGGCCAGATAATGCTGTGGAATGGCCAAATAGATAAAATGCGTGACCAAATTCACAGCATGCAACTTCGCCTGGACTCCATTCAACAGGAAATGAAGAACATGATTGATGTTTTGGGCAGAATTTAATAACTTTTTCCCTAAAAACAACAATCATGTTCTTCATTTCCTTGTGAAGTTTATTTCTTCTCGAAAATTGTTTTTTTTTTTTTTTTTTTGGGATCCCCAAATTTTCATTATGATGCACACGGTGTGTCATCATGTGCTATCTTCCATCATGGGTTATCAATGTACTTGTTTTGTGTTTGCAACCCCTTCATCCTCAAAATTATTTTGTGGTGATAGGAACAAAAAGGGATTGCACACACAAAACACGTACATTGCTCACCCATGATGGGAGATAACACATGTTGACTTGACCCTTTTGTAATGTTCAATTTTGAGCATATTCAAAATTAACGATTTCAAAGGGTGACATCACATGCAGCGTTCTTTAAATGTTGAACTTTGTAAGTTCTTTAATGTTTTGGTATGTTTTTCAAAACACTGTTGTGAATGTTAATATTTTTATCAAGGTCTATTTTTGAAAAAATATGCCTTTAATAACGTTAAAAATATATATATATTTTTACACCAAAAAAATCTATATATAAAAAAAAAAAAAAATTATTCAAAAATGCACCTTTCAATGTGCACACAGTAAAAAGTTTTTACTAATACAATGTGTGTGGCTGAATATTTCAGAAAAATAAGTTAAATTTTTTTTGTGTGGTTACAGTGACAAAGGACCTGATTAACTAAAGGTAAATGCACTTGCCACTACTACAAGTGCACTAGGAGACTGACCAAACTAAATGCAAACAAGGATAAAAACAAGATATTTTTGATCAATAATTTTTATTGTATATTTTTGTAAAATTAAAGCTGTTGCTGAATAGCAATGGCCCCTCGACCATTAAAATAATTAACATATCGCTCACGCATTTGACGTGCGGTTTGGGTGGCCAAGCCAATACGGCCAATTTCTAGGCCTGTCATTGTTGTATCTTGTTCCAGTCCGGCCTCAGGCCCAACAGAAGAAATATATGTGGCTGAATGTCTCCGTAAAAAATTATGTAGGATGCAGCAAGCAAGTATGACATAATTTAGTTTATAGTCCGCCAGATTTATTGCTGAAAGGAACAAACGGAACCGGCTAGCCAGAATCCCAAAGGCATTCTCCACAACACTTCTTGCTCTGGCCAGCCGGTAATTAAATACCCTCCTCTCAGGGGTGAGTGTCCTTTGGGGGAACGGCCTCATCAAGTGCTCACCGAGAGCAAACGCTTCATCAGCGATAAAAACTGAGAGGAGTCCATCAACATTCTGGTCATCAGGTGGCAATCCCAGGCCACCAGTCTGGAGACGTTGGCACAGCTCGGTCTGTGCAAAGACTTCTCCATCAGACATCTGGCCGTTCTTCCCCACATCCACAAACAGAAAGTCCAAATGTGCCGAGACCACCGCCATCAAAACTACACTATGGAACCCCTTGTAGTTATAGAAATAAGACCCCGAATGCGGTGGTGGCACAATGCGGACATGCTTCCCGTCAATCAGCCCGACACAGTTGGGAAAGTCCCAACAGTCAGCGAACTGGGAGGCCACAGTCTGCCATTCCTGTAAACTTGAAGGAAACTGTGGAGTGAAAAAACAAAAAAACATTAAGATAAGGACTTTTAAACATAACTTGTATATCAGATTACACAAAAACATTAGTGAACAACAGCAGTCAAACATTATTCATATGTGTGTGTGTAATTGAAATTGTAAAAAACATAAGGCCCACTTATAAGATTAATCACCCCCTCTGATGGCCCATTGATCCATTTGAATGTGGGGGGAGAGGTTCTAATTAGGTTAACAAACACACCTGACTGTTTTAAACATTTGTGGGGTGGGGGAGGGGTTCTAATTAGGGTCAAAAACACACCTGACTGTTTTAAACATTTGTGGGGTGGGGGAGGGGTTCTAATTAGGGTCAAAAACACACCTGGCTGTTTTAAACATTTGTGTGGTGGGGGAGGGGTTCTAATTAGGTTAACAAACACACCTGACTTTTTTAAACATTTGTGGGGTGGGGGAGGGTCAAACAAGACAATGGAGCAGACAATATACATTGTTCAAAGGACTATAAACTAGAGATATAAATGGACCCAGGATTGCATGGTGGGGAGGTTATTGAAGGTAAATATGCATGTAGGGCAATAAATGCTTAATGTCCAAAAACAGGCATGCATGAAGATAAAGGGGACATTCAAAGCATATTGAAAGCATGGCAATTAGGTAAGGAGGACATTTATACAATACATTAGCAAACATTTAATACATATCATGTCATGTTAAAGGATAAAACTTACCTTTTATATAGTCCTTCTGCAGGACCTGAATGATGGCAGAACAAGTCTCTGGGATTATTATCCCGAGAGCCTGGAGGGAGATGCCTGTCGAGAACTTCAAGTCCTGAAGACTTCTCCCAGTCGCCAAGTAACGTAACGTGGCAACTAGCCTCTGCTACGCACTGATGGCTTGCCTCATGCAGGTATCCTGCCTGCTGATATAGGGGGTCAGCAAAGCAAGCAGACGCTCAAAAACGGGGTCCGTCATCCTGAGAAAATTCCTGAAATCCTCAGGATTATTTTCACAGAGCTCACGGAGCAAAGGCATATGCGAGAATTGGTCACGCTGGCGCAACCAATTCTTCATCCATGAACTCCTCCTCGCCCTGTTCATGGACTGGACTCGGGTCAAAGTATTAACCGCAACACCAAGTCCCCACGCAGCACGAACTCGAGAACGAGTACGTCCACGCGACATGGCTTCAAAACGGTCGGCTGGTCAAACAAACAAACTTATAACAAACGCACTGAAGAACAGCAAGGCCTATGAAGAACGACCTGAAAATCAGGAATGAGCGGACCAGAGGCAGCGGACGGCCTGCAAGGCAGGTTACAAACTGACCAACATGCACTGAAAAGCAGATACAAACCTCACAAGCACAAACTGAACCGCAGACAACGATCAAAATAAGCTGAAGTGTGAAAAGCGCGAATCGTCTCTAACCAAACTTCTACTAACACGAGATAAATACGAGATTAGCAGAAGGAGCCCAAAGGGTGCCGTAGTGGGGCTTGAACTTCCTTTTTATAGTCCCGTCGTACGTGCTATACATCACAGCATTCCAAACCAGCGGACTTTTGCAGTGATCCTGTGTGGCCAAGTCCGTCCCTTTTTAAGTCCGGGGCAAGGAGCCGACAAAGTCCGCCGAGCAAAGTCTGCCGTAAAGTCCGCTCGTGTGTACGCGGCATAAGTCTTTTGTTTTTTCAACAGAACAAGCTGGCATGCAGATGTAGCAGTTACAGGGGTGCTTACAATAATCAGTTTTTATCTAAAACATTTACCTTGAAAGAAACAAAACTGTAATGCTCTGTACACACAGTCGGATTTTCCAACGGAAAATGTGCGATCGGAGCTTATTGTCGTAAATTCTGACCGTGTGTGGGATCCATCGGACTTTATCCATCGGAATTTCCGACACACAAAGTTTGAGAGCAGTCTATACAATTTTCCCACAACAAAATCAGTTCGCGTAAATTTCGACCATGTGTGGACAATTCCGACGCACAGAGTGCCACGCATGCTCAGAATAAATTCCGAGACGGAACTACTCGGACTAGTATAATTAGCGTACGTAATGGATATAGTACTTTCGTCACGCTGCAATGTTTTAAATTGTTTAATGCAGCGCACTCTCTTCTTCTTTATAATGCTAGAAGAATGAAGTTGTTTTGCTGCTCATATTCACACAGAGTTCTCACAAACTTCTTTCTTTATTATTTATCATGATTTCATGAATATAATATTTTGATTTGTCACATTTCCCGAAAAAAATATTTGTTTTTATGCTTTTAGATTTTGTATTTTTTTTTTAGTTTTTTAAATCCTGATCTGTTATTTTTTTTTAATTAATTTTTTTTTAACTCCAGAATAGTTTTGGGTGTGTTTTGTGTGTCAAGTTACCACAACACCATTATTATCTTGTATTATTTAATCTCAAGGAGATTGTTTGGTGTTGGTGTCTCTTGTTAATTTCACATTGTATTTTTGAAATGTACCTGCCTCCTCACAAACAAACAGTCCTTTTTGAAGGAAAACACACATAGGTCAAGTATTATTAAAAAAAAAAAACATTTATTAAGGGGTTCTAACCAAAGAAAGAGGGAAGGCAACGCTGGAGAAACTGCAGAAATTGGCGAAGCCATTGGCCCCCAGGGCACACATCAATGATTTTCAGGCAAAATTGGTGGCCTGAGGAGTCCATATATAAGGGAGTACAATCTGGTCCAGAAGTCCAAGAGATCATGAAAAGGAGCAGATGACATACATGTCCCCAGGCTGTGGTCATACAAGAGTCTGCATCTTTTGTCAGACCAGACTGAACCCAGGTCATCACTTTCTTGTCTTCCTTCCACTCTTCCTTCCACGCTGTGTCTGTGGTGTTGGAGTTGTGGCAGGAGGAGGAGGAGGATGATGCAACTCACACAGGTGGTTATTGGGTGTGATTTCGCCCCTCACCCCCTCAGTTAATGTTTTATAAAGGATTTTCTCACACATGAGGCATTGGCCCTCCTGCATGTGCTGCAGTTTGGTGGCAGACATGCAAGCAAAGGCCTCTTCACGAGGGGGGGTGGCTCTGAGGGACGCAGAAGCCTCCTGAATCAGCCTGAGTGCTGAATCCTTCACGTTACTCCCCTTCCTGGGTCTTTTGTTTGGAAGGCGGAGAGGAGGAACCTGGGATTCTGTGAGGCTCCTACTGGGCCCCGCCTCCTCCATGCTGCCACTAACCCCCGCCTCCTCCTGGCTGCCACTAACCCCCACCTCCTCCTGGCTGCCACATTCCACAGCCTCCTCCTGGCTGAGGTCTTCCTGTGTATGAAAAAGGGACATAGTTTTAGTTTTTTCTTCATCAATCACACACAATTTTCACCTCATGACTGTTGCAAATTGAATGTTAATAAATAGAAAAGACTATCATTCTGAGCCCAGCATTTTTCATTCTTGTCCCAATTATTTTTGCCCACTACTGTCTATTGATAGGTAAAACACTTTATTAAATCAGCAATTAGTGATCAATAATAACAACTAGTACACATCATTTATTTATTGACAAGAAATCTGTAGAACAATGCTATAACTGTCTCAAGCTGGGCTCCTCCTCTTCTTGGCTGGAAGTCCCAGATTGGACATCGGTAGCCTCAGCTGTGGTGGAAGATAGGGTGGAAGGTAGGGTTGAGAGGGATTCCCTGACTTCAGTCTGGTCTGTCAGAAATTGCAGTCTCTCATAGTACCACAGCCTGGGGACATAAACAGCATCTGCAGCAGCTCCTGATCTCTGGGAATACTGGACCTTCTTGCGCTCCCTAAGATATGTGCTCCTCAGGCCACCAATTTTGGCTTTTAATTAGGGGATGGTTGCCGTGGAGACCACCGGCTTCACCAACTCCAGCAGTTTCTCCAGCGCTGCCTGCCTCTTTTGTTTATGATTATAATGCGGGTGTTTGACCTGCCACAGACAGGGCAGCTTCCTGTACTTGTCTATGAACAGGGGGAGGAAGTTGTGGTCATTGAAGCCATCCATTTTATCTGCAATACACAATACAAACCCTAATGTCAGGCTAAAGTCTCCTAATCTTGTCCCAATATAGGCCTCAATCTATAAGCAGTATAGGCCCAAGTTTAAATGTTACCTTCGTTATCACGATCAGCGCTTCCGATACTCCTTCCTCACAGATCGTCTGACCGCCCCTGACGTTCTTTCTAGTCTATTCCTCTCCCATTCTCTTTCGGCGCAGTGGGGAAGAGCACATGGCGAAGACACAACAGGTGCGTGATAATTACAGCAACGAGGAGGAGGAGGAAAGCCTGGAGCCAGAAACGTCATGATCCCAGAAAAGAAGATTTAAGGCCCCCCATATGGCCTTTGTTGAGATGGTGGAGATGGTCGACATATTGAAAAGGGACGACTATGATGGGAAGTATGGACCTTACCCCAACCCAAATATGAGAAAGGCCAAGATCATGGCGAAGGTTGTGAAGAGTCTGCACAGGAATTTTGGGGTACGGCGATCCAAGGATCAACTGAGGAAGCGGTAGTCGGACCTCAAATTAAGGGAGCAAGATCAATATAGAAGGATCAGGAGAGTGCTGAGAAAAAGTAAGTAGTTGTCCTGTGTTCCTATTCTTTATTTTTCTTACGTTCGTGCTGCTCCGTGTGCTTTTCTTTACTATTGTACAGTTTAAAATGGCAACTTTTATGTTCATGGACACATTATTCGTTCGTAGGAAACATTGTTCGTTCGGCCACTAAAACACCATGTTTTGTCCAGATGCAGTCCAATACATTTTTTATGCCCTACTTCTCTTAAAATGAGTTTTTTGTCTAGATGGGTTTGTAACTAGATTGAAATGCAAACTAGATTCTGTGTAAGGAGAGGACACTCAGCAGCTGTTTATACATCTGGACGCTGGAGCACTAGTGTGGGACACCAGAACACCCTTTTTATTAGGGGACCCACACAGGTGCTCCAGTGTATACTATAGGGGTGTCTCCAACTGTGAATCTTGCACAAAACAGGTAAGTATTCAAGCTTGACAAAGGACAAAAATATTTACTCATCTTGGAACTCTGCCAAAACAGACAATTGTACCCCACTTCCAAGCAATGTTTCACATTCCTATTTCTGCCATCAAATATCTGTGCTAAGTATACCTATTTTTTTCACATAGGAGAGAAAAGACTCTGAGGACACAACTCATCAGAGGAGACCACAGAGCCCCCACCTTAGGAAGAAGGGGAAATCCCCCAAACCCAACCAGAGGAGGAGGAGGGAGACGTTATAGAAATTGTCACCACAACAGGTGAGTGTCTGCGACCACAGCCTCAGGTAAGAGATGGATGCCTGAATATTTATAATACATGATGTGGTTTTTTTTGTTTTTTTTCTTTTAGGTGATCGGGATGTTGTGGAAGAGGAATGTAATTTCACAAGTGAAAGTGCCCAGATCCTCATGCGGGGAGATAACGGGTGTAATAGGGATTTAGAAAACATAAAGCAAAACATAAATGAAGTTCAAAATAAAATAAAGAACATCATTGCTGTTTTAGGGAGAATATAAAACACCCAGAAAACCCTAAGGCCTCTTTCACAAGGGATGGATCCATGATGATCCGCCCGTTGAACATCCGCTTACTCAGTGGGGATCGCTCCGTCGATCCCCGCTGAGCAGGCAGATGACAGGTCCATGCAGCGACGGACCTATCAGAGCGCTGCCCTCCCCTATGGGGGATCGGATGATGACGGACCGTAGAGTCCATCGTCATTCGATCCGAAAAGGGATGGAATAGTAGGTTTTTTTGCTCCGTTACACTTTTTCGGATCGGAGCGGGTCGGATGTCAGCGGACATGTCACCGCTGACATCCGACGCTCCATAGAGGTCTATGGAGGGTCTGTTCAGGTCCGCCTAAAAAACTGACAGGCGGACCTGAACGGATCGTTCGAGTGAAAGGGGACTTACTTATTGCAGGTTTATTGTTGTTTTTATGACTAATTTTTGACATATTATAGAAAAGCCAAATTTTGAAGATGCACACAGTGTGTCAACATGTGCTATCTTCCATCACGGGAGATCAATGTACGCATTTTGTGGGTGCAACGCCTTCCTCAATAATAAAGTAGGTGAGAGGAAGGGGTTGCACCCACAAAACATGTCCATTGATCCCCCATGATGGCAGCTAGCACATGTTGACATTAGGCAATTTGTGCGCATCTTCATAATTTGGCTTTTCCAGGGGGGACATCACCCCATCTGCTGAATGCAATATCAAACAGTTTATAAATACTCATGTCTGATATTGCCTTCACTTTCTATAAAAGTTGAACTTTGTAAGTTCCAGAGTTGTGTATTTTTTATTGTTTAAAACATGCCTGTTTTACCCTAAAAGGCAATTTCTACATATTATTAATGTGACCTCAAAAATTGTTATACAACAAACATGTTGGTTCATTCAAAAACCCTTTTAGAAACGCACATGTGATTGTGCTTTGTTTAAAAAGATTGATAATCAACAATGTGTGGCTTCTTCTTTCAATGCTCAAAAGCATTTTTGTAGTATTAAGTTGTTGTTTTCAGTGACAATGGGGGTTATTTACTAAAGGCAACTCCACATTGCACTGCAAGTGCAGTCTCAAGTGCACTTGTAGTGCAAAGTGTATTTTCCTTTAGTAAATAACACCCAACAGTGCTTTCTCATTTTACACAATCACACCATTTTCAGGACTCCCCAAATTTCGGTCATGGTCATCTAAAAGAAAGCCAAGCAGTAAATCAAAGCAAATACTGTATTTATCGGCGTATAACACGCACTTTTTTCCCCTTAAAATCAGGGGAAAATCGTGGGTGCGTGTTATACGCCAATCCCCACTCTCTGTGTGCCAAAAAACAGCGAGCGCCGTGAAAAAAAAACGAGCGCCGACGGGAAAAAATGAGCGCCGCCGAAAAAGACCGAGCCGAGTGCTCGGCTCCACTAGCAGTCACGCCGTCACCCCTCACTGCTGAGGATGAGAAGCGAGCGCTTCCGAAAAAGACTGAGCCGAGTATACTGTGTACTCGGCTCGGCTCCGCTCGCAGTCCCGCCCAGCTTATTTGATGGACATAACACTCCGTCCAATGGCAGGACTGGGCGGGACTGCGAGCCGAGCCGAGTACACAGTATACTCGGCTCGGTCTTTTTCGGAAGCGCTCGCTTCTCTTCCTCAGCAGGGAGGCGGGGCGGCATGACGAGCGGCAGATTTAAAAGGCGCAAACAGCACACGGCATTGGGCAAGGCTGCACTGGGCAAGGCTGCACTGGGCAAGGCTGCACTAGGCAAGACTGCACTGGGCAAGGCTACATTGGGCAAGGCTGCACTGGGCAAGACTGCACTGGGCAAGACTGCACTGGGCAAGGCTGCACTGGGCAAGGCTGCATATGACTAAGGGCAAGGCTGCTTATGACAATGGGCAAGGCTGAAAATGGCACTTAGCAAGGCTGCAAACGGCACTGGGCAAGCTGCAAATGGACACTGATCATTCTGCAATGATGGACAAGGCTACAGATGAACACTGATGAGGCTGCATTGATGGGCATTTAAATGTAAGTTTTTTTTCCTTAAACTTCCCTCCTAAAAGTTTTTTTCCTTAAAATGCCCTCCTAAACTTGGGGTGCGTGTTATACGCTGGCGCGTGTTATACGCCGATAAATACGGTATTTGTTCAGTTTAAAATATATTTTTATTTAAAAAATGTCTCAGACATTGTCTGGCATATCGATGGCCTCCCTACCTGCAAAGTATTCCATGTATCTTAGATGGACCTCATGGGCACTCTGGGGGGACAAGCCAGGACGGTCAGCTTCAAGCGCCGTCAGGATTGGTTCATTAATATGAATTCTGGCCTCAGGCCCAACTGAGCCAGCATAGTTCACAGAATTTCTCCTTAAAAAATTGTGGAGAACACAGCAAGCCAGGATGATGTGATTGAGTTTATATTCCGCCATGTGTATGGGTGTAAGAAGTAAGCGGAACCGGCTGGCCATTATTCCAAACATGTTCTCCACCACTCTTCTGGCTCTGGCCAGCTGGTAATTAAAAACCCTCTGGTCCGGGGTGAGGGTCCTCATAGGGAATGGCTGACTAAGATGGTCCCCCAGTGCAAACGCTTCATCCGCAACAAAGACAAATGGGAGTCCTTCCGCATTGTCTTCTGGAGGTGGCAAGCCCAAGCTGCCATTCTGGAGATGCATGTAGAACTCTGTGTGGGCGATGACTCCACCATCTGACATCCGGTCATTCTTCCCCACGTCCACATACAGGAACTCGTATGTAGCCGACACCACCGCCAACATCACAATACTATTGAACCCCTTGTAATTATAATAGTATGACCCTGAGTTTGGGGGGTGGGACGATGTGGACGTGTTTCCCATCAATTGCCCCGACGCAGTTGGGAAAGTCCCACCGCTGGGCAAAGTTTGAGGCCACAGTCTGCCATTCCTGTGGGTTGAAAGGAAACTGTGGAGTCAAACAAGAAAAAAAATTTTAATCATTTTGCACATAAACATTGAAAGCAGATTAGACACAAACATTCTTGGCCAACATCAGTATAACATTTATTTTAGGGAGTATTTAAAGACAAAGGTATAGGGTCCACCTATCAGATTCCTCACCCCCTCTCTTGGGCCATTTAAAATATTTTAGGGGGGGGAGATGTTTTGGACAGGTAACTCTCTCTACTTCATTGAGAGATGAATGCCTAAATAATGTGTATTACTTTAGCCAGCCCCTCCTTACTTACACTATTGGCAGCCCACTGGACAGGTAAGAAGTGTCATAATACAAAGATATAAATACACACTGTACACATTTTAGCACATTTTTACATTCTGCTATTACCTATCAAGATAATTTTTATTTATTTATTTTATTTATTTATTTCAGTTACTTATATAGTGCCGTCAATTTACGCAGCGCTTTACATATACATTGTACAATCACATCAGTCCCTACCCTCAAGGAGCTTACAATCTAAGGTCCCTAACTCACATTCATACATACTGGGGACAATTAGAGAGGATCCAATTAACCTACGAGCATGTCTTTGGAGTGTGGGAGGAAACCGGAGTACCCGGAGGAAACCCACGCAGGCACAGGGAGAACATGCAAACTCCAGGCAGGTAGTGTGTGTGGTTGGGATTTGCACCAGCGACCCTTCTTACTGCTAGGCGAGAGTGCTATCCACTACACCACTGTGCCACCCGTAATAATAATAAATAATAATAGGATACAAAAACTTTTAGCTTTACCATTTGAAAGTATTCAGGCAGGCCCTTGCACTACATGCTTTGGGGAATTCATCCATAAATCTGACCACAAAAGAGGTGGGTATATAGTGTGTATGGGTTGGGCAAAGTCAGCAGATAGAGGATTTGTATCAGCTGACTTAGCAGTAGGGGGGGGGGGGGAGGGTTCCAAATGATTTGGGACCCAAAAAAAAACTTCTGGCACTCTGCCTGAATTTAAAGAACAAATCACATTTTTACACATTTTAGCGGGTATTTAGGGTAAAGCACCACTATGGAGCTGACAAAATTACATTAAGTGACTAGACGAGGTGGATATAGGCCTAGGAAAGCATGCTGGAGAGGTAAGTGAAGGCAAATATGTATGAAGGACAAAAATTTTTTTTTTTTAAATCCAGCATGCATGAGGACAAAGGGGACATTCACAGCATATTACAATCATGGTAATTAGAGAATGATGAAACACATACAATATATTATCAAACATTAAATACAATGAAATGTGATGTTAAAGGATAAAAATCTTACCTTAATATACTCCTTTTGCAGGACCTGAATGATGGCAGAACATGTCTCCGGGATAATGATCCCCAGAGCCTGGGGGGAGATGCCTGTCGAGAACTTGAGGTCCTGCAGGCTTCTCCCCGTCGCCAAGTACCACAACGTGGCGACTAGCCTCTTCTCCGCAGTGATGGCTTGCCGCATGCAGGTATCCTGCCTGCTGATATAAGGGGTCAGCAAAGCCAACAAACGGTGAAAGTCATCCGGAGAAAGTTCCTGAAATCGTCAGGATTATTCTCACGGATCTCACGGAGCAAAGGCATGTGACAGAATTGGTCACGCTGGAGCAACCAATTCTTGGTCCATGAACTCCTCCTCGCCCTGTTCATGGACTGGGCTTGTGTAAAAGTAAGAACCCCAACACCAAGCCCCCACACAGCACGAACTGTACGATGAGTACGTACACGCAACATGGCTAGAAAACGGGCGGCTGGTCAGAACGAAGTAACAGAACGCACTGAAGAACAGTAATGCCTGTGAAGAGCGACCTGAAAATCAGTAACGAACGGACAAGAACACAATAAAAAATCAATGGGAACTCACTGCACGCACTGAAGAACAGATACAAACCCACAAGCACAAACTGAACACCAGAAATACGATCTGAAAACCACGAGTCTGAAAAAACACGAATCGTCTCTCATCAAACTTTTACTAACACAAGATTAGCAAAAGGAGCCCTAAGGGTACCGCGCTTGGTATTGAACTGCCCTTTTATAGTCTCGTCGTACGTGGTGTACGTCACCGCGTTCTTGACGTTCGGAAATTCTGACAACTTTGTGCGACCGTGTGCATGCAAGACAAGTTTGAGCCAACATCCGTCTGAAAAAAACGATGGATTTTGTTGTCGGAATGTCCGATCAATGTCCGACAGTGTGTACAGGGCATTACTGTAACTCAGGGCTTTTTTTTCTCAGAAAATAGGTGCAGGAACTCCGTCCTTCTGAGTCACCCTTCGTCTCTGCACCCTACCCACCTCTGAGCACTGTCTCTTGGCTCCAACCCCTATCCACTTCCCAAAATTGTCCCTTTTAGAGAATACAAAACCAAGTATCATTTTGTGCTACTAAGTAATTTGTATGGAATTTGATAGACCCCACCCCAGCAACAGTAGACCTTCCAGCAACAATAGATCACCACACAACAACAGACCTTCCCCCGCAAAACATAATACCACCCCAACAACAATAGACCCCACCAGCAACAACAGATCTTCCAGCAGCCAGCAACAGTAGACCTCTCCGTCAATAGTAGATCTTTCCCGGCAACAGTAGACCCCCTGCTAGCAAATCTGAATGGTTGCAGTGTGGTACTGTTTATACATTTGTCATTAACAGCCTTTGTGCATAGTTGCCAACATTCTAAAAAAGTTTATAGGGACACTTTTTTGTCTGTAGTCTGTATAAGGAGTGTGAAAAATGCAGCGCACGTAGTGCACCGTGGTTAAAAATGGGCGTGGGTTAAACAATGATAAATATTGGGCATGGCTTAAAGGTTGTGTGGTTAGAGTCATGATACGAGACCGCAGACATGATACAAGGCATGGCCAGAGACCGCAGACATGATACAAAGCATTGCCAGAGACCGCAGACATGATACAAGGCATGGCCACAGACCGCAGACATGATACAAGGCATGGCCAGAGACCACAGACCTGATACAAGGCATGTCCCGAGACCGCAAACGTGAGACAAGGCATGGCCAGAGACCGCAGACATGAGACAAGGCATGGCCAGGGACCGCAGACGTGATACAAGGCATGGCCAAAGACCACAGACATGATACAAGGCATGACCAGAGACCGCAGACATGATACAAGGCATGGGCAGAGACTGCAGACAAGGCATGTGTGATAGACTCACCCGGGACAATGGCTTTTGGAGGGGACAGAATGCCGGCCTCTTGCTTACCGACTATGGGCCCTGGCATTTGAGGGAGCTACAACCATTTAGGAAGATATTCTGTTGTGTAATGCAAAAGAACATTATTAAGGAGGCCATGATGGTCTCTGCCAGCTTGGGACTCAGTGGACAGATGTGAAAGGAACGCTGATTAATGAGATCTGGAACACCCGGGTCTTTCACCCAATAGTTTATTGTCTCATTTTGTTGTGTACTTTGCTGGGTTGTTTGGGGTGTGGCTGTATTCCAATGTTCTATTGTGTCTGCCTTGGATATTATGGGATGTGTATGTAGATTAGCTGGGAGATTACATAGTTACATAGTAGGTGAGGTTGAAAAAAGAAACAAGTCCATCAAGTCCAACCTATGTGTGTGATTATGTGTCAGTATTACATTATATATCCCTGTATGTTGCGGTCATTCAGGTGCTTATCTAATAGTTTCTTGAAGCTATCAATGCTCCCTGCTGAGACCACCGCCTGTGGAAGGGAATTCCACATCCTTGCCGCTCTTACAGTAAAGAACCCTCTACGTTGTTTAAGGTTAAACCTCTTTTCTTCTATTTTTAATGAGTGGCCATGAGTCTTGCTAAATTCTCTTCTGCGAAAAAGTTTTATCCCTATTGTGAGGTCACCAGTACGGTATTTGTAAATTGAATCATATCCCTTCTCAAGTGTCTCTTCTCCAGAGAGAATAAGTTCAGTGCTCGCAACCTTTCCTCATAACTAAGATCCTCCAGACCCTTTATTAGCTTTGTTGCCCTTCTTTGTACTCACTCCATTTCCAGTACATCCTTCCTGAGGACTGGTGCCCAGAACTGGACAGCATACTCCAGGTGCGGCCGGACCAGAGCCTTGTAGAGTGGGAGAATTATCGTTTTATCTCTGGAGTTGATCCCCCTTTTAATGCATGCCAATATTCTGTTTGCTTTGTTAGTAGCAGCTTGGCATTGCATACCATTGCTGAGCCTATCATCTACTAGGACCCCCAGGTCCTTTTCCATCCTAGATTTCCCCAGAAGTTCTCCCCCCAGTGTATAGATTACATTCATATTTTTGCCACCTAAATGCATTATTTTACATTTTTCTACATTGAACCTCATTTGCCATGTAGTCGCCCACCCCATTAATTTGTTCAGGTCTTTTTGCAAGGTTTCCACATCCTGCGGAGAAGTTATTGCCCTGCTTAGCTTAGTATCATCTGTTTATCCCATCCTCCAGATCGTTTATGAACAAATTAAATAGGATTGGTCCCAGCACAGAACCCTGGGGAACCCCACTACCCACCCCTGACCATTCTGAGTACTCCCCATTTATCACCACCCTCTGAACTGCTCCCTGGTAGCCAGTTTTCAATCCATGTACTCCCCCTATGGTCCATGCCAACGGACCTTATTTTGTACAGTAAACGTTTATGGGGAACTGTGTCAAATGCTTTTGCAAAATCCAGATACACCACGTCTACGGGCCTTCCTTTATCTAGATGGCAACTCACCTCCTCATAGAAGGTTAATAGATTGGTTTAGCAAGAACGATTCTTCATGATTCCATGCTGATTACCGCTAATGATACCGTTCTTATTACTAAAATCTTGTATATAGTCCCTTATCATCCCCTCCAAGAGTTTACATACTATTGATGTTAAGCTAACTGGTCTGTAATTCCCAGGGATGTATTTTGGGCCCTTTTTAAATATTGGTGCTACATTGGCTTTTCTCCAATCAGCTGGTACCATTCCAGTCAGTAGACTATCTGTAAAAATTAGGAACAACGGTCTGGCAATCGATTGAGTTCCCTCAGTACCCTCGGATGCAAGCCATCTGGTCCCGGTGATTTAATAATGTTCAGTTTCTCAAGTCTAATTTTAATTCTCTCCTCTGTTAACCATGGAGGTGCTTCCTGTGTTGTGTCATGAGGATAAACACTGCAGTTTTGGTTACTGAAGCCCCCCGATTCACTCGTGAAGACTGAGGAGAAGAATAAATTCAATACCTTCACCATCTCATCTCCCCATCCTTTGTAACCAGATGTCCTTCCTCATTCTTTATGGGGCCAATATGGTTAGTCCTCCCTTTTTTACTGTTTACATACTTAAAGAATTTCTTGGGATTTTTGTTTGCTCTCCTCCACTATGTGTCTTTCATGTTCTATCTTAGCTGTCCTAATTGCACCCTTACATTTCTTGTTGCTTTCTTTATAAAGTCTGAATGCTGAGGATGATCCCTCAACCTTGTATTTTTTGAAGGCCTTCTCCTTTGCTTTTATATGCATTTTTACATTGTAGTTAAGCCATTCTGGACTTTTATTCGCTCTTTTAAATTTATTACCCAATGGGATACATTGGCTAATGCCCTTATTTAATATGCTCTTAAAGCAAACCCATCTCTCCTCCGTATTCTTTGTTCCTAATATTTTATCCCAATTTATGGCTTTTAGCAAGGTTTGTAGTTTAGGGAAGTTGGCTCTTTTGAAATTCAGTGACTTTGTATTCCCTTTATGTTTCCTATTTGTGTGATTTATACTGAAACTAATTGACCTGTGACCGCTGTTACCTAAATTGCCCCGTATTTCCACATCCGTGATCAGGTCTATATTGTTGGTAATCAGTAGATCCAGTAATGTTTTATTTCTAGTTGGTGCGTCTACCATCTGACCCATAAAATTGTCCTGCAAGACATTAAGGAACTGGCGAGCCTTAAATGAATGCGCGGTTCCCTCCGCCCAGTCTATGTCTGGATAATTAAAATCCCCCATTATGAGAACACTTCCCAGCCTTGCTGCTAATCCAAATTGTGATAGGAGATCTGTCTCCACTTCCTCCCTCAGGTTAGGGGACCTATAGCATACTCCCAGTATTATTTTCCCCTTAGCTTCATCCCTTTGGAGCTCTACCCATAAGGATTCCACCTCCTCTCTAGCTCCCTCAGTGATGTCATCTCTCACATTCACTTGTACATTATTCTTGATATATAGGCATACCCCTCCCCCTTTTTTACCTTCTCTATCCTTGCGGTATAGGGTATACCCTTGAATGTTTGCCTGCCAATCATGAGAGCTGTTGAACCAGGTCTCTGAAATTCCCACAAAATCCAAATCCTCCTCGTACAACAGTATCTCTAGTTCACCCATCTTGTCCGCCATGCTCCTGGCATTGGTGAACATGCCACATAGTTTAGACCGGTCGCATATTGTCCTCGTATTGGGTGTTTCAAGATTGCAACTAGGACTTGCTACTATACTCACCTTGTGTTTTTGTGCTTTGGTTAACCTACCACTAATGCACCCAATACTACCCTCTGGAATATCTTCCGCGCTGGCTATCTCTGCCTCTGGACCCTCCCCCCCATCTCCTAGTTTAAAAACCCCTTTAACTTTTTGGCCATCTTCATTCCCAGCAGATCTGCACCCTCCTCATTTAGGTGCAGTCCGTCCCTTCTATAGTACCAGTTACCGACTGAGAAGTCAGCCCAGTCCTCCAGGAACGCAAACCCCTCCTTACTACAACAGCTCTTCAGCCACTTGTTTACTTCCCTAATCTCCCTCTACCTTTCTGGTGTGGCTCGATGTACCGGTAGTATTCCTGAGAATACTACCTTGGAGGTCCTTTTCCTCAATTTAGCTCCTAAGTCCCTAAAATCGTTATTTAGGACACTCCATCTGCCTCTGACTTTGTCATTGGTGCCAACGTGCACCATGACAGCCAGGTCTTAACCAGCCCCTCCCAGTAATCTGTCCACAAGATCCGTGATGTGCCGAACCCAAGCGCCCGGTAGACAACATACTGTTCGGCGCTTCAGGTCTTGGTTACAGATTGCCCTCTCTGTCCTTCTAAGAATTGAGTCCCCTACCACCAGAATCTGTCTTTCCTTTCCCTTTGCTGCCCCCCCACTCTCACTGGAGGAGTTCTTCCCCTGGCAGCTAGGAGAGTCCTTCAGCTCCAGCAGTGCTGGTCCCTGACTGGTTTCAGCAATGTCACTCAATGGAGCGTACCTATTGGGATGCTCCAGTCCTGGATCGGCCTCCCTGGCACTTCCCCCTCTACCCCTCCTGACTGTCACCCATCTACTCTTTGCTAATGCCTGCACCTCTTTGTCGCAACCCACCTCTGTGCTGGCCCCTGCCGGCACCTGCCGTGTACATTCCTGGCTCTCCTTTAGTATGGAGGGACTTCTCAGTGCTGACAGTTGCTTCCCCAGATTCAGAACCTGGGCTTCCAGGGAAACAATGTGCTTACATTTTGCACAGCAGTATTCGCCCTCGATCGGATGATCAAGGAACACATACATGCAGCAAGATGTACAAAGAGTCGCCTCTCCACACCTGCCGGGCATCGTACCTATTAAATTTAGTGAGGATTGGGGATTTTACCCTGTCCAAATTACCTAACACCTAGCTTCCTGGCACTAATACTCAAGACAATACACAGGTACACAACAAGACAATACACAGGTACTCACAGACCTACATTTCGGTGGGGGCGAATTTCTCCAACAGCTCTCACTGCTAACTTGACAGTTCACGCCGCCTGAAATGCAAAGGGGGGGGGGGGGATTGTCCAGAGTATTACCTGTGTACCTGTGTTTTCAATAAACAGTCCATGTTCAGCAACCAAACGAGTATTGTCTTGTTTTTTTGGTTGCTAGCAGCGGTTGGAATATCTGATATCTATATTCAGACTGGGAGGAAGTGGTGCGTGACGAAAGCACTCAAGCGGAGTGTGGGACGTTCCGTTACAGAATGGCCAGAGACCGCAGACATGATACAAGGCATGGCCAGAGACCGCAGACATGATACAAGGCATGGCCAGAGACCGCAGACATGATACAAGGCATAGCCAGAGACCGCAGACATGATACAAGGCATGGCCAGAGACGGCAGACATGATACAAGGCATGGCCAGAGATGGCAGACATGATACAAGGCATGGCCAGAGACCGCAGACATGATACAAGGCATGGCCAGAGACCGCAGACATGATACAAGGCATGGCCAGAGACCGCAGACATGATACAAGGCATGGCCAGAGACCGCAGACATGATACAAGGCATGTCCCGAGAGCGCAGTCATGATACAAGGCATGTCCCAAGACCGCAGTCATGATACAAGGCATGTCCCGAGACAGCAGACATGATACATGGCATGTCCCGAGACCACGGACATGATACACGGCATGTCCCGAGACCGTAGACACGATACACGGCATGTCCCGAGACCGTAGAAACGATACACGGCATGGCCAGAGACCGTAGACACGATACAATTCATGGCCAGAGATCCCAGACATGATATAAGGCATGGCCAGAGATCCCAGACATGATACAAGGCATGTCCAGAGAGCCTAGACATGATACAGGAGAGAAAGACAGAGAGAGATAGAGATTCCCTGAATACCTGCTGCTCGCCCCCCTCCCTCACAAACAAACCCCCCAGAGACAAAGAGCCAACCTATCATGGTTTTACATAGACTTTTAAATGCAGAGTCCAAACTGCAGGGTACACACATACCTCTGCTTGGATGCACACATGCTGCAGTTAAGCTTAGGTTGGGCAGCCATATTCTTTTTCACCTCTTCGTGGCTGGCCACGCCCCCTCTCCAAGTCCCGGACAATTAGTGAGAGGCAAGAAATCCTCCCCACATGCTAATTCGTTGGAGAGGAGGAGGCAGGGGGAGGATCTGAGGAATCAGTCTTTTTAACCTTTGTGTTACCCTGGCGCTGCAGCCGGGTTTTGCAATGCAGAGTCTAGGCTGACTGCTGCCCGGGTAATAGTTAATTTTCGCCGGGACAAAAAGACTCCACGGGAAATTGGTCAGTTTCACGGGAATGTCCCGGGAAATCCGTGACTGTTGGCAGCAATGTTTGTGTAGTGACTAATGTACATAGATACTGTATGTTTTACAGATCTGTATTTTTAAACTTTACATGTGAGTGGAATTGTTGGGCTTAGTTTTTAATTCATTGTATAATATTGGAGCAGGCAGCAATCAGATTACATTTATAACCTCTTTTTTATATGTTTTATCTACACTTTAAAGATGTACTATATGCTAAATGTTTTATCCACATTTTAGACCCCTTTCACACTGCCGTGGTGCGGGCACTAGCGGTAAAGCGCCGCTAGTTTTAGAAGGGGTTAAAAAGGGGTTAAAAGCGCCCGCTTAGCGCAGCTTTCAAATCGCTTTTAAAGGCGCTTTGAAAGCGTCACCCATTAGTTTCAATGGGCAGGGGTGGTGGAGGAGTGGTGTATACACCGCTCCCGTACCGCCCCAAAGATGCTGCTTGCAGAACTTTTTTTCCTGTCCAGCAAGCGCACTGCCCCAGTGTTAAAGCACTCTTTTTTTTACACTGGGGCTGCAGAAGATGCCTGTAAAGCGCCCCAGTGTGAAAGGGGTCTTAAAGATGCACTACAGTATATTGCCGACAACACAAAAATAAGCAAGGCAATAGCATCACAGCAGGATATAGAAACTTTACAAGAGGACCTGAATAAATTAATGGAGTGTGCTACTAGATGGCAAATTAATTTTAACACTGGTATATGTAAGGTAATGCACTTGGGGTTAAAAATATAAACACAAGTTACTCACTAGGGGGAGTACCCCTAGTGGATTCCAGGATGGAGAAAGATCTAAGGGTCCTAGTAGATGACAGACTGAGCAATCGCATGCAATGTCAAGCTGCAGCAAGCAAAGCCAGCAGAATATTCACATGCATTAACCACTTGCCGACCGGCTCACGCCGATATACATTGCCAAAGTGACACGTTCCCGTGAATCACCGTATGGGTACGTCGGCTCCTTTAAGAGCCGCCGGAGGCGTGCTCCCGCAGCATGGCGGGGGACCCGATGCGTGTGGCTGGCGGGTGCGATCGCCGCCGGCCACCTGCGATTACGGGAACGAGAGCTAGAACGGGGATTTGTGTGTGTAAACACACAAATCCCTGTTCTGTCAGGGGAGAGGAGACATATTGTTTATTCCTACTAAGTAGGAGAAGCGATATATCTCCTCCCCCACTCCTATCCCCATACAGTAAGAAACACTCACTAGGGAACACAGTTAGCCCCTTGATCGCCCCCTAGTGTTAACCCCTTCCCTGCCAGTGATATTTACACATCAGTGCAAAATCGCTATACAAATGTCAGTGGTCCCAAAAATGTGTCAAAAGTGTCTGATCTGTCCACCACAATGTCGCAGTACCACTAAAAATTGCAGATCACCGCCATTACTAGTAAAAAAAATGTAAAAAATAAAAATGCCATAAATCTTTCCCATAGTTTGTAGACGCTATAACTTTTGCACAAACGAATCAATATACGCTTATTGCGATTTTTTTTTTTTTTTTTTACCAAAAATATGTAGAAGAATTTATATTGGCCTAAACTAATGAAGAAATTTAAAAAAAAAAAACATTTTTGGGGATATTTATTATAGCAAAAAGTAAAAAATAGTTTTTTTTTTCAAAATTGTTGCTCTTTTTTTGTTTATAGCACAAAAAATAAAAACCACAGAGGTGATCAAATACCACCAAAAGAAAGCTCTATTTGTGGGGAAAAAAAGGACGTAAATGTTGTTTGGGTGTATCTTTGCACGACCGTGCAATTGTCTGTTAAAAGGACGCAGTGCCGTATCGCAAAAAATGGCCTGGTCATTAAAGTGGTGTTCCATCCAAAAAAAAAAAAAAAATGCATGAATGTGCCTAAAAAAAAAACTAAAAAAAAACATTTGGAAATTCTTTTTTTAACTCACCTCTAAATACCTGTCAGAGGGGGGCAGGGCCAGTTATTTAAGAACTGTTATTTAAGAACAGTTATTTAAGAACTGTCAGACGAGGAGCGCCGTCACACAGCGGGAGCCTCCCTCCATGCCAGCATGGGTTGCGGAGCGGCCCGGAGAAGAAAATGAAGAAGAGAAGAAGAGAAGAGCGGGAGCCTCCCCCCCATGCCATGGGTGCGGAGCGGCCCGAGGAGAAGAAGATAGAAGACGCCGCGGAGGAGATGCTGGACGAGAACGCCGGAGGAAGCACCAGAAGAGCCAGAAGAACCAGAAGATGAAGGAAGATAGAAGAAAGAAGAAGCATTTAAATAAAGGAATTGTCAAAAACTGTCTCTTGTCATTTTTAACATTTTTGACAGTTTTTTTGTGAAATGGTAGGGGTAAGTACCCCCTTACCATTTCACACAGGGGGGGGCGGGATCTGGGGGTCCCCTTGTTAAAGGGGGCTTCCAGATTCCGATAAACCCCCCGCCCGCAGACCCCCACAACCACCGGCCAGGGTTGTGGGGATGAGGCCCTTGTCCTCATCAACATGGGGACAAGGTGTTTTGGGGGGCTACCCCAAAGCACCCTCCCAATGTTGAGAGCATGTGGCCTGGTACGGTTCAGGAGGGGGGGCGCACTCTCGTCCCCCCCTCTTTTCCTGCGGCCTGCCAGGTTGCATGCTCGGATAAGGGTCTGGTATGGATTTTTGGGGGGACCCCACGCCGTTTTTTTTTTTTTTTTGGCGCGGGGTTCCCCTTAAAATCCATACCAGACCTGAAGGGTCTGGTATGGAATTTAGGGGGAACCCCACGTCATTTTTTAAAAAAAAATTTGGCCGGGGTTCCCCTTAATATCCATACCAGACCTGAAGGGCCTGGTATGGAATTTAGGAGGACTCCCACGTCATTTTTTTTTTTAAATTTTGGTTCGGGGTTCCCCTTTGGGGAATTCCCATGCCGTTTTTATCAATGAACTTCTATGTGTATTGTCGGCAATGCAATAGCCGCGGGTAGTTTTAAATGAGTTTTTTCCTTCAAAATGTCATTTTGCTGTCAGACTGTTCTAAACACAGGAAACATGCGCCCCTTTACAGGCATACTATAGACACCCCCCAGGTACGAAATTTAAAGGGATATTACACTTTTATTGTTTGACTTTAAGCATTATTAAAATCACTGCTCCTGAAAAAACGGCCGTTTTTAAAACTTTTTTTTGCATTGATCCATGTCCCCTGGGGCAGGACCCAGGTCCCCAAACACTTTTTATGACAACTTGCATATTAGCCTTTAAAATTAGCACTTTTGATTTCTCCCATAGACTTTTAAAGGGTGTTCCGCGGCATTCGAATTTGCCGCTAACACCCCAAATTGTTCGCTGTTCGGTGAACTTGCGAACAGCCAATGTTCGAGTCGAACATGAGTTCGACTCGAACTCGAAGCTCATCCCTAATGGTTAGTTTTAAAAGACTCTTGGATGTGCATCTTAGCAAAAAGAATATACAGGGATATATGGGAAATGATTTACACTCACAAACACAGGTTGAACTGGATGGACTATAGACTTTATTCAACCTTACCAACTATGTAAAATGAAAACACAGCTTATGTGACAATGATCACTATTGGAGGGATAAAAAAATATTTATATAGTGCCAGCATAGTCTTTGGTGTCACAGTATCAGAAAATCACAACAATAATAAAAAGAAACTGGATAATTGTGTCAGTGTAGAGGTATCATCACCAATTTCATTTACAAACAATTATACAGTATATTGAATACACTAGCCATGCTTTAATCTACCTTTATCCTCCGATCAATAAAATATTACAATATTACAGATTTACATATAAATAATCTGCTCGTAGTTTGAAATAAATGTGTTGGCAGGGTGGACATCCTAGTAATACAATTAATTGAAGAAAGAAAATACTGTATTTATTGGCGTATAACACTCACTTTTTCACCATGAAAATCGGGTGCAAATAGTGCGTGTGTGTTATACGCCAATACTTCAATTTTAGCTGCCTCGGAGGGGACAGGGAGGGGGTGGGACGAGCGCCGTCAGGTTACATACAGTGAGAATCTTCTGTTTACTTGGCGGCCTCTGTAATAAGTCCCGTCTCCTGGGCTGCCATTGGACTACTGTTTTGTCTATCATAGGAGATTCTCACTGTATGTAATCTGTCGGCGCTCGTCCCGCCCCCCTCCCTGTATCCTCTAGGCTGCAGATGGGCATCGATCAGTCTGCACTGATGGCATTGGCGAGACTGCTGCATTGAAGGTAATGGTGAGGCTGATGCATTGATGGCAATGGTGAGGCTGCTGCATTGATGGCAATGGTGAGGCTGCTACATTGATGGCAATGGTGAGGCTGCTGCATTGATGGCACTTGTGAGGCTGCAGATGGGCATTGATCAGGCTGCATTGATGGCAATGGTGAGGCTGCAGATGGGCACTGACCCTTATTTTGCTTCAAAGTTCCTTATTTAAAATTTAAGTTTTTTTTCCTGAAACTTCCCTCTTAAAATGAATGTGCGTGTTATACGCCTGTGCGTGTTATACACCGATAAATACGGTAACTGCCAATAATTTAATGGCCATTGCTATTTTTTGCTTAAAACCTAAGTGCAACCAAAAACAAGAGCAAAAAAGTCAGCACAAGAGATGTATCAGTCATAAGGTGGGGTGTGTGCCTTGTGCCCATCCTTTCTGTCCAGCTTCTCCATTCATAGAAGCCACACTACAGCTTCTATGAATGGAAAGCAATCTGTGAATGGAGGATGGGCAGATGATAGCTCTGCCTTCCCATTCAAAGATCCTGTTTTATTCATACAAGCTGGGGTATGGCTTTTATGAATGGAGCTGCTAGGTGTAAAGGATGGGTATAGTCAGGCTGTCTTGAAGAGAGCATGTTGTAGGAAGATTACAGGGTGGAGGGAGATTTTCAATAACAGAAGAGGGATCAGCACAAGAGCCACATCTTAAGTTATGTCCTTTGTACTGTTTTCTCTGTTTCTGGTGTTGGCCGTGCTTTAAAGTGGATGTAAACCTAATTCATAAAATTTGAGCTGGGCACATATATCTGTAGTGTTCTTATCTCTCTTCAAAGCACTAAGTCCTGTGACTTTCTCCTGCTCTGTTCTTCTGTTATCAGCATTATAACTTATGACAAAATCTCCGACACATGAGATAAAAACAGCCTGAATTTTGTGACAGGGTGGGAAGTTTATATAGATTAGCAGAAAGCTGCTCTACTTACAGCACAGCTCTGAAAGTCTCTGCCTATGTGGGGGGGTGTGCCTTTCCTCCATTCATCTGTCTCCCAGTGTAATCCAACACTACACTGCTACTGCTGAATGAAGAAGTGAAAATTCTCACACGATGTGTACTTTCTAAACAGTATATAAAGCTGAAGACAGCAGATAAGCACGTAAAACATTTTTGTAGTGAGATTTGTTTCATCCCTGTGTATCATCTGTGGCTGTTCACTTCACTGGGTATATGCGTGGGTTTACATCCACTTTAAAGGTGCAGGGTTGAACTGTCATGGTGACCCTAACTTTACACACCTATTTTTACAATTCAGTAATAGCTATTCCTTAATGATCATTGTCACATATACACTTTACTGGAAAATCAATACTCATGAAAAGTTCTTGTTCTCGTTTATATTGTATGTGACACTGGTTTGCAAATTTCAGCCTAGCTTTTACTATAAACAAAGAGTTAGACTGACACCTCTTTACACATTCTCCACCCCTTCCTCAGTATCTCCTTCTGTCAAGAGTCAGGTTGGAATGAAAAGGAGGGTTTGAAACTGTTGTGAATGTGCCACTCATGGTGATTTTTTTGTTCCCCTCCCTAAAAGGTGGATTCTCTTCTTGTGTCTTCCTCCGTCTGGCAAGACGCTGAGTCTCCGACATGTCCCTTTCACCAAGAGCATGTGTGCTTGTTTTTTTTTCCATCTTCCTGTTGTGTATCAACATCCATGCGCTGGATTTACCTAAAGACTGTAAGTAAACCACATACTCCCTCCTCCTCTGTGTGCTTTATTCATAACCACTGTAATTTTAAGCCGTGCCTAATTGCTAGCCATCTGTATATACTACCATTTCTCAATGTAAATGGTTTCTTGGTTATAAAATGAATATATTTGTCCTCAGCCACTAGTATATTTACTGCCATAGCATGCAGCTGTCTGTTTACTGAGGGTGTTAAGCCGTAAGCCATAATAGTGCTTTGCTTCAGCACAATGAACAGCTCCTCGGGAAGGTAGCAGCTGTATAGTTAGGCAGGCTTTCACGCCTCAGTGAATTTCTGGTTACATCTTACTAGCTGGCTGGAGTTTTATGATTAGTAAATTAACTGTTTAGGTATATGTAATGTCACTAAAGTACATTTTAACATGTTAATGTAGTTTTAAAGGTAATTTTCAATATTTTTAAATATGCACATTTTATTAAAAAAATACCTTGAAGGTCCTTGTTTTGGCACTTCTGGTTATAGGGTGAAAACTCTCTTTGTCTCCTGATTGTGTTCCTGTCAGGAAAATGATATGCAGCCATCACTGGGCACTTGCATGTACACGTGAAGATGTCACAAAGAAGCTGCAGGAAATCAGCAACACTAAGATGGGGATTAAGGTGTAAACAAGTATTTTATTAAGAAAAAACAGCAGTGGTTTATGATACACAGCACCTCAACTAACGTAAGTCTCGATTCACACATATGCTATGCAGGAACCAGTGCGATTCCTAGGCAGGTTCCCGCATCGCATCTAACTTGCAGGCAGTTCACATTGCTCTCTGCGAACCACTGTGGGTGTCAATAGAATGTTAATGACACCCCCACATTGGTTCACAGAACGCAGTGCAAACTGTGGAATTGGATCGCATGGGTGTGAAAACCCATGTGATCCATTTCCAGAGCAGACCAAAAGGTGCGGATGCGATGTGATTTCAGCCATACAAATTGTAGGGCTGAATTTGCATCGCACGGACATTGCACAGCAATGCATAACCCTTGAAATTTTCCACATTTTGTCATGTTACAATCAAAAACGTAATGTATTTTATTGGGATTTTATGTGATAGACCAACACAAAGTGGCACATAATTGTAAAGTGGAAGGAAAATGATAACGGTTTTTCAAAAATTTTTACAAATAAATATCTGAAAAGAGTCCACCTGTGTGTAATTTAATTTCAGTATGAATACAGTTGTTCTGTGAAGCCCTCAGAAGTTTGTTAGAGAACCTTAGTGAACAAACAGCATCATGAAGGCCAAAGAAAACACCAGACAGGTCAGGAATAAAGTTGTGGAGAAGTTTAAAGCAGGGTTAGGTTATTAAAAAATATCCCAAGCTTTGAACATCTCACAGAGCATTGTTCAATCCATCATCTAAAAATGGAAAGAGAATGGCACGGCTGCAAACCTCCCAAGACATGGCCGTCCACCTAAACTGACAGGCCGGGCAAGGAGAGCATTAATCAGAGAAGCAGGCAAGAGGCCCATGGTAACCCTGGAGGAGCTGCAGAGATCCACAGCTCAGGTGGGAGAATCTATCCACAGGAAAACTATTAGTTGTGCACTCCACAAATCTGGCCTTTATGGAAGAAGGCCGATTTAGAAAGAAGTTCCGTTTGCAGTTTGAGAGAAGCCATATGGGGGACACAGCAACCACGTGGAAGAAGGTAATCTGGTCAGATAAGACCAACAGTTAACTTTTTTCCCTAAAAGCTAAACTCTATGTGTGGCGGAAAACTGACACTGCACCCTGGACACACCATCACCACCATTAAAATAGGGTGGTGGCAGCATCATGTTGTGAGGATGCTTTTCTTCATCAGGGACAGGGAAGCTGATCAGAGTTGATGGGAAGATGGATGGAGCCAAGTACAGGGCAATCTTCGAAGGAAGCCTGTTAGGTCTGCAAAAGACTTGAGGTGGAGGTTCACACCAGCAGGACAGCGACCCTAAACATACAGCCAGAGCTGCAATGGAATGGTTTAGATCAAAAGCATATTTATGTGTTAGAATGGCCCAGTCAAAGTCCAGACTTAAATCCAATTGATTATCCGTGGCAAGACTTGAAAATTGCTGTACACAGAGGCTCTCCATCCAATCTGACAGGGCTTGAGCTATTTTGCAAAGAAGAATAGGCAAAACTTTCACTCTCTAGATGTGCAAAGCTGGTAGAGACATACCCAAAAATACTTTTAGCTGTAATTACAGTGAAAGGTGGTTCTACAAAGTATTGACTCAGGGGGGCTGAATACAAATGCACGCCACACTTTTTTGATATTTATTAATAAAAAAAATTGCAAACCATTTATCATTTTCCTTTCACTTCACAATTATGTGCCACTTTGTGTTGGTCTATCACATTAAAACCCAATAAAATACATTTACATTTTTGTTTTGTAACATCATGACAAAATGTGGAAAATGTCAAGGGGTTTGAATACTTTTTCAAGGCACTATAATGGGGCGTACACACAGTCAGACTTTTCGGCTACAAAAGTCTGACGGATGCCGACGGACCAAATCCGGCGGACAATCCGATCGTGTGTGGGCTTCCCCGGACTTTCAGCTGACTTTTCCAGTCGCAAATCTGACGGACTTTAGATTTGGAACATGCTTCAAATCTTTACGTCGTAACTCCGCCGGACCCAGAAATCCGTTTGTCTGTATGCTAGTCCGACGGACAAAAACCCACGCTAGGGCAGCTATTGGCTACTGGCTATCAACTTCCCTATTTTAGTCCCGTGTACGTCATCGTATACAAATCCGTCTGACTTTTGTGTGATCATATGTAGGCAAGTCCGTTCGTTAGAAAGTCCGCCGCAAGTCTGCCGCAAGTCCGCCAAAAGTCAGTCGAAAGTTTGTCGGACGGGCTGTCGGACTTTTTTAGCCGAAAAGTCCGACCGAGTGTACGCCCCATAAGAGTCATAGTGCAAAGTAAATATTACTGTCTGCTCTCTGCTATACACTTGCAAAATTACTTCTCCCTGAAGCCTGCATTTTAAGGCCCATTAGGGCCGTGGTGAGGAGTAGATAGTACGTCACAGGGTTTTTTCTAGTTAATGAGGCAGAGAGAGCTCCCTGATTGGCAGATAGATTGAACACCTGACTTTACAATTCAGGTGATAGCGCTCTCTTGTCTCTTTTAACGTATTAGTAAGGCCATACTGCTGCTTTATAAATGGAGCTCTAAATGTGGCTCAGTTAGTTTACATTTACTGTATGTGTGAATAGGGTTTTATCAAAATCCTGACCATGCCTTTTAATTAAATACTGTATATGTAGTAAGCACTGCAGTTTTAATGTAAAATTATACATTTTAGAGGTAAAAACACCATTAGAAATTTTACACCAGATGGATGTAGTGTTGTTAAAGTGTATTATAGTATACAGTAGTATTATAGTAGTATTCACTTTTCAGGCCCCAAAAAAACAAAAGGGGTGGAGAACCAAAAGAGAGACCAGATGGGGGAGGCGGCACAGACCGAAGTAGAAGAAGGGTGTAAATGACGTCGGCATTTTTATTTGAGTAAAGTAGAAAAATGAAAAATGTTAAATCATGGACTCAAATATGCCCCTGAAAAACCATTGAGTAAATTCGGTGTGTTTATGGATGTAAAAAAATACATTAGGAAATTAAATATTAGGGGATATCTTCTCTCTAACCCCATCCCCCCCTGACAGAAAGTCCTGAGTGTCTAATGCCACGCTCCTCGCTCACTATCTAATGCCTCTCTTTTCAATCCACCAGGAAATATTGCTCTATCTATTTCAGTGTTTAACCACTTCAGCCCCGGAAGAATTTACCCCCTTTCTGACCACAGCACTTTTTGCGATTCTGTACTGCGTCGCTTTAACTGACTATTGCGCGGTCGTGCGACGTGGCTCCCAAACAAAATTGACGTCCTTTTTTTCCCACAAATATAGCTTTCATTTGGTGGTATTTGATCACCCCTGCGTTTTTTATTTTTTGCGCTATAAACAAAAAAAGAGCAACAATTTTGAAAAAAACGCATTATTTTTTACTTTTTGCTATAATAAATATGGCCAAAAAATATATAACAAAAATTTTGGTTCCTCAGTTTAGGCCGATATGTATTCCTCTACATAGTTTTGGTAAAAAAAAAAAAAAATCGCAATAAGCGTATATTGATTGGTTTGCGCAAAAGTTATAGCGTCTACAAAATATGGTATAGTTTTATGGCATTTTTATTAATAACTTTTTTTTTTACTAGTAATGGCGGCGATCAGCGTTTTTTATCGTGACTGCGACATTATGGCGACACAGACATTTTTGACACATTTTTGGGACCATTAGCATTAATACAGCGATCAGTGCGATTAAAAATGCATGGATTACTGTAAAAATGTCACTGGCAGTGAAGGGGTTAACACTAGGGGGCAGTGAAGGGGTTAATGTGTGTCCTAGGAAGTGTTCTAACTAAAGGGGGATGTGGATAGTGCAGGGAAACTAACTGATCGTCTGTTCATACTCTGTATGAACAGAGGATCTGTCAGTTCTCCCCTCGTAGAACCGGAAACTGTGTGTTTACACACACAGTTCCGGGTTCTCCGTGTGCCTAGAGCAATCGCGGGAGCCCGGCGGTGATCGCATCGGCGCAGGGGGCATGCATCAGTACCATGACGGCGATTCGCGCATCCGAGCCATGTAACTGCGGCGGCTGGTCAGCATGCGGTTAAATATAAATGAGAACTAGTTAAGATTATTAATGAGGGTTTAAAGGATAATATATTCTCACAAAAAAAGAAAAGGTGTTCTTGGTACCCTCAGCACCAAGGGTGCCTGTGATATATTCCCTCCCTAAAGTTCATAAGCACTCGATCAACCTACCTAGTAGGCCCATAATAAGTGGATTTGATTCAGTCACCTCAGGAATCGGGAAATACATTGATGGCTTTTTGCAGCCATTCGTTTCCAAGACTCCTTCATACTTGAAGGATTCGACTCAAGTTATGCAATTACTGTACTTCATGGTTTGGAATGGAAGGAAAGTTATATATTGTCTACTGCTGATGTCCCATAGTTATTTTTGGTTTGGCAGTTCCTTCTATGTTCAAAATAGGGGGGTCGTCATGGGTGCCAAGTTCGCCCCTAGCATGGCGAACATGTTTATGGCCAAATGGGAGGAGGATGTCTTCTATGCCAACAGAGAACCTGAACTGTTTGGAAAAGGGGAAATAGATGACGTCCTGCCTTATGGGATGGTGATATGCAATCGCTCTGTCTCTTCATTGAGCAACGTAATGACAACTCGTTAGGTATTGCTCTGCAATATGAGGCTAGTTGTCATAAGATTAATTTCCTAGTTTTGAATATTGAAGTTAGAGACGGTACTCTGAGTTGTCACCATCCCTCCTGGTTAAGGTCAGTCCCCAAAAGCCAGTTTATCCATTTGAGGCGGAATTGTACCATCAAGGATGATTATATGGGACAGGCTATGACACTTGGAACCAGATTTGTTGATAAGGGGTATAAGGAAGAGGAGTTGGACAAACTCATATTAGATGTAGGCAACTTAGACAGAGATACGATCTTGCGAGGTGCTTCTAATATAAAAAATGCCACCAGTGATTTTAATTTTTCCTTTGTCACTATATACTCTCATCAGTATTATGAAATCAAAAAGATTATGTCGAGACATTGGAAAGTGTTGAAGACTACTTGGATCCTCGATCCCAGATTTTCCTCAAGTTATTTTTCATGTAGTAGTACCATTAAGACTCCATTTTGCACCGAACATCCTGGATGCTTCTAATAGAACAACTATTTTTCCAGGACTTGATTGGCTATTTTCCATGCTGCAAGTGTGCGGTTTGCAGCCTAAACAAGATACGGGAAAGATGGGTGTGAAAATTTAGTGCATTAGTTAGATCCAAATCTTATAATATTAGGACATTTATCACCTGTTCATCCCATAACGATGTTTACGTGCTTATTCATCCATGTGGCCTACAGTATGTCGGCTGCACAATTAGGGCTATGAGTGTGAGGAGCAAGGAGCATATAGCAAATATTAAGAAGGGATTTCCAGGACACAGTGACTCAAAACAATATCTGCAATGTCACACTAAAAATCCTGCGGGTACTACATTTCTTACCATTGACAACTTCACTCCACATTGGATGGGAAGTTTTGTCTGACGGGAAATTTCCCGAATGGAGACCCGAGATGGGTGTGTAAATTTAGTTCATTAGTTAGATCCGAATCTTATAATATTAGGACATTTATCACATGTTCATGCCATAATGTTAGTTACCTGCTTATACGTCCGTGTGGCCTGTGTGGGCTGCACAATTAGAGCTATGAGTGTGAGGAGCAAGGAGCATAAAGCAAATATTAAAAAGGGATTTCCAAGGCACAGTGTCTCAAAACAATATCTGCAGTGTCACACTAAAAATCCTGCGGGCACTAAATTTCTTGCCATTGACAAATTCACTCTACATTGGATGGGAAGTTTTGTCCGACGGGAAATTTCCCGAATGGAGACTCGCTGGATTTATGACCTGAAATCTTACGTCCCATTCGAACTGAATGTCGAGTGGGACGTGAACTATTTTATTAATAGTTGAAGCAAGTCCATTTTTCTTTCTTAATAAAACTCTTTTTCGTTTACTTTTTTTTAAATTAAATAATGGGTGGTATTGACTTAATCTTTTTGCCAAATATATTTTTTCGGAAATCTCACTTAATCGTATTACGATTCATTTTAATCATGTATATAATATTGATAGTCATGTCTGTAAATGTCAGAGTTTTACAATGCCTCATGGGGCGTGTAGTTCCGTAACAGCTGGAAGGCCATAGTTTGGAGATCCCTGGCCTAGGCTATAAGAAGATTGCCAAGACTCTAAAACTGAGCTGCAGCACCGTAGGCAAGACCATACAGCGGTTTAACATGATAAGTTCCACTCAGAACAGGCTTTGCCATGGTCGACCAAAGAAGTTGAGTGCACATGCTCAGCATCATATCCAGGTTGTCTTTGGGAAATAGACGTATGAGTGCTGCTCAGACCATGAGCTGCACACTGCATCAAATTGGTCTGCATGGCTGTCATCCCAGAAGGAAGCCTCTTCTAAAGATGATGCACAAGAAAGCGCACAGTTTGCTGAAGACAAGCAGACTAAGGGTATGTATTACTGGAACCATGTTCTCCTGAGATCAAGATAAGCTTATTTGGTTCAGATGGTGTCAAGTGTGTGTGGCAGAAACCAGATGAGGAGTACAAACACAAGTGTGTCTTGCCTACAGTCAAGCATGGTGGTGGGAGTGTCACGGTCTGGGGCTGCATGAGTGCTACCGGCAATGAGCCATTGCCTTTTTGACTGATTTTATTTGCTGATCATTTTTATTGGATGTTGTGCAAGTGCAATTTTAACAAAGCATCCGCTATTTGTGAACGTATTTCACTATACGATTCTTTATGCTCATTACATCGCTATATGACGTGATCAGAGAGCTGATTGTGTACATGATCGTGGTATCAGTGGTGTGAACTGGGAATCCCTATACACAGCCTGAGGCCGGGTTAACACTGGTACGACATGACAGTCGTACCCCTTTGGATCCGACTTTGCCCTGCGACTTGAAGTCCGACATGCGTCTGACTTCAATAAACAGGGATCTGACTTTGATCCACGACAATACCAGGCACTGTGTCTGGTATGAATCTTTAGGGGGAATTCCACACAAAATTAAAAAAAAAAAAAGCATGGGTTCCCTCTCAAAGAGCATACCAGGCCCTTAGGTCTGGTATAGGTTTTAAGGGGAACCACCAGGCCGAAAAAACGGCATGGGTGTCCCCCTAAAATCCATACCAAACCCTTATCCGAGCACATAGCTTGGCAGGTCAGGAAAGGGGGTGGGAACAAGTGAGTGCTCCCCCTCCTGTACCGTACCAGTCCACATGTCCCCAACATGGGGGGTGGGTGCTTTAGGCGGGAGGGGGGCGAGGAACCGGAGAGGGCTAGAAGACATCAGCGGAGAGTGGAGAAGACCTGGAAAGGGGAGAAGAGCCGGCAGAGGCAGAAGACATCAGCGGAGGGATTTTTTTTTGGCGTGGGAGTTCCCCTTAAAATCCATACCAGACTGAAGAGGCTTGTATGCTCTTGGACGGGGAACCCATGCCAGTTTATTTTTAAAATTTGGCGTTCCCCTTCAAGATCATCTGAGCACAAGTCGCATGCCGAAGTCGATCAGTCAAGACGGCGATCCGACTTCCGTGATATTCAATGGGCTGACGTAGGATCAACGTAGGATCAAAGTCAGACCAAAGTAGTGCAGGGAGCATTTTCAAAGCCAGACCAGTTAAGATAGCTCTCATAGGGAAAATTTGATTTTTTCTTCATACTTACCTGTAAAATCCATTTCTTTGAGTACATGATGTGACAAAAAGCAGCCATATATTACTACCTGGGTTACCTATAGGTGAATAGACACTGGTAGAATAACCAACAACAGGAAGTGATCCCCTGTATAACCCCTCATATAAAGGAAGTATTCCAGTTTTGTAGCAAGCAATGAACTCCCAAAAAGAGAGGGGAGGGGCCTCTGTATCCCCTAAGTGGATTTTACAGGTAAGTATGAAGAAAAAATCCAATTTTCTTTCTTGTACATCACGGGACACAGAGCAGCCATATACATTACTACCTGGGATGTCCCAGAGCAATAGCTTTGAGGGGAGGGAGACACACTGTATGAAAACAGCATCAGATTTATACAGCAGCCCGCAAGACACTACGACCAAAAGCCGAGTCCTCGGCTGCCTTAATATCCACCTGATAAAACTCACAAAATAAGGTAGTACTAAGTATTACCAGGGGAATGGACTTTCTAGGCTAAAAAACAATGGAGAAGAAATAACAGTATAAAAATATAAATTTATTGAAAATTACAAGCACATAAAAGTTGGAATAGGAGTTGTAACATATATGCATCTATGATTATTGTGCAGTGAGCCCTTGTATGTCTACGCCTTTCGCCGCTAGGCTTCCTCAGGACACGGCCAAGGTTCACAGATGAGACAGATAAGAGAATATGTTTCTCTATTTTGTTTTGAAGTGCAAAATCATGTAAGTCACGGTACAATGAGTGATTCACTCAGAAGTTAGAAAATATATTGGGTATAGCCGACTATATGAACAGGGGCATGTAAATAGTATTCCTGATTTTGGGAACGGCCATCGAAAGAAGGAGGGCCATCAAAAGGTATCCCACACTGAATTCTGGGTTTAATCTCAGCATTGCTGATGGCTATATACAGCCCAAAAGCCCATCGCTGTATATTATGGATACAAATATCACAGCGTGCCCCTGGGAGACAGCAACCCAATGTACAGTGGATTGCTGTCTCCCAGGGGCGCACTGTGATATTTATATCCTTAACCACTTGCCGACTGCCTAACGCAGATATACTGCGGCAGAATGGCACGGGCAGGCAAAATCACGTACCTGGTATGTGATCTGCCTCCCGCGGGCGGGGGGGCGCATCGTGCCCCTCCCGGTGCCCGAGGCGGTCGGCTTCGTTAGGGGAGCGATCCAGGCTGAGGGCGAGACCACTCATTCGTGGCCACCCCCTCGCGATCGCTCCCAACGAATGAGATTCTTTCTCTGCTGCTGTATAGTAAACAGCGGCAGAGGAAGTGATGTCATCGCTCCTCGGCTCGGTATTTTCCGCTCCAGCGCAGAGGAGAGAAGAAATCGATGTGAGTGCACAAACACTACACACACAGTAAAACACACCAGGCACACTTTACACCCCCCATCACCCCCCAATCACCCCCTGATCATACCCCCCCCTGTCACAGTGACACCAAGCAGTTTTTTTTTGTGTTTTTTTTTCTGATTACTGCATTGGTGTCAGTTTGTGACAGAAGTGGTAGGTCAGTTAGTGTTAGCCCCCTTTAGGTCTAAGGTACCCCCCTAATAAAGTTTTAACCCCGTGATCACCCCCCGTCGCCAGTGTCACTAAGCGATCGTTTTTCTGATCGCTGTATTAGTGTCACTGGTTAGGGAGGTAAATATATAGGTTTGCCGTCAGCGTTTTATAGTGTCATGGACCCCCATATACTACCTAATAAAGGTTTTAACCCCTTGATTGCCCCCTAGTTAACCCTTTCACCAGTGATCACCGTATAACTGTTACGGGTAACACTGGTTAGTTAGTTTATTTTTTATAGTGTCAGGGCACCCGCCGTTTATTACTGAATAAAGGTTTAGCCCCCTGATCGCCCGGCGGTGATATAACTTAGGTTTTAGGGTCAGATAGGGTCTGCGTCGCCCCAGGCAGCGTCAGGTTAGCGCCAGTACCGCTAACACCCAAGCACGCAGCATACACCTCCCTTAGTGGTATAGTATCTGAACGGATCAATATCTGATCCGATCAGATCTATACTAGCGTCCCCAGCAGTTTAGGGTTCCCAAAAACGCAGTGTTAGTGGGATCAGCCCAGATACCTGCTAGCACCTGCGTTTTGCCCCTCCGCTCGGCCCAGCCTAGCCCACCCAAGTGCAGTATCGATCAAACACTAAACGCATAACTGCAGTGTTCGCAGAGTCAGGCATTATCCCTGCAATCGCTAACAGTTTTTTTGGTAGCGTTTTGGTGAACTGGCAAGCACCAGCGGGCCTAGTACACCCCGGGCGTAGTCAAACCAGCACTGCAGTAACACTTGGTGACGTGGCGAGTCCCATAGGTGTAGTTCAAGCTGGTGAGGTGGCAAGCACAAGTAGTGTCCTGCTGCCACCAAGCAGAAGACAAACACAGGCCTGTCGTGCCCATAATGCCCTTCCTGCTGCATTCGGCAATCCTAATTGGGAACCCACCACTTCTGCAGCACCCGTTCTTCCCCCATTCACATCCTCAACCAAATGCAGTCTGCTGCATGAGAGGCATTTTCTTTATGTCCTCCCAAGTACCCCTACCCAATGAACCCCCCCAAAAAAGATGTTGTGTCTGCAGCAAGCGCGGATATAGGCGTGACACCCGCTATTATTGTCCCTCCTGTCCTGACAAAAATAAAAGAAACAAAAATAGTTTTATTGTTCTCTCTCTATTCTCTCTATTGTTCTGCTCTTTTTTACTGTATTCTATTCTGCAATGTTTTATTGTTAATATGTTTTATCATGTTTGCTTTTCAGGTATGCAATTTTTTATACGTTACTGTTTACAGTGTTTTATTGTTGACCATTTTTTTGTTTTCAGGTACGCCATTCAGCTGCAGCGCAGATTTATTTATCTTGACAGCAACAGCGTTTGCTTCCACGATATATAAAGCCGTGACTTTATGATATCTGCCGAAGCATGGGGGCAGCAGGGGCGGAGGAGCAATTTGCTCCTAACTTTTGGGGCGGGTGCCCCAATGCTTCGGCATATATAAATTGTGCATGTATGCCCATCATTAGAAGTGGGTGGATGAAGGGAGATATTCTAATGGTGGGCATACCCACCGATCAATCTCTTTTTCGTTCAGCCCACAGGGTGCATGAAAAAAAAAAAGATTACAATATATGCCCAACAAGGACCAGCAACGTACTGGTATGTTGCTGGACTTTGAGTGGTTATACCAGAATGATGCCTGCAGGTTTAGGTATCATCTTGGTATCATTCTTTTCAGCCAGCGGTTGGCTTTCATGTAAAATCAATCCTAGCGGCTAATTAGCCTGTAGACTGCTTTTACAAGCAGTGGGAGGGATTGCCCCCCCCCCCCTCCCACCGTCTTCCATGTTTTTCTCTGGCTCTCCTGTCCCAACAGGGAACCTGAGAATGCAGCCGGTTATTCCGCCAGCTGACCATAGAGCTGATCAGAGACCAGAATGGCTCCAATCATCTCTATGGTCTAAGAAACCGGAAGCTATGAGCAATTCATGACTTAGACGGATGTAAACAGCGCCATTGACAAATTGAGAAAGCATTTTATCACACTGATCTAGGTGTGGTCAGATGCTTTGAGGACAGAGGAGAGATCTAGGGTCTACTAGACCCCATTTTTTTCAAAAAAGAGTACCTGTCACTCCCTTTTGCTATCATAGGGGATATTTACATTCCATGACATAACAATAAAAAATAAAAAATGAAAGGAACAGTTTAAAAATAAGATAAAAAAGCAAAAAAAAAATAAATAAAAAAATAAAAAAGCACCTCTGTCCCCCCCGCTCTCGCACAAAGGTGAACGCAAGCATTGGTCTGGTGTCAAATGTAAACAGCAATTGCACCATGCATGTGAGGTATCACCACGAAGGTCAGATCGAGGGCAGTAATTTTAGCACCTCCTCTGTAAATCTAAAGTGGTAACCTGTAAAGGCTTTTAAAAATGTATGTAGTTTGTCGCCATTGCATGTTTGTGCGCAATTTTAAAGTATATCATGTTTGGTATCCACGTACTCGGCCTAAGATCATCTTTTTTATATCATCAAACATTTGGGCAATATGGTGTGTTTTAGTGCATTAAAATGAAAAAAGTGTGTTTTTTCCCCCAAAAATGCATTTGAAAAATCGCTGCGCAAATACTGTGTGGAAAAAAAAATGAAACACCCACCATTTTAATCTGTAGGGCCTTTGCTTTAAAAAAAATATAATGTTTGGGGGTTCAAAGTAATTTTCTTGCACAAAAAAAAAAATTTCTTCATGTAAACAAATAGTGTCAGAAAGGGCTTTGTCTTCAAGTGGTTAGAAGAGTGAGTGATGTGTGACATAAGCTTTTAAATGCTGTGCATAAAATGCCATGACAGTTCAAACCCCCCCAAATGACCCCATTTTGGAAAGTAAACACCCCAAGCTATTTGCTGAGAGGCATGTCGAGTCCATGGAATATTTTATATTGTGACACAAGTTGCAGGAAAAAGACATTTTTTTTTTTTTTTGCACCAAGTTGTCACTAATTGATATATTGCTCAAACATGCCATGGGAATATGTGAAATTACACCCCAAAATACATTCTGTTGCTTCTCCTGAGTACGGGGATACCACATGTGTGAGACTTTTTGGGAGCCTAGCAGCATACAGGACCCCAAAAACCAAGCACCGCCTTCAGGGTTTCTAAGGGTGTAAATTTTTGATTTCACTCCTCACTGCCTATCACAGTTTCGGAGGCCATGGAATGCCCAGATGGCACAACCCCCCCCCCCCAAATGACCCCATTTTGGAAAGTAGACACCCCAAGCTATTTGCTGAGAGCTGAGAGGTATGGTGAGTATTTTACAGACCTCGCTTTTTGTCACAAAGTTTTGAAAATTGAAAAAAAAAAAATATATACATTTTTTCTTTTCTTTCTTCATTTTCAAAAACAAATGAGAGCTGCAAAATACTCACCATGCCTCTCAGCAAATAGCTTGGGGTGTCTACTTTCCAAAATGGGGTCATTTTGGGGTGTTTTGTGCCATCTTGGCATTTTATAGCCTTGGAAACTGTGATAGGTAGTGAGGAGTGAAATCAAAAATGTACGCCCTGTAATAGTGAGAGTCCCTGTCACTGTGAAAAGGGATGGAAAATGGACACAGAGTCTGCATGTCGGCAGACTGCACTGCTTACAGAGCATAGCTTTGAAAGGGAGAAAACTGTGTTGGCAGCTTTTTCCAGGTTTTGCTATGTTCCAATGGGGCTCTGTAGTTTGGAGAACCCGCAGAGACTTGGGTGGGATCTCTAACCCTGTGTCCAGGTCTTATGGAGAGCCAGCAGGTTGTGTGCCCAGGTGCACACAGCCCATATAACGAGGGGCTAGTGAGAGCAGAGTGTGGAGGATGGTGAGGAGTGAGCAGCTTGCTACTGCTGTGTGAAGACAGACATGTGTCTGGAGAGTGGTCTGCCCTGTGGGAGTCTGCAGTCTTTGTAAAGGGGATTCTTTGCCCAGAGACTGGGAAAGGCTGGCCAGCCTTGAGAGTCGGGGAGACTGAGGAAGCCAGTGAGTCCAGGGGGCTGTAAAGAATTGCCAAATCTGTTGAGAGCAAGCAGAGGAACTGCTGACAAGAGAGCCAGGTGGCTCGGTATGTTTTCCTTATTTATGGAGTGCTTAATGAAGTTAAACCCCTGCGTGGGAATTCTGAATGGACCTCTTTGCTTTTGTTTTTCTGTTTAATAAACATGGGCTACCAGGCCCTTAACTATAACACCTGTCTAATGTGGACTCGCTGCACTAAAAACGCATTTATCACTTGAGCTAAACACCCCAATATCACAGCCCTTATAAATCCTAAAGGCGGTGCTTGGTTTTCGGGGCCCCGTACCACACATGTGGTATCCCCATACTCAGGAGAAGCAGCAGAATGTATTTTGGGGTGTAATTCCACATATGCCCATGGCATGTTTGAGCAATATATCATTTAGTGACAACTTTGTGCAAAAACAAAACAAGTTTGTCATTTTCCCGCAACTTGTGGCAAAATATAAAATATTCCATGGACTCGACATGCCTCTCAGCAAATAGCTTGGGGTGTCTACTTTCCAAAATGGGGTCATTTGGGGGGGGGGGTTGAACTGTCCTGGCATTTTATGGCCTTCAAAACTGTGATAGGTAGTGAGGAGTGAAATCAAAAATTTGCGCCCTTAGAAATCCTGAAGGCGGTGCTTGGTTTTCGGGGCCCCGTACGCGGCTAGGCTCCCAAAAAGTCCCACACATGTGGTATCCCCATACTCAGGAGAAGCCGCTAAATGTATTTTGGGGTGCAATTCCACATATGCCCATGGCCTCTGTGAGCAATATATCATTTAGTGACAACTTTTTGTAATTTTTTTTTTTTTTGTCATTCAATCACTTGGGACAAAAAAAATAACATTCAATGGGCTCAACATACCTCTCAGCAATTTCCTTGGGGTGTCTACTTTCCAAAATGGGGTCATTTGGGGGGGGGGGTTGTACTGCCCTTCCATTTTAGCACCTCAAGAAATGAGATAGGCAGTCATAAATTAAAAGCTATGTAAATACCAGAAAATGTACCCTAGTTTGTAGACGCTATAACTTTTGTGCAAACCAATAAATATACACTTATTGACATTTTTTTTACCAAAGACATGTGGCTGAATACATTTTGGACTAAATGTATGACTAAAATTGAGTTTATTGTATTTTTTTATAACAAAAATTAGAAAATATCATTTTTTTTCAAAATTTTTGGTCTTTTTCCATTAATAGCGCAAAAATAAAAACCGCAGAGGTGATCAAATACCATCAAAAGAAAGCTCTATTTGTGGGAACAAAAGGACGCAGATTTTGTTTGGGTACAGCATTGCATGACCGCGCAATTAGCAGTTAAAGCGACACAGTGCCAAATTGTAAAAAGTGCTCTGGTCAGGAAGGGGGTAAATCCTTCCGGGGCTGAAGTGGTTAATATACAGCGATGGGCTTTTGGGCTGTATATAGCCATCAGCAATGCTGAGATTAAACGCAGAATTCAGTGTGGGATACCTTTTTGATGGCCCTCCTCCTTTCGATGGCTGTTCATATAGTCAGCTATACCCAATATACTTTCTAACTTCTGAGTGAATCACTCATTGTTCCGTGACTTACATGATTTTGCACTTCAAAACAAGATAGAGATTATCTGTCTCGTCTGTGAACCTTGCCTGTGTCCTGAGGAAGCCTAGCGGCGAAACGCATAGACATACAAGGGCTCACTGCACAATAATCATAAATGCATATATGTTACAACTCCTATTCCTACTTTTATGTGCTTGTAATTTTCAATAAATTTATATTTTTATACTGTTATTTCTTCTCCATTGTTTTTTAGCCTAGAAAGTCTGCTCCCCTTGTAATACTTAGTACTACCTTATTTTGTAATTTCAATAATTTACGGACGTGGCTTAATTGTGATGAAATTTCTCTTCTATCCACGTGATAAAATCTTGTGAATGTATGTACCGAAGACCAAGTAGCGGCCTTGCAAATCTGCGCCACTGACGTCTGATGGCGAAAAGCCCAGGAGGTTCCAACACCCCTAGTAGAATGAGCTTTAACCCCAAAAGGGAAGAGCTTTACCTTTCGGGCCATAGGCCTGAGTGATTAATTGGCGAATCCAAAGTGAAATGGATGCCTTAGAAAAGCCGCCTGAACCCTCTTGGGGCCTTCTTTTAAAACAAAAAACACATCAGAACTTCTGATGCTTGCAGACCTTTCCGGGTAGACTCTGACCGCCCGCAACACATCCAAGAGGTGCAACTGCTTTTCTTCTGGTGAGCCAAGCTGAGAGAAAAAAGAAGGTAGAACAATGTCCTAATTTAAATGAAATTCAGAAACTACCTTGGGCAAAAAAGGATGGAACAGGACATAGCACCACTTTATCATGGTGCAAAATCAATTACGGCTCCTTACAGGAAAGGCACGCTATTTCGAAGACCCTTCTAGCTGAAGTAATTGCAAAAAGAAAAGCCAACTTCCGTGTCAAAAGAACTAACTGAATTTCGTTGATTGGTTCAAAAGGCTGCTCCTGTAGCACCGACAAAACCAAACTTTAAATCCCAAGGGCAAAGAGGTGATTTAATGTTAGGCAATAAGTGATTCACTCCTTGAAAAAAAAGTCCGGACCAGGGAATGGGAAGCCAAAGGCTTCTGGAAGTACACTGATGAAGCTGAAACCTGTCCTTTAATTGTTGTCAAGGCTAATCTTTTATCTAAGCCTGACGTAGCCTCCCTGGCGGTTTTCCCGAGTGTGGCTCGGGGTTAAAATTCAGTACCATTAGCGGTAACCCCGAGCCACACTCGGGATCGCATTGCAGGATCCTGGGGCGGCGTTACTTACCTTGTCCCCGGGATCCTGCGATGTCACCCGCAGTGTCCGAGGGCTCCGTCCTCCTCCGAAGCCTCTCTGTGCCAGGCTCCGTTCCCTGCGAGCGGCGCAACGCACGGGGTGGAGCCTGGCGGCAAATTCAAAAAAAAGCAAAAATCATAACACATACAGTACTGTAATCTTACAAATTACAGTACTGTATGAAATTATTTCACATCCCTTTTGTCCCCAGTGCTTTGGCCCATGCCCTGCATGCAGTTTTACATAATATACACTGTTCTTTCTGCCTGGAAAGTGGAGATTGTCCATAGCAACCAAAAAGTGTCCCTTTACGTCAAAAGTGGCTTTAGACCAGCTAGAAAACAGCGATAGTAAATTAGAACACTTGCAGAATTGAGCCATAGTGAATTGTGGGGAAATGTATTTTATTACTATTTTTTTTTTTTTAATTATTTATTTATTTTTATTTATTATATTATAATTTATGATTTTGTGTTTCAAACTTTATCATACCCGGGATATCTACTAGACTCTGGTTTGGACAGATTTAAGTGTGTTATTGTTAAGATTTACAGACCTACAATATAAAACGCCAAATTTCCATGCAAAATAATGGTACCGCTTTCAGCACCTAAAATCCGAAATAATCATACCGCCAGGGAGGTTAAGAAAAGAGAGAACTCTACCAAATATCTGCGAGGATGCCAACTTCTGGCCTCACACCACGCAATGTAAGCCTTCCAAACCCTGTGATAAACCTTCCTGGTGACCGCTTAGTTACCACTGGTCCTGAGATACCACGATCTCCTAGCACCCTGGCTTCAATAGCCACGTCGTCAAATTCAGCGAGCGTAAATTCGGGTGGAATATAGATCCCTGTGACAGTAGATTGTGCCGGAGTGGAAGTGTCCAAAGCTTGCCTACTGCTAATCTCACAACCCCTGAATACCAAGCCCTCCTGGTCCAGGCCGGAGCTACCAGAATGACTGATGTCATCTCTTCTCGGATCCTGCGCAAAAGATGTGGCAGAAAAGGAATCGGGGGGGGGGGATGCATAAATCAAAGAGAACGGAGTCAAGGGAACTACCAGAGCATCTATTCCAATTCCAAGTGGATCTCTTGCTCTGGATACAAACTGCTGAATCTTGCAGTTGAACCTGGATGCCAGCAGGTCTACATCCGGTGTACCCCACTGCTGGCAAATCTGCATAAACACCTGTGGGTGCAGAGACCATTCTCCTGGATGTATCTGTTGGCGGCTGAGATAGTCCGCTTTCCATTTCTCTACCCCCAGAATGTGGACGGCAGATAGCACCGGCACATTTCTTTCTGCCCGTGATAACACATGACTGACCTCCATGTGGGCCAGATGACTCTTGGTGCCACCCTGATGGTTGACATAGGCCACAGCTGTGGCATTGTCGGTTTGCACCCTTGCCGAGTGACCCTGTAACTTTGACGTCCAATAATAGGCGTACTGCCCACAGCTCTAATACATTTATGTTCCAGGAATTGGACCGTAAAGGTCACGTTTCTTAGCATAACTTGCAGTGATTGATCCTTGAGTAGGAGATCATCTAAGTAGCCTGCAATCAAGATCCCTCGAGATCAGTACAGGTGCCAGGATCTTTGTGAAGACTCGGGGTTCATTTGCACCCCGAAGGGCAGAGCCACAAACTGAAAATGTTGTTCCTCTATGACCAAGCGCAAAAGCCTTTGATGAGGTTGAAAAATTGGTACGTGCAGGTATGCATCCAGGATGTCTATGGATGCCAGAAAATCTCCTTCTTGGAGAGGTCATGACAGAGAGAACTGATTCCATTCGAAAGGGCCACACTGAGAGATAACGGTTCAGTGCTCTTAGATCCAGAATTGGTCTTATGTCGCAATTTGGCTTTGGAACCGTGAACAGATTTGAATAACACCCTGTTCTACTTTCAGGAACTGGGATCTCCATGATCACCCCCTACCACTTAAAAACTGTCTAGTGCTTGGAATAATAAGCCCTTTCTTAAAAGGTCCGTGGGAACGCTGGACCTCACAAATCTTTGAGGAGGGTAATCGTGCAATTCCAGCCTGTATCACTGAGACACTGTGGAAATGACCCACCTGTCCTGAATAAGCATTTCCCACAATCCCGCAAACTGCAGCAATCTTCCCTCCACCCACAGGAGTGTGGGCGTCCCTTCATGAGGAATGTTTGGTGCCAGCATTAGCAGATTTTTGGACCCACGGCCTCTTTTGGCCCTTGCCCTGCTGTTTACCTTTGGCAGCAGATCCCTGGTGCCTTCAGAACTGCCTAGGGCCTGAAAAACCTGAGGAATTAGCGCGTGGCACCTTAAAAGAGGGCCGTGTAGCTACCTTTTTTACAGGAAGGAGGGAACTCTTTCCTTTAGATATCTTTTGGATGTACGTATCAAGATCATCCTCAAATAAACGTTCTTCATGAAAAGGAAAACCAGCAACAATACAGACCTGATCACGGATGTGGAAATACGGGGCAATTTAGGTAAAAGCGATCACAGGTCAATTAGTTTCAGTATAAATCACACAAATAGGAAACATAAAGGGAATACAAAGACACTGAATTTCAAAAGAGCTAACTTCCCTAAACTACAAACCTTGCTAAAAGGCATTAATTGGGATAAAATATTAGGAACAAAGAACACGGAGGAGAGATGAGTTTGCTTTAAGAGTATATTAAATAAGGGCATTAGCCAATGTATCCCATTGGGTAATACATTTAAAAGGGTGAACAAAAGTCCTGGATGGCTTAACTTCAATGTAAAAATGCATATAAAAGCAAAGGAGAAGGCCTTCAAAAAATACAAGGTTGAGGGATCATCCTTAGCATTCAGACTTTATAAAGAATGCAACAAGAAAATGTAAGGGTGCAATTAGGACGGCTAAGATAGAACATGAAAGACACATAGCGGAGGAGAGCAAAAAAAATCCCCAAAAATTCTTTAAGTATGTAAACAGTAAAAAAGGGAGGACTGACCATATTGGCCCCATAAAAAATGAAGAAGGACATCTGGTTACAAAGGATGGGGAGATGGCGAAGGTATTGAATTTATTTTTCTCCTCAGTCTTCATGACTAAATCGAGGGGCTTCAGTAACCAAAACTGCAGTGTTTATCCTCATGACACAACACAGGAAGCACCTCCATGGTTGACAGAGGACAGAATTAAAATTAGACTTGAGAAACTTAACATTTCTCAATGTTAAGCATCAGCATCCGAGGGTACTTAGGGAACTCAGTCAAGTGATTGCCAGACCGTTGTTCCTAATTTTTACAGACAGTCTACTGACTGGAATGGTACCAGCTGATTGGAAAAAAGCCAATGTAGCACCAATATTTAAAAAGGGCCCAAAATACATTCCTGGGAGTTACAGACCAGTTAGCCTAACATCAATAGTATGTAAACTCTTGGAGGGGATGATAAGGGACTATATACAAGATTTTAGTAAGGAGAACGGTATTAGCAGTAATCAGCATGGATTCATGAAGAATCGTTCTTGCCAAACCAATCTACTAACCTTCTATGAGGAGGTGAGTTGCCCGTAGACGTGGTGTATCTGGATTTTGCAAAAGCATTTGACACAGTTCCCCATAAACGTTTACTGTACAAAATAAGGTCCGTTGGCATGGACCATAAGGTGAGTACATGAAAACTGGCTACAAGGGCGAGTTCAGAGGGTGGTGATAAATGGGGAGTACTTGGAATGGTCAGGGGTGGGTAGTGGGGTTCCCCAGGGTTCTGTGCTGGGACCAATCCTATTTAATTTGTTCATAAACGACCTGGAGGATGGGATAAACAGTTCAATATCTGTATTTGCAGACGATACTAAGCTAAGCAGGGCAATAACTAGGATGTGGAAACCTTGCAAAAAGATCTGAACAAATTAATGGGGTGGGCAACTACATGGCAGATGAGGTTCAATGTAGAAAAATGTAAAATAACGCATTTGGGTGGCAAAAATATGAATACAATCTGGGGAGAGAACCTCTGGGGGAATCTAGGATGGAAAAGGCATGGAAAATGGCATGCAATGCCAAGCTGCTGCTAACAAAGCAAACAGAATATTGGCATGCATTAAAAAGGGGATCAACTCCAGAGATAAAACGATAATTCTCCCACTCTACAAGACTCTGGTCCGGCCGCACCTAGAGTATGCTGTCCAATTCTGGGCACCAGTCCTCGGGAAGGATGTACTGGAAATGGAGGGAGCACAAAGAAGGGCAACAAAGCTAATAAAGGGTCTGGAGGATCTTGGTTATGAGGAAAGGTTGCGAGCACTGAACTTATTCTCTCTGGAAAAGAGACGCTTGAGAGGGGATATGATTTCAATATACAAATACCGTACTGGTGACCCTACAATAGAAATAAAACTTTTTCGCAGAAGAGAGTTTAACAAGACTCGTGGCCACTCATTAAAATTAGAAGAAAAGAGGTTTAACCTTAAACTACGTAGAGGGTTCTTTACTGTAAGAGCGGCAAGGATGTGGAATTCCCTTCCACAGGTGGTGGTCTCAGCGAGGAGCATCGATAGTTTCCAGTTTCACCTAAATGAACGCAACATTCAGGGATATACAATGTAATACTGACACATAATCACACATAGGTTGGACTTGATGGACTTGTGTCTTTTTTCAACCTCGCCAACTATGTAGCTAGCATGCTCTTACAAGGGAGCTCTGCTGACCAGCTTTTTAGCCATAAAATTCTGCACATGTGCACAGACAAAAGAGCCACGCTGGAGATCTGCTGCATGGCGTCTTTAAGGGCATCTATAGCAAAGCAAAGAGCCTGAGGCAGATCTGCTCCATCCTGAACAGAATCCTCTGGTCTGTTTGGGCCATCTAGCCTGATCCTTCAAGGCTTGACAGAACGCAATTGCTGCTACTGTGGGTTGAATAGCGGAACCTGCCAGGGCGAAGAATGCCTTTAACAAGGCTTCCAGCTTCTTATCCATAGGATCCTTAAAGACCTGTACATTATCCACTGGACAAGTTGAGGTCTTGCTCAGGGAGGAAACCGCTGCATCCACAACCAGTATGCTCCACTTCTTAGTAAAGCTTTCCTCCATAGGATATAAGAAAGAAAACCTCCTTGGAGGCACAAATATCCTGATTGGGGGCTCCCAGTCGGAATATACCACCTGCTTCAAGAGTGGGTGAAAAGGAAATACCTGTGTACCCTGCTGTGGTTTCAAAGAACCCAGGGACAAGGTGTTTCAGGGACCTCCACTGGAGGTAACTTAAAAGCTGTATGAACCATCTGTACAAGAGAATGGACAAGAAGATTTTGTGATTGAGGGGCTGATATAATCTGAGCTTCTTCAGGCTCTGAATCATTTGAGGGAGATTCCTCTGTCTGAAAATCAATTGCCTGACCGGCCATTACCTTTTCTGCCTCGTCAACCCAGTCTTGCTCCAATATAGGAGGAATAAGGGAAGGGGACCTGTCACGCTTCCTACAACTTTGTGTGACAGAAGCAATCAATCCAGCAATTTTGCCCTCTAAACCAGCTAAAGCTGATGCCAGGTCCTCTTTAGTAATAAACTCTGAGGTAGAAGCATTGGTAGCAGACACAACGCCAGATAGACGCAGCAGCTCAGATTGCCCGGTGTCATCCAGTCTTTCAGGTGAGGCTATTGCAGCAGAGTTCCATTTAGCCTCTACAGGGGCCACTGATGGAACACGTGCCCTTTGCTGCAGCGCTCCCCCCAGGTCGCTTCCTAGAAGACATGGCTTGCTGAAGCAGTGGTAACTGGCTTTGTGACACAAATACACAAGTTCCTCAGTACCAGAATTCCCCCTTGGAAGAATCATACAATGAACTGTCCTAGCAACTGCAACATAATTTAGGCTGTGTCTGTCATCACCGATAGGACTCACTGTCACCCAGAACAGACTACTCTGTGTCCCCTCCGCCGGCCAGCAACTAACTGTGCTTTTAGCCTTTAAAAAAGCTTCCCTCTGCCGTAAGGGCCATGTGCACAAGTCCGTGCTCTCCCCTGTGGAGGAGAACACACATAGCAGCACACCCATGCCCTCTAGTGGGCAAAAAAAGCATTGCTTTTTTTTCAAAAGCTTCCCTTGGCTTGTACAGCTCTGGGAAGAGAAACACAGAGCCGCAAACCCATGTCCTCTAGTGGACAAAGCAAGCATAGCAAGGAAAAGTTTTTTTTTTTTTTCAAATACATGTCAGCCTAGATACAACTGTTGCAGGGGAATAAATAATAATTGGACCCTGATTTTTCACAGGGCCACGTACAACTCCGGCCGCAGGACATAAGTCCAGCCTTCACCTATCGCGGCGGGTTCTGTCACACGGACCTTCAAGGCCTGGATACCCTTTTAGCATGGGGGTCCACTCCATTGGACCTGTACAGCACCCTGCAGGAATGCCTTAGTGCTGTGGTGTCCAGGATTCCACTACGCAGGGTCCAGCGCCCGAAGGTTGCATTACAGGCAAAACCTTGTTGATCCTTTAATCTTCTTTACGAGGCTCGGTTACCATTTATCTTAGCATAGGAGCTTTTTGAAATGGATCTGATCTAGAAATGCTGTCCCTTGATTTTTAAGAACCTGTGTGGGATTACAGCATGAAAACTCACAAAGCGCTCAACAAATGACCATCCACCATTTTAGACACTGGCGAAAAAACTGGAATACTTCCTGTATGTGAGGGGTTATATAGGGGATCACTTATTGTTTTTGGTTACTCTACCAGTGTCCATTCACCTATAGGTGGTGCATAACCCAGGAAGTAATGTATATGGCTCCTGTGTGTCCCATGATGTACGAGAAAGAAACATTGATTTTCACACGTCATGCGACATGAGCTCCCAATGTCCGAGCATTTGTTGTACCATTGTGAACCCGGCCTGAGAGATCTTGATGGAAGTTGCTTCACCTGCCATCTGTTGCTGGTGATTGGGGACAGCTTTGTAACACATGCTTATTTGACCACTCTATAACATAAGGGTCAAACTCCTCTGGTAAGGAGAACTGCTGACAACACTGTGGTGTGGTGTCTTTCAACCTTCACACTGAAGCTGGTGCAGGGTGTTCCATCTGATCACGATATTTTCTATTTTATGGACTTGTATTATATTAGCATGCTGTTGTTATAATCCTTTTTATTTGCAATCAACACATTGTATGCTGGCTGCTATATATATATGTTTTTGCTATTACCATTAAGCGCGGATATCCCTGTTTTTTATTATGACAATTTCAAGATTAAAAAAATCATAGAAAAACAGGTTACATTGAGTAAAGAACTAGAACAACGACGTAAAGAGTATGATCATGACTGTGTGGAGGGCACTAGGCCCAGAGGAATACAGAACATAGATTGATGTTCTATGAAATACATCCAGATGATCCACTAGATCAGGGGTAGGCAACCTTTTGAGCACAGTGTGCTGAAAAATGTTTTCAAAGAAATTGAACATGCCGATTTTATAAAAAATGTCAACTTTACGAAAATCACGAAAAATGTTTTTTTTTTATAAAGTAAATGCTATAAACGACTTTAGTAGAGAGAAATTAACACCCTGCACTCTCACGCATCAGATCAGCCCCAATTCCTGCACCTTCAAACCTCAGATCACTGTCCCTGCTGCAAATCTGTTTCACCACTGTACCCCTCTGCGTATCTGCCCCACCACTGTAACCCCCTGCACATCTGCCCCACCACTGTACCCCCCTGCTCATCTGCCCCACCACTGTACCCCCCTGCTAATCTGCCCCACCACTGTATCCCCTGCTAATCTGCCCCTTTACTGTACCCCCTGCTAATCTGCCCCACCACTGTACCCCCCTGCTAATCTGCCCCACCACTGTAACCCCCTGTACATCTGCCCCACCACTGTACCACCCTGCTCATCTGCCCCAACAATGTACCCCCTTTCTCATCTGCCCCACCACTGTAACCCCTGCAATTCTTCCCTACCATTGTACTACCCTGCACATCTGCCCCACCTCTGTAAATCCTGCTCATCTGTCCCACCACTGTAACCCCCTGTACATCTGCCCCACCACTGTACCACCCTGCTCTTCTGTCCCACCACTGTAACCCCCTGCTCATCTGCCCCACCACTGTAATTCCCTTTCTCATCTGCCCCACCACTGTACCTCCTGCACATCTGTCCCACCTCTGTTCCCCCTGGTTTTCTGCCCCACCAACTCCCTGCTCATGTGTTCCACCAATGTACCTCCTTTCTTCTCTGTACCCCTCTGCACATCTGCCCCACCTCTGTACCCCCTGCTCCTCTGCCACTCCGATGTAACCCGCTGCTCAACTGTCCCACCAATGTACCTCCTTTTTCCTCTGCCCCAACACTGAACCCCCCTGCTCATCTGTCTCACCACTGTAACCCCCTGCTCATCTGCTCCACCGCCGTATCCCCATGCTCTTCTGTCTCACTACTGAATCACCTTCTCATCTGTCCTAACACTGAACCCATCTGCTCATCTGCCCCACCACTGTAATCCGCTTTCTCATCTGCCCCACCAATGTATCTCCTGCACATCTGTCTCACCTCTGTACCCCCTGCTCTTCTGCCCCACCTCTGTTCCCTCTGCTCTCCTGCCCCACCACTGTTCCCCCTGCTTTCCTACCCCACCACTGTAACCCCCTGCTCATCTACCCCACGAAATCACCTCTTTTTACATATGCCCCACTGTTTTATCCCCTGCTTTTCTGTCCCAACACTGAACCCCCCTGCTCATCTGGCCCAACACTGAATTCCCTTGCTTATATGGTCCATCACTTCACCCCCCTGCTCTTCTGTCCCACTGCTGAACCCCCTTCTTATCTCTTCCACCACTGTACCTCCCTGCACATCTGCCCCACCACTGTACCCTTCTGCTCTTCTGTTCCACCTCTGAACCCCTCCTGCTCATTTTCCCCACCGCTGAACCCTCCTGCTCATTTCCGCCACCGCTAAACCCTCCTGCTCGTCTGCTCCACCACTGTACCCTCTTCTCATCTATGATATGCGTGATATGCAGAGTGGTGAAAGGAAGCAGAGATGAGACACATCTACCTGTCCTGGCACACTCATCCTGCTGATCCACCTCTCACATCCAGCCTACGTACTTGTATGTGATGTCACATACAAGCATATGGAATGGATGGAGATGTGGCTAGATAGGTTAATGTAGATACAGCACCTCATCCCTGAAAGTATTCGTCACTAATCAAAAAAGAGGAGGACGAGGGATTATTACGGTGCCAGAGAAAGCAAAAGTAAAGAGATAAGATAGCGAATGTAAAAATACAAAAATACTTTATTTCACAAAATTCAGATTTCAATATATACAGAAACCAGTAAAATCATTAACTGAAATTGACATATATAAAATACATGACCCAAGTGCAGTAAGGTGGGCCGAAGATGGGCGGCCTTTAGAACAGGAGCTCAGTTTCCTACATGTTTCGCCAAAGCATTGGCTTCCTCAGGGAATAGTAAGAGCTAGTTTGAGTATCTAAGGATCTATGCATGAAAATACAAAAAACATGATGTAAGCAAACAGAGAAATAAACCTTAAAGTATACAATGGTACAATTGCTAATAAAAGTAAGGGTACATGGCTGGACTGATTCACAAAAGGGGAGCCCGTAAATTGATCCCTAGGACCGAGAACATACCTGAAAGCCTGGCACCCAGGGGAGGCCCAGCAGGGGGACCCCAGCCGAGGAGAGACAGAGCCGCACCGTATCTATGTCTGCAGGGGATATATGCAAGACCTGGCAATCAAATATATTGTGAATTAGAAGAATATAGAGACTATACTAGCTAGAGGTGTGTATGAAACACGCAATAATCAAAAATATACGTGGGGTCAACGACCGTACGTGGAATATATAGGGCCACAAGGCCTCAAAAAAAACAAAAAAAAAACGTACGCTTTAAAAACAGATTATGATGAGACCAAATCGCCTGGAGAATACTGGGGGGCAAGCTTGGCTGTCTGGCAGGGTGCTGATTACTAATCTGAAAAGATCAACAGAATGGGGGAAGGTAAGAAGTGGGCTGTAAGACCTGAAAAGAAAACAGCCTTTTTCTTGAAGGGGTAAAAGGTAGTAATGAGAAAGAAGGCTTACCCTGTAAGGTATTTATAAAGCATATGCTCCTGCATATGTCCTGCCCTGGGCGTCCGTACAGACAACAACAATGCGAGCCCCATCCACCACTTGTACATACTGGCCAGGTAACTCTTTATTGCTCCCCACCTTCCAGTACCTTTGCAGAACTTCTTTCTTGATATATTTAACTTAGTTTCCACTTACCCTCTCCCAGGACCTCCTGCTATAGACAAGCTCTGACCCATCACCTCCCATACATTATGTGAGCAGCGATCCTGTACAAGCATATGCTTTATAAATACCTTACAGGGTAAGCCTTCTTTCTCTTTTCCAATATTTTTATTCAAAGTTTTTTCAATAGACACAATTTCCATTTTAACATTTCTTATGTTTCAAGTATTGGAACAAATAACAAGTCGGTTATATAAAAAGAAACACATAAAGGTTACACATCCTAGCATCGCACATTATCAGGAAGTTAAACCTTTCCTTATCCTTACTATAACTCTACACAGTAAAAAAACTCCACCTAAATAATAACGTTATAGAACTTTTGCTCAAAATAGAAAATGAAAGGAGGAGTTTTTTCTCAGACAGAATCCTCAGTTTACTTCATGTGTAGAGTGGGGGGTCACAGGAGGAGGATCTCTCTCCCTAACCCCTCCAACTTGTGTAACCTACTAATTTAACCTCAAAATGAGCCCTGGGGCCTTAAGTAACCCGTGAGACCTCCAGGGCTTTTTTATAGTTGAAAGAAAAGAAAGAGAAAAGAGTAAGAGGATGAATAAGTGGAGGATAGGAAAGAGAGAAAGGTGCACTCCGGTCCCGGAAGGGGGGGCATCCGAACAGTTCCCTGCTCATTATGTGTTTGAGATATACTTTATCCAAGGGTCCCATATTCTTTCAAATAGAGCCATTTTATCATTTAAGATTGCAGAGAGCCGTTCATTTACCATGATCCATGATCATTTAGATTTTAGTAAATGAAGTGGAATCATTGAAGATTTCCAGGATTTAGCAATCGCTATTCTCGCTGCTACAAATATAAAAGATATAAGTTTCCGCATACATTTCGATGCGCCTTCCACTGGGCGTCCCAGCAGTGCCTGTAGGGGTGACTTAATGAGGTTCACTTGAGTTAATGAATAAATAAAGTTATATGTGCGGATCCAAAACCTATGTACTTTTGGGCAAGTCCACCATGTATGTAGCATGGTGCCTTCTGTAGTACATCCCCTGAAACACCGCGAGGAGGCCCCCGGAACGAAGGCTGCCAACCTCGCTGGGACCAAATACCATCTCATCCGGACTTTGTAGTTAGCCTCTATCAGAGATGTATTGATATATGATTTTGACGCCAGCATGGATAGTTTGCTCCAATCTTCAACTTCTAGGCTGGTTTCTAAATCCTGTTCCCATTTTTGCATGTAAAACAGTTTCTGAACATTTGACGATAAAATACTATATATCTGTGAAATATGACCTGAGTGTTTGTCGAAGGTTCTGCAGAAATTTTCCATTTGGGAGTCTGTAGTTAAATTGGAAGTACGATTTAATGTGGCTAAAAAATGCGCTATCTGAGTGTAGCGATAGAATTCTGAATTTGGGAGTTGGTACTTTTCCCGGAGAACCTGTTTCGACAAAGCCCCTCTGTGGTCGCATAGATCTGCTATACGTAGTAATCCCTTGTTGGTCCACCATTTAAATTCATGGGGACGGAGACCCGGGGTGAACATAGGATTATTGAGCAACGGTGCCAGTGGGGTATGTGGAGATTTAAATTTGTAGGTAGCGGCCAATCTATCCCACAAGATTAATGAGAAGGACAGAGTCGGGCACATTATTATCGGTCTATCCTTCTCTTTTATCCACATTAGATGACTAATCTCGTTATTAGGAAATAGTGCCGATTCCATCGTCATCCAGAGCGGATTGGATTGTCGAGTATGAAATCGAACTAGCTGGGACAATTGTGCTGCATGGTAATATTTTATCAGATCCGGTACCCCTAAACCGCCTTTCAATTTAGGTGTAAATAAAGCTTGTCTGTTCACCCTGGGCCTCTTACTTCCCCATATAAATTCCAGAAGTTTATTCTGAAACTTCCCCAAATCAGATCTAGCTATCGCTATAGGAAGAGTTCTAAACAAATATAGTACCTTTGGTAAAATAGTCATTTTGACTGAGTACAATCGACCGAACCAGTAAGGGGGGTTATTTGACCATCTATTGAGATCCTCCAGTAGTTTTTTAAACAATGGGGGGTAGTTGTGTTTATATAGCGTGGCTAATGATGAAGTTAAAAAGATACCCAAGTAGGGAAGAGCTGTGCCTTGCCATTTAAATGTGTATGAGCTTCGTAAAGCTCGGATTATATGTGTTGGTAATAATACATTAAGAGCTTGGGATTTTGAATGATTCACCCGTAGACCTGAGATTGATGTGAAATGTTTTAGAAGTATGTTTAGGGTGGGCAGAGAGGTGACCGGGGAGGAAAGGATTAGTAGCAGATCGTCTGCAAATAGCACACATTTATGTTTCCTATCGCCACAGTATACTCCTTGTATATCTGGATGTTCTCGTATCTTAATAGCTAATGGTTCTAATGCTAAAATAAACAATAGAGGGGATAATGGACATCCCTGTCGGGTCCCTCTGCGTATGTCTATAGGTTGTGATCGAAAGCCCTTGACAACTAACTGTGCTGTGGGGGTCTTATAGATGCTTTCTAGTGTCGTCAGAAATTTCGGACCAAACCCGTAGCGTTTTATTATAAAAAACAAGTAGTCCCATGAAAGGGAGTCAAAGGCCTTATGCAGGTCTAGGGAAATCAAAAGCGCTCCTCTTCGTCCCCTCCCATCCCACCCTGAGTTCAGTGCAGATATTATATCAATGATCCGTCTGGTCTGATCTGGGGCCTGTCGATTAGGAACAATTCCCACCTGGTCAGGGTGTATATATTTCGATATAAATGAGTTCATGCGGGTAGCTAAGATTTTTGTCATTATCTTCAGGTCTAAATTGATTAATGAGATCGGGCGATAGTTTGCGCAATCCCCTGGATCCTTGTTTGGTTTAGGGATTATATGGATGAAAGCGCTATTTTCGTGTATTGGGAGCGGAGATCCTTTCCTTAGTTCATTAAAAAAAGCGCACAAATGTGGCATCAAAATCTCTGTATATTTGCGATAATAATGGCCCGAAAAACCATCTGGACCTGGAGCCTTGGAGGGGTTAAAATTTTTTATCACTGCAGCTACCTCCCCTACGGTAAACTCTGCATCCATTAATTCCATATGGTCTTGAGCTATCGTAGGCATCGTAATGTCGCAAAGGAATTCCTCAGCTTTGGCCCTATGGAGGGGTGCAGGGGCATCGTATAGGTTAGAGTAGAAGGTAAAAAATTCTTGTAATATTAACTGTGGGTTCTGGGTAGTCTGGCCGTTTTGTAGTCGCAATTTAGGTAGGGCCGGTGTAAATGGTCTAGGAGTTAGTCTTCTAGCTAGGAGTTTATTGGGCTTGTCTCCCATTGTGTAATACCTATGTCTGGACCATCTCATACTTTTTTCTGCTTTTGTGGTAAGACTTAAGTTAAGGGCTGTGCAAGCCGCGTCAATCTGATCTCTAAGATCAATATCCTGTCTAGTCTTTTGTTCACGTGTAAGACGTCGCAGTTCCTCAGTTTGTTGATTTATCATGTGTTCTCGCTCCCTTTTTGCTCTAGAAGCTAACTGAATCAATGTGCCTCGGATGGTGGCCTTGTGAGCCGCCCATGTTGTAGTAGGAGAGGGAGATGAAGGGACATTATTTCGAAAATAGTCTTTAAGAGCCTGTTCTATTTCTTTTGTGATGATGGGATCATTTAATAAAGACTCATTTAATCGCCACGATAGCTGTTGTGGTTTTGACCATAAGTTCGTTAACGTGACTTGGATTGAAGAGTGATCTGACCATGCCATAGGGAGAATTTTGGTCGACGAGACAAAGGGAAGCAGTGGAGAAAGTGTAAATAAATGATCTATTCGGGAGTATGTTTTGTGTACGTGGGAATAAAATGTAAAGTCTCTGGTCGTAGGGTGGGCGTCTCTCCATATGTCTATCAAATCATAACTGTGAAGTAGACGTGCAATTTCTCCGCTTTGTTTTGGAGAATGTTTTAGAAATGCCTTGTTGGGGTTGGATTTATCTAATATTTGATCTAATGAGGTGTTGCTGTCTCCTCCCAGTACCACGTGACCTTCCACATGAGGCATAATGTTTGCTAACATTGAACTTAAAAACTGTTTTTGCCCTGTATTAGGAGCATAATATGAAAGAAATGTGACTACTTTATCATGTATTTTCCCCTTTGCCATAATATAGCGCCCTTCTTTGTCTCTAATAATATTAGTGGGTGAGAACGGTATATGTTTCGCTATGCATATTGCTACTCCCCGTTTTTTGTCCGTTCCACTTGATAGAAAAAACGTGGAGTATCGTGCGTGCAAATATTGAGGGGCTGATGTATTTGAGAAGTGTGTCTCTTGAAGTAATAATATATCTATTCCCATTTTATAATAATGTTGGAAGGCTTTAGTTCTTTTGATGGGGGAATTAAGTCCCTGTACATTATGTGTTAGGATAGTATATTTTGTTGAGGGTCTACTGGTCATGAGTGTTCGGTGGATTGTACTCACAGTTCAGAAGCCTCCAAAATTCTGGGGGAGGTCCTTTCAGTCGGATACGTAGAACCCATTCCGGAACCGGGAATGCGCCAAGGAAGAGAGAGGTTTGAAAGGAAGAGAAAGAAATAGTATTAGAAATGTATTGTACTTTTTTCGTTAGACTATAACAAAAACACTTTAACAATGTTAACATGTAAAATAAAACCAGCGCACTAAATGATAGTGCGGTCTCGGAGGTGTCAGACCTCCTTAAGTTGTAAAGTTGCCTCCACTCAAAGAGTAGAGACAAGTTCACCACAGGTGGCATGCGTTACCGCCCCGACCCTTCTCTTGCTTTATCTGGAAGGGACTTAAAAGAGGAAAGCCTCTGTACCTATTGGGAGAAGATTAAAGAATAACCTCAAAGGGAGAATTCCAAAAAAAAAAAAAAAGGGGGGGGGGAGGAGGGGAGGAATACATGCCCAGGCAACAAGTAGAAAATCTAACACAATGTCAATCTAAATAGACATTGAAACTGTCTGTCCTCCATATAGAAATATTTTTCGGGAGACCGTATCTAAGTATGGGAAGGTTTTCCTGCAGAAAATAAGCAATGTCCAATAAAGCATCTGTAAAGCCATCAGGTAAAAGGGTGCGATTTCCTAGAACTGGACCTTCCCTGTTGGGACCATAATGGTGAGACCGGACGACCCTCGTTGTTTGGGAAGTCAAGATGTTGTGGATCCTTATTGATGAGTCCCAGTTCCAGAAGTAGCTCCTCTCCAGACTGAAAACTAGCGAAAGAATGCGTCTTCCCCCTGTAGGTAAAAGACAGTCTGAATGGGAATGACCAGCGATATTTGATCTGATGATTGAGCAAGTGGGTCAGCAGGGGCTTCAGTTGTCTTCTTTTCTGGATCGTCGCCTGGGATATGTCGGCAAAGATCTGGATTTTATTTCCCAGGAGTGAAATATCTCCTTTGCTTCTTGCTTCTAGCATTATTTTTTCCTTAACCCGATAGAAATGTGGTTTGACGATCACATCTCGGGGTAGGCCGTCTGGCCTAGGGGCTGTGAGAGCTCTGTGGACTCTATCCAATTCCAACTGGTGAGTAGCAATATCAGGAATTAAATCTTTCATCAAGGAATGTATGGCATCTTCTAGATCGCTCACTGACTCCGGAAGGCCACGCACGCGGAAGTTATACCTCCTTGATCTGTTTTCCAAATCCTCGATCTTCGCATTCGCTTGATCTAGTTGGTCTTGTAGTGAGGATATCATTCTGGTGTTTTGATTGACTCTTTTTACAGTGCCATCCATTTTGGATTCTATGGTGTCTAGCCTCTCACCTATATTTTGAAAGTCATCTTTTATCCCGATGGTGATGATTGTGCAAGCTTTGGATAGTTCCTGTTGCAGGAGCGCGGAAAACCTTGCTAACAGGACCACATCTCCTGAATAGGCGGTAGACTCGGGAGGTTGTAGCTGTATTGAGCTGTTTTGACTCAGTGCTATCTCTGCTAATTCTGCCATTTGCCTGTCTGTGGGGGAGGCAGGAGAGATATTATATACTGCCCTGTCAGGGTAGCTCGACAGGGGGGACATCTGTGGCCAGGCTTCTCGGGGGGTTAAGGATTCCTCCTGGGACTGGGATGAGAAGGGGTCACGTCCTGAACCATCCATGGATGTCTCTGGATGGGAGTAGGCTGCTTGCTGAAACTGTAGGCCGCCTTGTCCTGCTGTTCTCAGCTCTGGTGCTATCTGGGTGGGGGAGGGCCGTGGCTGCTGTGTTTGGGCTCCTTTTTTAACCTGAGCTCTCTGGTTTGATTGTGGAGCCTTCTGGGGGGATTGCTGCTGGGTCTGGGGGCTACCCCATTCTTCCTCCCCTTTCCCCTGCATCTTACCGGCCGTTGGTGTTTGTCTGTCAGTAGCGAAACCACCGCCATATGGGCCGTTCTCCCTCTCCGTCGCCATCTTGGCTTGGGAAGACTGCTGCTGGGCACGTGTGGAGCGGGATTGTTGCGCTGGTTTTCTCCCTTTTTTTGAGTTCCCTGCTGTCCCCCGCCTCATGATCCGTTCCCGGGCTCTGGGCTGTCGGTCTGGAGGCGATCCGAGCGTCCCTTCTGGCTGATTTTAGCTGTGTGTGGATCAGGGTTTACGGAGCTCGGCTAGTTCATGACCTGCACCGGCTCCACGCGCATGCGCGTAAGCCTTCTTTCTCATTACTACCTTTTACCCCTTCAAGAAAAAGGCTGTTTTCTTTTCAGGTCTTACAGCCCACTTCTTACCTTCCCCCATTCTGTTGATCTTTTCAGATTAGTAATCAGCACCCTGCCAGACAGCCAAGCTTGCCCCCCAGTATTCTCCAGGCGATTTGGTCTCATCATAATCTGTTTTTAAAGCGTACGTTTTTTGTTTTTTTTTTGAGGCCTTGTGGCCCTATATATTCCACGTACGGTCGTTGACGCCACGTATATTTTTGATTATTGCGTGTTTCATACACACCTCTAGCTAGTATAGTCTCTATATTCTTCTAATTCACAATATATTTGATTGCCAGGTCTTGCATATATCCCCTGCAGACATAGATACGGTGCGGCTCTGTCTGTCCTCGGCTGGGGTCCCCCCGCTGGGCCTCCCCTGGGTGCCAGGCTTTCAGGTATGTTCTTGGTCCTAGGGATCAATTTACGGGCTCCCCTTTTGTGAATCAGTCCAGCCATGTACCCTTACTTTTATTAGCAATTGTACCAATGTATACTTTAAGGTTTATTTCTCTGTTTGCTTACATCATGTTTTTTGTATTTTCATGCATAGATCCTTAGATACTCAAACTAGCTCTTACTATTCCCTGAGGAAGCCAATGCTTTGGCGAAACATGTAGGAAACTGAGCTCCTGTTCTAAAGGCCGCCCATCTTCGGCCCACCTTACTGCACTTGGGTCATGTATTTTATATATGTCAATTTCAGTTAATGATTTTACTGGTTTCTGTATATATTGAAATCTGAATTTTGTGAAATAAAGTACTTTTGTATTTTTACATTCGCTATCTTATCTCTTTACTTTTGCTTTCTCTGGCACCGTAATAATCCCTCGTCCTCCTCTTTTTTGATTAATCACATATGGAATGGATGCGCAATGATAAGCTCAGGTCAGGGGCATTTTCTGAAAGCAGTGGGCCTGTCTGCAAGTTCAGAAATTGGGCCCCCCCAGGTGGGAAAAAGTGGTTGGGTGTGATTGTCACTGCGCTGAATACTGGCTGTGGTTTAAAGGGACACAGAGTGCAGGGGTTCAGTAGTAAGTGACGCAAAGGTTCAGGAATAATTTCAACAAAGTTCCCAGAAGCTCAACAGTAATTCCACAAACTGTCACCTGATTGTGGTTTTCTCCTTGTCAAGATATTTTATTTTATAATTCAGTAGAGTAGTAACAATGCACAAATTACATGTTGCAATAGTAATACAGTCAAAAAGGAAGCTCAATTGTTTTTTTATATAGAATCTAATGGCTTTTCCTTAAAAAATAATAAAACAATGTCAAGCAGCAACATGAGTTATCAAAATGTAGATTATACATAAAAACTATTGAGTAAGAAAAACTGAGAGCTTCGAAATCATAGTTTAAATCATAAGAAAAATACAGGAAAGGAGAAAGAGAGAAGAAAGGAGGAAGAAAGGAAAAGTCCGCGAAGTGAGGCCATATACCTTTACTACTATGATGAAATATATATTGTACAATTCAACATTCAAACTACCACGGTAATAGTACTTGATTGTCAAAGGTTTGTGGTATAGTATAATCAATCCAGGGTTGCCACGTTATTTCAAATTTTTGGATCGTGTCCTTTTCAATAGCTATCATTTTAGCGTGGGACATGGTGTTATTCATTTTAATTAGCACTTCACTTATGATCAAATTAGATGTTTTCCAAGCTCTTGCTAGTGTTTGTTTAGCTGCTGTGAATAATTGCACTAGCAAATTGAACTGTACATACGTTAGATTTACAGGTTTTAAATTTATTAACGCTATTGCAGGATCAAAGGGAATTATTCTATCAAATAGGTTAGAGGCAATTTCAAAAATTTCCTTCCAAAATGTTTGTGCTTTTGGACACGACCACCAAATATGAAACAACGTTCCCGGTTCAGAGCAGTCCCTAAAACATTGTGCAGAATAATTTGGTACATATTTTGCTATCCTTGCTGGTACAAGGTACCATCTCATTAACACCTTATAACTCGTCTCAATCGCTAATATATTAGAGGATGCTGCTTTTGTAGTATTCCATATTTGATTCCATTCAGAATTATCTAATTTTCGATTTAAATCTTTTTCCCATTTCTGGGTATATTGTGGTTCATTGTTATTGGTTTGAACCAATAAATGTGAATATAAAATGGAGATTAGGCCTCTAGAATGTGGGTTGTTCCTACATAATGTTTCAAAAGGAGTTAGTTGGGTTAGTGGGGTTGTAGTCTTTAATAATGGTGCGAAAAAGTTTTTAATCTGGAGGTATCTAAACAGCTCCGATGAAGGTATATTATACTTTTCACTTAAAGTCTGAAAAGGGATAAATGATGAAGAATCTACAAAATTGTACATATATAATACATCACGAGATATCCATTCCTTGAAGGTTTTAGGATACACCCATGCAGGATAAAATGTAGGATTCTTGTAGAAGGAGAGTAGAGGGCTATGTAAGGATTTCAATTTATTTTTAGTTTTAAATCTATCCCATAGGGAGATGTAGTGCTTGGTAATTGGGTTACGTAACCCTCTACGGTCCTTTGAGGACATCCAAAGTAAGTTTGAAATTGAGATAGGGTCACATTCAGCCGCTTCAATAGATACCCAAAGTGGGACTTCATGTTGTGCATGGTACTTAGTTATGCTTGCTATATGGGCTGCTCTATAGTAGCACGCAAAATTAGGACAACCCAAACCTCCATTTGTTTTAGGAAGATAAAGAGTATTTTGCTGTATTCTTGGTTTGGAAGAGCCCCATATAAATGACATTACTTTCCTTTGTATAATTCTTAGGTAGTATGCTGGGATAGGAATTGGTAATACTCTGAACAAATATAAAAGTTTAGGCAAAAATGTCATTTTAATGGCATTTATTCTTCCGAGCCATGAGATTGGGAGGTGAGACCATGAATTCATCATATTGGAAAGATTTTTCAATATCTGTGGGTAATTGGCAGTAAATAGTTCTGATAAAGAGGATGTAAATTGTATCCCAAGAAATGGAATTGATTTGTCAGTCCATTGAAAAGGGAGTCCAATTTTTGCAGATGATAATTCTAGATTTGAAAGAGATATATTTAGTGCTAGGCATTTTTTAGGGTTAATGTATAGGCCTGAGATTGCAGCAAAATTATTAAGAATTGGAGTGAGATTAGGGCCTGTCACTTGCGGTGATGAGAGAAATAGGAGGATGTCGTCTGCGAATAGACAAAGCTTGTGTTGATATCCCCCTATTTCAATTCCAGTTATGGTAGGATCATTTCTCATTTTCTGTGCAAGGGGCTCAATAAGAAGGGCAAAAAGTAATGGGGAGAGTGGACATCCTTGTCTAGTGCCTCTTTCTATGTTAAAAGAATCCGACTTATATCCAGCATACTTAACATACGCTTTTGGTTTATTATATAGTGCAAAGATCCAATTTGTGAAATTTGGACCAAATCCCCATTTCTGTAATGTATAATGTAAGTATTGCCAGGATATGGAATCAAAAGCTTTTTTGATATCAAGAGAGAGAAAACAAGCAGGGATATTCCGTGTTTTAGCAATGTGTGCTAACAGTACTGCTCTACGCACATTGTCACCTGCCTGTCTTGAAGGCATAAAGCCGACTTGATCCGAATGAACAAGAGTACCAATGATCAATTTTAATCGGGCAGCCAAAATCTTCGCCAATATCTTGATATCTGTGTTTATCATGGATATTGGGCGATAATTTGTGCTGAGCGTATCATCTGATTGTGATTTTGGGATCATGCAGACAATGGCTATTAATGATTCTTGTCTGAATGATCTGTTTTTTAGTATGTCATTAAATGCTTCTGCGAGCATAGGAGAAATGATATCACTATATGTTCGATAATACAAAGTTGAATAACCGTCTGGACCCGGTCTCTTATTTAATTTTAAATCTTTAATAGCTTCTGCTACATCATTTACTGTAATGTGATTTTCTAGGTGCGATTTTTGTTCTTCAGTCATTTGTGGAATATTTATTTGTGAGAAAAAGGAATCTGCTTCTTTAGTATCAAATATATTTGTTTCAGTGTATAGATCTTTTAAATGAGATTTAAATTTTTGTACTATTTTTTGGGGATTACTGGTACATACATTATTGGCCAATTTAAGTTTAATAGGTTTAAAAGATTTATTAATGGATTTTAATGCTTTGGCCAATAATGTACCATGTTTATTAGATTTTACATAGAAGTTATGTTTAGTTCTATGTATTGCTTTATCTGCTGATTTGGTGAGAAAAAGGTCATATTCCATACGTGCCTTGTCTAAACGAGTTTTTGCAGATGAATTAGGATTAGATTGGAATGACTGAAATGCTGAATTAAATTCCGTCTCTAATTGTTTTGCTAGGGTTCTACTTTCACGTTTTAGAATACCCGTTTGTTGTTGTATTATGCCTCTAAGGACCGGCTTGTGCGCTTCCCACAATGTGAGTGAAGAGATGTCAGTACTGGTGTTATTTTTCAAATAGTCTTTTAATGCTTGCTCAATGATTAAACGGTGGGATGGATGTTTGATTATTATGTCAGGGAGGTACCAGGTAGGGTCGTGCGCTTTAGGTATAATAGAGGCAACGGAGGTATATACTGCGTTGTGATCAGACCAAGGAATAGGAATAATAATTGACGTAATTATTTCTGGTACCATACCTATTGTTAGGAATGTGTGATCTATACGGCTAAATGTTTGATGAGGGTTTGAAAAATATGTATAGTTTCTTTTGGTTGGATTCGCTTCTCTCCAGGCATCAACCAAATTGTGCCTGGAAAGGAGCTGAGAAAGAGACCATTTGGATTTGTATCTTGGTGAGGTATAAGGTGTTTTGTCTAAAAATGGTAGGAGTACCTGGTTAGAGTCACCACACACAAAGATTGAACCAATTCTGTGAGTATTTATAACTTGAAAGAGATGCGATAAGAATGGTAATGGATGACGATTAGGGGCATAATAAGAGACCACTGTTATAGCTGTATCCATCACAAATCCTGTTAGTAATAGGTATCTTCCTTCTGGATCTTTAATTTCAGATTGTAATATAAATGGTGTGGAGCGATGGAAAGCTATAAGAGTGCCACGTTTTTTAACATTAGCTGATGCTGTATACACTTGAGGGTAGGAGTTACTAAAAAATTTGGGAGTATTAGTCTGCGTAAAATGCGTTTCTTGCAGGCAGACAATGTGTGCCTTCTTAGTTTGAAATGACCTAAATGCTTTTGTACGTTTCTGAGGTACATTAAAACCCTGTACATTGAGTGATAATATGTTTAAAGGAGCCATGTCAAAGTAATCCACAGTCTTGCTATTTTCTTTAGAATATATTTCTCACAATTATTTTTTAGACTCACCTTCGCGGACACAAGAAAGGAGAAAAGAAAAGAAAATTTAGCACAGTCAATCATAGTAACGAAAAAGGAAAAATAATGAAGTATATAGCATAATAATACAGTAAAGAAATATCTGTATTCAAAAAATACCCGTGATGGGGAGTAGAGTTCACCATCAGGGGACGAGGGGCCTTCGTCGAATCTCCACATAACGCTGTGGGGATCTGAGGAAAGCAGGTGGAGGCGCATGAAGCTTCCGTGCACTGGGGAGCCGCATGAAAAATAAATATTGTACAGCACAAAAATGTGGTAATAATAGCCCTAAATATGTATTATGGTGTCATACATATGTTAGAGTCTAATGTGGCAAAATAAAGAAAGTGAATATGGAATGAGAAATTTCAAAAAAAATATCTGTATAAGTAAAATAAATTGAGTTTAGGCTTATATAAATAAAACTAACTTCTATAATGAAATAGCCAGAATGAACTAATAACAGTGGATACAATTTACCCACATACTATGCTAATATGTTTCAAAGTTAAAAAAAAAAAAAAAAAAAAGGGATACATTGTTATAGAGTAATTCACTACGTTTTAGCTAAATAACATTAACCTGTAAATTAATCTGAGCCTATTAGCTGTTGATAATAATAGATCCCCCTTTCTGAGAAAAAATAAATAAAAAAATAATTTACTATGAATTCAAAAAATACAATAAAAAGTCCAGTAAAGGATTATAAAAAATAAATGTTCATAATATAAAATTCAATATTATTTTATACTGAACATTAAAAAAAAAAAAAAAAAAAAAAAGGGGATCACATAAAATAATATATTTTCCTTTGAAGCTTGGGAATAATTAGTAAAATTACATAAATGTATAATATGTAGTATATGTATTTAATTACATCCCATATTATAACCCGTAAATCAGGGAGCAATAAGGGGTAATTTAAGCAAAGAAAAACAAAAAAAAGGGGACCAATTAGAGCAATATCTAAATATTATTCTTATCCCCAAAGGATTCAGTATTAGTAACATGTATTAAATTGGATATTAAAGAAAAATTTCATCAGTCCATGGAATCTTCTTGACTTTGGGGTGATGATGCAAATCGACCTCTTTTATTCAGATGCTGAGTTCCATTTTTTACCTCAGGTTGATGTGCGTTTTGGAGGGAAGAGGTTGAAGCTGATCTTCTTCTTGATACAGTAGTTGTGAGGTTCCCTTCTACTAGATTGAGATCTTGGAGGGTTTGTTGCAATTCTTCAGTTGTTCTGCAGGAAATTCTATTACCTTGGTGGGTGAAGCGTAAAGAAAATGGGAAGCCCCATTGATATTTTATATTGTGCTGTTGTAATATTATCAATTGGGGTTTCATGGACCTCCTTTTTGAGATTGTTAATTGAGAGATATCAGCAAAGAGTTGATAGTTATAACCTTGAAATACAAGATTGTTCATTTCTCTGGCTGCGTTTAAAAGCTGTTCCTTTGTTTTATAGAAATGAAATTTTGCTATAATGTCTCTCGGGGGGCCATCCACTTTCTTGGGCTTAAGAGCCCTATGCACTCTATCCATTTCCAGCCTTTCCTGTGGTATGCCTGGTAATAGTTCTTGGCACAGTGCTGTAACAGTTGCTTGCAAATCTATTACAGTTTCAGGAATTCCTCTTAAACGTATATTGGACCTTCTGGTTCGGTTTTCATAATCTTCCAACCTATTTTGCAAAGTGATATTTTCTTCCTTTAATATTTCCAATTCAGACACACAATCTTGGGTTGTGCTTTCAATATCCTCTACTTTAAGTTCCAGAGAGGCTGTGCGTTGTCCCAATTCTCTAATTTCCTTAGTCAGGTTATTAGTGATTTGTTCTGAAGTTTGCCTTAACGCTTTATGAAGCATTTTTTCAAATTGTTTTAATATATTTGAGGGAACTACATGTTCTTGAAATGATGTATGTGGTAAAGTTAATTCACTTTCTGAATCTGAGTTCCCAGGGGAGATATGCTGTAACATCTTAGGCTTATTTCTTTTCTGTGAGGTAAATGTAGCTGAGGAGACTGGTGCTTTTTTTGTGGTGTTCCGTGCTTGTGTGCCGTTGTTAGGGGTCTGTTTAGTTTTGTTTCTGGCACCCCCCAACACCATTTTAGTGTCAAAATGCTCCTCTCACCTTCCAGGAACAGATGAATAATGTTTTATTCGTTTTTGTGCCGCCGGGTTAGTTCGTTATCTCGGCTTTCTCCCCCTCACGGAGCAGAGCTCTAGCCAGACATGTCAGTCCTGCTAGCCTCCGCGCATGCGCTGATTGTGGTTTTCTCAATTACAGTGAAATCCCTTCTTTCTGAGATTGGTAGTGGCAACCAAGCAAGTCATCTTCCTCCAGATGGTGGATGGGGCTAGCAGGACTCTGATTGGCTTTAGCAGTTGCCAAGACAGTCCTCCTGAAAACAGGGACCCCCCCCCCCCCCACAGCAGGAGAAAAAGGCTGACGATCGCAGCTACAGCAAAGTTAGAAAACAAAACAATGTTTCCCATCTTTTACAATGCGTGGAGGCACAGTGCCTCCCCCTCAGTGCAGGTGCGGTGTGGGGAAGTCTGAAATTGGAATGCATTAGTGTCTCACTGACACTTCCCTGCGCTGCTCTGCTGATTGGCAGGGAGTCGAGTGCCGGCAAAAGAGGCTTTGCGTGCTGGGGTTTGCTTACCCCTGCACTAGACCATACCATATCTCCCCTTTTCATTTTCTTATTTTATAGAAGAATGAACATCAAACTCCAAACCAGAGAGAGAGAGAGAGAGGGAGGTGGGAAGGGGGAGTGGGAGAAGAAAAAAAAGGAGGGGGTTGTCTGGGAAGGGGGGGAAGGGCCAATTGTCGTGGCTAGAGGTGGGAGGGAGAGGGTAGAGGAAGGAAGGGGAAAACCCTCCTATACTGCTGGCCTGATTCCCCATGCTGTAGTCACCACCCATGCTGATAGGACAGATCTATTGTTGGGAAGCTAGTGGTGTTCCTTGTAAAAGAAATATGGAGTTCAAATTTTCCAATATTTTTCTTCTTGCTCTTTTAGCGTCATAGTTAGATTCTCCATTTGTTGAAACTTTGTAATTCGAGCAAGCCATTGCACCTTATCAGGCGGTTCAGAGCATTTCCACAGGGAAGGGATGCAAGCTTTTGCTGCATCGAGGAGGTGCTTAAGTAATACATTTGTACTTCTTGTCACCCTGCTACAATAGCTATACCTGCAAAAGGGGCCAGCCTGAAGTCATCTAGCAGGACTTCATTTTCTGACTAAAGTTGCACTTTAAATTTGCCTGGCAGTTCAAAATTAGGTGTGGTGTCCGATTGAACATCTGAAACCCCAACAAAATGTTGAGGTATCAAACTTGGTATGTCATCAGTAATTTCGTCCGATACCGACTCGATCTCATTAAGCAATTGAATCAAATGTGTAAGTGCCTGAAACTGATGTATTGTATTACCTCATAATACTTGTTCCATAGTGCACACTGAGTTCTCAAAAGTGATCGTGCTTACACCTTGTGTATGATGTTTATTCCTACTACCTAAAGTGTTGTCTATCTTTCCCATTTTGCATTGCGAACCACCTGCGCGGCGGGCAATCAGGGAAGCATAAAAATGTTATAGTGAGTACCGAATGGGTTCGCAAGTCAGACAAGCTTGCTTGAACGAGGATGGTTCCCTCACAGAACTCAGCAGGTGGTGAACACAGGTACGTGTTCAGAAAAAGTCAAGGTTTAATGAAAAGGTCATCTCAGTCTCTTGATTCATCGTGAAGTGGTGGTTGATGGAACAATGCAGGAGCCTAAAGAACCCCCTCTGGAACAGAGTCCTAAAATGTGGACCATGTAGACCAAGAGGCTGTCCTGGTTTGAAATCATACGAGCCCAGAAAAGGTGTCAAACTTTGATAAGGAGAGAGGTTGGTACTGCTGCATGGGTTGTCAGTAGGTTGGCCCCCATAACTTGGTAATATTTAATAGAGAGGGGAATTTATCTGGGTGCCAGAGCAAATCCCTCCAGGGGGAGGTCAACAATTGCTTGTTCCATGTGTACCCAGAGCTTCCTGCAATGTACTACACACCAATTTCTCACCCAAGAAAGGTGGGTGGCCTCATGGTACTTTACTGGGTCTGGAAACCCAGTTCCCCCGGATGCTTTGGGCAAAGCGAATGGACCTCCAAAGTCTTGCTGGTTTGCCTGACCATATGAATTTAAAGACGCTGGTCCACAGCCCTTTCAGGAACCATAGGAGGAGGTTTATCGGAAGAGTTTGGAATAAATACGTTGTAGTCCATTTAAAGGGTTATTCCATTTTCAGGGGGAAAAAAATGTGGCAAATAAAAGAAATAATATAGCATATATTGTACAATTGCTACACAAGACATATTTTAATTTAATGTTCTTAAAAATTACCTTTTCTTTCAAATCTGTAATTTTGTCATTTTCTATAAAATTCAAAGCAATATGGCAATCTGGAGGCTTTCTGTACAGTGGGTGTACAGAATGCCACCACAATTGTCATTTGTATGAAGATACAAGTCAGGTTAGAGGCATTTTCTGCAACAAAAATGTAATTTTTGCCGAGAGACTCCCTAAAGTCTCGTACACACGATGAGAAAACCTTACGGAAAATTCAGATTTTGACGCAATCGTACGATAATCTGATTGTTAGTACACAGCTGTCGTCCGAAATTTTCCGAAGGGACAAACATGAACATTTTTCTCACACAATACCAGATCATACTAATTTCACTTAATCAGCACACTTTTCATCCAAAACTACAATACAAATACATTACATCATTTTAATCTGAGCGTGTGTACTAGGCTTTAGGGTCAATCACTTCCAAAGGGATGCAAACACTGCAACTTTTCTCAACAGTCTTAGTACCTCAAATTCAGAACCATACTGTGCAAGACATGATCTGACAGGAACAGGTAGGAATCTGGAACAAAATTTGTTAAAATCTTTGCAACAATTATTGGACATTGATCGCCAAGAGCAAATTGTTTGTTTATTTCTCAACAAAAGTGGCATTACTTTTATAGGCTGCATTCAAATTTTAGTGTTTTGTGAACGTGCATTTGTGAAATGTGCAAATAACACCTGTCACACTTGAGTTACCATTCATTGTTAATGGCACTCCAAATGCAGCAAAAAGCAGTGCATTTAACGCGCAAAAAAAATGTGCATCAGACATGGCAAAATGCACAGTTAAAAAACGCAGAAAGCTAGGTGCTCAAAAAGGAACATTAGCTACTTTGGCAAATTTTTCACACATAGGGCAGCCCACTGAAATCAATGGGCTTGCCCTATGTGTATGATTAAAAAATGAGCAAATGTGGCATGATTGTGCAGGCATTTACAAAACTCAAATTGTGAATGCAGCCTAAATTTGTAAGAGCTCAGTCTCCAAAATAATTTCCTATACAAATATTGTAATGACCAAATTTGTTTGAACTGAAGGAAAAACCTCTGATTTAGGTTTAAAGTGGAACTTTACCCATAACAACTTAATAAAAAATAAGATTCTTTAGTAAGAAACATACATTCCACATTTAATAATTCTACTACCAAAATTAGTGTGTGCTGTAAACTGCCTCCAGCATTGCTCCTGTTTCTTCTTGATAGAGGCTGCCATTTTGCTGAAGCCCAGAGTAAATTATAAAGCAGTACTAAACCCACCATTTTAAGGATTTAAAAAAAAAAATTGCTAACTGTCAGATTTGCTTGTGTCCTCAACCAAACTGTCAAACCATCAAATGGCTGAAGTAATAACTGATCACATGCAGCACCATGGCAGTTGCAGATCAAACAGAAGCAACTTCCTTGGCTGTAAAGCATGGGTGCTTAACCTGTGGTCCTCCAGCTGTTGCAGAACTACGAGTCCCATGAGGCATTGCAAGGCTGACCGTTACAAACTCCCAAAGGCAAAGCCATGATGGGACTTGTTGTTCTGCAACAGCTGGAGGACTACAGGTTGAGCACCCATGCTGTAAAGGATAGGAGGGTTTAATTCCGTTTTAAAGCTATCAGGAGATATTTTAGGCAGTGCCTAAAAATTGCCTAAAAATGGAGAGCAACTGAGCATGTGTAGGGCAGCGTGAAACAGTGTATTACTGGCTTTTAAACAGTATAGACACTTATTTTTAATGTTTTACAAAATGTAAGATTGGGGTGATTAAACTCAAGCGGTAGACACGTTTACAATGAGTTGCACCAGTCCAAAAACTGTATTTTAGGGCATGGCAGCCCACTTTTATTTAAAAGCAAAGTCAAAAGATCATACAGATAGGTCATCCCAAGCAGGGGGTCCTCACCATCACTGCAAAACATAACATTCAGCCTCCTGGCTCTCTTGTGGCAGCTTTACTGCTCCAAGTACCTCTCCAGGTTCCCTCCTGAAAGTTAGTACTCTAAGCTTTAGTACCCAGCTTCCTAGCTGTTTGTGTCCCTCTTGAACTATTTCTGTACAGCTCTCTGTTTCTTCTTGTCCCACATGCACTCCTCTCAGGCTTGGGCCCTCCTCTGTACCAACCTGAACACCACTCATGCGACAGCATCTCACACGGCTCCCTTCAGACACACTGACCTCCTTCAGGACGGTGGGGCCCTGAACTCTAACTCTGGCTCTATTATGAAGCAGGCATACACCAGTGTGCTTGCATCCCCCGTAATCTGGCGTAAACCACCATTTTGCACAGTAGCACGGGGTCACACTGCTACAATAGCTATACCTGCAAAAGGGGCCAGCCTGAAGTCCTCTAGCAGGACTTCATTTTCTGACTAAAGTTGCACTTTAAATGAGCCTGGCAATTCAAAATTAGGTGTGGGGTCCGATTGTACATCTGGAACCCCAACAAAATGTTGAGGGATCAAACTTGGTATGTCATCAGTAATTTCGCCTGATACAGACTCCCATGCATGCTCTCATCAATGCCCGGTACCAGGCAAAGATTGTGATCATGTGAAAGTTTAACAATATGGCAGTTCCCCCACTTAGAGTTGAGCCGTGTCACTGTGTGCAGTCATAAAAAGTACAGCGTTCCTCTGAAAGTTCCATATAGTTGCCTGCTGTATGTTGCATTTAGGAGGGGCGCTGCTGAGCCCGTGCCCTTTCCACTAGTGCAGCGTACCTCTGTTACCTCACTGACTCCCAGTAACAGAGTCCTGCTGTCCACCTAGTGTGAACCTCATGCATGCACTTGTTGGCTCCTTCATTCCTGTAACCATGTGACAAAGTCATGAATCTCCATAACGTAGGTTTGGTTCCGGCTGTTACTGGAAACTGAACGCTGGGGAGGGAGCCAGTATATCGACCCCCTCACTGCTGGAGGACATGTCACCCATACCAGACACCGCGCTTCAAGACTAGCTGCAGTGTATCTTGCACTAGTCCTTAGTTACCCGTAGCAACTGCATTATTCCTCTTACTTTACTTGCCGAGTATACCTCTGATAGTAACCTTACTTCATACCGCGCATGTGCTTTTCTAAGTTAAGTTTGTTTGAATATGCCAGAACCAACAAATTTTTGCTGTTTTGGTAGAAAGTCATAACCGCTTTGTTGGAACACTTAAAGTGGAACTAAATTGAGGAAGGAAATACTCCAGTGATGCAGGAGTTAAATACCTACTGCTATCATGTTTTCCCCAGCTATTACCGTGTGCTGGGTTTGGTTCCTGCTTCCTGGTTGGTTGGTGATGGAATGACATCATCCTGCACATGTGCATGGTAGTCTGTCAATCTGGCAGCTGGAGTGTGCCGGGAATGCTCAGAGAGCTATGCATAAACAGTTCAGTGTGCAGTCAATAGAATACTGCAAACAGGCAGGTGTTTGTTCTTGCAGAATATACATTGCATTTCTCTTCTGCAATAAAATGCTGCCTGCTCAGTTTTTTTTTTTTTAGTTACCTTTTGTGATGAACTAGGAGGGCAGAGAGAGAGAGAGAGCACACAAAGGCGGATACCAAACTCGACGTGATGATGATTATTGTGGTATAAGTGTTTTAAATGAGGGGCAGTGAGACACAGCACAAAAAATTGTCCACCGGGCAGCAATGCATCACAGCACAGATAGTCCATGTAGTAGCAATATGGGATGACAATAGGGCACAGCAATGGGGAAGAGTCCGTAATCACAGAGCAGTAATTTGGATACAGCGGGGTACACAGCACTATGGCACCGCAGGGTCTTTAGCACAGGGCCACAATCCGGGCACACAGCATGCGCAGGTCTGGGTCTGACACAGCAAGGGTTAAGCCCTTAGCACAGGCCAGCAATCTGGGTACACAGCAAGAATGGACAGGGGCCTTCCAGGTGGTAGGATGGCACAGCAAGGGTTTAAGTGTCCAGGGAGAGGAAATATGGCACAGCAAAATGAGAAACAGTCTATAGGGCAACAGGAAGGCACAGCAAGGGGGAAACAAAGCCTTGTAGCGGTAGTATGGTACAGCAAGGATTAGGCGTCCAGGGAGAGGAAATATGGTACAGAAAAATGGGAAACAGGCTACAGGAAGGCTCGGCAAGAGGGAAACAAATCCTCGGAGCAGTGGGTAAGAGGGCACAGCAAGGGTGATCTGTAAAAGAAAGAAAGTGGCCGCACACTGGAACGAGAAGTTTGCTTGACAGAAATCTTTATTGTCGCATACCAGACAGATGATACAGGACCAAGGTTAAAGTTTCACACAGATATACCGTGTGTGTACCAATGCTTGCTTTGGTTGTGTACAAGCACGGTATATCCGTGTAATATGTTTTAACCTTGGTCCTGTATCTTCTGTCTGTCATGTGACAATAAATATTTCTGTCAAGCAAACTTCTCGTTCCAGTGTGCGGCCACTTTCTTTCTACACACTTCAGCAATGGTGGTGAGCCGGGGTGAGCACCTGGAGATATTGCACCTTGTTGGCCTGAGCGGTGTATGCTTTGTGCTGTGGACTAAGGGTGGTGATTGTCCAGGCAGTAATAGGGCACAGCCCAGGTCACCAGTCCAAGGAATGATAATAGAGCTCAGCAAAAGAGGACAGGAGGGTTCAGGGACACACACATGGGGCTCTCAGGACCTGAATCCAGGGAGGGAGAAGAGCATGAGTGCAAGCAGAGAGGCAGCTGGGCAATGGGAGACAGAGAGTCACTGTCATGGATCTGCCACCTAAGGGTTAACTTAGTCCAGGCTGTTTTCAGTGATTGGCAACAGGCTGCCTTATTTAAACACCTCAGCAGCTCTGTGTCCTTGCTGTTTGATCTGCAGCTCTATGTATGTGTTTTCTGAAGATCTGATATCTGCCCGGCTTGTTTTGAGACTGTTCCTGTTATCCGCCTGCACCTGACCCTTGGCTTGTTTGACGATTCCTTCCGCCTGCTCCTCTTGTACCTTTGTTGCCAGCCTGATTATCGACCCGGCCTGCCTGACGTTTCCAAGACTCTCAAGACTCTCCTCCAGTCTGCTATACTTACCTACTGCAGCCATCCAGCTTCAGTCCCAGTCTGCTTACCTGTCTGCTCACCTGTCTGCTGATCCATCCAGTCTGCTCTCCTGCCTGCTGATCCATCCAGTCTGCTCACCTGCCTGCTGATCCATCCAGTCTGCTCACCTGCCTGCTGATCCATCTAGTCTGCTCACGTGCCTACTGATCCATCCAGTCTGCTTACCTGTCTGCTGATCCATCCAGTTTGCTCACCTGTCTGCTGATCCATCCAGTCTGCTCACCTGTCTGCTGATCCATCCAGCCTGCTGGTCCTGTCTGCTGTGCCGGCCATCTGACCCATCTGCTGTTGATCCTGCCAGGCACTCATACCATTCTGCACTCCTGTGCCCCCTGTCTGCTCTACCAGGGGCCGCGAGTCAGATACATAAGGGGGGCCTTCCTCTGCACTATCGGGCTCATCAGTCAGGTATGTGAGAACTTGATAGTCACTCTTGGAGGCCTGACCTCCGTCTGCGGTCCTCACAAGCACAAGTGTAGGCAGCAGGAATAAGCTGGGGCTACTTTTCTGTTGAAATACAGAACTGTATTTTATGCAACTACATCAACATTAGTATTCAATACAGATATATTATTCAACCAGTAGATGGCAGTGTTTGTAGGTTTGTGGCTTCATCAATGGTTAAATTCAGGAACTTTTTTATACATTGATAAGACAAAGTTTCCTGTCTGCAGTTAAGCAGCAAAGCCCATGTGGACTGTGCACTATCTCTGTCCTGTAGGGCTATATACAGAATTTTTAACAGGTTATGGGTCCAGGCATAGCCCAGACACCCACCCAGAGAAAAGCTGTGAACTCAGTCATAGCCAGCTACAGCAACAGAAAGAAGACTGCAACAGAATACAAGAAAATGGCCAGTAACACAGCTATAACAAAGCTTTAATTTGCAAACCTGACAAAGCAGAACCACCAGTCTTGGAAATTCAAGATGAAAATGCTGCTAATATGAGAAGGTACATGGACATGTATAAATTAAGTCAGGCCAGAACACCCTTCATATGAGTGGATAGAGAAAGATAAGAAATCTCAGAGCACAATCTCTCTTGGCATAGAAGATGACCAATTCATATATATATATGTAAGAATGAAACTGCTAAAGAAATGTGGGAAGCATTACCAAAGGTGCATGAAAGAGCTAATCTCAGAAATAAACTGTTCTTGATTAGAAAGCCAACCAGCCAAACCAAGATGATATAAGGCCAGGATATGCAGGATTATATAAGGAACACCCTGAAAATGGTTGAACGCTTGAGAGGTATAGAATGAATAAAAGATTTTTATGTCGCAGCATTATTACTTAGTGGTTTACCAGAAAGTTATGAAATGCTTGTCACAGCACTTGATGCACATCCAGATGATGAACTGACAATGGAATATGTTAAGGGCAAGCTTGTTGATGAATATAAGCATAAAACAGAAAGCATTAATAGTGACGGTGCTTCTGTCAGAGTCTGCTTTAAAGATACAAAAAAACAAGGAAAAGGAATTCCCCCAAAGAAGGCTAGAAATCCAAACACAATCTGCCAAAAAACACTATGTTTATTAAACTACAAAAACACCACACAATAATATTACAAAAATGGGCAATATAGGGAGATTGTCAAATGACCAAATTAAAATTGATAACGTTATCATTAAAAACACCGGAGCCGCGGCCAAGCATACCCCATACATACACCAATCACAGCAGCAATTTCTACTAAGTTGGCCAATATCGTGTAAGGGGAGACCTCAAATCAGTCCAAATAAGGAAGGTTAGGTTGTATGGGAGTATGGGTGGATGAATGGATGAAAATAGAAAATAAGGGGATGTTTTGGCATCACATAGAGACTAGTGGCAGTCCGGGAACAGGTCCCATAATGTGGGTAAAGCAGTTGTATTGGTCGGCAGTGGCTACTGAAGGTAAATAAAGCTCAGGGTATGCAAACAAAGCAGTGGTGTTTGTAGAGAGCAGCAGGGGGAGCAAGACCGACACAGACTGTGTAAACTTATATAATGGAGTGACACTTCTCTATTTTCATCCATTCATCCACCCATACTCCCATACAACCTAACCTTCCTTATTTGGACTGATTTGAGGTCTCCCCTTACACGATATTGGCCAACTTAGTAGAAATTGCTGCTGTGATTGGTGTATGTATGGGGTATGCTTGGCCGCGGCTCCGGTGTTTTTAATGATAACGTTATCAATTTTAATTTGGTCATTTGACAATCTCCCTATATTGCCCATTTTTGTAATATTATTGTGTGGTGTTTTTGTAGTTTAATAAACATAGTGTTTTTTGGCAGATTGTGTTTGGATTTCTAGCCTTCTTTGGGGGAATTCCTTTTCCTTGTTTTTTTGTATGCGTTTTAAGGCAATCCAAACTGCATCCACCTATCTCTTTGGATGAATATCTGAGCCTACTATTTATTATTTTTTTGTATCTTTATTTTTGGTTGATCCAGGCATACCTCCCCCTTTTTTTTTCTGCTTTAAAGATGAAAAATAGGAATAAAAACAGTAACATGCATCAAACACGTGAATGTTTTATGTGCAAGAAACAAGGTAATTTAAAAACAGATTGCAGAATCTGGAAAGCTAGAATGCAAAAACAAACTAAACTACAAAGGTGTGAAGGAAGAAACTGATTTTGCTTCAGGTAATGAATATGTCTTTCAATCCAAAAGGCGCACCTAATTTTTGCAGGCATAGTATGTTGATTCAGGAGCTATGAGCCACATGACAAATGACACCTTGACCAGAGTAAAACAGATCTTGAAACTAATCTTTTTTTGTGAAGAAGCTCACAAAACAAGGCAATGTAGTGATCTTCCAAGATGACAGTTGTGCCATCATAAAAGGGGATATCTTACTTGCAAAGGCTAAAATTACAGGTGAATTATATCAGCTAAACTGCAATGAGGTGGTTAATACTGCCAAGGAAGAAAAACAATCAAATTGTACTCACACATGGCACAGATGACTTGGGCACAGAAGCCCTGACATGATAAAGAAATTAACTGAAAATGACTATGCAGGTGGAATAAAAATACACCAGCTGTATAAAAAGAAAAATGAAAAGAAAAGCCTTTTCACAGCAGAGTAACAGCAGAGCCAAGAAACCTCTCGACTAAATTCATTCAGATCTTTGCGGTCCAATGGAAAAAATTGGCTACAAGAAATAAAAGGTATTTTCTCACTTTTATAGATGATTACTCCAGGTATACTACACTATATTTGTTACACAACAAAAGTGACATATCAGAGAAACTTGAACAGTATTTGGTTCAAGTAAGCAACAAATTTGGCAAAATGCAGTGTATTTCGCACAGACAATGGAACTGAATATACAGGTGATAACACACCAAAAGCATGGCATAATTTTTCAGACTACTGTACCATTCAACCCAGAAAAAATGGGATTGCAAAAAGAATGAACCATACTTTATGTGAGAGTGGATGAAACTGGAGGACAATTATGACCGCATCCTATCTATTCTAAAACTGACAACCAGGAAAAATCGACTAAGAAAACCCCATATGAACTGTAAAATAGAAAAGCCCCAAATCTGATCCATCTAAAAATGGGATGCTTCCACAAAGGAAGGTGAACTTGTGGGATACAGTGAATCTCAAAAGGGATACAATATTCTACATCAAGACACAAACAAGGTAACCATGAGTAGAAATGTAAGTGTTGATGAAATATCAGTGTCTCATGAAGATAAGCAACAAAGTGACACAAAAAATAGAAATTAACATAGCTAATCCATAATATTGTTAAATAAGAAACCAGGTCACAAGATTTTTCAATCCGGAAATCCACTAGAAGCAATAAAGGCATCCCAGCCAAAACATCTGTCCTTTGTTGCTTGCATAGCATTAAAACCAGATCCAGATTCATGGGATGAGATTCAAAGACTTCCAACTCTTTAGAAACGAAAGTGGATCACAGCATTTGACCCCCCTGCTTGCAAGAAATGGATTTATAGAACTGTGATCCAAAATGGGATAAGGAGTAGTTAAGTTGGGGAATACAGAATTGTATTTTATGCAAAAACTACACTGAGCAAAATTATAAACTTAACACTTTTGTGTTTTCCTCTATTTATCACGAGCTGAACTCAAAGATCTACAATTTTTTCTATGTACACTCCATCATACTTGATTTGATTGTAGCCGTATTAGTGCAATTGTGACAGAGAAAATTGAGTACTGTCCGTGATACTTTTTTTATTTGCACTAACATACAATTTTTCAGGACAAGCTTTCGGGGTATGTCCCCTTCTTCAAGGTCCAAGCAGTACTGATTCACACATTTTTAAGCAGAATGTTAAAGAAGAAAAAAAAAAAAAAAAGAAAAAAAAAAAAAGAAAACCAAACCCATACAAATCAATGGTAATAAAGATAGCAGCAGAGTTAGTGAGATAAGACAGAGGGAGAGCTAGGGAGGGAATGCAGGGGGGATGCTGGTCACAGAGCAGTCGTAAAACTTTAGCATAATGTGTAAGGAAACCAATATCTAAATTAAGGGCCATTATTCTCCGTGTCAAAAAGAAGTATCATTCTTAGTTCAATCGTTTTCCTTTCCTGGATAGTTCTGAAATTCCCTTTAAGAACAAAGACATTGAGGTCTTCTATAGTGTGGTCCGATTGTGAGAAATGATGTCCCACAGGTGTGCATAAACTGTCTTCTTTATGTTCTTTTGTTTTTATACCTCATCCAATGCAAAAGGTGCAGCAAAGGATCTTATGTTGGTAAAACAGGACAGAAGTTGCAAGCGAGGATGAATTTGCACAGACATACCATCAAAGAACATAAAGAAGACAGTTTATGCACACCTGTGGGACATCATTTCTCACAATTGGACCACACTATAGAAGACCTCAATGTCTTAGTTCTTAAAGGGAATTTCAGAACTATCCAGAAAAGGAAAACGTTTGAACTAAGAATGATACTTCTTTTTGACACGAAGAATAATGGCCTGAATTTAGATATTGGTTTCCTTACACATTATGCTAAAGTTTTACGACCGCTCTGTGACCAGCATCCCCCCTGCATTCCCTCCCTAGCTCTCCCTCTGTCTTATCTCATTAACTCTGCTGCTATCTTTATTACCATTGATTTGTATGTGTTTGGTTTTCTTTTTTTTTTTTTTTTTTTTTTTTCTTCTTTAACATTCTGCTTAAAAATTTGTGAATCGGTACTGCTTGGACCTTGAAGAAGGGGACATACCCGAAAGCTTGTCCTGAAAAATTGTATGTTAGTGCAAATAAAAAAAGTATCACGGACAGTACTCAATTTTCTCTGTCTAAAAAATATAAAAATGTTTATAAAAAAATGTGTGAATGGGAAAAAGTCTTTCAGCTGGAATATGTTGGACATATCATTAGAAGAAAAAAAAATAATATCCACGCATAAAATTTTAAAAATCAACACTGACAATATAAATAAAAATATTATGCATCTAAATAAAATTAAATGCCATATCATAATACCTCAAGCGTTATCAATGAACGCGTTCACCTCTACATCTGCATTCAAACCCAATGGTCTGAGACATTTGACCCTATAAATACAACTCATTTCGAGTTTGGAGATTTCACATCGCTTCGATCCTCCCCTCCAATGCAATTTAAGCTTGTCAATTCCAAGGAAATAGGTACCAGCAGGGTTTTTGTCATGAACTTCCAGATAATGTCTGGAAAGTGGATGGCCCTCATCAGGTCTCTCTTGATGTTGCCAATATGCTAGTTGAGCCCAACCTGTAGCAGGCGTCCAACATACTGGAATACGCAAGGGCAGATAAGAAGGTATACCACATTAAGAGTGGAACATGTAATGAAAGTCTTAAAGACCTGAGCTGTATTAAAATAACTAAATTGTGTAGTTTTTTTGTTACTAATCCCTTTTACATTTATAAAATCCTGTCATGTTCTGAAATAACAACAGTTTGGTATTAGGCGGATCGCACGCATTAGGGGGCCACCATGTCCCTAAGGGACAAAACCCCCCCAAACACCACCTGGGGTTGATCTTGTAGAGCTTTACCTAAAACATTATCGTTCTTAAGTATATGCCAATGTTTACGCACAAACTTTTCAATTAAATAATGTTGATGGGAATAGGATGTGTTTTTCAGACAGAAGCAAATCTCTATCCATCAATTGAGTATCTGCCACTGTTTGATCCAGAGTTTCAACTGAATATCCCTTATTAATAAATCTTTCCGTCAGAACGGCGGCCTGCGCCTCAAAATCTTTAGTTCTACTACAATTTCATCGCAGGCATATGTTATTGAGTTATGCCTAAAACATGGCCTTTGTTAACAATTTTCTCAAATTTTTTTTTATAAATGAGGCAAGGATCAGAGCGAAGGGGCGTGTATGTCTCTCGATCAGCCACTATCTTCTTTAATTCTGTCAAATAATCACAAATAGGGAAGACCCTCACCATGCCAACATCCAAAATATATATTCAAGGATTGACCAAGTCAAAAAATTAGCTGGAATATGTTGGACATATCATTAGAAGAAAAAAAATAATATCCACGCATAAAATTTTAATCACGGACAGTACTCAATTTTCTTTGTACACAAAAGGCCTATTTCTCTCAATATTGTTCACAAATCTGTCTAAATCTGTGTTAGTGAGCACTTCTCTTTTGCAGAGAATACATCCATAAAGGCAGTTTTCAGGTGTTTTAGCACTAGAAATAGCACCTGTAAAGCGCCTAAAAAGTGCCTCCTATGCCTCCCGAGTGTGAAAGCCCAAGTGCTTGCACACTGGGGTGGCGCGCTTGCGGGAAGGGAAAAAAAGTCCTGCAAGCAGCATCTTTGGGGCAGTTTGGGAGCCCTGTATATGTAACCCCCTTCTTCAGCCTCTAGTGGGGGTTAAAAGCGCCCCGCTAGTGGCCGAAAAGTACCGCTTAAACAGCGCTAAAGCACCGCTAAAACAAGCAGAGCTTTAGCGCTAGCGCGGCCGCGGCCCCAATGTGAAAGTAACCTAACAGCAGATTATCCAATGTATTCCCTGAAAAGTAATTTTTAAAATTTTATCGCAATGTACAGAAGTAATTTATACATCTAAATATATGAATATATGTTTTTTTTTTAATTTACAGCTCAATAAGTAATTTCCCCTTGGGATCATTAAAGTATTCTGAATATGAATCAAACTATTCAAGACATAATAAAGCATACATAAAAGTTAATACTGAGTTGTAACAATCATTAGTAATTTCACAAACATATAAAATAATAATGTGTCCATAGGTTTACCATAGCCCTCAAAGTGGGAATTAAAGGTGTCACAGCACAGGGGCGGACTGATAATTCATGGGGGCCCCCGGGCAATAGGAGATTATATGGCCCCCAGGCAATAGGAGATTATGGGGCCCCCAGGCAATAGATTATGGGGCCACACAGTATACACACACACACAATATACATACACAGTATACACACACAGAATACACATACACACACTGAAAAGGTGCTGGAGAGGCGGGGAAGCTATAAGCTTGGGATTTTTAAAAAAAACACATATTTTTACATACTGTCCCTGGTTGTATTGAGGCTGGCAACCCTGATGGGGCCCCTTAGTGGCATGGGGCCCTTGGGCAGTGCCCGAATGGTCAGTCCGCCCCTGCACAGCACCCCGGCTTCCCCCTCTGCCCAACTCTCCACGCCACATACATGCGGGGAGCCATGCATCCAGTACCTGGTCACTCGTTCCCACCACTCTACACCTCTTGTGTGGGGGGGGCACCAAGCGGTCGGATCCCCTGCTGTGGTTCTCTTTACAGTGGCTGAAGACTTCCTTCCTCCAGGGTCTAACAGAAACCGTGCATTCTTCTTCCGGCTTTAAGCCCTGCTGGAGAACAAGGAGTTTGTCCCCAGCTGCACATCTGATGCTACCATGTGGGATGGGCAGAGCATGTTGCCTGGGCAATGTGATGCTCGGCATCAGATTGCCTGGTTCGCGAGTTTGTGCCTCAACTCAAGTATATCTACCTGAGCTGGGGAAATGTTAGAAATTCTATATATAGCCCTTCAGAACAGACAGACACAGTTGCAGTCACAGACACAGTGCACAGTCCACATGGGAACTGCAGTTCCTCGTGGTGGCAGGCTGATGTATATTTAAGTATACTCACCGGACATGTCACCCTTTGAGCATGTTTGGGGTGCTCTGGATCGGCGTTTACGACAGCATGTTCCAGTTCTTGCCAATATCCAGCAACTTCACACAGCCATTGAAGAGGAAAGGACCAACATTTCACAGGCCACTATCAACAACCTGATCAACTCAATGCGAAGGAGATGTGCTGCACTACGTGAGGCAAATGGTGGTCACACCAGATACTGACTGATTTTCGGACCCCCCCCCCTCCCCAATTCAGTAAAACTGCACATTTTAGAGTGGCCTTTTACTGTGGCCAGACTAAGGCACACCTGTGGAATAATCATGCTGTCTAATCAGCATCTTGATATGCCACACCTGTGAGGTGGATGTATTCTCTGCAAAAGACATTTTGCTGACATTTATTATACTAGTGTCAAACACTATGGCTATCACAGAAATATGATACCCTGTACAGTCAGAATGTAATCATTCAAAGCATAGTCAGATCCAACAGCCTAACAACATTTACCTTTCCTCGGCCAATGTCCTTATACATTTTAATGTTGTCCCAAATGTGAGCATGCCAGTTTAAAGTACAACTCCAAGGTTTTTTGTTTTGTTTATGTGTCGTTTTCCCAGTTTAAATAATCTAAGCAAAATTTGCCCTTTTATCATGCATATAGACATCACAGTTAGACTCCTTTCACACTAAAGGCAGTTTTCAGGTGTTTAAAATGTATAAGGACATTTGCAGAGGAAAGGTAAATGTTGTTAGGCTGTTTGGATCTGACTATGCTTTGAATGATTACATTCTGTGATAGCCATAGTGTTTGCCATAGTGTTTGACACTAGTATAATAAATGTCTGAAAATTGTACCCGATTAGGGTTGCTATACTGGAATTGGTTGTCATTCTAGCAATATGCACTGTAGCTTATGTTTTGCCAGCTTTATAAACTGCACAGTATGTAGTGTTTCAGGAACCTAGTTATTAGTTTGCAAGAGAGTTAGAATAGCTCCAAAAAACATGTTTCCATCTTGCCCTTGAAGCCTTGGTATCATTTAGGTGGATGGCCTGAAGCAGATACAGATATACCAGTTGCAGCAGACACTTCATAGCTCATGAGTGCTTTTGGCAATATCTCAATAAATCATTCCTGACAAGCTGGGAAGACTTTTTTTGTCAATGCTTATGTCAAGCAAAAAACAAACAAACATATGCAGTACATCTCTGCAATACATGCACATTTTCTTATGTTTTATTCCTTTAACCACTTCAATACAGGGTGCTTTCACACCCTTCCTGCGCAGGCTAATTTTCAGCTGTTAGCGCTGTCATACTTTGAATAACAATTGCACAGTCATGCAACACTGTAATCAAATGACATTTTTATAATTTCGTTTACACAAATGTAGCTTTCTTTTGATGCTATTTAATCACCACTGAGTTTTTTATTGTTTGCTAAATAAATGAAAAAAGTCCAGAAGTTTGGAAAAAAAACAGTTTCCTATCAAATACTTACTGTAATTTTCCTTTCCTGATGGACTCCATGGCAGCATACATTTAGGTAGCCCCACCCTTACTCCTACCCCAAAATACTCCATTCCCATAGATTTTCAGGCTGAGCCAGAGGCTGCGTTCTGTAACTAGCGTACACATGACACTGGGAGGGAACTCTTGCTACCATGGATTCCATAAGAAAAGGAAAATTACAGTAAGTATTTGTTAGGAAATGTTCAGTTTTCCCGACAGACTCTATGGCAGCATATGTTTGGGAACTAACTAGCCCAAAAAAACAAGGGTGGGATGCCAAAAAAGTAAGGTTTCAATCGTAATTACATCTCTACACTGCACTATACTTTATCGTACATCACGGGACACAGAGCCACAGTAATTACTGTATGGGTTATATAGGCACCTTTAGGTGATGGACACTGGCACACCCTAGACAGGAAGTTTAGCTCCCCATATAACCCCTCCCCTTACTGGGAGTACCTCAGTTTTTTCGCCAGTGTCTTAGGTGTTGGTCACGAGTAAAGACGTGCTAGACTGAGCTCCACTAGAGTATTCCTTTGCTGGGGCAAGCTATGCAACCGGATCCACTCAAAGTCTCTTTTTAGGCCGAATTGAATGCTACCCGGGCCTTGTGTCGGAAGAAACAAGGTTTTGCCTGTAACACTTCTCTTTTTAGAGAGCTGGACCCTGGGATCCAGTGCTTGGTTTTTTCAGCCATATTTCCTTGAGGGGTGCTTTACGGGTCCAGGGGTGTGGATCCCCCAATAAAAAGGGGCCCCGGTCCCTGAAGGTTTTTTTAAACGGAGCCCACTGTGAGTGGTAAAGATTGGGTCTGTCTGGTTTACCACAGAACCCTGCAGCTGGATAAGGTAAGTGGAGATTCCTAAGGAATTTTCTAATTCTTATGGGTTTTCTCCTTTAAGTAAAATGTTGTCATGCCTAAAATCGCCACCGGGGGCTGTTAAGAGTACATATCGGATTCCAGGCTTATCAGTCTCGCTCTGTGTCAAGAGACAAGCTGCACGCTTCCTCCAGCCCAAGCCCCAAGTAAGATGTTGGAAGGTGGGCTTTTCTTTTAGAATCCCTCACCTGGACTGGTTTTCCTCTCTCCAGGAAGCCGAGGGAGCATGGGTCAGTCAGCGGGATGCCGCGCCACTCCCGCTGCTACCGCCATAGTATGGCGGTTTTCTCCAGCAGCTCTCCTCCACCCCAGTACCCCCTGCATGCCGATTGAGTCAGATCAGAGCCCCGCTCACGCGGGAAGGCAGTCCATTTTGAAAAACAGTGAGGGGGGGCACGGTGGGAGAGGGGGCGAGGCTTAGCACAGCGCTGATGTGCTTCAATGTTCACAAACGCAGGGGCTGTGTAGGCTATAAGTACACCTTTTGCAGGTGCATTCAGCTGATGGAGGAACACAGAGCAGACGGGGGCATGTGAGTGTTGGTGACACAGGCATTTCCAGGACACGTTTACTTAAGCATCAGCCTGAGTTTTGATAGCAGCGGCAGTTGCTGGACTATTTGCTCAGCAGTGGGTGCATTTTCTGGTAGTACCTCTGCATTTGTGCTTAGCACTATGGGCAGAAGGGGAGGTACAAATACCCCAAAAACAGGGGCTCAAAGGGATCTCCCTCAGGCTCTGAGGACCCTCCCTCTGCAACGCCATCCCCGCGAAAGGTCTAGGGAGGCTGGTCAGAGCGAGCCATCGGGGTTGTCAGGGGTTGCAACTGCTTCCGGCATTTCAGCCCCTGTATATATTACTGAGGGGGTTTTCTTCTCAGCCATGATTGGATTGGAGGAAAGATTAGCAGCTTTAATTGCATCTTCACAGAGTGAAAGAAAATGCATTAGGTCCCCTTCTACCACCCAGGACCCTCAAACAGAGGAACAGTGGAAGAGGGAAGATGATTCTCCCATTAGGGGACCGTGAAGAGACTGATGACTCCTCTTTTACGAGAGATCAAGTGGGGAAGGACCTTCTTCTTCAGCTTCACAGGCTGAGAAATTGCTGGTGCAATCTCTTACTGAAATGGCCCGCTCCACATTTAAGCTACCCTTAACTGAGTTGGTTGAAAAGCCCACTTCTTGTTTGGGTTCACTGAAGCCTCCTCAAGCTTTGCATGCCTTTCCTGTCCATTCATTGCTGGAAAAGCTTATGTATTTTGAGTGGGATCACCCAGATAAGCACTTTTTCCCTCCTAAAAAGTTTTCAACACTTTATCCTATGGATTACAAAGATGTGGGGTATACCAGCAATTGATGCTGCGATATCCTCTGTAAATAAAAGTTTGACTTGTCCTGTCGACAATGCTTAAATGCTTAGGGATCCAACCGATAAAAAAATTGGAATTCCTGTTAAAAAACATTTTTTTTTTGGTAGGTTCAGTAGCTCAACCTGCAGTGGCGGCAATTGGGGTGTGTCAGTCCTTGAGAGACCACTTGAAACAGGTGCTCAACGTTTTCCCTGAACAGCAGGCCCAAGATTTAGCTGAGCTGCCATTGGCTTTGTGTTTTGCAATTGACGCAATCAGAGATTCTGTTCTTCAGACCTCTTGCTTGGGTTGGTGCATATGCGTAGAATCTTATGGTTGAAAAATTGGTCAGCTGAAGCCCCATGGAAAAAGCTCCTGGCTGGGTTTCCTTTCCGCGGTGAAAGGCTGTTTAGGGATGATTTGGACAAATATATCCAAAAGATATCAAGTGGGAAAAGTACCCTTTTGCCAGTTAAAAAAAAGGAGTAAACGTCCCTCATTTAAAAATGCTCTTTCTCCAGTGCCTGGGGCATCAGCCTCCAGGCAGTCACGGTGGCTTCCACTGTCAGGTTCAAGAGGTAAACCCCAGAGTCAGCCCCAGGGACAAAAGAAGTCCTGGGGGAGGAAACCTACAAGACAGAATGCTAAGGCCTCTTTATGAAGGGGCGCCCCCGCTCGCTTGAGTGGGGGGAAGACTGCTACAGTTCTCAAGGATCTGGCAGGAGGATTTTCAAGACAGATGGGTTGTCTCCACAATAGCTCTAGGCTACAAACTAGAGTTCCGAGAATTACCGTCTCCTTGTTTCCTCAAGTCAAATGTTCCCAAAGATCCAGAGAAAAAGAAGTCTCTCCTTCAAGTGTTGACTTTTGTCGCAAAAAGTGATCATGGTGGTACCCATGGAAGAGCAGGGGTTGGGGTTTTATTCAAACCTTTTCACTGTGCCAAAACCAAATGGAGATGTCAGACCCATTCTAGATCTCAAAGATCTAAATCGGTTCCTGAAAATTTTGCTCTTTTCGTATGGAATCAATCCGATCAGTAGTCTCCATCCTGCAAGGAGGAGAACTTCTGGCATCAATCGACATCAAGGATGTGTACCTGCGTGTACCTGTCTTCCCCGCTCATCAGAAATATCTGCGTTTCTAAGTGGAAAACCTTAATTTTCAGTTCAGTTACTTTTGGTCTAGCTACTGCACCTCGGGTGTTTACAAAGGTCCTGGCCCCTCCTCTGGCCAGATTAAGGGCCCAAGGTATAACGATTATAGCTTACCTAGACGACCTGCTCTTGATAGATCGGTCAGTAGCCCGCTTAGACCAAAGCATGGTCACCACAGTCAACTACCTGAAATACCTAGGTTGGGTCCTCAACCTAGAGAAATCTTCTTTAAAGCCAGTAGAGACTAGAGTACTTGGGTCTGGTTATAGATACAACACAGAAGAGGGTGTTTTTACCCCAGGCAAAGATCAGCGCCATAAAGGAGCTGGTTCAGGTGGTCAGGGCGAAGAAGGGTCCTTCTGTTCGCCTTTGCATGAGGTTGTTGGGAAAGATGGTGGCTTCATCCGAAGCAGTTCCCTATGCTCAGTTTCATTCAACACTGCTGCAAAACAGTATCCTGTCTGACTGGAACAAGAAGGTCCAGGCGCTAGATTTTCCAATGCGTTTGTTACCAAGAGTGCACCAGAGCCTCAGTTGGTGGTCGATACTTGAGGATCTGTGGAAGGGGAAATCCTTCTTACCAGTTACCTGGAAGGTGGTAACAACAGATGCCAGCCTTTTGGGTCGGGGAGCAGTCCTGGAAGAGACAACTGTCAAAGGGAAATGGTCCAGAACCGAAAGGACCTTGCTCATCAACATTCTAGAGATTCGGGTAGCGTACCTAGCCCTAAAGGCCTGGACATTCAGGTTGCAGAATTGTCCTGTCAGGATCCAATCTGACAATGCCACAGCAGTGGCTTATATCAATCACCAAAGGGGCACCAGAAGTTTTGCAGCCCAGGGAGAGGTAAACCATATCCTAACCTGGGCAGAAAGGCATGTGCCGTTCATATCTGCAATCTTCATTCCAGTCGTAGAGAATTGGCAGGCGGACTTCTTAAGTCACCAGCAGTTGTTTCCAGGGGAATTGTCTCTTCACCCTGACATCTTCCGGGCTATATGCCAAAGATGGGGGATCCCGGACGTAGATCTGTTTGCATCCAGGTTCAACAACAAAGTCAAAACTTTGTGTCAAGAACAAGGGATCCACTCGCATACAGAACAGATGCGTTGGTGACTCCGTGGGATCAGTTCTCACTGATTTATGCATTCCCTCCTATTCTGCTGCTACCCCTACTTCTTCGCAGGATCAAGCAGGAAAGGAAGTCGGTAGTTCTTGTGGCCCCAGCATGGCCCAGAAGATCTTGGTATGCAGAGGTATGCAGAGATCGTAAAAATGGCGGTAGGGGCCCTATGGACCCTACCACCATGTCCAGACCTGCTATCACAGGGACCAGTGTTCAAGCAGGAGAGGAAGTCGGTAGTTCTTGTGGCCCCAGCGTGGCCCAGAAGATCTTGGTATGCAGAGATTGTAAAAATGGCTGTAGGGGCCCCATGGACCCTACCACCACGTCCCGACCTGCTATCGCAGGGACCAGTGTTCCATTCTACCTTACAAACGCTAAATTTAACAGTTTGGCTATTAAAACCCACATTCTGAAGAATCCTGGGCTTCCAGGCTCAGTGATATCTACCTTGATTAATGCAAGAAAGCCAGCTTCCAGGGTCATTTATTGTAGAGTCTGGAAGGCATATGTTTCCTGGTGTGAAACCAGGGGTTGGCATCCTAGAAAGTATGTTATAGGTAGAATCCTTGCCTTTCTTTTTTTCAAATATAACTTTTATTTAGGCAAAAGAAAGGGCGAAGCCTCATAGTAACAACATGCATAAGTGCAACATTTGAGGACGCAGCCTCGCATAACATACATCCGCATTTATCACAAGTATAATAACAGTTACATTCTCCAGAATTCTACGTACAGTAGACAAAATTCCTGCTGTCCCTGAACTTGTCTGGGCATCCCCCTTCTCCTGCCCCTTTTTTTTTTTTTTATAAATAGAAAAAAGTAAAATTGGAGCGAAGAAAAATAGGAGGGACAGGCTAGAAGGAGCAATAAAAAAAGGTCAGAGATAAGAAGGGCAAAGGAAGGTAGAGAGGGGGGGAGGGAAAGGGCACACGGAGGCGGTGACTACCCTATACAAGGGGTCGGCATACCAGGATTGGCTAATCGGGTGGACTCAGTCACCCTTCAGGAGACTCTGTCCTTCACTTGAAAATATAAAAGTCAACCAGAGAGACCAGGTTTTGGTGTATACCTCATTTTTATGTCGGGCTGTGAGGATGAGATCCTCCATTTTCCTTATGTCCTCAACTTTCTTGATCCACATTCCTGTGGTTGGAGGTTTGGTGGACTTCCATAGTAATGTAATACATGATTTTGCTGAATCTAATAAATGTCTGAGCAAAGATTTTTTGTATTTTTTACTCGCCATGTCTGTCGCATGTAGTAGGTAAAAACCCGGCTCTGCCGGGAGGGGGAGATCTGTTAATTTTTGGATCGTTTGTTGTATCGTCTTCCAGTATTGTTCCAGTAAGGGGCAACTCCAGAAAATATGGAGAATCGTCCCCCGGTCTCCTCGGCATCTCCAACAGAGACCCGAGGTGGACGGAAAAAATCTTTGCAGTTTTATAGGTGTATTGTACCACCTGGTGAGTATTTTGAAATTTGTTTCCTGCATCTTTGTGCAGATTGAGGATCTGAACGTAAAAAGGATAATGTTTTGTTTTTGTCGTGGTGAGAATGTACAATTTAAGTCCCTTTCCCATGTCCCCAACGTTGGTATGTGGTGATTCTCTGGTGGTGTAATCAGCAACTGGTAGGTGGCCAACAGCGTGTGAGGTAGAGCCCCTCCTCCGAGCAAAGAGTTTCAAAGGTGGTCAGAGTCTGCGTGATGCCCTCAGGGGGAGGTAGTGTGCTAAGATAGTGTTTAAGTTGAATTGCTCTCCAGAAGTCCAGACAGAACTGTCCCTCTGGGTTCATAACCTCCTCTGCCGTCGGCCACCTCCCATTCGCCGCAAAATGGGAATACTGGAAAAGTCCATTGTCTTGTAAAGATCCGAACACTGGGTCCGTGTGACCTGGGGTGAAGTCTGGTGTTCCCAGTATCGGACGTAATGGGGAGTTAGGAGATGTCAATTTTGCCTTTAGAAAAAGGTAAGCGCATATTCTCGATGTTACACCAATGAGAGGGTGGTTCTTTAACGTATGTGTTAGGGAGCTATGGCACCAAGGTAATCTATTTAAAGGTAACTCACTTTGGGTCTGCTCTAATTGAGTCCATAATTTAGTAGGTTGATGTCGTATCCAGTCTATCAATCTGGTTAAGTGGGTCGCTTGCTGATACTTACGGAGGTCTGGGACCGCCAGGCCTCCGAATATCTTGGGTAGCGTGATCAGTCTTTTATTGAGTCTGGGTCGTTTGTTTGCCCAAATGAAATTTGAGAAAAGGGCACTAACTTGGTTAAAGTAATGAGGAGGTATATGGATCGGTAGAGCTTGGAGTAAGTACAGAAACTTTGGTAGTATGGACATCTTCAGGATGTTACATCTACCAAACCAAGAATGTAATCCTTTGTTCCATTTTGTAAGCAGAGTCCTAACTGAGGATAGAAGTGGGGGTAAATTCATGGCAAATATCTGTGAAATTTTGGGGGGTATATATGTGCCCAAGTATTTAATCGCCGTAGTAGTCCATTTGAAATTGAAACTGTTTCTAATCGTCATCAGGGTGCGTGAAGGTGGTCCCACGCCCATGGCTACTGATTTGTTAAAGTTAATCTTCATGTTGGAGATATTGCCATAGATTTGGAATTCTTGTAATAGATTAGGAACAGAGACTGCTGGGTTGGTGAGGGTAAACAGCATATCATCTGCATAAGCAGCGATTTTCTGCTGTGTTGCACCCAAAGTCAACCCGGTTATATCCGGGTGAGTGCGCACGGTCCGCAGGAAGGGTTCTAGTGACAGGGCGAAGAGAAGTGGTGATAGCGGGCATCCCTGATGGGTTCCATTCCCGATCGTGAAAGGATCTGACAGGACTCCATTCACACAAACCCGAGCAGTGGGGTCCGCGCAATCCCACATGTTTTAGGACAGAGAACATGAAATTCCAATTCACCCTGTCAAAGGCCTTCTCTGCGTCCGTGCTAATGAAGATACAGGGAGTCTTATTTTGATTTACTACATGCAGTATGTTGAGTACTTTGGAAGTGCTGTCCCTAGCTTCCCTTGTGGGGAAAAAACCGACTTGGTCCAAATGGATCAGGGAAGGGATATATGTTTGGATTCTTGTGGACAGTATTTTCGTAAATATCTTGAGATCAAGGTTAAGTAGTGATATTGGTCTATAGCTTCCACAAGCGGACATATCTTTCCCCTCCTTAGGAATTACTGTGATGTGAGCTAACAGCGTGTCTCTAGGTATACGAGATCCAGAGCCCAGTGAGTTGAAGAACCCCCGCATATGTTCTCCCAAGGCCGGTAGAAGAATTCTGTAATATTGGGCCGTGAGGCCATCCGGGCCCGGGGCTTTGCCCTTCTTCAGGGATGCTACAGCTTTCTGTATTTCTTCTATGGTAATGTGGTCATCCAACAACTCACTGGATTCCGTAGGTAATTGGGGCATTCTAGATCCATCTAAATAATCATCTATTTGTAGCTGAGGTGTGGGTGGTGCTTTTAGGTTGTAGAGCGAGGAATAGAATTCCTTAAACGCAGAAGCTAGTCTCTGTGGATGTGTGACTTGCTGTCCCGGCAACATGATACGGGGGATGTAATTTGCAAGGTTCTGTTCCCTCAGTGAATTGGCGAGAAGTTTGCCACATTTGTTACCCGATTCGTATGTTACTCGACGGCAGATTTGGAGTGAGGCTTTCACCCTAAATTGCATTAAGTCTGTTATTTTAGTTCGTATTTGTATAAGTTCCGCTTCTCCAGCTGGTGTTTGGGCGTGTTTGTGTCTTGCTTCTGCTAGATGTAGATCCTGATACAGGGATGCAATCTGACTTGAGCATTCTCGCTTAATGCGTGCTCCATGTTTAATTAAAACTCTGCGGATTACTGCCTTATGGGCTTCCCATACAATTCCGGGGTCACTACCTGGGGTGTTGTTGGTTTTAAAATAATTATCTAATTCTATAGAGACCTCCTTTAGTACCTCTTCGTCCTGTGGGAGGCTTTCATTTAGTCTCCATGTTTTGGATCTAGTAGTAGTGTTCTCTGTCAGTGCATATGTTAGCATAATCGGGGCGTGGTCAGACTATGTAATTGATCCTATTTGGGAGTCATGGAGTGCGTGCAATTGTGCATATGGGAGCAGAAAGTAGTCAATCCTTGAGTACTGTTTGTGAGGAGTCGAGTAAAAAGTATAATCGCATTCAGTCGGGTGTAGGAGTCTCCACACATCGATCAGACGTGATCTATGTAGTGTCTTGGAAATGCGTTTCCTAGTATTGGGCGTTACCGAAGATTTTCCTGAGGAAGTATCCTCAGCGGGAATTAGTGGGACATTAAAATCCCCCCCCACTATGAGGTGGCCACTCTTAAATTCTAGTAGGGTCTCCATGATTTTCTGGATGAAGTGATCTTGATGGCAATTGGGAGCATAAATGTTAGCAATGGTCACCTGAATTCCCCCGATCTCCCCCTTGATAAACAAATATCTCCCTTCTGGGTCTGATCTTACATCTATACATTTCCAGGGGATTCTGTGCGAAATGAGTATACATACTCCGCGGGTCTTGGATGAGCCATTAGTGGCATGGTACCCCTGTGGGAAGAATCTATTTCTCAGAATGGGGAGATTACTGCTTTTAAAATGGGTCTCCTGCAACAATGCTAGGTCTGCTCTATGGTGTTTTAAATCCTGTAAGAGCATCTTTCTTTTTTCCGGTATATTTAAGCCTTTTGTGTTTAATGAGAAGATGTTCACCGCCTCCATGTTACCCGATATTAAGAGAGGGGATTGGGGCAGAAGAAGAACAGGCAAGAGGGGAGAAGAGGGGTAGAGAAGGGGCTAAGTATTAGAAGAGAAGGTAAAAAGGATAAAGATATATTGTAGTAAGTGCGTGTAAGCACCTCTAGACTCTGTTAAGAGTATTCTATATCAATAGCACAGTAGTGCAAGAACGCTCACCAGTGCTAACTGGTAATCGAGCACAGGCCTAGTTGGGGTTGTGGAAAGGAATAGCCAGGATTAAGCTCACTGGCTCCCCCCTGCCACCCCGCTATGTTGTTGCATATGTCATGGAATAATTGAAGACGGCTGTGAAATATGAATGTGGATGGATGGCATATTCATAACTTGAGCAATAGTTTCCATATAACCAAATATAGTTCTTTATGATACCTATTTATAACAGATAATGATCTTACCCGAGCATAACAACATACCTTACTCTTAAAGTAGAGAGTTCCCTCTAGGCTTATTTGTGAAGGCATGAGAGCAGCTTAAGAATATTTTAAAACCAAGTGAAAAGGTAAAACAAACTAAAGACATAAACAACCTAAGACTGCATCCCTCATCCCCAGTGTATACTACCCAGGCTCACTGCTCCGGGGGGCGAGGATTCCTGGTAATATGGCATAGTAGTACTAGTCCTCGCTTCCAGGCAATCTATTCTCTCCCTGGTCAGAGAAATCATCTCGTGATGCTGGGAATCTTGTCCCTGTATGTTTGCTGACAACTCAAAGCTTGTCCATATGCCATATCTTTCTGCTCCCCTCTCCATCTTAGTGAGCACTGTACAAGTAATACGCAAGTTTTCAGTCGCAGTACGTAGCATCTGTAACAACATACAATACCATGTCTGGGTTCATCGGGTATTCAACAGCTTGTGTATACATGCGGTGGAAACCGATCCTCTCCCTGATGGGTGTTTCGGACAGTCTACACAGATCAGGCTTGTCAGTGTTTGCATAAGACGGAGTAGGGGAGAAAGGATCAGAAGATTTCTCTGTCATCTCCTGGGAAATTTCCATCGATCCGACATATTCTCCCCCTGCCCACTCTTTGTAGATTACTGGTGATTGTATGTCAACCTTAGTGGAATTCCCTGTATCTATCACAAGGTAAGTATGTTCTAAATAGTGAAAGACTCCTGTGACTGATAAATCCACTTTTGATTGCCTGTGAGTCAGTGGGAGTAGGAGCGTTGATCGATCAAATATAATGGAAGCTCAGCCAAGGGCGAATCCTTGCCTTTCTACAAATGGGGTTAGAGATGAAGCTGGCTTTGAGTACTATCAAAGGCCAAGTCGCGGCCTTATCAGTACAACCACTTGCTTCGCATTCTCTGGTCTGTAGCTTTATAAAGGGGGTAACGCGGCTTAATCCACCAGTTAGATCACCCCTGAGCCCTTGGGATTTGAATTTAGTTCTGTCAGCATTACAGATACAGCCTTTCCCTTGGTCCTTTTGACAAGGAAGCTAATTTTTCTGGTGGCCATATCTTCTGCATGAAGGGTATAAAATTGGCTCCCCTTTCTTGTAAAGAGCCATACTTAATTATTCACAAGGATAGAGTACTATTGCGTCCCCATCCTAGTTTTTTGCCGAAAGTGGTCTCAGATTTTCATCTAAACCAGGATATTGTTCTACCTTAATTTTTTTCAGAACCCTGTTCTACGGAAGAAAAGTCACTACACTCTCTGGATGTAGTGAGAGCAGTCAAAATCTATTTGGAGACGACTGCTCAGATTCAGAAAATGGATGCTTTGTTTGTGTTGCCTGGAGGTCCTAGGAAAGGACAGACAGCATCGAAATCAACTATTGCTAAGTGGATTCGGCAAGTAATTATTCAAGCTTATGGTTTGAGGAGGAAAGTTCTACCTTTTCAAATCAAAGCGCACACTACCAGGGCTTTTAGTGCTTCATGGGCAGTGCATCATCAAGCCTCCATGGCTGCAAGGCCGCAACTTGGTCTTTAGTCCATACATTCACCAGATTCTGTCAGGTGGATGTAAGAAAACATAAGGTTATCGCCTTAGGCAGCAGTATAGGTCCTCAGGTCTGATTGCACCCTACTTTTTTTTTGTCTCCCTCCCCTCAGATAGCATTGCTCTGGGACATCCCATACAGTATCTACTGTGGCTCTGTGTCCTGTGATGTACGATAAAGAAAATAGGATTTTTATAACAGCTTACCTGTAAAATCCTTTTCTTGGAGTACATCACACAGAGGTTCGTCCCCTCTTTCTGATTACACGTGTATTGCTTTGCTACAAAACTGAGGTACTCCCAGTAAGGGGAGGGGTTATATAGGGAGCTAAACTTCCTGTCTAGGGTGTGCCAGTGTCCATCACCTAAAGGTGCCTATATAACCCATACAGTAATTACTGTGGCTCAGTGTCCCATGATGTACGCTAAGAAAAGGATTTTACAGGTAAGCTGTTATAAAAATCCAATTTCTTTGCAGTGAGTGATCAGTTGCAGGATGGGAATGGCTGCTAGACAACAATAATTGCACCTACCTGGATATGTGAGGAATTCACAGTATTTCGCATGAATCCCTGACTCTTTAAACTTGGTTATTATATATATGCCCCTGCAAACAGAGGACCTGTAGATATAAACTACATTGGATTTGAATTTATTATACAATCAAGTGGGATATATACATACATATACAGGTGATACTCGAAAAATTAGAATATTGTGCAAAGTTCATTTATTTCACTAATGCAACTTAAAAGGTGAAACTAATATACGAGATACACTCATTACATGCAAAGTAAGATAGTTCAAGCTGTGATTTGTCATAATTGTGATGATTATGGCTTATGCCCCGTACACACGGTCGGACTTTGTTGGGACATTCCGACAACAAAATCCTATAATTTTTTCCGACGGATGTTGGCTCAAACTTGTCTTGCATACACACGGTCACACAAAGTTGTCTGAAAATCCGATCGTTCTAAACGCGGTGACGTAAAACACGTACGTCGGGACTATAAACGGGGCAGTGGCCAATAGCTTTCATCTCTTTATTTATTCTGAGCATGCGTGGCACGTTGTCCGTCGGATTTGTGTACACACGATCGGAATTTCCGACAACAGATTTTGTTGTCGGAAAATTTTATATCCTGCTCTCAAACTTTGTGTGTCGGAAAATCCGATGGAAAATGTGTGATGGAGCCTACACATGGTCGGAATTTCCGACAACAAGGTCCTATCGCACATTTTCCGTTGGAAAATCCGACCGTGTGTACGGGGCATTACTCGTGAAAACCCCAAATCCACAATCTCAGAAAATTAGAATATTGTGAAAAGGTGCAATATTCTAGGCTCAAAGTGTCCCACTCTAATCAGCCAATTAAGCCATAATACCTGCAAAGGGTTTCTGAGCCTTTAAATGGTCTCTCAGTCTGGTTCAGTAGGAATCACAATCATGGGAAAGACTGCTGACCTGACAGTTGTGCAGAAAACCATCGACACCCTCCATAAGGAGGGAAAGCCTCAAAAGGTAATTGCAAAAGAGTTGGATGTTCCCAAAGTGCTGTATCAAAGCACATTAATAAAAAGTTATGTGGAAGGGAAAAGTGTGGAGGAAAAAGGTGCACAAGCAGCAGGAATGACCGGAGCCTGGTGAGGATTGTCAGGAAAAGGCCATTCAAAAGTGTTGGGGACTGTCACAAGGAGTGGACTGAGGCTGGAGTCAGTGCATCAAGAGCCACCACACACAGACGGATCCTGAACATGGGCTTCAAATGTTGTATTCCTCTTGTAAAGCTGTTAGGGAAATTAGACTGTACGCTATGTGCACACTATATCTCCTGTGCTCATAAGCACACATTTTGTCTAATGATATAATGCACCTTACCTATCATTCTATTTCCTGTATATCCCCAAGTAAACAGACATCACCATAGCTTACGTTCTCAGCTCCATTAGCATGACTGCTGCCGAGCAGTTTACTGCTTCTTTTATTTACACACAAACAGGAAATCACAAAACTGGAAGGCTTGTCTCCAACAGCCAATCGCCTCCTACACAGGATGTGACCTCACATGAAATGACCAAATAAGGATGTAACAACACAGGATGTGAATGTCAACACAGGATAAATGAATTTATACAACAATCAATGAACGATGATTACAATGATTGCTGATGGGAGCTTATCTGCAGGTGTATGCTCATGCCACCATAAATATGTTGATCAGGCATACAAGGGTAACAAGAGCGCACATCCACTAAACCGATAACGTTTTCCACTACCCAACGGATCTCAACCAGCATCAGTCTGCCCCAGTCAGCTCTTTAGAGCGGGTTGCGGGAGTACTAACACTGGGAGACACTTATGACAATACATATTAAATACATCTTCATAAAATTTCCACAACACAAGCCACTCCTGAACAACAAACAATGTCAGAAGCATCTTACCTGGGCTAAAGAAAAACAGACCTGGTCTGTTGCTCAGTGGTCCAAAGTCCTCTTTTCTGATGAGAGCAAATTGTGCATCTCATTTGGAAACCAAGGACCCAGAGTATGGTGGAAGAATGGAGAGGCACACACTGCAAGATGCTTGAAATCTAGTGTGAAGTTTCCACAGTCTGTGTTGATTTGGGGAGCCATGTCATCTGCTGGTGTCGTCCACTGTGCTTCATAAAGTCCAGGGTCAACACAGCTGTCTACCAGGAGATTTTGGAGCACTTCATGCTTCCTTCCACAAACAAGCTCTATGGGGATGCTGACTTCATTTTCCAACAGGACTTGGCACCTGCCCACACTACCAAAAGCACCAAAACCTGATTCAATGACCATGGGATTACTGTGTGGCCAGAAAACTTGCCTGACCTGAACCCCATAGTGAATCTATGGGGCATTGCCAAGAGAAAGATGAGAGACATGAGACCGAACAATGCAGAAGAGCTGAAGGCCGCTATTGAAGCATCCTGGTCTTTCATAACACCTCAGCAGTGCCACAGGCTGATAGTTTCCATGCCACGCTGCATTGAGGCAGTAATTGCTACAAAAGGGGCCCAAACCAAGTACTGAGTACATATGCATGCTTATACTTTTCAGAGGCGCAATATTGTTCTATGTACAATCCTTGTTTTATTGATTGCATGTAATATTCTAATTTTCTGAGATTGTGGATTTGGGGTTTTCATGAGCTGTAACCCATAATCCTGACAATTATGACAAATCACGGCTTGAACTATCTTGCTTTGCATGTAATGAGTCTATCGCATATATTTCACCTTTTAAGTTGCATTAGTGAAATAAATGAACTTTTGCATGATATTCAAATTTTTTTACCATCTAAGGCCACCTATGGGTATGTCTGTGCTCCCTTTCCCTTTGTCTCACATTTAGTCTGTGTGACTTTCCATGGGATAGTGTGGGCCCATTCCATACTCCTTGGACAGATTACCACCTGAAAACTACCCTGCCTATATGGTGAATTGGATGCGACCTGGCACACACATTATAGCACACATGGCAACCTCCATCCCTAAATTAGTTTATAGAAAAGGGGAGCTGTGGGACTTTAAATGAGGTGACCACCATGTCAGATATGGACAAAAATAACAAAATTGAAGTTGCAGTACATGATTTATTGTTACACTGAATAAAAGTATTGTAACAAAAGATACCCTGCCTATATGTTTTTAATCATTTCTGGTCATGCACAATTGAAGTTGCAGTACATGATTTATTGTTACACTGAATAAAAGTATTGTATCAAAAAGATACCCCGCCTATATGTTTTTAATCATTTCTGGTCATGCACAATATTTAAATTCGAAGATGTCTTCATCTCCCTGAGGAAGATCAGAACAGTATACGATCGAAAAGCGCTGGTGCTCTTCTATGAGCAATAGCATTTAGTGTTATGAAACTCTTTTTTGCCATTTGCATTTGTAATACTGACATCTCTTGTTTGGATACCATGCATACCAGAGCTCATGTATTTTTTAATTTATGTGTTTTTTTCATATATCCGTACACAATAAAGAACTTTTTTTGATTATATTCTATTCAGTCCAATTTTTTGTAGCTGCCTATAGGCCCTTGGGCGAAATGTTATCATAACACTAATGCCCTCTACACATGGTCGGACATTGATCAGACATTCTGACAACAAAATCCTTGGATTTTTTCTGACGGATGTTGGCTCAAACTTGTCTTGCATACACACGGTCACACAAAGTTGTCGGAAAAGTTGTCATTCTGAACGCGGTGACGTAAAACACGTACGTAGGGACTATAAACGGGGCAGTAGCCAATAGCTTTCATCTCTTTATTTATTCTGAGCATGCTTGGCACTTTGTGCGTCGGATTTGTGTACACACGATCGGAAATTCCGACAACGCATTTTGTCAGTATTTTATAGCCTGCTCTCAAACTTTGTGTCAGAAAATCCGATGGAAAAAGTCCAATGGAGCCCACACATGGTCAGAATTTCCGACAACACGCTCCGATCGCACATTTTTCATCTGAAAATCCAACTGTGTATACGGGGCATTAGCCAACAGAAAGCTTATGGATAGATTATTATCTTATACCTTATATAGAAGTTAGCTACACCACACAGAGCCCATGAAGTCTACACACTGAGGGTTGAGTGTGTTGTCACTGCTTTCGTACGAACAAAGACCTAAGCTCTATAAGCCTCTTGGGTATCTGGAATGACCCATCCAGCGATAATTCTGGATGATATCTATGTCCCGCTGGTTCTGCTAGAGAGACTGACAAAGATATCCTAAAACTCTGAGCAAAGCTGTAGCTTGTGAGCATGCTCAAAGTATCTCAATATCCATGGCATAGAACCAGTTATCTGTAGTGGTCTTGCATATGGGAGGAACAAATCTTTTGTTATCATAGGATGTCGAAGCCACCTCACAATGCAACCCAGTATGGATATAAACACTACCCATACTAGGAAAAATGCCAACAAGGATCCTTCATGGCCCAAGGCCCAGATCCCTGCAAACCTCCTGACTGAGGAAAAAAAGAACCCTTAGAGAGGCTGCCTTCATGACCAAGCCTTTACTCAAAACTGAACTGGAAGAGATCCCATCTGGAGCAGCAAGCAGCCAACAGGTCCTAAATAGCCCTGATTATGGCAAATTTCTTGCTTAGGATGTAGCCCTTAGAGAGATTGACATCATGGCTCAATCCTTACTCCAACTGGACTGGAGGTGATCCCACCTGGAGCTGTATATCACCAAAGGATCCTTCCTAGACTGAAGCTTTGATCTTGGCAAACTTCCTTCGATGCTGATACCAAGCCTTTAGAGAGCATGTCTTCATAGCTCAGTCTTTACTCAAGCTGGACTGAAAAGAGATCTCATTTGGAGCTGTCAAGGAAGTCCAGAGCAAGTAATACAACCCAGTCTTGGCTTTCCCTCGAGTCTCAGATGCAGCCCCCATCAAAGTATTGGATGAGTAAAGGATAGTCCACCCATAAAACTTTGGATATGACAGGGAGTGCAGAGGTCTACCCTCTAAGAGAGCTTAGGATCAGTTGAAGTCCAGAGGACTGAAGCAAAAGAAAACAAAGAAGAAGGTCAAATTGAACAAGCGTTATTTAAATGCTTTTGAAGGATTCATAGGTATTAGCTTAGAGAAAAACAGCCAAACCTGATCAGTCTCTTCCTCCCTGGATGAGAAACTGGAAGAAATGAGCAAGGGGTGGAGTATTGCGCTCTGCGACAGATCTCATCTGAGAGAAAGGACTTCAATCAAAAAACCGGTATCAAAAGCAGGAACCAAGGCCTGTTTGGCCAATAGGGAATTACTGCAATAGTTAAGAATAATCATTTCTCTCTTCAATTCTTTCTAGACTCCAAGCTGGAAATGCAGGAGCAAACCTCTTTGGAGTTAGACACTGACTCTTGAACTGCAGTTTTCTTCCATTCAGCAGACATTTACTCTGAGGCAGGAGGCCAGACTAAATGCAATCCTAGCTCTTTGCTATCAAATGAAGCTAGCCCTTGAAGGAGGACGGTTTAAAGTCTTGCAATGCAGACAAGATTGCCCCACTTGTCATAATTATTCTTTAGGGTGTAATTAATATTGTTAATATTCTTCATCCCAACTTCTATTGCATTGGAAGAGAGGCAAGGGTTAAGGCAGGTTCACAGGCTGCAACTGCAGACAGATATACCCCTAAGGAAAAAGACCAGCACATAGTTACCACCAGAAGATGCCGCACCCCCCAAGAACACACCCAATCATCCAATGGCAACTCCTTGCATAGGGCTAAGCTCATGAAGGCCACGTCAACCAAGTAGGTGACTAATTATGCTGGAAAACCTTTTCCTCATAAGTGCCTAATCTGACATCCTGCAGTGCAGGTAGAAGTGTCCAGATTAGGGTTTGAACTGAGCAACCCAGTGCTGCAAGAGGCAAGGTGCTTACCACTAAGACATTGTGCTCTGTCCTTCTGTTCAATTTTGCACCACTCTTCTAGAATGAGCTTCTAGCTTAAACATCATAGGGGAAAAAAAGGCAACACACTGCTTTGGAAGTGCTAAAAATACTCGCATTGCAGGATCATAGGATCTTACATTTTAGGCATCCTAACAACCTTAAAAAAATTAGGTGCAGAAACCTGCATATAGATCATACTCATCCGCATCTTGCTTTAAGGAATTGTTTGAAGGGGGTTAAATTGGCCAGTTGACTGGTCCTGCAAGGAAAAAGCTTGCCTCTGACATTGTCAGAGAAGAGAATCCTTGCACAGGGAGAGTTGTAACAGACTCCTTTAGAGTGTCATGATTACCTGTGGCAACCTGTTGGATACTGTCATATTTATCCCTGGATGTCTGAACAAAACAGGAAATGCATACAGGGTTTTGCCTGCCAAGGCACAAGCACCAAGGGCCCAGTTTACAGTGTGCATCATACATGCAGATCTGGAGAGACTTAATAGCAAGTGTCCATTAGTCAGCTTCCCATACACCAGTTTTAAGAGGCCCGCAGAAAAGCTGACAATCCAGGAAACAGTACCGGTAAGGAAGACACTGCCCCCCTCCAGCTATAACCTGCATAGAGCAGCTACAGCATAGAGGGATTAGACTGCCAGCTGCACAAGGACCTGTCACGGTAAGAAATGCATCTCTCCAAAATAAGTCTAGTGGAGAACTCCACATTGTTTAAAGCCGAACTCCAGGCAAAAACTTTTTTCTATTTTGTTGTTGCTGATCTCCTTCCTTCACCAACTATGGCATCCATCTTCTTCTGAGCTATTCCTCCTGTACTCTCAGCCACCGGTCTTGGCACTTCCCATTTGTAGTCCTATCTACAGCAAGCAGGGATGTACTTCTGTCCCCACTTGCTGTAGTCGGCAGAGGGGTCTCATAGACCCTGATCTGTACCGCCCATAGAGGTGGTGTTCTCCTCCTCCCTCCTCCTCTACTCCCTGCCAGCACTGCCCCAACACCCGCCGCTGCGGCTCCTTGCCAACCATCCACCCACCTGTCACTGCTGCACACGGGATCAGGATCGTTCCGGGGGCCGGCCGAATGACACAGACCACTGATCTCCTGTTGTGACAGATCTTGTAGGTGAAACTCCGGGCGGATGTTTTAAAGAACGCCCACCCGGAGTTTCACCTACAAGATGTCACAAAGGGGATTATCAGTCTGTGTCATCCGGCCGGCTCTACTAACGATCCCTGCTGCACTGATGGGCATAGATAAGCTGCACTGATGGGCACACAGAGGCTGCACTGATTGGCACTGAGGAGGCTGCACTGATTGGGCACTGAGGAGACTACACTAATAGGCACTGATGAGGCTGCACTGATGGGCACTAATGAGGCTGCACTGATAAGGTAGCACTGAGGCGGCACTTATGACCACTGATAAGCTACACTGATAAGGCAGCACTGATATGCTGCACTGATAAGGCAGCACTGATGTGGCTGCACTGATGGGCAATGATGAGGCTGCACTGATAAGCAGTGGACACCGTCCACTGCCCTACTGACACCGTCCACTGCCAAATATCTGTAGAAGGGGTTTCCACCATCCCTGCAAAGTTTAATTTTCTATATCTTATTTTCAGTTTGATGTGTATTATATGTGATATCCATATCACAGAGACCAGTATTGTGGTGATATTGAAGTTTATTGAGCTTTCCGTACATTAGAGGGTTCCACCATTATTGTGTTATTGATTAGTAAGTTAGTGCTGCACTTTTTTGTTTTTATCTCATGCGGGCATTTAATTGTGCCACACGCATTTTAATGTAAAGCAGCCTGTCCCGGCTCTTTCTTTCTGGGGTGTGGCTGGGGATGTTCTCACATACACCATACAAGCACTGATTGCTGTTAGAAAGATTTCAAAGCTACAGCTGGAGGAGAAATATTTCTAATGCTGAATTACAATTGGAATTAATGGGTATGCCACATGATTTACGAAAAGGAGTAAACTATCATTGATAGGTACCATCATCCTGGATATGAATAAGGCCGAGGAATGGGATTGAAAGAGAAATCGGAGCAGGGACCTCTCCAATAGGGTCCTGCCTCTTTCAAAAAAAGAGAGAGAAAAGGACTATTGCGGTACCATAAAAAGAAAACTTTGTTTAAAAATATATAAATTTATTTCAAGAATAATAAAAAGTCCTGTAGGGGACATATATTGTACATATTTATGATTTGACGTACAAAAACAATAGTGATTGTTTACAGCATTGTTGACACTAAGTTTAGTATAGCTAATGCCCATACAGGTGCATGGACAAGGGTTATATGGTGTGATACTTGCAGACGTGACCTCTATGGTTTCGCGGTCACAGCCGGTTCTTCAGGAGGCGTCTGGTAGTATATAGCCTATGAAGGTGAAAAATACAGTATCAATATGACAAGCACAAATACAAAAATAGTTATTAGAAAGTACACAACTTAAATTGGAGAATAAACTTAAAGTTTAAAGATTACACTCACCACACTATAACCTGAAAGGTTTCCTGGAGCGATATTGTGAGACGCCCTCAAAGAGGCGTTCCCCCGGGGGCGCCAAAATTGAGGTGAGGGAGGGACCAAAAAAGGGGAAGAACAGAAGGGGAAAGAAAGGAGACGGGGAAGAGGGGAAGGAAGGGAGGGAGGGGGAAAGGGGAAAAGAAGAAAAGCATGGGAGGAGGGAAGGAAGACGGGCAGGGGAGAAAAGAAAAGGAGGAAGAGCAAAGGGGGAAAAAGGAGAGGATGAGAAAGGGGGGGGGGGAGAAAAGAGGGGGGGGGGGAAAGAAGGCGGACAGGGGAGAAATGAGAAAAAGGAAGGGGGAAAAAAGGGGGGAGGATGGGAAATGGGGGGGGAGAAAAAAGGGGGGGGAAGGAAAGAAGGGGGGGCCCATGAGGAAGGAAAGGATGTGGGGGGGGAAAGGAAGGAGGGGGGATTAGGGTGAAGCAGATGTCCCAGTACACCTAATAAGAACAGTAAGATAAGTAAGAAGCAAATAGGACTAATAATAAAGGAATTCATGGTAATAGAGAAACCTCTGAGTCTAGGCTTTCACTACAGCAACGATAGGTAAAGGAATTTCTCTATTACCATGAATTCCTTTATTATTAGTCCTATTTGCTTCTTACTTATCTTACTGTTCTTATTAGGTGTACTGGGACATCTGCTTCACCCTAATCCCCCCTCCTCCCCCCCCCTTCCTTCCCCCCCCACATCCTTTCCTTCCTCATGGGCCCCCCCTTCTTTCCTCCCCCCTTTTTTCCCCCTTCCTTTTTCTCATTTCTCCCCTGTCCGCCTTCTCCCCCCCCCCTCTTTTCTCCCCCCCTCCCTTTCTCATCCTCTCCTTTTTCCCCCTTTGCTCTTCCTCCTTTTCTTTTCTCCCCTGCCCGTCTTCCTTCCCTCCTCCCATGCTTTTCTTCTTTCCCCCTTTCCCCCTCCCTCCCTTCCTTCCCCTCTTCCCCGTCTCCTTTCTTTCCCCTTCTGTTCTTCCCCTTTTTTGGTCCCTCCCTCACCTCAATTTTGGCACTTCCGGGTGACCCCTAAATAGAATACACCGTATGACCTTTTAAAACCTTTTTCTATTGAATTTTTTACAATAGCAATACCCCAATTTGCCTCCCTGGCCCGCCCCCGGGGGAACGCCTGTTTGAGGGCGTCTCACAATATCGCTCCAGGAAACCTTTCAGGTTATAGTGTGGTGAGTGCAATCTTTAAACTTTAAGTTTATTCTCCAATTTAAGTTGTGTACTTTCTAATAACTATTTTTGTATTTGTGCTTGTCATGTTGATACTGTATTTTCCACCTTCATAGACTATATACTGCCAGACGCCTCCTGAAGAAGCGGCTGTGACCGCGAAACCGTAGAGGTCACGTCTGCAAGTATCACACCATATAACCCTTGTCCATGCACCTGTATGGGCATTAGCTATACTAAACTTAGTGTCAACAATGCTGTAAACAATCACTATTGTTTTTGTATGTCAAATCATAAATATGTACAATATATGTCCCCTACAGGACTTTTTATTATTCTTGAAATAAATTTATATATTTTTAAACAAAGTTTTCTTTTTATGGTACCGCAATAGTCCTTTTCTCTCTTTTTTTGAAAGAGGCAGGACCCTATTGGAGAGGTCCCTGCTCCGATTTCTCTTTCAATCCCGTTCCTCGGCCTAATGCTGAATTACAGCAGAGTACAGTGTGTATAATTTATAATTATGGGCGTGTGTCTACAGTTCAGTAATGATTACATAAAGCAAGTAAGTGTTTATCTGTTGTTGTGGCTGGAGGGGAGAGCACAAACATGCTTTGCATTTTTAAGGCTGTAACCTATCTATCCTATCTATCCTGCTGTGTGTTACTGAGTAGTGTGGCTGGCTGCAGAATGAGGGGGTGCAATTTACGTTGAAGTGGGCTTGTTCACATTTAACATGTACAGGGCTAGTGTACCCTCCCACATTCACTGCAATTCCCAAAGCATGATGTGAAATGTAGTTTGATTATACAGTAGTGTAAAAGAGAGGATATGATGTAATCACTGTTCTAACAGCTCCTCCTTGACAGAATAGATGCTGCATTTTTTTTTAATTACACAGAGGACTTCCTGAAAATTCAATTAGACTGGCTGCTCAAACCATGTAATAATTTATTAAAATAACCTTCCCAAATCAAACTGCAGCTGCTGAAGCTTCCTAGAGGCTCGTACACACTATAAGAAAATTGGGCAAACATTCTCGACCAACGTATTTTCGTACGATTTTCTTTCGACAGCTGATTCCGAATTTTAATACGAACATTCCCGAAGGGACAAACTCTAAAATTGTTCTTGTACAGAAACAGAGCGAACGATTTTGGCTTAATGTGTACCATTTTCATACGATTTTTGTAGAAGAAAAATCTTAAAAGTAAGACTGCGCATGATCAGAAACACTAAACAACTAGAAAAAAGCCTTTGTCGTACGAGAATTTTGGGAGAATTTTCGTATGAATTTTTGTTTATTGGTTCCGATTTGCTGTAAAACATTGACAAAAATCGGACAAAAGTTTGCCCGAATTTCTTATAGTGTGTACCCCTCTTTTTTTTTATATATATATCTTTTTATTAACATATCCAGTAGACCAGAAAAACAAAAACAACAGCAGAGCAAATAAAACCAAAAGGTCAATGTAATACACGGTCACCCACGCAGGGGCCATTGGTAACATACAGGATACCACCAGGAGCTAGGCGACCATGGTGAAGTTAGGTATGGTTCAGGTCACACAAGTACTTTGCATGCATAGTAATGTATCTGATATAAAAAATAGGTCTTCAGTTTTACCTCGCACCTCATTGTGATACAGAGCACTATAAAGGAAGGACAGATGTTTAGGGACTGTCAAGCAGAGAGATTGTAGAGGGATCAGCCAGCCATTTGGACCAGACCCTATCATATTTCTGCGGGCATCCCCTATTAGCATAGTTATCTTTATACATAGGCAGATTGGTATTAATGAGATGTTTCCAAAGGTTAAAGGAAGGAGGGGAAGCCTTTTTCCAGGACATCGTTATGGCCTTGCATGCATAAAACAGAGGTAGACTGGGCATGGTCCTCTCTGCCACCATTGGAGTGTGTGTAGAGTTGCCACCTCATCCCTTTAAACCCGAACACATGAATTACACAGGTTCTGAGGCTAATTAAGTGCAGATAAAGCACCAAGTAAGTTTAATTACCAACTTACTCAGCCACAAAACCTGTGTAATTAATATGTGTTCGGGTTTAAAGGGATGAGGTGGCAACTTTAAGTGTGTGCCCCACTTTAGCTGTCAAAAAAGACAATGTGACAGTTGTTTCTGTTGCTAGGTGGGAAAAACCCCTAAGGGGTTAACTACTGCTTAAGGAATACTGACACTGCAGGTTCTCACATCAGAGCACCATCCAACAGTTGATAATTGAAACAGAAAGCAGGCCTTGCTTAAACACTTCAGCTCCAGAAGGTTTACCCCCCCCCCCCCTTCATGACCAGCCCATTTTTAGCGATACGGCACTGCGTTACTTTAACTGACAATTGCACAGCTGTGCTACACTACCCAAATAAAATTTATGTCCTTTTTTCCCCACAAATAGAGCTTTATTTTTGGTGGTATTTGATCAATTCTGCGGTTTTAATTTTTGTGTGCTATAAACAAAAATATTAACAAAATAAGTCACGCTAGTCTGTGAATGTAAACACTCCTTATAATGATATGACACACTAAACAAGTGAAACATCTTAAAGTGCAATGTGCAAAAAACAGATCATTAAAAGATTCATATTATATAAGTCCCTAGTGTAACGTCCAAGAATAAGTGTATATTCCACCAAGTGACTTGATGCAGAATTTTTAGAGGCACACCACATATAGTAGTCAGGGACTCTTACCAGATGGTCGGGACCACCTATCACTAGGTTGGTCAAACAGGCAGGCAGAATAACCTCTGTGGGGTAGAAAGAATCTAGCCTCTAAGAGTAATAGGGTGGTTAATGGATTCTCCACAATAGTCACCCCTCGCAGCGGGACCTCCCAATCATTCAGGGGCAGAAGGTGTTCATACAAGAAAAGAAGCTCCAATCATGTAATACCATTAAGATAGGATTTATTGAAAAAGAAAGGCCAAATGGCTACTTACAATGTAAACCATTCATATGCGCACATAAAATCAATTGCCGGCAAAGACAGAACAAACTTTCGGGGTCACGTGGGGCACAATGGTGTAAGCGCAAAGCACCGCATGACATGTTTTGTCACACGTGACGTCTTCCTGGGGCACGGGTGACGCACTGAGCCAACCCTATAAATAGAGCCAGGAGAACCCAAGCCTCGTTTTCACACGGCGGCCATGATACATGATATCGAGTCTCCTTCCCATTCTCCACTTTATACACAACCACACCTTGTTTTGAAGTGTATAGCTGGATGTTTAGTCACAAAATCATAACATGATATATGGTTATTATTAAAAAGGGAAAAACATATTGATAAAAGTCTTTATGAAATTAGAATTAAAATTAGGCAAATAGTTTAAAACATTAATTTTCCATTAAACCAAGGACAAAAAAGAAACAACGGGGACCTCTAGAGGATGTCCTAAACACCGACCAAAGATATGTAAAAAATATAATACTTGATTTGATTGTAGCCGTATTAGAGCAATTGTGACAGAGAAAATTAAGTCCTGTCCGTGATACTTTTTTTATTTGCACTAACATACAATTTTTCAGGACAAGCTTTCGGGGTATGTCCCCTTCTTCAAGGTCCAAGAAGTACTGATTCACAAATTTTTAAGCAGAATGTTAAAGAGGAAGAAAAAAAACAAAAAAACAAAAAAAAAACAAAACAGGACAGAAGTTGCAAGCGAGGATGAATTTGCACAGACATACCATCAAAGAACATAAAGAAGACGGTTTATGCACACCCGTGGGACATCATTTCTCACAATCGGACCACACTATGGAAGACCTCAATGTCTTAGTTCTTAAAGGGAATTTCAGAACTATCCAGGAAAGGAAAACGTTTGAACAAAGAATGATACTTCTCTTTGACACGAAGAATAATGGCCTGAATTTAGATATTGGTTTCCTTACACATTATGCTAAAGTTTTACGACCACTCTGTGACTAGTATCCCCCCCTGCATTCCCCCCTAGCTCTCCCTCTGTCTTATCTCACTAACTCTGCTGCTATCTTTATTACCATTGATTTGTATGTGTTTGTTTTTTTTTCTTCTTCTTCTTTAACATTCTGCTTAAAAATTTGTGAATCAGTACTGCTTGGACCTTGAAGAAGGGGACATACCCCGAAAGCTTGTCCTGAAAAATTGTATGTTAGTGCAAATAAAAAAAGTATCACGGACAGTACTCAATTTTCTCTGTCTAAAAAATATAAAAATGTTTATAAAAAAATGTGTGAATGGGAAAGTCTTTGAGCTGGAATATGTTGGACATATCATTAGAAGAAAAAAAAATAATATCCACGCATAAAATTTTATAAATCAACACTGACAATATAAATAAAAATATTATGCATCTAAATAAAATTAAATGCCATATCATAATACCTCAAGCGTTATCAATGAACGCGTTCACCTCTACATCTGCGTTCAAACCCAATGGTCTGAGACATTTGACCCTATAAATACAACTCATTTCGAGTTTGGAGATTTCACATCGCTTCGATCCTCCCCTCCAATGCAATTTAAGCTTGTCAATTCCAAGGAAATAGGTACCAGCAGGGTTTTTGTCATGAACTTCCAGATAATGTCTGGAAAGTGGATGGCCCTCATCAGGTCTCTCTTGATGTTGCCAATATGCTAGTTGAGCCCAACCTGTAGCAGGCGTCCAACATACTGGAATATGCAAGGGCAGATAAGAAGGTATACCACATTAAGAGTGGAACATGTAATGAAAGTCTTAAAGATCTGAGCTGTATTAAAATAACTAAATTGTGTAGTTTTTTTGTTACTAATCCCTTTTACATTTATAAAATCCTGTCATGTTCTGAAATAACAACAGTTTGGTATTAGGCGGATCGCACGCATTAGGGGGCCACCATGTCCCTAAGGGACAAAACCCCCCCAAACACCACCTGGGGTTGATCTTGTAGAGCTTTACCTAAAACATTATCGTTCTTAAGTATATGCCAATGTTTACGCACAAACTTTTCAATTAAATAATGTTGATGGGAATAGGATGTGTTTTTCAGACAGAAGCAAATCTCTATCCATCAATTGAGTATCTGCCACTGTTTGATCCAGAGTTTCAACTGAATATCCCTTATTAATAAATCTTTCCGTCAGAACGGCGGCCTGCGCCTCAAAATCTTTAGTTCTACTACAATTTCATCGCAGGCATATGTTATTGAGTTATGCCTAAAACATGGCCTTTTGTTAACAATTTTCTCAAATTTTTTTTTATAAATGAGGCAAGGATCAGAGCGAAGGGGCGTGTATGTCTCTCGATCAGCCACTATCTTCTCTAATTCTGTCAAATAATCACAAATAGGGAAGACCCTCACCATGCCAACATCCAAAATATATATTCAAGGATTGACCAAGTCAAAAAATTAGCGGACTTTGTGGGCACATAATGAGAGAGAGAGAATCAGTAAAAAAAGTATACATTTTATTACAACATAGTTAAAAAACATATAAACAACATACAAACAACACCCTGTATGGACACAGTTACCCAATAATGCAGTTATAGAGGAATGGACCTACGGTACAAAGATTAATTTAATAATGTATCAAGGTAAAAGAAAAATTTCTGATCCAGCAATGCCTCCAAAAACTTGCTCGTCGAAGCGTTTCACTGAAATATTAGCTTCCTCCGGACAGATACTGGGTAGGTGCTGGTATATTTAAAAACAAGAGAGTACATATGTAAGTATTCAATGCAGTACAGTGCCTTGCAAAAGTATTCGGCCCCCTTGAACTTTTCAACCTTTTGCCACATTTCAGGCTTCAAACATAAAGATATAAAATTTTATTTTTTTGTGAAGAACCACCAACAAGTGGGATACAATTGTGAAGTGGAACGAAATCTATTGGATATTTTAAACTTTTTTAGCAATTAAAAAACTGAAAAGTGGTGCGTGCAAAATTATTCGGCCCCTTTACTTTCAGTGCAGCAAACTCACTTCAGAAGTTCAGCGAGGATCTCTGAATGATCCAATGTTGTCCTGATGGTGATAAATAGAATCCACCTGTGTGTAATCAAGTCTCTGTATAAATGCACCTGCTCTGTGATAGTCTCAGGGTTCTGTTGAAAGCGCAGAGAGCATCATGAAGACCAAGGAACACACCAGGCAGGTCCGTAATACTGTTGTGGAGAAGTTTAAAGCCGGATTTGGATACAAAAAAATTTCCCAAGCTTTAAACATCCCAAGGAGCACTGTGCAAGCGATCATTTTGAAATGGAAGGAGTATCAGAGCACTGCAAATCTACCAAGACCTGGCTGTCCCTCTAAACTTTCAGCTCAGACAAGGAGAAGACTGATCAGGGATGCAGCCAAGAGGCCCATGATCACTCTGGATGAACTGCAGAGAACTACAGCTGAGGTGGGAGAGTCTGTCCATAGGACAACAATCAGTCGTACACTGCACAAATCTGGCCTTTATGGAAGAGTGGCAAGAAGAAAGACATTTCTCAAAGATATCCATAAAAAGTCTCGTCTAAAGTTTGCCACAAGCCACCTGGGAGACACACCAAACATGTGGAAGAAGGTGCTCTGGTCCGATGAAACCAAAATCGAACTTTTTGGCCACAATGCAAAACGATATGTTTGGCGTAAAAGCAACACAGCTCATCACACTCAACACACCATCCCCACTGTGAAACATGGTGGTGGCAGCATCATGGTTTGGGCCTGCTTTTCTTCAGCAGGGACAGGGAAGATGGTTAAAATTGAGGGGAAGATGGATGCAGCCAAATACAGGACCATTCTGGATGAAAACCTGTTGGAGTCTGCAAAAGACCTGAAACTGGGACGGAGATTTATCTTCCAACAAGACAATGATCCCAAACATACAGCAAAATCCACAAAGGAATGGTTCACAAATAAACGTATCCAGGTGTTAGAATGGCCAAGTCAATGTCCAGACCTGAATCCAATCGAGAATCTGTGGAAAGAGTTGAAAACTGCTGTTCACAAACGCTCTCCATCCAACCTCACTGAGCTCGAGCTGTTTTGCAAGGAAGCATTCTGTTTTGCAAGGAAGCAAGAATTTCAGTCTCTCGATGTGCAAAACTGATAGAGACATACCCCAAGCGACTTGCAGCTGTAATCGCAGCAAAAGGTTGCTCTACAAAGTATTAACGCAAGGGAGCCGAATAATTTTGCATGCCCAACTTTTCATTTTTTTATTAGTTAAAAAAGTTTCAACAATCTAAAAGATTTCGTTCCACTTCACAATTGTGTCCCACTTGTTGGTGATTCTTCACAAAAAATAAAAAATTTATATCTTTATGTTTGAAGCCTGAAATGTGGCAAAAGATTGAAAAGTTCAAGGGGGCCGAATACTTTTGCAAGCCACTGTATATATCTATATAAGTATGAATTATGATTGTTACAACATTTCTCCAGGAGGAGTACATATACACAGAGACTAATTACATATAAACATAAACAAAACAACGTATGCTTGCCTGGTAAACTTGTGGCTCAAGGTGTGGGAGAACTTGACCAAACTGACAAACAACCTGGAAAAACGAAATTGCATATGTGTGTCTAGATTGCTGGAATACAGATATATCATGTGGTCTATAGTAGATAACACTAAATAAAACAAAAAACAACAAACATATGCTTTATAGATTAAAGTGCTGCTATAAAAGTCCCCCAATTCAAGGACCAATTTATATTAGACTTAGCTCTCACCTGGTATATAGTAGTCATGTATAGGTATTTGAGTATAAAGCACACAGCGGTAAGTGGTCACAAATTCCACTATAAGCGTGTTCAATACAATATCTAAAAATAAACCAAGTCAATAATCAGATAGTGACCCTTTAGCTAAGGTATATATAATAGAGAAAAATTACAAAAGAAGATATCCAGAGTATATACGAATGATACTTACCAATAGTACCAAGAGATGGGCCATGGATACCGGGCAAAGTTATTAAATGGTTAAGTATAGAGGCGAATGGAATGAATAAAAGAGGAGGCATAGCAAACTATTAGGTATTTGGCATAAAAAAAAACGCACGGACCCACCTGAATGTGTAAGAACTGTGCTTATCACATAGGGGGAGACCTTTTATTGGGGCTCAAGTTGGTATTGCCGCAAACATAGGGGAAAAGTGTGCCCCTGTAATAGAAACAATTGAATGGAATAAATATCCACTTTAGGACATAAAATCGCATAGTGAATGGTTGAGCAAAGATACGGCTTACCTTTTGGTGCTACACCTCTGTGGACGGCTTTCCTTGCTGTGTGTGGCCTAGACCCATGTGCATACCAATGTATATAGAGGGAGAGGAAGTAGAGGGGTGTGGCAGCCTGAAAATTGTGCCAAAAAAGCCGAGTCATGTGACATAGAATAGTTCCACATGATCATGGGTCACATGCTCAAAGTTATGTGACTACCTGCATCCCAATCTTTGATAGGGAATAAAGAAAGCAGAGAGATATCCAGTCACATGGCGTATACAGACATACAGATAAATGTAAAAATAAACAAATATATATAAATAAATAAAAATAATAATTAAAAAACCCTCCTGTGGCCAGACCAGAAGACGGTTCCGTTACACCCTGTAACAGATCAATACAGATAGCAAAATGAACAGATATCTTCCCGTGAAGAAAGAGATATGAGTATTTTTAAAGAAAAGGCAGGTAGCTAATAGCATCATTGAGGCCAGGGGCAGTGGTAGCAGCCAGAGTGTGAATCCATCTGATTTGCCTTTGTTGAATCTTTTTATCATGATTACCAACTCAAGAGTTCATTGGAATGTGTTCTAATGCTGCAAATTTTACTACACTGCTGTCACCAGCATGCATTTGATTTACATGTCATCCTATAGGTGTCAGCAGTTGATTACTGTTGATGTAATATACAGTATCTCACAAAAGTGAGTACACCCCTCGCATTTTTGTAAATATTTTATTATATCTTTTCATGTGACAACACTGAAGAAATGACACTTTGCTACAATGTAAAGTAGTGAGTGTACAGCTTGTATAACAGTGTAAATTTGTTATTCCCTCAAAATAACTCAACACACAGCCATTAATGTCTAAACCACTGGCAACAAAAGTTAGTTGTTGCTCTACATAAAGATGGCCTAGGCTATAAGAAGATTGTCAGGACCCTGAAACTGAGCTTCAGCACGGTGGCCAAGACCATACCGTGGTTTAACAGGACAGGTTCCACTCAGAACAGGCCTCGCCATAGTTGACCAAAGAAGTTGAGTGCACACGCTCAGCGTCATATTCAGAGGTTGCCTTTGGGAAATAGACGTATGAGTGCTGCCAGCATTGCTGCAAAGGTTCAAGGGGTGGGGGTTCAACCTGTCAGTGCTCAGACCATACGCCGCACACTTCATCAAATTGCTCTGCATGGCTGTCGCCCCAGAAAGAAGCCTCTTCTAAATATGATACACAAGAAAGCCCGCAAACAGTTTGCTGAAGACAAGCAGACTAAGGACATGGATTACTGGAACCATGTCCTGTGGTCTGATGAGACCAAGATAAACTTATTTGGTGCAGATGGAGTCAAGTGTGTGCTGTGGCAACTAGGTGAGGAGTACAAGGACAAGTTTGTCTTGCCTACAGTCAAGCATGGTGGTAGGAGTGTCATGGTCTGGAGCTGCATGAGTGCTGCCGGAACTGGAGATCTACAGTTTATTGAGGGAACCATAAATGCCAACATGTACTGCGACATACTGAAGCAGAGCACGATCCCCTCCCTTTGGAGACTGGGCCACAGGGTAGTATTCCAACATAATGACCCCAAACACACCTCCAAGACGACCACTGCCTTGCTAAAGAAGCTGAGGGTAAAGGTGATGGACTGGCTAAGCATGTCTCCAGACCTAAACCCTATTGAGCATCTGTGGGGCATCCTCATATGGGAGGTGGAGGAGCGCAAGGTCATTCCACAATGGGGAATGGTATAAAAAAATCTCTGAGGAACACGCTAGTAAGGTTCAGAATGGATTCTTTCTACTTCTATTGGACTCTTTTCATCAAGGAGTCATTACTAAAGATTTATACAAGGCCCTTCTCGTTAAACATCCTATCATGCCCATTTTTATTCTTTTCCTAAGACGCATAAAGATCTAGTGTGTTCTTATATCCGGTGCATATACTGAACAGGCTAGTCAATTCGTTGACCAATATCTCTGCTCCAATGTTGTATCACTTCCTTCATATGTTCCTGAGTGAGTAGAACTCAGGACACATGGTCCTTCAGTAAATGTATTCTTTCTGTTTTGGAGCATATTTTGAAAAGGCAATGTTTTCACCTTTAACGATTCCCACTACCTCCAGCAGGTGCAGGGGGTTATGATGGGGACCTCCTGTGCCCCATTGTATGCCAACCTGTACCTGGAGAGAGGGGGGATGTATGCTTTTCTCTGACGACAGGTATGCCAAATATTGGGACTCTATCCTAATGTGGAATAGGTATATAGATGATGTTTTGATGTTGTGGACTGGGTCCACTGCTGATCTAGCTGAATTTATGCATGATTTAGATAAGAATGCATTTCATTTAAAATTTACTATGCATCAAAATAAGAAATCCATTCCCTTCCTAGATATCACAGTTGTGATTGAAAGAGACGGGAATATCAATACCACTCCATACTGAAAGGAGACAGCAGGGAACACCCTCTTACACGCTAACAGTTTCCATCCGACCCTCTTATCAATAGTATCCTTTACGGACAATATCTCAGGTTACACAGAATCTGCTCTAATGATATACTATTCAAGCAAGAAGCTGATGAATTATGAATGAGACTGTCCGATAGGGGATACTCAAAGACAACGCTTAAAAAGGCTTACAAAAGAGCATCTCCCTTGGGGTTTTATAGCAGCAATAAATTATGAAAATAATAGGTTGTTACTTGAAAAAGTTTTTTTATTAATGGAACTTAACCATGATGGTTAAAATAGGAGCTGTGCTACAGGAGATAACACAAATGAAGCTGGCACAAGTATTATACAATGATCAAGCGCTAAAATAGGGTGATAATCCTGACGCGTTTCGACCCCGTTGGGTCATCTTCAGAGGATTGAGGCGCTGTGACAAAATTTGCGTATTAGAGTTCATGGATGTGACCATAGAAATATAGTAATATATATATGTTTAACAGTATAATTACCAATCACATTGTGTTTGAGCAGTTTCTCCTGAGCTTATAGTTCTCCGACGTCTCCCCCACCGGGTCCCGACAAGAGTCCCCGGCCGTCCACCACGTCAACAGGGGAAAAGGGGGGTGTTAATCGTCCATGCGTGTCTTACAAGGAGTCACACCAAGTGGATATTTCCCAAAACTGGGGAGGAGCGTGGAGGCAAGCGAGCGAGACCTGCAGCCAAAGCATCAAATAACAGACAACTGTACCATCAGTGCGTTCGGTTTAGCACGGATAGAGATATATGTATCATGTGTAATTTTTTGAAAAAAAGAGATAACTCTGTAATTTATTTAATTAAATATTTGTTGGATGTTGTCTGTGCTTGGGGTCAGCGATGTATGAATATTCCTATAGTGATGATGGTAACAAAAGGGGGGGAGGGGAAGGGGTTAACAAGGGTAAGTAGGACTGCATATAGATATCAGTATATCAGAGTATGTAATGTAATAGGTAAATAGTGGTATCTATGTGTTGGCCGTGAAACAAGTGACGAAGTAGGGTGAAAATATAGGAATGTAAAGAAAAATGTAAAGAAAAAGGCGAGTGTGGGGAGAACATGTGAGGAAAGAAGGGGACGGGCAGACTAGTAGGGAAAAAAAAAAAAAAAAAAAACAGGGCAAAGAAAGGGGATGGGAAAGAAAGAACGTGAAGGAGGGGGGGATGGTTAAGGGGAGAATGGGAAAAAAAAGATCAGGGAGTGAAGGAAAAAAGGCTTAAGAGGAAAAGATCCAGGGGAAAAAGGGAACAGATAGGTGAAGTGTGAGGATAGTGCAGGTGGGGTGATGCATGTGAGTGGAAGGGAAGCATGGGGGTGGGGAAATGGGAAGGTGCAGTGCAAGGGGCCAAACAAAACAATCAAAAAGCAGTGAAAGCAAAAACATAGGCAAAAAAACATAATCCAACCGTGTATATGTGGGAGATGGGTGTGTGTGATGGTGTACTGAAAAATGCATGGGTGCTGGAAAAGGGGTCATGAGGTGTCAAGATGGGAAGAAAATGGGACAGAGGTGAGACAAAGAAACACACAAGGTGAAGTGCCATAAAGGTGGACATGTATTGAGGGTGGGTAGAATCGGATGTAAATTGTACAAGATAGTATAACTAATCACAGTGGGAAGGAATGACGTGACAGAGACCCACAATACAGGGTATGTCAGGTCCAACTCATCAATGTGTTCAGATACTGGTGATTACCTGTCTCCAGAGTATAAGTCAGTTGATCAGTCTGATGAAACAGTAGGAACTAAAAGCAGATCCCCCAATCTGCTTGGTCATTATAAATAAAGTGCTGGCCGCTGATTGGATGCCTAATTAGGCTGCAGGTGCATGCAGGCTGTCCCCACTCCTCCTCCTCCAGCAGGGATTAACCCTCCACATGTGGCTCCCCCGGCGTTCAGGAAGATAAATATCCCGGCTCAGCCGTCACATCCGTCGTAATAGCGCGATGTCGCGACGTCGCACGCACGCAGCATCGCATGCCCACAACGCCACGGCATCCGGATGTGATCCGGAACGCCGCTGGCAGGAAGTGATACACCCGAGGGTGCAGAAAGGGGGCACGGACCCTTTAATTGTGCCCCCCCTCCTCTTTTCCTGCCAGGAAGAGACGCAACGACGAAGCCCCCATCCCCAGGACGGGTCCACGGCCCATGGGACCCACATCGGGCTCCAGAAGGGAGAGAAGCAGGGGAACACCACAATGCAGACAATATGTAACAGGATTATAGAAACCTATAAATTGCATTCTAGTGTACAAAGATCTAGAAAGCTGTGGGTGGTTGGAATGCATTCGGGGCAGCCATAGGCTACCTCCATTGGATTTGACAAAAAACGTACATGTGATGCTCCAGATGGTAGGGGTTGTCATTACAGCAGAATGAAAATACTAGCCAATGTATTGTAAACATATTAAGTGCGCCTAAGGGGGCACACTAAAGTGTCCAGTATTATGATAGATTAGTGAAAACAGGGGAGAATAACAGATAATTTTATCCGATCTCGCCTGTTATAAAATATTAACGTGTAATTACATGGAGGTAGTCCAATCATCACCTATACATATACATTGGCTCATCCTGTAAACAATGTAACACAATACTTATTCAGTAGAAACAGTCACAATAAAAGTATTACAAGAATGCACAATTCAACCAGAATCATCCCACAGCTCATATCTTAACTCGAGTGTCAAAAAGAGGGGGAGGGGTGTTTAACCACCCAATATTCGAGAAAAGGGGAGAGACACATACTGAGAAGATATAAAGTGCTGCACACCCCGATTAATGTCAAAAAGAAAAAGAAGATATCCCCCGTGGGGTTTTATAGCAGCAATAAATTATGAAAATAATAGGTTGTTACTTGAAAAAGTTTTTTTATTAATGGAACTTAACCATGATGGTTAAAATAGGAGCTGTGCTACAGGAGATAACACAAATGAAGCTGGCACAAGTATTATACAATGATCAAGCGCTAAAATAGGGTGATAATCCTGACGCGTTTCGACCCCGTTGGGTCATCTTCAGAGGATTGAGGCGCTGTGACAAAATTTGCGTATTAGAGTTCATGGATGTGACCATAGAAATATAGTAATATATATATGTTTAACAGTATAATTACCAATCACATTGTGTTTGAGCAGTTTCTCCTGAGCTTGTAGTTCTCCGACGTCTCCCCCACCGGGTCCCAACAAGGATGCAGTCCTTTGTCACTGTGATTGAACACAAGGCCCTACAATGAAAGATGTAGTCTTTGATCTTCTGTCTTCTTCTAGCTATTATACTGCAGTGATTGTAATCCAAGGGTTTAACAAGCAAAGCAATAGGGTAGAATAATAATTGAAACCGTTCTTGCTGTATAACACACTTGTAACTGCCTCCAGCACAGTTGTCTCTGAATCGCACAGTAGCGGTTCTCAGCGAAGTATAGGCTTGAGGCCTGCTTAAACTCAGTCTGCTTGAATGAGACCCCTATGCGGAACTACGGGTCTCAGCGAACAATGTGTTATGAGTCTAAGTGTGTAAAGTGCATTAAAGAACTGTGGGCATCTGCCCTCTCACCACACCAGGCTTGGATGAATGGATGCCTCCGTTCTGCTGGTCTCAGTCCTGCCGTTAGTCAGCTTTGCCACGCTGCACCGCTCCGCAAGATGACCAGGACCTTGAAATGGCTCAGTCGGGTGTCTCTGGATCCTTCCCGATCCAGTCACACTGTTTCTCCAGCACACAGGTGTAAGGCAGAGTCACTGGTTGTTCCGCTCTGCAAGATGTAGGCCGCGACTCTCTGGACCACCTCCTCAGACATCCTCACAGGCATGCCACGCGTCCAGAAGAGAAAGAAAATGGCCGCACGGGGCTTTTATATCCTACCCAGAATGCAGTTCAGTTACTCAGTGTTCATGGGTAGGTTAGTGAGCATTGTGGGTAAGTGAAACCTTTCACAAGGTAAACATTAATGCACTTCCTGTATGGGTTTTATGTGAAAGATGAACAAGTCTATTCATAAGTACACCAGTAGGGGGAGCCAAATACTGATTTATAACATTGTCCATTGTTTAACATTGCATGGCATTAGGAGGCAAAAATACCAGTGCTACACACATATATATATATACTAGGGCTGTTACTGATTAAAATTTTCGTGTTTGATTAATCGATTTTTTTTTTTTTTCAAATATAAGTTTTATTGTTTTTTCAAAGAACAAAACAAAACAAAAAAGAATACAAAGACAAAGAATAAGAGCCAAGAAGACAAAGCAAAACACAAATAATTAAAAGGATGGAAGCGACAGATACTGCCGTACAGTGCCAGCCTTAACAACTGGTGTTCACAGTTAGTGAGATGCGACAATGGTAACCCTAATATCTGTACCAGCTATAATCAAAATAGGATAGACCTCTTCCATACTTTCCATCTACAAAATAAAACGGTGTACTGGACAGTAGGTCTCACCACGTCTTTATGGTTGTATATCTGTTTCTACTGCCCATTCCCTGAGTGACAAAAGAACATACAACCATAGATAAGAGATATATTGAGGGAGAGGCAAGGCGAGCTAAAGCATGGTGATTAGAAAAGAAAAAGAAACTGAAAAGAGCGTAGAAATTCCAGTGAGGTAGGAGAGAAAAAGGAAAGGGGGAAAAAGGGAGTCAGAGAAGAAAATGAGGGGAAGGGTTAGGGAGGGAGGGGAGGGAGTTTTGGGCCCGGGCGACAGGACACGCCATCTTCAGATCTGTGGGGTTTTATTATTCATGTGGCAAGTAGCGCCATCCCTTCATCAGAGAATATAAACATCATCCAGAGCCTCCATGTCTTGGAATGTTGTTCTTGTTTGTTATGTGCCGTCAGGACTAAGTCCTCCAACCTCCTGATCTCCTCCACTCTGCGTAGCCATAACCCAACAGTCAGAGGTGTGCATTTCTTCCACATAAGTGGGATGCAATATTTAGCCGCATCCAGTAGGTGTCTAATTATGGACTTTTTGTATCTCCGTGCGGGTATTGAGGTGGCATGGAGCAGGATGAAAGCTGGGTCATCGCTTATCACGTGATCTGTAAATTTTTGGGCGATCGTCCGGACTGTTGTCCAGAAATGCTGAAGCAGAGGGCAAGACCAGAAAATGTGGAGGAGCGTCCCAATGTCTGTCTGACATCTCCAACATCTGTCTGTAGTATTAGGGAAGTACGTATGTAGCCTTTGAGGCGTGTAATACCATCTGGTCAGGATCTTATAATTGAGTTCTTGTATTTTTGTACAGATAGATGTTTTTAGGGAGAATCTGATAATCGTTTGAATTTGCGTGTTAGTAAACTTGCATTGTAAATCTGTTTCCCATTGCTGTATAAATGCCAGGTCAGGTTGTTCAATAGGGGAATTGAGTAATTCATATGTTTTAGATAGTACCCGTGGCAATGTTCCCTCGTCTGCACAGTACTCTTCAAAGGTCGTCAAGTCTCGGTTAAATTGTGCTGGGTTAGTGATCGAGTGTAAGAAATGGTGTATTCTAATTGCTTTCCAGAACGGCAGTTGGAATTGTCCTTCCACATCAGTTAGGTTTGAGATGGAGGGCCATTGGTTTTCAGCCAAAAAATGTGATGCTTGGTCCCTGCCGGACGCTTTAAGTGTCTTGTACTCTGATTGTTCTAAACCAGGGGGGAAAGAAGGGTTTCCCAATATCGGGTAAAGAGGAGAGTCTCTAGAGGAGATGGAGGTAGTAGAGAGAATAGATGCGCCTATTTTAAGGGTTGTGCCTATTACCGGGTGTGACTTCAATTCTGGTGGGAGCTGGTCAAAGCACCATACCGCTCCCTTCAAGGGGACTGTGGACTGAGCCTGTTCCAATTGTGTCCAGAGCTTGTTTTGACCATGTCTGTTCCAGTCTATTGTTCTACCTAGGTGAACTGCCCGGTAGTAGTTCCGCAAGTCTGGAAGAGCTAGTCCACCAAATTGTTTGGGTAATGTCAGGTAACTCCTGCGCAGCCTAGGTTTTGAATTCGCCCAGACAAATTTAATAAAAAGGGAGTGTATTTGTTTAAAGTATTGGGGTGGGATCCTGACCGGCAGTGCCTGAAATAAATATAAAAATTTCGGTAGTATAGACATTTTTAGCAGATTGCACCCGCCGAACCAGGAGTGTAGGCCCTTGTTCCACTCTTCCAGAAGTACGCGAGTCTTAGTTAGTAATGGTGGGAAGTTGAGTCCGAAGGTGTGCTTTAGGTCATTAGGGATCTGGGTTCCTAGATATCTGAGGGAAGCATCGGACCATTTAAATCTAAACTGTGATTTTAGAGAGCCTAATCTAGGCGGTGTGATATTAATCCCCATTGCCTCTGATTTATCAAAATTGATTTTTAGGTTGGATAAACTTCCATATCTATCTAATTCCCTGAGTAGATTTGGTAGGGACACTACCGGGTTGGTTAGGGAAAACATCAGATCATCAGCGTATGCTGAGATCTTGTATTGGGAGTCCCCCACTGTCACGCCCGAAATATCCGGATTAGCTTGTATAGTGCATAGAAAGGGTTCTAGGGCCAGGGCAAACAGGAGGGGAGGGAGCGGGCAGCCCTGTCTGGTACCATTCGATATAGGGAATGAGTCTGATAGTATTCCGTTGGCTTTGACCTGGGCGGTGGGGTTGGAATATAAGCTGAGGATCCATTGTAGCATCTTACGCCCCAGGCCGATCTTTTTGAGAACTGAAGACATAAAAGTCCAACTAACCCGATCAAACGCCTTCTCCACGTCTGTACTAAGGAAGACGCATGGGGTTTTAGTAGTCGAGACTATATGAATGAGATTGAGTACCTTAGTAGTGTTGTCCCTCGCCTCTCGGCCAGGGACAAACCCCACTTGATCTGCATGTACTAATTCCGGTATGTGTTGGGTTAGTCTATTGGCCAGGATCTTCGTAAAGAGTTTGAGATCTACGTTCAACAGGGATATAGGTCTATAGCTTCCACATGCCGACGCATCTTTACCTTCTTTCGGTATAAGAGAGATGTGTGCCCTCAGAGTGTCTCTGGGTAAAGGGGTTCCCTCTCCCAGGCAGTTAAACATCCGAACCATATGAGGAGCCAGGAGCGGCAGGAGGGTTTGGTAATATTGTAGGGTGAACCCATCAGGGCCCGGAGCTTTGCCGGGTTTCATCCCACCTACCGCTCGCTGTAATTCCTCCACGGTAATGGGGTCTTCCAAGTCTGTACTTGCTGTCGTCGAGATGTGGGGTATTTGAGCTGTCGATATGTAATCATCTATCGTCGCGTTGTTCGGGGGTCGTACTGGGAGGTTGTATAGGGATGAGTAGTAGTCCCTGAATTCCTTCGCTATCTGGGTTGGTGTGGTCTTTTTCTGTCCCGATGAGGCTGTGATATGGGGAATATATGTGGTTAATTTATGACTTCTAACTGCTTTGGCTAGTAATTTCCCACACTTATTCCCTGATTCGTAGGAGAATTTTCGACATACTTGTAGTGCCGCTTTGGCTCTATAGTGTAGTAGGTCTACTGCCTGCTTTCTGAGGGAGAGTAGTTCTGCTTCTAATGAGGAAACTGGGGTTTGTTTGTGTTGTGATTCAATTACATGGATTTTACGAAGGAGTAGAAGTAGTTGTTGCTCCCTTTCTCGTTTAATGCGGGCGCCATGTTTAATTAATACCCCTCTTATCACAGTTTTGTGGGCCTCCCATAAAATACCAGGGTCGCAGTCTTCAGTGTCATTAGTTTGAAAGTAACATTTCAACTCATTTGTGACGTCTGTCATTACCTCTGGTGTCTGGAGTAAGCTTTCATTTAGTCTCCAAAATTTGGATCTAATGTTCAGAGTGGATGTCAGGCTATAACGCAGAGTTATAGGCGCGTGATCCGACCATGTAATATTGCCTATTTCCACATTGTGGACAGCTTCTAGTTGGCTGTGGGGGACAAAGAAATAATCTATTCTCGAATACACTTTATGCGGGGACGAGTAAAAAGTGTAGTCTCTGTCGCCTGAGTGGTGTAATCTCCAGATGTCCAATAGTTGGGCATCGTGAAGATCTCGGATTATGCGTCTGTGTGTGCTCTTGCGTACGGATGAGGCGCCCGAGGAAGTGTCTACCGTAGGGACTAGGGGTATGTTAAGGTCACCCCCCAGGATCAGTTGACCGTCTCTGAATTCTGCCAGTAACGTCAGTATACGGTGCAGGAAGGTATCCTGTCGGTCATTAGGCCAATGTGACCTTCTTGTCTCCTATCCAGCCCTTAATGAATACATAGCGGCCTTCAGTGTCCACCAAAGTGTCACTACATGTCCAGGGCACCACTCCCGATAGTAGTATGGATACTCCTTTAGATTTGGCTGCTACATTAGTGGCATGATAGCAATGTGGGAAGTACCGATTTTTAAGGCATGGTGGGTTACCGGTCTTAAAGTGCGTTTCCTGAAGGAACGCTATGTCTGCATACGCTCTTTTAAGGTCATGTAGTAGCATGCGTCTCTTTTCTGGTACATTTAAACCCTTTGTGTTCAGTGAGAGGATGGTAATGGTGTCAATTGTCGCCCGGGTCCAGGGGTGTTAATAAAGAGAGTGGGCTGAAGAGAGGGGGTGGGGAACAATTAAGGGGGAGAGGAGTAAATAGATGTCAGTAAGGGTTGGATAAAGGAGAGGATAGAAGAGAGAAAGAAAAAGAAAGAAAGAGAAGGAAAGGAAAGATAGAGTTGAGTATGTAACCGTCCAAAAAGACAGATAACTGACAGTTGAATCTGACTGTCGTATACCTAAATGCAAATAAACTTATTTGCTAAGAAGCATGTCCCTGTTTACGACAGGGAGATGCTCCGTCCTAATTGGGAAGAGGTAAGAGTTGACCGAGAGGGAGTCTCCCGATCCACTCCACGCCCCCCAGCTTGATAACGTAAATTAATAATAAACTCTGTAACAACTTAAATGCTTATAAGGAAAAGAGAAAACCAACCCCCCCCCCCCCCCAAAAGGGGGAAAAAGGAGATATACTAAGGGATCCATTTAGACCTAGGTAGTTACTTATCCCCCCGTCCATTTGTGTTATAATAAACCCGAAAATTAGCAGTAGGGAACACAGCCGTGTTCCCCCCCCCCCCCTCCACCTCCGGATGACTCCCTCCCTTTCACCCCCTCCCCCGCAGATCCCCTAGGGTCCCCCGGGTATATTGGTGGCATTATGGGTATGGCTGGCTCATTCCAGCAAATACTGCTCAAATCCTAGCTTTCAACAGTGGGTATTCTCTAGACTATACAACCGCAGCAGCTTCAGTATATCACAGTATAATCCCACAGCATGGTTCACCCCACATATCTTCAGCTCCCAGTGTTAGATAAGCACATATAGCAGCTAACTGTGAAGTTCCTTTAATCCAGTCCACTGGGTTAAGCACATATTCCTTGTGTCCTCAGCGTGGTAGGAGAAGCTGAAACATTTGGTGTCCCCAGATTATGTTCCAAGGTCTCCTGAGTGACTACCAGAGTGTCCCCTTAGCCTTTCTGTATAAGAAAAGTGTGTTCAAGTCCTGTGACAGTAGGCTTTGGTTGGAGATAGTTTGGATGGGGTGAGGGGATGGGAGAACACTCAAAGGAGATGTGTAGGCTCTCCCTTAGCGTGTACAGTGAGCATGGAGAGATGGCCTCCCCCCTCCCTGCACGCAGCCCCTCCCTCCAGAATTCTCCACAGGTCGCTTCAATAGCATGTGTACCCGTACGGGCAGAGATGCAGAGAGCACTCAGATACATCTCTGCCTATGTAAAGATTCCACACAGCGAGCTCCCCCATCCTCTCTCCCTGCCAGCTGTCAATGCTTCCCCATGGCTGGTGACAACGAACACCACAGCTAGGGGGGGGACGGGGGCCTTTCAAACCATGGGGGAGGTTCCCAGGAGGCAGCGATGATTTATCATCCTGTTAAAGAGGGACCATCAAGGGGTGGGGGGGGCTCACAATATCTATCAGAACACAAACGGATGAAGTGGAACATCAGGGGGGAAGCTGGTCTTTGGTATCTCACCGCAATACTGGTACCGCTCAGTCCTCTCTTGGCGCTTCTGCAGGGTTGAGACGAGATCTGCGCTGGCTCCTCTGTGGTCTGGGTGATCTGGCTCTTCTTATGCCCGACATTCCGGAACGGGGATTGGAGCGCTGTAGCAGCTTCAGCCAGTCAGGCACTTCGATGGGTTCTATGTCCATGAAGGAAAACAGAGCAGGGAGGTCTGCAGGGGTCCGGAGAGTAAAAGAGTGTTGGGCTTTCTTGAATGTGACCGAAATAGGGAAGCTCCATCGGTATGTGAGACCGCTGTGCCTGGCAGCCTCCAGGACTGGCTTCAACAGGGCCCTCCGCTGCAGTGTTGCTCTAGATAAGCCCGGCATGATACGCACAGCAGCGCCGTCAAATTCCAGTTCTCCTTTCTCCCATGCTGTACGGAGTATTAGCTCCTTGTGTGAGTACTGGTGAATTCGGCAGATGACATCCCTCGGTCTGTCCGGGTCGGCTGAACGCGGGCCGAGGGCTCCGTGGATTCGATCGAAGGACAGGTTAGGAGGGAATGAGGTTCCTGTTAGATCTCTGAAGATGGCGAGGGTAGATGCCGCCAGGTCTTCCGATCCAGTGGCCTCTGGCAGGCCCCTCAGGCGTAGATTGTTGCGCCTGCTGCGGTCCTCGATTTCTTCCATATGAAGTTGTTGAGTGAGAATAGTCTCAGCCTGGGATGTTTGTGCTGCCTCTACCGCCGATATCCGCCGTTCCATTGCCGTCACTGAGGCTTCTCCAGTCTCCACTCGCTCCGATAGTGATCGCACTTCTTGTCTCACTACAGCTATCTCCTTACGGTGAGTTGCTTCCATTCTGCTGACTATAGCTTCTATGTCTGAACGGGTCGGGAAAGCCTGCAGCAGAGCTCTCAACTCAGCGTCAGCTTGTAGGATCAGTGGCGTGGGAGATTGCTGTGACTGTGCTGCGGTTCCCAGTCGGAACACCTCCGGGATGTTACAGTCCACATCCAGACTATCTGGTACCGATAGGGAGGTAGAGGGGGCCCGCGACTGTTCAGCAGAAGGACCAGGCCTCGTGGCGTTCGCCATCTTGGTGATCGGGGAGGCCCCTTGATTGTTTAAAAGGTACTGCTGTATATCAGTATTCCTGTGCGGTTTGGGGGATTCCTTTTTCCTCTGCTTTCCTCTCCGCTTCCCAGCGGAGTACATTCTAGGTGTACCGAGAAGGTATATGCTGAATAAAAGCTGGTTAAGGACGGGTCGGACCGGGAGCTCCTCAAGCACACGTCTTCACTCGGCCATGTCCAGACCACGCCCCTTTCGATTTTTTTTTTAATCGACTAATAATTAGAACGCACATACAGATCCAACTACTTTTAGCTGATCTCCTTGCATTGCAACTCTGCATTAGTCAGTGGTAAATGTGGTATACACTATATATAATCACCCAACACTAGTTAGTTTCCACAATCCATGACTAAGCCTCACAGTTCACACAAATACGTTTTAAATTCAAACTGTAGCACTGACATAAGTAATTTTTTTTATTAAACTTTAAGAAAAATGTAGAAAGCAAAAAATATCACAGCTTATCAGCCTCTAAGGACAACAATATCAAATTTGCCTACACTTAGCTCACGTCACTGGATCTCCGACGGAACTCCCTGAAGACCCGGAAGCCAGCGGAGAGGTGAGTACCGATCAAAAGAATTTTGATTGATCAAAAAAATGAACGATTAATTGAGGAATTAATCATTCTAAATGGTCAATATCTGATTGACTTGGTTTATTTTTAGATATTGTATTGAACACGCTCATAGTGGGAATTTGTGACCACTTACCGCTGTGTGTGATTTATATTCAAATACCTACACATGACTACTATATACCAGGTGAGAGCTAAGTCTAATATAAATCGGTCCTTGAATTGGGGGACTTTTATAGCAGCACCTTAATCTATAACGTAATATGTTTGTTGTTTTTTGTTTTATTTAGTGGTATCTACTATAGACACATGATATATGTGTATCCCACCACTCTAGACACACATGCAATTTTGTTTTTTCAGTTGTTTGTCAGTTTGGTCAAGTTCTCCCACACCTTGAGCCACAAGTTTACCAGGCAAGCATATATGTTGTTTTGTTTATGTTTATATGTAATTAGTCTCTGCATATATGTACTCCTCCTGGAGAAATGTTGTAACAATCATATTTCATACTTGTATAGATATATACTGCATTGAATACTTACACATGTACTCTCTTGTTTTTAAATATACCAGCACCTACCCGGTATCTGTCTCAAGGAAGCTAATATTTTAGTGAAACGCATTGACGAGCAAGTCTTTGGAGGCATGACTGGATCAGAAATTTTTCTTTTACCTTGATACAGTATTAAATTAATCTTTGTACCATAGGTCCATTCCTCTATAACTGCATTATTGGGTAACTGGTAACTGTGTCCATACAGGGTGTTTGTATGTTGTTTGTTTTTTAATTATGTTGTAATAAAATTTATACTTTTTTTTTGTTGTCAAATAACGTTTTATTAAATGTATTGTTAATACAAAATAAAGGAACATGAAAGATCACATATAATGTCCAGTATAACCACTTGTGATGTTGTTAAACTTATGTTCAGTATAGTTTATCTGTTAATAATTCTTTTGGGAAACAAAGAAGTAAATGGAAACTTATTTCTGGTACTAAAATGTAGCACATTCTTCCATAATAAAAAGAAAAAAACAAAGGGGAAACCAAAGAAAAAGGGTCCTGGAAACCAGTATTATTATAGATTTGGGGGAGATAAAAGAGGAGAAAAAAGAGGAAGGATAGAAGGAAGTAAGCCGTCCAATTAGATTTATTACCTGGTCATGGTATGTCCTCCCGGAGGTCTTGTATGGTTTGCCAAGTTTTAGTGGTGATAAACACAATAGGAAAAATTTTGGGGACTCCTGAACCTCAATTTCCAGAATACGGGAAAGGAGATCCCGAACCATTTTCCAGTATGGGGTGATTATTGGGCAGGTCCAATATATATGTATAAAAGTGCCTCTTGCTCTCTGGCATCGCCAGCATTTATCTGAGCTTGTCGGGCAGATTGAATGAAGCACATCTGGAGTCATGTACCAAAAGCAAAGAATTTTATATGAATTTTCCTTATAAAGCGTGCATATTGAACTCTTTGCTGCTTGGTTCCATATTATCTGCCATTGCTCCAATGGGAGTTCTTCACTAAGAATCTTCTCCCATTTAAGCATGTAGTGATGTTTTCCTTTCTCCTCTAGGTGGAAAGCATTCAGTATCTTATAGATTCCTGATATGAGACCCTTCTGTGTGTTACCTGCTAGAATTATAGTTTCAAACGGGGATGGAGGTGAAAACTGTAAGTTTGGGGCTATGGTTAATGCGTAGTGTCGTATTTGTAGGTACCCATAAAATGTTTGTCTCGTTAGTTCGTGTTTGGTCTGCAAGTCTGAGAAGGGCAGCAATCTATGGGATCTGGGGTCTACTATACTCCTGAAGTGGAATAGATTCTTAGAAGACCAGGGGTGTGACATCTGGTGTGTGAGACTATCTGGCACTCTGGGATTGCAGACAAAGGAAGTTAAGGTCGATCTCTTCGAGATCAGTTTATTGGGTTGTGCTATCTTACGCCACATCTGCCGTAGCAGGGCCATAGGACCCAGCAAGCGGTCGGGAGCCACATCTGCATTTGCATTCCATAATAAGTTGTTCGGGTGTATTGGAGCCAGCCATAATTTCTCAATCTCTGTCCACTTATTGTATGATTTTTGAGTAAACCATGAGACCACCGCTCTTAATTGCGCAGCCTGATAGTATTTAGCGATATTTGGAAAAGCTAGGCCCCCCTCACTGCGTGACGCCATCAGAACTGATCTCGGGATCCTATGTCTTTTGTAGTTCCACGTGAAGTCTAGCAGATCTGACTGCAGTTTTTTCAGTTGTTTAATTGGTATGGGTATGGGAAGTGTCTGGAAAAGGTACAGTAGTTTCGGGAGGATGGTCATCTTAATGGAGGCAATTCGACCTAAGAGGGAGATACGATGTTTCTTCCACTGAAGTAACAGGGATCTAATTGTGTTGAAGAGAGGGGGGAAGTTTTCTTGATATAATGTGTTAAATTGTGGAGTAATATAAGTGCCCAGATACTTCAGGGCGGTTGTTTTCCAGTTGTACTGAAAGTTAGATTGTAGAAGCGTGATCTCAGCCTCGGAGATATTGATGGGTAATGCTTCTGATTTAGAAGCGTTAATTTTATATCCTGATATGGTGCAAAATCTTTCTAATTCTGCATGTAGGTTCGGGAGGGTAACATGGGGCTGAGTCAGGGTGAGAATAATATCATCGGCAAAGAGGGAGATTTTAAATTCTCTGTCTCTAACCGTAATCCCTCGTATATCCAGGTTATTCCTAATGAATGCCACTAGGGGTTCCACACATATACATATCGCGAATAAGAGGGGTGACAGCGGGCATCCCTGTCTGGTGCCGTTCGATACTGTAAATGACGTTGATGTTACAAAGGGGGTCCTGACCTGCGAGGAAGGGTTGGAGTATAGGTGTTTGATTGCCCATAGAAAGGGTCCCCGGAAGCCCATATGACCCAGTGTGGCGAACAGGAATGGCCACCCCAAGCGATCAAAAGCTTTCTCAGCATCTAAGCTAAGTAGTAGTGAAGGGGTGCCCTCCCTGTTCGCCACTTCCACCAAGTCAACCACCCTTCTAGTGTTGTCACTTGCCTGCCGTAAGGGGATAAACCCTACTTGGTCTTTGTGGATCAGTGATGGGAGTATCATGTTCAGGCGATTGGATAGGAGTTTAGTAAAAAATTTTAAGTCTGAATTTAGTAATGCAATGGGTCTATAATTCGCGCAAAGGGAGGGGCCTTTATCTGGTTTAGGGATCATGGTGATAAAAGATTTCTGCATCTCCAGGGGAATGGGTGTGTCATTAAGAAAAGCGGTAAACAGTCTGCGGAGATGGGGAAGTAAAAGAGGGAGAAATGTTTATAGTATTCGTACGGGAAGCCGTCCGGACCTGGGGCTTTGTGGGGTGGGAGGGATTTGATAGAAAATTTATACTTTTTTACTGATTCTCTCTCTCATTATGTGCCCACAAAGGGGAACAAGGTCTTCTGTATAAGGTGATGATATCCTCCACCATAGACACATAGATGTGCTTACCAGATTTGGTGGACCTCTTATTATAGGAGGTCATATGCACTTGTGTCTGGTAGAAGATGGGTCAGCACTCCTCAGCCACTATGGAATCCCAAACCAACACCGTCGGACGATACCCCAGAGGGATTGTATGGGTGATGAGTCCAAAAAGTGTTATGATGCAAAGGAGATAAGGCAGTCCCCTGTGGTTAAAGAAAATAGATTGTTCAGTTTCATGTCTGGCTACTCTTTATCAGCACTGCTGTTATAGGTACTGGTAACTCAAACCAACAGATCTTCCAGGCCCACGGTCTTGGGTGCACACAACTTTGGGCTCCTTGAGGGGCTTGAAGCTTTAAGGACCCCAGCTCCTTCTGTGAGCATAGTTGATCCAACTAAACATAAAAAAATAATAAACATTAAACAAAAAAAAAAAAACGACAATTTTGAAAAAAAAAATATTTTTTACCTCCTGCTATAAAACACATCCAATAAAAGAATTTAAAAAATCAAATTTCTTTATAAATTTAGGCCAGTTTATATTCTGCTACATATTATTGGTAAAAAAAATCCAAATAAGCGAATATTGATTGGTTTGCCTCTACAAGCTATGGGAATATTTATTTATATTTACTAGTAATGGCGGCGATCAGCAACTTATAGTGGGACCGTGACAATGCGGCAGACAAATCTGACACAAAGTGACACTTTGACACTTTTTTGGGAACCAGTGACACTAATACAGTGATCAGTGCTAAAAATATGCACGGTCACTGTACTTTTGACACTGATTGGGAAGAGGTTAACATCAGGGGCGATCAAAAGGTTTAAATATGTGCCTAAAATGTGCTTGGTTACTGTGTGGGGGGTGCTTGTACTATGAGAAGACAGAAATCTGTGTTCCTGCTTCGCAGAAACACAGGATCGATACTTTCCCTACTGACAGAACGGCAGTCTGCCTTGTTTAAATAGCTAGACCACCGTTCTGCTTGTGTCCTGAATGACCGACAGGTCCTGGCGGACATTGGGTCTGCCGGACCCGCTGATTGGCTCCCGCTGCCCCAGACCCAAAGTGCAGGATCATGTACTAGGAGAACTTCTCACCAGTTATATAAATATGGGCGAAGGCTGGGTTCAGGGCTTCCTCTCGCTGGATCAGATGGGCCACATCGGAATGGAATGGACATGCAGTAGCTTCTGTGGACTGCTATGCCTTGCAGTACTTTGGAGGCATCGGAGTTCTGGAAAACACCTAATTGGACTAATACCTTTCTGAAGTACGCTTGAGCAGCCAGTTAGATGTAGATAGGAACATGATGATATTACTGTTCATTTTGGACTGTACTAGGAGTGTGTGTGTCATGCCCTCATTTGCTGGAGGATCCTTTATCTTATTGCTGCATCTCTACTTAGAGTTTGTGTATGGGGGGGGTGATGTGCAAATTTAATATGGGGGGCTCTGAGGACATTAAAGTGGGGAGGGGGTGCTGAGGACAGTGATATGGGGGGGCTCTCCCCTGCTTCCTTCAATTTTTTTTTGTGCTGAGTGGAGTAAGGGAGGGTTATAACTCAGTAATTTTGCCATCTGTGTCCCACTGGGGAGATTTCCATTCACTTCCTGTCCCCGAGCCAAAACAGGCTGTTCGAGTAAAACCCTACAAAATAAGGGACTCCCCGTTTGTCAGCGGGGTCACCAGAACTAGTGTCCTCGTTGGAAGATTTCCCCTTTATTACTGTTCTGGCGACAACCCAAAATTTGGGATTTTCTTTTACTTTCACTTTCAATGAGAACAGTTAACATGACATATAAAAAGAGTAAATTCCCCTAAAGGAGTAAAAACCTGATAAGTGTTTTAAAATATAACTAAATGCAAAACTTTTTTTTGTTTTGGATAGATTGGAGAGGGATTAGAACCCCCGTCATGTTTGTATTGCTGTCTGTGTCCCTGTTAGGGAGATTCCCCCTTTCTATTTTTCCTGTTTACCATTATTATTGAAAGTGAAAGTAAAAGAAAATCACAAGTTTTGGGTTATCCCCAGAAAAGTAATAAAGGGGAAATCTTCCCATAGGGACACTAGTTCTGTTGACTTGGGAATCCCAGGGAATTCACTTAAAGCGGAGCGCCACCGAAAAAATTTTTTTTAAAAGTCAGCAGCTACAAATACTGCAGCTGCTGACTTTTAAAACATGGACACTTACCTGTCCAGGGCGCCCGCGATGTCGGCACCCGAGGCCGAAGCGTCTCCCCGTCCTCGGGTGCTGCCGCCTCCATCTTTGGTAAGGGAATCAGGAAGTGAAGCCGTGCGGTTCCCGGTTCCCTACTGCGCATGCGCGAGTCGCGCAGCGCAATACGGATGGTCCCTGCTGCCTCTGGGACCCGTGTGTTTCCCAGCAGGCAGCGGGGAGGGAGCAGGAAGTGGCGTAAATACCCGCAGATTCTGCGGCTATCTATGCCGGAAGTGGGTACAGATACCTGTAATATACAGGTATCTGTACCCCCCTCCCCCCTGAAAGGTGCCAACTGTGTCACCGGAGGGGGGGAGGAATCTAATGAGTGGAAGTTCCACTTTTGGGTGGAACTCCACTTTAATTTGCAGAGATTTCCTCTCGTTCCTGTTTGGCTATGGGACAGTAAGTGAAGGAAAATCTCCACAATGGGAAGTAGATGGCGGAAAAAAATCTGACAGGGGTTGTAACCCTCACCTACTCTATCCAAAATGAAAAGAAAACGTTTTGCCTATAGTTCTAGTTCTACTTTAATCCATCTCCACGCTGTCAAAAAAAAAAAAAAAAAGTTTACCTTTAGTTATACTTTAAATAATTGTGTTATTTAATTGTGCTTAAACAGCAAAGTTTAGTGTATGTTTTATATAGTTCCTGTGCCCACTCTTATCCGCTTGCTGATTTCGAATCATATGTGATATAAACCAGCTTTGTCTTTCTTTCTTTCCTCCCTCTCTTTCTTTTGCTGCTCTAACTGGAACCAACAGATGAATTTCCAGCCAGTAAGTCTAATCTTCTATTTAATGAACAAACACACTGCCTGTAATTATTTATACCAAGGATAAATAAATCATTAAACAATATACAGCAGTCAGAGGTTCACACTGGTGTGCTGTGGTTTGGCCGTAGCATGGGTGTATGCACGGTTTTCGTGAATTTTACCCGCTCTTTAGCCACAGTCCCGTAGACTTCTATTAGGACACATATTTTCTTAAAGAGCGCCAAAAGTCCTGCATGCTGCATCTTTGATGCATTTTCAGAAAACATGGCAAAAATGCACAACCTATAAGAACTCTATGGGACCATGGGTAAAATGCACGCAAACTGCACATAAGCTTGCACTGCAGCCAAACCAGTGTTGACTGTGTTGAATCCACAAACAAAAAAAAGATCATACCATGAAGAAGAAGCACATTAACACACATGAAATGTACCAACAGCTGCCATGGCCTGTCTTTTTTAGATGACAAACTAGTGTCTTAAGAACTCTGCATAAAAACTTCACTAATATGTAATGGCCCACGTGTAGCCTCATGTCATAAACCAGATAAGACCAGAACTGTGTGACTGCGACAGAGTGAACCAGACATAAATAGGTGAAAGTAAGTTTATTTAAGGAAAATGCATATGTGAACACACCACAAATACAAGTGAACAACCAAACAATCAGTGATATAAAACCAACCAGCATATGTAGCAAGAGGGAGTACCAGAATCGTAGTCAAGCCAGGCCGGGGTCATAAACACGCAATCAGTAGCTGGGAAGGGAGATAAACAGGACAAGAGAGGATGGATGACAGGAGGGACGGGTCAGGTACAAGGCTCAGAGTCCAGAGTCCAGGGTTCAGGTAACGGACAGGAAACAGGATCAACAGGTTCCAGGAATCAGGCTTCAGGTTCAGACTACAGGATCAGGGTAACAGGATGCAGATCAGGGCTCAAGGACAATACCAGGGCAACATACGTGTGCAATTGCCGGGTATTTATACTGCAGCTCTGCTAATTAACGTCAGGTGACACCTGTCTGCAGAGGGGAATACCTGCTCCATACTGCCAGGATCCATCCGCTGGTGGACGCCAGTACTGCGGCCCAAAGATGATATAACATGAACAGGGAAAAGCTCTCCTGACAGTTCCAAACTGCCAGGAGTCACCTGCTGGTGGACCTCAGTACTGCATGCCGAATAACAGATATTACCAGCGGATGGAACATTTCCTGACAGTACCCCCCCTCAAAGGAGCAGCCTCCGGACGCTCCAACTGGTTGTAATTGTCCATAGTCTATGGCATCAAGCAGAAAAACAGATGGAGGTACGTCAGGCTGGGCCACAGGCACTTCAGGGCAGACAGCGGGCACATCAGGCCAGACAGCGGGCTCCGGGTCCTCGAGCTGGGCAACAGGCTCATCGGACTGGACAGCGGTTACCGAGACATCAGACCAGGCAGCAGGTACTGGACCTTCAGACTGGGCAGCAGACACAGGTGCTGGCACATCAGGCAGAACAACAGGTGGTGGCACAACAGGCGGTGGCACAACAGGCTGAACAACGGGTGCATCAGACTGGGCAGTAGTCACTGGAGCGTCAGACTGGAACATGGACACTGGGATGTCAGGCTGAGCAGCAGGCACTGGGACCTCAAACTGGACAGCGGGCACAGGCATTGGTACAACAGGCTGAGTAGCAGACACTGGCACCTCAGGCTGGGCAGCGGACGGTGGCACATCAGGCTGGGCAGCAGACACTGGCACATCAGGCTGGGCAGCAGACACTGGCACATCAGGCTGGGCAGCATACACTGGCACATCAGGCTGGGCAGCAGACACTGGCACATCAGGCTTGGCAGCAGGCCTGGGCACTTCAAGCTGGGCAGCAGGCGTGGGCACTTCAAGCTGGGCAGCAGGCGTGGGCACTTTAAGCTGGGCAGCAGGCGTGGGCACTTCAAGCTCGGCAGCAGGCGTGGGTACTTCAAGCTCGGCAGCAGGCGTGGGCACTTCAAGCTCGGCAGCAGGCGTGGGCACTTCAAGCTCGGCAGCGGGCTCATCAGGCTGGAGAGCGGGCACATCAGGCTGGAGAGCGGGCTCATCAAGCTGGAGAGCAGTCACTGGCACTTCCGGCTGGAACACTGGCACCGAGACATCAGGCTGGAAGGCAGGCACCGAGACGTCAGGCTGGGAGGCAGGCACCGAGACGTCAGGCTGGGAGGCAGACACCGAGACGTCAGGCTGGGAGGCAGGCACCGAGACGTCAGGCTGGGAGGCAGGCACCGAGACGTCAGGCTGGGAGGCAGGCACCGAGACGTCAGGCTGGGAGGCAGGCACCGAGACGTCAGGCTGGAAGACAGGCACCGAGACGTCAGGCTGGAAGACAGGCACCAAGACGTCAGGCTAGAAGACAGGCACCGAGACGTCAGGCTGGAAGGCAGACACCGATACGTCAGGTTGGAAGGCAGGCACCGATACGTCAGGTTGGAAGGCAGACACCGATACGTCAGGTTGGAAGGCAGGCACCGATACGTGAGGCCGGAAGGTAGACACATCTGACTGGAAGGTAGGCACGTCAGGCTGGAAGGCAGGTACATCAGGCTGGAAGGCAGGCACAGAGACGTCAGGCTGGGAAGCAGGCACCGAGACGTCAGGCTGGAAGGCAGGCACCGATACCTCTTGCTGGAAGGCAGGCACCGAGACGTCAGGCTGGAAGGCAGGCACTGAGACATCAGGCTGGAAGGCAGGCACCGAGACATCAGGCTGGAAGGCAGGCACCGAGACGTCAGGCTGGAAGGCAGGCACCGAGACGTCAGGCTGGAAGGCAGGCACCGATACATCAGGCTGGAAGGCAGGCACCGATACATCAGGCTGGAAGGCAGGCACCGATACATCAGGCTGGAAGGCAGACACATCTGACTGGAAGGTAGGCATGTCAGGCTGGAAGGCAGGTACATCAGGCTGGAAGGCAGGCACCGAGACATCAGGCTGGAAGGCAGGCACAGAGACATCAGGCTGGAAGGAAGGCACAGAGACATCAGGCTGGAAGGCAGGCACAGAGACATCAGGCTGGAAGGCAGGCACAGAGACATCAGGCTGGAAGGAAGACACTGGGATGTCAGACTGGGTTGGATTAGCTGGTGCGGAGGCAGGTTGGGTTACTGGCAGGATCGTCTTGGTTGGAAAAAACTTTTGTTTTTTCTTTGGCTTAGCCACTGAAGCTCTGTAGGTGAGGGGTGCAGCAGACTGGAGAGGAGGATTGGGATATGGCAGAGAAGAGGTAACAGTAGCTGGAAGAAGTTCCTGTGGGTTTGCAGGCAGCAGGGAAGAGGCAGGTGGATTGAATGCAGGATAAGTACAGGGAGCAGAGACCGGATATGAGTATTTGGTTGGCAGCAGCGTATACTGAGCTGCAACTGCGGTTGACATGGGTGATGGGGAAACATACATTTGGGTAGGCTGGTGTTTGGTGGCAGAGGTGGTTTGTTTGGCTGGAGCTGCTTGCATCATGTCAGACCATGCTGAAAGTATAGCTTGTACAAACTGTGCTTTTAACTCTCCCTGTCTAACAAAAGACTGAGCAGACACAATGCACTCAGCAATCACCTGTGGGGAACAGGCTGAGTAGTGCTCACAAAAATCTACTGGATCATCTTCAAAAAGCCACACTAGGGATACAACCTGATTCAAATCAAAAGGAGGAGTGAAATCATCACGGCTCTCTGGAATACAGGGCACAGCTCAGTACAGATCTTGATCAAAGGCTGCACCTCCCCAAACAATATATAACCCTGATCGACCAGTGAGTGAGCCAAACAACTGGTCACTAGACCATCCTTTCAAAGCCTGGCGGCAATAATCACCACTTTCAGATGCCAGCAGAGAAAAATAAATAACCTCATCGGCATTCATGTTTGCAACCAACTGAATCAAAATGGTTCCCCTGTGCAGCCACTTCTGGTCAGGGATGGCCCTGGTATTCTGTCATAAACCAGATAAGACCAGAACTGTGTGACTGCGACAGAGTGAACCAGACATAAATAGGTGAAAGTAAGTTTATTTAAGGAAAATGCATATTTGAACACACCACAAATACAAATGAACAACCAAACAATCAGTGATATAAAACCAACCAGCATATGTAGCAAGAGGGAGTACCAGAATCATAGTCAAGCCAGGCCGGGGTCATAAACACGGAATCAGCAGCTGGGAAGGGAGATAAACAGGACAAGAGAGGATGGATGGATGACAGGAGGGACGGGTCAGGTACAAGGCTCAGAGTCCAGAGTTCAGGTAACGGACAGGAAACAGGATCAACAGGTTCCAGGAATCGGGGTTCAGGTTCAGGTTCAGGTTTAGACTACAGGATCAAGGTAACAGGATGCAGATCAGGGCTCAAGGACAATACCAGGGCAACATAAATGTGCAATTAGCTCTACTAATTAACTTCAGGTGACACCTGTCTGCAGAGGGGAATACCTGCTCCATACTGCCAGGATCCATCCGCTGGTGGACGCCAGTACTGCGGCCCAAAGATGACATAACATGAACAGGGAAAAGCTCTCCTGACAGTTCCAAACTGCCAGGAGACACCTGCTGGTGGACCTCAGTACTGCATGCCGAATAACAGATATTACCAGCGGATGGAACATTTCCTGACACCTCAGCACACAAGGGACAGTGAGGATAGCAATTTTAATGTGCCTAAAGTACCACCAAAAGGACACAACAAAATAATTCTATATATACATAACAAGTCAAATTTATTCTAACAATCAATGATTCCTTCATACATATAAAACAATGGTCAACAGCTGCACAAATGATTATACATTTAGGTGCAAGGAAGTAAAGGAACTATGGATTGACAAGTTTCGCCTGGTAGAGGCTTCCTCAAGATCCATCGTCTTGTAGTCTTTAAATCAAAGCAGCCAACTAAAACATTTTTTATAGGCCATATATGAGGAATAACACCCGGCAGTTAACAACCATAGAGCAGTCTGATAAACAATTATGGAATTGTCGGCCATGAGTCATAAAGGTAATCAGCAGGAGAGGAGTCACCTAAATTTGCCCCACCCGCTAAATCAACAAGACTTAACTCAGACGCTTGACAAGTATCAAAGGAGGGGAGAGATGACATAAAAATCGCCTATGCCCATCATCATGGCATGATGACACAGAAGTATGAAAATACAGACATTTCGACCCTGACAAAGAAAAAAATAGAGCGACCGGAAGAGTCCCTAAGTCACAGTCCAAAAAATGGAGACCGTTTACTGGACTGTGATTTAGGGATGCTCCCAGGCGGTCGGAGGAGCAAGTATCTGATGAGGACTGGGGAGAGTACCCTACCTATTGAAATGTTTTTCAGTGTAAGTATAATTTACAACTCCACATTGCTATAGAACGTGAAAACAGCAATGTAAGAGCCTAGTTCAGTTTATTAATGAAGCCTGTGCTTGTACAATATACCATAGATAGCTGCAGAGGTATTGCAACTATTTACAGAGCTTATATAAAGAATTTGCCCCTTTTGAGATTTTCATGTTACATTGTCATAGCACAATAAATAAATGTGGGTTTAATGTTTACACCAGTGAACAGAAATATACTCTCTCATGTCCAAATGAAAAATCTCTGCAAAGAGAGAAGAGAAGCATATCCATAATGGAAAATTGTATACTTACCTGACGGTAATTTTCCTTTCCTGATGCAGAAGCATGACAGCAGTACGTATGGGCACAGGCTCTGCCCCCTACCCAATTATGGTAGTATAAACCTTCTTCATTTCCAAACCCATTTTGTCTCTGCAAAGGATACGGAAAAGAAAAGGATCTGGAATTCGCTGCACTTATTCAACCTTTATTGTATGTTCCATAAGACAGTGTCAGGTACAGCTGAAAATTAATGCTACAGCTAGTGGAAGTTCTGAGTAAGGACTAGATGTAGCGTTAACTTTCAGATGTACCCCGCACCGTCTGTAATGATTTTATGGAACATGCAATAGGTTGAAGAAGTGCAGTGGATTCCAGATCCTTTTCTTTTCTGTAGCTTTGCAGATGAGCTGTGCTATCACCTTCAGCATAAGATGCTAGTAGATGGACGGCTAATCGCTCACCTGGAGCAGCTGTGCTTGTATGTGTCCTCTGCAAAAGATATTGCTTCATTCGCTAGCAGGTGAAGGTAAGGCCCCTTTCACACGATCGGACCGTTCAGGTCCGCCTGTCAGTTTTGACGGCGGACCCGAACGGGCGCTGCATGTTAGTCTATGGAGCGTCGGATGTCAGCGGAGAAATGTCCGCTGACATCCGACCCCGTCCGATCCGCTAAAAGCAGATGGATGGCTCTACGTCCAGGTCCCTCGCTGGCGGATCAGATCGGGTGAGATCTGACGAAAACGGACATGCTGTCCGTTTTCGTCCAATCCCTCCATAGGCGGCGGTGAGCAGAGAGGGACCTGTCATCCACCGGCTCGGCGGAGATCAACGGACAGATCTCCCGCTGAGCCGGCGGACAGAGGCGGGCTCCGTAGAAACGGAGTCCGCCTCGTGTGAAAGGGGCCTTAAGGTAGGCTTTACAGAGAGGATACAAAAGGTGCAGCGCCAATCAAAGGAAGGTTGCAGTAAAAGACACTGTGATGAGCAGTCCTGCCATAAATCACCACCAATGATAGATAATAGGTTTATAAAAAGTCCCAGCACCAGCAGTGTGAAAAGGTATTGAATGCACTAGTCACCACCAGTGTAAAGAGGCAATCCTGCTTACCAGAAGAAATTGACTCTCAAGTTATAAAGAGTCAGGAAACGCGTATGATAAGAAGATGAGTGGTCATCTAGACATCCATGTCAGCATCGCTCCAGCTCTCGCCAGTCATGGAAAACGCGATCCCAGCACTGGACGCACTTTCTCCAGGTAAGGGGATGTATATATGGCAGCCGTTTTTCCTCAAAAATGTAAGGGCACCACAATAGTGTAATATTGCTTACAAAAACATTGCTTTTATTAAAAGATACGATAATGCACTCACATTTCTCTAGATAAACAAGAGGCAAAATTCTTGTGGATAATTCCAAGGATGAGGCGCGCTTATGTCGTCCAGTACCGCCTGCCGTAAAACGGCCACCATATATATACATATACACACCCCCTTACCTGGAGAAAGTGCTTCCTGCGCTGGCATCACGTTTTCCTTGACTGGCGAGAGCTGGAGCGATGCTTACATGGATGTCTAGATGATCACTCATCATCTTATCATACACATTCCCTGACTCTTTATAACTTGAGAGTCAATTTCTTCTGGTAAGCAGGATTGCCATTTAATACCTTTTCACACTGCTGATGCTGGGGCTTTTTACCAACTTATCATCTATCGGTGGTGATTTATGGCTGGACTGTTCATCACAGTGTCTTTTACTGCAACCTTCCTTTGATTGTCACTGCACCTTTTGTATTTATTTGTTTTAGTGGTTCTAGGATCATAACCTTTAGTGCTGGCTGCCATGGACATTATTTTTCTGGCCAAAGCGCAGATACTATTTGTTTTTTTACAGAGAGGATATTGCACCCTCTGCTAGCAGGAAGACACATCTGGCCAGTCTGATGAAAACTCCTTGGTAAAGTTACCCTTTAAACATACTTAGCTGTTTGATTAGCTTAGTACCTAAGCACTAGCGACTAGAGATCCACCCAGTCAGGTTAAACAGAGTCAAAGCATATACTTTCTTGCCTTCTGGTCCACTGCTACCTCTGATATGCAAACCTGGCATACAACTTCCCAGGAAAGCCAGCTACCACTAGCAGAGGATGACACACCTGGCCAGTCTGATGAAGACTCCTTGACCAATAGAGTCTGAGGCAGAGGTGGCCTTTAAGCAAACGTAGCTGTTTGATTAGGCTTAGTATCTGACAGTTAGTGCCTATAGATCTTTGCATTCAGTCTGATCAAAGTCAAAACATCTGCCTTCTTTGCTTCCTTATTCACTGCTGCCTCTGATATGCAACTTGGCATAGCATCTTGGCAGGTAAGACAGCTAACCACAAGCCCAAAACTGCCCAGGATGATCATTGTAGTGAGATTTTCTTTAGTCTGCCTCTCCTGGCAGTGCCTAGAATGGGAAGAAACAAGAAACAGGTGGTTTCAGGTGGGTGAATCCATATGGGTGAATAAAGTGAATTGAAGGACTCTGCTCAAGCGTGCTAGCCATGGCTCGCCCGCCATACAAACTGCAAAAAGGAAGAAAGGGCTGCACTCCAAGATGATGAATATGGGTCCTTTATTGATCCATCCAAGTGACACACCACAGGAAAAATGACAATCAAGGCAGACATGTTTCACACATGATACTGTGTGAAACATGTCTGCCTTGATTGTCTTTTTTCCTGTGGTGTGTCACTTGGATGGATCAATAAAGGACTAATGTTCATCATCTTGGAGTGCAGTTGTTTCTTCCTTTTTGCAGTGCCTAGAATGCATAGCGGTTCCTTCACTGCTCGAGGACTTGTCGCTGTTGAAGGAACAAGTTGCCTCTTTTCCTCTTGAGAAGTGGTGCTGCTGTTGGGGGTTGGAGAGATTTGAAATCCATTATACCCATAATATACACTCTATTTTTAGGCTAGAATATACCTACCTAACCCTCACCTTAATGAACATGGCTGGTCTCTAGGTAAGCTCATGGTTACTGGCTCATAGATGAGTTGAAGGACTGTAGTCATAATAAATACCTGGGAGTACTGGTTACATTAGCAGTAATGCACTACAAGTGGCGTTCCCCAAATCCATCTGCAGAACATTGAAGGGTCAAAGCCCAACTCACAACTGCAAAAGGAGCCGACTGCAGCGACTCAAGAGCTTCCGCCAACCAGCTGTTTGCAACCAGTTGCAGCGCCAAGGGCTGCCAATTGATCAGCAGCAAACAGACCCCTGTGCAAGAGTGAGCGAGGTCTGAGGCACATCAGACAAAAGCAATTACAGATCAATGTCCAACAGGCAAAGAACTGAAGGCAATGCAAAATAAGCAGAGCACTGAAATTCACTCAGGCATTAGAACTGAACAATGCACAGCAGTCATTAAACACATCACAGTCAAGAGTACTGAAGAGTTAATATATCACAGGTAAAGCAAAGAAGGGTTAATAGACACCAGATAATTAGCACTGGCAGGTTAACCTACACCAGGCAAAGGGCATTCCAGAGGTCAATACCAAGCATTAGAGCAATAATACACAGTAAGCCAGGCATTGCTGAGTTAGGCTATGTTCACACTGTTCCGACACAAAATTGTACAACTTACATAGTTACATAGTTACATAGTAGGTGAGGTTGAAAAAAGACACAAGTCCATCAAGTCCAACCTATGTGTGTGATTATGTGACTTCTGATCCAACTTTGCCCTGCGACTTCATGTCCAACTTCCATGCAACTTCAGTGAATGGGATCCGACTTTGAGTCTGGTATGAATCTTGAGGGGTAACCCAATGCCAAAATAAAAATTTTAAAAAAAGGCGGGTTCCCCTCCATGATCATACCAGACCTTTCAGTCTGGTATGGTTTTAAAGGGCAACCCCTATGCCAAAATTATGCGGAGTATATAGAGCAGTCAGTGTAGTGTATATAATACAGTGCAGAGTATATAGTGAAGTCAGTGTAGTGTATATAACGCAGTGCAGAGTATGTAGTGCAGTCGGTTTATTGTATATAACCCAGTGCAGAGTATATAGTGCAGTGCAGAGTATATAATACAGTGTATTGAAATGGTTAAGGGGAACCCTATGAAAAAAAATGGCATTGGGGTCCCCCAAAATCCATATCAGGCCCTTTGGGTCTTGTAAAGATTTTAAGGGGAGCTCCACGGCAAAATGAAAAAAAAAAAAATTGTTATGAGGACCCCCCAACATGTATACCAGACCCTTACCTGAGCATGCAGCCTGGCAGGTCAGGAAAGGGGGGGACGAGAGAGGGTGCTTTGCGGCAGGGGGGGTTCTGCGCCCCTCACCCCAAAGCACCTTGTCTCCATGTTGATGGAGACAAGGGCCTCTTCCTGACAACCTGGTTGGTTGTAGGGGGTCTGCGGGCAGGGGGCTTATTGAAAATCTGGAAGCCCCCTTTAACAAGGGGTTCCTCAGATTCCGGCCCCCCCTATGTGAATAAGTATGAGGTATATTGTACCCCTACCCATTCACCCAAGAAAAGTGTTACAAAAAAAACAGATGTTTTTGGAAAAGTCCTTTATTAAAAATGAAGAATGTCCCCCCTCGTAGCTCTGTGTCTCTTTCCTCTGGTCTTCTCCCTCTGCTTTTTCTCCCTGTTCTTCTCCCTCCGCTGATGATTTTGCTGTGGGACATCCCCCAGATGGCCACGCCCCATGGCTATATAGGAAATGTCAGACACTGGACCTGACATGACAGCGGGAGGAAGCATCTGAGGTCGGTGATGGAAGAAGTCATCAGCAGAGGGAGAAGAAGCGGAGGGAGAAGACTGGAGGAAGAAACCCAAAGCTACGACGGTGTACATTCTTCATTTTTAAAAAGGGACTATTTTCAAAAGTAGTACAGTGAACACCTGTACTATCAGTCCATGCATTAGCAGTACTGCGGACACAAACCACAGCCTGTGAGGCATTGACAAAACAGACAGAACTGGACATCAAGCCAGAAAAGATTCACATGTGTGTTGCCTTCTTTCCTTGTCAAAAGAAGTTTATTGAGTATACAATGTTATAAAGATACATAAAGTAAGTTTACAAGGATCTATAAAGTAAGCTCATTGTTTTACAGTAGGGTTTATATAGGTAAATATCATGAAATTTCAAATATTAAACATTGGGTTCACGTAAACCTAAATTAAAGATATATATCATTTCCTTAGTTACTTTTGTAGGTATTTAAATGATTTATACCTACTATACATATTGTTTACATGTAGAGTGTATATAGGTCAAATAAATTCTGATAATGAGCTTTAATCGTAAGGTGGAGAAAAGGAAAGAGAAAGAAGAAAAAGGGTAGAAAGGCAGAGGTATGGTCCACAAGGTTGTCCCGCTCATCAGTTTATTATTCTTTGTAGTTCTCTTTGAAGCCTTAGAATGGGTGTCTCTGTAAGTCATTTAATCTGTTACCATGGCAACAGGACAGAGTCATTGAAATTTGACAGGAACTGTTGTTTTATCCAAGGTTGCCAAAGTTTTTCAAATTTTGGAATTTGATTTTGATCGATGGCTACCATCTTAGCATGGGACATTGTATTATTCATTCTGTGAATTGTTTCTGCTAGTACCAATGTAGGAGATTTCCATGCCTTGGCCACTGTTTGTTTTGCAGCCGTTATTAGTTGGATCATAAGTTTGAATTGAGAGAGTGTTAACCATTCCGGTTTTAGATTAAGTAAAGTTATATATGGATCTGGTTGTATTATTTTTTAAAATATTTTAGATGCAATCATGAAGACTTCCTTCCAGAAGGTTTGGATTACTGGGCACGTCCACCATATGTGTAAATGTGTGCCTATTTCTGGGCATCCTCGAAAACAAAGAGCTGAGGTATTAGGTGAATATTTTGCCACTTTAGCGGGTACAAGGTACCAGCGAGTTAGGACTTTATAATTTGTCTCCAGTGCTAAGATGTTGGGTGAAGATGACTTAGATGTGAGCCATATGCTAGACCAGTCCGTGTCTTCTAAAGTTCGTCCCAGGTCCTCCTCCCACCTCTGAACGTAAGAGGGTCTATTAAGATTTGCTACTCCATATAATTGATTATAAAGTGATGAAATTGTACCTTTAGCAAATGGATCTTTTGTACAGATTGATTCAAAAATGGATAATTGGGATAATGGTGTATCCCCCTTTAGGAATGGTGTATAGAAATTTTTGATTTGGAGATATCTAAATATCTCAGAGTTTGGTAGATCATATTTTTCTCTAAGCGATGGGAATGGAAGGAATGATTTAGATGCTATGAAGTCATTTAGTGTCTGAATGCCTGATGTTGTCCAAGCTTTAAAAGAATTTGGGTAGATCCATGCCGGATAAAAGGCCGGATTTCTGATAAAAGAAAGGAGAGGATTGTGTGGAGATTGTAACTGATATTTGGTTTTTAGTTTATCCCAGAGAGATAAGAAGTGTTTAGTTATGGGATTATGAATTTTAAAGCGGTCTTTAGGATCAAGCCATAATACATTTGATATTAATAGAGGGTCATTTTCTGAAGCCTCTATAAATACCCATAGTGGGATTTCCTGTTTTGCATGGTATTTGGACAGACTGGCCAAATGTGCTGCTCTGTAGTAGTTAGTAAAATTAGGGTATCCCAGGCCTCCTTTATTTTTGGGAAGATGTAGTGTGTGTATAGGTATACGTGGTTTAGAAGAGCCCCATATAAACGAAGTTGCTCTTTTTTGTACTATTCTCAAAAAATAGGAAGGAATTGGAATAGGGAGGACTCTGAATAGATAAAGCAATTTGGGTAGAATAGTCATTTTGATTGCATTCATTTTCCCTATCCAGGATAAAGGAAGTTGCGACCATTGTTTTATTAGATTTGTGATCTGTCTTAATACAGGAGGATAATTGGTTGAGAATAAGTCAGAATGAGATGCTGTTAAATGAATTCCAAGATATGGGATTGATTTTTCTGCCCATGTGAATGGGAGTGCAGCCTTAGCCGGGATCAATTCCATGTTTGTGAGTGAAATATTAAGCACTAGGCATTTCTTAGGATTAATCATAAGGCCGGATAGGGCTGCAAATCCATCAAGAGCTGGTATTAAGTTAGGACCAGAGACCTGTGGTGATGATAGAAAAAGTAATATATCGTCTGCAAATATACATAATTTGTGTGTAATACCTCCTACTTCAATGCCAGTTATAGTTTGGTTTGGTCGGGTACCTCTTTCGATATTAAAGGCTTCAGATTTGTATCCAGCATATTTTATATAGGCTTTGGGTTTATTATATAATGCTTTGATCCATGTTAAAAAGTGGGGTCCAAAACCCCATTTTTGTAATGAATATTGCATATATTGCCAGGATACTGTGTCAAACGCCCTCTTAATATCGAGAGATAGAAAACATAAAGGGATTTTCAGTTTTTTAGCAATATGTGCCAATAACACTGCCCTGCGTATATTATCGCCTGCCTGTCTATTTGGCATGAAGCCTACTTGATCTCTATGTATTAATTTTCCTATAATGCTATTGAGGCGTTTTGCTATTATTTTTGCTAATAATTTAATATCGAGGTTTAACAGAGAGATAGACCGATAATTCACACAGGAAGTATCATCAGAAAGGGGTTTTGGGATCATACAAACAATTGCCATTAGTGTTTCTTGCCGAAAAGAATGTCCATCTAGAAGTTTGTTAAAAGTTTCAGTGAGAATGGGAGAGAGTATTTCTGAGAATGTTTTATAGTATAAAGCCGAGTAGCCATCTGGGCCTGGTCTTTTGTTAAGTTTTAGGTCTTTTATGGCGTTAGCAACTTCATCTATAGTTATAGGCTCATCCAAACTGCTTTTTTGATTCTGAGATAACTCAGGTAAGTTTATTTTTGAGAAGAAGGATTCAGCTTCTGTAGGATTAAATTCATTGTTTGTCTTGTATAAAGTTGCGAGATGTGAGTGAAATTTATGGACTATTTTAACTGGATTGCAAGTGTAAACATTTTTTGATAATTTCAAACGTATTGGTTTGAAAGATTTGTTAGTTGAATTTAATGCCCGAGCCAAATATGTACCTGGTTTGTTTGTATTCATGTAGAAATTGTGTTTGGAGCGTTTGAGGGATTTATCAACTGACTCAGTGAGAAATAGATCGTATTCCAATCTAGATTTTTCCAGATGAGATTTTGTACTCTGAGATGGATTATCTTGAAATGATATGTAGGCTGCATTAAAATTGAGTTCTAGTTTTTTTGCTAGATTTTTGCATTCCCGTTTAAATAGTGCCATTTGTCTTTGTATTGTACCACGCAAGACAGGCTTATGAGCTTCCCACAGTGTTATTGGGGAGATGTCTGTTGTATTATTAATTGATATGTATTCCTTAAAAGCTTGTTCAATGGCCACCTGATGTAGTGGGTGTTTGACCATTATGTCCGGTAAGTACCACGTTGGGTCATGCGCTTTTGGTATGACTGAGGCTATAGTAGTGTATACTGCATTATGGTCAGACCACGGAATCGGAATTATATCTGATGCAATAATTTCTGGTATCATTCCTATTGTTAGAAAAATATGATCTATTCTGGTGAAGGTTTGATGAGGGTGCGAGAAATAAGTGAATTTCTTTTTCATTGGGTTACTTTCTCTCCATGAATCTACCAGATTGTATTTGGAAAGAAGTTGAGAAAAAGGTAATCTAGAGGTTATTTTGGATGGTGTAAAAGGTGATTTATCTAGAAATGGGAGAAGGACCTGGTTTGAATCCCCACACATTATCACTGTTCCTATTTTGTGTGTATTAATCACTTGTAATATATGTGAGAGGAATGGTGTAGGTTGTTTGTTAGGAGCGTAGTAGGAAATCACCGTGATTGCTGTATCCATTATATAACCCATGAGTATCAGGTAACTACCTTCTGGGTCTTTAATTTCTGATGATAAGGTGAATGGTGTGGATCGGTGAAATGCAATTAGAGTTCCCCTTTGCTTGGTACAGGCAGAAGCCGTGTAAATTTGTTGATAAAAAGGAGAAATATATTTTTGAGTAGAATCTTTGGTGAAGTGTGTTTCTTGGAGGCATACTATGTGAGCCTTCTTGTTATGGAAAGTACGGAAGGCTTTGGTCCTTTTTTGATGGACATTTATTCCCTGAACATTCAGGGAAAGTATATTCAGTGGTGCCATGGCAATAGATCAAATAGTTTTGACTTACTTTTTGTTATGCAGAGCTGACTGCGCAGATCAACCTGTGTGGACTGAAGAGATGAAAAGATAGAAAAGAAACCAGTGAATTCTGGAGTAAAGAGTAAACAAAAAACATATGAGATTAAATGATACATTGTATAAATTATTTTTTGCAAGTAATCACAATTTACCCGTGAAAGAGAGTAAATATCTCTCTCAGGGGAATAAGTGCCTTCGTCACACTCCCACATAATATGATTGGGAGAATGAGGAGGGCTAATGGGGGTACACGGATCTTCCACTTACAGGAGAGAAGTGATATGTCAAAAGACATCAAAATGATGTTTCATTAATTGGAGTGCAGAATATAGTTTTTGTTGAAATTATTTATTCCAGGGTGGTTGTATATGGTTAGTCTTACCCTAGGCTAAATAATTCAGTTAGAAAGGTACTGTTAATAACTTTGGTATTGATGAAGATAGTTTGAATTATTTTGGGATTTTAACCCTTTTAGAGTAAACAATTACATATTTTATTCATATGCAACTGTTTAGATATGTTAACTCATAAAATTGAGGTTGTATTGCTTCAGATTAGAATAAACAAAAACATAATTCTAGGGACTAGTTAGGTAATAATATATTTGTTTTAAGAAAAGAAAGAAAAAGCTTCCATTACTTCTGGATTATTGAACATATTTGTCCTAAAAAGTAATAAATCTATTGTTATTACCTGATAATATATAACTGAACAAGAATTTCCTTATTTCACTAATATATTCTAAGGCTATATGAATCAGAAGTAATAAGAAATATAACTGGAATGTAACATGATCCCACACAGTGTGTGACTATCAGAATGCAGTTACATTCAGTTATAAATATAGTTTTTTTAAAGAGAACCATCTCTTAGTATAATAAATGAAGAGATATCAGGAATTAGGATGTCAGTCCATTGAATCTTCTTGGTCCATGGATGATGTGGCATAACGGCCTCTTTTGTGAGAATGATGATTCCCATTTTGTTCTGAAATTTTCTGGGTGCTGCCTGAAGGTGAAGATGACGCCATTCTTCTGCGTGTGGGAGAGTTGCTGCTTGTGGGTTCTGTCAGATTTAATTTTAAAAGGGTTTGTTGTAGTTCATCTGCTGATCTGCTTCTGTAAATTGTACCTTGGTAGTTAAATCTGACTGAAAAGGGGAAGCCCCATTGATACATAATGTTGTGGCGTTGCAGTTCCATTAGTTGGGGTTTCATGGATCGTCTTTTAGTAATAGTAAGTTGCGATAGGTCAGCAAAAATTTGATAATTGTGTCCTTGAAAATTAAGTTCCTTTTTTTCTCTTGCAGCAATTAGTATTTGTTCTTTCGTTCTGTAATAATGAACTTTTGTGATTATATCAAGTGGGGGTCCATCTTTCTTTTTGGCTGTGAGGGCTCTGTGTACTCTGTCCAGTTCTAAACGTTCAATAGGGATATCTGGCTTTAGTTCTTGTAATAGAGCAGTAATAGTAGATTGCAGGTCTGTCACAGTTTCAGGTATTCCCCTTATGCGCAAGTTTGAACGTCTGGCTCTATTTTCGTAATCTTCGAGCTTAGTTTGAAGTATTAAATTCTCTTTTTTTAATTGTTCCAATTCTGTTATATTTTCTTGGGTTGTAATTTCAATTTCATCCATTTTTATTTCTAAGGCTGCGGTGCGGTTTCCCAGCTCTCTTATTTCTTTGGTTAGGCTTTTTGTTATTTGGTCTGAGGTTTGTTTTAAAGCCTTATGAAGCATCTTTTCAAATTGTAATAATATTTCTGGGGATACTGAGGAGGCTTGTGGAGAAGTTTGTGAGAGGATTTGTTCTGTATCTGACTCAAATGGAGAGTCTTGCTGTGACATTTTCTGTCTGTGAGAGCGCCCTGATGCTGTATCTTGTGAGGTGACTGGAGCTGCTTCAGCTGCAGTGAGTGCCTGTGAGCTCTTTGTGAGGTGATTTTTATTTCTGCCACGGTTTCCTCCCAGTACCATATTTCCTGCCCAAACTTTCACAGTTTGTTCCCTGGGACAAAAAGGTTCAAATAGATACCTTTTGAGCCTGCAGGCTCCGCTTTGTCCTTCTCTTCTCTCCTCAGCGGTGTGGAGCTCTAACAATGCATGTCTGTTCTGCTAGGCTCCGCCTCCTGCCCCCGTGTTGCCTTCTTTCAGCAGTGCAAGATAACCGCATATACCTGTAGGCATCTCCCAAACAGTATAACAGCAGCTGAATACTATTGTCTTGTGTACCATGTGGTGCGCCTTACCATCTGAATACCTCATGTGAAACAAGTATTCGGCGCAAAAATTAACAACAAAATTCCAATCATGTAGCTCCCAGCCAATCAGCTTGATAAAGGAGCGCAGCCGTCACGTGACTCATGGCGAGCCAGCTCAGGAAACGTGTTGCATATCATGTGACGTCATCATCTCTCGCCGAGATACTGTTTGCTAACCAAGCCTCGTTTTCGCTGTTCCTCCTCACTTCCAGTCGGCATACATCTAGCACAGAGAAAATGCTACATATCTACAGCTGAGAGAGATGACCCCACGGACCCCTTTGATTATTTGGGACTACCATATGCTTTAAACCTTCTCCTAAATGTGAGTGCAAACTGGGCTGTTGTTGTTTTTTAATAAATTGTTTTAAAAGTCTGCACCCAGAGGCGCCTCCTTTTCCTTGTTTTGAATGCCTCATGTGCCAACAGGAAGTCTAATGAACATATGGGGTGGGGAAAGGGAGGGGTCAAGCCGCCGATGGTGTAGCACAGTTTATTCACAGCAACATAAAATTGCAGTACAAATACACTCACAGACATCCAGTGTGACAGGCATGAGATAGTATAACATATGACAACCAAGGGAAAGTCCAATCCACCCTGGAGCCGCTGGATGTAAAAGCTGATGCAGAATGCAGTGCAGGGAACCAGACGAACAAGCCAGCAGCCCAGGATTCTGCAAACAATAGGAACCCTTGTCAGAATCTAGACCACGCCTTCATCAGCAAAGCAGCTAAGCCATGGGTGCACAACCTGTGGCCCTCTAGCTGTTGGTGAACTACAATTCCCATAATGCCACTGCCTTTGGTAGTCATGCTTGTAACTGGATAGTTACATGCCTTGCAATGCCTCATGGGACTTGTAGTTCTGCAACAGCTGGAGGGCCACAGGTTGAGCACTCATGAGCTAAGCTAACCTGGACGCAATTAATCTTATAGTGTCTAATTGATAGATGCGGTCAGTTACAAAGGAAAATATACAATGTAATACAAAAGAAGCAAATAAATGTACATCTAAATAAAAATAGATGGTATCTTATAATCGAAAATGAATTAGGTGTATATATAGTTAAAAATACATATAAATATAATAAGGAATACATATAATATAATTAGGTTGGCATATTTTATGGCAAAAAGTGGTAATGCAGAGTGTGGATATTGTGAAAAGGTAAATAATAGTAAGCCTCTGTTCACACTAGATGCGGTGCAAACTCACAGCACATTTGCTGCAAATTCCGCACCGCATCAAAATCACAACCCATTCATGCAAACAGATTGCGGAGTGTATGTTAACGACACCCTGAAATCGGTTTGCAAAACACAGTGCAATTTGCAGAATCGGATCGCATGGGTGTGAACACCCATGCAATTCAATTCTGGTGCGAACAAAAAAAGGGTCCTGCATGAGTTTGGTGCAAATGTGGTGCGATTTGAGCCATGTAAGCCCATGGCTCAAATCACACATCAGAGGCACCGCTTGTCATTTGCACTGGAATGTGCAGCGATTTTCTGGGGTGTCCCGCATGGCATCAGTGTGAACCCACGCTGAATGATCTTTGGACTGAAGTATATAATCATAGAACAAGGAAAGTTTGATGGGATTTTCTTGGTGTCTAACAATAAACCATAAGATAACTAATAATATAATTTTTTTTTTACATTTTATTGGTACGTCATTAAAATTCAAGTTTTAAAATATAACAACTGTCATTTTTATGGTCGAAAGATGGTATATTCACATAAAGAGTGGTAGTATATTACACATTCCCAACATGTTTCACCACTCAAGGCTTCTTCAGGGAATTAGCGAACGGCTACTGCTCTACATACTATGTATAAAGAACAAAATATTCAATCAACAATATGGTACAGTATACATAACATATATTCATGGTGCAATTCTTTCACACATAAACTATCTAGATCAGGGATATGCAATTAGCGGACCTCCAGCTGTTGCAGAACTACAATTCCCATGAGGCATAGCAAGACTCTGAGAGCCACAAGCATGACACCCAGAGGCAGAGGCATGATGGGACTTTGCAACAGCTGGAGGTCCGCTAATTGCATATCCCTAATCTAGATTATTATTCACCCTGTCCAGCCATCTCATGCTTGCCCAATCTGCCCCTTGTTGGTCACCAACAAGGCCGTCTGCACCGTGTATGGGATGGGGAGCGCCGTGTGGCCACAGGAAATACACCAAGACCAGGCTATAGCAAAGAATATTCATACAATGAATACTAATACAAACAATATGGAAGCTCAGCATGCACCATATTGATGGAGATGATTTGTAGTAATACTCACACAGTATATGACTAGTAAGGGCTTGACCGAGATCACCTATATATCAATTCCCAATTTCAGAATAGATAGGCTAAAAGAGTCAATATGCAAATATCTTATATGGTGCCAAATAGAAATGAGAAATATATATATAAATGCCATGACTAGCTTTGTCTTCTAAGTGTGGAGAAAACACACTATACACTATAGTACCGTTGGTACAATCACTTATTCACTACTATTTAAACACAGCAGTGATGTCTGGGTTAACATAGCCAAGCTGTATTATACAGTATATCAATGATTTATAAAGTGTATATACTAGTATCTTCTATAAGCTCTAATCTGGTTTGCCCCAAAAATAAGGATCTATTCAATACAAGCATTTTTTTAAAAGGTTGTCTGTATACCTTGAAGTTCTGTTGATATCATCATGTAAAGGTCACCCTTGTGGCTCCAGCAAGATGGCCACTGGAGATGCTGGCGTTTTATATCTCCAATCTGGCTGGTGTCTGACGTCACTAGTCAGATGCGGACACTCGAGGAGCATGCGCCGAGGTCCAGAGATGTTGACTGGACTACAGAGACCATAATGCCGCATGAGCTCCCCTAGGGCAGACCACACAGACAGGGAATGATGCGCCACCAAAGGAGGAACAGTGGTGTCCGATCAGGTTCACACCGCCGGAGCACCGCGCCAACGGCCCATTGGCAGCCGATCACTGCTAGCCCGACGGGGCAGCCTGTGATCTGGACCCAACCACCACAGACTGAACCGAGAGAGGCAGGCCATGTGGTGGGCAACCAATCAGGGCGAAGTGGACCAGCCAAAATGGCACCACTGGGAGAAAGTCTTCTTCTGGTGTCCTGAGCGTCTGTGCGGCCACACACAGACACCCCCACAGCCCGCACTAGAGCAGGGAAGTGATGGGTAGAATGTACAGGGACCAATGGAAAGGGAAACAAAGGAAGCTGTGTTCCATCACTCTGTATCAGCAATCCAGGCTAAATAGGAACATGACAGGGTGAATGTATTGTACATGTCAAAAGGTATCCATGAACAATAAAACAAAAACAATAAACAAAAAATTTTACAATGCATCATACATGATGAAAATCACAGTCTCAATAATATTATCACTGCTCAAATATATATCCAGCAGTAGTGTATTGTATTAGGCTGAAAAACATTATTGTTGGCAGTTTCCAGGGACTAGATGGAAAATGAAAATAGTTTATGGGGCTGTGATAATATTCACAGAAAGGACTTTGGGTCTCATTTAGGCCAGGGTGCTAAGTTTTAATTTAACGTATGGATCCAGTAGGCTTCCAATTGTAATAAGGTTTGATCTACACTTCCGCCTCTGACATGTATGGGTACATGTTCCAAGGCAGTGAATTTGATTATGTGTAGGTCAAAGCTATGATGGAGGCCAACATGTCGACTAACTGCTGTTTCTATTACTTTTTGAATGGCGAAAACATGGTCTTTGAGCAATTTAAAAAAACTGACGTTTTGTTTTGCCTACATAGAAACATCCACATAGGCATTTCATGAGATAAACTTCTCCTATTTGACATGTTAACTCAATGTTTAATGGAGTAAGTTTGACTGTGGGAAGTATGATTCCATGGCCACCAAGTATTAGATAGACGTCACAATTCCCACAGGCATAAGTGCCAGTTTGCATTGATTTTGTTTTCTTTCCTTTAGTATATTGACTTTTTACAAGATGATCTTTCAATGAATGTGCTCTTAAATATGTCATTTTAGGATGTTTTTTAATAAATTTACTAACAGTGGGATCTGCTGATAAGAGACCAAAATGTATTTATTAAAATACTGTCACGAATGTCACGTCTACCTCAATGCAGGTGGTCAGACACTATAGCTAGCTACTGTGTGCTTCACCTATAGCAGCCCCCTTTCCCTTAAGACAAGCAGGCCTACCGGTACTTGGTTGCCCCCAGGACTTATACACTTTGCTATAGTGCCTGGCCACCACACCAGGGCAGATGTGAATAGAGCAAACAACAGACTACTTGCAGTTTAGAAAACAGATAGTGTGGTTCTAAGACGGTCCAGGTAATAAGGCAGGCTGAGTTCAGTCCAATATCCGATCCAATGACAGTCTAGGTGAAAGGCAGGCTGAGTTCAGGGAATAGTCCCATATCCGATCCGGGTCATACACAGGGAAATCCAAAAGCAAAGCAAGGCAGACAAATAGGAGGTTTGATCAGGAACAATGCAGGTAACTATCTCTATCACAAGTAAGGGATAGATTGTTCGGTTTGCTTATATCAGGTGACTGATCAGATCAATCACCTTGCAGGGGAACACAGACCGGGAAAGGCAACAGCCAACACCCGGGTGCTGGAATAAGGAACCTTGGCACTAAGTGATCATGACATTACCCCCCCTCTGAGGGGGGGCCCCGGACCCTCAAAGACCAGTTGGACATCCAGCACAGGACCATCAGACTGGGCAGAGGTCCGTTGATCCACGAGGTCAGGCTGGTTAGCAGGGGATGTGTCACAGGGGTCAAGCCAGACAGTTGAAACACGAGCAGAATACAGAGAGCCCTGAAAAAAGGATTAAAAGCCCCACCTGGCCGAATGAGGCAGTTTATCCAAAGTTTATCCATTGAACCTCTTAGACTGGTTAGAGAAGTAGGATGAGGCCAGGTTAAAGAAAGCCCTGAATAAGAAAAAGCAGGAGGCACAAAGGGCATGGGCCAGACCGGCACAATTGATGCAGCGGCTGACCAAGCCGCATCGCCAAGCGCAGCGACTGTCTGAATCGCATCACCAGAAAGTCCTGAATAAGAAAAAACAGTAAGTTCCATGGGCATGGGCTGGACTGGCATAACTGATGCAGTGGTCGACTGGGCTGCATCGCCAGGTGTAACGACTGTCTGACTCTCATCATCAGGCATAGCAACTGTCTGAATTGCATCACCAGGTGCAGCGACTGTCCTAATCGCATCATCAGGTGTAGCGACTGTGGAACTTGCGGACAAGTTAGCCTGGCTGCGCATCCAAGGGAGGTTAGCGACAGGCAAAGGTAGGGGTAATCCAGGAGGCTTGACTAATGAGGATTTAGAGGAAGTTTCCAAACAGGGTTCAGGATTACGAGACAACTAATAAGCTCTGTTTCTAGGAGGAGAGGGTTCAGGCTGTGGCAATTGGCTGGAGAGATGGCCTGTAGAAAATTTAACAGACTTGTCAGCGTCTTTTGTTATAACAGAGTCATATAAAGGTACATGGTTATGTAAACTGTAGTCACATTTGGAAATGTTGTCATGATCAGGATCTGAATAGAACTGGAAAAAGGCACATGACTGATACTGGCCACACAAGAGTTTTACATGGGTCCATCAAACAGAGTATGAAAACTGCTGCTGATTACGCTGTTGAATTCCTTACTCTGGCAGCAGAAGTCGCTTGTAACAATGAGGCTCTCGTGGCTGCTTTTTCTTATGGTCTCTCAGATAACATCAAAGATGAGATAGCAGCCAGAGACATACCTACAGATCTGGAGAAGTTGATCACGTTTGCCAATATGATTGACTCCAGACTCCGAGAGAGACCTTCCATTTAGGAGCGCTTGCAGAAGCCTCCTGTACTTTTGGCTCCAAGCTTTGCAGTGCCACCCTTGCTTACCTCACCTACCATGCCTCCTGATACAGAGTCTGCCAGTGAAGTAGAACCCATGCAGTTGGGCTTCACACGTCTCTTTAGGAGGAGGGAGAGATTGTGCCTTTATTGTGGCCTGGCAGGTCACTTGTTGAAGTCCTGTCCTACCTGTCCGGGAAATGCACCTGAGGTCCTGTAGGGGCAGACCTTAGGTGGCGTTGTTATGTCCCCAGTTATCCTGAAGAATAAGCCTTTTATTCCGGTTAGCTTTTCTTGGTCTGAGTCGTCTATCGAGACAAAGGCTCTAATTGACTCCGGGGCTGCAGGCCTGTTGTGCCTTTGATAGATAGTGCCTTTGTGATTAAGCACTCCATTCCGCTGCAGCTTCCTGCCACTCCACTTGCCAATGAGGCTATTGATGGGAGACCTCTACAGCCTGCCCATGTGACTCATGAGACTGCTCAGTTGACCATGGCTATTTGGGCTCTTCACCATGAGATACCATATATACTCGAGTATAAGTCGATCCGAGTATAAGTCGAGGCTCTAATTTACCACAAAAAATGGGAAAAACTTATTGACCCGAGTATAAGACGAGGGTGAGAAATGCACAGCTACTGTAAGTGGAAAAGAGGATCAACAATTTGCAGCCTCACTGTGCCCATTTGCATGCCTCACTGTGCCCATTTGCAGCCATAGGTCCCCCGAACTTCAAACTTGGTAGTTAAGGGTTCCTAGATGCCCCCTAGCTGCAGCCAAAATTTGGGGTCTCTGAACCCAAAGGGTCCCAAAATGACATTGCTGCAGATGGACACAGTTGACCGAATTTGGGGCCCTGTATCCTGGGCCACTTAGTTCTAGGAACCCCATATTTGGTGTGCAAACCCAGTGGAACTAGCACCATAAAATATCCAAAGCTATTTTTTCTAGCACCAAGTGGCCCCGAGACACAGGGCCCCAAAAATCGGTTTGGAAAATGTCAAGCACTTTTCTGCAGCAGAGAATAACATTTTCCGAACCTACTTTGGGGCCCTGTACCTCGGGGCCACTTGGTGCTAGGAACCCCAGCTTTGGATATGTTATGGTACCACTGGGTTTGCACACCAAGTTTGGGGTTCCTAGCACCAAGTGGCCCTGAGATACAGGGCCCCAAATTCGGTTTGGAAAATGAAATTTTTTGCTGCAGAAAAGTGCTTGACTCGAGTATAAGTCGAGGGGGGCACTTTCAGCACAAAAAATGTGCTGAAAAACTCGACTTATACTCGAGTATATACGGTAATCCGATTTTAAGTTATTTTCTCAACGCATTACCCGGTGGTTATTGAATATCCTTGGTTACAGAGGCACAACCCCTCTTTTGATTGGCTTCTGACTGAGGTTCTTTCCTGGACACCACAATGCAGTAAGACATGTTTTCAGAAAGTGGCCAAGGTCTTGTGCACCTCTTCACTCACCTCCCTGCCAGAGGAGTACCGTGAATTTGGCGATGTCTTTGACAAAAGTCAAGTTGGTAGTTTGCCTCCACACCAGTCGTATGATTGAGCAATTGACCTTCAATCTGGTGCCATGCCTCCTTGTGGCTGGGTTTACCCTTTGTCGGTCTCGAGGGACAAAGCCATGGAGGACTATGTTGCCGACACACTTTCTAAAGTCGTCCGCAAATCCTCATCTCCTGCTGGTGTAGGCTTCTTCTTTGTGAAAAAGAAGAGTGGGGAATTGAGACCTTGTATTATAGGGGGTCTCAATCGCTTCATGATTAAGAACGTGTATCCGATTCTGTTGATTACGAAATCAATTGACTGCCTCAAGGGAGCAACTGTTTTCACGAACCTCGATCTGAGAGGGGCATATAATGTCGTTTGGTCTTTGCAACGCTCCTGCAGTTTTTCAGAAATTCATCAACAATGTCCTCCGAGATATGTTGCAGCAATGTGTGGTGGTTTATCTCGATGACATTCTCATATATTCTAATTCCCTAGAGAGCCACCACACAGATGTCTCCTATGTGCTACAGAGGCTGAGATATAATAACCTGTATTGAAAATTGGAAAAGTGCGAGTTCCATTGTGAACAGGTGAAATTTCTGGGTCATTTCTAGTGCTGTTTTTTCCATGGACCCAGAAAAACTATCTGCAGTTCTACAGTGGCCTTGACCCATAGAACAAACAAAAAAAGGGTCACTGCCCCCACCTATAACTGGTCTTCACAGCAAGGAGCATTGGAAGGGCAAACGCATGTAAAATAAAACCAAAGAATTTCCAAGCTCAACTTACCAACCAGCCTGCGACCAACCAAATTAACCTGCCAAACAGTATGCATTTAAAAACAGGGGTTTAGTTGCACACATTTGCAAATACATGCATAAGCTGCAGGCCATGGCAAGGCACCCTGTATCCTGCAGACCCTAATGCAGCGTACACAGGAGCGGACTTTACGGCGGACTTTGCCCGGCGGACTGGATTTCATTGGACAATTCGATCGTGTGTGGGCTCCAGCGGACTTTGTTTGCTCAAAAGTTGGACGGACTTAGATTTGAAACTTGTTTAAAATTTATCCGTTGAAATCGAGTCCGGTCGAAAAGTCCGCCGTCTGTATGCTAGTTCGACGGACAAAAAGCCACGCTAGGGCAGCTATTGGCTACTGGCTATGAACTTCCTTGTTTTAGTCCGGTCGTACGTCATCACATAGGAATTTGACGGACTTTGGTGGATTGTGTGTAGGCAAGTCCGTTCATTCAGAAAGTCCGTCGTAAAGTACGTCGAAAAGTCCGCCGGCAAAGTCTGCCGTAAAGTCCGCTCGTGTGTACGCGGCATTACTCTAACTTTGAAGAGTCTCCACAGTGGGAGCACATGTATTTTAATGGATAGGTGAAGGGCAGATGACTGGAGGGAGCCCAACCCTCCTTAAAGGTGCAGGAGCACACTGAACACCCAGCACATTGCACAATGGCAGCAAAGGTGTCAGTGCGTTGCCTGACCAATATGTAAACAATACAAAAAAAGGGTCACCTATCCATTAAAATACATGTGCTCCCACTGTTGGGACTCTTCAAAGTTAGAGTTAGGGTCTGCAGGATACAGGGTGCCTTGCCGTGGCCTGCAGCTTATGCATGTATTTGCAAATGTGTGCAACTAAACCCCTGTTTTTAAACGTATACTGTTAGGCAGGTTAATTCGGTTGGTCTCAGGCTGGTTGGTAAGTTGAGCTTGGAAATCCTTTGGTTTTATTTTACATGTGTTTGCCCTTCCAGTGCTCCTTGCTGTGAAGACCAGTTATAGGTGGGGGCAGTGACCCTTTTTTTGTATTGTTGACATATTTGTCAGGCAATGCACTAAACCCCTGTGTCAGGGGATCTAATTGACCAGACCGTGTGAAAAAAGTGAAAAAAATAATGGTATTTATTAAACAAGTGACAAGTAAGAGGAATATAAACAGTGCAAAACCAACCACAGACCCACAAACAACAAATAGTATATACAAGTAAATGGAGATACCGGAATCATAAACAAAGCCAGGCCAAGGTCATACACAGGGAGGTCAGCAGATGGGCAAGGACAGGAAACCAGCAGGACAGGGAGAGGATGGATGGTTAGGCTGCAGGGCAGTAATCCAAGGGAATCAGTAGGGACAAGAACAGGATGGGCTTGGGATAGGGATCGGATCTGATCAGAGCAGGACAGAAACAGGTTCACGATCAGGATACAGGCAGCAAGGTCAGGGCGCAGGGAGAAAGATACCAAGGCAAGCCTGTGAGGGCTTGCCGGGTATTTATAAGGCTGTGGTAATTGACCTCATGTTACAGCTGAGCGCAGAGGGTGCTATTTGCTCCACACTGCCGGAGTGCACCTGCTGGTGGACACCAGTACTACGGCCCAAGGATGCAACAGTGCCACCAGCAGGAGAGACCTCTTACTACAGGTCCCAAGTGTTGGAAGACACCCGCTGGTGGACACTGGTACTGCGATCCAAGAGACCGATAGCGCCACCAACGGGTAAACCCTCTCATGACACCCTGTTTTTAAACGCATACTGTTAGGCAGGTTAATTCGGTTGGTCGCAGGCTGGTTGGTAAGTTGAGCTTGGAAATTCTTTGGTTTTATTTTACATGCGTTTGCCCTTCCAGTGCTCCTTGCTGTGAAGACTAGTTATAGGTGGGGGCAGTGACCCTTTTTTGTATTGTTGACATATTGGTCAGGCAACGCACTGACACCTTTGCTGCCATTGTGCAATGTGCTGGGTATTCAGTGCGCTCCTGCGCCTTTAAGGAGGGTTGGGCTCCCTCCAATCATCTGCCCTTCACCTATCCATTAAAATACATGTGCTCCCACTGTGGAGACTCTTCAAAGTTAGAGTTAGGGTCTGCAGGATACAGGGGGCCTTGCCGTGGCCTGCAGCTTATGCATGTATTTGCAAATGTGTGCAACTAAGCCTTGACCCATAGGTCTATGTCCACTACGTTTTCTTGGCTTTGCCAATTATTATCAAAAATTTTTTTCTTAACCACTTCAGCCCCGGAAGGATTTACCCCCTTCCTGACTAGAGCACTTTTTACAATTTGGCACTGCGTCGCTTTAACTGCTAATTGCGCGGTCATGCAATGCTATACCCAAACGAAATTTGCGTCCTTTTCTTCCCACAAATAGAGCTTTCTTTTGATGGTATTTGATCACCTCTGCCGTTTTTATTTTTTGCGCTATACACGGAAAAAGACCGAAAATTTTGAAAAAAAATGATATTTTCTACTTTTTGTTCTAAAAAAAATCCAATAAACTCAATTTTAGTCATACATTTAGGCCAAAATGTATTCGGCCACATGTCTTTGGTAAAAAAAATGTCAATAAGTGTAGATTTATTGGTTTGCGCAAAAGTTATAGCGCCTACAAACTAGGGTAAATTTTCTGGAATTTAGACAGCCTTTAATTTATGACTGCCTATGTCGTTTCTTGAGGTGCTAAAATGGCAGGGCAGTACAAAACCCCCACAAATTACCCCATTTTGGAAAGTAGACACCCCAAGGAAATTGCTGAGAGGCATGTTGAGCCCATTGAATATTCATTTTTTTTTGTCCCAAGTGATTGAATAATGACAAAAAAAAAAAAAATTACAAAAAGTTGTCACTAAATGATATATTGCTCACACAGGCCATGGGCATATGTGGAATTGCACCCCAAAATACATTTAGCTGCTTCTCCTGAGTATGGGGATACCACATGTGTGGGACTTTTTGGGAGCCTAGCCTAGAGTTGCCACCTCATCCCTTTAAAGCCGAACACATATTAATTACACAGGTTCTGTGGCTAATTGAATGAAGATACGGCACTAAGTGAGTTTAATTACCACCTTAATCAGCCACAGAACCTGTGTAATTAATATGTGTTCGGGTTTAAAGGGATGAGGTGGCAACCCTAGCCTAGCCGCGTACGGGGCCCCGAAAACCAATCACTGACTTCAGAATTTCTAAGGGCGTACATTTTTGATTTTACTCCTCACTACCTATCACAGTTTTGAAGGCCATAAAATGCCCAGATGGCATAAAACCCCCCTAAATGACCCCATTTTGGAAAGTAGACACCCAAAGCTATTTGCTTTGAGGCATGTTGAGTCCATGGAATGTTTTATATTTTGACACAAGTTGCGGGAAAGTGACAATATTTTTTTTTTTTTTTTGCACAAAGTTGTCACTAAATGATATATTGCTCACACAGGGCATGGGCATATGTGGAATTGCACCCCAAAATACATTTAGCTACTTCTCCTGAGTATGGGGATACCACATGTGTGGGACTTTTTGGGAGCCTAGCTGCGTACGGGGCCCCGAAAACCAATCACCGCCTATAGGATTTCTAAGGGTGTAAATTTTTGATTTCACTCTTCACTGCCTATCACAGTTTCGGAGGCCATGGAATGCCCAGGTGCACAAACCCCCCAAAATGACCCCATTTTGGAAAGTAGACACCCCAAGCTATTTGCTGAGAGGCATGGTGAGTATTTTGCAGCTCTCATTTGTTTTTGAAAATAAAGAAAGACAAGAAAAAATTTTTTTTTATTCTTTTTTCAATTTTCAAAACTTTGTGACAAAAAGTGAGGTCTACAAAATACTCACCATACCTCTCAGCAAATAACTTGGGATGTCTACTTTCCAAAATGGGGTCATTTGGGGTTTTTTTTGCCACCTGGGCATTCCATGGCCTCCAAAACTGTGATAGGCAGTGAAGAGTGAAATCAAAAATTTACGGCCTTAGAAAGCCTGAAGGCGGTGCTTGGTTTTCGGGGTCCCGTACGCGGCTAGGCTCCCAAAAAGTCTCACACATGTGGTATCCCCGTACTCAGGAGAAGCAACAGAATGTATTTTGGGGTGTAATTTCACATATTCCCATGGCATGTTTGAGCAATATATCATTTAGTGACAACTTTGTGCAAAAAAAAAAAAAAAAATTGTCTCTTTCCCGCAACTTGTGTCACAATATAAAATATTCCATGGACTCGACATGCCTCTCAGCAAATAGCTTGGGGTGTCTACTTTCCAAAATGGGGTCATTTGGGGGGGGGGTTGAACTGTCCTGGCATTTTATGCACAACATTTAGAAGCTTATGTCACACATCACCCACTCTTCTAACCACTTGAAGACAAAGCCCTTTATGACACTTTTTGATTACATGAAAAAAATATTTTTTTTGCAAGAAAATTACTTTGAATCCCCACACATTATATATTTTTTTTAAAGCAAATGCCCTACAGTTTAAAATGGTGGGTGTTTCATTTTTTTTTTCCACACAGTATTTGCGCAGCGATTTTTCAAACGCATTTTTTGGGGAAAAAACACACTTTTTTAAATTTTAATGTACTAAAACACACTATATTGCCCAAATGTTTGATGTAATAAAAAAGATGATCTTAGGCCGAGTACATGGATACCAAACATGACATGCTTTAAAATTGCGCACAAACGTGCAGTGGCGACAAACTAAATACATTTTTAAAAGCCTTTAAAAGCCTTTACAGGTTACCACTTTAGATTTACAGAGGAGGTCTACTGCTAAAATTACTGCCCTCGATCTGACCTTCGCGGCGATACCTCACATGCATGGTGCAATTGCTGTTTACATTTGACGCCAGACCGACGCTTGCGTTCGCCTTAGCGCGAGAGCAGGGGGGACAGGGGTGCTTTTTTTTTTTTTCTTTATTATTTTTTTGCTTTTTTATCTTATTTTTAAACTGTTCCTTTCATTTTTTTTTAAATCATTTTTATTGTTATCTCAGGGAATGTAAATATCCCCTATCATAGCAATAGGTAGTGACAGGTACTCTTTTTTGAAAAAATTGGGGTCTATTAGACCCTAGATTTCTCCTCTGCCCTCAAAGCATCTGACCACACCAAGATCGGTGTGATAAAATGCTTTCCCAATTTCCCAATGGCGCTGTTTACATCCGGCGAAATCTAAGTCATAAAATGCTCGTAGCTTCTGGTTTCTTAGGCCATAGAGATGTTTGGAGCCACTCTGGTCTCTGATCAGCTCTATGGTCAGCTGGCTGAATCACCGGCTGCATTCTCAGGTTCCCTGTTGAGACAGGAGAGCCAGAGAAAAACACGGAAGACGGTGGGGGGGGGGCATTCCCTCCCACTGCTTGTAAAAGCAGTCTAGAGGCTAATTAGCCACTAGGATTGCTTTTACATCAAAGCCGACCGCTGGCTGAAAAGAATGATACCAAGATGATACCTAAACCTGAAGGCATCATTCTGGTATAACCATTCAAAGTCGTGAATTGCGTACCTGAGGACAAAAAAATGGTTAACAATAAAGCACAGTAAACGGTAAAGTATAAAAAATTGCTTACCTGAAAAGCAAACATGATAAAACATAATAACAATAAAACATTGCAGAATAGAATACAGTAAAAAAGAGCAGAACAATAGAGAGAGAATAGAGAGAGAGAGAACAACAAAACAACAACTATTTTTTTTTATTTTATATTTTTGTATGTGTGTTTTTTTTTTTTACACTTTTTTTTGTAACTGTAACTTTTATAACTGTAACCGGTTCCAGGTTCGGGTCTCTCAAAATGCGATGGCATCTTGGGAGACCCTGTGAAAGTGCGCCTAGTCTGTGCAATGCTGTACCCTACGCTAATACTCAACTAGTGAATGGTAGCATTCAAAACATTCACCAATGCAAAAACCAGGATTGTCAGGACAGGAGGGACAATAATAGCGGGTGTCACTCCTTTATCCGCGCTTGCTGCAGACACAACATCTTTTTTGGGGGGTTCGTTGGGTGGGGGTACTCGGGAGGACATAAAGAAAATGCCTCTCATGCAGCCGACTGCATTTGGTTGGGGATGTGAATGGGGGCTGTACGGGCGCTGCAGAAGTGGTGGGTTCCCAATTAGGGTTGGCGAATGCAGCAGGAAGGGCATTATGGGCACGACGGCCTGTGTTTGTCTTTTTGGTGGCAGCGGGACACTACTTGTGCTTGCCACCTCACCAGCTTGAACTGCACTTATGGGACTCGCCACGTCACCAAGTGTTACTGCAGTGCTGGTTTGACTACGACCGGGTTGTACTAGGCCGCTGGCGCTTGCCAGTTCACCAAAACGCTACCAAAAAAAGTGTTAGCGATCGCAGGGATCAGGCCTGACTCTGCGAATGCTGCAGTTATGCGTTTAGTGTTTTGTAAGTGACAGTGATCGATCGATACTGCACTTGGGTGGGCTGGGCTGGGCCGGGCGGAGGGGCAAAACGCAGGTGCTAGCAGGTATCTGGGCTGATCCCGCTAACACTGCGTTTTTGGGAACCCTAAACTGCTGGGGACGCTAGTATAGATCTGATCGGATCAGATATTGATCCGATCAGATACTATACCACTAAGGGAGGTGTACGGTGCGTGCGTGGGTGTTAGCGGTACTGGCGCTAACCTGACGCTGCCTAGGGCTGGTGCTTGCCAGTTTACCAAAACGCTACCAAAAAAACTGTTAGCGATCGCAGGGATCAGGCCTGACTCTGCAAAAAGCTGCAGTTATGCGTTTAGTGTTTTGTAAGTGACAGTGATCGATCAATACTGCACTTGGGTGGGCTGGGCTGGGCTGGGCCGGGCGGAGGGGCAAAACGCAGGTGCTAGCAGGTATCTGGGCTGATCCCGCTAACACTGCGTTTTTGGGAACCCTAAACTGCTGGGGACACTAGTATAGATCTGATCGGATCAGATATTGATCCGTACAGATACTATACCACTAAGGGAGGTGTATGCTGCATGCGTGGGTGTTAGCGGTACTGGCGCTAATCTGACGCTGCCTAGGGCTGGTGCTTGCCAGTTCACCAAAACGCTACCAAAAAAACTGTTAGCGATCGCAGGGATCAGGCCTGACTCTGCGAATGCTGCAGTTATGCGTTTAGTGTTTTGTAAGTGACAGTGATCGATCGATACTGCACTTGGGTGGGCTGGGCTGGGCCGGGCGGAGGGGCAAAACGCAGGTGCTAGCAGGTATCTGGGCTGATCCCGCTAACACTGCATTTTTGGGAACCCTAAACTGCTGGGGACGCTAGTATAGATCTGATCGGATCAGATATTGATCCGATCAGATACTATACCACTAAGGGAGGTGTACGGTGCGTGCGTGGGTGTTAGCGGTACTGGCGCTAACCTGACGCTGCCGGGGGCTGGTGCTTGCCAGTTCACCAAAACGCTACCAAAAAAACTGTTAGCGATCGCAGGGATCAGGCCTGACTCTGCAAAAAGCTGCAGTTATGCGTTTAGTGTTTTGTAAGTGACAGTGATCGATCAATACTGCACTTGGGTGGGCTGGGCTGGGCCGGGCGGAGGGGCAAAACGCAGGTGCTAGCAGGTATCTGGGCTGATCCCGCTAACACTGCGTTTTTGGGAACCCTAAACTGCTGGGGATGCTAGTATAGATATGATCGGATCAGATATTGATCCGATCAGATACTATACCACTAAGGGAGGTGTACGGTGCGTGCGTGGGTGTTAGCGGTACTGGCGCTAACCTGACGCTGCCGGGGGCTGGTGCTTGCCAGTTCACCAAAACGCTACCAAAAAAACTGTTAGCGATCGCAGGGATCAGGCCTGACTCTGCAAAAAGCTGCAGTTATGCGTTTAGTGTTTTGTAAGTGACAGTGATCGATCGATACTGCACTTGGGTGGGCTGGGCTGGGCCGGGCGGAGGGGCAAAACGCAGGTGCTAGCAGGTATCTGGGCTGATCCCGCTAACACTGCATTTTTGGGAACCCTAAACTCCTGGGGACACTAGTATAGATCTGATCGGATCAGATATTGATCCGTACAGATACTATACCACTAAGGGAGGTGTATGCTGCATGCGTGGGTGTTAGCGGTACTGGCGCTAATCTGACGCTGCCTAGGGCTGGTGCTTGCCAGTTCACCAAAACACTACCAAAAAAACTGTTAGCGATCGCAGGGATCAGGCCTGACTCTGCGAACGCTGCAGTTATGCGTTTAGTGTTTTGTAAGTGACAGTGATAGATCGACACTGCACTTGGGTGGGCTGGGCCGGGCCGGGCGGAGGGGAAAAACGCAGGTGCTAGCAGGTATCTGGGCTGATCCCGCTAACACTGCATTTTTGGGAACCCTAAACTGCTGGGGACGCTAGTATAGATCTGATCGGATCAGATATTGATCCGATCAGATACTATACCACTAAGGGAGGTGTACGGTGCGTGCGTGGGTGTTAGCGGTACTGGCGCTAACCTGACGCTGCCGGGGGCTGGTGCTTGCCAGTTCACCAAAACGCTACCAAAAAAACTGTTAGCGATCGCAGGGATCAGGCCTGACTCTGCAAAAAGCTGCAGTTATGCGTTTAGTGTTTTGTAAGTGACAGTGATCGATCAATACTGCACTTGGGTGGGCTGGGCTGGGCCGGGCGGAGGGGCAAAACGCAGGTGCTAGCAGGTATCTGGGCTGATCCCGCTAACACTGCGTTTTTGGGAACCCTAAACTGCTGGGGATGCTAGTATAGATATGATCGGATCAGATATTGATCCGATCAGATACTATACCACTAAGGGAGGTGTACGGTGCGTGCGTGGGTGTTAGCGGTACTGGCGCTAACCTGACGCTGCCGGGGGCTGGTGCTTGCCAGTTCACCAAAACGCTACCAAAAAAACTGTTAGCGATCGCAGGGATCAGGCCTGACTCTGCAAAAAGCTGCAGTTATGCGTTTAGTGTTTTGTAAGTGACAGTGATCGATCGATACTGCACTTGGGTGGGCTGGGCTGGGCCGGGCGGAGGGGCAAAACGCAGGTGCTAGCAGGTATCTGGGCTGATCCCGCTAACACTGCATTTTTGGGAACCCTAAACTCCTGGGGACACTAGTATAGATCTGATCGGATCAGATATTGATCCGTACAGATACTATACCACTAAGGGAGGTGTATGCTGCATGCGTGGGTGTTAGCGGTACTGGCGCTAATCTGACGCTGCCTAGGGCTGGTGCTTGCCAGTTCACCAAAACACTACCAAAAAAACTGTTAGCGATCGCAGGGATCAGGCCTGACTCTGCGAACGCTGCAGTTATGCGTTTAGTGTTTTGTAAGTGACAGTGATAGATCGACACTGCACTTGGGTGGGCTGGGCCGGGCCGGGCGGAGGGGAAAAACGCAGGTGCTAGCAGGTATCTGGGCTGATCCCGCTAACACTGCGTTTTTGGGAACCCTAAACTGCTGGGGACGCTAGTATAGATCTGATCGGATCAGATATTGATGCGATCAGATACTATACCACTAAGGGAGGCGTATGCTGCGTGCGTGGGTGTTAGCGATACTGGCGCTAATCTGACGCTGTCTGGGGCGACGCATATCACCGCCGGGCGATCAGGGGGCTAAACCTTTATTTGGTAATAAACGGCGGGTGCCCTGACACTATAAAAAATAAACGAACTAACCAGCGTCAACCGTAGCGGTTATACGGTGATCAGTGGTGAAAGGGTTAACTAGGGGGCAATCAAGGGGTTAAAACATTTATAAGATAGTATATGGGGGTCCCTGACGCTATAAAACGCTGACGGCGAACCTAAATATTTACGTCCCTAACTATCGTCACCAGTGACACTAATACAGCGATCAGAAAAATGATCACTTAGCGACACTGGTGACGGGGGGTGATCGGTGATCAAGGGGTTAAAACTTTATTAGGGGGGGTTAGGGGGGTACCCTAGACCTACAGGGGGCTAATACTCACTGCCCTACCACTTCTAACTGTCACAAACTGACACCATGCAGTAATCAGAAAACAAAAAAAATACTGCTTGGTGTCAGTTTGACAGGGAGGGGGAAGGGGTGATTGGGGGGGGGATCGGGGGGCGATCGGGGGGTCGGGGGTGTAAGGTATGCCTGACATGTTCTACTGTGTGTGTGTGTTGGTGCACTCACATGTCTTCTCTCCTCGGCGCCGGAACGGAAACTGCCGAGCCGAGGAGAGATGACATCACATCCTCTGCCTGTGTGAAACTATACACAGGCAGGGGAGGATTCCCATTGGCTGGGAGCGATTGCGAGGGGGGGGGGCCACGATCGGATGGCCTCCCCCTCGCCTCTTAACGCTCCTAGACAAATGCCGACTGGCACCGGCACCGGGGGGGGGGTCCGATTCTGCCTGCCCGTGCCATTCTGCTGACGTATATCAGCGTTAGGCGGTCGGCAAGTGGTTAACTTCTCTACTCTGGTCAAACCCCTGACTGATTTGACCAGAAAGGACAGTAACTCACAGAATTGGTCTCCGGATTCCATTAAAGCCTTTGGATCTCTCAAGGCTGCCCTTGTTTCAGCTCCTGTGTTGGCACATCCTGATTCCACATTACTCTTCATTCTTGAGGTTGATGCATCTGAGAATAGAGTTGGTGCCCTTCTGTCTCAACGTCCTACCTCTGAGAGCGCTATGTATCCTTATGGCTACTATTCCAAGAAATTAATGGTAACAGTGACACCCAATCATCCTGCGAAAAGGAAAAGAAGCAGCGCAAATACTGTTCCAATGCCTGATTGATCCTTTCAATTTCACCATTGGTCTGTGGGTGGTATGCTGATGAGAATGACATCTCGATCTTCAGGATTTCACACAAAGCTCTCCAAAAGCTAGATGTAAACTGAAACGCGCGATCCGACACAATATTAACAGGAAGTCCATGCAATCTCACTATTTCTTTTATAAAGATTTGTGCCGTCTCCAAAGCTGATAGTGTACCCTTCATGGGTACGAAATGTGCCATCTTTGATAAATCGTCCACGACCACAAAGATAGCAGTGTGGCCTTCAGATGGAGGGAGTTCAACAATGAAGTCTATCGAAATCATTTTCCATGGTCTATCCGGATTTGAATGAGGTTTCATCAGACCCCAAGATTTAGTCCTGCTAGTCTTGTTTCTGATACATGTAAGGTAGGTCTCAACATACTTCTTGCAATCTTCCTTTAGGCAGGGTCACCAAAGGGTACTTTGCAGGAGTTCAGAAGTTTTGTAAGTTCCAAAACATCCTGCAAGGGCCTGGTCATGGCAAGTTTTCTGGCACAAAAATTTTACCCTCATGCCATAACAGTCTGTCCTCTACTTGAAGCTTCATCCCAGAAGGTGGCAAGATTCCAATAAATGCTTGCTTGACAATAGGTCTCCCTGCATCAGAAGAAAGTTCCCAGAAGATAGGATTGTATCTAGTGGAGCAGGTTCTTCTGAATCACCGAACATGTTGGAAAGAGCATCCGATTTTGTGTTTTGACCCTGGCCTGTAAGTTATATGAAAATAAAATCTTGAGAAAAATAATGCCCACCTGGCCTGCCGTGGTTTCAGGCGTCTTGCAGCTCGCAAATATTCCAGATTCTTGTGTTCAGTGTATATTAAGGTCGGGTGAGCTGCCCCTTCCAACAGGTATCTCCATTCTTCAAGAGCGGCTTTAATCGCCAAGAGTTCACAGTCTCCAACATCATAGTTCTTTTCTGCAGGGGACAGCTTGCGGAAGAAGAAAGCAACGGGGTGAAGTAAGGCCTTGGCCCCTTGACGTTGGGACAGAACCACCCTTATAGCTGTTTCTAAAGCATCTACTTCCAGGACGTACAGTAGAGCAAGGTCTGGGTGCTGGAGTATAGGTGCAGCAGTAAAGAGTCCTTTCAAAAATTCAAATGCAGACTATGCCTCAGATGTCCAATGGAACCGCTGGCATTGTCTTGTTCATTGAGTAATAGGGAAAATTATTGCACAGAATCCCTTGATAAACCTTCTATAAAAATGTGCAAATCCTACAAACCGCTGTACACCTTTCTTGTCTGTGGGAGCCAGCCATTCCAAAATGGCAGAGACCTTCTGGGGGTCAATTTTTATGCCTTCTGTGGAAAGGATTAGACCCAGGAACTGGATACTCTGGCGCTTAAACTTGCATTTTTCGGGTTTTGCGTATAGGCCATGCTGTCTGAGTCGGGCCAAAACATTTCTGACATGTCCCCAATGGGCTTCCAAGGTAGCAGAAAATATCAGAATATCATCTAGGTATATGATGACGAATAAGTCTAGGTAGTCACAAAAAATGTCATTGATAAAGTGCTGAAATGTTGCTGGGGCGTTGCAAAGTCCGAAGGGCATTACTAAGCACTCAAAGTGCCCAAATAGGCTGCGAAATGCAGTCTTCTATTCGCCACCCTCACGAATATGCACCAAATTGTATGCCCCACGTAGGTCTAATTTCATGAAAATGATGGCAGAACGGAGTCTCTGAAAAAGCTCTGGCACCAAGGGTAGGGGATAGCGGTTCTTGATCATGATTTTGTTCAGATCACGGTAGTCCACACAAGGATGAAGGGAATGGTCCTTTTCTGCAAAGAAAATCCCCACTCCAGCTGGGGTTGTGGAGGGACGAATAAAACCTTTTCTCAGGCTGTCATCAATATATTCTTTTAGCGTTGCAAGTTCAAGTTCTGTTAAAGGGAAGATTCGCCCGAATGGTATTTCGGCCCCTGGAAGAAGCACGATCATGCTGTTGTATGGTCTGTGGGGAGAAAGAGTCTCTGCTTCTTTCTTACTAAACACATCCAAGAAGTCAAGGTAAGGTGCAGGAACATGCTTTAGCATCAGAGTCCAAACACTGCAATGAAGACAGGTGAGTTTGTGGCTTGGAAAGGCAGTGTTGCTGACAATAGGGTGATAAGAACTTGATTCCTCCCGTACCCCAATTAATGCAGGGATTGTGCGTCTGTAGCAATTGCATACCCAATGTGACAGGGAACAAGGGTGAAGCTATAGTGTCCAGACGTAACAGTTCTTTGTGCGCACTGGATATGATAGCAGGTAACGGAACAGTCTCTTGAATGACAGGCCCAGACTTAATGCGTGACCCATCAGCCAGGTGAACTGAAAGTCCATGGGATCTTGGCTGCAGAGGGACCTTGTGTTGCATGGCAAATGCCAAGTCAATGAAGCAGCTGCAGGCTCCAGAATCAATGATAGCAGGTGCTTGGATAACCCCTTCCGGAAGTTGCAATATGATCTGCATAGTCACATAAAAAGAATTGTGATACAGCAATAACTGGTTGGCAGGAAAAAGGGTCAGGCACTTCCGAATCTTGGATGGGCAGGTCCTCACATAATGGCCATTCTCCCCACAGTATAGACACAGGTTGTTCTGTCAATGATGCTGGCGTTCCTCTGGAGAGAGCAAAGGACGAAGCGTGCCGAGATGCATTGGTTCTGGAGAGTCAGGATCAGGTGTGCCTGCGGGTGGTGGTGCCGGACTTGTAGGACTGTAAACTCGTGGTATCATCCATACAGGCCGGAACCGCCCAGCAGACCTCTCTGTTTCTGCATTCTCTCAGACGTCTATCAATCTGGATCACTAGGTTTATCAAGGTTTCAAGAGAACCTCGAACTCCCACATGGACCAACTCATCCTTTAGTGGTTCAGATAAGCCCAACCGGAATTGGTAACGAAGGGCGGCATCATTCCAGTTGGTATCTGCGCTCCAGCATCTAAAGTCTGTTACATAGTCCTCAGTCGCTCTTCGGCCTTTCTGGAGTGCATGGAGTTCTCTTGGGGCCCTCATATATTCGAAGAATAAAGTCAGATTTAATAGGCACGAGTTCAAGTAAACGATGGGCCCAGAACTGGGGTTCAGCTTGCAGAAGAGAAATTACATATCCCACCTTGGTAGCTTCAAGTGAAAAAGTTTGGGGCTGTAATGCAAAGTACAGTTTGCGGCATTATGGAAAGCTCTGAACTTGCTGTGGTCACCCGAGAACCTTTCTGGAGTCAGTACTTGAGATTCCAGTGGTAGCATCACTACAGTAGGTAAAGTGGAAGATTCCCCAGATGCAGACGAGGCAGAAGCTGATGTGGGTGAAGATAATCTTTGGACACGCTCCCCTAGCTGGTTGTAACCCTCCGGCAGGCTCTGGACTGCTTGTGTGAGTGCTCTAAGATGATGACACAGATCGTCTGTAGGAGAGGATCCTCATTCAGGCTCAGACATGGCTGCCTTGTGCTATCACGTACCTGGTAGCAGAGCCTGATAGGATGAGGTAGGCCTCTCTTACACCCCTGACTTGGGACCCCTGATAGTGTAGACAGGAGGCTCAGGAGTGCCTGGAAGTCTTGCTAACAGCAGGGCAGGTGTCCTCGCTGGGCAGGAGAAGTCATCAGATGGCTTCAGTAAGTAGGCAGGCAGCTGGTGCTGGTGACAGAAAGCAGGGTCAGGCAGGCCGGGTCATACACAGATGGGAAGAATTGGGTACAGGTCACAGACAGGAACATGGTCAGAAGGCAAGCCAGTTCTGGAACCGATCAGTAGAACTGGAGCCAAAGGAGCAGACAGAAGCGTGGTCAGTGGACCAGCCGAGGTCGATTTAGGTGGAGTTCAGAGAATGGTCAAGACAAGCCGGGTTGAAGCAGGATACAGGTTCACAGGATAACAGATACACAGGAGGCTGAAGACAAGGCAGCATTGATTCTGAGCATTGGCTGGGTTTAAATAGTCTGTTTGGCACCAGCATCTGTCACAGGTGTACGCAAGCGCTGGCGCACACAGGGATGTACGACGGCTCATGTGTTATTAACCAGTGCCCAATTCTTACGAGCATGAAAGGGAATCAGTTTTAGCTTGAGCCCAGGAGTTCTTCCAGCAGATCTATTCTGTTTGTTGGCATGTGTATCCTGACAGGTACATGGGTACAGGCTATACGCTAGCCTTTCTGAATTAAGTATCGTATTTGTGGGGCCTGAACATCCTGGCTAGAGCACCGGATCACAGTTCGTGGACTTTTATATTGGCAGTGGAGCTGGGGGTAAGAATTTGTTTCTCTTTTGTATATATAGTCTACACTGAATGCAGAGTGTGTATGTATGTATATATATATGTGCGTGTATGTGTGTATATAGTGTGTGTGTATATATATATATATATATATATATATATATATATAATATATACAGTATACACACACATATATATATATATACAGTATATATATATATATATATATATATGAAATATACTGCCAGGACTAAGTGTGCTTTCGCACTGAGCTGTTGGGGGCGTTGGCGGTAAAGCACTGCTATTTTTAGCGGCGCTTTACCTTCGTTTTAGCGGCACTATTCGGCCACTAGCAGGGCGCTTTTAACCCCCACTAACGGCCGCTGCAGCAGTCCTTTGCCGGCGGTCCGGCGGCTCTGCCCATTGATTTCAATCGGCAGGGGCACTTTAGGAGCGGTGTATACACCGCTCCTACAGCACTGCAAAGATGCTGCTTGCAGGACTTTTTTTTACCGTCCTGCAAGTGCACCACTCCAGTGTGGAAGCATTCAGGCTTTCACACTGGAATGAGATGAGAGGCTCTTTACAGACGCAATGCAGGTGCTTTTTTTAGCGCCTCAGTGTGAAAGCAGCCTTAATAACCTCCCTAACTTAGCTCAATCTCTCTCTCTCCTTCCATGCCAACATTACACATGGCTGCTGTTGGAAGCAGCCTTATATAGTGTGGGGCATGGACTTAACCTCCCTGGTGGTATGATTATTTCAAATTTTAGGTGCTGAAAGCGGTACAATTATTTTGCACAGAAATTTGGCGTTTTATATTATAGGCCTGTAATTTTAATGCCGCATACACACGAGCGGACTTTACGGTAGACTTTGCCCGTGGGATCCAGCGGACTTTGTTTTCTCAAAAGTTGGACGGACTTAGATTTGAAACATGTTTTAAATCAATCCGTCGAAATTGAGTCCGGTCGAAAAGTCCGCTCGTCTGTATGCTAGTTCGACGGAAAAAAAGCTACGCTAGGGCAGCTATTGGCTACTGGCTACTGGCTATGAACTTCCTTGTTTTAGTCCAGTCGTACGTCATCACGAACGAATTCGACGGACTTTGGTGGATTGTGTGTAGGCAAGTCCGTTCATTCAGAAAGTCCGTTGTAAAGTCTGTCGAAAAGTCCGCTGAGCAAAGTCTGCCGTAAAGTCCGCTCGTGTGTACGCGGCATTAGGAATAATTCACTTAAATCTGTCCAAACAAGAGTCTAGTAGACATCCCGGGTATCATAAAGTCTGAAAAATGAAATAAAAAATTATAATATAATAAACTATAAATAATTAAACCAAATAATAATATCATAATAATAAAAATTATTCAATAATGTAATCAAATCAAAAACACTGAAATTTGCTCAGTTGCAGAATTGTCGCTTTCGTTACTTTTAGTGTTTAGTGACGGATTTCCCCAAAAATCACTATCACTCAATTCTGCAAGTAATTCTAATTTATTATCGCTGTTTTCTAGCTGGTCTAAAACCACTTTTGATGTAAAGTGACAGTTTTGGTTGCTATGGACAATCTCCGGTTTCCAGGCAGAAAGAACAGTTTTTATAATATAAAACTACATGCAGGACACTGGGCAGACCACTAGGGACAAAGGGGATGTGTAATTATTTGATACAGTACTGTAATCTGTAAGATTACAGTATACTGTATCTGTACTGTGTGTTTCACTTTTTGAATTTGCGGCCGAACTCCGTCCCTGTGCAATGGAATGCTCGCAGGGAACGGAGCTCGCCGATCACAGCGGGGAGACATCGCAGGATCCAGGGGACAAGGTAAGTATCCTCTACATGGATCCTGCGATGCAATCCCGAGTCTGGCTCAGGAATACCGCTTTTGGTATTGAAAATCCACCCCAAGCCAGACTCGGGAATACCGCCAGGGGGGTTAATCCCCCTGAGCCATGATTGGCCAAAGGCACCCTCACAGCAGATCGCGCTGTGATTGACCAAAGAATGCAGGTCAGGTGCATTCGCCACATATGTTCGGTTTGTTTGCGAGCAAGCGAACACCCGTTGGTCGAGTCAAACTACAGTTCGACTTGACCCGCGGGCTCATCCCTAGTTACAACTTGATAAATTATTTATCCAAGTCTGCCTCCTTAATCCCTGATAAATTTTGCGATTGTTGGATCCTATTCATTAGGTCCTCCCATGCTTTCCCACAGAATCATGCTATTGTGATGGATTTAGTACAATTGTCCACATCAAAAGAAAAGCAAAATGTACAGTCTTTAGTCCACAATGTTCTAAAACAAAATAATATAAATGGATAAGCCCCCCAAAAAAACTCAATATCGAACAGTGGAATAATGTCACCTTTCCACAATAGGTATATGGTCTGGTACAACACCTTAGGAATTGGGTTTCATATTTCAAGCACCACATCCCTGGAATATATTCATAGAACAAGGACATTTTTATGGGATTTTTATCTGTACCAAACAGTAAACCAGAATTTAACTGATAATAAAAAACTTTTTTACATTTTATTGGTACATCATTAAAATCCAAGTGTTAACACATAACAACTGTCATTTTCATGATCGAAAGATGGTGTATTCGCATAATGAGTGGTAGCCTATTACACATTCCCAACATGCTTTGCCATTCAAGGCTTCTTCGGCGGATTAGCGAACGGCTACTGCTCTACATACTACATAAAAAAAAAAAAATATATATATATATATATATATATATATATATATATATATATTCAATCAACAATATGGTACAGTATACATAACATATATTCATTGTACAATTCTTTTACACATAAACTATCTAGATTATTATTCACCCTGTCCAGCCATCCTATGCTTACCCAATCTGCCCCTAAAAAAAAAAAAAAATACCTCCCAGTCAGTCAGAATAATAAAATCCTATTTTAGACAACACAAACAAGTAAGAAGTATTATAAATACATTTGGCCTCTTTTATCAGCAGATCCCACTGTTAGTAAATTTATTAACCACTAGGCGTCCCTCCAATTGCCGGGAGGGCGTCCCTGGATGTCCTCCTGTTTACTTCCGCGTTGCGCGCTCCCGCGGGCGCGTATCGGGGATGTTTTGTACTGGCCGTGTCCCTTGGACACAACCAGTCACAGATCGCTGAAAACAGCCAATCATAGCGGCCGTTTTCAGCGCGATCGGTGGTGCCAATGAGAGACTATCTCATATGTAAACATATGAGATCATCTCTCATCGCCAGCTCTGTGTGAGGAGGGAGAGCGAACCGCTGCGGCGGTAAGTGAAACGAAAAAAAAAAAACGAAAAAAAAAGTGTCCCCACTGCCATCTGTCTCTGCCATCATGTCCCTGCTGTCATGTCCCTGCCATCTGTCCCTGCTGTCATGTCCCTGCCATCTGTCCCTGCTGTCATGTCCTTGCCATCTGTCCCTGCTGTCATGTCCCTGCCATCTGTCCCCACTGCCATCTGTCCCCACTGCCATTGTCCCCAGTGCCACGTATAATTGCCATCTGTCATCAGTGCCACCTGTCAGTGTCACGTGCCATCTGTCATCAGTGTCACGTGTCATCAGTGCCACGTATCAGTGCCATCAGTCATCAGTGTCATCAGTGCCACGTATCAGTGCCATCTGTCATCAGTGTCATCAGTGCCACTTATTAGTGCCATCTGTCATCAGTGCCACGTATTAGTGCCATCTGTCATCAGTGCCACGTATTAGTGCCATCTTTCATCGATGCCACGTGTCATCAGTGCCATGTATTATTGCCATCTGTCATCAGTGCCATCTGTCATCAGCGCCATGTGTCATCAGTGCCACATATTAGTGCCATCTTTCATCAGTGTCACGTGTCATCAGTGCCACGTATTAGTGCCATCTGTCATCAATGCCACGTATTAGTGCCATCTGTCATCAGTGCCATGTATTAGTGGCATCTGTCATCAGTGCCACATCAGTGTCAGTACCACGTATCAGTGCCATCTGTCATCAGTGCCACATCACTGCCACATCAGTGCCATGTATCAGTGCCACATCAGTGCCATGTATTAGTGCCATCTGTCATCAGTGCCATCTGTCATCAGCGCCACGTGTCATCAGTGCCACATATTAGTGCCATCTGTCATCAGTGTCAGTACCATGTATCAGTGCCATCTGTCATCAGTGCCACATCACTGCCACGTATACGTTTCATGTCTGGCCAATGGAACCCAGTGTTTATGCTGACGTAAAAAAAAAAAAAAGAATAGCTTTATTTACTTCCTGTTCTCTTCCTGGTTTTTGTGGAGTGTGTGTAGAGTGTGTAGGGAGGAGTGTAGGATAATGTACCATTCATGTCTTTGGTTATGGCAGCAGTAGTTTTTTTTTTAACCACTTGCCGACCGCCTCACGCCTATATACGTGAGCAGAATGGCACGGGCAGGCAAAATCACGTACCTGGTACGTGATTGCCTTCCCGCGGGCGGGGGGACCAATCGGACCCCCCCCCCCCGGTACCAGCGGCGGTCAGCATTTGTCTGGCAGCGATTAAAGATGAGGGGGAGGCCATCCGATCGTGGCCCCCCCCCTCGCGATCGCTCCCAGCCAATGAGAAAATTGCCCTGCCTCTGTATAGTACACAGAGGCAGAGGATGTGATGTCATCTCTCCTCGGCTCGGGAGTTTCCGTTCCAGCGCCGAGGAGAGAAGACATGTGAGTGAGTGCACAACACTACACAACACAGTAGAATATGCCAGGCACACTAAACACTCCGATCCCCCCCGATCGCCCCCCGATCCCCCCCCAATCACCCCCCCGTCACAAACTGACACCAAGCAGGTTTTTTTTTTTTTCCTGATTACTGCATAGTGTCAGTTTGTGACAGTTAGAAGTGGTAGGGCAGTGAGTGTTAGCCCCCTGTAGGTCTAGGGTACCCCCCTAACCCCCCCTAATAAAGTTTTAACCCCTTGATCACCCCCCCGTCACCAGTGTCGCTAAGCGATCATTTTTCTGATCGCTGTATTAGTGTCGCTGGTGACGCTAGTTAGTGAGGTAAATATTTAGGTTCGCCGTCAGCGTTTTATAGCGTCAGGGACCCCCATATACTACCTAATAAATGTTTTAACCCCTTGATTGCCCCCTAGTTAACCCTTTCACCACTGATCACCGTATAAGTGTTACGGGTGACGCTGGTTAGTTCGTTTATTTTTTATAGTGTCAGGGCACCCGCCGTTTATTACCGAATAAAGGTTTAGCCCCCTGATCGCCCGGCGGTGATATGCGTCGCCCCAGGCAGCGTCAGATTAGCGCCAGTACCGCTAACACCCACGCACGCAGCATACGCCTCCCTTAGTGGTATAGTATCTGAACGCATCAATATCTGATCCAGTCAGATCTATACTAGCGTCCCCAGCAGTTTAGGGTTCCCAAAAACGCGGTGTTAGCGGGATCAGCCCAGATACCTGCTAGCACCTGCGTTTTGCCCCTCCGCCCGGCCCAGCCCAGCCCACCCAAGTGCAGTATTGATCGATCACTGTCACTTACAAAACACTAAACGCATAACTGCAGCGTTCGCAGAGTCAGGCCTGATCCCTGCGATTGCTAACAGTTTTTTTGGTAGCGTTTTGGTGAACTGGCAAGCACCAGCCCCCGGCAGCGTCAGGTTAGCGCCAGTACCGCTAACACCCACGCACGCACCGTACACCTCCCTTAGTGGTATAGTATCTGATCGGATCAATATCTGATCCGATCAGATCTATACTGGTGTCCCCAGCAGTTTAGGGTTCCCAAAAACGCAGTGTTAGCGAGATCAGCCCAGATACCTGCTAGCACCTGCATTTTGCCCCTCTGCCCGGCCCAGCCCAGCCCACCCAAGTGCAGTATCGATCGATCACTGTCACTTACAAAACACTAAACGCATAACTGCAGCGTTCGCAGAGTCAGGCCTGATCCCTGCGATCGCTAACAGTTTTTTTGGTAGCGTTTTGGTGAACTGGCAAGCGCCAGCGGCCTAGTACACCCCGGTCGTAGTCAAACCAGCACTGCAGTAACACTTGGTGACGTAGCGAGTCCCATAAGTGCAGTTCAAGCTGGTAAGGTGGCAAGCACAAGTAGTGTCCCGCTGCCACCAAAAAGACAAACACAGGCCCGTCGTGCCCATAGTGCTCTTCCTGCTGCATTCGCCAATCCTAATTGGGAACCCACCGCTTCTGCAGCGCCCGTACTTCCCCCATTCACATCCCCAACCAAATGCAGTCGGTTGCATGAGAGGCATTTTTATGTCCTCCCGAGTACCCCTACCCAACAAACCCCCCAAAAAAGATGTCGTGTCTGCAGCAAGCGCGGATATAGGCGTGACACCCGCTATTATTGTCCCTCCAGTCCTGACAATCCTGGTCTTTGCATTGGTGAATGTTTTGAACGCTACCATTCACTAGTTGAGTATTAGTGTAGGTACAGCATTGCACAGACTAGGACACACTTTCACAGGATCTCCCAAGATGCCATCACATTTTGAGAGACCCGAACCTGGAACCGGTTACCGTTATAAAAGTTACAAGTTTGCAAAAAAAACACAAACAAAAATAAAAAAAAAATAGTTGTCGTTTTATTGTTCTCTCTCTCTCTATTCTCTCTCTATTGTTCTGCTCTTTTTTACTGTGTTCTATTCTGCAATGTTTTATTGTTATTATGTTTTATCATGTTTGCTTTTCAGGTATGCAATTTTTTATACTTTACTGTTTACTATGCTCTATATAAATAAATAAATAATTTACACATAGACTCCTGCAAATCAGGAGATTATTAGTCGCATCATTGCGACAGGACGCTAGTTTTCTGTCCAGCTTCCAATTCACATACCTTATCACGTTTTTTGAAAGCTGAAATCATCGTGTATATACCCATACACATATATATAAAGAATTGCTTTTTATTATTATTTTTATTTTTTACCTTTATGTCGTTTAATTCTTTACATATATTTATGCACCATACACACATATTTAGTCTTTTTTTGTAGACACCGATAGTGGTGTTGGATGCACATCTTTTTACCACATGCATATAGACCTAATTCTCACTTTATACACCATTTACATTATATCGCAGCCACCAGTTCACATAGTTTGCCCATACTTGCGCCTATCCGTATGATAATTTATACGTTTGAACGTCAAATTCCAGCACCCATCTCATTCTTGTGATTTTGGAAAATAACAAATATGTTTTGAAACTTGAAAATAATTTTTTATCATTTATATATGTTGACATTTGTCAACATGAACACATTTCATTTATATATTCATGTCTTCATTAGTTATTCCACTATAGGACGCACATCCAATCACATCTATGCCAAAAAGATCCCACACAGACTAACGATCAGCTGTTCAGAATCAGATAATCAATATGTAGTCATGTGGTAGAAAAATTATGTGTATATAAGTGGTGATCACTTTCGTACAAACCAGCTATGAGTAAGCGCTCTATGGGAGCGTGAAACGCGTTAGCGGTTATGCTGCATTATCCCAACAAAGCCATGTACGGATTTTAATCATGTTATTACTTTTTCAATAAAGAGGATTTTATTTTTCACTTTTCCAATCTGGAGTGCGGCTGTCCAGATTTTTCCATCACACACATATCTTTTCAGTATGGTCAGTCGGGTTTGCTATGAACAACAACTCCGCCTCCCCTGATTCCTGCAGGATAGAAAGCGCCTTGGTCTTGGTCTTAATGGAGGAGATTGTTTTTATAACTGGCCTCTGAGAAAAGCTTTAAGCGCGTCCCAGCAATTACCTGAGGACGCTGTATTTTTATTGATGGCAATAAAGTCTGCAAGAGTGGATGATCCTGGGTCTGGTGTGGGGAACAAGGATAGCCAGAATGGACTTATTTTCCAGTGATTCCGTTTACTAGGGCCTGCCGTATTTACCTTAACCCAATATGGTGAGTGGTCAGAGACCGTCCTCGGTTCATACTGGGTATCAGCTATAAATGGTAACATCTCCACATTACAAAGACCAAGGTCAATCCTGGAGAGGCCTCTGTGCGATGCCGAATGGCAAGAATATGCTTTAGTTTGGGGATTTCTTAATCGCCAAACATCATGCAGCCCCATCGCCATCAGTAGATGGGCAAATGGTGTCAGGCCGCCCGTCCTAAATCTATCAGGGTGGGCCATTGAAAATTTGTCCAACTGGGGGTTTAGATAATTATTAAAGTCTCCCACCACAAGAGCTGGAACATTAGGGTGACGAGCCATGAAACCTGCAAAAATATTTAGAACTTCTGCAGAAAATGGGGGGGGTATGTATACATTTGCCAATATACACTCCAAGCCCTCCACATTACATCTAAGAAAAATATATCTCCCCTTATCATCTATTACTGAATGCGCACATGTAAAGGGTGTCCCCTGGGGGATCAAAATACTTACACCTGTAGAGAATGAAGAATATGCAGAGTGAAATTGCCGGCTGAACAAACGGTCCGAAAATTGCATAGATTGATCCGTGTGCATATGCGTTTCTTGTAAACAAAGTATTGAGGACCATAGGCGTTTAGCTACATGTGACACAGCCAGCCTTTTCACTCTGCTACTCAGTCAACGCACATTCCAACTAAGCACTACATGGGATCTAGCCATGTCTTATCATCAAAGCATATATTTGACTACCAAATGGAATTCTGAAAGGTGCGCATACCTCCCTTACACAACTTACATGCATGCTATGTCAGTGGAGACGTATATGGTAAAAAGGCAAAAAGGTTTTCCTATGAGTGCGTTGCAGTTCAAACCCCATTGCGGGATTGCCATTAGGTAAAGGGAATATCCCCCTGGAGGTCTGTAAAGCGTTCCGGTCCACGAGAAGAGGCATCAAACAGGCCAACAGGACCTCAACAAAAAAACCTTGTAAAGAATAAACTTGTCCTCCTGGAACAAAGAAGGTGTCCTGAGTGTGGGGAGACGTGGCACCCCGATGTTGATGCTATTTGTGGGCCTAAAAGGTGCACCAGGCAAGAGGGGGATCGTGATTGCATCAGGTTTCATCATGTAGGGCATCCGCCTTGCCAAGAATGTGCTATCGGTAGGAAATGATATACAGTGTCAAAGTTTGTGTTTCGCATACCTTGAGTGTATATGTCTCATTCAGCCATTCTGCGATTTGCCGCTTCCTCCCTGATGGAGCGTTCCTCTCTGTCTAGCCATTGTGACACCAATTTTGGTTTGTAAAAGAAATGGCCCTGGTCTCTGGCCACCACGTGGAGACGGGAGGGATACAGCATAGAGTACTGTACATTGAGGGCCCTCAAACGTTTCTTGACGTCATTAAATTTCGCTCTCTGCTTTTGCACTTCTGCGGAAAAATCCAGAAATAGTGAAAATTTTAGAATTAGCCATTTTTAGAGCGTCTGCTAGATTCCTGGCTTTGGAAAGTATGACGTCTCTGTCCTTGTTGTTAAGGAGCTTGAACAGGAACGTACGGGGCAGATTGCCCAGTGGTAAAGGTCTCATGGGCACCCTATGGGCTCTTTCAACGCAGAACATGGGGAGAACGCTTCCTTCCCATAAGTCTGGAGAAGCCACTGTTCAATAGATTAAACTGGGTTTTTCCCCTTCAGTCTTTTCAGGAATGCCGATCGCTCTAACATTGTTTCTTCTCATTCTGTTTTCCATGTCGTCAATGCGAGCCGCCTGTCTGTCAACCGCCATCGTATTGTAGTGGACCTCTCGTTGCATAGGGGCCCAGTCATCCTCCAGTGTGTCTTCCAAGGCTGTAGTACGATCTCTCAACTTTTGCATGTCTTGTCTAACAAAAGAAAGTTCCGCCTTAACCCCCTTAGTATCTGAAGTCGAAGCTGCTATAGAAGTAGAGTACTGCAGCCATAATGTCTCTAAGAGTGGGTTCTGGGCTGTTCCGGTCAGGGGCATGAGCTGACGGTGTACCTGACATGCAGACTGGGGTACTCACACTGTCCCATGGAAGACAAGGCGTAGCAGGGTCCTCCAGCGGTATGGTGTCATTTGTTTCATTATGGTTGTCAACCAGCCCAGGATGGGTGGATGCATGCTGAGGGGAGTCCCTGGGAGCCATCTTAGCAATAAGCTTCATAGCTGCAGCCTTGTAGGTATCCTTTGCACGAGGTGGCCCACCGCCATCTTGGCCAGCTTGGTCCGGAGGGGAGCGGGACGCCGATCCCCACCGTGACATAGTGCCTGATGGAATTGAAGGTGTCTCCATGTAGCCGGTGACTGTGGCTATCCGTGCCGGTATTCGGTGCTGCGGAAGGAGCGGTATTTTGTACCTTTTTCAGGATTTTTTCGCGGATGTATGGTGGAGCCGCGTTTCCCTGCTGCCTGTTACATCAGCCGCCAAGCCACGCCCCCCATGGTAGCAGTAGTTACTGCTGCTGCTGCAGTCATAATAAAAAAGAAGAAAGCCAGGCTGAGGAGGAGAATGATGATGCTGTCAACCAGAACATACTGGGTACACCCTGTAATTGCAAATAGGGAGGAGAGAGGACAGTTCAAGCTGATCTACAATGATCTACGTCAACATAATGAAAAATGTTTCAACTACACTTGTATGTCAGTTGACAGGTGAGCAATTATACTTTTTCTCCCCATTCCTCCAGACCTGCCTTTATGCTACACCCCCCCTCCATCCCTCACCCTACATCACTCCCCCCTCCATCCCTAACCTTCACCGTAACCAGTATCCAAACAACCCTCCCACCCCAATATCCCTTATCCCGCTATCCCTCCCCCCACTATACGTCACCCATCTATCCCTCACCCCCACTTTCCCTTACCCACTCCATCCCTCACCCTCCATAACCCAATACATCCCTCTGCTCTGTATCCAACCTCCCTCCCTCTCCCCACTTCTCCCCCTTATCCTAATTTTCCCCCCTTTCACCTCACTTCCTTATCTGATACCTCCTCCCTTCCTTTATCTATGTAATCTTACCTCTGCTCTGTATATATTTAAATTTCAGTTTCGACGAATTGCTTCAACTGATCTATAGCAGTGTGGAGCATCAGAACACCACTTTCCGAAATAGTGTGGAGCCAGCTGAATGATTACTTGTCACCTTAAGGTAACATATTTAATAAAAAGGCAGATAGCCAGCAAATGCGTATGGCTTTTTTTATTTGTCGTGGCAGCTGATCCACTCTTGGCCTCACGTATTTGATGTAGGTGTTGCTTACACTATGCCACCTTGTCTTTACTTAGAGCAAAAGCCGAAAAAAGTAAGCACACAATTAATTATCCTTCTCCTTACTTACAGGTACCTGGCTAACGGCAATTCTTTCGCCAGTTTACAATACAAATTCAAGTTGGGCAAATCGACCGTGAGTTCTATTGTGCATACAACCTGTGCAGCTATCTGGCTAGTTTTAAAGGACTTGGTGATGAAGAAGCCGACTAGGGAAGACTGGGCTAAAATTGCCAAAGTTTTTTGGGAGCGGTGCAATTTCCCAAATTGTGTGGGTGCAATAGATGGAAAGCACATCAGAATAATCAGCCCAATTCGTAGTGGCTCAAAGTATTTTAACTATAAAAAATTTTTTTCATTTGTCCTAATGGCAGTGGCTGATGCCAATTATTCCTTTACCTATGTGGATATAGGATCATATGAAAGTAGTTCTGACTCCAGTATCTTCTTGCATTCTTCTTTTGGCAAGATGCTTCGAGAAAACTCACTGAACCTTCCTGATAATCTCCCACTTCCTGGAACAAATCAACCTCTGGAGCCTTATGTCTTTGTTGGGGATGAGGCATTCCCTATTTCTGAGCGCCTTCCATGGCCTTCTATGGCCATATGCAAACAGGGGACTGTCCACTTCAAAGAGGGTATTCGATTACAGACTGTCAAGGGCAAGACGTGTAGTGGAGTGTGCTTTTTGCATACTTGCCAATAAGTGGCGTTTCCTGCACTCACCTATCAGCCTTAGTATGGAGCATGCCAATGGTGCAGTGCAAGCAGCATGTGCATTGCACAATTTTGTTCGTGCTAGAGATGGGTACCTATTTGAGGACTCTTTGATGCATGACCTCGAAGATCCAACATGGATCAGAAACCGTGGCAACTACAGTGGGAAAATGTGCGCCAGGACTTCACAGAGTACTTTATGTCAGCAAATGGGCAGCTATCGTGGCAGCTCGATGCAATAGGTTAAAATGCTGTACTCTGCTTCACATATTTGCATGGTGTCAATTTTCATTGTTAAAAATAAAAAATTGAATTTGAGTGTGTTGTGTACATATCGATCTTCCCATACCATATCCCCACTACAGATAACCTTAACCCTTTCCGTAAAATGTAGCCTAACCCTGACGTCTCCAATCAGTGCATCAATATACAAATACACATCGATAAGCAATATACTTACAATTGGGTTTATAGGTTCCAGGAGGTAAGCTGTACCGGTCATGGTACATGAGATGGATGATTTGCGCCATAGTAAGCAATATAAGCAATGCAGACAGATATCACACCATAGTTGTCTTCCCCCCAAAAAAAAATATTTTTTTAAATTATAATCTTCATGTAATTACGTACTTTTTGAAACATTTTTGGGAAACAATCAAACTTCAAACATTGTAAAGAACCACATAATGAGGAGATAATACTCTGTCTCCTTCTTCCCTTTCTCTCACCCTTCATGCTTTCTCCCCCTCACTCGATCTCTTCCTTCAAGTCAAACTTAGTATGACCCTCTACTTTTCTCAGACCCTCTCACTTCCTCTAACCCTCTCATTTTCTCTGACCCTCTCACTTCCTCTGACCCTCTCACTTCCTCAGACCCTCTCACTTCCTCAGACCCTCTAACATCCTCAGACCCTCTCACTTCCTCTGACCCTCTCACTTCCTCTGACCCTCTCACTTCCTCTGACCTTCTCACTTCCTCTGACCCTCTCACTTCCTCTGACCCTCTCACTTCCTCTGACCCTCTCACTTCCTCTGACCCTCTCACTTCCTCTGACCCTCTCACTTCCTCAGACCCTCCAACTTTCTCAGTTTCTATAGTCTTTATGGACATATTGGACATTTTCACTTTTCTTGTCCAAAAAGAACCAACTAAACCTCCACCTCACTCTCGTACTCTCTCTCTTCCTCCTACTTTTGTACATGTATCCCACTGCATAATCCACGTGGACCTGAAAAGTTGGTATGGACCAAAAAAGTTTTACATAATGTAAACAAATGCAATATGGTTAACAACATGAAAGAGGCTGTGCCGTTTAACAGGTAGGCATCTATCAATTCAAAATAATAGTAACACTGTTTCTCAGGCGTTGCTAGCCTCAAAGGTACAGGCGGGATATCACTCTATATGGTGGTTCACTCGGGGCGGGCCCATATTGCATAATTGCACCACAGCCCTTTACATTTTGGTCAGAGGTGGGATACATGACCTTACATTGATGGTCAGTGGGATTGGTTGTCAGTGGGATAAATGAGCTTACATTGGTGGTCAGTGGGATTGCTGGTCAGTAGGATGCATGCCCTTACATTTTGGTCAGAGGTGGGATACAAACCCTGACATTGGAGGTCAGGGGTGGGATGCAAATCCACTAAAAAATACAAAACATAACGTAAACAAATCCAATATGGATTAACAACATGAAAGTGCCAGTGCCATTCAACAGGTAGGCATATATCAATTCAAAAAAGTAGTAACACTCTGTTTCTCAGGTGTTGCTATCCTCAAAGGTAGAGGCAGGGATATCACTCTATCCGGTGGTTCACTCAGGGTGGGCCCATATTGCATAATCGCACCACAACCCTTTACATTTTGGTCAGAGGTGGGTTACATGACCTGACATTGGTGGTCAGTGGGCTTGGTTCTAGGTGGGATAAATGCACTTACATTGGTGGTCATTGGAATTGCTGATCAGTAGGATGCATGCCTTTACATTTTGGTCAGAGGTGGGATACATGGCCTGACATTGGTGGTCAGTGGGATTGGTTGTCAGTGGGATAAATGCCCTTACATTGGTGGTCATTGGAATTGCTGGTCAGTAGGATGCATGCCTTTACATTTTGGTCAGAGGTGGGATGCAAGCCCTTACATTGGTGGTCAGTGGGATTGCTGGTCAGTAGGATGCATGCCTTTACATTTTTGTCAGAGGTGGGATACATGGCCTGACATTGGTGGTCAGTGGGATTGGTTAGTGGGATAAATGCCCTTACATTGGTCGTCAGTGGTATTGCTGGTCAGTAGGATGCATGCCCTTACATTTTGGTCAGAGGTGTGATACAAGTCCTGACATTGGTGGTCAGAGGTGGGATGCAAATCCACTAAAAAATAAAACACATAACATAAATGAATCCAATATGGATTAACAACATGAAAGTGGCAGTGCCATTCAACAGGTAGGCATCTATAAATTCAAATATGTTGTAACACTCTGTTGTTCAGGCGTTGCTCGCCTCAAAGGCACAGGCGGGAATATCACTCTATCCGGTGGTTCACTCGGGGGCCCATATTGTGCATTTGTGGGAGACTCGATTGAATTAACTTCAAGTGATTGATTTCTGTATGGATAAGGACTTGGAATGATTGGTTTGAGCTGTTCCATAGGTCTTGACACAGGTGGATAGTGGTTTGGCATGGATGGCATTTGATTGTAGAGTTGTGGTACTCTGCTTTGTTGTGGGAAATGGTGAGGAATTGAGTCGCGTGGTCTCAATTTCATTACTCTTGTCATATCCGGGGTTCTAGTTGGAGGGGTCATTAACCAGTTGCCGACCGCCACACGACGATGTACGTCCTCAGAGCGGCACGGGCAGGCAAAAGGACTTACAGGTACGTCCTTGCCTGCCCGCGGGTGGGGGGTCCGATCGCCCCCCCCCCCAGTGCCTGCGGCGGTCGGCAAATCCTCCCCGGCGATCGGTGGTGAGGGGGAGGCCATCCATTCGTGGCCCCCCCTCGTGATCGCTCCCAGCCAATGGGATCATTTCCCTGCCTCTGTATTGTACACAGAGGCAGAGGAAATGATGTCATCTCTCCTCGGCTCGGTATTTTCCGTTCCGGCGCCGAGGAGAGAAGACTGTAATGTGAGTGCACAACACACACACACACACAGTAGAACATGCCAGGCACACAAAACACCCCGATCCCCCCCCCGATCGCCCCCCCCCCCCCCGTCACAAACCGACACCAAGCAGGTTTTTTTTTTTTTTTTTCTGATTACTGTTTTGGTGACAGTTTGTGACAGTTACAGTGTTAGGTCAGTTAGGGTTAGCCCTCTTTAGGTCTAGGATACCCCCCTAACCCCCCCTAATAAAGTTTTAACCCCTTGATCACCCCCTGTCACCAGTGTCGCTAGGCGATCATTTTTCTGATTGCTGTATTAGTGTCGCTGGTGACGCTAGTTAGGGAAGTAAATATTTAGGTTCGCCGTCAGCGTTTTATAGCGACAGGGACCCCCATATACTACCTAATAAAGGTTTTAACCCCTTGATTGCCCCCTAGTTAACCCTTTCACCACTGATCACCGTATAACCGTTGCGGGTGACGCTGGTTAGTTTGTTTATTTTTTATAGTGTCAGGGCACCCACCGTTTATTACCGAATAAAGGTTTAGCCCCCTGATCGCCCGGTGGTGATATGCGTCACCCCAGGCAGCGTCAGATTAGCGCCAGTACCGCTAACACCCACGCACGCAGCATACGCCTCCCTTAGTGGTATAGTATCTGAACGCATCAATATCTGATCCGATCAGATCTATACTAGCGTCCCCAGCAGTTTAGGGTTCCCAAAAACGCAGTGTTAGCGGGATCAGCCCAGATACCTGCTAGCACCTGCGTTTTTCCCCTCCGCCCGGCCCAGCCCAGCCCACCCAAGTGCAGTATCGATCGATCACTGTCACTTACAAAACACTAAACGCATAATTGCAGCATTCGCAGAGTCAGGCCTGATCCCTGCGATCGCTAACAGTTTTTTTGGTAGCGCTTTGGTGAACTGGCAAGCACCAGCCCCAGGCAGCGTCAGATTAGCGCCAGTACCGCTAACACCCACGCACGCACCGTGCGCCTCTCTTAGTGGTATAGTATCTGTACGGATCAATATCTGATCCGATCAGATCTATACTAGTGTCCCCAGGAGTTTAGGGTTCCCAAAAACGCAGTGTTAGCGGGATCAGCCCAGATACCTGCTAGCACCTGCGTTTTGCCCCTCCGCCCGGCCCAGCCCAGCCCACCCAAGTGCAGTATCGATCGATCACTGTCACTTACAAAACACTAAACGCATAACTGCAGCTTTTTGCAGAGTCAGGCCTGATCCCTGCGATCGCTAACAGTTTTTTTGGTAGCGTTTTGGTGAACTGGCAAGCACCAGCCCCCGGCAGCGTCAGGTTAGCGCCAGTACCGCTAACACCCACGCACGCACCGTACACCTCCCTTAGTGGTATAGTATCTGAACGGATCAATATCGGATATAGGCGTGACACCCGCTATTATTGTCCCTCCTGTCCTGACAATCCTGGTTTTTGCATTGGTGAATGTTTTGAACGCTACCATTCACTAGTTGAGTATTAGCGTAGGGTACAGCATTGCACAGACTAGGCACACTTTCACAGGGTCCCCCAAGATGCCATCGCATTTTGAGAGACCCGAACCTGGAACCGGTTACAGTTATAAAAGTTACAGTTACAAAAAAAGTGTAAAAAAAAACAAAAAAACACAAACAAAAATATAAAATAAAAAATAATAGTTGTCGTTTTATTGTTCTCTCTCTCTCTCTCTATTCTCTCTATTGTTCTGCTCTCTTTTACTGTATTCTATTCTGCAATGTTTTATTGTTATTATGTTTTATCATGTTTGCTTTTCAGGTATGCAATTTTTTATACTTTACCGTTTACTGTGCTTTATTGTTAACCATTTTTTTGTCTTCAGGTACGCCATTCACGACTTTGAGTGGTTATACCAGAATGATGCTTGCAGGTTTAGGTATCATCTTGGTATCATTCTTTTCAGCCAGCGGTCGGCTTTCATGTAAAAGCAATCCTAGCGGCTAATTAGCCTCCAGACTGCTTTTACAAGCAGTGGGAGAGAATGCCCCCCCCTCACCGTCTTCCGTGTTTTTCTCTGGCTCTCCTGTCTCAACAGGGAACCTGAGAATGCAGCCGGTGATTCAGCCAGCTGACCATAGAGCTGATCAGAGACCAGAGTGGCTCCAAACATCTCTATGGCCTAAGAAACTGGAAGCTACGAGCATTTTATGACTTAGATTTCGCCGGATGTAAATAGCGCCATTGGGAAATTGGGAAAGCATTTTATCACACCGATCTTGGTGTGGTCAGATGCTTTGAGGGCAGAGGAGAAATCTAGGGTCTAATAGACCCCAATTTTTTCAAAAAAGAGTACCTGTCACTACCTATTGCTATCATAGGGGATATTTACATTCCCTGAGATAACAATAAAAATGATTAAAAAAAAAATGAAAGGAACAGTTTAAAAATAAGATAAAAAAGCAAAAAAATAATAAAGAAAAAAAAAAAAAAAGCACCCCTGCTCTCGCGCTAAGGCGAATGCAAGCGTCGGTCTGGCGTCAAATGTAAACAGCAATTGCACCATGCATGTGAGGTATCACCGCGACGGTCAGATCGAGGGCAGTAATTTTAGCAGTAGACCTCCTCTGTAAATCTAAAGTGGTAACCTGTAAAGGCTTTTAAAGGCTTTTAGAAATGTATTTATTTTGTTGCAACTGCATGTTTGTGCGCAATTTTTGCAAATTTTGTCATGTTTGGTATCCATGTACTCGGCCTAAGATCATCTTTTTTATTTCATCAAACATTTGGGCAATATAGTGTGTTTTAGAGCATTAAAATTTAAAAAAGTTTGTTTTTTCACCAAAAAATGCGTTTGAAAAATCGCTGCGCAAATACTGTGTGAAAAAAAAAATTAAACACCCACCATTTTAATCTGTAGGGCATTTGCTTTAAAAAAATATATAATGTTTGGGGGTTCAAAGTAATTTTCTTGCAAAAAAAAATAATTTTTTCATGTAATCAAAAAGTGTCAGAAAGGGCTTTGTCTTCAAGTGGTTAGAAGAGTGGGTGATGTGTGACATAAGCCTCTAAATGTTGTGCATAAAATGCCAGGACAGTTCAAAACCCCCCAAATGACCCCATTTTGGAAAGTAGACACTCCAAGCTATTTGCTGAGAGGCATGTCGAGTCCATGGAATATTTTATATTGTGACACAAGTTGCGGGAAAGAGACAATTTTTTTTTTTTTTTGCACAAAGTTGTCACTAAATGATATATTGCTCAAACATGCCATGGGGATATGTGAAATTACACCCCAAAATACATTCTGTTGCTTCTCCTGAGTATGGGGATACCACATGTGTGGGACTTTTTGGGAGCCTAGCCACGCACGGGACCCCGAAAACCAAGCACCGCCTTCAGGCTTTCTAAGGGCATAAATTTTTGATTTCACTCTTCACTGCCTATCACAGTTTCGGAGGCCATGGAATGCCCAGGTGGCACAAACCCCCCCCCCCCAAATGACCCCATTTTGGAAAGTAGACACCCCAAGCTATTTGCTGAGCGGTATAGTGAGTATTTTGCAGACCTCACTTTTTGTCACAAAGTTTTGAAAATTAAAAAAAGAAAAAAAACATTTTTTTTCTTGTCTTTCTTAATTTTCAAAAACAAATAAGATCTGCAAAATACTCACCATGCCTCTCAGCAAATAGCTTTGGGTGTCTACTTTCCAAAATGGGGTCATTTGGGGGGGGGTTTGTGCCACCTGGGCATTCCATGGCCTCCGAAACTGTGATAGGCAGTGAAGAGTGAAATCAAAAATTTACACCCTTAGAAATCCTGAAGGCGGTGATTGGTTTCGGGGCCCCGTACGCGGCTAGGCTCCTAAAAAGTCCCACACATGTGGTATCCCCATATTCAGGAGAAGCAGCTAAATGTATTTTGGGGTGCAATTCCACATATGCCCATGGCCTGTGTGAGCAATATATCATTTAGTGACAACTTTGTGCAAAAAAAAATTGTCACTTTCCCTCAACTTGTGTCAAAATATAAAATATTCCATGGACTCAACATGCCTCTCAGCCTCTCAACAAATAGCTTGGGGTGTCTACTTTCCAAATGGGGTCATTTTGGGGGGGTTTTGTGCCATCTGGGCATTTTATGGCCTTCAAAACTGTGATAGGTAGTGGGGAGTAAAATCAAAAATGTACGCCCTTAGAAATCCTGAAGGCAGTGATTGGTTTTCGGGGCCCCGTACGCGGCTAGGCTCCCAAAAAGTCCCACACATGTGGTATTCCCATACTCAGGAGAAGCAGCTAAATGTATTTTGGGGTGCAATTCCACCTATGCCCATGGCCTGTGTGAGCAATATATCATTTAGTGACAACTTTTTGTAATTTTTTTTTTTTTTTTTTGTCATTATTCAATCACTTGGGACAAAAAAAATGAATATTCAATGGGCTCAACATGCCTCTCAGCAATTTCCTTGGGGTGTCTACTTTCCAAAATGGGGTCATTTGTGGGGGTTTTGTACTGCCCTTCCATTTTAGCAACTCAAGAAACGACATAGGCAGTCATAAATTAAAGGCTGTGTAAATTCCAGAAAATGTACCCTAGTTTGTAGGCGCTATAACTTTTGCGCAAACCAATAAATATATATTTATTGACATTTTTTTTACCAAAGACATGTGGCTGAATATATTTTGGCCTAAATGTATGACTAAAATTGAGTTTATTGGATTTTTTTTAGAACAAAAAGTAGAAACTATCATTTTTTTTCAAAATTTTCGGTCTTTTTCCGTGTATAGCACAAAAAATAAAAACGGCAGAGGTGATCAAATACCATCAAAAGAAAGCTCTCTTTGTGGGAAGAAAAGGACGCAAATTTCGTTTGGGTACAGCATTGCATGACCGCGCAATTAGCAGTTAAAACGACGCAGTGCCAAATTGTAAAAAGTGCTCTGGTCAGGAAGGGGGTAAATCCTTCCGGGGCTGAAGTGGTTAAGGAAGCAATTGATGGAGGAATGGAATATGGGATTCTTGATCTGGGGGTCATATATGCTTGAGTGGTCAGAAAAAAACCAAAAAAAAAGCAGAAGAAATGGGTGTAATTATTTGAGTACTAGTATTCTCGTGCGTTGGCTCTGAAACATGAAGGAATGTATGCAATGTTGCACTGCAATCCTCATGTTGAAGTAATGGTCTGGCAAGACCTCTTTGAGAAGAGGCACCAAACTTAGGGCAAACATAGTATGAGGGCATCTCTGGACATTGATTTGTTCAGTGATCCCTGACACTATTATGAGTAATTTATTTGTCTCGTCTTGGTCTTCCACCTGTTCTGCTGCCCTGCTTCTTTGCTTCCTGCGTGAGGTAGATGTTTGCCTTTGCCTTCTGTTGGAAGGTGTAGAAATATCAGTATCCTCATTATCTTGCTCCTGAGTAGATGATACATGTACCTCGATTGCGGCACCCTCTACCTCCATAGGTGATGAATCCTCTATGTTTGTGCAAGCAAATGATAGTCTCTCATCTACGTCATCAGTAGCAGCATGCTCCTCTCCCTTTTCCTCCTCCTCTTCCCAACTTGCTTCTGTGCTGAAATACAAAAGTTAATACTTGAAATTCTAACTAAAGATGATAGCGGTAGAAGCAAAGGTTAGGGGGAGGACAGGTAAATTAGAGAGGGATGGTAGAGAGAGGTATTCTTGTATGTAAACTTAATTCCTTAATTCTAAAACTGGCTTGAGAAAATCCAGATATCTGGCAAAGGCATAGGGACGCTTTGGGGCGGCACCAGACCCACTTCGTGCTTGACGCTCCAGTCTCTGGTGTCTTTGAAGTGTATCCTTGAGGCTTCGCCACCTAGTACGTACGAGTTCTTCTGTAATCAAATAAAACATAAACAATTGGTGGTGAGTGGGAACAATGCTCATTATACAGTTGGTCAGTGGGATTTGTGATCAGTGGGATGCATGCCCTTACATTGATCATCAGTGGGATGCATGCCCTTACATTGGTCATTTGTGGGATACATGCCCTTACCTTATTGGTCAGTGGGATACATGCCCTTACATTGGTGGTCAGTGGGATGCATGCCCTTACATTGGTGGTCAGTGGGATGCATGCCCTTACATTGATGGTCAGTGGGATACATGCCCTTACATTGGTGGTCAGTGGAATACATGGCCTTACATTGGTGGTCAGAGGGATTTGTGGTCAGTGGGATGCATGCCCTTACATGGGTGGTCAGCGGGATGCATGCCCTTACATTGGTGGTCAGCGGGATGCATGCCCTTACATTGGTGGTCAGTGGGATGCATAGCCTTACATGGCCTTACATTGGTGGTCAGAGGGATTTGTGTTCAGCGGGATGCATGCCCTTACATGGGTGGTCAGAGAGATGCATGCCCTTACATTGGTGGTCAGAGGGATTGGCGGTCAGTGGAATGAATAAATATGTACTTACGTTTATGTTTGCGAATTTGTGCTGTGAAGTCTTCCCAGTCTGAATACAAAGTTTTACAAATTTCTTCCCAGCCTCTGCCCTTCTGGGCATTATTTTTATATTCAGGTATACGGCTGTCCCAAATATATGGCCTGTCACGGACAAGCCTGATGAGCTCCTCATTGTCGATGCTGTTCCGACGCCTGGGGGCCATCTTATCTGTTTGCATATGGACATGAGACAGGAAACAGGAAGTGAGGGGGCAGTACTGGGAGGAGGAGCTGGAGGTTACGAACTCGCACATATGTGAACCATCAATGCAATTCAAGAATGATTTACATTGATAAATGAAGGTATGGCTAAAGAGGTTCCATTAGATACAGCACCTCATCCCAAAATATTAATGAATAATTAGAGGAATGAAAGGGGGATTATAGCGGTGCTAGAGGAGAAAATAGAAGTAAGATATTTAAGGTAAAATTACAAAAATACTTTATTAACAAATTTCAGCGCATACAAAAAAGACATAGGTAGATAAAATCATAGATGCAGTTCACACATTAATTGTACAAAATCAAATGCAGTGGAGTAGGCCTGGTGGAAACGGCCTTCAAAACAGAAGCTCAGTTCCTACATGTTTCGCCAAAACATTGGCTTCTTCAGGGAATGATGTGAGCCTGTTGCAACAATGAGGATCTATGCACAGAAATACAAAAGGCCAAATAAAAAACTGAACAAGAGAGAAGACAATTATGGGAAAACATGTAATAGAGATTAGGATACATGGCTGGGCTGTGTCCCAGAGGGGGGTGGCCATATGAAACCCTCACACTCAAGAATGTACCTGAAAACCAGACACTCGGGGCAAGGCCCGGCAAGAAGCACCCCAGCTGGAGGCAGATCAGGCTGCACCGTATCTATGACTGCAGGGGGCATACAAATCACCTGGCAATCAAATATAATGCTAGTTAGAGATTGGAACGCACAAATTTTACAGATGAGTGGAATAATGTACACCATATCAAATAGATAGGGCATCATAGCCGCAGAAACTTACAATTTAAAAACAAGTTTGTTGTAAAGGGAAACACCTGGAAAACGTTGGAAGGAAATACTCAGAGTCGGAATGGAAATTGTGGATGTTTGTCTAGAAAATGTATAATAATAAAAGATTAAGGGCAGGTGCTATTTAACCATTGGGAAAAGGTAATACCATAAATAATATATGGGGTGGGGGTGATAATTAGTAGGAGGGCTTACCTAAAGGACTATTGAGGTAGATGTGAGTGTCAGAGACAGATGCTCTGCACACATATGGGAAATACAAGCTGGGATTAGTCAGTAGCAGGGATTGTTGCATCCTGATATGGGATAAATAGAGACTAAATTAGGGGAGAAAGAGGGAAATGACTAGGATGATGCTGAAGGGTGGGAAACAATTTGAACTTACCATACGAATGTTCCAACAACTACTGGCGTTCCTCGTGTCCAGCTGGCATGGTGGACGGGCCGGCTTATGTACGCCCCCACACCTTATCGGATCAGCCGATCAAGTGTGCGGACGCTAACAAGAGGCGTCCATGCATGCGCCCGCGGCAACATCATCGGAGCCTACAAGGTCTGAGGTGCACACCGCGGGCGTTCGCTGTGACCACCTGACCCTCGGCTATGCAACCTATAGGGAAGTGGGTCAGTGGATGAACCTGACAGCAGAGCCACAAACCAAGGTGCCGATGGTGTGTGAGGGGCTGAGTGGCACGAGCGATGTGCGGCGCCTGGTGGGCAGACAAAAATTGTGCTGCCCTGGGCGTCCATACAGTCAACAACAGTGCACGCCTAAACAACCAGGACAGGGGGTCCATGCTCCACCTCTCCCAAGGAAGAGAGGCAAACAGGCACAGCCAAGATAGTGGGGGAGGGACCCCCCGAAGGGAAAAAAAAGCGTGGGGAGGGGTGCCAGGACGAAAAGAATCCCCCCAAAAAACCACGGCCCCCACAGGAAGGGGGGTGGAGAGGATGTCCTAAACACACCAACCCACGTGGTCCAGCCACGTAGACCAACAAGTGCATAGAGAATAACAAGGTCCCAGTAGGAACACAAAAAGACAAAAGAACAAAAAATTAAGGAAAATGAGTAATAAATTGGGCAAAAAAGGGAACATAGTCAATACATATGTAGTTGTTGATTATGTAACATCATATAGTTGCTAAATAATACAGACACATCAATGGAAAGCTTGTTGCAAACATAAATTAATACAAAATTTCTTTTTCCAATGGCACATATACTGAGACTGTGTAAGAAGATCGAAATAACAAACCATGGCTGAGAGAGCAAGAGAAGAAAAAAAGAGGAAAAAAGGAATAGACAGGGAAGAGGAAGAGAGGGGGGAGGGGGGGAGAAAAGGGGGAGGGGGGAACAGAAAGGGGGAGGGGAGAAGAGGGAGGGGAGAGAGGAGGAAGGGAAGGAGAGGGAGGGGAGGGGACATGGGGGAGATCAGGAAGCACTACAGTTGACGCAAATTGGAAACAATAGGGGCAGATACATTTACACAGCTAAATTTACACAGCGAAGTAAATTTAGAAACATAAGAACAGATAGTCATACGATCAAAAGGTACAACAGTTTATAAAAAGGGTTTAAAGCTGATATGTTCATTTAGGCCGGGAAATTTTGTGGCCTGTAAGGTGTGGATCCACTTAGTCTCCAACTGTAATAGTTTATTATCAATGCTCCCACCTCTGGCATGTAGAGGAACATGCTCGAGTGCAGAGAATTTGACAACATGAGGGTCTAAATTATGTTGGATAGCAATGTGCCGGTTAATAGCTGTAGTAGTGGTGTTTTTAAGTAGGGGTTTGATATGGTCCCTAATGCGAACCTGAAAGGGTCACTTGGTTTTCCCGATGTAGTAAGAACTACATCGGCATAGAGCCAAGTAGACCACTCCCACAGTGGCACAGGTGACTCGATGTCTGATGGTATGAGTCAGTCCGTTGGGAAGGACAAGTTCCCTGGAATTTGAGACAAAGGTACAGACATCACATTTTCCACACTGGTAGGTTCCAGTAGTACCAGATACAGATTGAGTATCAACTGAGTGATGACTTTGAATTAGTCGGTCTCTGAGTGAGGGGGATCTCCGATAAGTTATGTCAGGATGGGATTTGACATATTTAGCGATTGTGGAATCCGCGGTTAGTAAGGGCCAGAATTGGTTTAAAATATGTCTAATTTGAGCATGTTGTTTGAAATATTGGGTAATTAGCCGTACCGGCTGCTGAATGTCTGGAGGTTTGTCAGAGAAGACCAGGTCCTTCCTATCAAACTTTTTGGCCTTGTTAAAGGCTTTCTTCAGAAGAGAATGACTATATCCTCTATCTCTAAGTCTACTGTACAGTTCATGTGATCCTTGAAAGAAATCTGCTTCAAGAGTGCAGTTTCTTTTGAGTCTAAGATACTGACTGAAGGGAATGCTCTTAAGAAGGGACTTTGGATGGGCACTGCTGGCATGCAAAATGGTATTGCCCGAAAAGGGTTTTCGGTATAGGGCAGTTTGGATCATACCGTTTGTATTCAGGCTAATCTGAAGATGCAAAAAGTGGATCCGAGATTGACTGCATTCCATGGTGAATTTGAGATTGTAGGAGTTCTTAGTTAAATAGTCCATAAAAAGCAGTAGTTCTTCTCTGGTGCCTGACCAGAAAAGTAGTACATCATCAATGTACCTGTGTCAAGATAAAACCTTGGACAGGAGAGGGAAGGAATTGGACAAGCCAAAAAGTTCTCTCTCCCACCCCCCCAGGTACAGGTTGGTGTAGGAAGGGGCGCATTTGGTCCCCATAGCTACGCCCTGTACCTGGAGGTATGGGAGGAGCCAAACATGAAGTAGTTGCGTGTCAATATGAACTTGAGAAGTTCAAGAACCAAGTCTCCATAAGCATCATAGTTAGGACCTCTCTCGCGGAGTTGTTTCTCAATGACCTGAATGCCTCTATCGTGTGGAATAATATTGTAAAGACTCTCGACATCTAGGGGGACTAGCCAAGCATTTTTTGGTAGATATTTGCCATCAAGGATGCGGAGGAGATGAATGGTGTCTTTTACGTAAGAAGACAGAGAGGTAACATGGGGAGCTAGGTACTTGTCAACCAATGCACTAGCATGTTCAGCAAGACATTGCCCTCCGGAAACTATAGGCCGACCAGGTGGGTGAGTCATTGACTTGTGAAGTTTGGGTAGGGAATAGAAGGTGGGAGATTTAGGTTACCTAACGTTCAAAAAATTCCATGTGTTGCAATCGATTGTACCCTTATGATAAGCTAAAAAAATCAGCTGATTATATTCAGAGGTAAAGTGATCGATGAGTGACTTAGATATTGGTCTGTACCAGTCGCGATTATTAAGAATATCGTGACACGTGTTCGTAGAAGGAAACATCCATAACTACCACGTTGCCGCCCTTGTCGGCAGGCTTGATGACGAGCTCTGCTGAGGTCTGGGGGAGGAGCTAGAAGAGAAAGAAGCAGAAGGGGTGTTAGGTTTGTGGTTATTAGAAGTAGGTACATTGGAAGCAAAAGGTTTAGTTCTGGATTTAGTCTCATTTGTTGTCCCATTTATTGGCATAGCCATTTTCATGAGCTGACAGATCTCTCAAAAATTTGCCTTCTTTGGCATTAATCACACTAAGTGTGTACTCCTCCAGATGCGCACGCAAGAGTTTATCCCGCTTGCTGTATCTCGGGAAGGACACACCAGATGCATGATCTGAATACCAACGGTTAATAGAAATGTCCAATTGTTCGAGCTCAGAATTATATTCCTTACATAGGATAGAGAGCATGTTGAGAGAACAAGATTGGAGATTGTCCTCCCAAGATGCCTTCAAAGAGTCATTGATTTTCTTAATATTAGGAAATAGCTGAATTCTCAACCCCCAAGGTACTATATTATGTTCGGCATATTTTTCGAAGTACATTTTGTGCCAGTAAATGCAGACTTTTTTCTCCAAAAGACGTTGAAGTCTCATAAAAGCCCTATCCAATTCAGCATCAGTAATAGTGGAAGCGTTTTGGGATGTTTGGATGCGGGTCATAAGACCTTCCCAAGCATCTCCACAGAAGTCTGCCATGGTAGGAGTTATTAAGCCCTTCAACAACACTGTTAGTACAGAGAATGGTGGAAGGGAAAAAGGAAGAACAAATATTTGGAAACACAAGTAAATACAAATAACAGAACAATGTTACGGAATTAAATACAAAGCATTGGTATAAGGATTATCACAAACTAAGAATGTATTGCACAGAGTAATTTTTATGATAGGGAGGACCTGTCTAGCAAAGAATGAGTGAGCATTGAAGCTCCAGGTAATTGAGAAATGAAGGTATGGCTAAAGAGGTTCTATTAGATACAGCACCTCATCCCAAAATATTAATGAATAATTAGGGGAATGAAAGGAGGATTATAGCGGTGCCAGATTAGAAAATAGAAGTAAGATATTTAAGGTAAAATTACAAAAGTACTTTATTAACAAATTTCAGCGCATACAAAAAAGACATAGGTAGATAAAATCATAGATGCAGTTCACACATTAATTGTACAAAATCAAATGCAGTGGAGTAGGCCTGGTGGAAACAGTCTTCAAAACAGAAGCTCAGTTCCTACATGTTTCGCCAAAACATTGGCTTCTTCAGGGAATGATGTGAGCCTGTTGCAACAATGAGGATCTATGCACAGAAATACAAAAAGCCAAATAAAAAACTGAACAAGAGAGAAGACAATTCTCTCTTGTCAGTTAGTCAGCATGTTGGCCTCCATCATGGCTTTGACCTACACATGCATGTCAGAGACCGAAGTGTACATCAAACCTTATTACAATTGGAAGCCCGCTGGATCCATACGTTAAATACCACCAAGCACCCTTGCCTACACGAGACCCAAAGCTTTAAGCCCTTTCTGTGAATATTATTACAGCCCCATAAACTATTTTAATTTTCCACCTATTCCCTGGAAACTGCTAACAATAATGTTTTTCAGCCTAATACAATACACTACAGCTGGATACATTGTGTCATATATTTGAGCAGGGATAATATTATTGAGACTTTGTGATTTTTATCATGTATTATTTTTTTTTTTATTTCTTTGCTATGATTTTTTTATTGCTTTTGTTTTATTGTTCATGGATATCTTTTGACATGTACATTCACCCTGTCATGTTCCGATTTAGCCTGGATCGCTGATCCTGACTGATAGAACACAGCTTCCTTTGTTTTCCCTTTCCATTTGTCCCTCTACATTCTTCCCACCACTGCCCTGCTCTAGTGCGGGCTGTGGGGGTGCCTTTGTGTGGCCTCATGGATGCCCAGGGCACCAGCAGAAGACCGTCTCCCAGCAGTGCCATTTTGGCTGATCCACTTCGCCCTGATTGGTTGCCCACCACATGGCCTGCCTCTCTGGGTTCGGTCTGTGGTGGGTAGGTTCAGATCACATGCTGCCACTTTGGGCTAGCAGTGATTGGCTGCCAATGAGCCATTGACACGTTGCTCCTTCCAGTGGTGGCACATTATCCCCTGTCTGCATGGTCTGCCCTGTAGTCCAGTCAACATCTCTGGACCTCAGCGCTTGTGTACCAGCTCCCTGAACGTCCGAATCCGGCCGGTGACGTCAGAAGCCAGCCGGATGGGAGAATTAAAAAGCTGGCATCTCCAGCGGCCATCTTGCTGGAGCCACGAGGACGAGCGACCCTTACCTGATATCAACAGAACTTCAAGGTATACAGACAGCAATGCTTGTATTGAATAGATCCTTATTTTTGGGGCAAACCTTGAACAGATTAGAGCTTATGGAAGATACTAGTATTGGGCATGTTTATCTTATACACTTTACAAACCATTAATATATAATAGAGCTTGGCTATATTAACCCAGATGTCACTGCTAGGTTTAAATAGTAGTGAATACGTGATTGTACCAACTGTACCATAGTGTAAAGTGTTTTCTCAACAATCAGTAGACAAGGCTAGTAATGGCATGTATATATACTTCTATTTAATATTTGGCACCATATAAAATATTTGAATATTGACTCTTTTAGCCTATCTATTCTGGATGTGGGGATTGATATACTGTATACAGTGCCTTGGAAAAGTATTCATACCCCTTGAAATTGTCCATATTTTGTCATGTTACAACCAAAATTGTAAATGTATTTTATTGGGATTTTATGTGATAGAACAGCACAAAGTGGCACATAATTGTAAAGTGGAAGGAAAATGATAAATGGTTTTCCAATTTTTTTACAAATAAATATCTGCAAAGTGTGGCGTGCATTTGTATTCAGCCCCCCTCAGTCAATAGTTTGTAGAACCACCTTTCGCTGCAATTAGAGCTGCAAGTCTTTTTGAGGATGTCTTTACCAGCTTTGTACATCTAGAGAGTGACATTTTTGCCTATTCTTCTTTGCAAAATGGCTCAAGCTCTGTCAGATTGAATGGAGAACGTATGTGAACAGCAATTTTCAAGTCTTACTACAGATACTCATTTGGATTTAGGTCTGTACTTTGACTGGGCCATTCTAACACATCAATATGCTTTGATCTAAATCATTCTATTGTAGCTCTGGCTGTATGTTTGCAATAGATTTTTATTCAAGAGTTTAACAAACTTCTTAGGCTTTATGTACACTGCTGCTGGTAAACGGATGTTTAGGAGCAGTCGGGCGTTTTTTTTCAGCTGCCCCTGAACTGAACTATTATCTTATCAGTACATGTACACAGGGTCGTTTATAGTAATTTCTAGGCAGTTGAGTTTAGAAACATTCAGGACAGATGTTCAGAGGCATTTGAAATGCCAAATGCCTGTAACAGCTTGTAAATGCAGTAACTTGCATTGAGCCGCGTTTTGTTTACAGGCGTTTTTATTGGAGATACATTTTTGACCATTTGCAAAAAAAAACAAAAAACTTTTAAACACAAACATGGCTAAACGCGGCTAAACACGGCATGTAAACATGGCAAAACACGTTTTTAAATGTTGGTTACTATATGTCAAGTTAAATCATCTAAGAGAGGTTTTAAAACGTCCCGTGTACATTAAGCCTTTGGATACAAATAGTATCAAGTAGATATAGAATGACCCATGCAGCCTCAAGGGTAACCAAGTGTCAGATCATTGTAAATATAATACAAAAGCCAATTGTAAAAGGTAAATCCAACTAAATTAAGCTACTGGTTGCCCAGGGCATATAAAAAATAATCATAATTACTCTGTACCATAAACAATTCAGGAACATTACTTCAAAAAGCATCCCTGCAACAGTTGATCCAACTGTAGCGCAATAGCATAACTAGAGATAGGAGCACTTATCACCATGGTTGATCTATCTCTTCAAGGCACTTTACGTATCTCCCACATTGACATAAAAAAATGAGAGGCTCTAGGACTCTCCATTTGAATCCATAAGGTAAATGTCATTAAGTATAAAAAGAGAAGAAAAGAAAAAAAAAGAGGGTGAAAGGAAGAAGAAAAAAAAAAAAGAAGAAAGAAGCAGGAGTCTATCCCCTCGGCCTAGGCTCCCAACTGCCTAATTCCGGGAGCTATTTGGCTTGAAAGTATTTAATTCAGGGGGACCACACCTTTTCGAATCTGGCTTGTTTGTCCCTGAGGATGCTGGTCAGTTTTTCATTGACCATGATCCAGGGATGTTTGTTTTACTAGTGCTACATTAACCACTGCAGATTTCCATGCTCGCTCTATAGTAATTTTAGCTGCTAAGAAAATGAAAAAATTGAGAGTTCGGAGATGTCTAGGGATCTCGTCCAGCAAGTCCACAAACAGCGCCATTTTAGGATTTTTAGGTATGTTTTGTCCTGTCACTGAATAGCCCAGAGTGAATATTCTGATCCAAAAGCGCTGGACCTTTGGACAGGACCCCCAAAAATGGGACATAGTACCATCTTGCCTGCACCCTCTGAAGCAAAGGGGTGAAGTGCGAAGGGTACAATCTCGCCAGCTTCACCAGAACCAGCTACCACCTGGACAGCACCCTGTAATTCGCTTCTACCAAGGAAGTATTGAGTATTTCTCTATGCACCATGGTCGGCCACTGCACCCATACCTCCTCCTCTATAGTTTAGCCCACATCTGATTTGCATTCTGATTTCCATGCCATTTATAGGAGGGCTTAGTCCATTAATTATTGAAGAGGACATAGAGCTCCGAGATCCCCCCATGTGACTTGGGTCCGCGTATGCATTTGTTTTCAATGTTCTAGTGGTTATGTCTATTTGATCTGTATTCAGGGATTTTATAAAATGAACAATTTGGCACTGACAAAAGGATTCTGTTTGGGGCATCTGTAGCGTGTTCAGAAAATAAGACTGTTGCCTAATCCCTTTTATGATCTATGAAATGTGCTATCCTGTAAAGGCCTACAGTGGCTTGCGAAAGTATTCGGCCCCCTTGAACTTTTCAACCTTTTGCCACATTTCAGGCTTCAAACATAAAGATATAAAATTTTTATTTTTTGTGAAGAATCACCAACAAGTGGGACACAATTGTGAAGTGGAACGAAATCTTTTGGATTTTTGAAACTTTTTTAACTAATAAAAAAATGAAAAGTGGGGTGTGCAAAATTATTCGGCCCCCTTGCGTTAATACTTTGTAGAGCCACCTTTTGCTGCGATTACAGCTGCAAGTCGCTTGGGATATGTCTCTATCAGTTTTGCACATCGAGAGACTGAAATTCTTGCCCATTCTTCCTTGCAAAACAGCTCAAGCTCAGTGAGGTTGGATGGAGAGCGTTTGTGAACAGCAGTTTTCAGCTCTTTCCACAGATTCTCGATTGGATTCAGGTCTGGACTTTGACTTGGCCATTCTAACACCTGGATACGTTTATTTGTGAACTATTCCTTTGTAGATTTTGCTGTATGTTTGGGATCATTGTCTTGTTGGAAGATAAATCTCCGTCCCAGTTTCAGGTCTTTTGCAGACTCCAACAGGTTTTCATCCAGAATGGTCCTGTATTTGGCTGCATCCATCTTCCCCTCAATTTTAACCATCTTCCCTGTCCCTACTGAAGAAAAGCAGGCCCAAACCATGATGCTGCCACCACCATGTTTCACGGTGGGGATGGTGTGTTGAGTGTGTTGAGCTGTGTTGCTTTTACGCCAAACATATCGTTTTGCATTGTGGCCAAAAAGTTGGATTTTGGTTTCATCGGACCAGAGCACCTTCTTCCACATGTTTGGTGTGTCTCCCAGGTGGCTTGTGGCAAACTTTAGATGAGACTTTTTATGGATATCTTTGAGAAATGGCTTTCTTCTTGCCACTCTTCCATAAAGGCCAGATTTGTGCAGTGTATGACTGATTGTTGTCCTATGGACAGACTCTCCCACCTCAGCTGTAGTTCCCTGCAGTTCATCCAGAGTGATCATGGGCCTCTTGGCTGCATCTCTGATCAGTCTTCTCCTTGTCTGAGCTGAAAGTTTAGAGGGACAGCCAGGTCTCGGTAGATTTGCAGTGGTCTGATACTCCTTCCATTTCAAAATGATCACTTGCACAGTGCTCCTTGGGATGTTTAAAGCTTAGGAAATCTTTTTGTATCCAAATCCGGCTTTGAACTTCTCCACAACAGTATTATGGACCTGCCTGGTGTGTTCATTGGTCTTCATGATGCTCTCTGTGCTTTCAACAGAACCCTGAGACTATCACAGAGCAGGTGCATTTATACAGAGACTTGATTACACACAGGTGGATTCTATTTATCACCATCAGTCATTTAGGACAACATTGGATCATTCAGAGATCCTCGCTGAACTTCTGGAGTGAGTTTGCTGCACTGAAAGTAAAGGGGCCGAATAATTTTGCACGCACCACTTTTCAGTTTTTTAATTGCTAAAAAAGTTTAAAATATCCAATAGATTTCGTTCCACTTCACAATTGTGTCCCACTTGTTGGTGATTCTTCACAAAAAATTAAAATTTTATATCTTTATGTTTGAAGACTGAAATGTGGCAAAAGGTTGAAAAGTTCAAGGGGGCCGAATACTTTTGCAAGCCACTGTATGTTAACCCACCCTGTGAATTGTTGGAAATGGGATATATGGAATTCTGTCCTGGAGGAAAATGCTGGTTATTAATTATAGGACAGACAAACCTCTGCCTCAGTCTCAAGTCTTTTGCAGACAGGATTTCTTCTAAGATTGCCCTGTACTTGGCTCCATCTTCCCATCAACTCTAACCAGCTTCCATGTCTCTGCTTTTGAAAAGCATCCCCACAACATGACGCTGCCACCACCAGGTTTCACGGGTGATGTGCGGTGTTAGTTTTCTGCCACACGTAGCTTTTGCTTTTAGGACAAAAAGTTCAATTTTGGTCTCATCTGACCAGAACACCTTCTTCCATATTATCACTTACCTGATCGGAGGCTGAAGTGCTGGGAGAGCTTCCCTTGCGACTAAGTGCAGAGCGCCCCCTGGAGGTGGTACAGGGGGAGCTATACTCAAAGCGGCAGGGGTTGCTGGCTGCGGCAAGCTGAGATGAAACAGAGAAATCCACTGGTGGTCAGCTGACGAGCAGGGTAGACTGCTCGGCAGTGGTACCTCGGAAGTACCAGATGAGATCGTACAGCAGGAAGTACCAGGAGCAGTGTCAGGAGCCAGGCCGGGGTTCATACACAGGACAGCAAACAGTAGCAAAGTCTATAGAACAAGCCAGGGGTCATACACGGTGCAGCGGATCAAACAGTAGCAAAGTCCATAAAACAAGCCAGGGGTCATACACAGTGCAGCAGATCAGAGCGGAGTAACAGGAATGAGCCAAGGGTCAAGCCGGGGTAATATAATCCTTAATGTACTAAACTATAGTTAACAAATACATAGTAAGAAATACAAATACACAAATATTTAGAATACAAGTGAAAAGTGATAATGAAATCAAAAGTCCTTAGTGCAAGTGTGATGAATAGACTCGTGATGTTTGATTGTCCCAATCCAATTGAAAAGATCAGAGCAAACCGATTAATTGAAAACAACATCCGAGCAGACACATAGATCTTTCAAAGATGCAACAAATCTTGTGATGTTAATAGATTCCGTCACCCAAGAGGAAAAAACACCTGAAGGTAATAGATATCTGCTTACCAGATACCAATGACTCCTTTAGCTAAAAAGAGAGTCATTAGTGCTTGTACAGGATTGTGCCTGTTCACATGAAGGCTGGAAGGCTGGATGGTACTTTAGGCATAGATCCCTCCCGTCCCATTCATTCAGGATAGGAAATATGAGAAACAAAAGGGAATCTCCATAGTGTAAAACCGTTTAATGTAAAAAAGTAAAAACAATAAAGTAGCCAAATGGCCTCTTACATTGATCGGTGCCCACCCGGCACTGGGACTGCTTGCATGTCAGGGTGAATGGAGTCAGGAACCCCTCGCATCACATCGCACATGCGGCGTGCGTTCCACCCCGTGCGTCTAGCTGACCAGATAATCCGGAAATGGGAGGGACGATCCTAAGACATGTGACCACGTACCGCTCCGACGTACGTTTCGTATTGAGAACGTCTTCAGGGAAGCGTACATTGGTCACTAAGCAACTGGTTTATATAGGGAATAAGGGCGGGTAAATTAGCTTGATGTGTTTTTTCCTCTTGGGTGACGGAATCTATTAACATCGCAAGATTTGTTGCATCTTTGAAAGATCTATGTGTCTGCTCGGATGTTGTTTTCAATTAATCGGTTTGCTCTGATCTTTTCAATTGGATTGGGACAATCAAACATCACGAGTCTATTCATCACACTTGCACTAAGGACTTTTGATTTCATTATCACTTTTCACTTGTATTCTAAATATTTGTGTATTTGTATTTCTTACTATGTATTTGTTAACTATAGTTTAGTACATTAAGGATTATACAACCCACTGCGGTTGTTGCTGAGTGTGTGTGTATCTAGTGGCAGATACATATGTTTTCAGGTTTTTAGCGCCCCCTACTTTACACTACTACTTATTTGATTGTTTCATTCAAATCAGGGTAGCAGCTTGTATTTAGCATTTTTAATTTAATTTTTGATAATTAATTTTAATTTAATTATTATTTTTTTGGTTCAATTACCAATTTTCACATTACTACCACAGGCGCGAGAGTATTGTTTATTTATTCAAGCCGGGGTAAGTACAGATCAGATAGGTCAAGACAAGCCGGGTCGTTTAGCAGATAATCCAAGACAACAGGAACAGGAACTGAGGAATACACAGGAAGCTGAAGATCATGCAGCAGTTGGTGACTGCTGCAACATGCTTTAAATAGTATGCTTGGTGCCTGGAGTCTCTCACGTGGTGTGTGTGCTTTGGTGTGCAGGTGTTCGCATTAGTGCTGGAGAATTTGTGTTAATTGATACAGGATTCTGCTGGCCATAGATGTTAGTTCTCCTGCGGGTTAGTCCCTGACACATATGTTTGCTGTGTCCTCCACATGGCTTCTTGCAAACTGAAAATGGGACTTATGGCTTTCTTTCAACAATGGCTTTCTTCTTGCCACTCTTCTATAAAGGCCAGATTTGTGGAGTGTACAACTAATAGTTGTCCTGTGGACAGATTCTCCCACCTGAGGTGTGGATCTCTGCAGCTCCTCCAGAGTTACCATGGGCCTCTTGGCTGCTTCTCTAATTAATGCTCTCCTTGCCTGGCCTGTCAGTTTAGGTGGACAGCCAGGTTTGCAGTTGTGCCATACTCTTTCCATTTGCGGATGATGGATTGAACAGTTCTCGGTGAGATGTTCAAAGCTTGGGATATATTTTTATAACCTATCCCTGCTTTAAGCCTCTCCACAACTTTGTCCTTGACCTGTCTGGTGTGTTTCTTGGCCTTTATGATGCTGTTTGTTCACTAAGGTTCTCTAACAAACCTCTGAGGGCTTCACAGAACAGCTGTATTTATACTGATATTAAATTACACACAGGTAGACTCTATTTACTTGGAATTAATATGAAAAAAATACTGTGCTATAAACACAAATAAACAATAGCAGCCAGCACTACCAACTTAACAAAATAAATTGTGACCCTTGAGGTTGATGCTTCTGAGACTGGAGTTGGCGCCCTTCTGTCTCAATTCTGTCTCAATTGTGGCTACTTTTCCAAGAAATTGTCACCTGCGGAGTGCAAATACGAGATTGGTGACAGAGAGCTGTTAGCGATTATTTTTTCCCTGAAAGAATGGAGACATCTCCTCGAAGGTACCACTGTGCCGGTTCTCATTCTTACTGACCATAAGAATCTCACATTCTTGTCTGAGGCTAAACGCCTCTCTCCCAGAAGGGCGCAATGGGATCTTTTCTTGTCAAGTTTCAATTACATTGTCTCATTCTTACCCGGTACTAAGAATTTAAGGGCTGGTGCTTTGTCACAACAATTTTCCTCCACTTCCAAGATGGAGTCGGTTCTGGTTCCTGTGATTCCTCCTGATCGTATCCTGGCTACAGTTCGCACCAGTCTCAACTCTCCTTTGGGTGACAAAATTCTTGCTGCTCAGGTCCATGCTCCTCCTGAGAAACCTTGTGACTGCTGCTTTGTCCCAGAGAGTCTCCGTACTGCTGTGCTCCAGACTTACCATTCTCCCAAGGCTGTTGGCCACCCAGGGAAGAATCAACTCTTTTGGGCCATTTCACAACAATTCTGGTGGCCTACTCTACGTGCTGATGTAACTGCCTTCATAGCTGCCTGTTCCGTGTGTGCTCAGAGTAAGACTCCACAACACCTTCCAGTAGGCCTCCTACAACCCATACCCAATAGAGAGAGGCCCTTGACCCACCTGTCTATGGATTTCGTTGTGGAGTTACCCAACTCCCAGGGCAACACAGTTATCCTTATGGTGGTTGACCGGTTCTCTTAAATGTCTCATTGTATTCCACTTAAGAAGTTGCCAAGTTGCCCACTTCTAAGGAACTGGCTTCCATTTTTGCTTGGGAGATCTTTCGCTTACATGGGCTACCGAAGGTGATTGTCTCAGGCAGGGGTAGTCAGTTTGCGTCCTGGTTCTGGCGAACCTTTTGTGCACAGTTGGGAATTCAGCTTGCTTTCTCTTCTGCGCATCACCCGCAGTCTAATGGGGGCACAGAACGAGCCAATCAGTCCTTGAAGCAATTCCTACCTTGCTATATTTCTGACCATCATAACAACTAGTCAGACCTCTTACCGTGGGCAGAGTTTGCTCACAATAGTGCCTTGAATTCTGCTTCCCGATTGTCCCCGTTTATGGCGAAATATGGTTTCCAACCTTCAATGTTGCCTGACTCATTTGTTCCACAGAGTATTCCTGCGTTAGAGGAGCATCTCCGTGGTCTTCGTTCCACTTGGGCACAAGTCCAGGAGGCTTTGCGACATGCTAATGATAGGTACAGACTCCTCTCTGACCGCAGACGTTTGCCTGTGCCTTCCTCCAGGTTGGGGACAGGGTCTGGCTGTCATCTCGTAACCTCTGACTTCCTGTTCCCTCTCTGAAGTTCGCACCTCGGTTTATTGGGTCTTTCCGTATTCTTTGCAGGATTAACCAAGTGGCTTATGCATTAGACCTTCCTTCTAATATGCATATCTCTAATGTATTTCATGTCTCCTTATTAAAACCTTTGGTCTGCAACAGCTTTACCACCTCGGTGCCACGTCCCCACCCTGTACAGGTTGAGAACCATGAGGAGTATGAAGTACAGTCCATTGTTGACTCCTGTAGGTTCTGTGGGTGCATACAGTACCTGGTGCATTGGAAAGGGTATGGTCCGGAGGAACGCTCTTGGGTCTCATCCTCGGATGTACATGCACCTTTCCTCCTCTGTGATTTCTATAGACATTTTCCCCTCAAGCCTGGAGTCCTCTGAGGTGGAGGGGTTATTGAGGAGGGGGTACTGTCAAGGCTGAGTTCAGCCCTTCCTTCCTCCTTCCAGCAATGATGATAGGAGCTAAACCACAGTGAGGCCTGAATAGAGCCAAGCCTCAATGTGACCACCAACAAACCACATCGAGGCATAGATAGAGCTAAGCTCCAGATATCACTTAACTGCACAGCCACACACAACTTGGTATACGGCGTGTATTCCAAGCCTCACTGTGGCCAGCGAAGATGATAAGTGCTAAACCACAGTGAGGCCCGGATAGAGCCAAGCCTCGATGTGACCACCAGCAATGATAGATGCTAAACCACAGTGAGGCTTGGATAGAGCCAGACAGATATTGGACTGGAAAAACATATTCCAAGCCTCACTCTGAATGCCACTCCACACAAGCAGATCCTTGGCACGTAAATCGGATTATAATCCGACCTAGTTAATGATTACACAATTTAAACCAATAGAATATAAATTAAAAATGAACAGATAAAATTGCACATTTAAATATATTATTTACCTCATATATAAGCGGAAAATACCAATATATTATGACTTAATGAATTAAACAGTATTAATAAAAGCATTAATGTCCCAGTCGACATTCATGCCATATGCCCAATTAGATTTGAGTTCATAAATCCAAAAATTTTCTAACCGTGATATACCTCTAATACTGGGACTCCCCCTCCATGGAGATATATATTTGTCTATAATAAGAAACTGAGTGCCTTTAGGGTCTTTATTATGATGAATCTTTAGGCAAACTGTGATTGGTTACTCCTTTCTTTATATTTGCTATATGCTCATTTACTCTAACAGAAAATGGACATATAGTCCATCCAACATATTATTTTTTACATGGACATGTGAGTAAGTAAACAATAAATTTTGTCACACAAGTGGTGAAGTGCTTCATCTGATATGTGCGGTTCATGACAGTAGACTGAAAACCATCTGACTTTCTCCTACCGCATACCTTATAAAGGCACACAATACACCTGTGACATGGATAATAACCCTTTAGATTGTGAAAAAATATGGGTCTACCGGGAGGTTCAATAACATTGGGAGCTATCCTATTCCGTAATGATGGAGCACCACGATAAGTAACTTGAGTGATCCAGAATGACCAGACCCAAAATCCGGAAATTTTTAAGGACATCACCATGTTTATAGAGAATGCCCTTTATCTGTTTGTGTTGAATAGAGTACGTAGTAAAGAAAGACCATTTGAATTTGTTAGTATCATCCACTTGATGGGGTTTATCCAATAGTAAGGATTTTCTATCTAAATGGTAAGCTTTGTCTGTTTCTGAATAAATCATTACTGCGCTATAGCCCTTCTCCACAAATCTCTCTTTAAGAATCTGGGCTTCATGGCAAAAATCAAAAGCGTTGGTACAATTACGTCACAACCTCACCATTTGACTCCGAGGGACAGATTTCAACCACGCGTTGTGATACAGAATGTATCCATTTCGGTCCGTAAGTTTGAAAAAAGTTTTTATGGTTATGCACGCTCTTGCACACAGAAATGCATATGTGCGTATGGATTGTGTAGTTGTGTATATGTACAATTATTCCCTAAATAGGCATGACCATTCCTTCCTTTTAGTTATTTAGGTACGTTCAAGTGAGTCTCCCTTTTAAATATACCCATGGGCTTTGCCCTTGTGCGAGCCATTCCCATGACAAATCGATTTTATAATTTTAGCACTTTGTTTATTGCATATATGTGTTTTTTTATATAGGTATTTTTATCTATATTAACGTAATTTAAATATATATATATTTTTTATCTTATTTTTATTTTTATCTTATTTCTCATAATCTTACCTATATAGTCAAAATAACCTTAATTCGTCTTAAAGTTAGTCTTTTGGTTGTCTTCATACATTGTCATACTCTGTTAGCTATTTTTAAATATGTGCATAGATATTTTTTTATTATCGTATATTTGTTGGTGTATATTCTTTTATAGCTCATGCCACACTAGGACACACTATTTACTTAATTTGTGGCTGTTCAGAAATAGTCCTCACTGTGATTTGTTGTCCCACAGCGCGGACACATAAATAGCACCATTCAATCTATTCCACTCCAGGGCAACAGAAGGAGCTGAAGCTCCAAACGCGTAGCTTGCTAGTGTTTTTACCTTCCTGTGACTATCTCCCCTGAATGTGACCCGTGACGTCACTTCCGTGTGTTCCACGCTGCTTCCGGCTCCTCTCCTGTGGCCACAGGAAGTGCTGCGGACCTGCAATCTACACACCACGCACCAGGAACCATTTCCGGATCCAAGGAGCCTCCAGGACTATATACACAGATGAGCCTGTACCCTACCTACTTCTTGTGAGTGTTTATGTATACCGTGCCATTAAAAATCAGCTTTTAATACTGCACTTAGGTGGCACTTCCTTTGTTCTTCCCCCTTCTAATAATTAAAATGATAGCCATAGAGGAGGAGAAGAAAAAAGGAAGAAATAGGAGGAAGAGCAATGTGTGGACAAAAGACTGGCTCCTTCAACGTGAGAAATTCTCACATAAACCTGCTGACAAACCTGAGGGAAATCTTGAGGATTACCAAAATTATTTGCGGATGACACAGGAGTCATTTGAGATGCTGTTATCTCATGTGCGGCCACATATCTCCAAACAAGACTTCTTTATGAGAAAGGCTATCCACGCAGAGGAGCAGGCTCATGGCAATCCTTCGTTTCTTGGCAACAGGAAGGTCTTTTGAAGACCTGAAGTTTACAACCAGAATTTCTGCCCAATCATTATATCGGATTTTACTGGAGACGTGTGAGGCCATAGTAAATATGCTCCAAGACAGTATTTAAAGGTAAGAAAATATGGTGAACTGTCTGATTTATGTTACATGAATACATATGAAATAGAGTTGGAATATCTAAAATTCAGCAATGTGTCTAAAATTGGCAATAATGCTAATAATTTTAAGAATAACTTTAAGAAAATTAAGAAAATCCATATCTTGATGTACACCTTTTCCAAAAAAAGAGACATTTTGAAGCAGAATATATTCTTTATTTTACAATATCATTATTTAACAATGACCATTTCAAATGCAACATAAGGTGCACAACAAGAACAGTTTACACCATAAAGAAAAATTATTCACAGATGAATTGTGAGTCATGAAGCCAAGAACCTTGATGTGGTTCTTGGTGCATTGGCCAGCTTGTGGTTGGGACTTATTATGCATCTGCCAGTTTGGGACAGATGGTACAAGTGGGTGAGATATACATCCCTGATACCCCATAAGATCCGTGTTTTGTGTAAGATGTTCCTTAAGTCCAATGACAATCATTTTATGAAGTAGAGATTCAAACAAGTCTTGCTGTTGCATGGACATCCTACGTAACTTGTGTGCAACAAAGTAACGAACAGCATCACATTCATCATCCTTTTGTTTCATAATAGACTATGCATTCTTCAGCAAAGTAGCAGTATCATAGTCCAAATTCTTTCTTTTGTTTCCTCAGACTTGATGGTCCTGGCTTCTGTGCTTCTGTGCAAATACAAATTCATTTACTTGGATAGAGCGAAAAATTGAATAAACTCAGATGGAGTAGTAACTGAGCGGAATGAATTCCTGAACAGATTGAAAGAAGGTGTTTTGCATCTTCCATCTTCAAGTGAGATTGTGGAAGGACTAAAGTTTGTCTTCATTGGGGATGATGCATTTGCTTTGCGTGAGCATCTTTTGAAATCTTATCCCTTGCGTAATTGAACAGCTCAACAGAAGATATACAATTATCGCCTGCCTAGGGCAAGACATGTGGTTGAGAATGCGTTTGGCATCATGGCTAGCAGATTCAGAATCTTTCACACCACTATGAATGTGGCAGTGGAAAAAGTGGACATTATTGTGGAGTTCTGCTGTATGCTACACAATTTTTTACCACGCCCAACAGTCTCATACATGCCATCATCTGCAGTTGATATGGAAGACATTACCAGTGGTACAATTGTGCCAGGTGACTGGCAAAATGACAGTACTGGTTTGCAAAATTTAGCTCCTGCAAGGCCTAGGCTATCAACTGCCAATGCATGTCAAAATCAGAAATTATACTAATTATTTTGTAGGCAGGGGGGCAGTTGCATGGCAGGACTGTATATAGTTATATGTACATATATTTCATTGAATAATAATTTCTGTGAATGTATAAAACAGTTTAAAGTGTTAACCCATGACTCTGCATTCACTATATCTGGTCTCTCACAGTACACAGAACATTGAAATGCAAATATTTTAGTAAATATATACTGCAAAATACTCTTTCTCATCAGCAGTATGAGACTTGTGACTTCTTTTAGTGCCAGGTTAAAGCTTGGAGGAGGAGCTCTCATTCTACTCTGACTGTCCTATGAAGTTGCAGGACCACTGACCCTCTGTCTGCACAGTACTAATTAGCCCTATGCGGATCACATGCACTCCCCCCCCCCCCAAAAAAAAAAAAAAAAAAAAGGGGAAAATCTCTCTAACAATACACACCAAACAGAGCATATGCACCTTGTTCCCTAGCGTCTGTTCTATCAGGAGATGGAGATTAAGGACAGTGGAAGAAAGGAACAGAGAAGACAAGATCAAATGGCCATTTTACACAATGCAGAGGATTAACCCCTTAGGTTCCACAGTGAGTGCAACAAGCATGCTTTACTGCATATATATGCTGATTTTAATATTGTGGTTTTGGTAATACTTTTAGTTAAAATATGCATGCACAATAGTACAGTAGTGTACAAATTATTCACTGCTCTATTGGCTGTTGTTTAAATAAAGAATATACCCTGTAGCATATGATACAACATTAATTTACCTGTGTCTGGGACATATCCTCTGTTTCAGATAATGCACTTGAGTCTGTTGCACCACTTGGTTGAACAGTGCAATGGGACTCTCTGGGATCATCTGAGTCAGCTAAAAACATCAAATCTTTAAAGTACCACAAACGTGGCACATACACGTCATCAGCTCCTGCACCAGATTTTTTGGAGGCATGTATTTTTTGTACTCCTTAAAAACGGTGCGCAAGTTAGCAATCTTGTGCTTAACATAGTATTCTGTGGGTTCAACACAAACCGCTTTACATAGTTCTTTTAGTTCTCTTAACGCCTCATCATGCTTTTAGTGATTGGAATAATCCTTTGATTTCAGGTCCCATAAGCAGGATAATTCTCTGTACTTTTCAATAAATTGCGCTAGAAAATCAGGAGATGTAAATTTAAAAGGCATTGTCCTTTAAAAAAAAAAATCTAATTTTTAAAAGGTATAGAATTGGACAAATGGCCATCTAGAACATCCAGTGCTGTATAGCATAACCAGACAGCTACAATACTACAACAAAAGGTCCATATATCAATCACACACACCTATTTATTAACTAAAAAATAGCACTTCACATGCATGGGAACCTTAAAGTGGGTGTAAACCCAATGTCATCCTTTCTAAACTACTGCCATAGTGGTTATCTATAAGGATATATATGCCTCCTACATGTATCTTTACCTGTCAAATGTCTCCCCTCTGTCTGTTATTAGACCCGAAAAACTGCATATTCTGTGGGTGGGTCTGTTGTCTGGAGCTCGATGGGTGGAGTCGTGATGTCAGTAGACTCCCCGCCTACCTCTACACTCCCCTTGTCAATATTAATTTTCTCTGTGTATTTCTAACACTGAACTTCTGCTATGATCTCTAACATCCAGTGAAAAGACAGGAAAGTAACCACATGACTTCAGCATACCAAATCATGCTGAGGTGTGGAACAGCCAATCCTTGCAGAGCTGCTGAAGAAAGGAGTGGGGGAGGGAATTAAAAAATACTGCATGACTCTTGGGCTAATGCACGAGATGTAAATCACCTGTCACTCACAGCAAGGGGAGTATTTGACAAAGTTTTTCTCAATTTGTCAAGAATTGCCTCACTGAACAATAAAAGGGGATTTCTCAGAGATGGATTAACTCTGTGTGGCAAGACTGGGCTCAAATGATAGTAAATCTTATAGCAGGGGAGTTGCTAGGTCTGCAAAAGATCTGGGGCTAGAGCCCGTAGCAGCGGTCACCAACCTTTTTGCATGCCCGCGTGGGGGGGGACCAGTGGTAAGCAATTTTTCACGGACGATGCCTGGTGTTGGTGCTTCAATCATCATGGCATAATGGTTGATATGGTGTCAGGGTGATTGAAGTGCATTATTTCTATTGTTACATTCTAATATATAATGAAGTGGTTCAACTCACCATACTGCAGAATCAGTGGGAGCCCTGGGGGTGTCACTTGCCACATCTCCTGCCACCAGATGCAGCATGTAACTTGCCACCGTCGCCTGTCACCAGATGCAGCATGTTACTTGCCACCGTCAGCTGCCACTAGATGTGGATTGTCACTTGCCATGTCGCCTGCCACCAGTGATGGATTGTCACTTGCCACTTTCACCTGGCAGCAGATGTGGATTGTCACCACGTCTCCTGCCACCATTTGCAGATTGTCACTTGTCACACCACCGGCCACTAGATGTGGGTTGTTACTTGTCAACTGATGTGGATTGTCACTTGCCATGCCAGCCAGTGCCACCAAATGTGCATTGATGCTGCATTGGTGGCAGGCTGACAGCACTGGTCCATTTAGTGAGAGCAGGAGAGCGCCGATTTGTGGCGGACAGTAAGAGATGATGTCATCTCGCTGCTGCTGCCGCACCTCGCTCCCAAATTGTAGAGGCCCGGCTATGAAGAGCTCACTTCTTTCCTCTCCTCCGCCTCTCTCATGCAGCCAGCCCGCCTGCCGCAGCAGCCACAACCCGCTGGTTAGACAGGGACCCTGCGGCAAGAGACTCGGGGCTATGGGCCCCAGATTCGGGGCTATAGCCCCAATAGCCACCCCCTAGCAACGCCCCTGCTCTACAGTATGATAAAAAAAAAAATTTCGGGTTTACATCCACTTTAAATAATCAATGTAGAATCCCCAGCTGAAACTTACCTCAGGTATCTGTGTGGATCAGTGTCTATCAAACGAATATTCCTTCCTACGTGACGAACCCACAAACGACATAGAAGATTCTCCCGGTGCAGGGCTGGAGATAGAAGAAAGAGAGGAGCTTGTGGAGGTGGTGGAAAGTCAGCAAATAAGCCTAGTCACCAGAAAGAGAAAAAAGAAAGCCACCAACATGACATTTGAGGAGATGGTAGACATGGTAAATATTCTGCAACAGAAGAATTATGATTGTTGTGAGCAATTATACAGCAATATGAACATGCGCAAAGATGCAATATTAGAGAAGGTCCTACATGTCTTATGCAAAGCCATGGCGTTGAACAGACAAAATGATCAAGTGAGAAAGCGATGGTCCCAACCTGAAAATAAGAGAAGCAAATCAGCTTCAAAAAATCAACAAAATAATCCACAGAAGTAAGTACTATATTTTAGGTATGCATGTATTATGTTCTTTTATGTCTGTTCCATCATTGTGAGTGTTATGTTCTGTATATGCAATGTGTATTCTTTCTGCTTTCACCCAGCATGCAGAATTAACATTTTCATCTACATTGCAGTAGGTTGCTTGACTTTACAAATATACAAAGGTTTTATGTTTCAAAATGTATAAATGGTATTGCAATGCTTTACCTGCACCTGAAAGTCATTAATATACTTTTGCCATTTAATAGGAAGCATAAAAAGGGTGCATGGAGAGGTGGAAATAGACCATCAGGATTTACAGCAGACAAGTGCTCAGTCTGACATGGCGACAGACACAACGGTAATCATACTGACGCCTGTTGAAGGGAGTGATGAGAGCAGCCATGTGACCACTTCAGGTAAATTAACTATATTTTTCTAATCTGCTTTTTTTTTTTGAAAAAGTGATTTTTAAAAAAAAATAATAATTTGGGTTTTCTTCTAGGTGTTCTCGATCATCTGCTTCATGCAGCTCAACGTTTGACAGCGCATCAGCAAACCAAATTGTTGCAGATAATGTTTTTAAATGCTGACATTGAGAAAGTTTGCACTACCCTAAATTCTGTTCCAGGCAGAATTTTGCATATCATTGACCAGTTAGCAAAGGTTTGAATTGTTTAGCCTGGTTCGTTTTTGCACATTAACCTGCAACTTTTTTAATACATACCTACAGTGTTCTTGTCCACCTGTACCGTCTAGCGAAAAGCAGACATTTTTGTCCCCTTGTCCAATTTTACACCTGCTATCATGTTGTCCATCTGTACAGTCTAGAATGCAGCTGTACTGATTCTACAAATGGACACTTTTCTTTAATGGACTTGAACACCTACAGTGTGCTTTTCCATCTGTACAACCTAGCTCAGTGGATCCCTATGGTACAAATATACACTTTTCAAGATTGCACAGCAGTTGTAGACATGCAAAGTTTTGACTATATGTACAGTTTAGCACAATAAATACCTATTGTGCATATGGACACTTGTTAAAATTTAATAGTTTTTTAAACCTACAGTGTTTTTGTATACATGTACAGAGTAGCACACTGCATCTTTACGTCTTTACAAAAATCCCTTACATTTAAATGCAGTTGTACACCTGCTATGTTTTGGTCCACCTGTACAGTCTTGTATATTGCATACCTATTGTACATATGGACACTTTATGTGCTTGTAGTTGTCTACCTCTGAGTATTGTTGTCCACCTGTAGACACTAGCACACTGCATCCCTATTGTGATAATGTTCACTTTTTCAGAATTGCACTACTACTGTACAAACATACATAATAATTTTATACAGGGCTTTTTTTCAGCTGGAACTTGGTGGAACTCAGTTCCACCACCTCTGGCTCAGGCCCTCTTCTCTCTGCTCACCACTATTACTTGTAAACATTGAAGTCCGGTTTCTGTGTTTACAAGGGACAGCTCGTCTCTCAATGGCTCCCACAGATCTGATCTCCTGAATGACCGAGGAAGATGCAGGTGCAGAGCAGATCCCAACCCCCCCCCCCCACTGGATTATCTCCCTAGAAGTGAAATAGGAGCCACCTATAGTGTGTGGGGAGGTACTAGAGCCAACAGGGTGCTTCAGTTTAACAAACAACACAAATAAGACATGTGAAAAGTGGTGAAGCTTTTAAGGAGGGAGGGAGAAGATGGGGGCAGTGGAAGGGAGGTTGCATGCAGAGGTCAGAGCTGAAGAGGGGTGTGAGATGTGGATGGGGGATGCAGAGGTAAGCAGCTGCGGAAGAAGGCTGAACTCTGCACTCTGTGTGTAGTGCACCGCTGAACTTTGCACTGTGTGTAGTGCACCCCTGGAATGCTGCACTCTGTGTGCAACATCCCCCTCCCCCCGAGCTCTGCACTCTGTAATTAATGCATTCAGGGCATTTAATGCCCCTTTAAGACCCTTACACTGTTAGTGAAATTTGACCACACCCACTATTTGATGCGGTTTGAAGGGTGTGCGTATTGGGGCGAAGGTTGGTTTTGGGGGGGTCGTGGTCGAGTTCCCACACCTATTTTCTGAGAAAAAAAGCCCTGATTTTATATAAAGAGGTTATATTTTTGCATTAAGATGTTTGTATTTCAATAAAGAAAATAATTATACCTGTTCATACATACGGTACAAGCATGAAACTAAAACCATTCCTGTTTTGGGTTTGGCACAGTAAATCTGTGCTTGTTAAAATTTGGTGTGGAGTGTCTTTGTTTTATTCATTATGTGCACAATGTGATACCACCTGTATTCACCACATTTTTTGTTTTCTTATGTTGTACATGATTTAAGAAAGGTCCATTACACATGCACAGACATTTGTGTTTATTCCACTTTGCTCGCAGACATGTCAGAACCTTCTGTATGAAGCAGGCTTGCTGTACTCTTTTTCTTTTTTTACAGTGAATGAGGTGTGCAGTAGGTCATTATTGCCTGCTTTCTTTATATTTTTATCTGCCATGTCATAGAAGGTGTGAAAGGCCCATTATACATGCAGACATTTGTGTTTATTCCACTTTTTTTGCAGACTTGTTGGCACCTCATCAGACTTTGCTGTAATCTATAATTTTTCCTGTATTATTATTATGTAGTTGTAGACGAACATTCGTTCGTGCTTTTTCTTTATGTTTTTATTCCGGTTCAAACTTTCATCATGTGCATGTCTGTTTCTTAGGTCAAATCGTACAACTTTTCTATTAATGATATGAAATTTGGATGGTTTTCGCAAAAACAAACAACATGTTGGATCAGTCAATTTCAGGTGTCGACCAAAAATAACGTGACGTACATACCACACTAACGATACGAAAAACAAACAATTTTACTTTCGATTTGTATTTTGGTTCAAAATTCGCATCATGTATGGCCTGCCGTAGATTGACTATTATTGATAAAGACATTTAAGAGTTAAAGGAGAAACTTTCCCCCTACATAGGTTCAGCTGTATATACCTCACTTTTAGACAATCTAAAGAACTGCAAAAATATATCTATAAAGGGTGCAAAGGAAACAGTACAAAAATAAAATTAATAATATACAATGTGTATCTGATTAATAAAGTGCACAATATTATTGACATGCTCGTTTATTATGCCAGCTGGGTTAAATATAGAGATAGACCTTAACTGTTTTATCACAGATTGTTAATGGCATCTTCATTTATTTAATAGTTTTTTGTTTTTGTTTTTACATTACTATCCATCTGTTTGCCAAGCCTATGACACCCATAGGGGCTAATGGGCTTGGGCATGGTCTCTGGGAGGTTTTAATCTACATGCCTATTGAGTGTATCCTAATATCCATGTGGCTGGGTATGAGCAAATCTGTCCCTAAACAGCTAGTGGCACCTCTTTTTCCCTTATGTTCATATATCATGAGGTTGTCTGCATACGTATCATTGGGGAATCTCCTTAGGCTGTACTTAGCTTGGAGCAGTTTTGTCATTAGTCCAAAAAAGTTTTATTTTGTCTATGGAAAGCATTGTTAATGATCCTGACCAATTGCAGGCATTTTTGCTGCTATTTAGGTCCGAGAAAATGGAGTCAGACCCACTTCCTGATGACGCGCACTCTAGCGTTAAATGCATAGAGGTGAGGCCTGACGCTTACAACCATAGGAGCCCTATACTATCACATGCACAGCTCAGATGCACTATGCACATTGCGAGTTTTATACAGGCGTCAGACCGGTTTCTGCTTCCCCCTGAGCAGATTGTGATTTCACGCTGGACTATGTGAGTGCTCTTTTTAAGCGATAAAACATAAAGCGGTATTACATTATATCCTGCCTTCTGTGGCTCTTTGTTGGGGAGCTATTTCACAGACCTACTTGATGCAAGTTGATATATGCAGTGGAGAGATGTTATAAGGTGAAGACACCTACATTTGTATTCCTGCAAAGTGAATTGGGATCCAGCTTCCTCCATATATGATTGCTTGATTGGAATGGGATGCATAAAGGAGCTACAGCATTGAATTAAGGAGTCCTTCCCATTAGTCATGCTTTGAGGTCACTTTGTGGCCGAGGCGATCTGGTGAGCGCATTTTGTTATCACTTCGGGTGAAGCACTTTAAGCAAGTTTACTGAAGCACGTGTGAACTTTATTTTTCACGGTGTTGAAACATACACAAGAAGATTTGTTCACATATGATTATGTAGCGCTGGTAGATTTGCAATCTACCGCATGTTAGGTAAATTTAGTGAATTGTTCGTTAGGAAGGTTAAGCTTGCCTCTGTTCCAGCTTGGCTGACGTTGTATGTGTTTCCGTGCTGACCAGTGGGTGTCGCTGTTATCACTGGTTAGTGTTGGAAAGGCAATGTGTTGAAGCGTATGGATGCTCTTCTGTCCCGGAGACAACTCGGTGGAGGTGGTCCTCCGAGTTGCAGTCTGGGCGAGGGTATTTATGGGACAGACGCCATTTTTTGGGGTTCGTTTTTTCAACCACCTGCTGGCCCTCCTGGCCGACAGGTGTGCATTAAGGAGCTACCTCATGGTCCTCCGTCCTGGAGGCCCACGATACTATGGCGCAGGGGTAGGTCCAGAGGCTTGTCTGGGGCCTACCACCGCGGCCGAGGAATGGTCCTGAGCTGTCGGTCCTGTGTGACGAAGCTGAACAACCGAGGAGGTCCCAGGTGAAGACTCGTCTTGGAGGGACCACGCAGCGTGCTGGTCTATAGAGGGGCCTGGTGACTCGGTTGGAGGACATATCCGAAAGTAACTATACAGCATAGTGTTGCCGGGTTGGATTAAAGGTTCAGGCACTGGGACTGACATTCATTACTGAAAAATCTGATACATCCTGTGGCAGAGGATCGTACGGGTTTTGTTCCCCAAGCAAGTCTGTGGCAGAGACTTTGATTCGTGCTGCGTACTGGCTGCTAGGCTAGTGAGAGAGGCCTATCCAGACGAGCAAAGAGTGTGTCCCACGAGGGGAGAGCATTCCATACAATATCTGAATTCCACCAGGACATTTGTCAAAAGAACCCTACAAGAAGATGTTTGAGTTTCTTTCTACAGTTTCCTTTCCACCTCTTTCCTGCTATTTCCTAAGTCAAATGTTTAATAAAGCATTGAAAACGTACTCCAGTATTGGTGCGTGTGTCGTCCAGAGGTAAACTCAATGGAGCCCTAGACCCGGTGTCGGTGAAACAGAGGGAAGCAGAGTGAAGGTAACAGACCCGCTTAAACCAGCAGCTCTGCCGAGAGTGAATTGTTCACATATGATTATTATGGACATTTCTGATGGTTTATTTTATTGTGCACTTTATTAATCAGATACACATTGTATATTATTAATTTGATATTTGATTTTTGTATTGTTTCCTTTGCGCCCTTTATAGATATATATTTGCATTGTTATTAGTTTTCCACTAATTTTAGGTGCAGCATTGGTAAATAATCAACAAATAGTTTTTTTGTATTGTGGTGCCGATACCCAACACTTTCCCCCTCACAAACTAAAGAACTGTCTTGAAAAAGAGGAAAGGGATCAAAAAAACACAAGAAATAGGCTTGAGATTTGAATGATTATAAAACATTTGTTTTTAGTTGACAAAAGAAGAATGGTGTCGCACCTCCAACTCTCAGTATGTCCCTATTCCAACTGATCAATTCCTTTCTTCTGGACAGGGATATCCACCTAGACAAGGGAGATCCAATAATGGGAATACTCCCTGTGACCAGAAGAAGAGACGCCATAGTTATAGAACCCCAAATAATCAATATTCTACTAAGAACCCATACCCTAATACCAATCAGGAAAGAGGTCAATTCATAGGGAGAGGTAGAGGATATCATGTACCCTTTAGGCCCTGAACCATCAAGCTAGGGATCAACATGGGAGATCCCCGCCCACATGAAAGGCGTTTCAATCACAAAATGTAACATGAGGGTTATATAAACCTATAATCGGTTTACACCTCTAAGGGATGATTTCCCACATGGTAACCCTTATCCTTACATGCAGAGGGAGGTGGATGATTATGCCAGATCTCCATATAATTATACTCAGACCAATCCAGACCAATACAATAGTTGGGGTTTTCCAAGGGAGTTAAAAAATCCCGTCCAAGATTACAATCAAAGAGAGGTACTAGAGGGGGGCGGAGAGTCCAAAGGAAAAAGGAAAAGAACATAGTGGGCCAGGAAGTTTTCAATCTGTCAGGCCACACTCACTGAGACTGAAAAACTAATCTTGGATAAGGGACTCATTCGCTCCTCCTAAGAAACTTAATAAATTTGACACTTTCATAGATGTACACAAATACATTTGCAAATTAAATATACAAAGACATTTTATTTCTAATCCTTTGAGACAATGGCCAATAGCCTATGGAGGAACTGTTCATTTAGGTCTCTCCAACCCTTCTCTCTTCAACCCTATGGCCCATTCAGTAAATGTATTCAAAGATTTAGTCTTGAAAGATTTGGACAGGTTACCTTTTAAGAAAATCCATGAACACCCTGATATTAGAGTAGGTTTAAATGATTTATGCGAGTGGAAAGATTTATTAATCTGTCCCTCCGATAAGGGGGCGGTATAGCTGCATTGGATAAAATAGCCTATCAAACAGCCTGTTGGGAATTTTGGATGATAGAGAGACATATAGTATACTCCCTATGGACCCCACTACCCGTTATAAAAAGAAATTAGTTGAAATACTAGTTGAGGGTTCTGAGGAAGGTATTTTAGATACGAAAGAGATATCCTATCTTATCCCAGTCGCTCCAAGGATTCCTGTTATGTACTACCTCCCCAACGTACATAAGGATTCCATACACCCTCCAGGACGTCCAATTGTGAGCGGGATAGATTCTGTCACCGCTCGAATTGGATGTTACATACTTTTTCTTACAACCACTGGTTAGCAAGGTGCCCTCTTATTTGAGGGATACAAAAGCAACTATCAAGTTGTTAGAAAGGGTAGACTTTCATGGTAATTTACTGTTAGTCACTGCTGATGTAGCATCTTTGTATACCTCACCATTTAAGGTTGATGGCAGAACGGTACTACTTTTCAAAAGATAGTGGTTTACCCATGGCCCAACAGAATTTCATTGTGGAACTTTTTGAATTTGCCACCAAACATAACTATTTTTAGTTTGATAATACGTTTTTCTTACAAGAAAGAGGTGTGGCCATGGGAGCCAAGTTTGCCCCTAGTTTGGCCAATTTATTTATGGCCAAGTGGGAGGAGAATGTCGTCCATGCCCAGGATAGACCAGAATTGGTTCTCTGGGCAAGTTATATAGACAACATTCTCCTCCTATGGAATGGTGACCATGATTCACTGTGTGATTTCATGTCATTTTTAAAGACCAAAGATAGAGGCATTTCCTTATCCTATGAAACCAGTAGAGATGAAATACATTTCTTCAAAATAAAAACCTTTTTCAAACCTACAGACCGAAATGGATAAATTGTGAGGTTGCAACGTAATTGTACCAATGCTTCAGATTTTTGCCATCTAGCCCAGTTTCTCAAACAGAGATTTGTGGAGAAGGGCTATAGCGCAGTTATGATTGATTCAGAAATAGAGTTACAGTTTTAATAACCAAGCTAACAAAATGAGCTGCACTGGAGTTCACATTCTTAGCAAATAAAACAAACAATGGGCTTCAACACAATTTATACAGCAGACAAAGCATTCACTCATCATCGTCATCATCTTCCTCATCCTCGTCTTCCTCATCTTCTTTATCCTCCTCATCATCGTCATCTTCTGGTTCAACCTTCTTTTTTGAGCTTGCTGGCCTGCCAGTAATCTTCTTACCAACATCACTGCTGCCCTTTGCCCGATATGCCGCAACATCCTTCTCATATTTCTCCTTGAGTTTTGCTGCTTTCTGTTCAAATGGCTGTTTGTCTTTGGGCATCTGTTCAGACCACAGCTCTCCTAGTTTTTTAGCGGTATCACCAATGGACAGACCAGGAGTGTCGTTCTTTATCTGGGGCCGATTTTCAGAACAGAACAGGAAGAAGGCAGATGGTGGTCGTTTTGGGGCATTTGGGTCCTTCTTTCTCTTTCCCCCCTTCTCCCCCTTGGGTGGGATGTAGGTTTTCATTTCCCTTTCATAGCGGACCTTGTCACCTTTGGCTAAGTCTTCAAACTTTCCTTTCTCCTTGGCAGACATGGTCTTCCACCTCTCGGAGCACTTCTTGGAGAACTCAGCGAAGTTGACGGAGGAGTCCGGGTGTTTCTTCTTGTGCTCCTCCCAGCATGTCTGCACGAAGTAGGCATAGGAGGACATCTTGCCCCTGGGCTTGTTAGGATCTCCTTTCCCCATTGCTGATACCTGAGCTGTACGAGTGATAAGAGGTGACCGATCCGCCTGTGTGTCCTGCACTAGAATGGTTTTATACATGTATTGATGTTTATTAAATTTTTACATTATGTTCTGTTTTTAAGTGTTAGTCAAAACATTTTTCATATTTTATATATATCATGTCTGAGGTGTGACTCATTAAAAGTACCGTGGGCACCAATATTTTTGTTGTATGTTCCCAATCTTATTGAACCTACCAATAGACCCATATTTTTTCACAATCTAAAGAGTTATTATCCACGTCGCAGGTGTAATGTGTGCCATCATAATGTATGTGGTAGGAGAAAATTAGATGCTTTTCAGTCTACTGTCACGAACCGCACGTGTTGGACGGACTATACGTCCATTTTCTGTTAGAGCAATTGAGCATATAGCAAATATAAAGGAGTAACTAATCACAGTGTGCCTAAACATTATCTCCGACATCATAATAAAGGCCCTTAAGGCACTCAGTTTCTTATTATAGACAAATATATATCCCCATGGAGGAGGGGTCCCAGTATTAGAAGTGTATAGTGTATAATCCGACCTAGTGAACTAGGTCGGATTATAATCCAATTTATGTTCCAAGGATCTGCCTGTGTGGAGTGGTGTTCAGAGTGAGGCTTGGAATTTGTTTTTCCACCCGAATATCTGTTTGGCTTTATCCAAGCCTGGCTGTGGTTTAGCACCTATCAATATTGGTGGTCACATCAAGGCTTGGCTCTATCCGGGCCTCGCTGTGGTTTAGCACCTTTGGTGGCCACATTGAGGCTTGGGAAACATGCCGTATACCAAGTTGTGTGTGACTGTGCAGTTACGGTCTGGAGCTTGGCTCTATCCAAGTCTCGCTGTGGTTTAGCACCTATCATTGTTGGTGGTCACATTGAGGCTTGGCTCTATTCAGGCCTCACTGTGGTTTAACACACACCGGATATCATGTTGAATTTGGCCACATGTCATTATGTTGTATACAGGTTTGTTTAATTATTATTGATTATTGAGTGTATATTATTGCGCAGTGCATGGATATGGACTCATACCCTAGTTAAAGTCTTTGTAGACTAAACGCATCAGGTTTGATGAGTCCTTTCTATGCCATCGCGCCTTTTTGAATTTTATGCTTTTGTGATCACAGGAGAGATTTTTTACTTGATGCAATACATCTTGGAATCTATGAAAAGCCTTTTTATTCCAAATAGTCCTGTAAGCATAAGTTTTTTCACTCTGTGGAGGCTTTCTGTTGTCTTTTATGGACTCTATTTACTAATTAGGTGACTTCTGAAGGCAATTGGTTTGACTAGAATTTAGTTAGGGGTTTAAGAGTAAAGGGGGCTGAATACAAATGCACGCCACACTTTTCACATATTTATTTGTAAAAAAATTTTAAAAACATTTATCATTTTCCTTCCACTTCACAATTATGTTCCACTTTCTGTTGGTCTATCACATAAAATCCCAATAAAATGCATTTAAGTTTTTGGTTGTAACATGACAAAATGTGTAAAATTTTAAGGGGTATAAATACTTTTTTAAAGCACTGTATATCAAGCACCCTTAGTCAAACCCTTACTAGTCATATACTGTGTGAGTATTACTACAAATCATGTCCATCAGTATGGTTCATGCTTAGCTTTCATATTGTTTGTGTTACTATTTATTGTATGAATATTATTTGTTATAGCCTGGTCTTGGCGTGCCATGGAAAAGACAGTTATATTTTAACACTTGGATTTTAATGATATACCAATAAAATGTAAAAAAGTTTTATATTATCAGTTATCTTCTGGTTTATTGTTTGACACCGATAAAATCCCATCAAAATTTCCTTGTTCTATGAATATATTCCAGGGATGTGGTGTTTGTTAACCATGTCAGCCAACCACATTAACATGAAAACTAAAGTATATAATGTTTTAGTACAATGGGTCCCAAGGTAAAGAGTATGACAATATACATTTTGTATGATTTATATTATTCCAGTTACAGGAACTTCTTGTTTATAATAAATGTGAGAATTAGCTCTATAAGTATAGGTGGATCGGGACCATTATTTAACAAACTGTAAAACTGTAAATTTGAAAGACATATGTAAATACACACAAACATATATATAGGAATAGTTAATAGTAAAGACTCAATTCTGCAACAGCAAATACCTGTACTATCAGCCCATGCATCAGCAGTACTGCAGAAACAAACTACAACCTGTGAGGCATTAACAAAATAGACAGCACTGTGGACAACAAGCCAGCAAAGATTCACATGTGTGATGCCTGCTTTCAGCAGTGCCAGATAACAGCATATACGGTGCATCCGGAAAGTATTCACAGCGCTTAACTTTTTCCATTTTTGTTATTTTACAAATGAATTAAATTCATTATTTTCCTCAAATTTCTACAAACAATACCCCATAATGACAACGTGAAACAAGTTTGAAATCTTTGCACATTTTTTAAAAATGAAGAATGAAAAAAAATCACATTTACATAAGTATTCACAGCCTTTGCGCAATACTTTGTTGAAGCACCTTTGGCACCAATACAGCTTGAAGTCTTTTTGAGTTTGATGCTAGAAGCTTGGCACACTTATTTTTGGGCAGGTTCTCTCATTCTTCTTTGCAGGACCCCTCAAGCTCCATCAGGTTGGGTAGGGCGCGTCAGGGCACAGCCATTTTCAGACCTCTCCAGAGATGTTCAATCGGGTTCAAGTCTGGGCTCTGGGTGGGCCACGTAAGGACATTCACAGAATTGTCCTGTAGCCACTCCTTTGCTATCTTGGCTGTGTGCTTAGGGTCGTTGTCCCGTTAGAAGATAAACCTGAGGTCCAGAACACTCTGCAGCAGGTTTTCATCAAGGATGTCTCTGTTTATTGCTGCATTAATCTTTCCCTCGATCCTGACTAGTCTCTAGGTTCCCGCCACTGAATAACATCTCCACTGCATGATGCTGCCACCACCATGCTTCTCTGTAGGGATGGTATTGGCCAGGTGATGTGCGGTGCCAGGTTTCCTCCAGACATGACGCTTGTCATTCAGGTCAAAGAGTTCAATCTTTGTTTCATCAGACCAGAGAATTTTGTTTCTCATGGTCTGAGAGTCCTTTAGGTGCCTCCAGGCAGGCTGTCATGTGCCTTTTGCTGAGGAGTGGCTTCTCTCTGGCCACTTTACCATACAGGCCTGATTGGTGGAGTGTTGCATAGATGCTGTAGAGATGGCTGTTCTTCTCTAAGGTTCTCCTCTCTCCATAGAGAAACTCTGGAGCTCTGTCAGAGTGATCATCAGGTTCTTGGTCACCTCCCTGACTAAGGCCCTTCTCCCCGATGGCTCAGTTTGGCTCTAGGAAGAGTCCTGGTGATTCCAAACCATTTCCATTAGGGATGATGGAGGCCACTGTGCTCATTGGGACCTTTAATGCTGCAGAAATGTTTCTGTACCCTTCCCCAGATCTGTGCCTAAATACAATCCTGTTTTGGAGGTCTACAGACAGGATGCACCTGAGCTCAATTTTGAGTGTCATGGCAAAGGCTATGAATACTTATGTACATGTCATTTTTTAAATTTTTTATTTTTAATAAATTTGCAATGATTTAAAACAAACTTCTTTCACGTTGTCATTATGGGGTACTGTTTGTAGAATTTTGAGGAAAATAATACATTTATTCCATATTGGAATTGGCTGTAACATAAGAAAATGTGGAAAAAGTGAAGGGATGTGAATACTTTCCGGATGTACTGTACCTGTAGGCAACTCTTAACAGTATAACAGCACCTGAATACTATTGTCTTGTGCACCATGTGGTGCGCCTTACCACCTGAATGTCTCATGTGCCAACAGGAAGTCCAATGAACATAGGCGTGTGCATAGGATGTGCCTAGGCACATCCTAATCAACCTGTTCACATGCCTCCCAACTGCCAGAGAAACACTGTTCTGTGTCTCCCCTGCAGCTATGCTTCTCATAGGCAGCTACAGGGAAAACATTGTTTGCTTATGTTGGGGAGGGGACGGGTACTAAAGCGGGACACAGGGAGTAGGGAGGGTTATGTTTGATTGCAATTGTTTTTTTTACAGGGAGGGGGTGGGTGCTAAATTCGGCCTGTCAGTGGGGGCAGGCCTATTGGCCAATTACAGTCAATCATTGTCTCGCCCAGTACTCTCTGTGTTATTCATTAGTACCCACCCCTTTCCCGAGATAAACAAACAGCGTTACCCCAATAGCTGTCTGTGACATGCGCAGTTGTAGGGGAGACACAGAAATAGGAATTACTTCTGTTTTTCTCCCTGGACTTTTCACATTACACAGGACAATGCAACTCCAGCTCCCCACCCCCTTCTCCTATTCCCAGGTCCAGTAGGCGGGGCTATGAGTAGCTGTAATTTAGCTCCACCTACAGGACCACTAAATAAGAGAAGGGGGAGAAGTGCCAGGAACTGCAGTACTACGAAGAGTCCAGGGAGAAGAACACAGGCAAGTGTAGTGATCGAGTATATTAATATATACTGGGTGATTTGATGTAGAGTGGGTATGATAATTAATTAGTAAGTACTCTTCCGCAGCAACCCAATTCTTCCAGAGAGATGCACTTTATTGACTTCCAACACAGAACAAAGTCCAAAGTCCACAGATGACAAAGAAATCCGACAGAGGAAATATAATTCAGAGACCCATATTCCTAGGCCTGTGTATTCCCAGCCATACACAGACAAGCCTCTCTCCATACACAGACAAGCCTCACTCACAAAACCTATAGACTGAATGCCGTGTTATATTCACTAAATATTGAATGGCTGAGCAATTTGATTGGCCGTTTCAATTTAGGACTTTGATTAGCTTTAGTCTTTCAAACAGACAACAACCCCCAGCCGTGAACAGCCGTGAACCACCCCAATTTGCACTCCCGCATATCAACATCAACAAGTCCCCTTTATATATGTGTAATTATATTAACAGATACCACCTTAACCCTTGAAATGTTCAAATAGACTTGCATAAGATTAACACATCAAAGGGCTTCAGCTGTCCCCTTGCTATGTTAAAATTCAGTTGGACAAATTAACCATTGTCCATTGAATTCTGGCCTTGTCAACATTGACTGCATGTGTACATACACACAACAATGTCCCACATAAATCGGTGAACATATTACAACATATACAACATATACCCCCACTTGGGTCAGTTCTAACTACTAGAACTGACCCATAAATCAAACAACAAAAAAATATCATTATGATTTAAGGTACTGGATGCTTTACAATGGCTCATATAAAATATGAAGTTGAAACTGGTTACATCTCTCTTCGCCAGCCTCTAAAATATCCCCATGAAACAGTTATTAGACAATATAACTTTTAGACCATGGCTGGAAAAGGATTTGGTAAACGTCAGTGGCCCATATAGCTGTTAGGCCTTACTATATCACATCAAGATCTTGAAAATTGCGCAAAGACGAGCTGATGTCACAGTCCATTCTTCGGTCTGACTTCATCACATCTCTCACCACCTCACTGAAAGTAAACTTGGTATGCTCTGGGAACTCCAATCCACAAGTCCAGGATTCTCTCATCTCCAGGCTCAAGCTTTTCATTTTTAAAGATGCTTTTACGCAAACACTCTACTTTCATCTTTATAGTAAGAAGAACCATCACTGTACCAGCACTCACTTTCAAGGTCAAAAGGTTAACTGTACTGCAAACTATTTCCTTGCACTTGACATTCATGAGTCCATCTTGCAAGCATTTTACAATTCACATCTGCTTCTTTGCATTTCCTATTTGAACAATGATGACTGGGATGTGTACCTGTCAAGTATCAGAATTTGTTGATTGCCAGCCACAATTTGCTTTTGTAATTTGCTGTAGGCCGACCCCTCATTGCCTTCAATAGAGCAGTTACTTGGATCATTAAGTCCATAATTACACTTGAATGGTATACCAACATATACATATACCCCCACACGATGGTTCAGATAGAATCAGCTTGACATCAGTGTTTATCAGATCTTCTATCCAGACAAAGCGGCAGTGGAAATTCTTGCCAGTATCTTCACCATGAAAGGTAGAAAGGTCTTTTTCATCCATATATGTCATAGCCTTTAGCATATTATAAACAACTGATTCAACAAAGTTTCAAATCATGACTAGAGTGATGAATTTCACTCACCCCTCTTATAAATTTAGGAAAACCACCCAACATACTATAATTTATGCTATGCCAAGCCATTGTGCAGCATCTCACCTTAGATATCAAATATATTGATCAATACGCATTATGTAATATGTACAGATGTTATGAAAATTATTTTAGGTTAAAATGCTTCTCTTTGGTTTTAAGATAAATTTCTAGAAATAAAACATAAGGAAAATAAAAAAATGAAAAGCAAAATATATCAGGAAAAGGGAGAAAAATTAAAAATTAGGGCGTTGAAGAAAAAAGAAAAAAAAGGTCCATTGCTTGATGAATTTCGAGAGAGTCCATGAATACTTTATAGTTCCATGTATAGTGATATATTGTCTATTCAGCATTTCTCCCATAATTCTCCCCCACTAGCCAGCGATTTCAGACTGTGCTTCTGCTATTCACATGCAAGCATCTTCAGACGTCCCTGAAAGACAAAAAAACTCTCCAACAAAACTAATTAGCAAGGTCTTTAAACGTTGTTTGAAGTTAAAACAAAGCATTATTTACCTGTTTACAGTTTGAAGCTAATTCACCCCCACTGCTAGAGAAGTGTCATTTGCATTCAAAAACAGATTTGGAGAATGTACATCTTCTGCATTTATGACACCCTGTACCCCCTTCAACTGCTGTAATAATTTATCACGTTCCCCTCTCATCTTGTCATACTCAATCTTCAGCTGGTCATATTTCTGTTTTAACTGAGAAAATGGTATCCAAGTCTTGGACCTTTTCTTATTATTATTTTGTTCAGCTCTGTTTTTCATATTAATATCACCTATGTTTGACCCGGAGTGTCCTCTCTGGGTGTTATCATAGGATATTATCTTCTGATCTTTATGTTCAGTATTTGTCATAAACAATGTGGCTAAATCAATTTTGACAGCCTGCTCATTTGACTTTCTCCATAAATGGTCTGCTCTCAACAATATGTCTTTTAAATCATGAGGATTTGGGGTAACTAATAAAATATTTTGTTTGATATCTTCATGCAACGCATCTAGAAACATACTCATATGTATCGAGCCCCCACGCTCAAATGCAAGATTATTACCGACCAATAATTCCATAATAGTTGCTATCCTGTGTGACAATTCATAGGGAGATTCATTTTGCATTTGTTGGATCTTTCCATGAATAGTAACATCAGAACGTACACCATACAAAACACATAATAATTCCAGTAATATGTCCCTTGTCCTCAGAGGCTGAATACAGATCTGTTTAATTCTCATCCAAAGACCACTTCCTACAGAATGTTGCAAAACTCTTTCTAAGTCAGATGGGTTGAGATTGTACATATTTCTGACTTGCTGCACGTCACAAAACCATTTTAAAAATCTGTTTAAATCATGGTATGGAACCATTCCTATTTCTTTAAGAATTGCGTCTAATAATTTTGATTTCAAAGGCTTCATTACAAGCTGAACTTCACCTGTATTATTATTATTGTTATAAACTGTGGTAGTCACAGTGGGGGCAGCTGGTAATGAATTATCAGATTTAATATGAGGTTCTGTTTGCTGCAGATTGCTGAATCCAAGATTTGATGCATGCCTGCATTCCTGAGATCTCTTCTCTAATTCCATAATTCTTAATTTTAATCTCTCATTTTCCTCTGATAATTTATCACAACGTTTAGATTTCTCAAGTAAAGCTTCTCCAATGGTAACCGCATGCAATTTTAAATTTACTGTCTCAGTGTCTGATTGGTTTTGTAACCTCTCACAAACATTGTTGCTATTATCAACTGCCTTCTGTAACTGGGTAATTTCCTCAATCTTACCACTCAAAGAACTTTCCATTGTTAAACAGCAAGATAATAAGCCCTGTATAATACAACCTTTTCTTTTACTTTCTGAAATTTTGCTATCAAAAACATTTTTCTCTAAAAATTCCTTCATTATCGTCCATGTCTGCTTACATTTTTCTGGAATTTCATAAGGACCACCATGGCGCTTAATACATTTTAATACCCATCTGTTAACTTTATCAGAACTGACACTAGCTCCACACTGAGTAAGCATTTTGACTATATTACTAATAATTAAAAAAAAAAAAAAAGGAAATATTTTACTCACCGCATTAGTTACTCCTTCAGCTTCCACTTCAGGTCTTCTGGTACACGACACAGTCTTTTTTTGTTGTTTCCAATCTCCAGAGAATAATTCTGGGGTTCCCAACTTGTTTAAATTTGTAGATCAGACTCTTTTATGTCACAACCAGACATTAGAGTCACAGCACAGCTCTTAGTTCTTCATCAGACTTCTGTCCACCTCACAGGATAGTTGTCACCACCGACTTCTGTTACTAAGTCCGAAAATGCTCTTCTGGTCACATGAACGGCACCAAATGTAGTGATCAATGTAGTGACACAGACAAGCCTTACTCACCAACCTCCTATAGACTGAATGCCGTGTTATATTCACTAAATATTGAATGGCTGAGCAATTTGATTGGCCGTTTCAATTTAGGACTTTGATTAGCTTTAGTCTTTCAAACAGACAACAACCCCCAGCCGTGAACAGCCGTGAACCACCCCAATTTGCACTCCCGCATATCAACATCAACAAGTCCCCTTTATATATGTGTAATTATATTAACAGATACCACCTTAACCTTTGAAATGTTCAAATAGACTTGCATAAGATTAACACATCAAAGGGCTTCAGCTGTCCCCTTGCTATGTTAAAATTCAGTTGGACAAATTAACCATTGTCCATTGAATTCTGGCCTTGTCAACATTGACTGCATGTGTACATACACACAACAATGTCCCACATAAATCGGTGAACATATTACAACTTGTACAACAGCAAGCAGTGCAGAAATTAGTGAAAGAGGGTCACTACTGCACTCTGTACTCTGTGTCACTATTGACCTCTGTACTCTGTAGCAAGTGACGCAGAGCTCAGAAGTGACTCAAAGGTCAGTGGTAAGTGAGGCAGAGTTCTATGCGGATAGGCCAGATGAATCCGGCAAGGTGAGGGTAAAAATTCTGCTTTAAACGGTTCCATAACCGGCTGAGCAGTGAGAAAAAAAAAGGAGAATGCTACCTTGGGAGAGGTGACTCATTTATATAGTATAATCGGTCCAGTGATTAGGAAGGGGGTAGAGCCTGTACCAATACGTATATGCTGTCATGCTTGTGTCAGGAAAGCTTCCTGATGCCACCTGTCTATGCTCATCAGTGTCACCCACTTCCACAAATGTTTGTAGGTATTGTACTTTCTTTTTATATAGCAGTAAACGTTTGTCAGAATTGTAATTGTGTATTACTGCATGATAGTAAAGAAAAAAGAAAAATCTGCTGATAGAATGTTAAATGATACCTGTTTTCCTTTTAGCACAACTATTTCCTCCTGTTTTCACTGAACAACCTCCACAGACGTATGTGGTCTACCCTAATGATGATATCATGCTCAGATGTGAAGCAAAAGAAAATTCCAGAGCTTGGTATGTTCAGCAGTTCCTCTTTCTTTTTTTTTCTTTTGCTTTTTTTGCTGTTATCATCTAGACAGATCATTAAAATTATTGCCTCTCAAGACAGTAATAAAATTGATATTTATAAACAAGTATATCTGAGGTACCACATGACGGGTAATATGATCAGTTAATATTGGTTATACCTCAAGGTCCATAGCTCTGCGGAGGATCAGATATGCCATATTTAAACTAAGTATGTTGAAGTATATTCCTATAGTCTATAAAAGGTTCTTTTTACCTTTTACTAAAGTATAATGGAAACTCCAAGTTTAATAATCAATGCAAGTTTAAAGTGGTATTAAACCCAAAAGCAAATATTTAATTATATTGCAGCTTACCAACTCTAATGCCCTGTACACACGATCGGAATTTCTGTCAGAAAAACCTTGGATGGTTTTTCGACGGAATTCCGCTCAAGCTTACCTTGCATACACAAGGTCACACAAAAGTTCTCTGAACTTTTGACCGTCAAGAGCTCGGTGACGTACAACACTACGACAAGCCAAGAAAATGAAGTTCAATGCTTCCGATCATGAGTCGAATTGTTTCTGAGCATGCGTAGGAATTTTGCGCGTCGGAATTGCTACAGATGATCGGAATTTCCGTTGGAAAAAATAAAGAACCTGCTCTCAATCTTTTGCTGGAGGAAATTCCGCCAGCAAAAGTCCGATGGAGCATACACACGGTCGGAATTTCTGTCCAAAAGCTCACATCTGAGTTTTGCTGGCAGAATTTCCGATCGTGTGTACGGGGCATTAGATGTGATGATTCCATTCGTTTTAATTTTAGGCTTTTTTTCCTTTATTTTCACCTAGTGATCTGCCAAGCAAGTCTCTTATTTTTAAAGAACTGCAGTCTGCTCGCATAATTTATAATAAAACCATCTTTGCCATTCTGAAGCTTCCCTCCAACCACTTTGCATATTATTTAATATATACTGTGATTGTGTATTTGCAAAATATGCTGCAGAAATCTCCCTCCACTGGCTGCATCCATTTAACTGTGGGCAGCTGAAGCTGCTGCCTGTTCATTGCTTGGATTTACACAGACACACAGAGGCACACCTCTAGCTCTGCAGCCCTGCAGCTCTCATTGGCCCTCTGTTGACTCACCCCCCCTCCCTTCCTGGCAAACTCTCACTAGAGTGAGAGAGAGCTGTAAAGAAAATGTAGACTTATCAATATCAACATTAGCCGGCAAACATTGCTCATACATTGCTTTCTACAAAATCACATGGCTCGCTATCCCTTCATATTCCAATTTGCTTTCATTAGCTAAAGAATCAACAAATTCCATAATTGCTACTCACCGAATATAGCACTTTTTCTTGTTTGAGCTGGACTCAAGGACCCATCTCAGGACTTCTGGTCTCCACACAAAATTCTCAGGTCTTCACATTCATCAATTGATTCCTAGCTTCTTTCAATCATTCCAAGGTTTGATCAATAAGTAAGATCTCTCAGTTTGTCAGTTCGTCTCTCCCCTCTGATCTAACAAAGGAAAAGACAAAAATGTCCAGAGTATTGATATTGGTTGGCTGAGCCACTAAAAAAACGAATGTTGACGGAAGCGGATGAAACTGGATGCAAATGAATGATCATCTGTTGTCATCCATTTTTCCATAGGAATGCATTGATGTCCGTTTTTCATGCATCAACGGATGGGTGGAAAACAGATAACAGTCCATATGTGTGAAAGGGGCCTTATAAAGAAAAAAAATGAAATTTTCCCTGCAAGCTTTTTTTATTTTGTGCACTCGGAACAAGATAAGATATTTTTTAAATAAATTCTGGTGTCTGTTTCACAAGACTTTGGATGGAAGTAACAGTTGCAGAAAAATTGGGCTTTGGGTGTTGGTGGTGCCCTCACACCATAACCCTAAAGCAATTATTGGCCTTGCTGTAAAAAATTGAAATGATATGCCCCGGTCAGACAGTGGCAAAAAAATTGGGCTTTGGGTGTTGGTGGTGCCTTCACACCGTAATCCTATAGAGGTACTCTTGATGAAAGCAAGAATTGGCCTTATCAGATGGAGAAACAGAGCTAAGCCGCTCCAGGTGAGAACAATCTTTCTCTCCAACCCCTAGGTGCAAATCCAGTCCACAATCTGGACGAGAAGCCACTGACACAGAAAAAGGTTGACCGCGCTCACAGGTGTGAAGCAATAGTAGTAACTTTATTGAATATAAAAGTCCATCAAAACAACTTCATATGACATCATAAAACAGTAATGCAGACCTGGCAAAGATTACCGCGTTTCACAAATCAAAATTCGCTTAATCATAATTTAACAAACACCAATGGGCATAACCCTTAAATAGTATGTATACAGCTAGAACTGACCGGTGTTTGATTATGCCAATTAACCCCCAATCTGGAGTTTCTGCGGACAGACAAACAGAAACTATGAAACCTACAACATACATGTTGAAATCAATATACATATAATTATAATAAAATCGTAGAAAATACCTTTTCTGTCTGTGGAATAAACTATCCCCACACAGAAATGAAAAAAGATTAAGAATTGGCCTTGCTGTAAAAAATTTAAATTACCGTATTTACCGGCGTATAACAAGCAATTTTTTACCCTGAAAATAGAGGGTAAACCGTGCCTGCGTTTTATACGCCGATATCTGTTTTTTTTAATCCCCGACCTTTAACAGAGGTCGGGGATCGGGCGGTCCGCCCCATGTGCCAACCATTGGGAGGGTGTCAGGCCAGCTGCTCTCTCCTGGCCATGGGACAGCGCTACTAGTAAATTTTAAAGCTCAGAAAACATTACTGCCAGCCCTTTGTCATATACCGTTCCTTTTTTTGTAACGCTCAATGCAAATCTAAGCCTCTGAATCCCTCAATTAACACCGCTCATTGTGGCTGCTTCCTCCTCGTGTGTAGCTTTTGATTGGAGGAGGAGAACGTTCAATCAATGAAAGGTAGGAGAGCAGTCACATGACCTGGCCTGGCGTTAATGGAGGTATTTAGAACCTTTGATTTACAATGATAGTAACACAGGAGGAGCAGTGTATGAGAAGGGGCTGACAGTGTGAAGTTTTCTCAACTTTAGAGTATGCTGGCAGCACTGTCCCAGCGCTGGGAGTGCAGGGGGGTCTTTAAAATGAAAGGGGGCTGTGTGTTGTACAGGGGACTGTGTTGTGCAGGGGTCTGTGTACTAAGCAGGGGGTCTGTTGGGGTTGTGCCTCACCCTTACTTTCCTCCTCTGCTCTATCTGGTGGCACCCAAGTTGAGTCAGTGACCTCATCATCATCCCCTCCATCCTCATCATCACTGGAGCCAACTTGGCAACACGCTGCGGCTGGGGGAACATGACTGCCAATTTGTTGTTTATCAGTGTTCTCCCCTCTCTGTAGACGCATGTTCCTATCTTCCTCAACCTCAGAGTCAGAACCAACCAACCAATATACTGCAGTAAAACTGCACTGACGCACTACAATATACCACAGTAAAGCTGAAATTCTTATCTGAATGCCCAGTTTGGTAGCCATGATGGTGCCACATCCTGATAAGTAGATACAGAAAAAGGGTTTATGGAAGGGAATTTTGGAAAAAGACACTACTATGACAAATATATAAAAAAATACAAATATCGTTTTTATTAAATACAATCTTAAGACAATGATAAAATACATGCAACAGTGAATGCAAAGGACTTTCTTCATAACAAGAAATGGCTCTAGATCCCAAAAAGAATCAGGGGTAACTCTATGCGCTTCAACTCAAGGGTCTTCGTCTGGGGGTTCTCAAGAGCAACAGATTGGTCAATACATATGGCACAGAACGCATGCATGCAAGAGCACCAGGACCCCTCCAAAGCCTCCACAAGTAGAAAACAATTCAAAGGACATAAACTTAAATTTCAAATTAGTGTGTCTGTAATCGCGTGGATAATGGAAATTACCACTATTGTGCAGCATAGAGTGGGGAGACAAATCAAGAGCACATGTCCATGGGAGAAACCCCTCACAACCAGCTGAACCCTTCACTACACTTGAAGTCCAGGAGATTGTTTGTTTTCTACTCCTTAGTACTATAGACGTTCCTTGGAGTATATTTTTTGGCTATTCCACAAGTTGATACAATACTATATCTGTGATAAGCATCAACAACTCTGCCAGGGAGGTTGTGAGGGGTTTCTCCCACGACCATGTCCTCTTGCTTTGTCTCCCCACTCTATGCTGCACAATGGTGGTAATTTCCAATATCCATGTCATTACAAACACACTAATTTGAAATTTAAGTTTGTCCTTTTAATTGTTTTCTACTTGTGGAGGCTTTGGAGGGGTCCTGGTGCGCTTGCATGCATGCGTTCTGAGCCATCTGTATTGTCCAATCTGTTGCTCTTGAGAACCCCCAGACGAAGACCCTTGAGTTGAAGCGCATAGGGTACCCACAATTCTTTTTGAGATCTAGAGCCATTTCTTGCTATGAAGAAAGTTCTATTATTCTGTGCAAAATTTGCATTCATGTTGCATGTATTTTATTATTGTCTTAAGATTGTATTTAATAAAAACTATATTTGTATTTTTTTATATATTTGTCATAGTGGTGCCTTTCCAAAAGGCTCTTCCATAAACCTTCTTTCTGTATCCACAGGAAAACTGCACTGACACACTTCAATATACTGCAGTAAAACTGCACTGACACACTTCAATATACTGCAATAAAACTGCCCTGACACACTACACTGACATACTTCAATACACTGCAAAAAATCTAAAAGGAAAAGTAGCAACTAAATTTCGATAGCGGCATTGAAAATTAAGACATCTGACAACATTGTTTTGCCTCTAGCCTAGTTTTTTACAAATCTGTACTGCATCTATATTAAGTGAGAATGCTTCAGCAGTACCACTATTGTTATTCGTTAGTGGGAATGCTTCAGCCGTCCCACTATTGTTATTCGTTTTTATTAGTGGGACTGCTTCATTAATGCTTTATTAATTTTAATTTTTAAACTTTTCCCAAAAGTTTCAGCTCCTTCATACTTGCTCACCTACAGACGCCAAACAAAATTTAAAATGTTCACAAAATATTCAGCTATCTGGCTATATCTTTTCAGTTTGATATCTTTTACAGTTTTTGTGAAAAAGCTGTTAAGTTTAGTGATCATTTCAGGAAATTTTATTGATTAAACAGTGTGTATTGGGCTGCTTAGAGTGGATAATGTCAAAGCTAGAGCACAGAGCCTTAAAAAAATTATCTTAGTTCCTTCTCTATAAATTGTTCTCACGCCCACGAGATCTACTTATCATACACAATCTATACATCAAAACATAGGTATTTTTGTCTAGTTTTAGGCAATGTGCTCAGTTTTGTGATACGCCTTTTACTTTTGGCTGGTTGAGCTTCCAAATGGCAAGAGTTCTACACTTTCTTCCATTGACTGTCCTGTATAAAATTCTTCACATTTCCCAGCGAAAAGCACAGCCAACTTCTTTTTTAAATCCCTGACATGCCCACATTTTTAAGTTTATCAACATAAATTTTATACCGATACGTTCACAAAGGCCGTGTGTCTGCCACTGTTTCGATAGCATGTACTGTTGTGGATTTATTAAGGCTTTTTTGAAGGGTTCTCTCACACTGTCTCTCACTCATTAGGTGTGGGGATTAATAATCAAAAGCTTTTCAAAAAACCTTTAAATATTCCACATCTTTCATACATTAGTGGTGTTGTTAAACTTTTTTATAATGAAATTCATGTTTATTTTAAAACCATGCTTACTTTTCCAACTATTCTCACTTCTTCAACTTTTTCTTACAAATTTAAGCTATTCATCCAGTTAGCTTTAGCAATTCAGCTATTCAGCATTCCCACTCATTTTCTCCAGGAAATTAATTTTCTAGTTAATAATGATGTCATTAAGCCTATTTAGTTATTTAAATAATATAAAAGATGTCATTATTACATCATTCATAATGGATTCCTATTATTATCATCCTTTCCTTTTTAGGTATAGTTGGGAAAAGGATGGGGTACCGTTTGAACCAAATGACACAAGAGTCACTCAGAAAAAAGATTCTGGAACTTTAATAATTTCCAACTCCAATGGAAATATGAAGGACTTCCAGGGAAAATACCGTTGCTCTGCCAGAAATAATCTGGGCACAGCTGTGTCAAATGAGGTCCATGTGATCACAGAAGGTATGTTTACCATAAACTTTTACTATGTGCTGAATACTGCATTTACATATAGTTTGTACAGTTTATCAGTGTCTAAACTGATAAAACCAGTCTAAACCAGTAAAATATTACTGGTTGGTCAGGCTGGGGAATGTAGCTCTTAAAGTGTCAGGGTGTGATGTTTCATAGTTTGTTATAAAATTTTGCAAACGGGTAATTTTTCTCCTTCATTGATATTCGCTGATGAGGCTGCACTGATGGGCACAGATAAGGCGACACTGATAGGCACAGATAAGGCGACACTGATAGGCACAGATAAGGCGACACTGATAGGCACTGATAAGACAGTACTGATGGGCACTGATAAGACAGCACTGATGGGCCCTAATGGGTGGCACTGATGAGTGGCACTGATAGGTGGCACTGATGGGCACTGGTTGGTGGTATTAATGGGCAGCACTGGTGATGAGGCACTGATTGGTGACATTTATAGGTGGCACTGTGGGCACTGATAGGTGACACTGTGGGCACTGATAGGTGACACTGTGGGCACTGATGGGTGGTACTGTGGGCACTGGTAGGTGGCGCTGGTGGCTGGTAGGTGGCATGGGTGAGCACAGAAGCCTCTGCAGAGGCTTTCCACAATCGGGACTGATGTCCCTCTCACAGCCGCCAGTGATCAGCTTTTTTTTTTTTCTCCTCAAGCTACCAGCGTAAGGAGAAATAATAGCCGATTACCGGCTCTGTTTACATCACATGATCAGCTGTTATTGGCTGACAGCTGATCAAGTGGTAAGGGGTCGGGATCGACCCGTTACTCTGATCTGTGATCAGCCGAGTCTCATAGACTCGCTAATCACAGATCGCGCCGCACGTGCCTTTCAGGGGGCGCGCAGGCTGCTCGAGCACGGGAGGACGTCTATGGATGCCCTCCCGGCAAAGTAGGTCCGCGCTGCAGCCGTCTTTCGGCTATAGCGCGGACGGGACGAGGTTAAGGAAGTTCCTTGGGGACCCCGAAGTCACCAGAACTTGTTTCCCCACTGGAAGATTCCCCCTCTATGACTTTCTGAGGACAACCTAAAATTTGGGATTTTTATTTACTTGCACTTTCAGTGATAATGGTAAACAGGACAAATAGGGTAAATCTCCTTAACAGGGGCACAGACAGCAATAAAAACTGACAGGCATTCTAATCCCTGTGCACTCTTTCCAAAGTTTAAAAAAAAAGTTTTCCTTTTAGTTATAGTTTAAGCTGGCCATAGACGAGTAGTTTTTTTTTTTTTTTTTTTCAGCCAGTGGGCTTTTTAACAGATTCAGGCAAATGATTGACTTTTGTAGAACAGGGATGGGCCACACAGTGATCAAAGTTTGGCTGGTCATTTCTGAACTGGCCACATTATGATCAGTTTATGGCAAGTTTTATTTTAGTTAATACATCAGCATAGAAGCTTCTGAAAATTCAAAAAAATATAGAATCCTTGGTTAGCAGTACCAGACTGGCTCCATTTAGTCTTGTTGTTGCTGGTTTATTCTCCATGTGACCTAGAGGCTTGCTCCTATATTTTAAGATGTAATATAAAAACATTCAGGGAGATATATTTTAGTCTATAATATTGAATGAAGAAACCAGGCAGGGTCCAGAGGCAAATTAATGTCCCAGGGCCTCTACCAGGGAGATGGCGACATGTGGCGCGCTATGCACGCCGCAGAAGAAATGGGTGTGGCTACAATTATGCTACATATTGGGCATGGCTTTTTAGTCTAATTGGAAAAAAAAATAAACACAAACAATCCCAAATTAAATTCACCCCCTGCACACACTGCCCCACCCTCTCTATACACTGCCCCCCCCCCCCATGGTGCTCTCACTTTTTTTACACTAATCCCCTCTCTGTACACACTGCCACCCTATCATAAATGCCTCTCCCAGGCTGTCATCAGCCTGCATTTATGTAAGTCTGTACATTACTGTTAGGCCTTGTTCACACTGGCATACAGTACTTAAGCATACAACTGTGAAAGGGCCATGCTTGCCTGTATGGGCATGAGGATGCACAGGTGTTCAGTGCATCCTCATGCAGGAAGCCTTATACATGTCAGTTAGGACGTAGCTGTATCTGTCTGTGTGGATATACGCTTAAGTATGCCCATGTGAACAAGGCCTAATAGTAACGTACATATGCATGTATGTACTGTACAGGACACCAGGAATGTGTTTTGAATGGCAGGTATATTTCCCCAATGTTTGAGTTGTGGTCCCTTTAAGGGGGACAGTTTTAAGACTTGAATGAGTAGTCGGGGGTTTTCACCCATGCAGGGTGAGGGCTTTCAGGGTAATCCAGTTGGAAAGAGAGGACTGATTGTCAGTGCTCTCTTTTTGTTTAACAGAAACTATTATGATTTAAAGAGAAGTAAAGGATTTTTTTTTTTTTGAGATTCATACTTACCTAGGTGGATGCAGCTTCGGTCCGATGCTGCATCTGTCCCCCGGTGCCTCTACACTGAGAAACGAACAATCGAGCACTGCCGATTGCTCGGTTTTCAGAGCTCAGTCAGTCACAGCTCTCTGCTATTCCCCCTCCTCACACACTTGAGCGCTGGGCTGTGGAGGGGGCGGGCGGCCGTCTCAGGCTCTCAGCGGCTCAGTGACAGCCTGAGCCAGGTGTCAGTCCAGGCACCTGGCGGATCTTTGCTTTATTGTCGCGATGATGCTGTGCCTGGACTTCAGCCCGCTCTCTGCTGAAAACGGGTAACAGGAGTGCAAAACAAACTGTACTCCTGTGATCCATAGGAGAAGTCCAGCCAAACAAGCTTTGGCTGGACTTCTCTTTTAACCCTTTTACTGCCAGGTCCCTACATCGTACGAACCTTCAAAAGTGCCTGCAAGTGGCCAGGTCCGAACAGCATACAGACCTAATTTCTCCCTTTCCTATAAGCTCATGGTCACTTCAATGACCATAAACTTATAGCAGAATTGTTCAGCAGACTCTGCTGAACAATTGTATATCTCAGAGATATTGACCCAAAATGTGACCCCCCCCCACCCACCTAAAACTACTCCCCCCGCTCTCCTTTCCTGTTCCCTTCACCCCCTTCTTCCCCCGCACCACTGATTACCCCCCTCCACCCGATCTGACCCCCCCGCAAACCTGATCCCCCGCAGCTACCATCATCAGCCGACATCCCTCCTCTTCCACTCTCACCGGTTTCAGGTGCTGCATGGGGCTTGGGGGGATCCAAATGTGCCCCCCCACCAGTCAGATCACCCCCTGTACTGCCCCCACACCCCCGATCCATCGCCGCTCCGAGCAGCATCCCTCCTTCCCTCACACCGCGTGCAGCTTCTGCCTGCACTGAGCCCGAGCGAGCTGTCAGGGTTTTTCTGGTGCTGTTGCCAACGGTCTGCATGACAGGTTGTTATATGTCTGGTCAAGCATGTGGTGGCTAAGCGGCTGCTGTTCCGGCCATGCTTGATCCGCTTCAGACATAGGTTGCAAACAGCAACGGTGCGATCTGCTGCACACGTGTCAAAAAAAGCCCACACCAAGGAACTTTTGCAAATCAGCACGGAGTCAGCAGCGTCCTGCACCTGCGGAGCTCTGTGGTGTGATGAAATAGGGTGGCTGCCCTTAGGCTGCCCCCTGGGGGACATCCTGCCTCGTTGGAGTTATCTTCTCCTGCTCCTCCTCACTTTCCTCCTCTCTTCTCTCAGTCATCCAAGTACAGTCAGTGACCTCATCATCCCCTCCCTTCTTGTCACTGGAGCAAACTTGGCAGTATTCTGCAGCTAGGGGAACATGACTGCCAGTTTCTTGTCCTTCTGTGGCACCCCCTCTATCTAGACTCGCACTACTCCCTTCCTCAATCTGGGAACCAACATCGGAGCCTTCAAATTTTTGCGCATCCTCCAGCAGCATGCAACTATGGTCGAATAATTCTGGTGACTCCTCCATGCATGATAGTAGGGCTACAGAGTAGTCTGTAGTCTGGGGAGCAGACAGGAGGGATCGGCTAGAGCTGAGTATTAAAGATCCAGGAGCTGGAGACATCCACTGCTAGATTTTTGGGAGACCAAAATCCCTGTGCTTGGTGAGACCGCCGTTGTGGTCATTGTTTTCGTATTAAAGATCCAGGAGCTGGAGACATCCACTGCTAGGTTTTTGGGAGACCAAAATCCCTATGCTTGGTGAGATCGCCGTTGTGGTCATTGTTTTTGTATTAAAGATCCAGGAGCTGGAGACATCCACTGCTAGGTTTTTGGGAGACCAAAATCCCTGTGCTTGGTGAGACCGCCATTGTGGTCATTGTTTTTGCATTAAAGATCCAGGAGCTGGAGACATCCACTGCTAGGTTTTTGGGAGACTAAAATCCCTGTGCTTGGTGAGACCGTGGTTGTGGTCATTGTTTTTGGTAAGGAGACTAAATACTGTGTATATATCTACTTGGAGATTGGGTTCTTCTTTACAACCTCATGGCCACAATTCATCTTCATACCCACATGGATGCCTTCTGATTCATTGTTTATTATTAATGGGACTTTAGAGAAGCTTCAATATATATATCTTTTTATCACTTTTTGATTGTATTGATGTCACCGCTTTATGTGATGCTCCACGGACACCTACTTTCATTCATTTGGATCACGTTTGTGGATCCACCATTTATAATTTTTTGGACTATTCGTTGAATGAATGAATGAATGATTTGTATAGCGCTGCGGTTGCGAACTGAATCGCCTCAAGGCGCTGGATCTGTCCTGTGTTGTCAAGCTTCTACTAGAGGTAGGTCTTGAGTTTCTTTCTGAAGGCCTGATGGTTTTCGTTACAATATTTGGTATTTATTCATATTATTTGCCATCTATAGATTACGTATTGTCCATTTAGGTTTACTATTTATGTAATATCATATATTTTACATTAAAGACTCTGCTTTAGTTTTCCTTTTTTACCTACTTAGGTTTTTCACCACTTCTGAATATTTGACACATTTTTAATTTTTGTGTTTTTTGTTATAGTATTATTAGCTCTGCATTCACTTATATGTTTTTCTACATAAAGATGGCCTAGGCTATAAGAAGATTGCCAAGATCATGAAACTGAGCTGCAGCACGGTGGCCAAGACAATGCAGCAGTTTAACAGGACAGGTTCCACTCAGAACAGACCTCGCCATGGTCGACCAAAGAGGTTGAGTGCACGTGCTCAGCGTCATATCCAGAGGTTGTCTTTGGGAAATAGACGTATGAGTGCTGCCAGCATTGCTGCAAAGGTTGAAGGGGTGGGGGTCAGCCTGTCAGTGCTCAGACCATACGCCGCAGACTGCATCACAGTTTTCTGAAAACAAGCAGACTAAGGACATGGATTACTGGAACCATGTCCTGTGGTCTGATGAGACCAAGATAAACTGATTTGGTTCAGATGGTGTCAAGCGTGTGTGGTGGCAACTAGGTGAGGAGTACAAAGACAAATGTGTCTTGCCTACAGTCAAGAATGGTGGTGGGAGTGTCATGGTCTGGAGCTGCATGAGTGCTGCCGGCACTGGGGAGCTACAGTTCATTGAGGAAACCATGAATGCCAACATGTAATGTGACATACTGAAGCAGAGCATGATCCCCTCCCTTCGGAAACTGGGCAGTATTCCAACATGATAACGACCCCAAACACACCTCCAAGAAGACTACTGCCTTGCTAAAGAAGCTGAGGGTAAAGGTGATGGACTGGCCAAGCATGTCTCCAGACCTAAATCCTATTTAACATCTGTGGGGCATCCTCAAATGTAAGGTGGAGGAGCGTAAGGTCTCAAACATCCACCAGCTCCGTGATGTCGTCATGGAGGAGTGGAAGAGAACTCCAGTGGCAACCTGTGAAGCTCTGGTGAACTCCATGCCCAAGAGGGTTAAGGCAGTGCTGGAAAATAATGGTGGCCACACAAAATATTGACAGTTTGGGCCCAATTTGGACATTTTCACTTAGGGGTGTACTCACTTTTGTTGCCAGTGGTTTAGACATTAATGGCTGTGTGTTGAGTTATTTTGAGGGGAGAGCAAATTTACACTGTTATACAAGCTGTACACTCACTACTTGTTATTGTAGTGTAGTATATTGTCATTTCTTCAGTGTTGTCACATGAAAAGATATAATAAAATATTTACAAAAATGTGAGGGGTGTACTCACTTTCGTGAGATACTGTATGTCTGGCTATGCAGTCTTTGGGTTGTTTCTCCAGTATATAATAATCCACATGGACATTTTATGGCATAGATCACGTATGACGATTGGCAGGTGTAGTGGTCCTTAATTGGAATATTAAAACCTTTATGTGGGATTGCATTGAATACATGATAGACATGGAAATGATCCCATATTTTTCAGTCCCAAAAAAGTTATTTTGGGAATAGTTGGAGAAAATTGATCGGATCTTACTAGTCGATCTCTCAGAGTCCTACCCTTTCTATATGAAGGCAATGGTAAACTCCAAAATTCTTCTTTAGTGGGATAGCTTTCCCTCAATGAATTCCAATATTTATTAATTATATTGAAAACAATATGTGCAAATGGATGAAATTGTGTAACAAAAGGGATCCTCTTGGTGTATTTTTTATATGTTCTAATGTTATTTAAATTTATATTTTAATACACTGCCTGAAGTGTATTAGAAACTGTACACCACCGAATGCACTGCATATTTAGGCTACACTGAATCCATTGTGTGTGTGTGTGTGTGTAAATATATATATATATATATATATATATATATATATATATATATACATATATATACACAGTGGGGACGGAAAGTATTCAGACCCCCTTACATTTTTCACTCTTTGTTATATTGCAGCCATTTGCTAAAATCATTTAAGTTCATATTTATTCCTCATTAATGTACACACAGCACCCCATATTGACAGAAAAAACACAGAATTGTTGACATTTTTGCAGATTTATTAAAAAAGAAAAACTGAAATATCACATGGTCCTCAGTATTCAGACCCTTTGCTCAGTATTTAGCAGAAGCACCCTTTTGATCTAATACAGCCATGAGTCTTTTTGGGAAAGATGCAACATGTTTTTCACACCTGGATTTGGGGATTTTTCTGCCATTCCTCTTGCAGATCCTCTCCAGTTCTGTCAGGTTGGATGGTAAACGTTGGTGGGCAGCCATTTTTAGGTCTCTCCAGAGATGCTCAATTGGGTTTAAGTCAGGGCTCTGGCTGGGCCATTCAAGAACAGTCATGGAGTTGTTGTGAAGCCACTCTTTCATTATTTAAGCTGTGTGCTTAGGGTCATTGTCTTGTTGGAAGGTAAACCTTCGGCCTAGTCTGAGGTCCTGAGCACTCTGGAGAAGGTTTTCGTCCAGGATTTCCCTGTGCTTGGCCGCATTCATCTTTCCCTCGATTGCAACCAGTCGTGCTGTCCCTGCAGCTGAAAAACACCCCCACAGCATGATGCTGCCACCACCATGCTTCACTGTTGGGATGGTATTGGACAGGTGATGAGCAGTGCCTGGTTTTCTCCACACATACCGCTTAGAATTAAGGCCAAAAAGTTCTATCTTGGTCTCATCAAACCAGAGAATCTTATTTCTCACCATCTTGGAGTACTTCAGGTGTTTTTTTTAGCAAACTCCATGAGGGCTTTCATGTGTCTTGCACTGAGGAGAGGCTTCCGTCGGGCCACTGTGCCAATGAGCCCCGTCTGGTAGAGAGCTGCAGTGATGGTTGACTTTCTACAACTTTCTCCCATCTCCCGACTGCATCTCTGGAGCTCAGCTACAGTGATCTTTGGGTTCTTCTTTACCTCTCTCACCAAGGCTCTTCTCCCCCGATAGCTCAGTTTGGCTGGATGGCCAGCTCTAGGAAGGGTTCTGGTCGTCCCAAACGTCTTCCATTTAAGGATTTTTGAGGCCACTGTGCTCTTAGGAACCATAAGTGCAGCAGAATTTTTTTTGTAACTTTGGCCAGATCTGTGCCTTGCCACAATTCTGTCTCTGAGCTCTTCAGGCAGTTCCTTTGACATCATGATTCTCATTTGCTCTGACATGCACTTTGAGCTGTAAGGTCTTATATAGACAGGTGTGTGGCTTTCCTAATCAAGGCCAAACAGTATAATCAAACACAGCATGACTCAAATGAAGGTGTAGAACCATCTCAAGGACGATCAGAATAAATGGACAGCACCTCAGTTAAATATATGAGTGTCACAGCAAAGGGTCTGAATACTTAGGACCATGTGATATTTCAGTTTTTCTTTTTTAATAAATCTGCAAAAATGTCAACAATTCTGTGTTGTTCTGTCAATATGGGGTGCTGTGCGTAATGAGGAAAAAAATGAACTTAAGTGATTTTAGCAAATGGCTGCAATATAACAAAGAGTGAAAAATTTAAGGGGGTCTGAATACTTTCCGTCCCCACTGTATGTATGTATGTATGTATGTATATATATATATATATATATATATATATATATATATATAGTGAGTACACCCCTCACATTTTTGTAAATCTTTTATTATATCTTTTCATGTGACAATACTGAGGAAATGGCACTTTGCTACAATGTAAAGTAGTGTGTGTACAGCTTGTATAATGTCCCCTCACAATAACTCAACTCACAGCCATTAATGTCTAAACCGCTGGCAACAAAAGTGACTACACTTCTAGGTGAAAATGTCCAAATTGGGCCCAAAGTGTCAACATTTTGTGTGGCCACCATTATTTTCCTCATGTTCATCAGAGCTTCACAGGTTGCCACTGGAGTCTTCTTCCACTCCTCCATGATGACATCATGGAGCTGGTGGATGTTAGAGACCTTGCGCTCCTCCACCTTTTGTTTGAGGATGCCTCAGAGATGCTCAAGAGGCTTTAGGTCAGGAGACATGCTTGGCCAGTCCATCACCTTTACCCTCAGCTTCTTTAGCAAGGCAGTATTGGAGGTGTGTTTGGGGTCGTTATGTTGGAATACTGCCCTGCGGCCCAGTCTCCGAAGGGAGGGGATCATGCTCTGCTTCAGTATGTCACAGTACATGTTTTTATTAATAAGGTTGATACATATTTCAGTTTATCTGTCACTTTATATCATTCCAGATACTTGATACTTAGCACTGAGATAGTGGAAATAGCGCAAAATTTCACTGTATTTTATATTATGTCACAGTACATGTTGACATTCATGGTTTCCTCAATGAACTGTAGCTTCAGAGTGCCAGCAGCAGTCATGCAGCCCCAGACCATGACACTCCCACCACCATGCTTGGCTGTAGGCAAGACACTTGTCTTTGTACTCCTCACCTGGTTGCCGCCACACACCCTTGACACCATCTGAACCAAATATGTCTATCTTGGTCTCATCAAACCACAGGACATGGTTCCAGTAATCAATGTCCTTAGTCTGCTTGTCTTCAGCAAACTGTTTGCAGGCTTTCTGGGACGACAGCCTTGCAGACCAATTTGATGCAGTGTGCAGTGTATGGTCTGAGCACTAACAGGCTGACCCCCCACCCCTTCAAACTCTGCAGCAATGCTGGCAGCACTCATACGTCTATTTCCCAAAGACAACCTCTGGATATGACGCTGAGCACGTGCACTCAACTTCTTTGGTCGACCATGGTTCTGAGGCCTGTTCTGAGTGGAACTTGTTCTGTTAAACCCCTGTATGGCCTTGGCCACCGTACTGCAGCTCAGTTTCAGGGTCTTGGCAATCTTCTTATAGCCTAGGCCATCTTTATGTAGAGCCACAATTCTTTTTTTCAGATCCTTAGAGAGTTCTTTGCCATGAGGTGCCATGTTGAACTTCCATGACCAGTATGAAAGCGTGAGAGCAATAACACCAAATTTAACACACCTGCTCCCCATTCACACCTGAGACCTTGTAACACTAATGAGTCACATGACAATGAGGAGGGAAAATGGCTAATTGGGCCCAATTTGGACATTTTCACTTAGGTGTGTACTCACTTTTGTTGCCAGCAGTTTAGACATTAATAGCTGTGTGTTGAGTTATTTTGAGGTGACAGCACGTTTACACTGTTATACAAGCTGTACACTCAATACTTTACATTGTAGCAAAGTATGGTAAGTTGTGTGGTGAGCGATCAATGCTAAAGTTAACAAAGATATGGCACCAGGATCCCGTTTTTAGATGAAAGAAAGAACATGAAGAGAAAATTTTCAAAAACTTGAATGATTGTAGTAGACCACTGTCATTTATAGTGATGTCTTGCATTCATCCTTGGCTTTGAGTATACCGAATGTACTGTGTTTATTGATGTAATTCTTTTATTAAAAATTGTATATATTTTCTTTTTACATACTGTCGTTTTGTGTATTTTTGCACCTTGAAAGTCCCAAACCCTTTTTATGTTCTTTCTTTCATTGTAGCAAAGTGTAATTTCTTCAGTGTTGTCACATGAAAAGATATAAACTATATATACACACATACATACATACAGTATGCTACACTAGACTATATGTGTGTGTATACACACACACATATATATATATATATATATATATATATATATATATATATATATATATATATATATATATATATATATATATGAAAAGGGTACGGAACTAGTTTTTGGGACTTTACATGAAAATAGTGGGGCCGTTCAACACCCCTCCTCCATCCCTGGTTTAGTAACAAAGTATGGGAAAGAACAAGTGCGGGACTTTAAATGAGGCACATGGGAGCAAAAGTATGAATTGAATAAGAATGCGATTTATTAGTACAATGATACAAAAATTGATAGAAAAATTCATATAATTACATATTTACGCACATAGCTCTACATATGTTGGCACATAGCTCTATAATGATAATCTACAGTCAATAAAACAATGCATTCCGACAAAAATTTCTGTTATAAACATAAATGCACAGTAAATAAAGAACGTTCATACCCATGTGGTGGATAATTGTGTACACATAACGGTTGTTGTAAGCTCTACGCCGTTTCTGGACCTTATAGCCACTCATCAGGAGCATAACCGTAGTGACCACTTATGAATCGGGGAGATAGCAGTATTGAGTCATTTGAAAAAACACAGGTGGGTAATGATAGAGCATGAATATCATATTCTTTCATATGGACAGTGGACTTACAGCATGTATGCGCAGAGGCAGCGCCGCACCAGATGTCAAGCCGGCCAAAATGCCATGGTCCGAAGCTGAGGGGGCATGTCCCAGCGGCATGACCAGCACAGAGAGCCCCCCACACCGGGTCAGTGTGTGGGAACAAGGTGAATGGGTGATGAGTGTGACCTAATGAGAGGAAGGATAAGTGAGAAGAAATAAGGCCTGAAAAGGCAAATAGGTGTAATGCAGTGAGTGTATGTGAAAAAATGTGGAAGTGAAGCATGGGAAAAGTAAGTGTAAGATGGGGAGTAATTAAAAAAAGAAAAAGGAAAAGAAAAAGAGAAAAAAAAAGAAAGAAAAAGAGAGAAAAGCAAAGGATGAAGAGAAGAATGGAAAAGGAAAAGAAAAGAAACAAATGGGGGAATATAAAGGAAGAAGAGAGAGGAAGAGAATAGAAAAAAGGGAAGAAAGAAAGAATACACTGCCACTAACTAAATAACCTACCTGCTCAATCTTACTCAAGCTATCTCTCCGTCCACGCCAACAACACTACACGCGGCCGCTCTTTAAACAGCCTTATATAGTGTGGAGCATGGACTTAGTCCCCCTGAGCCATGCCTGCCTTTAGCCAATTATGGCTTTCTCAGCAGAGCGCATTGTGATTGCACCTGACCTGCATGCTTTGGCCAATCATCATACAGCAATGCACTGTGATCTTGCAGTGTTTTATGGGCCGTTCCGTGGCGCTCAAATTTCCCACGGACGCCCCTTAATGTTCGCTGTTTGCCGAACACCCGATGTTCGAGTTGAACTTATGTTCAACTCGAACAACAAGCTCATCCCTAGTTATTATATGTGAATTCAGCACATGGAAGTAAAGCGATCCAGTCATCTTGGGAGAAAGAACAGAAGCACCGTAGGTATTGCTCTAAAGTTTGCTTTGTCTGCTCTGTTTGACCATTACTCTGTGGATTGCCAGAACCTTGCAGAGATTCTTCCAAAATCCAGAAGTGAACTGTACCCCTCTATCAGAGACAATATTATCAGGTAGCCCATGCAGTCTGACTATTTCTTTGATAAATATTTTCGTCTATAGCTGAATATTTGCCTATCGTGGGCAAAAAGTGTGCCATTTTGGAGAGATGGTCCACTACCACCAAGATGGTCGTGAATCTCACTGATGGGGTCAGGTCTACTATAAAGTCCCTAGAGATATTTTTCCGTGTTTGCTCTGGGACTGGTAGTGGCCTTAACAGACCCCAAGATTTGGTGTTGGAACCCTTGTTGCGTTGGCATGTTATACAAGAGTTCACATACTTCCTACAGTCTGGTTTTAAGGAAGGCCACCATAGGTATCGCTGAATAAGATCAATTGTCTTCTGAACCCCAAAATGTTGAAAGCCCAGCAAGTTGATGGTCATGGAACATTTTTAAGGCCTGTAATCTGGCTGGCTGAGGAACAAAACTTTTGTCCTGGTGCCACAGGAACCCCTTGTGGTTTATTAGGGATGATACTTCTGGTTCTGTGCACTGAAGGGAGGCCTTTTTAATTGATGCCTTCGAGTTAGGTTGTATCAAAAGAAAAGAGAATTGTGCCAGGAATGGTTTCTTCTGGAGTATCCGGAAACATCCGAGACAGGGCATCGGCCTACTTTTTCTTGGATCCTGGGTGGTGGGTAATATGAAAAAGAACAATGCCCACAGGGCTTGTCGATGTTTTAAATGTCTGGCGTAGAGAAGACTTGAGCAGTACGGAACCTTTGAAACAACTCTGGGATAAGAGGAAGTGGGCAGCGATTCTTGATGATGATTTTATTCAATTTTCTGTAATCCACACAAGGTCTTAATGTTTTATCCTTTTTTCTCCACAAAAAATATGCCAGCACCCGCAGGAGAGGAGGATGGATGGATGAACCCCTTTTCCAGGTTTTCATTCATGTATTGCCGTAAAGTTTCAAGTTCTGGAAGCAGCTCAATTGGGCAATTATATGGCTGGTGAGGAAGAAGGGCATCAGCCTTCTTCTTGTCAAAAACATCTATTAATGGGGGGCGTGGCTAGCCGCGGACCGGAATGGCGGCATGAGAGAGGAACTCCGGTACACAGTTACACACAGCGGCACTAAATGGCTTACCAGGAGACTTTTGAAAAACCCCACCTGGGCGAACTACACCCGGGCACCTCGATGGCGATACCGAGGAAAAGAAAGGAGCACAGAAAGCCACAAAAACTGACTGAGTATTTCACACAGCGGCAGCATGGAGGTAGGCAAGATGGCGACGGCTCATCCTCTACCCCAGCCTGTAGCAATCACTCCCTTTCACCCAAATTAGCCTCTAGCAGCAAAAATAGTGGCTCCCCCGGGACCCCCTGATCCTACCCTAATACACCTCAATCAGCCAGCCCTGCTAAGGTCAAATTTAGGATGGATGGCTCTGGATGCAGCCCGATGGCTGAGCCGGACATTGATTCTGGGGAGGATACCAGGGAGCTCCCTGACAAGTTTGAAGAGTTCCCCACCATGAATCAGCCTGTTATAGACACTGTATTAAAGGACATGTTGTTGTCACTGCGGAGTACACTTCAGGCTGACATGATGTCATGTATGCAAAAGTTTCACAAAGATATCCAGGTGGTTGAATATTTTCAATATTTTTCTATTGAGTAGACCACATTGAAACTAAAATGGGGGAGTTTGCATCCACAATAAATGACCTGATTGATGCCCATGATGGGAAAGAGGATGAGATGGAGTGGATAAAATAAAAAATGGCAGATATAGAGGACAGAAGTAGGAGGAACAATATGAAAATCAGAAGTATCCCTGAGTCTATACAGCAGGGAGACTTGCAACACTATGCTACAGCCCTTTTCAAAGAAATCCTCCCTGAGCTAACTGAGCTTGATGTCACCATAGATAGAATACATCGCCTGCCCAAACCAGCCTACCTACCTGACCACACACTAAGACGTGATTTTACGCCTACATTTTTACCATGCTAAAGAAAAATTGATGGCTGCAATGTGCGCCAGAGACAACATACCACCTCAACACCAAAATCTACAGTTCTATGCAGATTTATCCCAATATACTCTCCAGAAAAGAAAGAGCCTCGCCACCATCACGAAAGCACTTTGGAATCACAAACTAAACTACAGGTGGGGCTACCCGACAAAACTTACCATTACCAAAGATGGGAATACTCACATAGTAGACTCCTTGGAAAAGGGACTTTCCCTACTAAAAGAATGGCATATCATTCCTGTGCCTGTCAGCAACCAAAACCACCCTAGAAATGTCCCAGCAGTGGATCCAGAATGGAGAATGGTCATTGCCAAAAATTCCAAAAAACACGCCTGAGCCTGCTAAGCAGTGAAAGTGATAAAAGTCCCAGTGGAGACAGGAAACTCTCTCGAATACGAATTTACCCTTTTAAATCTGAGCAGCATTTGCTGCATCCAAGAACACAATACCCTATATAGATCTGGATGACATGTCCAGCATGGTTAAAAGTTTCCAGATATCTGGACACAAGTTGTTTGCATTGACTTTTTTCTGTTTCTGTTTTTTTGTTATTTTCCCTTCCTCTTCACCACAGTCATTTATTGCCAAGTTGCCAAGGCTTTCTAAGTACAGCGGACAACATACCTTGTGAGATACACTAACCAGCTGTAAATTTCACCCAAGCACCACCAAGATTCACTATACAAATACAGAAAGGACTCTCCAACGCCACTGTACAACAAAACCCGAACAACAAAATGTGAGTACTTTATTATATGCTCCCACACAATCCCTACATGATCAGAGCAATTCCAACTTTGACCACTGTAGGGAACCCTTGTCATACAAACAGCATTTCAGCAGAAAGACATATCAGCCAACAATTCTACATTCATCCACATGGGGGTGACATTCCTATCTATAAACGTGAAAGACCTCAATCATCCAGCTAAGAGGAAATCAATGTGGAATGAAGCCCTACAATTTAAGAGTGATGTCCTGTGTGCACAGGAAATGCATTTCTGTAACACAGCACAACCCAAATGTTCCAACAAAAACTTTCCCTACATTCTTACTGCCATCGCAGATTCCAAGAAACGGGGAGTTCTTACGGCAGTGAGAGATACAGTACAGTATCATTCCAACTCAACCAAGAAATCAAGGACCCCCGAGGAAGAAACCTAATTTTGATATGTGACATCAACTCTACCACGTACACAATTGTTAACATTTATATCCCAGGCTCACATCAGACTCGCTTCCTGAATAAGCTACTGCGGAAACTACACAATCACCAAAAGGGACACCTATTGATTTGTGGGGACTTTAACCTCGTCCCAGACAAATCCATGGACTCTACCACATCACATGAGTAGGATCTCCACTTCTTCATCTAATTCACCAAAATGGTCTTTTTGATGCATGGCGCTGCTTTCATGCCGGCGAAAAAAGACTATACTTTTTTTTCCTCACCACACAGATCCTATTCCAGCATAGATCTTTTTCTGGTAGATCAAGGTCTTCTGATGAAGACAACCAAAACTACAATCAACACAATCACATGGTTGGACCATGCTTCAGTGACACTAACAATTGCAGACTCCTTATCCTCTGTGGCCTCACCAATATGGAGAGCGAATCCAATCATTCTACAAAGGGAGGATACCAAAAAAGCACTGGAAAAGCACTTAAAGCAATACTTTATTGATAATGAGACATCTGTCAATGATTACTTTGTATTATGGAACGCCCATAAGGCGTTCATGAGGGGCATTTTTATAAAGTTGGGGGCGGAGTAAAGAGGCAGAGGCGGCTAAACAAACTCACTGAGGAGATCCACAAACTAGAAACTCAAAACAAACTAAACCCCACATCATCCGCATCTCAGAGATTGACGCAGCTCCGATATGATCTCAGACTACATCTTCTGGAGAGCTTTGAAAGATTCTCCAGAAGATTGAAAATGAATCATTTCACTAGTGGCAACAGGGCAGGGAAAATTCTGGCCCAACGAATCCGAAGCTGTAGATACAAAACAAAAATTAAATCTATAATGTATCCCCACACAAATTTTAAGCAACACTACCCAAAAGATATAGCAGATGCTTTTAGCCATTATTATGAGTCTCTCTACAACCTAGCGAAAGACCCACAAACCCACCAACCTAATTCTGTAACAATAACAAACTTCTTAGCTAAATTGTTCCTACCCCAACTAACAACAGAACAATTACAAAGATTAAACTTACCCTTTGAATCTGCAGAAATAATTAAAGCGATTGACTCACTACCACTCAACAAGTCCTATGGCCCAGACGGATACACAGGGGGATATTATAAAACTTTCAAAATAATACTGACACCCTACTCAGTCCGCATATACAATGCTGTCTCTGCCTCTTCCTCTTTCCCCGCAGAAATGCTCAAGGCTCTCATAATAATACCCAAGCCAGGGGAAGATCCATCTACCCGCAAAACTTTAGGCCTTTTTTACTTCTTAATAAAGATCTAAAATTATATGCAAAACTTATAGCCTTACGATTGCTGGATTTTCTTCCTGAAATTATTCGTCTAGATCAATCTGGTTTCACCAGAGGACGACAGACCTCAGATGCCACCAGACACCTGATAAACATTATCCACATGGAAAAATTGTGGGGGTCGCCTTCTCTGCTTCTAGCATTGGATGCGGAGAAGGCGTTTGATGGCATACACTGGGGATACTTACTATAAGTAAACAAGTCCAAATCCTACATCCTAGGAGTCAATGTCCCCCCAAATATACAAAAAAAAGCTCATAGAACTCTACCCATACACATGGGATAGTGGAGGCATCAAATATCTAGGCATCACCCTAACGCCCAAAACAGAAGACCTCTACAAGGCCAACTACGCCAAATTTCTAGATAAATTATAAGCGAAACTCCAAGACCTATCTAAAGGAGAACTCTCCTGGTCTGGTCGCCTAGCAGCCTTTAAAATGATCTTTCTTCCCCAATCTATATATTTGTTCCGTACACTCCCTATTCCTATACCCAACACCTTTTTTACATCAGCCCAAACACTAATTAATAAATATCTATGGCAAGGAAAAAATCTAGATTTGCCTTCTCCAAACTGGTTTCAAGGTGGAGGAGGAGTAGGAATGGTGCTACTCAGAGACTACTATACGGCCTCAATATTAGCTCAACTAAAAACTTGGTTCCCCCAGTCCAAAGATACTAGATGGAAGGATCTAGAACGCTCCCAAACACAAGGTAATAATTTATACTATCTCCTATTTACTAGCCAATATAAGAAACCAAATGAATATTCGCTATCTCCTACCATACTAGCCTCTTTACAGGCTTGGAACATGTTAATAACTACCCCTCCTCAGGACTCCAAAACAACAGCATTTCCATTACCGTTACAAAGTTTACCCATAATCATTCCCAACTTAAACATAAATGGATGGGTTAAAAAGGGATAAAAGATATAGAAGACCTAATGATAGGACCAACTCCCAAAACTTTTAGATCTCTACAAATTTTATTTGGCCTAGATAATTTTGAACAATATACCTATTTGCAAATAACCCACTTCATCAAGTCCAACCCAAATGTGATACTAACACCAGCCCTCAAATTTTCCACTCGCCTACATTTGCAAGTGGAAAATGAGGGCTTACGAGCTGGGCTGCCTGCCTGGGAGAGAGGGGGAGAGCACCACCAGCGGGGTTGATCGGGAGCCATTCTCCCAGCGATTTCCCCGTGAGGAAAAGGAGAGCTGCGAGATAGCACGCTGTTAAAGGCGCTTACATCATAATTGTCTCCGCTTTACTCAACACAGCCCCGCCTCCTCCTGACCTGCACCTGTGATAGACAGAATGCCGGTCCAATGCTGGGATGCGTTCTATCTATCACAGGTGCAGGTCAGGAGGAGGCGAGCAGAGACAATTATGATGTAAGCGCCGGTAACAGCGTGCTATCCCGCAGCTCTCCTCTTCCTCCAGCCATGCATTCCTCTGCTCAGGCGAGGCTGCAATGGGCACAGTGAGACTGCATTGGGCACAGTAAGGCTGATATGGGCACAGTGTGGTTGCAATGGGTACAGTGTGGTTGCAATGGGCACGGTGTGGCTGCAATGGGCACAGTGTGGTTGCGATGGGCACAGTGTGGCTGCAGTGGGCACAGTGAGACTGCAATGGGCACAGTGAGGCTGATATGGGCATAACGTGGTTGCAATGGGCACAGTGAGGATGCAATGGGCACAGTGAGGCTGCAATTGGCACAGTGAAACTGCAATGGGCTGCGAGATAGCACGCTGTTACCAGCGCTTACATCATAATTGTCTCCGCTTTGCTCAACACAGCCCCGCCTCCTCCTGACCTGCGCCTGTGATAGACAGAATGCTGGTCCAATGCTGGGATGCGTTCTATCTATCACAGGCGCAGGTCAGGAGGAGGCAAGCAGAGCGGAGACAATTATAATGTAAGTGCCAGTAACAGCGTGCTATCCCACGGCTCTCCTCTTCCTCCAGCCATGCATTCCTCTGCCCAGGCGAGGCTGCAATGGGCACAGTGAGACTGCAATGGGCACAGTGAAACTGCAATGGGCACAGTGAGGCTGATATGGGCACAGTGAGGCTGATATGGGCACTGTGTGGCTGCAGTGGGCACAGTGAGGCTGAAATGGGCACAGTGTGGTTGCAATGGGCGCAGTGAGGCTGCAATGGGCACAGTGTGGTTGCAATGGGCACAGTGAGGCTGCAATAGGCACAGTGTGGCTGCAACGGGCACAGTGCGGCTGCAATGGGCACAGTGTGGCTGCAATGGGCACAGTGTGGCTACAATGGTGGGTACAGTGTGGCTGCAATGGTGGGCACAGTGTGGCTGCAATGGTGGGCACAGTGTGGCTGCAATGGTGGGCACAGTGTGGCTGCAATGGTGAGCACTGTGAGGCTGCAATGGTGGGCACAGTGTGTCTGCAAAGATTGGCACAGGTGAGGCTGCATTGATGAGCACATGTGAGGCTGCATTGAGGGGCACAGGTGACGCTGCACTGATAAAGTTGTTGTTAATATTTATTTTTGTAACTTATTTTTGCATAAAACATTTAAGTGTCATTTCATGAGAAACTTATGAGGGCGTATTTAGGGGTGGGGCAGGGTTGGGATTAAGTGGGGCACTGGTGGCGAGTAACCCTTGAGGCCTGGCTAGTAGTTTAGGACTTGAAATTTTGAGCCCTGCTAACACTACCTTGGAGGACAATTTTACCACAACCCTACTACTAAGATCAAAGGGATATCTATGTTTTACACAATCCTTAACAATAAGGACATATTTACTATTACTGCCAATATATTAGCTTGGGAAAAAGAATTGAACGCCAGATATACCCCTGACCAATGGCAAAAGGCACTCAGCATCACATATGTGGCAACCAAACGCGTAAACCTATGGGAACTAACTCAAAAATTCTTACTTAGGTGGTATTTAACTCCCTATAGAATTGCACATTTCTCCCACGGTATCTGCGACTTGTTGGAGAGACTGCAGAGAAATTGGCACGTTCTACCATTCACTTTGGTCTTGTCCAGGCCTTAACCAAATTTTGGTCAGCAGTATCCAGACTGCTCCCACAAATTTTAATGATAAAAACAACGCTGACGCCAGATCTAGCTCTGTTATCATTAACCATAGAATCATTTCCAGCAGAATTCAGAACAATAGCCACCCATATTTTGCTAAGCGCAAGACTAGTGATAGTACGCCATTGGAGAAACCAGGAACCTCCCTCGATCCAAAAAGTGATAACAACAACCCACACACACGCCTCATATGCGATGCTGTTTGCCTCCACTCAGGTAAGCACAAGGAGGCAAGCCTCCGATGGGATAGATGGTCAGAATAGTATACAAAGTTTTCCAAATGGTGAATTTCCATCAAATCAATAGAAAACCAGCTTTACTAATACACACTGTGGTGAAGAGCTGTACATAGTTATCTTTATGTTCATGTTCAAAATTAAGTTTTTCTCTCTGTTATGAACACCCATAATTCCAAGTGTTAATGCTGACCTATGATGACAATACCAACAGAATAAACTGATGTTCATAGTTATGGGCAATAACTTTGGGTCCTTGCCCTCTAAGACGCAGATTGTTCCCCTTGGGGCGTCAGGAGGGCGGTGATCCATCGAGATAAGCATAAAAAATTAAGTCATATATCTATGCTTTATGTCCCCGTGATATCATTTATGTCTAAAACAATTACCATTGCTTAAGATTCAACTTACAATACATTTTTCACTCCTGAGATAGTGACTGTTATCTCCTTCTTTTCTTTATTTTTTCTGTTATCAAAATTTTCTAATAAAAACTTATTGAAATTAAAAAACATCCATTAATTCGTGGTAAGCAGATGGTACATGCTCGCTGACCGCTGGGTACTGATTGTACAGTCAAACAACTAGCAAAGTCTCTAGAAGTAGGGGTCAAGCAATGCTCTTGGCAGTATGAAGAAGTAAAGAGCACTTCATTCTTGAGCCACTTGATTTGTGGATTGTGTGCTTGCAGCCAAGGAATTCCTAGAATGACCGGGAACATAGGTGAACACAGGACGTCAACGCGTACCAACTCTCGATGGCCGGAGTCGGTCAGGGTGAGGAGAGGTGCAGTCTCTTGTGTGACTAGCCCAGAACTGGGCAGGGAGCCATCGAGATGACTGTAGCAGACTGGAAGCACTTGAAGAGCAGGTGTGCTGAGGTGCTAGGTAGAGAGGAAACTGGGAGCCAGCCCAAAGGTCATATACGGTGGATCAGTCAGGCAGTGGAAACTGGAACAAGCCAGGGTCATACACGGGAGACAGGAGAAGCGGAGTCGATGAGCCAAGCCGGGGTCAAACACTGGGAAGCAAGCAGGAGCAGAGTAAAGAGTACAAGCCAGAGTGGTCAAACTAGGATATCAGGAAGCAGAGTCAAGGCAAGCCGGGTCAGTAACAGGAAGTCCAAGAATCAGGGATACAGAGGCACAGGGAACACAGGGGAGCTGACGATAATCCAGCAACATCTGTCACGCCATTTGTGCGCTATTGCACATGCCCGTACGACTGTTCACACAGTCGCGTATCTGCGTACACCGGTTCGCAATGCGTTCACCAGTGCGTACAGAGGATCTCCATAGGCGTCCATGCTAGATATGGGTAGCATTTCTAGTCCTTCTGCGGCCTGACAGAGAACTGGGGTAGGAGGAACTCAAAGTAGGGTCTTTTCTAGGTTTGGAGATCACAAAAATCACTGCATCGCTCATGGAATCTGGAAGCAACTCCGCTACCAGTGATTTCACCAACATAAAGTGTATAATAGTAAATCCTCCACGTATTTTTTTATAAAATTCCACCGGGATCCCATCAGGATCAGGAGTCTTACCCAATTAGAGTGCCCCCAATGCCTTCTGCACCTCTGTTAGAGTAATAGGTGACTCCAGTTTGTCACAATATGCGGAAGTGAGAATTTGGGAAGTATAGGTACAGGTATACAGGTACTAGGTACAAATTAAGTTTGCTATCATCGTATGTCACTTGAGAACTATAAAGAGTTTGGTAGTATGAAACAATACTTAGAATGAGAAGTTGAACATTCACCATAACAATAAAGAAGAAACAGGGCAATGGCCCAGAAACATTCTTAACTAAGACTGACTGCAACCAGGCCTTGTGCATCCCAAGAGGGAGACAGTATATCATGGGTCCAGGGAGTTATTGAAGGAACACCCCAACATGCACTCACCGCCTGTAAGGGAAACAGCGGTTGCCCCCCCATGCCCACCCAGAACCCCAGGCTGGTTATCACGCCATCACCCAGCAATGGGTTCAGACCCAAGGCAAATTAGCAAAGAATATCTGTAGCAGGGCAGGTTACATGCTGACAGATTATTTTTTTTTATTATTATTAAGTATTATTCATTTTGACAGAACAGCAAAAAGTGGCAACAGTACAATAAAAAATCAGTTTTGGCCACGCAGGGCCTTACAAAAAAACAAGTGGTAGGTGTACTAGAAAAACGAGACCTACTACCTACAAAACAGTCCATCCTATCAAGAGTAGGGCAAGAACTTAGCCTGGGGCAGGAGGGTTTCAGCAAAGGTAGTAGGATCAGCGCCTTCCTCGACCTCCAGCAGCCCAATTGTTTCTCAAAGTGTTGTGGCAATTACAATTTTACGGGTCCTCCGCTCTGGATTCCAGGTGCTTTACCTTAATCTTTAACGTGTGTAGATCAGCATGATGGTCCTGCTGCACGTCCTCCATATAAGACAGTCGATGTTCCACTTTGGAGACCCGTTCTCGGAACCGATCAAGGTCCTGATGAATAAGACCAATCTTGGCCTGCACCTGGATGAACTTAGGGGTAAGAGCCATCTTGCAGGTGTTGATGGCCTGCATAAGAGAGTCAAAGTTGGCCGAGGTAGTGGGAGCCGCCCCCAGGCCATCTGTCTGTGTCTCCATATCACTAGCGGGAAGGGCGGGAAGCCTCAGTACTCACAGGATCCTCAATGAAAGAACGAAAGCTGCTCCAGAGGAGTGAGTCTCTAGTCAATCCCCACACACACACTAGTCGGGTGCTAGCCCAGCTTGCCTGCTGAGTATCATAAAGCAAATGATTCCAGACGGCTGAACTTCGAAAAATCCTTTTTATTGAAGCTTCACATGACAGGTGGTTAACAGATGGAGCAGAGGACAAAGAGGTAGACATGTTTCACGCAAATTTTAGCGCCTTTGTCATTACCTATTGAAACTTGTCACAACAATCACCTATATACTGCTCTAATGTGTGATTATTAGGTTACAGGTGAACTAACCAATTAAAAACAGTAGACATGTGCAGAACGGAAAAATTTGTTTTGTTTTGCATATATTCGTTATGTTACTAATTTAGTTCAGTTTCAGAATTCATTTTGTTTCGTTTTAGTTAAATTTTGTCTATTATTTTTCTAACGAATTCCAAATTTTCGGGTGGCCCCTCGGATTAAAATTTGGATCGGTCGAAAAATAATCAACCAATTGGAATTCTGTGTGAATAGTTGGCTGTTAAGCAGTGGGCCCAGAAGCCAACCGCTGCGTCCTTAACAACCAATGAATCATGATCTGTCAGCGTGCTTCCCCACTGATGCCGGAATTGTAAACAAAACAATTCCGGCAATAGAAAATTCTGAGAAAAAAGCGTGGGGTCCCCCCCCACCCAATCTATACCAGGCCCTTCAGGTCTGGTATGGATTCCACGGGGAACCCCATGCCAAAATTTACTTTAAAATTGCGTGGGGTCCCCCCTAAAATCCATACCAGACCCTCATTCGAGCATGGAGCCTGGCAGGCCAGGAAAAGCACCCCCCCAAAGCACCTTGTCCCCATGTTGGTACCCGTACTCATTCACCAAAAAAGTGTCAAAAATAAAGAAAAACAGTAGATGGTTTTTGACAAGTCCTTCATTTAAAAAAATATAAAAAAACAATGCCCCCCCATGTAGATCCATCGTCAATCATGACGACGATGCCACTGCCGGACCCGGAGAAAAAAAAAAACGCTTCGCTGTCAACGAAGTCTGACTACCTACTGCAGGCTCCGCTGTTTGACAGTTCTTATATTGGTAAGGGGCAGAGTCACCTGGCAAAGTTATCTAGTGGCACTGTCCCCTTGTGACGTCATCGACACAGCATGCACCAGTCGTGATGTCACAGGGGGCCGTGCCACCAGGTGGTGGTGCTCCTTACCTATTTAAGAACTGTCAAATGGCGGACCAGGCATTCGGTTGTCAGCCATCCACCTGTCCTCCCCATTTCTCGGGCCCGGCAGTGCGGCAGGCTCCATGACTGACAATGGATCTACAGCGGGAGACTTTCTTTTTTTAATAAAGGAAATGTCAAAAACCTGTGCACTGTTTTTATTTATTTTTGACACTTTTTTAGTTTTTTTGGTGAATAAGTTGGGGTACAATGTAGCCCATACTCATTCACACGGGGGAGGGGGCAGGATTTGGGTGCCCCCTTCTTAAAGGGGGCTTCCAAATTCCAATAAGCCTCCTGTCCGCAGACCCCCACAACCACAGCCCAGGGTTGTCAGGAAGAGGTCCTTGTCCCCATCAACATGAATACAAGGTGCTTTGGGGTGGGTGGTGGCAGAGCCCCCCCATGTTGAGGGCATGTGGCCTGGTATGGTTCCAGGGGGGGGCTCTTGTTCGTCCCCCTCCCCTTTCCTGACCTGCTGGGCTGCATGCTCAGATAAAGGTCTGGTATGGACTTTGGGGGGGACCCCACACCGTTGTATTAAAAAATGTTGGAGTGGGTTTCCCCTTAAAATCCATACCAGACCCAAAGAGCCTGGTATGGATTGGGGGGACGCCCAAGCCATTTTTCTTTTTTACATTTTTGTATTGCCGGCATTGTTTGGTTTACATTTCAGCTGTCAGTGGGGAAGCCTGCTGACAGCTGACGAGTCATCAGTTGTTAAGGATGCGGCGGCCAGCTTCCTGACACGCTGCTTAATAACCAGCTATTCTTCACACAGAATTTGAATCGGTCAATCATTTTCGACCGATCAGAAGTTAAATTGTTCTAAAAATTCATTGGAAAACGAATAAACAAAACAAATTTCAACAATTTAGTGCACATTTTCCTTCCTGTGTCTCAATGGATCTCCTGCAGCTTAAAATAGCCAGTGACATTTATCCGTCATTTTTTTATATACTGTATTTATCGGCGTATAACATGCACCCCGAGTTTAGGAGGGCATTTTAAGGAAAACAACTTTTAGGAGGGAAGTTTAAGCAAAAAAACTTACATTTAAATGCCCAGCAATGCAGCCTCATCAGTTCATCTGCAGCCTTGTCCATCATTGCAGAATGAACACTGTGTACACTCGGCTCGGTCTTTTTTGGCTCTCATCCTCCCTGAAACAGCAGGGAGGCGGGGCGGCGTGACTGCGAGCAGAGCCGAGCACTCGGCTCGGTCTTTTTCGGGGGCGCTTGGTCTTTTTCAGCGGCGCTCGCTCTTTTTTGGCTCAGACAGTGGGGATCAGTGTATAACACGCACCCACGATTTTCCCCTGATTTTAAGGGGAAAAAAGTGCATGTTATACGCCGATAAATACGATATATATATATATATATATATATATATATATATATATATATATAGCCACGGATAAATGTCACTGGCTATATAAAGCTGTAGGAGATCCATTGAGACACAGGAAGGAAAATGTGCACTAATAGGTTGCAGGAGACAATTTGCCCTATGAGTGTGTGCACAAAAAAAAGAGAAGAGGGGGAGGAGGAAAAAGCAACAAGCTCTTCAGCAAGGGGAAATCCATCATACATATACCACTGAATGCTTTTCAGGGGTTCGCCACAAGTTCCGGGCTTTCAGGAACGCCTGTCAGCTATACTTTACCTTACCTCTTCAGAGGATACAAAGGTCGGGTTCATAGTAGCCTTACTTACAGAAGAACCTCAGGCATGGGCTCATCAGCTATTGGAAAGGGAGAGTCCTATACTGCACTCACTGTCTTCTTTCTTTGATGCCATGGCAATGCTCTATAATGACCCACAACGAACCACCAGGGCTGAAACAGTGTTGACCTCTCTACAATAGTGGAAACGCACTGTTGAGGACTACGTAACGGAATTCCGCAAGTGGGCTGCAGACAGTGCATGGAACGACGCTGCCTTGCGCCATCAGTTTCGCTTGGGCCTGTCCGAGCCCCTCAAAGACGAATTAGCAAGAGTGGGGCTCCCTAATACATTGGAACCTACAATTCAGTTGTCTATCCAGCTTGATCGCAGACTCCGAGAACGTCGCAGGGAACGAGTACCCATGGCTCCACACCTGAGAACTCCTGAGACCCACGCATCAACGCAGAACCGATGCAACTTGGCTTAGTTCGTGCACCCCTCACACACGAAGAGTGACAATGCCATCGCCTGAACAATCTATGCCTCCTGTATTGTGGTGGAGTGATGTCCCATTAGACCTAGTAATTGGATTGAACCTCCATCTGTTTTGTCGTACGTTGTTAATTCCTCGCATCTCACTCTCTGCCTCTCTTTGCAGACTGGGAAGGATAATCCAGCCATAGCAGTAGCAGTAGCAGCCATTATTGACTCTGGGGCTTGCAGCTGCTTTTTTGACATCCACTTCTCCAAAAAGTATGAAATCCCACTATGCAATAAGCCCCAGCCCTTTACCGTTCCCACAACGAGCCTATTTGACAGTTCAATCCCTTTCCACAGATGACAACACTCTTCTCCCCCAGGTTTACAGAGACTTCCTGGATGTCTTCGACAAGAAGGGGGCTGAATCCTTACTGCCTCACCGGCTGTATGATTGCCCCATTGCGCTTCTTCCTGATTTTGCAATACCATTTGGGAAGTCTTCCAAAAATACATTGATGACAATCTTAGGAAAGGGTTCATCCGGTCCTCTAACCCTCATGCTGGCGCTGGACTCTTCTTTGTGGAAAACAAGGACCATTCTTTAAGACCATGCATCGACTACAGAGAATTAAACACAATCAGGAATCGATACTCATTGCCTCTAGTCCCTGAGCTCGTTCAGAGGTTCCGCACTGTCAAGGTCTTCTCAAAATTGGACCTGGGGGGCCTACAATTTAATACGGATAAGAGAGAGCAATGAATGGAGAATGACCTTTCATACTAGTTTGGCCATTTTGAATATCTGGTCATGCCATTTGGGCTGTGTAATGCCCCAGCAACTTTCCAACACTTAGTGAACGACATATTTCGGGATTTTCTTGACCTCTTCACCTTCTCTCGAGGCACATCACATCCACATGCGAAAAGTCCTTTTTCGCCTCCGAGCCAAGCTACTCCAAGCTTGAAGCCAAGCTTGAGAAATGTGAGTTTGAGTCCAATTCCTTGGCCTCATTATTTCGACTTCTGGCATATACATGGACCCCCAGAAGGTAACTGCAGTTCTTGAATGGCCAGTACCTTCGGACCGTAAGAGCGTCCAGAAGTTCATGGGATTCGCCAATTTTTATAGAAGATTCATCAAAGGCTTCTCATCCATAATTTCACCTATCACACAACTTACCAAGCAAAACAGCCATTTTCTGTGGTCCCCCTCAGAACAAATGGCTTTCGACAAACTCAAGAAGCAGTTCACCTCTGCCCCGGTTCTTCGTAATCACGACCCAGCCCTGCCTTACATGTTGGAAGTCAATGCTCCAGAGATTGCGGTTGGGGCGGTACTTTCTCAGCGCCATGAAACCACAGCCATGTTGCATCCGGTTGCCTTCTTTTCCAGGAAAAGCCGAAAGGAACTATGATGTAGGGGACCGGGAACTCCTTGCTATTAAACTGGCTCTGGAAGAATGGTGATATCTATTGAAAGGAGCTTCGCACGCTATACTTATCTACAGTGATCATAGGAATTTGGAATACCTCCATACAGCGAAACATCTCATACCTAGACAAGCACCGTACGGGATCCAAGAATTGTAAACCTGATGCTCTATCCCGCATGTATCCCACATCAGATAACTCGCCAACGATGCCCACAGGAGAACAACTGCAAGAAAAGGACGGACTTTTCTTCCATGACCATGCTGTGTTTGTGTCCCTTCAACTGAGAGTTCCTGTGCTCAAACTCTGCCACGGCAACAAGTTAGCAGGGCATTTCGGGGTGACCAAAACCACCGATCTGCTTTTGCAAACCTTTTTGGTGGCCTACCCTCAAAATGCCATGCTTGCATCAATTCCTGCCCGGTATGCAATCACAGCAAAACGGAAAATAATAAATCATGGGGTCTCCTATGCCCCCTGCCTGTTCCCTCCAGACCCTGGAACGGATCAGCATGGATTACATAGTGGAGCTACCACCCTCTGATGGGTTTACATCCATATTTGTTGTTGCGGACCGCCTTACAAAAATGGCTCATTTTATTCCTATAATTGGCACTTCCTCCGCCCCAGAAACAGCTCAGGCTTTTTATCAAGGAGATCATACACCTCCATGGGGTCCCCAGCAATATTGTATCGGATCCTGGGGTCCAATTCACCTCTAAATTCTGGAAGGAGCTCTGTCTTGCTCTAGACATCGAGAACCACTACTCTTCTGCCTACCACCCTCAGACCAATGGACATACGGAACGCATGAACCAAACTCTTGAACAGTACCTTCGTTGTTTCTCCACCTTTGTCCAAGACAATTGGGCGTCCCTACTTCCTTGCACAGAATTTGCATACAACGCAATACATTCTACCACTAAGCATTTACCGTTCTACGCCAACCTGGGGTACCACCCTTCTTTTCCCCTGTCCTACCCGCTTCCGCTTCGGTCCCAGGTTTCTGGAACAGAGTAAACTTTCTACACAACAACTTAGAGCTCCTAAGGGATACCATGGCCAAGGCACAGCTGGATTACAAGACCATCTATGATCGAAGGCGGTGGGGGGACCTGGATCTTCAACTGGGAGACAAGGTTTGGCTGTCTACCAAGCATTTGAAGTTGGCCTGTCCCTCCAAGATATTGGGCCCTAAGTTCATCGAGCCCTTCCCTGTGTTGTCCCGATTCAACCCTGTTGTCTACAAACTCAAACTGCCCTCAACTTACCGGATATACCCCGTCTTCCATGCCCCCCTCCTGAAACCCGTGGCCCCGAACCCCTTTATGGAACGTGGGGACTGTCCTCCCCCTCCCCCTATGATTAAAGGGATTGAGGAGTACGAGGTGGAGGCCATCCTGGACTGTCATTGATGGGGCCACGGACACCAATTTCTGGTACAGTGGAGGGATTACGGCCCTGAAGAGAATTCTTGGGAACCCGAGTCGCATATCCATGCTCCAGATCTTCTCCGGGGGTTCCTTCAGTGAGCTTCTTCCCAGACAGGCGTCCGGGGTCGCCCCTTCAGGGGGGTTCTGTAAGAGTCCAGGGCTTACTACACATGCACCAATGGCAAGTTGCTGCAAGAGGAAATCTGTGGCAACTGAGCATGCGCTAAAGATGCCTCAGTGCGCCAACCCCCACCTGTGCAGAAGACCTGATGGAAAAAGGCAGGAAAATGCCCAGGAGGTGCACAGGAAGTGACCTCAACCCGATTGTCACGTACCTGGTGAAGACTGAGATGTAGAGAGTGCTTCTCTTGCACCTCCTGTCTAGCACCCCTGATAGAGATGACAGGGAGTGAAAGACACAGAGTGGCACGAGGGCCGATGTAGCAGGTGGCTCAGAATGGCAGGAGCCCGATAGCTGCAGATTACCGGACAGGCACCGTGGACTGGAACGCCGTGTTGCTGGAACAGCAGGCTGAGTCCTGGTCTGTACAAAAGCCAGGAAGTCATCAACAACCGAGCAGAGCAGGTACTGGAAGGTGAGACAGGATCAAAGATGGGATACAGGCAAGGTTCGGTACACAGTCGGGCAGCGCGGTACAGGAGCATGAAGCAGAGACAAGGTCAAAACACAAGCCGAGGTCACAGGAAGGCAGACAGAAGTCCAAGAGGCGTCTCAGGTACAAGCCGGGTCAAACACAGGAACACAGGAACAGATCAGATTCAGGTAACAGGTACTAGCTGAAAGACCACTCAGCAAGGCTCATGTGTCAGTGTTCAGCTTAAATAAACTATTTGGCACCCAGACATACACGTGTGCATGTGCGCGCATTGGGGCGCACCTGTGCGCGTGCATTAGCACTCACCTGTGCACGTGCATTGGCAATACAAGTCCTCTCTACACACACTGGTGTGCCCGTGCCTGTGTGCAGGTGCGCATCCGTTAGCCAGACTTCTCTTACATTGCCCCCCCAATGGGCAACCTTCGGATGCCCATGTGTAATTTCTTTTCAGGGTGAGCCTAGAAAAAAGCCTGTATCAACCTCTTGGCATGTAAATTGGACTCTGGTTCCCAAGAGTTGTCTTCAGGTCCGTAACCTTTCCATTTAATCAAGAACTGAATTACATTTCTTCTCCTTCTACAGTCCATAATGGCTTCAACCTCATACTCCTCATTACCGTTGACTAAAGTAGGTGCAGGTGGATCTGACTCAGGACCAGGAAAAGAATCTAACCTTGCATTCTTCAGTAACGAGACATGGAAGACTGGATGGATCTTGTAATTCTCTAGGAGTGACAGTTTGTAGGCTGCAGGATTGATCTGTCTTTTGTCAGGGAAGGGGCCAATAAATTTTGGTCCGAGTTTCTTAGATGGACAGGATAATTTTAAGTTGGCAGTGGATAACCAGACCTTGTCTCCGATCTGGAGTTTTAGGTCCCCTCTTCTTTTCTTGTCACAATAGGTTTTATTGTCCTGCTGTGCCTTGGAGAAGTTCCTTGGTAAAACTTTATTGTTCAATTGAAGGAAGTTTAATCTTTCCTGGACTGCAGGGACCAAGGAGTCGGGTAAGATGTCAGGTAGGAAAGTTGGAAAGTATCCATAGTTTGCAAAAAACGGGGCTTGTCCCATAGCTGAGTGAACCGCATCGTTGTATACAAACTGTGCCAGGGGTAACAGTGATGCCCAGTCATCCTGGGCAAAGGATGAGAAACACCAGAGATATTGTTCCAGAGTCTGGTTTGTACGTTCAGTTTGGCCATTGGTCTGGGGATGGTATGCTGAGGAGAAATAAGTTTCAATCTTAAACATCTTAAAGAGCTCTTTCCAAAATCTGGAAGTAAACTGCACCTCTCGATCCGAGGTGATGCTGCTGGGTACCCCATGGAGTTTGACTACCTCCCTGATAAAGGTGCAGGCAGTCTCTGTTGCTGATGGAGTTCCTATTAAAGGAATAAAATGGGACATCTTAGTCAGTCTGTCCACAATCACAAAAATGGTGGTAAATTTTTCAGATGGCGGAAATTCCGCGATGAAGTCCATATTAATCATCTCCCAGGGCCTCTTGGGAATGGGCAGTGGTCTTAGCAGACCCCAGGATTTGACTTTATTGTTCTTGCTCCGGGCACAGACTCCACAGGTATTCACATAGTTCTTACAGTTGAGTCTTAAGCCCGGCCACCAAAAAGGCCGTTGCACAAGTTCCACTGTCTTGGTTACCCCGAAATGTCCTGCTAGAGGGTGGTCATGACAGAGACTCAGGATCTTGGGGCGCAGACTCTGGGGTATGAACACTTTTCTATTGTATAAAAATAGACCTTCTTGTTCCTGAAAACAGATGCCCGATGGCAAAATGTCCCTTATGGATGCTTGCTTGAGCTGGCAAATCAGGTCTACTTGTAGTAGTAGAAAACTTTGTGCTGGCAAGATTGTGTCTGCCTGATGGGATTCTCCTTCCTCTGGGTACATTCGTGATAGAGCGTCCGGCTTGCCATTCTTGGAGCCTGGCCTAAAAGTTATGTGGAAGGAGAAACGGGAAAAGAATAGCGCTCACCTAGCCTGCCGAGGTCTTAACCGCTTAGCTGTTCTAAAGGTATTCGAGGTTCTTATGATCGGTAAAGATCAAAATAGGGTGGGCTGCTCCTTCCAGAAAATAATGCCATTCCTCCAGGGCTGTCTTTATGGCTAACAATTCACGATCACCCACATCATAGTTCCTCTCTGCAGGGCTAAGTTTCCTGGAGAAGAAAGCAATGGGGTGCAGTAGAGACTTCGCCCCCTGACGCTGGGACAGGATGGCACCCACAGCATTCTCCAATGCGTCTACCTCAAGAACATATGGTGATGCAGGGTCTGGATGTCGCAAGATGAGAGCTGAGGTAAACAGGCCTTTCAGTTGGTCAAAAGTGGCTTGTGCAGGAGGTGTCCACTGGAAGCGAGTATTCTGTTTTGTCAGCTGGGTAATAGGCGTGATAATGGCGGAGAAATTCTTAATGAACTTGCAGTAGAAGTTGGCAAACCCAATGAACCTCTGTGTACTCTTTCTGTCTGTTGGAGTGGCCCATTCTAGGATGGATGGATTTGACCTTTTGGGTATCCATGGAGGTGCCTGACGTGGAGATGATTAGTCCCAGGAATTGGATGGTGTCTTTCTCAAATTCGCACTTCTCTGCCTTTGCATATAGTCCATGATTTCTTAACCGACTGAGAACCTTTTTTACATGTTCACGGGTGCCGAGAGGGAATTGGAAAAGATGAGGATATCATCTAGATACACGATAAGGAACAGATCAAGGAAGTCTCTAAAAATGTCATTGACAAAATGCTGGAATGTTGCTGGGGCATTACATAGCCCAAAGGGCATAACAAGGTACACATAATGTTCAAATCTAGTGCGGAAGGCAGTTTTCCACTCATCCCCCTTGCGGATTCGTACGAGGTTGTACGCCCCTCGTAAGTCAAGTTTTGTGAAAACAACGGAAGTCTTGAAGCATTGAAAAAGCTCTGAAACTAGAGGCAAAGGGTATCTGTTCTTGACAGTAATTTTATTCAATTCTCTGTAATCAATGCAAGGACGCAGAGTGTGATCCTTTTTCTCTACGAAGAAGATTCCCGCGCCTGCGGGGGATGTGGAAGGCCGGATGATCAATGTATTGGCGTAGTACCTCAAGTTCCAGTTCAGAGAGGGGGAAAAATGCGCCCAAATGGAATTTCAGATCCCGGCAACAGTTCAATAGGGCAGTCGTATGGGCGATGAGGGGACAGAGTGTCTGCTCCTTGTTTATCAAAAACATCCAAAAACTCGTGATAAACTGTAGGTATGAGTTGTGATACAGGAGAGTCATTATGTACTGCCAGGAGAGGTGCAGATGTCATGGACATGGGATGAAGGCAGGACTGCTGGCAATAGGAAGAAGAAAAGGTAATTTTCCCAGTAACCCAGTCTATCAGTGGGTTGTGGGCCTGCAACCAGGGAATGCCCAAGATAACGGGGAACAAGGGTGATGGGATAATATCCAGGCGTAGGTGTTCCTGATGACCCGTATCAGACGTAGCCAGTAGCAGGCAGGTCTCATGTGTTATCGGCCCGGACCTGAGACGGGATCCATCAGCTAGGTGGATGGACAACTGATAAGTCTTTGTTTGCACAGGAATTTGGTGGTGATAAGCAAAGTATTATCCATAAAACAGCTGCAGGCCCCAGAGCCAACTATAGCTGGTACCTCCCAGGGAGCTGAAGTGACAAGGATAGGGTGACATGAGCAGATCCCTTTGATCCAGAACAATTGGCAAGATAGGCAAAGGGGGTAATCCCAGTCTTTGTGGGTCTCACATGGCAGTTTCGGAGAAAACGACCCACTACCCCACAGTATATACACAGACCCATTCTGCGTCTTCGCAGCTTCTCAGTACTGGAGAGTGAAGAACGAAAAAAAAGTCCCAATTGCTTAGGTCTGGTTATGGTGCCAATCGTCTCTGCTCTCCTTTCCCTGAATCGGCGATCAAGCTGGATAGCGAGATTAAAGCGGGGTTTGCTGAAAAAAAAATATTAAAAGCCAGCAGCTACAAATACTGCAGCTGCTGACTTTTAATATATGGACACTTACCTGTCCACGGAGCCCGCGGTGTCGGCAGTCGAAGCCGATCTGTCCTTCGGCTCTCGGCTGCTGAAGCCGCCATCCTCGGTAAGGAAATAAGGAAGTGAAGCAGTGCGGCTTCACTTCCTGGTTCCCTACTGCGCATGCGCGAGTCACGCTGCACGTCCTCTTAGGTCCCTGCTGTATTCTGTGTCTCACAGAATACAGCAGGGGAGGACGGGGAGGTGGCGGAAGTGGCGTAGGTCACCTCAATCACAGCAGTGATCTATGCCAGGAAGTGGGAGCAAATACCTGTATTAGACAGGTATCTGCTCCCTCCTCCCCCCTGAAAGGTGCCAAATGTGACACTGGAGGGGGGGGAATCCAAAAAGTGGAAGTTCCATTTTTGGGTGGAACTCCACTTTAATAAGGCCTTCAAGGGAGCTGGGAGCCTCCACTCGAGCAAGCTCATCTTTGACTCCTTCGGACAAGCCAAGGCGAAATTGATGCCGTAAGGCCTTATCGTTCCATCCGGAATCTGAGGCCCATAAGCAGAATTGTGCAACATAGTCCTCAGCAGGTCGATGACCCTGTCACAAAGTATGGAGGTTGGGTTCAGCGGTAGCAGTGCGCGGGGGGTCATCATATAATTGGCCCATTGCATCAAAAAATGAAGAAAGAGAGTCCAGGACTGAGCTCTTTTGTTCAAGGAGTTGGTGGACCCAAGATTGTGACTCTCCGAGAAGTAGGGAAATAACAAATCCCACCTTAGTGATTTCACATGAGAAATTTCTGGGCTCCAGGGAAAACTAAAGTTCACAAAAGTTCTTGAATGCACGGAACTTGTGCCGATTGCCTGAGAATCGCTCTGGTGCAGGAATTCGGGGGTTCAGGTGGTGATATGACATGTGAGGATGCAGAAGCAGTCTGCTCAGATGTGGGACGGTCTGGTGCGATAACAGGTGCAGGAGTCGCTAAGGCAAAAGCTTGGATGCGACTTTCCAGCTGTGCATGGCTCCTTTGCAGAGTGCTGACTGCCTGTGTGAGCGTGACAAGTTGCTGACATAGCAGTTCCAAAGGGGATGCCTCTCTCTCAGTCTCTGACATCTGGCTGAGTGGTACTGTCACATACCTGGTGGAGACTGAGCTGTAGAGAGGGCTTCTCTTGCACCTCCTGTCTAGCACCCCTGATAGAGATGACAGGGAGTGAAAGACACAGAGTGGCACGAGGGCCAATGTAACAGGTGGCTCAGGACGGGTCTTGGCAGGAGCCCGATAGCTGCAGATTACTGGACGGGCACCGAGGACTGGAACTCCATGTTGATGGAACGGCAGGCTGGGTCGTGGTCGGTACAAAAGCCAGGAAGTCATCAACAGCCGAGCAGAGCAGGTACTGGAACGTGAGACAGGATCAAAGACGGGATACAGGCCAGGTTCGGTACACATGAAGCAGAGACAAGGTCAAAACACAAGCCGAGGTCACAGGAAGGCAGGCAGAAGTCCAAGAGGTGTCTCAGGTACAAGCCGGGTCAAACACAGGAACACAGGAACAGATCAGATTCAGGTAACAGGTACTAGCTGAAAGACCACTCAGCAAGACTCATGTGTCAGTGTTCAGCTTAAATAAACTATTTGGTGTCCAGACGTGCACATGTACGCGCGCGCATTGGCGCGCATCTTTGTGCGCGCATTGGCCAATACAAGTCCTTTCTACACACACTGGTGTGTCCGTGCTTGTGTACAGTGCGCATCTGTTAGCCAGACTTCTCTTCCACCGATGGAGAAAGGTGGGAAAATGCCCAGGAGGCACACAGGAAGTGACCTCAAACTTCTCTATATAAGCCCAGACACTGTCAAATTCCTGGATTATCTTCAGTCCCCCCTTGTTCCTGCGCTAGTGTGTGATCTGTCTGAACTTGTTGTGACCTGGAAACCTATTTGAATACTCTTGATTGCTGCTTGCCATTGACCTCAGATTTGTACCTTGTCCATTCTACTTCTTTGCCCCTTTTGTACTCAGTTGCCAGATTGGAACAGTCCCTGGCTTGGATCTCGATCATTCTTCTTCTGATTAACCCTTTTATACTTCGTTGCCAAACTGGACTTGACCTTAGCTTGGATCTCAGACTAAGGCTTGCACAGTGCTCCGCACCCCTGGCACCCATGCCACTCGGTGTCCACCAAATCTCTGTCTCCATCTCCAGAGGCTTCAAGGACCCGAGCTGCAAGGGAGGCCTCCCCACTACTTCGGTCTCATCTCAGGTACATGGCCCGCGTGACAATCCCCCTACACAGTTTAAGGTCAAACTGCTTCTCCTCCAGTCTCATTGTGTGCCCCCATGTTTTTTTACACTCCCTGGGACTGAATAGTTTGTTTCTTATGCTGGGATCCCCATTGAGATATTTGTAGATCGCCATCATGTTCCCTCTCAAGCGTCTCATCTCCAGCGAAAATAAATTTAGTGTTTGCAGTCGTTCCTCATAATTGTGGTCCTCCAGTCCCTTTATTAGTTTTGTTGCCCTTCTTTGGACTCTCCAGCTCAAGCACACCCCTTTCGGAGGACTGGTGACCAGAACTGAAAACGGAAAACTCCAAGATGTGGCCTAACCAGAGTTTTAGAAACTGACAGAATTATAGTTTTATCCCTGGAGTATATTTTTTTTATGCATGCTAACATTCTGCCTGCTTTGGTAGCCCAATCTGTCATCTATTAGCACTCCTAGATCCTTCTCCATCCTTGATTCTCCCAGACGTTCTCCACCTAGTGAATACTTTGCATTTATGTTTTTTGCCCCCAAGTGCATCACTTTACATTTCTCCACATTAAACCTCATTTGCCAATTGTCTGCCCACTCCTTTATCTTATTCAGGTCATTCTGCAAAATTTCCATGTCCCGATGTGAGTCTATTACTCTGCTTATCTTTTTGTCATCTGCAAAAACTAGGACTGAACTAGTTATCTCATACTCTGTATCATTTAGGAATATATTAAATAGAACTGGTCCCAAGACAGAATCTTGGGGTACCCCACTCACCACTCCAGACCAGTCTGAGTACATGCTATTTATCACCACCATTTGGACCCATCCATGTAACCAGTTTTTTACCCAAGCACAGACCCTATGGTGCAAGCTTACAGACCTCAGCTTGTATATCAAGCATTTATGGGGGACTGTATCAAATGCTTTTGCAAAGTCCAGATACACCACATCCAAAGGCCTCCCCCTATCTAGATGGCAGCTCACTTCCTCCTAGAATGTTAGCAGATCTGGTCTGGCAGGAACGTCCTCTCATAAACCCATGCGGATTACCACTAATGACAGTCTTCTCCTCAGTAAATCTTTGGATATAGTCCCTAATCATCTGCTCCAATAATTTACCCACTATTGATGTTAGGCTGACTGGCCTGTAATTCCCAGGAGTATGTCTCAGCCCTTTTTTGAATATTGGTACCACGGTGGTCTTTCTCCAATCAGCTGGTACTAATCCTATCGTTATGCTGTTCACAAAGATCAGGAATAATGGCTTGGCTATTATTATTATACAGGATTTATATAGCGTCAACAGTTTGCGCAGTGCTTTACAACATAAGGGCAGACAGTACACTTACAAATTAGTACAGGAGGGATCAGAGGGCCCTGCTTGTTAGAGCTTACAATGTAGATAGGAGGGTCAAGTGGAAACAAAAGGTAATAACTGTGGGGGCTGAGCTGATGGAGAAAATGGAAATACAGTTGTTAGGTGTGGGTAGGGTAGGCTTCTCTGAAGAAAAGGGTTTTCAGGGATCGTCTAAAAGCTAATAAAGTAGGAGATAAGTGGACAGATTGGGGTAGGGCATTCCATAGGATTGGAGAGGCTTTGGAAAAGTCCTGGAGACGAGCATGGGAGGAGGTGACAAGGGAGCTAGAGGGGGCTATAACCTGACTGAGTTCTTAAGGACTCTCGGGTGTAAGCCATCTGGTCCTGGTGATTTATTTGTGTTAAGTTTATTAAGTCTTTCATTGACTTCAGACTGTTAGCCATGTGGGTATGTCATGTGTTGTGTAACTAATGCTACAGTCATTGTCGGTAAACCCTTCTTTTTCCTGCGTTAAAACTGTGGAGAAGAAGGCATTTAGTACAGTTGCCTTCTTTGTGTCATCTGTAACCATCTTCCCATCCTCATCTTCTAAGTGTGCAATGTGCGCCAATTTTGTCTTTTTACTGTTAATATATGTAAAAAAAAAAAAATTGGGTTATTTTTACTCTCTTCCGCTATGTGTCTCGTAATCTTTTTTAGCCACCCTGATTCCTATTTTACATTTCTATTTGCAGTCCTTGCAGTCCTTGTAGTTTGGGGTACTGTGTGGGTACAGGCTTTGGGGGACTGGATCTATGGACTAACTTCAAAATCAACCCATCTGGGGTCTCCTCCTGTGTTAGTCTCCTTCCAAAAAGGGAGAGATGTGATGGGAGCCACTTTGGGTTGGGGGCCCATGGAACCCAGCTTCCCTTGGAGAGGTTGGGAAACCCTTGCTTCAGCTCCCCATGCCCCTCTTATGTGTAAGTTACCTTGTGTCTATTAGGGGCACAGGGACCGAGAAAATGATGGACAACTACTTAATGGACACTGAGAATGTGGTTTGGATTACTTCAGATGGGACGGTAATATTTTTCAATAATATCCCTGTTTGATTCTGAACTATACATGTTAATTGAAAGAGCTGGTCACATTGATCTCTGTTTCATGTTCCTCAATGTAGGAGCCGGACAGTCTGCTACTGAGGTCTCCTGCTATAGTCTGTTGCCTACTAGGCTGAGGAGGGGGGGGATCACTATTTGTATTGTTAATTGTGCTAATTGGAACACCTTTTGTCTCTACTACCAAACCCTTGTGGGATGTGTTTATACTTGTAATAATGTGTCCTTTGTATTCACTGGTGTAGGGGGCTGAATAGTCTAGTCACCTAGGCTGGTTTAAATGACTAGTTAATTATGTTTCTGGTTACAAGTTGTATTGTTAGGGTAATATGATCACGAGGGGGGATGTCCTCCTGTGGTATATATTTTGTGTGAGTTTGTCAAATAAACATTCCATGTTCATACAAGCTATTGTCAGCTAATCTTCTACGATTGGCTATAATATCTGATCTCTGATGTTCAGACTGGAGGAAGCAGTGTACTGACGGAAGCACTCAAGCTGTGTGTGGAATGAGTTCTGTTACAGGTAGCTACTTCCAGGAACCCACACATTTAAAAGGTTAGTTGGACATTAATCCAGACATAGACAGATAAAACATAAAACAAATAACTACTCACAGAGGTTCTTGAATTGTGTATAAACTTGAGGTTCCATACCTGCTCAACCACGGAAGTCTCCAAACATAATAGTGATAAAATACTCATTGAGCCGCCTCTTATTTGAAGAGTTCAAGTTGCTAGGAAGGTCTGGAAGTTCAAGGCTCAAACCATTCGACTGAACAGCAACATTTTGTCTAGGATAGCCGGCGAAATGAACAGCAGCAACCAACGTCTGTGGTAGTTTCAAATCAAATATGTTTATTTAACACACGCTGTACACACGTGTGGGGAGGGGGTCTGCTTGCTGTTCAAAAGACCGCCAAAAAATAGATTGTGATCATACAGCTTTATCATTTTTACACATCATGATTACTGTCATTAGCAAGTAAAAAGTTGCACAAGTCAGATCTGTTCTTCTTGAGATAAGCCCTGACGGTGTGGGGTTCCAGGGAAAAGGGCCCAAAAATGTTCTTGTAAGTTGTCACGTAGTGCTGAGTTGTAATGACTATGCAAATTCTATATTAGCAGAACTTTGTCTTTTGAGACATAATAAGATCAAACTTTAAATGGCTGCAATTCATACAAAATGGTGGACAGTTGGGTGATTAAAATTACCACTTCAAGCCTAATCCCTACACATACCTATTTTTAAAAAAAGTATATAAATATTATACAGTATATATTATTTATATCCTGTGGAGGAGAGAAACTAAGCATATTTTGATACAAGAGTTTGAGATCCAGCTCAGATGTTGTCCCTGGGATCTCTTTTTTGCATTATATAATATATTTTGCAGTTTTTCTGGCGGTAATACAGCTTCAACATTAGAGGGATCCATATGCCTTCTATTTTCTGTATAGGCTTTATAATGTAAAAAAAAAATAAAAATTATATATATATATATATATATATATATATATATATATATATATATATATATATATATATACTGGTATATATATATAAAATTGCTAATGTTTTTAGGGAGCATTTTTATATTTTTTATTTCTCCAGTTACACTGTTAGGGGTATTGGGTTATCCTGGAGGGGGGAAGATGGACAGTATGGGTGGAAACAGTGTTTATGATGGCAAATTGGAACCGGGAGCCCTCTGGCGTGCACTGACAAAACATATTGAGCCAGAAGTGATGTCAGATGCTGGTCTCGGAACCCGGATTGAGTGGTGTCTGATCTGAATTAAGATCTGGTGACTGTGGAGGCCATTGGAGTATAGTGAATTCTTTGTCATGTTCAAGAAACCAGTTTGAGATGATTTGAGCTTTGTGCCATGGTGCATTATCCTGCTGGAAGTAGCCATCAGAAGATGGGTACACTGTAGTCATAAAGGGATGGACATGGTCAACAACAATACTCAGGTAGGCCGTGAGATTTAAACGATGCACAATTGGTACTAAGGGGCCCAAAGTTGGCAAGAAAATATCCCCCACACCATTACACCACTACAACCAGCACAAACTGTTGCTACAAGGCAGGATGGATCCACACTTTGATGTTGTTTACGTGAAATTCTGACCCTACCATCTGAATGTTTCAGCTGAAATAAAGACTCATCAGACCAGGCAATGTTTTTCCAATCTTCTGTTGTCCAATTTTGGTGAGCCTGTGCGAATTGTAACCTCAGTTTCCTGTTCTTTGCTGACAGGAGTGGCACCCATTGTGGTCTTCTGCTGCTGTAGCCCATCCGCTTCAAGCTTTTATGTGCTGTGCATTCAGAGATGATATTCTGCATACCTTGGTTGTAACAAGTGGTTATTTAAGTTACTGCTGCCTTTCTATCATCTCAAACAAGTCTGCCTATTCTCCTCTGACCCCTCACATCAACAAGGCATTTTCCTCCACACAACTGCCGCTCACTGGATATTTTCACTTTTTCGGACAATTTTCTGTAAATCCTAGACATGGCTGTGCATGAAAATCCTAGTAGATCAGCAATTTTTTAAATACTTAGACCAGCCCATCTGGCACCAACAACCATGGCACATTCAACCTCAATTAATTCCCTTTCTTTGCCATTCTGATGCTCGGTTTGAACTTTAGCAAGTCATCTTCACTACATCTAGATGCCTAAATGCATTGGGTTGCTGTCATGCAATTGGCTGATTAGCAATTTGTGTTACCAAGCAATTGAACAGGTGTACCTAATAAAGTGGCTGGTGAGTGCATATCTGGAATGGACAAGTTGGAGATCCTAGCCATGCTTAACCACTTAAGGTCCGCCTCACGCCGATGTACGTCGGCAAGGCGGCACGGGCAGGCAAAATCACGTACATACACATGATTTGCCTCCCGCGGGTGGGGGGTCCGATCGGACCCCCCCCCGGTGCCCGAGGCGGTCCTCTTTTGTCCCCCGGCGATCGGAGGTGAGGGGGAGGCCATCCGTTCGTGGCCCCCCCCTCGCGATCGCCGCCGGCCAATCAGATCATTTCCCTTGCTGCTGTATGCTAAACAGCAGCAAAGGAAATGATGTCATCTCTCCTCGGCTCGGTATTTTCCGCTCCGGCGCCGAGGAGAGAAGACTGTAATGTGAGTGAAAACACACACACACAGTAGAACATGCCAGGCACACAAAACACCCCGATCCCCCCCCCCCGATTGCCCCCCCCCGTCACAAACTGACACCAGCAGTTTTTTGTTTTTTTTTCTGATTACTGCTTTGGTGTCAGTTTGTGACAGTTACAGTGTTAGGACAGTTAGGGTTAGCCCCCTGTAGGTCTAGGGTACCCCCCTAACCCCCCCTAATAAAGTTTTAACCCCTTGATCACCCCCCGTCACCAGTGTCGCTAAGCGATCATTTTTCTGATCGCTGTATTAGTGTCACTGGTGACGCTAGTTAGGGACGTAAATATTTAGGTTCGCCGTCAGCGTTTTATAGCAACAGGGACCGCCATATACTACCTAATAAATGTTTTAACCCCTTGATTGCCCCCTAGTTAACCCTTTCACCACTGATCACCGTATAAGTGTTACGGGTGACGCTGGTTAGTTCGTTTATTTTTTATAGTGTCAGGACACCCGCCGTTTATTACCTAATAAAGGTTTAGCCCCCTGATCGCCCGGCGGTGATATGCGTCGCCCCAGGCAGCTTCAGATTAGCGCCAGTACCGCTAACACCCACGCACGCAGCATACGCCTCCCTTAGTGGTATAGTATCTGAACGGATCAATATCTGATCCGATCAGATCTATACTAGCGTCCCCAGCAGTTTAGGGTTCCCAAAAACGCAGTGTTAGCGGATCAGCCCAGATACCTGCTAGCACCTGCGTTTTGCCCCTCCGCCCAGCCCAGCCCAGCCCACCCAAGTGCAGTATCGATCGATCACTGTCACTTACAAAACACTAAACACATAACTGCAGCGTTCGCAGAGTCAGGCCTGATCCCTGTGATCGCTAACAGTTTTTTTGGTAGCATTTTGGTGAACTGGCAAGCACCAGCCCCAGGCAGCGTCAGGTTGGCGCCAGTACTGCTAACACCCACGCACGCACCGTACACCTCCCTTAGTGGTATAGTATCTGAACGGATCAATATCTGATCCGATCAGATCTATACTAGCGTCCCCAGCAGTTTAGGGTTCCCAAAAACGCAGTGTTAGCGGGATCAGCCCAGATACCTGCCAGCACCTGCGTTTTGCCCCTCTGCCCAGCCCAGCCCACCAAGTGCAGTATCGATTGATCACTGTCACTTACAAAACACTAAACACATAACTGCAGCGTTCGCAGAGTCAGGCCTGATCCCTGTGATCGCTAACAGTTTTTTTGGTAGCATTTTGGTGAACTGGCAAGCACCAGCCCCAGGCAGCGTCAGGTTAGAGCCAGTACCACTAACACCCACGCACGCAGCATACGCCTCCCTTAGTGGTATAGTATCTGAACGGATCAATATCTAATCCGATCAGATCTATACTAGCGTCCCCAGCAGTTTAGGGTTCCCAAAAATACAGTGTTAGTGGGATCAGCCCAGATACCTGCTAGCACCTGCGTTTTGCCCCTCCGCCCGGCTCAGCCCACCCAAGTGCCGTATCGATCGATCACTGTCACTTACAAAACACTAAACGCATAACTGCAGCGTTTGCAGAGTCAGGCCTGATCCCTGCGATCACTAATAGTTTTTTGGTGGCGTTTTGGTGCACTGGCAAGCACCAGCGGCCTAGTACACCCCGGTCATAGTCAAACCCGCACTGCAGTAACACTTGGTGACGTGGCGAGTCCATAAGTGCAGCTCAAGCTGGTGAGGTGGCAAGCACAAGTAATGTCCCGCTGCCACCAAAAAGACAAACACAGGCCCGTCGTGCCTATAGTGCCCTTCCTGCTGTATTCGCCAATCCTAATTGGGAACCCACCACTTCTGCAGCGCCCGGACGTCCCCCATTCACATCCCCAACCAAATGCAGTCGGCTGCATGAGAGGCATTTTCTTTATGTCCTCCCGAGTACCCCTACCCGACGAACCCTCCCAAAAAAGATGTTGTGTCTGCAGCAAGCGCGGATATAGGCGTGACACCCTATTGTCCCTCCTGTCCTGACAATCCTGGTCTTTGCATTGGTGAATGTTTTGAACGCTACCATTCACTAGTTGAGTATTAGCGTAGGGTACAGCATTGCACAGACTAGGCACACTTTCACAGGGTCTCCCAAGATGCCATCGCATTTTGAGAGACCCGAACCTGGAACCGGTTACAGTTATAAAAGTTAGTTTCAAAAAAAGTGTAAAAAAAAAAAATATATATATATATATATAAAATAAAAAAAAATAGTTGTCATTTTATTGTTCTCTCTCTCTCTATTCTCTCTATTGTTCTGCTCTTTTGTACTGTATTCTATTCTGCAATGTTTTATTGTTATTATGTTTTATCATGTTTGTTTTTCAGGTATGCAATTTTTTATACTTTACCGTTTACTGTGCTTTATTGTTAACCATTTTTTTGTCTTCAGGTACGCCATTCACGACTTTGAGTGGTTATACCAGAATGATGCCTGCAGGTTTAGGTATCATCTTGGTATCATTCTTTTCAACCAGCGGTCGGCTTTCATGTAAAAGCAATCCTAGCGGCTAATTAGCCTCTAGACTGCCTTTACAAGCCGTGAGAGGGGATACCCCCCCCACCATCTTCCGTGTTTTTCTCTGGCTCTCCTGTCTCAACAGGGAGCCTGAGAATGCAGCCGGTGATTCAGCCAGCTGACCATAGAGCTGATCAGAGACCAGAGTGGCTCCAAACATCTCTATGACCTAAGAAACCGGAAGCTACGAGCATTTTATGACTTGGATTTCGCTGGATGTAAATAGCGCCATTGGGAAATTGGGGAAGCATTTTATCACACCGATCTTGGTGTGCTCAGATGCTTTGAGGACAGAGGAGAGATCTAGGGTCTAATAGACCCCAATTTTTTCAAAAAAGAGTACCTGTCACTACCTATTGCTATGATAGGGGATATTTACATTCCCCGAGATAACAATAAAAATGATTAAAAAAAAATGAAAGGAACAGTTTTAAAATAAGATAAAAAAGCAAAATAATAATAAAGAAAAAAAAAAGCACCCCTGTCGCCCCCTGCTCTTGCGCTAAGGCGAACGCAAGCGGCGGTCTGTCGTCAAACGTAAACAGCAATTGCACCATGCATATGAGGTATCACCGCGAAGGTCAGATCGAGGGCAGTAATTTTTGCAGTAGACCTCCTCTGTAAATCTAAAGTGGTAACCTGTAAAGGCTGTAAAGGCTTTTAAAGGCTTTTAAAGGCTTTTAAAAATGTATTTATTTTGTGCGCAATTGTAAAGCATGTCATGTTTGGTATCCATGTACTCGGCCTAAGATCATCTTTTTTATTTCATCAAACATTTGGGCAATATAGTGTGTTTTAGTGCATTAAAATTTAAAAAAGTGTGTTTTTTCCCCAAAAAATGCGTTTGAAAAATCGCTGCGCAAATATTGTGTGAAAAAAAAAATTGAAACACCCACCATTTTAATCTGTAGGGCATTTGCTTTAAAAAAAATATATAATGTTTTGGGGTTCAAAGTAATTTTCTTGCAAAAAAAAAAAACTTTTTCATGTAAACAAAAAGTGTCAGAAAGGGCTTTGTCTTCAAGTGGTTAGAAGAGTGGGTGATGTGTGACATAAGCTTCTAGATGTTGTGCATAAAATGCCAGGACAGTTCAAACCCCCCCCAAATGACCCCATTTTGGAAAGTAGACACCCCAAGCTATTTGCTGAGAGGCATGTCGAGTCCATGGAATATTTTATATTGTGACACAAGTTGTTTTGTTTTTTTGCACAAAGTTGTCACTAAATGATATATTGCTCAAACATGCCATGGGAATATGTGAAATTACACCCCAAAATACATTCTGCTGCTTCTCCTGAGTACGGGGATACCACATGTGTGAGACTTTTTGGGAGCCTAGCCGCGTACGGGACCCCGAAAACCAAGCACCGCCTTCAGGCTTTCTAAGGGCGTGAATTTTTTATTTCACTCTTCACTGCCTATCACAGTTTCGGAGGCCATGGAATGCCCAGGTGGCACAAAACCCCCCCAAATGACCCCATTTTGGAAAGTAGACACCCAAAGCTATTTGCTGAGAGGTATAGTGAGTATTTTGCAGACCTCACTTTTTGTCACAAAGTTTTGAAAATTGAAAAAAGAAAAAAAAAATGTTTTTTCTTGTCTTTCTTCATTTTCGAAAACAAATGAGAGCTGCAAAATACTCACCATGCCTCTCAGCAAATAGCTTGGGGTGTCTACTTTCCAAAATGGGGTCATTTGGGGGGGTTTTGTGCCACCTGGGCATTCCATGGCCTCCGAAACTGTGATAGGCAGTGAAGAGTGAAATCAAAAATTCACGCCCTTAGAAATCCTGAAGGCGGTGATTGGTTTTCGGGGGCCCCGTACGCGGCTAGGCTCCCAAAAAGTCCCAAACATGTGGTATCCCCATACTCAGGAGAAGCAGCTAAATATATTTTGGGGTGCAATTCCACAGATGCCCATGGCCTGCGTGAGCAATATATCATTTAGTGACAACTTTGTGCAAAAAACAAAAAAAATGTGTCACTTTCCCGCAACTTGTGTCAAAATATAAAATATTCCATGGACTCAATATGCCTCTCAGCAAATAGCTTGGGGTGTCTACTTTCCAAAATGGGGTCATTTGGGGGGGTTTTGTGCCACCTGGGCATTCCATGGCCTCCGAAACTGTGATAGGCAGTGAAGAGTGAAATCAAAAATTTACACCCTTAGAAATCCTGAAGGCGGTGATTGGTTTTCGGGGCCCCGTACGCGGCTAGGCTCCCAAAAAGTCCCACACATGTGGTATCCCCGTACTCAGGAGAAGTAGCTGAATGTATTTTGGGGTGCAATTCCACATAGGCCCATGGCCTGTGTGAGCAATATATCATTTAGTGACAACTTTTTGTAAATATTTTTTTTTTTGTCATTATTCAATCACTTGGGACAAAAAAAATAAATATTCAATGGGTTCAACATGCCTCTTAGCAATTTCCTTGGGGTGTCTACTTTCCAAAATGGGGTCATTTGTGGTAGTTTTGTACTGCCCTGCCATTTTAGCACCTCAAGAAATGACATAGGCAGTCATAAACTAAAAGCTGTGTAAATTCCAGAAAATGTACCCTAGTTTGTAGACGCTATAACTTTTGCGCAAACCAATAAATATACGCTTATTGACATTTTTTTTACCAAAGACATGTGGCCGAATACATTTTGGCCTAAATGTATGACTAAAATTGAGTTTATTGGATTTTTTTTATAACAAAAAGTAGAAAATATCATTTTTTTTCAAAATTTTAGGTCTTTTTCCGTTTATAGCGCAAAAAATAAAAAACGCAGAGGTGATCAAATACCATCAAAATAAAGCTCTTTTTGTGGGAAGAAAAGGACGCAAATTTCGTTTGGGTACAGCATTGCATGACCGCGCAATTAGCAGTTAAAGCAATGCAGTGCCAAATTGGAAACAGACCTCTGGTCCTTAGGCAGCATAATGGTCCGGGGCTCAAGTGGTAATAAGAATGGTGCCTGGTGGATATTATGTGTATTGCATCTGACTGATATGACCTGCTTGGTGAAAAGGGTCCAAAAATTTCTGATGAGAGTTCTGTGTGAACAGCTTTTGATCACAGAGGTGTGTCACTAAGAACACGTTATAAGGGTTTGCACTAGCCACAATTTGAATACACTGTACCTTATTATGGAGACATGAGTTATTGATATTTATATAGTTTATTGTTGTGTTTTTGCACAATTTGACATTTTTTTTTATTCACACACATACACAGAATTTTTTTCCAGCTGCTTGTGTTGTTAAAAAGTGTCAATAAAGTATATAGCCCAGGTCTTGATATTAACATTTACTTTAGTATTCATTTTTCGACTTTTTATACTGTACTGAAATGATTATATGCGCTTTTATGTGAGTTAACAAGTGCCACTGATGTCATTGCATCATATGTTGTTTACCCACCGGCGTTTATAAAGATACTCTGGCAGTTCACCCACAAACCACTGTGTACCGTGTTGTAGCTTGATACACAGTGTACCATGCTGCTCAGAGCACCAGAGTGACGTGTCAGGTTCTTGCCTATTTCCTGTGCTTTCCCATTCACATTTGTCAAGTACAGTAAAACCTTGGATTGCGAGTAACGCGGTTTACAAGCGTTACGCGATACAAGCTATTTTTTTTTTAAATCCTGACTCTCGCGTTGTCTCGTAAGACAGGCAGGAAATCAGATAGAGGGCTGAGACATCACACTTTACCAAGTTTGCATCAAGAAGATATTTCCTAACAGCAAGCAACATGATACTGAGGGATTACAAGGATATGAAAATGATCATGCCAGGAAATGGTCTTAAATCCTTCACCACCAGAGCTTTTTTTGTTTCTTGCATACATGTTAAAATAGTAATTTTAGGCCTGCAGATTAGTTAAAACCCCAAGCATGATATATTTTCTGAAAGCCGAGACCCTGGAGAATCAAATGGTGGTACTTCCAATTTTTTATGTCACATGCTATGATCACAGTTTGTGCTTATGTAGCTTCTTTCCCAGCCACAGCAGCTGGGGAAAGTGACAGTCAAAACCAGACGTGACATAATTCACACTGTTTTCGGGTTCTTACTAGCTAGAGAAAAATCACCAAAAGGTCAAATGGCCTCCCCTTTACCCAGATATACCCGCCATGCAGGTTCCAGGCCCACAGGTGGGATAGTGGAACCCAGGGTACATGGCAGGAGGCGCATAAAGTTAACAGTTCATTTCCTGCACTGCAGCCCTCCTCTGTTCTGATAACATATATCCTCAGCACTGATCAGTAGTAGTTTACTTAATATGCTGGCAGCTGCTCTGTTACCCATCCTATTTTGGGCATGCTTTATGATAGAAACACCATAGTTGAAACTGCCAAGTGCTTCAGAGAGAGAGAGAGAGAGGTCGCTGGAAGGTCCCATTAAAATTTTGCAATAAGACACCGTGTATTTTTGCCCCTGCTACTAAATATTCAAGGTAAATCCTAAAGTCACATACATGCTAATGAGATTTTGTGAAAGTTCACATTAAATGTAAAACAACAATCTTAAGTATTTTACATAACATAAGCTTAATGCCATTACAGAAAAGCAGAACTCCTTTCTCTAAATAAAGACTATTAGATCTTTACACATGAATACACAAGAATAGCAAAGTGTTAGCATGATATCCTAAGGGAGCGGGGATAGATACAACATTTTTCATTGCATCAGGTCAATATTGAGGCAATATTGCAGTCATGCTACTGTACAAGCTGCTGGTCGCCACCATTACTAGTAAAAAAAAGAAATAAATAAAAATTCCATAATTCAAGTTCGCATAGTTTGTAGACGCTATTACTTTTGCGCAAACCAATCAATATACGCTTATTTTTTTTTTTGTTTTTTTTTACAAATATATGTAGCAGAGAACATATTGGCTTAAATTGATGAAGAAATTAGATGTTTTATAGCAGAAAGTAAAAAAAAAAATTAGTATTTTTTTTTTCAAAATTATCGGACATTTTTTTACTTAAAATGCAAAAAATTAAATATCGCAGAGGTGATCAAATACCACCAAAAGAAAGCTCTAGTTGTGGGGTAAAAAAGGACAAAAATATTATTTAGGTACAGCGTTTCACGACCACACAATTGTCAGTTAAATTAACTTTGTGCCGTATCGCAAAAAATGGCCTGGTCATGAAGGGGGGTAAACCTTCAGGAGCTGTAGTGGTTAAACAACACTTGATCACTGTAAATTGTCATGCTATCTTTCAGTCATTTCAATTATTGTGTCTACAAAAGCATGTGTAATAAATAAATATGTATAATAAATCCAGTTTGTTTTTTTATTACATCTTACCTTCCTCTAGCCACCCCTAAATGGCAAAAAGAAATCATAAAACCTGTTGAAGTTGAAGAAGGAGATTCTGTGGAATTGCCTTGTAACCCTCCGAAAAGTGCTGTGCCCCCACGTATCTTCTGGATGAACAGCAGTGAGTACAAAACAGTTTCTGTCCATTGCCTATAAGTGTATTTTTCTAGTGATACTAATTTGTAAAGAGTTAGATCAATCCAATATAATGGCACCGCACCCTATCTAAACCATAATTCAAATAATTCCAAAATCAGAATGGACTTTTAGGGTGCCCAAGAACTACACACTAAATAATTAATGTACAATATATCTTTTTTTTTTTTTCACAAAAAAGTTTCTATTAAAAGAGAATAAAGTTGCATGTACAACATATTGAACAAATACTTGAAAGGAGAATCCATGAAAATATTGTACATTTTCAAGACCGAAACTGTTGTTACAATGTACGTCATGGACTGCAGGGTTAATTGAACATGAAGAGAATCAGCGTTATATGAAATACCAATAGTTGTACGTTCTAAGGAGAGACATCATGGTAAAAACAAGTCTTATCATAATTGGTTGTTGATGGGGACCATTGTCATCAGGTCCGTCCATGGAATTGGAAAGAGTATCAGACTTTTATGTAGGGTATAGTAAGGTTCGTGCGTAGAGTAAATAAGAGATATTAGATGTCTTTGTGGTGTACTTTGGGAGTAAAGGATCTCAAATGGTGTAAGTTGTCTTGACCACATGTCATTCAGGTCCTTGGAGGTAAAAAAGTGTCTCAGTTGCCTGTAAGTCCAAAAGGGAAAAGCCTTTGTGCGCGATATGGACTTCAAGTTTTCATAGGATCGTAAGCGACCTTTGTGAAAGAAATGGTGTGTTAGGATGTTGTCATGTGGCCATTCCTTTAATAAGAATGTAGTCGGCTCTCCTGGGGGGAAATCCAGATTCCCTTTCTGGGAGGTCAGTGGGCCTGGTTGTGAGGATATGTGGCAAGAGGTAACTGCTTTCCTGAAAGCTAGCAATGAGGGATAGATAAGCGGGTGTGTCTTGATGGATTGGGACCAATGTTTTGATGAAAGCCAGGGAAGAATGTGTATTGGGTATCGCAGGAAGGAGCTTTCCAATATGATCCAGGTATTTCCCATTTTATGGGCTTTCCAGTCCACCACTCTGGTTAGGTGACAAGCCAGATAGTATTTGTGGAGGTCAGGTAGGGTGATTCCTCCCTTAGTCTTGGGACACGTGAGGCGATGGTTATCTCGGAGATGGTGAATTATGGATGAAGTTTTAGCTGCCTGTATCGTGCAGGCTAACAGTCTCCCACTTTTGTTGCCGTGTTCATAAAACACTTTTGCTGGAGAATGTATCGATGTCTAATGCGTTTCCCTAGCTCGTCCATCAAAGAGGAACAAGCGTGTAAATGGTCCTGCAGTGTAGATTGTGAAGTTGATTGTTTGTGGGCTGCTTCAAGTCTGTTAATTGTATTGATAAGCAATGTAATCTGTTCCTGGTGTCTCTTTTTAGTGGTTGTCGCTAAGGATATACGTTTCCCTCTTAGAACACATTTATGTGCCTCCCAAAGTGTGACGGGTGAGATGTCTGGGATAGAATTTTCATGGAAGTATAGGCGGATTCGGGAGTTTGACGTTGCGTTTCTGGGTCTTGTAGGAGGGATTGATTTAACCTCCAGGTTTTAGTTATTTTTTTTAGAGTACGGAAATGTAAGGGTCATTGTGATGGGGTGGTGATCGGACAGGAACATTAGCTCTATTGTGGCTTGTGAGAGAAGTGATAGGTCTGTCTGAGATAGGAATATGTAATCTATTCTTGAATACTTCTAGTGTGGGGAAGAAAAGAAGGTATAATCTTTGTCTGTTGGGAATGTGATATGCCATGTATCATGGAGAGTCAGGTTCTGAAATTGGATTTGAATCTAATGCACAGTAAGGGAGTGTTGAAGTACCTGTAGAGGAATCCAATATCGGGTTTAGTGGGACATTGAAGTCTCCACCTAAGATCAGTATGCCTTCCCAGAAGGTGGATAGGGGGGTCACAATTTTTTTTGAAAAAGGTTACTTGGTGTTCATTCGGGCAGTAAATATTTGCCAGTGTGATTGGTTTGGATGAGTATGTGCCCTTGATGAAAATATATCTACCGTCCTGATCGATTAAAGAGTCAGATAATTAAAAATCAGCATGTTTGGAAATGAGAATGGAGACCCCTTTAGTTTTGGAGACTGGGTTCGTGGAATGTAGTACTCGCTGGTACTACATTCCACTTTGCTAATTTGGGAACTGTGTTTCCTTCAGCATTAGGAAGTGGGCTTTGTGTTTAGTTAAGGCCGAGAGAACTTGAGATCTCTTTTCTGGAAGGTTTAGGCCTTTCACATTGAGCGACAGACATTTTAGCGAGATTTGTTGTGTTGGTTCTTTCTGCATGTTGCGTGTTTTAAGAAAACTGGGTAGCATTACGCGTATTTAGCTTGTTCAGCTCAGGAGCCCCTACGTTATGCAGGAACTGGCTTTGTGTCTTTGTGGGGGGAGGAGAGAGGAGAGGACCCTATCTGTAGGAAAGAGTGGAGAGTAAAGGAGGACATGAGAGGGGGGGAGGGGCAGTAAAAGTAGGGGAGAAAAGAAAAAAGGGGGGAGAGTTGGGGGGTTAGGCAGAGGTGGTTTTATGGGGTGTAGAGTGTGAGCCTCAGTAATTAAACTGGGTCATTTATATGAATTTTAACTGGAGGTGGTCGTAGGCAGGCCTATCCACCTAGTGGGGGACGTCCGGATTGTCAGCTCTGGTGCCTGTGGCCAGCTGTGTGGGGACAGTGAGCTAGGAAAGGATCAAGTGGTGTAGCACTGGGGAGGACGAGAGGGTTAAGCAGTTATAGCAAAGGATATTGCGTGGTGTGTAGGGTTATACATGTTAGGGGTTAGAGACGTAGAAAGTGAGAAGAAAGTTTTAGCGTGTCTCGACTTTAAGTGGTGTTGGTCTGAATGTACTAAACAGGAACATATTAACATTAAATGCACACGACTTTTGGTAAGACATTGGGATATACATCCTAATGAGTAACAGTTGTCATTATGTGTAGTCTTAAGTAATAACCTAATTCAGGTAAACATTTTTTGGAGATTGTAGGATTCTCACATTCCTTCCCCCTATCAATTTCCGTTTCTTGCTTCACCCTCTTGCAGGACTTTCCCAGTTAGTAAGTGGGTCTGGAGGTAGTGGTTGGATTTAGAATACGTGTTAATACAGTAGGGAGAGAAAGCTGCCAGGGGCTCTCCTGGCGAAGGGTATAAGATGTGCCCTTAGTTGGTGCTAAAAGAGGCATGTGTTGAATGATATATTCTACTCCATGGGTACCAACAACTCTGTGGAAGAGAGCGATGGTATAGAGTGTTTGTGATTGAGTAGAGGTTCTTTCTTTTTTTTTTTTTGGGGGGGGGTGGGTATTATCCCTGAAGGAAATATATATATATATATATATTTATGTAAAGAGCCTGTTGGCTTGTGGGGAAAGAATGTCTGGGTTGCTGACATCAGTCTCAAACCCCTTGTGTAAGGGGAGAGAGAGCGATGTGAATGGTTATTTATACTTGCCTTAATGTTTATGCGGGTGGTTAACCTGCTACCCAGTCTCTGACAAGGCTGAAATCACATGTATACCTTGATGCTAGTTTCATTATTACAGGCATTAGAAAAGACATGAGTAAGTATAGTTGCTGAAACAGTTCTGGGGGGTAAGAGGGTTAATGGCAGTATGCTGCCAGAAATATTCATCCCCTTAGGTATGCGTTCTCTGCTGGTGAGCAGTTGTATGGGTGGTAACAATACCTGGGTCAGAGCAGATTAAACTTCAAGTTTGCGGGTCCAGGAGAAGTTCTTTGTGATTGAGTTCTCTGTAGGGAATTACGGAGCTTTAGTAAAAACGGTGAGAAACAAAGAAAAAGAGAAAACCCCCCCCCAAAAAAAAACAGGCAGGCAAATAGTTTGGGTGCCAAATGGAGATACATCCGTTAGGAAGTGTCTCAACTTATTGAACCAGACATGAAAGTTAGGGTAGGGTGTTTTATGCATCCTGGTATGCTCGACGTGGGGTGGTGGCAAGACCTGCGCTGGGGAAGGTCCCTTCTTGATTGGCGGTCTCCAGGCGATGTGGGGTCCAGTCTGGAACGCAGACATTGGGCTTTGGGTGACACGTTGTGTGAAACCGATTTCCACGGCTCAGTGGGGAAATAGGAGTACCACTCTGGTAGATCAACTGGTGGGATATCCAGGTGTTCACAAAATGTGGGTAAGTCTTCCGGGGTCTGGAGGAGTGCGGTGCAACCTCTAGAAGTTGCAGAAAGACACAATGGAAATTTCCATCTGTACTGGATATTGCGAGTACGTAGTATGTCAAGTAGAGGGCGTAAGGTGCATCTGTTCTGCAGGGTTATCTGGGAGAGGTCCTGGAAGAGATTAATTTCTGCCCCATCGAATAAAATTCCCCATTCTCTTGCTTTCCTGAGTATTTCCTCCTTGAGGGGAAAATTAACTATACAGCAAATAATGTCTCTGGGAGGTTCCGGATCATGGGGAGGGGGTCTTAGCGCGTGATGTATGCACTCAATCTCGATAGGGGAGTCAGCTGGGCGGTCTAGTAAGTTATTGAATATGGCGCATGCTGTCTGTGGCAGTGCTGCTGAATCCACTCCCTCTGGGACCCCTCTCAGTCTAATGTTATGTCTGTGGCCTTTGTTATCCAAATCTTCCACTTGTCTGTGGAGCTCGATTATGTGTGGAAGTTTTATATCATAAGATTTTTGCACTTGCCTGATGGCTGCGGCCTGTAGCTGAGAAGTGTCTTCTACTTCTATGAGGCGGTGATTCATCATTTGGATGTTAATTTTTAGCTCTGCTATCGCTGCCGTCAAGGTGTGTTTAATGTCCAGGGCAAAGTTTTGCAGATCCCTATGTAGATCTAAGATACTTGGGTTGGGAGCCGTGGGACCCACCGTTGTCAGGTCCGCAGTGCTTCTAGGTGAGTCCGGGGACGAGGCCTGCCCGGCGGGAGCGGAACATCTCCGGGATGTTGTTGTTGAGTTGTGTCCCGGTCTCCTTTATGGTGTCGGGAGTTGAGGTGCTCCTATTGGACTTGACCATGGTCGAATTTCTTATCCTTTGATTAAAAAGCTTTTTCGTCCTCTTTGTGCGGGAGCTTTTGTCTCAGGCAGCCATCTCGGGTCCCGTTCAAGCCACGCCCCTCGTATATAATTTTTTAACAAGTTATAAAAACATATGTACAAGACAACACCATTAAAAACATATTGCAGGTGTTGTGACTCCCTCCTTATTCAAGGGATTGCCGTATACAATTAGGTCAGCCTACTTATAAATGCATGTTCATCTTTTGTTTGGCTTGTCCCGGAGATCCCACTTACATCAACATGATTAACAGGGTTAAAGTCCACTTCCTCAGGAGGATGTGGGAGAACACAATTTCTGCTCAATTATACTGTATGTTCTAACAAACACAACCTTAGTATTGTATCTGCTGTAATGAGAAATTAGATAGCAGACTATAGAACGATTATTGGCCCTATGTTATACAAGATAAAAGACTGGTTCCAGTCTCCATTGTTGCCTACCTGGCTCCCTCCATATCAGTAGAAAGTACAATCTGCATTCATAACAACAGTTATGGATGGGGTGCAGATTGAACTTCTCACAGGGCAGATTGATAGCAGCAGGAGTCATTCGATCTGTGACAATAGACACAAACAGGGAAACAGGGTGGCTCAGGAGTGAGTCAGCATGAGTGCAGTGCCCCCCCCCCTCCCCCGGAAAGAAGCTTTCTATGGGGACACTCTGTGAGGAGGCGGAGCCAGAAGCACCAGCAGAGGGGACCCCAGCAGAAGTAGAGGATTGGGGTTGCTATGTGCAAAACCATTGCTCAGAGCAGGTAGGTATGACATGTTTGTTATTTTATTGAAAAAAAAAAATGAAAGCTTTACAATTTTAATCACTCCCATTCAGAATCAATTTGCACAGAACATTGTCTAACAAGGAACTATTCCTTCAGTTCAGAAACAGGTAGGGATCTGCAGCAAAGTTTTTAAAATCCTTGCAAATGGCAAAGTACATTGATCACCCAGAGGGGGTTGTTTTTTTCTCAACAAAACTGGAGTTACTCTTTAGGCACAATAAATTACTAAAACCAAAATTTGTTGTGCTATCCAACAATAAAGTGCAAATGCATGAAATAAAAATAGAAAGAATTAGAGAATTCATCAAACGAGATAGCAAAACATATGATTGTAAATGCATAAAGTGCTTAAACAAATAAATCAATGAATTCTCATGTGCATGCTCACAAGGACAGTCCAGATAAATTCCTCATAGTTAAAAAAGTGCTTAGTGCAAAGTCTGTAAAAAAATGTTAATTTGTCGCAATGTTCTAGTGATCCAACGAAAGTGAACAACACTCTTCACCCAGGTGCGCACCCCCACTCACTTACCAAATGATAAAACCTCAGTGATGGAGGTCTGGCTGCACTTTGGGAAAAGATCCACTGGGATGGATGGATAATATGATCCAGGTCTCAAATGGAACACATCCAACCGGCCAAAGTGATCCACATATGGAACTCCGAGGCAAGAGCAAGAAAGTATCTCATAGTGTAGTAGTTATAAAATCCAACGTTTATAAAGGTTAAAACTACTTACAAAGGTAATCCCGATCAGCACGCCAGTGGGCGTGATGATGTCACCTCTGTAGCTCCACATATTTTGTCCAACAGGACGTCGTCCTTGGGACAATGGAGTATAGCGGTGATAGAAGATATGTGCATTAAATAGACTCAGCCCGCAACAATAGCTAGAGGATGCTCCCCTCCTCAGGCATCAGAATCGAAAGTCAGCGACCATATTGCTGAAGCCTGAGCGCTCGGAAATAGATCAGAAGCCAAATTGAATAAAAAAGATAAAGCTGGATATAAAAATGAATATGAAACTGAATAAATATTAAATCTAAACATATAGGGTAATACAAATATATTTGATATTTGCACCAGGAAAAAATGATAAAAAAAAGGTGGATTTAGGGAAAAAAAATATTTTGAGGCTTGCACTGGGGGTAACAGGGACCAAAACATGATTTCCCCTTCTTATTCCAAATGCCATTATTAATAGAGCATTTTGTACCACACTATTATTATTATTATTATTTTACAGGATTTATTTAGCGCCAACAGTTTGCGCAGCACTTTACAACATGAAGGCAGACAGTACAGTTACAATACAATTCAATACAGGGGTATCAGAGGGCCCTGCTCGTTAGGGCTCACAATCTAGAAGGGAGGGTCAAGTGGACAAAAAGGTAATAGCTTTGGGGGATGATCAGATGGAGAAAATGAAAATACAGTTGTTAGGTGTGGGTAAGATAGGCTTCTCTGAAGAGGAGGGTTTTCAGGGATCGTTTAAAAGCTAATAAAGTAGGAGATAATCAGACAGGTTGGGGTAAGGAGTTCAATAGGATTGGGGAGGCTCTGGAAAAGTCCTGGAGGTAGCATGGGAGGAGGTAATAAGAGAGTTATGCCGATGGAAAATGTCCGATCGGAGCATGTTGTCGGATATTCCGACCGTGTGTGGGCTCCATCGGACATTTTCCATCGGATTGTCCGACACAGAAAGTTGGAGAGCAGGAGATAAAATTTTCCGACAACAAAATCCGTTGTCGGAAATTCCGATCGTGTGTACACAAATCCGACGGACAAAGTGCCACGCATGCTCAGAATAAATAAAGAGATGGGGTTGGGAGCCGTGGGACCCACCGTTGTCAGGTCCGCAGTGCTTCTAGGTGAGTCCGGGGACGAGGCCTGCCCGGCGGGAGCGGAACATCTCCGGGATGTTGTTGTTGAGTTGTGTCCCGGTCTCCTTTATGGTGTCGGGAGTTGAGGTGCTCCTATTGGACTTGACCATGGTCGAATTTCTTATCCTTTGATTAAAAAGCTTTTTCGTCCTCTTTGTGCGGGAGCTTTTGTCTCAGGCAGCCATCTCGGGTCCCGTTCAAGCCACGCCCCTCGTATATAATTTTTTAACAAGTTATAAAAACATATGTACAAGACAACACCATTAAAAACATATTGCAGGTGTTGTGACTCCCTCCTTATTCAAGGGGTTGCCGTATACAATTAGGTCAGCCTACTTATAAATGCATGTTCATCTTTTGTTTGGCTTGTCCCGGAGATCCACACTATTATTATTATTATTATTATTTTACAGGATTTATTTAGCGCCAACAGTTTGCGCAGCACTTTACAACATGAAGGCAGACAGTACAGTTACAATACAATTCAATACAGGGGTATCAGAGGGCCCTGCTCGTTAGGGCTCACAATCTAGAAGGGAGGGTCAAGTGGACAAAAAGGTAATAGCTTTGGGGGATGATCAGATGGAGAAAATGAAAATACAGTTGTTAGGTGTGGGTAAGATAGGCTTCTCTGAAGAGGAGGGTTTTCAGGGATCGTTTAAAAGCTAATAAAGTAGGAGATAATCAGACAGGTTGGGGTAAGGAGTTCAATAGGATTGGGGAGGCTCTGGAAAAGTCCTGGAGGTAGCATGGGAGGAGGTAATGAGAGAGTTATCTAGGTGGAGGGGTCCGCGCTTAGGACAGTGTGAGAGCTGCTGCCTATTCCAAATTGGTATCTCAAAGGATCCAATAATATAGTATAGTGATAAGGGAATAAAGACGGCGCTGCCCTCAATATAATTGGGTGCTAAAACCTATTACGGTAAATAAACCTGAACTGGGTGTTCATATTGCAATCTCACCAGATTTGTGCAGAAGTAACCAAAAACGAAAAAACCAAAATATCAAAAAGACAAAAAACCATTACCGTAACCTTAGTGCAACCAACACTGCTACATAGGTGAAATAAAATAAAATAAATTCAATAAATTGAAGTAGATCCCCCCAGTGGGTTGAAAAGTTATGTCAAATTAGAATGATAAAGTATGCGTGAGCAGTGTTTGACTAAAAAGAAAAGAATTTTTTACTAAAAAGAAAAAGGAAAAAAATTTTTGGATTCCTCAATATTCAAAAGTTTTGGGACAAAAATAGCGTCAGGGGTGCTGTGAAATAAGTGATAGAAAAGTATTTAATTGAATATATATGTGGTGTTAATGTGGTCTCAGTGTGTCGTTAGCATGTGTATATAAGATAATGCTACACTTTCCAAAAATATTGAGACACCATGGCATGTGAGATCCAAAAAACAACTTTTGTGAACCATAGAAAACTAAAATTGTGACACACTATTAGCACACTCCCTATAAGTTAAATGCGATTATATAGAACAGCATACAGTAGCCATAAATCCAGTTAGACAAACGCTAATGCAGTAATCATTAACTCCTATAAAATCCATGCATGGGGTCATACATAAATGACCAGGTGGAGAAGACAAAGTCCAATAATATAAATGCTGTTAATTGTATCCTTGGGGACACACTGCAGTGACTTCCGTGCCTTACATTCAAGACGGTGACTTTCAGGTGCTCACCCCCCAGTGATACCCCACTCACCAGAGATGATCACCCCTGCAGGGGTACCGAGCAACAGAGTGGTTGTTCCAGGGCAGGTGATATTCACTCCAAGTGTGCTTCCCTTCCTCTATAGCTTTCGGTTATTACAGCTACTCCAGGGGATAGATGTATTCTAATGTGGTCAGGATATTCCAACGGTTTGCCAGCTTCAACTCTCCAGTATACCGGAGAAAAAGAAACACAAGGGGGCCTCCTTGGTGAAGTACGTTATATAAAGTTTATTGCACATAACCGTTACATAGAAGTCCCATTACAAGTATTCACAGGCTCCAAGCCAAAAAACCGAAGTAAAATTTAAAACGAGCTCCGCTGTGTGCAGGGTTGGAACCGGCAACGAGTGATGATAATGCGTTCCACTCGTTGCCGGTTCCAACCCTGCACACAGCGGAGCTCGTTTTAAATTTTACTTCGGTTTTTTGGCTTGGAGCCTGTGAATACTTGTAATGGGACTTCTATGTAACGGTTATGTGCAATAAACTTTATATAACGTACTTCACCAAGGAGGCCCCCTTGTGTTTCTTTTTCTCCGGTATACTGGAGAGTTGAAGCTGGCAAACCGTTGGAATATCCTGACCACATTAGAATACATCTATCCCCTGGAGTAGCTGTAATAACCGAAAGCTATAGAGGAAGGGAAGCACACTTGGAGTGAATATCACCTGCCCTGGAACAACCACTCTGTTGCTCGGTACCCCTGCAGGGGTGATCATCTCTGGTGAGTGGGGTATCACTGGGGGGTGAGCACCTGAAAGTCACCGTCTTGAATGTAAGGCACGGAAGTCACTGCAGTGTGTCCCCAAGGATACAATTAACAGCATTTATATTATTGGACTTTGTCTTCTCCACCTGGTCATTTATGTATGACCCCATGCATGGATTTTATAGGAGTTAATGATTACTGCATTAGCGTTTGTCTAACTGGATTTATGGCTACTGTATGCTGTTCTATATAATCGCATTTAACTTATAGGGAGTGTGCTAATAGTGTGTCACAATTTTAGTTTTCTATGGTTCACAAAAGTTGTTTTTTGGATCTCACATGCCATGGTGTCTCAATATTTTTGGAAAGTGTAGCATTATCTTATATACACATGCTAACGACACACTGAGACCACATTAACACCACATATATATTCAATTAAATACTTTTCTATCACTTATTTCACAGCACCCCTGACGCTATTTTTGTCCCAAAACTTTTGAATATTGAGGAATCCAAAAAAATTTTTCCTTTTTCTTTTTAGTAAAAAATTCTTTTCTTTTTAGTCAAACACTGCTCACGCATACTTTATCATTCTAATTTGACATAACTTTTCAACCCACTGGGGGGATCTACTTCAATTTATTGAATTTATTTTATTTTATTTCACCTATGTAGCAGTGTCGGTTGCACTAAGGTTACGGTAATGGTTTTTTGTCTTTTTGATATTTTGGTTTTTTCGTTTTTGGTTACTTCTGCACAAATCTGGTGAGATTGCAATATGAACACCCAGTTCAGGTTTATTTACCGTAATAGGTTTTAGCACCCAATTATATTGAGGGCAGCGCCGTCTTTATTCCCTTATCACTATACTATAATGAGAGAGTTATGCCGATGGAAAATGTCCGATCGGAGCATGTTGTCGGATATTCCGACCGTGTGTGGGCTCCATCGGACATTTTCCATCGGATTGTCCGACACAGAAAGTTGGAGAGCAGGAGATAAAATTTTCCGACAACAAAATCCGTTGTCGGAAATTCCGATCGTGTGTACACAAATCCGACGGACAAAGTGCCACGCATGCTCAGAATAAATAAAGAGATGAAAGCTATTGGCCACTGCCCCGTTTATAGTCCCGACGTACGTGTTTTACGTCACCGCGTTTAAAACGATCGGATTTTCCGACAACTTTGTGTGACCGTGTGTATGCAAGACAAGTTTGAGCCCACATCCGTCGGAAAAAATCCTAGGATTTTGTTGTCGGAATGTCCCAACAAAGTCCGACCGTGTGTACGGGGCATTAGAGAGGAGGAGGTCCTGAGAAGAACAAAGAATGATTAGGTTGGTATTTTGAAACTGGATCAGTGATGTAGTCGCGTCAGAGTTGTGGATGGCTTTGTAAGTAGTTGTTAGTGTTTTGATGTTAATTTGTTGGGTGAGTGGAAGCCAGTGGAGGAATTGACAGAGGAGTAGCAGACACAGAGCGATTGGTAAGGTGGATGAGTCTGGCAGCAGCAGGGGGGATAGACTATGTGGAGGTAAGCCAATGAGGAGGGAGTTGCAGTAGTCGAGGCGAGAGATGACCAGGGAGTGAATTAAGAGCTTTGTTGTGTCATTAGTTAGAAAGGGGCATATTTTGGAGATGTTAAGGAAGTTGAGGCGGCAAGATTTGGACAGTGATTGGACGTGGGGCTTAAAGGAGAGTTCAGAGTCCCGGACTACACCTGGGACCTTGGCATGCGGGGATGGGCTTATAGTTGTGCCATCGATTTTGACAGAGAGATTAGGGGTAGAGGCACGAGGGGGAGGAAAAATAATAAGTTCGGTTTTGGATAGATTAAATTTGAGGAAGTGGTGTGACATCTGGATTGATATATCTGATAGTAAATTTGTGATACATGAGGAGACTAAAGGAGTGGGTTGAGGGGTAGAGAGATAAATTTTGGTGTCGTCAGCGTAGAGGTGGTATTGTAAGCCATAGGAGGGTATCAGCTGACCCAGGGAGGAGTTGTAGATAGAAAATAGGAGAGGTCCAAGAACAGAACCTTGGGGGACCTCAACAGAGAAAGGAAGAGGAGAGGAGGAAGTAGAATTGTAAGAAACAATAAAGGTGTGGTTGGATAAGTAGGAAGAGAACCAGCAAAGAGTAAAGTCACAGAGACAAAAGGCGTGGAGTTTTTTGAGGAGGAGGGGTTGGTCAACTGTGTCAAAGGCAGCAAAGAGGTCCAGAAGTAGGAGTACAGAATAGTGTCCATTGGTTTTGGCCCTTAGTAGATCGTTTGTTAGTGTTAGGAGAGCAGTTTCTGTGGAGTGTTGAGGGTGAAATTCAGACTGAAGGGGATCAAGAAGGATATTATCAGCAAGGTGGTCACTCAGTTGGTTGTAGACCAGACGTGCAAGGAGTTTGGATAAAAAGGGGAGCAAGGAGATAGGGCATAGGTTATTAAGTTTGGATGGGTCCAGTGAGGGCTTTTTGAGTATGGGGCTGACAAGTACATGTTTTAGAGCGTTGGGGAAGATGCCAGATAAGAGGGAGAGATTGAACATGTGGGTTAGAGTGTAGAATAGAGCGAGAGGGTGAACATAGCATTTGCGAGGGAACAGGATCCAGAGGGCAGGTGGTAAGATGGATGTTACCAAGTAGTTTAGCAACCTCGTCTATAGTGGTAGGGTTGAAAGAGGGAAGTAATGATTGTACCTGTGGGCATGAAGTGTAACGCGTGGAGGGTAACTGAATAGTAGAGATCTCCTCGCAAATTGTGTATCAATCTTCTGTTTGAAGTGATTGCCGATCTCCTGGGTAGTGAGTGAGTTGGTGGGTGGAGGCCGAAGTAGAGAGTTGAGGGTAGAGAAGAGTTGGGCATGGCTGTGTTTTTTCAGACTTCCAGTGTCATTTGTTTGCCAAGGTTGAAGGGGACAGGGCTTGATTCTGTGTGTAGTGAGGGGGGCCAGTGAGGCTACAAGAGAAGTGTTGTAGACAGAAGTGGCTAGCAGGGTCGAGGGGTAGCAACAATGTCCGTGAGATTTCTAAACTGGAAACTCACTGAATTTATAAAACTTAATTCCCATTTTTGTTTATGCCTCAATGTTGAATGGGACATCAATTGTTTTATTAACAACAGTTTTTTTTTATAAAAGTTTTTTTAATGTCTTAATTTTATCTTACTCTTGTTTTCATTGTCTAAAATTTTTATATTCTATGGTGGATAAATATTTGCTGGCTAAATGTTGTACGTTTTTTGATGTATCTGTTGTTTTATACTATTTCTTTAGATTGCGCTGCTTTCTGTACAAGCATCAATATTAAGTTTTTCCTAAATCCTCCTTTTTTTCTAATCTGTTTTTTGATGCAAATATCAAATATATTTGTATTACCCTATATGTTTAGGTTTAATATTTATTCAGTTTCGTATGAATTTTTATATTTATGTTTCTCTTTTTTATTCCATTTGGCTACTGATCTATTTCCGAGCGCCCGGGCTTCCGCAATATGGCCACTGACTTTCAATTCTGATGCCTGAGGAGGGGAGAGTCCTCTAGCTATTGTTGCAGGCTGTGTCTATTTAATGCATGTTCTCTACCATCGCTATAGGCTATTGCCCCATTGACGACTTCTTATTGGACAAAATGCGTTGGGTGGAGCTACTTTCTTGTGCTTGCCTCATACTGAGTTCCATATGTGGATCGCTTTGGCCTGTTGGATCCATTTGAGACCTGGATCATATTATCCATCCACCCAGTGGGTCTTTTTCCAAAGTACAGCCAGACCGCCATCATTGAGGTCTTACCATTTGGTAAGCAGCCTGTGAGTGGTGGTGCACACCTTGGTGAAGAGTGTTCACTTTGGTTGGATCACTGTAACTTGGCGACATGAAAATTTTTTTATGGACTTTGCACTGAGCACCTTTCTAACTAAGAGGGATTTCTCTGGACTGTGTTTGTGAGCATGCACATCATATTCATTGATTTATTTGTTCATGCATTAACACCTATACATTATGTTTGATATCTTATTTGATTAATTCTCCATTTTTTTCTACTTCATTTGCACTTTATTGTTGGATAGCGCAACACATTTTGGTTTTATTGGTTACTTATATTTTTATGTGGATATTTGGCGAGTGTGGCATTTATTGAAAAATATTTTTACACTGTTTTTATTTATGACACTCTTATGTCTACCCGAATGTAGGTGGTCAGACACTATAGCTGGCTACTGTGTTGTTCGCCTATAGCAGCCCCCTTTCCCATAAGGCAAGCAGGCCTACCAGTACTCGGTTACCCCCAGGTCTTATACACAATGCTATAGTGCCTGGCTACCACTCCAGGGCAGGTGTGAACTGACCAAAGCAAACAGAAATTTACAGATACCGGGATGGAAGCAATTGGGTAATTGGAGTGGCAGTGTTCCCCTGCCATCCCAGTGTGAGGTTCACCCTCATTTATAGGGTACCTTCACTAAGGTTCAAAACATTTTGTCAATACAAAGATTTTTCCATATTGTTTATTTAACATCCATGCTTTTATGCTTTGCACATGTCATTTTATAGGCAGCAATTTCTCCACCAAGTTTCATGCACTCACACGGACTGCCTCCAATCAGATGTTCCATGTACACTCCCTCTGCCTGGTCATGGTCTGACGTGGGTGGATGGATCGGCGTTTGGACATGGCTGGGCTCCACCTCTATTGCGGGAGCTGCGATGCGCTCATCGGGCTCTCCCCCTTCTCCCCCTGCACCCAGTGTTTGAGAGAACGGGGCGTCTGCCGCTCTGCGCATCGGCGCCACGCTTGTCACACGGTTCTGTGTGGCGGCTTTACTCCGTGCGCGTGACGTCAGAAATGAGGTCATGGCGCCGGCGTCTAGCCATAACATCCTGTGTCCTAGTATGGGGAGGTCTCCGTGTCGGTGTTGAGTGCTACTCACCTCAGGTGCGGCTCCCTCGCCTCCATTGGCTCATTAGCGTGGCGTTGGCGGCATTAATACATCCCCCATTCAGGCGAACTGCTTCTTTCATCAGTTCTCCTCTGGGGTCCCCACACACCAGCCATACCATCTGCTGGGGGTTGTTCTGTTGCGGCATTAGGGTAGGCATTCTCCTTTGCTCTCTCAATCTTCACTCTCTCCTTTCTTTTCTCCCTCTTGGTGGATTTGCTTTCTGTTCACACTATTGCCCTTGATTTCACGTGGTATTTTTATCAGTACTCTTACCACAATCTGTGTTCATGCTCACCATTTTTTACATACAGGTACTTTCACATTCTTGGGTATTTTCTTTACCTTTCTCATATTATTTATACACCCTCTATATGGAGCTGTACTGGGTTCATGTATTTACATCACTATCTCCTATCATATATTATCACCATGACAAATATATTATATTTACACATACATTTTCTTGTTCCCAGACATCCTTGCCCCATTGAGTACACATTACTTTCTTGGCTACATGGAGCTCCCATCCATACTTCTAGCTCTTGTCCTATCCGATGCTGCAATCTTGTATTATGCCGCCTCAGCTCCCGCCCTGAGGCCATGTTCCCGGCCGGCCCTGCTCCGATCACTCCACTTTGCGGTCTATGCCTGGGTTGGTGAGTGCCAGTGGTCAACCACCCATACTAACATAAACAATTTTGGAACTTTTTGAGAAGTACGGTTTCTTAAATCAAATCTTTTTTCCATAGAAATGTCTGACGCATCCGCTCCTGACGAGTGGGAATACACACGAAACGCGTAGAGCTTTATATGATGCTGCAGCCACATACCCCATATGGATTGATATTTATCTAATTTTAATACATGATGTTTTTTATATCATCTGGTGGATACAGATGTACCATGTGGGTGCATGTGCCGGTGGTAGGCCTGCTGCTATTGGCATGTTTATGTCATTTTTATGCATGTATGTATTCATTTTTTCGATCATATGATGTTATGCATGTATTTTTCTATTTTACATACTTAGCCTTTGTGCATGTTTCCCCTGCATATATGATATGAAATACTCTTTTATATATATTTTTTCTTTTTGTATATAAATTCATGCTACTAAATAAATATGTTTATATTGTAATCCACCTCCACTACTCAATTGCTTCATATAAAGTCCCAAACTTCCTTTTCTATTACGACCAAAGCAAACAGGTACTTGCAGGTGGCAGACAAGCAGCATGGTTCTATGACAGTCTAGGTAAAAGACAGGCTGAGTTCAGGGAATGGTCCAAAATCCGGTCCAAGGTCATACACAGGGATATCCAATCGAGCAGGGCAGACATACAGTGGACTTGATCAGGAATTACACTCATATAACTCTCTATTAGGATTGGGCAAACGGTTCGGCCCGAGCATAAGTTCGGGCAAACTTTGGTTGTTCGGACGTTCGGTGAATACCGAACAATATGTTCGCGGCAAATTCGAAAGCCACGGAACACCGTCAAAGTCCATGGGACACCAACATGAAAAACCAAAAGTGCTCATTTTAAAGGCTTATATGCAAGTTATTGTCATAAAAAGTGTTTGGGGATCCGGGTCCTGCCCCAGGGGACATGTATCACTGCAAAATTAAAGTTTTAAAAACGAAAAAAAAAAATGAACCAAAAATTAAAAAAAAAAAAATTGCGTGGGGGTCCCCCAAAAATCCATACCAGGCCCTTCAGGTCTGGTATGGAAATTAAGGGGAACCCTGCGCCAAAATGTAAAAAAATGGCGTAGGGATCCCCCCAAAATCCATACCAGACCCTTATCCAAGCACGTAACCTGGCAGGCCGCAGGAAAAGAAGGGGGGTCAAGAGAGCGCCCCCTCCTGAACCACACCAGGGGTTTTGGGGGGACCCCACACAATTTTTTTTTTCATGTTTGGTTCAGGGTTCCCCTTAATATTCATACCAGACCCAAAGGGCCTGGTAATGGACTAGGGGGGAACCCATGCCATTTTTTTCAATGAGTTTTATCCATATTGCCGAGACCCGACAATTTATTATAGCCGCAATCAGTTTCAAATTACTTTTTTCCTTTAGAAATGTTATTTTGCTGTGGTACTGTTCTAAACACGGGAAAACTGTGCTACTTTACAGGCAGACTATAGACACCCTCCAGGTACAATATTTAAAGGAATATTTCATTTTTATTGTTTCACTCTAAGCATTAAAATCACTGCTCCCAAAAAAACGGCAGTTTTTAAAACTTTTTTTGCATTGATACATGATACTTGTATATAAGCCTTTAAAATTGGCACTTTTGATTTTTCATGTTCGTGTCCCATAGACTTTAACAGTGTTTGTCCAAATTTTTTGCCTGTTTGCATGTTTTGTTGCGAACCAAATCGGGGGGGGTCCGGCTCATCCTTACTCTCTATCACAAGCATGCGAGTGAGTGTTTGGCTGGTTATAACAGGTTTGGTTTCCACCCAGAGACTGGCCACATTAATCACCTTGCAGGTAGACAGACAGACCAGGAGAGTGCCATAGCCAAAACCTGAGGAGCAGGAGCACTAGATGCTCCTGACAGACACTTAGTACAACTATTGTTTGATTTATTGCTTTTTACAATAAACTACTAAAAGTTAAAATCTGGTTGGAAGTTCACCAGCTACTTCCAACACAGTATTTTTAAGGTAATTTACAGATAAGGTAAAAACAGTATACAGGTTCACCTTAAGGCCTTGTTCATGTGAGGCGATTTAATCCATTTACCTTGCAGGGTCCTGTTTTACCAGCATAGGGACGCACAAGTGTTGCATGCATCTCCGTGCTGGCAGTCCCATTGCTATCAGATGGGGCCATGCACTCAAATAGGGAGCAATGATGTTGTACCTGCAGCTGGTGAGTCCCAAGTGACATCTTTAGAACTGCCAGTTCAGGAATGCATGGAACACCTGTGCATCCCTGTGCTGGTAAAACGTGGCTCTTCACGGGTACTGGATTAAGTCACCCCAAATAAACAAGGCCTAAGAAGCTTTGGAATGTTTAATGTTATCCTGTGCCCGGATCATACACACTGTAAAATTTAAATGTAAACCTAAGAAAACAGACCCCTAGTTGGTAATACAATTCTCATACCTGAATTATACTGTCATAGGTGTGTACCTATTTTTTTTTTTTTTATAAAGGGTTTTATTGAAAATACAGATCAACAAAAGAATACAAAAACAATGGTGGACACATCATGTAAACATATTTGCATAAATTTCATGAGTCAAAAAAAAAAAATATATATATAACCAATCACCGCCTTCAGAATTTCTAAGGGCGTAAATTTTTGATTCACTCCTCACTACCTATCACAGTTTTGAAGGCCATAAAATGCCAAGATAGCACAACCCCACCCAAATGACCCCATTTTGGAAAATAGACACCCCAAGCTATTTGCTGAGAGGCATGGTGAGTATTTTGCAGCTCTCATTTGTTTTTGAAAATGAAGAGACAAGAAAAAAATTTGTTTTTTCTTTTTTCAATTTTCAAAACTTTGTGACAAAAAGTGAGGTCTGCAAAATACTCACTATACCTCTCAGCAAATAGCTTGGGGTGTCTACTTTCCAAAATAGGGTCATTTGGGGGGAGGGGGGGTTGTGCCGCCTAGGCATTCTATGGCCTCCGAAACTGTGAAAGGCAGTGAAGAGTGAAATCAAAAATTTACGCCCTTAGAAAGCCTGAAGGCGGTGCTTGGTTTTTGGGGTCCCGAAAAAGTCTCATACATGTGGCATCCCCGTACTCAGGAGAAGCAACAGAATGTATTTTGGGGTGTAATTTCACATATTCCCATGGCATGTTTGAGCAATATATCATTTAGTGACAAATTTGTGCAAAAAAAAAAAAAATGTCTTTTTCCCGCAACTTGTGTCACAATATAAAATATTCCATGGACTCGACATGCCTCTCAGCAAATAGCTTGGGGTGTCTACTTTCCAAAATGGGGTAATTTGGGGGGGGTTTGAACTGTCCTGCCATTTTATGCACAACATTTAGAAGCTTATGTCACATATCACCCACTCTTCTAACCACTTGAAGACAAAGCCCTTTCTGATACTTTTTGTTTACATGAAAATTTTTTTTTTTTTTTGCAAGAAAATTACTTTGAACCCCCAAATATTATATATTTTTTTTTAAGCAAATGCCCTACAGATTAAAATGGTGGGTGTTTCATTTTCACACAGTATTTGCGCAGCGATTTTTAAAACACACTTTTTTAAATTTTAATGCACTAAAACACACTATATTGCCCAAATGTTTGATGAAATAAAAAAGATGATCTTAGGCCGAGTACATGAATACCAAACATGACATGCTTTAAAATTGCACACAAACGTGCAGTGGCGACAAACTAAATACATTTTTAAAAGCCTTTAAAAGCCTTTACAGGTTACCACTTTAGATTTACAGAGGAGGTCTACTGCTAAAATTACTACCCTTGATCTGACCTTCGTGGTGATACCTCACATGCATGGTGCAATTGCTGTTTACATTTGATGCCAGACCGACACATGCGTTTACCTTTGTGCGAGAGCAGGGGGGGACAGGGGTGCTTTTTTTTTTTTTTTTTGCTTTTTTATCTTATTTTTAAACTGTTCCTTTCATTTTTTTTATCCCCTATGATAGCAGTAGGTAGTGACAGGTACCTTTTTTGAAAAAATTGGGGTCTATTAGACCCTAGATCTCTCCTCTGCCCTCAAAGCATCTGACCACACCAATATCAGTGTGATAAAATGCTTTCCCAATTTCCCAATGGCGCCGTTTACATCCAGGGAAATCTAAGTCATGAAATGCTCGTAGCTTCCGGTTTCTTAGGCCATAGAGATGTTTGGAGCCATTCTGGTCTCTGCTTGTAAAAGCAGTCTAGAGGCTAATTAGCTGCTAGGATTGCTTTTACATGAAAGCCGCCCACTGGCTGAAAAGAATGATACCACGATGATACCTAAACCTGCAGGCATCATTATGGTATAACCACTCAAAGTCCAGCAACATACCAGTACGTTGCTGGTCCTTGGGCATATATTGTAAACTTTTTTTTTCATGCAGCCTGTGGGCTGAACGAAAAAAAGAGAATGATCGGTGGGTATGCCCACCATTAGAATACCTCCCTTCATCCACCCACTTCTAATGATGGGCATACATGCACCATTTATATATGCCAAAGCATGGGGCATCCGCCCCAAAAGGCTCCCAAAGAGCACTGAACCTGAATGTCTATCATCCAGGAGGAAAGTGCCGAATGATTGGATATAAATATTCCCCACTGGGTATTACATTACATCTGTAGGTAATGTAATACCCAGTGGGGAATATTTATTCCCAATCATTGGGCACTTTCCTCCTGGATGATAGGCATTCAGGTTCAGTGCTCTTTGGGAGCCGCCCCCCTTTCAAACGTACTGAAAATCATTAGGTCTTTACATAGGGTTGATGCGCACGCGCATTTGACGGGATGTCGTGACATAGGTCGGTATAGCGTGAGGCACAGTACGGGCCTCGTAAGCGAGGCGTGACTGGAACGCAAGCCATTCCGGAAGGAGGCTTGTCGGATCACGCTCCCGATCCTGCGCCATGACGACATGACGTTTTGTTTACATCTTTAATTCCAGCGTCATGGCGTAATATCGCGGGATTTGGTGTCTGATGAGACACCGTCCCACAAATAGAAAGATCGTACTACCAGGGATGCATTTGACCACGGACTTTGGTAGTTCTTGTCCCCTGGGGCATGGAGTAGGGTAATGATGGGTTCCACTGCATTTTGAGGCAAAGTGAAGGGATGGTGCGAGGTTGGAACGCAATACACGTTAATGACGTCGAGGCCTGGAACGCACTCGGGTCTGTCATTTTGGGCAACCCGGAAGTGCCATAGTAGTGAATTGGATGGGCTGGATTCTCATTACGGGGGTCATAGTCCCTATATTAGGGAGTCAGGCAGCAGTGGAAGGACACCCCTAGACGAAGTCTTGGTAGACGAAACGCGCCAGAAGGGCTCCACTGCCGCCTTCTTTTTTATACACAAGCGCTTTTTAACTTCTTAAATGTAAGTGCATTTCTTTTTATAATAAATTCATTTTGTTTATGGAATTACACTATGTGGCCCTTTTTTTATTCTATATGGGCCACACTCTGGGATATGTGATCAACCGTGTGGAGAGGATATTTCCATGAAAGCATTTGGGACCCCTATCTCTCCTGGTTGCCAAGATCCCCCTCATTGCCGGTGGGCAATACAAGCCGGTTTGACCCTTACAGTATATGCTGTTTCGGGTTCAAACCCTCCGGTAAGCCTCCAACTTTACTGGTTGTGGGAATTTTCACACATTCTTATATAGGACACTGAGGTGGACTTTGTTCAGTTTTGTCGGATTTCTGGAAATCTTTGTTTACATTTGATTGATGAACGATCAACAACCATCACCATAATATTTTGTTTGTTATTTTGGGGCGCAGGATAGCCCAGACTGTTTTTCGCTTATTCTGGTGACGGTATTTTCACTAGCCTCACAGCTAATGTCTATAATGGTCCTATTCACATATGGACTACAATGATGAACTTTTCACGTTAATATAAGACACGTTAAATTTGTGTGTTCATTTCACCTATGTATATTTACCTTTTATTTATCACATTCCACTTTTCAGCGCTACACTTTGTTTCATTGGGTAATTTAACAAATATTCTTTTTGTTGTGTTAGCTGCTCATTTAGAGTAAGTGCAAGATATACCATTGTTGTGTTTTATCATTCACACAATTGTAGAGAATGCATATTCTTTTTAATAAAGTCAATTAAAATTTAGATATTAAGAATATAACAGTAACATTACAGTATAACAGTAATGCCCCGTACACACGGTCGGATTTTCCGATGGAAAATGTCCGATCGGAGCGTGTTGTCGGAAATTCCGACCGTGTGTGGGCGCCATCGGACATTTTCCATCGGATTTTCCGACACACAAAGTTGGACAGCAGGAGATAAAATTTTCCGACAACAAAATCCGATCGCGTCAATTCCAACCGTGTGTGGCCTGTTCCGACACACAAAGTGCCACGCATGCTCAGAAGAAATTCCGACACGGGACAGCTCGTTCTGGTAAACTTAGCGTTCGTAATGGATAAAGCACTTTCGTCACGCTGCAATGTAAAAAATGGTTTAATACAGCGCACTCTCTTCTTCTTTATAATGTGACAAGAATTAAGTCGTTTTGATGCTCATATTCACACACACTTCTCGCAAACTTTTTTCGTTACTATTTATCGGGATTCCCTCAATATATTTTGATTTCTCACATCTGACAACATATTTTTTATTTTATTTTTTTTACTTTAATGTAGAATCTTTTTTTGTGTTTCTCTTTTTATTTTTTATTTTTTTTGGTGATTTTGATTTGTACTCCCGAAAATGTTTGTGTGTTTTTTGTGACAAGTTCCCACAACACCATTGATATGTTGTTCTATTTAATCTGTAGGAGGAGATTGTTTGGTGTTGTTGTCCCTTGTTAATTTCACATTGTACTTTAGAAATGTACCTGAATACTCACCAACAAACTGTCCTTTTTGGATGAAAACACACACAGGAGAGTAGAATTTACCTAAAAATATTTTATTAAGGGGTCACAACTATAAACAAAGAGGGAGGCAACGCTGGAGAAACTGCAGAAGTGGGCGAAGCCTTGGACTCCCAGGGCAGACATCAATTATTTAAAAGCAAAATTGGTGGCCTGAGGAGTCCTTATCTAAGGGAGGGCAGTCTGGTCCAGAAGTCCCAGAGATCCGGAAAGCAGCAGATGACATCTGTGTCCCCAGACTGTGGTCATACGAGAGACTGCAGCTTCTGTCAGACCAGACTGAACCCAGGGTCATCACTCTCAGGTCTTCTTTCCACGCTTCCTTACAGGCTTTGGCTGTGGTGGTGGAGTTGTGGCAGCAGGAGGAGGAGGAGGAGGAGGAAGAGGATCGTCCCTCTCCATGACATCCGTCTTGGGTGTCAGTTCCCCACTCTCCCCCTTACGAAGGACTTTATAAATCAGGTCCTCAGAAATCTTGCGTTGGCCCTCCTGCATGCCCAGCAATTTGGTGGCAGCCATGCAGGCAAAGGCCTCTGCAGGACTGGGGAAGGCTCTGAGGGACGCCGAAGCCTCCTGGATCAGCCTGTACGCTGAATCCTGCACAGGACTGGGAGTGGCCTTCCTGGCCCTTTTATATGGCAGGTGGAGGGGAGGGACCTGAGACTCAGTCAGGCTGGGACTTGTCCCAGGCTTCTCTTGGCTGACACTTAGCCCCGCCTCCTCCTGGCTGCCACTAATCCCCGCCTCCTCCTGACTGCCACATTCCACAGCCTCCTCCTGGCTGAGGTCTTCCTGTGTATGAAAAAGGGACATAGTTTTAGTATTGTTTTCATCAATCACACACAATTTTCACCTCCTGACTGCTGCAAATTCAATGTTAACAAATATAACAGACTATCCTTCTGAGCCCAGCATTTTGCATTCTTGTCCCAATTATTTTTGCCCACTACTGTCTATTGATATGTAAAACACTTTTTTTAATCAGCAATTAGTGATCAATAATAACATCTAGTAAACATCATTTCTTTATTGCCCAGAAATCTGTAGAAGAATCCTATACCTGACTCCAGCTGGGCTCCTCCACTTCTTCCTGGCTGGAAGGCCCAGGTTGGACATCGGAAGCCTCAGCTGGGGTGGAAGGAAGCGTGGAAGGAAGAGTGGAGAGGGATTCCCTGACTTCAGTGTGGTCTGACAGAAATCGCAGTCTCTCATAGTACCACAGCCTGGGGACATAAACGTCATCTGCTGCAGCTCCGGACCTCTGGGAATCTGTGACCTTCTTGCGCTCCCTAAGATAAGTGCTCCTCAGGCCACCAATTTTAGCTTTTAAATAAGGGATGGTTGCTGTGGGGACCACCGGCTTCACCAACTCCAGCAGTTTCTCCAGCACTGCCTGCCTCTTTTGTTTATTATTGTAATGTGGATGTTTCACCTGCCACAGACAGGGCAGCTCCCTGTACTTGTCTATGAACAGGGGCAGGAAATTGTGGTCGTTGAACCCATCCATTTTCTCTGCAAGACACAACACAAGACAAACCCTAATGTCAGGCCAAACTCCCCTAATCTTGTTACAATATAGGCTTCAATTTCGAAGCAGTATAGGCCCAAGTTTAGATCCTACCTTCGTTAGCACGATCGGCGTCTCCGATGCTCCTTCCTCCGCTCACAGATCGTACGTAAGACGCGCGCGTTACGATTTATACACACTGTGCATGCGTATAACTCCGCCCGCCCCTGATGTTCTTTCTATTCTATTCCCCGCCCCTTTTTGTTCGGCGCAGTGGAGGAAGAGCACATGGCGGAGAGACAGCAGGATAGTGCTAATTACAGCAACGAGGAGGAGGAGGAAAGGCTGGAGCCTGAAACGTCCCGATCCAGAAGGAGATTAAAGGACTCAAATATGTCCTTTGGGGAGATGTTGGAAATGGTGGACATCCTGAAGAAGGCCGACTATGATGGAAAGTATGGGCCTTACCCCAACCACAATGTCCGAAAGGCCAAGATCATGGGGAAAGTGGTCAGGAGTCTGCAACGGAAATTCGGGGTACGACGATCGAAAGATGAGCTCAGGAAGCGGTGGTCGGACCTGAAATTACGAGAACATGAGCAGTACAGAAAGATCCAGAGAGTGCTGCAAAAAAGTAAGTAGTTGTGCTGTGTTCCTATTGTTCTTGTGTTTATTACGTTCGTGCTGCTCCATGTGCTTTTAGGAACTGTTGTACAGTTTAAAATGGCAACTTTCATGTTCATGGGCACATTATTCGTTCGGATCACACATTTTTTTTTTCGGACTATAAAATACCATTGTTTAGCCCATATGCATTTGGCCACCATTTTGAAGCCCTATACTTGTCTTCAAAGAATTGGGTTGTGTAGATGGCTTTGTTACTAGAATGAAATGCAAACTAGATTGTGTGTAAGGAGAGGATACTCAGCAGCTGTTTTCACATCTGGACACTGGAGCACTAGTGTGGGACACAAGAACACCATTTTTATTAGGGGGGCCACACAGGTGCTCCAGTGTATACTATAGGGGGGTCTCCATCTGTGAAGCTTGTACAAAACAGGTAAAGTATTGCAGGTTGACAAAGGACACTAAAAAAGCTACATCTTGGAACTCTGCTAAAATAGATCATTGTACCCCACTTCCAAACAATGTTTCATCTTTAGAGTTCTGCCATCAAATATCTGTGTGCTAATTATACCATTTTTGTTTTACATAGGGGAGAAAAGACTCGGAGGACACCCCTCATCCGAGGAGACCAGAGCCCCCTCCCCCTCTGGAAGAAGGGGAAATCCCAACACAAGCTGAGCAGGAGGAAGAAGACGTGGTGGAAGTAGTTACCACAACAGGTGAGTGTCTGCGACCACAGGCTCAGATAAGAGATGGATGGCGGCATTTTTTTTAGACCTAATTTATTTTGGGTTTCCTCTCTTTTTAGGTGATCGTGAGGTTGTGGATGAAGATCCTTTCACATCCGAAAGTGCCCAGATCCTGATCGGGGAGATCATGGGGTGTAATTTACAATTGGAAAACATCAAGCAAAACATCAATGATGTTATTCCAAAATATAAAAACATCATTGATGTTTTGGGGCGAGTTTAAAGCCCCTCCAAATCACTTTCTTCTTTTGTCTGCTACAATGTGCGAAATGTTTTTGTGATTTTTCCCAAAGCCAAATTTGGAGGATGCACACAGTGTGCCAACATGTGCTATCTGCCATCATGGGAGATCAATGGACGCGTTTTGGGGGTGCAACCCCTTCCTCAATAATAAAGTAGCGGTGAGGAAGGGCTTTCTCCCCCAAAACACATCCCTTGATACCCCGTGATGGCAGATAGCACATGTTGACATTGGGAAATTTGTGTGCATCTTCCAAATTTGGCTTTTCCAGGGGTGATTTCCCCCGATCTGAACGCAATATCAAACACAGTTCCTAAATACTCATGTCTGATATTGCCTTCAAGTTCTACCAAATGTGAACTTTGTAAGATCAAGATTAGTGTCTTTCTTGTGGGTTTTACTCAGGCCTGTTTTCTATAAAATGCACATTTTGATTTTGGATAATGACACCACAAAATATGTTATACAACAAACATGTCGGTTTGTCAGAAAAACCTTTGGTAAATGCACATGTGATTGTGCAGGTATTAAAAAGATTGTTCATCAAGAATGTGTGGATTATTGTCTCAATGCTACAACACTTTTGGGGTGATGTAATTGTTGTTTGATGAGAAAATGGGGGTAATTTCCTAAGGGGAAATCCACTTTGCACTACAAGTGCAGTTTCAGTGCAGTTGCAAGTGCACTTGTAGTGAAAAGTGTCTTTGCATTTAGTAAATAACAGCCAACAGTGCTTTGTATAAGGTTACACAATCACGCCATTTTCTTGACTCCACACATTTCTGTCAGGGTCAGCTCAAACAAACACAAGCAGTAAATGTCCACAAAGAAGAGCCTGGGGGGAGATGCCTGTCAAGAACTTGAGGTCCTGCAGGCTTCTCCCTGTGGCCAAATACCGCAAGGTAGCGACCAACCTCTGCTCCGGAGTGATGGCTTGCCTCATGCAGGTATCCTGCCTGCTGATATAGGGGGTCAGCGAAGCCAACAAACGGTGAAATACGGGGTCCGTCATCCGGAGAAAGATCCTGAAATCATCAGGATTATTCTCACGGATCTCACGGAGCAAAGGCATATGACAGAACTTGTCACGCTGAAGCAACCAATTCTTGGTCCATAAACTCCTCCCCACCCTGTTCATGGACTGGACTTGTGTCAAGGTCAGGACCCCAACACCAAGCCCCCGCACAGCACGAACTGTACGAGGAGTACGCCTACGAAACATGGCTAGAAAACGGTCGGCTGCTCAGAAGGAAGTAACAGAACGCACTGAAGAACAGCAAGGCCTGTGAAGAGCGACCTGAAAAACAGCAACGAGCGGACAAGATCGCACAGAAAACTCCGATACGAACTGACTGCACGCACTGAAGAGTCACCGCGTTCTTGGCGATCGGATATTCCGACAACTTTGTGCGACCGTGTGTAGGCAAAACAAGTTTGAGCCAACATCCGTAGGAAAAAATCAGAGGATTTTGTTGTCGGAATGTCTGATCAATGTCCGACCGTGTGTACGGGGCATTAGACTTACCATACCTGCAAAGCAAATACAAAAAAAACAAAGTAAAAAATAAAACATTTAACGCAACCTGTGCCTAAAATATATATATGCCGAAGCATGGGGGCATCCTCCCGTAAAAGTTAGGAGCAAATCGCTCCTCCGCCCTCTGCTGCCCCCATGCTTCGACATATATGCTGAAGTATGTAACTGTGGTGGTGAAATCATTGTTTTTTTTGTTTTTTTTTTACACTTTTTTTTGTAACTAACTTTTATAACTGTAACCGTTTCCAGGTTCGGGTCTCTCAAAATGCGATGGCATCTTGGAAGACCCTGTGAAAGTGTGTCCTAGTCTGTGCAGTGCTGTACCCTACGGTAATACTCAGCTAGTGGTAGCGTTCAGAACATTCACCAATGCAAAGACCAGGATTGTCAGGACAGGAGGGACAATAATAGCGGGTGTCACGCCTATATCCGCGCTTGCTGCAGACACAACATCTTTTTCGGGGGGGCTCGTTGGGTAGGGGTACTCGGGAGGACATAAAGAAAATGCCTCTCATGCAGCTGGCTTACTGCATTTGGTTGGGGAAGGTGAGGTGGAGTGCCGTCTGAAAACAGTAGGGCTCTGACGATCCCTTCCTGGAATTTAAGGAAGAATCCAGTCCGTCCTGAAGCTCTGTATAACACATAAGCGTTCAGCAAAGCCAATTGAAATAAATAAACAGACACTTTTTTGTACCAGCGTCTGGCCTTACGGGCAACTAGGTATGGCGCCAACAACTGGTCGTTGAGGTCCACCCCTCCCATTTTACGGTTATATTCGTGGACACAGAGGGGTTTCTTCACAACACCAGTCGCCTTAGTAATTTGGACCGTCTTGTCTGCATGAAGGGAGGTAAGAACGAAAACATTCTTATTATCCCTCCACTTTATAGCGAGCAAATTATTACACTGCAAGCAGGCTCTCTCCCCCAGCCTAAGACGGGAATCTACAAGCTGCTGGGGAAAGCCCCGGCGACTAAGGGCACACGGTGCCACATGCTCCAATCTGATGATCAAAAAGGTGACTAAAAAGTGGCACACTTGTGTAATAATTGTCCACGTACAAGTGGTACCCCTTGACGAATAAAGGTGACACAAGGTCCCACACAATCTTGCCAGCGCTTCCTATGTAGTCAGGGCAGTTTGTCGGCTCTACCTGACTATCTTTTCCCTCGTAAACCATAAAACTACATGTATAGCCTGTGGCCCTGTCACAGAGCTTATACATCTTGACCCCGTATCTGGCACGCTTGCTGGGAAGGTACTGTTTGAATGACAAGCGGCCAGAAAACTTAATCAGGGACTCATCAACGCAGACAACTTGATGGGGAGTAAACAAGTCTGCAAAACGTTGGTTGAAGTGGTTTACGAGGGACCGAATTTTTTATAGCCGATCGTATTCAGAGTTCTTTGTCATTGAAGTGCATGAACCACAAGATCTGCTCGTATTGTGCCCTGGTCATGGAGGCAGAGAACAAGGGCATATGGTGAATTGGGTCAGTGGACCAATATGTGACCACAACTCACTCTTTTTGGTTATGCCCATGTTGAGGGAAAGGCCCAGAAAGAGCTTAAATTCGGAGACCGTAATTGGTCTCCAATCTCTGGCAAGGGAGGACTAGGGCAATAGTGGCGATGTGTTGACCTGCGTACAAATTGCTTTGGTCCACAATAGATCTATAGAGCTCTTCAGTGAAAAACAGTGAATAAAAATCAAGTGACGTAAAATCAACTGTTTCCACCTGAATGCCGGGTTGGCCAGTGAATGGGGGAAGTACGGGTGCTGCAGAAGTGGTAGGTTCCCAATTAGGATTGGCGAATGCAGCAGGAAGGGCACTATGGGCACGACGGCCTGTGTTCGTCTTCTTGGTGGCAGCGGGACACTACTTGTGCTTGCCACCTCGCCAGCTTGAACTGCACTTATGGGACACGCCACGTCACCACATGATACTGCAGTGCTGGATGTACAACCAGGGTATACTAGGCCGCTGGTGCTTGCCAGTTCACCAGAAGGAATAGCGGCGCTAGTACTGCTCTGCTCCATACAAGGAACCTGCGGTTCTTGCACATCAAGGACAGAAGAAGAAGTTCAGGGTCTGGTATGCCTGACCTTGGCAGAGACCACAACTTCCTCATCAGAGCTATCTGTCATGGAGCCGCTGTCGTCTACAGGATTGTATTATGAGCCTGAATCTGACAGATGAGTAACTTCTTCTTCACTATCTGTCCTGCTCAGAAACGTGTAGGCCTCTTCACTAGTGTTCCTTCAATTTGCCATTTTGGGCTCTAAATTTAGTGGTACACTAGTGAGACTCACAGGCAAAAAAGCTCCTGACTGTTAGCGACTGTATCAAAATTCTACCAACAAAAACTGTTAGCGATCGCAAGGATCAGGCCTGAGTCTGTGAACGCTGCAGTTATGTGTGTTTAGTGTTTTGCAAGTGACAGTGATCGATCGATACTGCACTTGGGTGGGCTGGGCATAGCTGGGCCGAGGGGCAAAACGCAGGTGCTAGCAGGTATCTGGGCTGATCCCGCTAACACTGCGTTTTTGGGAACCCTAAACTGCTGGGGACGCTAGTATAGATCTGATTGGATCAGATATTGATCCGTTCAGATACTATACCATTAAGGGAGGTGTATTCTGTGTGCGTGGGTGTTAGCTGTACAGGCGCTAACCTGATGCTGCCTGGGGCGACGCAGACCTTGACCCTAAAACTTAACTTATATCACCGCCGGGCGATTAGGGGGTTAAACCTTTATTAGATAATAAACGGCGGGTGCCCTGAAACTATAAAAACAAACTAACTAACCAGCGTGACCCGTAACAGTTATACGGTGATCACTGGTGAAAGGGTTAACTAGGGGGCAATCAGGGGGTTAAAACCTTTATTGGGTAGGATATGGGGGTCCCTGTTGCTATAAAACACTGACGGCGAACCTATATACTTACCTCCCTAACTAGCAGGAAAACGATCGCTTAGTGACACTGGCGAAGGGGGGTGATCAAGGGGTTAAAACGTTATTAGGGGGGGTTAGGGGGGTATCCTAGACCTAAAGGGGGCTACCACTAACTGCCCTACCACTTATAACTGTCACAAACTGACACCAATGCAAAAAAAAACAAAAACTGCTGTGATCAGGGGGGGAAAAGTGTGCCTAGTGTGTTCTACTGTTAGTGTAGTGTTGTGCAACTCACATCAATGTCTTCTCTCCTCGGCGCCAGAATGAAAAGACCGGCTCGAGGAGAGATGACATCACTTCCTCTGCCACTGTTTACATTACAGCAGCAGAGGAAGATTTTCATTCATTGGGAGCGATCGCGAGGGGGTGGCCACGAATGAGTGGCCTCCCCCTCAGCCTGAATCGCTCCCCTAACGAAGCCAACCGCCCGCGGGAGGCAGATCACGTACCAGGTACGTGATTTTGCCTGCCCGTGCCATTCTGCCGCAGTATATCTGCGTTAGGCCGTCGGCAAGTGGTTAAAGCGAGAGCAGTGCTGGGTCGAATCGGGATGGGTGGATATGCGTCACCCAAGGTTGCCATTTCCAGAGGAAATTAAAATGGGTATCTGATAACATGGCTGTCAGCTTCTCATTAACCATGATATCATTTACACTTTTTTTAACTGCTTCAAAGCTGAGAGCTGGGGTTTTCCAGGCTTTTGCTATGGTCAATTTAGTTGCAGTAAAAATATGCAACGCCAATTGGCGTAGGTGTGTACATATTTTGATGTGCAGTAGTAGTGACCCCCAAAGGGACCACTGGATGTTTTAGGTCCCTTCTGCCCTGCACTAGTGTTGACCCTTACCTGTATCCAAATGATACCACAACACACTTGATAACATTTCAATGGGCTTTATTGGAATGAAAAGGCTTGTAAGAAAAAAAAAAGGGGTTAATCACTCAATTGCTTAACAACTCCAAATGAACAGAGTATCCTACAGCTCTGACAATTACCCAGGCTAATTAGTGCTCCACTCCTACCAAGGGTACACAGTGTAAGTTCTGCTGGTGATAAGTCCCATGTTTTGTAGCATTGGAGCTCTCAGACAGAAGCAAGTGGCTAAATATCGTACTCAAAGATAGCAGTAAGTTCCAGAGCTCCAGTGATCCCACAATGGCTAGCAAAATGGTCCTGCACCTATCCCTGGACTCACCTCTTAAGCTAGCTTTTGACTGTTATTTTATCAGCAGTAGAACTTTGCAGCAAAACCATACCACCGTTTAAACTGGACGTTCCTCCCACCCTAGAAGAAAAAGTGGGCAGTGAAGCCATTTTAGTAAGGGGAGGAAAAATACATTAATTTTCAAAGTTCACAACACAGGCACTATTGAATGCATAGTAAAGGTTTTAGGTGGTATGGTAGCTTTTCTTGGTCTCATATTTGTGACTGAGTGGACACTGGTGCCTCCAGCTTTAAGCAGGTGCGCACCTTAGCCACCAGGGCAGAAACTGTGTCCATGAGCCTCAGGGATATAGGATAGATTTGGTTTCCTACTGCACAGAATTCTCAGACTCCAAAAAATAATAGCCTAGACCTATGATAAGCACCAACATGGTGTGAAACGTGTTAGTTATCCAGCTCTGCCTCTGTACCATATGGACTGAATTTGGATTGTAAAATTTTCAATAAAGGTGTTGCATCAGTGTGCGGCCATCCAGGACTTCTTTTTGCTTCTTTATCCTTTGCAGAGCCTGCACCTGTGAGCCTTGCTAGGGCGTGTGCTTCAAGGAGCTTTTGTCTGGAGCGGCAACATTTTTTCTTTTGTCTTCATCTGGGTGGTCCTGTATGGTGGCCATCCCTGGTGGTCCTGGGCAGGCATCTGTGGGGGAAGCTGTGCTGATAAACAATCACCAACGTTTTTTAACGTTTTTGAACCATTGAAAAAAACAAAAAAAATTATTTTCAAAAAAAAAAAAAGCTAAAACGCTAACAAAAAAGCGTTATTAAATGCTAAAAACGCTATTGCAAAAATGTTGAAAGAGTTGAAAAACTCACTGCAAAGGTATTGGCGTTTTTAGAATGTCCAGTGTGCATGAGGCCTTAACATCCTTCACCCCTTGGCACCGGCCCTTTAAGGGGCTTGCCATTCTAAGAGGTAGGGCGGAGCTGCTGGCACTATTATATGCAAATATGCCTCCCCTCTGTGCCAAGGCCCAGCTCCTGGGAGGCCGCATATTTGCATGCGCTCTGCACCAACTGTTTACAATCACTGCTCCTTTAAAAATGAGCTTAGACCCTATATACAGTGGGGACAGAAAGTATTCAGACCCCCTTAAATTTTTCACTCTTTGTTATATTGCAGCCATTTGCTAAAATTATTTAAATTCATTTTTTTCCTCATTAATGTACACACAGCACCCCATATTGACAGGAAAACACAGAAATGTTGACATTTTTGCAGATTTATTAAAAAAGAAAAACTGAAATATCACATGGTCCTAAGTATTCAGACCCTTTGCTGTGACACTCATATATTTAACTCAGGTGCTGTCCATTTCTTCTGATCATCCTTGAGATGGTTCTACACCTTCATTTGAGTCCAGCTGTGTTTGATTATACTGATTGGACTTGATTAGGAAAGCCACACACCTATCTATATAAGACCTTACAGCTCACAGTGCATGTCAGAGCAAATGAGAATCATGAGGTCAAATGAACTGCCTGAAGAGCTCAGAGACAGAATTGTGGCAAGGCACAGATCTGGCCAAGGTTGCAAAAAAATTTCTGCTGTATTTAAGGTTCCATAATCCTTAAATGGAAGATGTTTGGGAACCCTAGAGCTGGCCACCTGGCCAAACTGAGCTATCAGGGGAGAAGAGCTTTGGTGGGAGAGGTAAAGAAGAACCCAAAGATCACTGTGGCTGAGCTCCAGAGATGCATTCGGGAGATGGGAGAAAGTTGTAGAAAGTCAACCATCACTGCAGCCCTCCACCAGTCGGGGCATTATGGCAGAGTGGCCCGACGGAAGTCTCTCCTCAGTGCAAGACACATGGAAGCCCGCATGGAGTTTGCTAAAAAAACACCTGTAGGACTCCAAGATGGTGAGAAATGAGATTCTCTGGTGTGATGAGACCAAGATAGAACTTTTTGGCCTTAATTCTAAGCGGTATGTGTGGAGAAAACCAGGCACTGCTCATCACCCATCCAATACAGTCCCAACAGTGAAGCATCATGCTGTGGGGGTGTTTTTCAGCTGCAGGGACAGGACGACTGGTTGCAATTGAGGGAAAGATGAATGTGGCCAAGTACAGGGATACCTGGACGAAAACCTTCTCCAGAGTGCTCAGGACCTCAGACTGGGCCGAAGGTTTACCTTCCAACAAGACAATGACCCTAAGGACACAGCTAAAATAACAAAGGAGTGGCTTCACAACAACTCCGTGACTGTTCTTGAATGGCCCAGCCAGAGCCCTGACTTAAACCCTATTGAGCATCTCTGAAGAGACCTAAAAATGACTGTCCACCAACGTTTACCATCCAACCTGCCAGAACTGGAGAGGATCTGCATGAGTAATGACACAGGATCCCCAAATCCAGGTGTGAAAAACTTGTTGCATCTTTCCCAAAAAGACTCATGGCTGTATTAGATCAAAAGGGTGCTTCTACTAAATACTGAGCAAAGGGTCTGAATACTTAGCACTGTGATATTTCAGTTTTTCTTTTTTAATAAATCTGCAAAAATGTCAAAATTCTGTGTTTTTCTGTCAATATGGGGTGCTGTGTGTACATTAATGAGGAAAAAAATGAAAATTTTTAGCAAATGGCTGCATTATAACAGAGTGAAAAATTTAAGGGGTCTGAATACTTTCCATCCCCACTGTACATAGTAGATTGTGAATGTACAGGAACATGTACAAATGCAGGAAGTCTAATGTGCAGAGAAAGAGGCAGTGACGTTTGTGCATGCCCAGGAAGTGAATGTGTGTGAAGGATCACTACACACAACAGTCTCTCTCCCCCCCCCCCCCACAATAAACAAAGCTAACTAGCACATCCCTCCAACCCAGAGAACAAGACACTGCCCACACTTACCTTGCATATCAGCAGCTGCTCTTCTTGTGAAAGGAGTGACCTGGCTTAAGCCCACTTACTGCGACAAAGTACCCCATGATTAGTGGGTCCTACACTATCCATAGACTGGGATATCCTGCTTCTCTGAACCATGGGAGCCAGAGGCTCTCATGAGGGAGTGGGGTGTTCCTGCCCAAAAGGATTTGGTCAAGTTCCATACAATAGACAAACAAGATATTTGGGGACACACCCTAAATGACGCATTAAAGATGGTGCAGCCATAAGACCATACAACATAACAAAATATTGCAGCGCACACATGCAAAAAAGACATTTACCTCCTGCAGGGCTATTTAAAACACCTAGACATTTTCAAAAAACATTATAAAAAAATATGGGGATTTGGTCACACCATATTGCTATATGGTGCTTAAGCCCACTTACTGTGACAAAGTACCCCATGATTACCCCATCAGTGCCTCTCATTAGTTTCTACCTGTGTCATGGGTGGAAACCTTTAGTTCCCCCATATAGAGGAGTGTATGGCTCCCATGGTTCAGAGAAGCAGGATCTCCCAGTCTATGGATAGTGTAGGACCCACTAATCATGGGGTACTTTGTCGCTGTAAGTGGACTTAAGCACCATATAGCAATATGGTGTGACCAAATCCCCAAATGTTTTGATAATGTTTTTTGAAAATGTCTAGGTGTTTTAAATAGCCCTGCAGGAGGTAAATGTCTTTTTTGCATGTGTGCGGTGCAATATTTTTTTCTGCTATAGGTGAAGAACACAGAAGCCATCTATAGTGTCTGACCATCTACACTAGGGTAAGCGTGACACCAAGGCTTCTGATATTTTACATCAGATAAATTAAGGTTTCTAATATTTCAGCCCAGATAAACCAAGGCCTCCGGTATTTCACACCAGATAAACCAAGGCTTCCGATATTTCACACCAGATAAACCAAGGCTTCCGATATTTCACACCAGATAAACCAAGGCCTCTGATATTTCACACCAGATAAACCAAGGCCTCCGATATTTCACGCCAGATAAACCAAGGCTTCCGATATTTCACACCAAATAAACCAAGGTTTCTAATATATAATGGTTAACTGGCACTCGTCTATGTTCTTGCATCCTCAACAGCCATACATAGCTCGAATGAAACAAAAACTCCTCTTAACCCAATCACATTTAATTATAAAACTTTCAACCAATATTCTATAAAACACTCACATTGTAAGAGGGCACATCCTGCACTAACATCAAGCATATAAACTGTACATAAAGTAACTGGTATACTGTTCTCTAGTAATCATATCTGTCCCCTCCATGTCTGATCATCAAAGTGCTAGAGACTCAGCAAAAGCTCTAGAGATGACTTAGGCTAGCCCCATAATAAATAGGTGAATTTACCTAGTGGTCAGTGGTGGCCCGCCTATTAGGGGTGCAGGGGCGCCACACCCCTAATCCATGCACCCAGGCCCCTAATCTCCATGCAGGGCGCCGCACACATTTTTTTATGCATATGATTAGAGCCTGAGGCTCTAATTGGCTTCAAAAAAGGGTGGGCTCAGGGCGCCGGGAGAGGATGTAGTGCGAATTCCGCCCCTCCCACATTATTGAGCACCAGCAGCCAATGCTAGTGGGGACACTAATTTTTCATTTTTCTCTATCCAAAACTGAAATAAGAAGTGTTGGCTACACAGATACTTAACAAAAGCTGCAGAGAATATAATAACTGTCTATTGTCTTGTGGTTTCCTCACGTGTACTTATCCCACCATGCTTCTTGTGAAATTACTGGTGATACTGGATAATGAGATCTGTTGTGTAAATAACTCCCACTAGTCTTGTGCCAAACTGTAGAAATCAGAGTTCTGTTATGTAACTGACTAATTTCTGCGGGTGCACTACGTGCCGCTGGGCAAGTCTGATACAATGAGGGATCCTCTGCTTAGAGTTAGCCATTTTTTAGTTCAAGTTCTATGAAAGCTTTTACTCAGCTATTATGTTGATCTAATGGATTTAGTACTATCTGGGCCACTTGCCTGAAACAAGTATGCTGATTAAGTCTTCGCTTAGGGAATACTTGCTCCAGGTTGCTGAGTCACAGATGGCTGAAATCACAGGCACTGTAATTCCCTGTACACATGATAGGATTTTCCGATAACAAAATCCATGGTTTTTTTCTGACGGATGTTGGCTCAAACTTGTCTTGCATACAACGGTCACACAAATCTTGTCGGAAATTACGATCGCCAAGAACGCGGTGACGTACAACACATACCACGAGCCAAGAAAAATGAAGTTCAATAGCTAGTGCGGCTCTTCTGCTTGATTCCGAGCATGCGTGGAACTTTGTGCGTCAGAATTGTGTACACACGATCGGAATTTACGACAACGGATTTTGTTGTCGGAAAATTTGAGATCCAGATCTCAAATTTTGTGTGACGGAAATTACGATGGAAAATGTCCAATGGAGCCTACACACGGTTGGAATTTCCGACAACAAGCTCCCATCTAACATTTTCCGGCCGAAAATCCTATCGTGTGTATGGGGCATAAGATAGCAAAGCAACTAGCATGTTCAGAAGGAGGTCAGAAAGCCACTATACTGTTTCTATCAGTACAGGTTCCCTGTAATTTAGAATTTTTGCCAGGCTGTGGGCATTCTGCTATATACCGTACTTTTCGCTCCATAAGACGCACCTAGGTTTTAGAGGAGGAAAACAAGAACAAAAATATTATTGAACCAAATGGTGTACTAAAATATTTACCAGTGTCCATGAAAAGCAGCCTGACCAGTGCCAATTAAATGCAGCCTGACCAGTGCCAATTAAATACAGCTTGACAAGTTTCAATTAAATGCAGCCTCACCTGTGCCAATAAAATGCAGCCTTACCAGTGCCCATGAAATGCTGCCTGACCTGTACCCATAAAATGCAGCCTGACCTGTGCTCATAAAATGCAGCCTCCACTTCGCACAGACTGACATTCCTGTATGCATCCATTCCGCCTTGTCACTCAGATAGAAGACAGAGCAGCCCGAGCGGCCACCGTGGCCATACTCCATTCGGCTGCTTGGGCTGCTCTGTCTCTGGTCTGTGGCTGGGTGACTGGCCCAGCGAGAGATCGCCCAGCGGGAGATCACCCGGCGCTCGCGGGAGATGGCCATGCCACTGCTGGACTGGTATTGTAACATGACGGCGGCAACGGGGGGTGATAGGGCGCTGCCTGGTCAGCATTCGCTCCATAAGACGCAGAGGGGGAAAAAGTGCGTCTTATGTAGCGAAAGATACGGTACATACAGTTGTGCTCATAAGTTTACATACCCTGGCAAAATTTATGATTTCTTGGCCATTTTTCAGAGAATGTGCATGATAACACAAAAACTTTTCTTTCACTCATGGTTAGTGTTTGGCTGAAGCCATTTATTAATCAACTGTGTTTACTCTTTTTGAATCGTAATCACAACAGAAACTACCCAAATAACCCTGATCAAAAGTTTACATACCCTGGTGATTTTGGCTTGATAACATGCACACAAGTTGGCACAAAGGGGTTTGAATGGCTATTAAAGGTAACCATCCTCACCTGTGATCTGTTTGATTGTAATTAGTGTGTGTGTATAAAAGGTCAATGAGTTTCTGGACTCCTGACAGACCCTTGCATCCAGTGCTGCACTGACGTTTCTGGATTCTGAGTCATGAGGAAAGCAAAATAATTGTGAAAGGATCTGCAGAAAAAGGTAGTTGAACTGTATAAAACAGGAAAGGGATATAAAAAAATATCCAAGGAATTGAGAATTCTAATCAGCAGCGATCAAACTAATCAAGAAGTGTAAAATGAGGGGTTCTGTTGAAACAAAACCACGGTCAGGTAGACCAACTAAAATGTCAGCCACAACTGCCAGGAAATGTGTTCGGGATGCAAAGAAAAACCCACAAATAACTTCAGATGAAATACAGGACTCTCTGAAAACATGTGGTGTGGCTTTTTCAAGATGCACAATAAGGAGGCACTTGAAGAAAGATGGGCTGCATGGTCGAGTCGCCAGAAGAAAGCCATTACTACACAAATGCCACAAAGTATCCCACTTACAATATGCCAAAAAGCACAGAGACAAGCCTCAAACCTTCTGGCATAAAGTCATTTGGAGTGATGAGATCAAAATTGAGCTTTTTGGCCACAACCATAAACACTACATTTGGAGAGGAGTCAACAAGGCCTACAATGAAAGGTACACCATCACAGGGTTGCCCCCTATCTCCCCTATTATTTGCTCTCATAATAGAACCCTTGGCAGCCTTGATCAGAGCAAACCCTGATGTTCGTGGTCTGGAGATAGCTTCTACCACGCATAAATTATGCCTTTTTGCAGATGATGCATTATTGTTCGTCACGTCGCCACACACAACCTTACCAAACCTCATGCGTATCTTAGATAAGTTTGCTCTGGTCTCCGGGTTAGAAGTCAACCAAGCGAAATCCAAGGCCCTCAATGTGTCACTACCACAAACCGATCTCGAGTTACTTCGCCAAAACTACTCTTTTAATTGGTCCACAACATCCATATCCTACCTGGGGATTAAATTGACCAGTGACCCACTGAACTTATTCCACTCCAATTACCTCCCAATGCTAACCCAACTCTCTTCTTTGCTTAATTCCTGGCAGCCCTTATGTGTCTCCTGGCTTGGACGAGTGGCAGCTGTGAAAATGTCCTTGCTACCGAAATTACTGTATCTATATAGGGTACTCCCGATAACGATCCCCCCTTACTATCATAGGACCATACAAAATCGAGTTTTTAAATACATTTGGGGCCCCACTAAACCTAGAGTGGCCAGGCCGGTATTACTCCGCCACAAGCTTAACGGAGGTCTTGGTATACCCAACTTCTTACATTATTACCACGCAGCCCGACTGGCCCAGTCTATTCTATATCATTCTAAGACTGAAACTCCGCTCTGGGTCAGCCTTGAGGCCATAGATCTCCATCCAATTACAGTTACCAATTTACTGTGGCTCCCCCCAGCGGCATGTGGCACTATAACTAACCCAATAACGCAATGCACCCTCAAACTTTGGGATAGATTGCGAACACCCTTTAAGTTGATCTGTCCACACTCCCCACTTTTATCCTTTTTAGGCCACCCGCTGTTCTACCCAGCATACACTGAACCAGCCCTGTTCCAAACCTGGGCCCAGGCGGGTCTGACTCGTATATGTGACATACTTAGTGGTAACTCTATAAAATCTTTTCCAGTTATACAAGCGCAAGCGCATCTTTCACCTAGAGAGTGCTTTCGTTACCTCCAAATTGCTCATTTTGTCAAAACAAATTTAAAATCCAGTTCTGGGCTGGATACCTTAACTGAGTTTGAGAATATGTGCGATTCAGACCCGTACGCACCAGGTATCATCTCTCGCCTTTACACTCACCTCACGACACCATCCACAAATCTCCTCACCTACGCGCAGCAATGGTCTAAAGACTTAAACATTGATCTAGAGACAGAAGACTGGTCCTCCATATGGACTAACACGAAAAATTAATCTAAGGTGCTCATGCGATGGTACCTGGTTCCATCCAGAATTGCCAAATTCCTACCTGAGTATCCCCAGACCTGCTTCAGGGGTTGCAAAGATAAAGGAACATACATCCACATCTGGTGGACATGTCCACAAGTGCAATGTTTCTGGGCAACAACATTCCAGATGGCTTCTACTCTCCACCATGTTACCCTAGAACCTAACCCAACTATAGCTCTACTCAACCTTATACCCCAAGACTACACCAGAGCCCAACGTTGTCTTCTTCTCCACCTATTTACATCAGCCGAGCAAACGATAGCTAAAGCTTGGAAGACACCAGCACTTAGCATAATTGAAATGAAAACTAGAATTACCCAGGCAATGATACACAGCAAAATTGAAGCAACAATAATAGATAAAGTCCCACAGCACTTCAGAATTTGGCGACCATGGATAGAGCACTTCTTGCCCCCAGACAAGAGCCTACCTGAACCCTGAGACAGTTCAAATAACCACTTAAAATTTTTGAATCCACACCGGTGCCCGCGCGTCCCGACCGCCCCACCACCCCTTCTCAGCTCTTCCTTACTTCTTCCTTTCTGCTCCCCTTCTCTCTATGCTCCTCACTCTCTTTCCACTTCCCCCTTACTTATCCCTGATAATATGGGTAGTATACTCTGTCTCTTTTTCTTTTTTCTTTGTTGAGTTGGTCTCGGCTGTTTTTCAAGATCGACCCCATGTCTATAATCACCAGTGATATATTGTGTCTAAATTAGGGACCACGGTCCCTCTTAATGTTAGCATGCTCAGTTTTACTGGATGTTGAGTTACTTGACAGAGTATATAATGTTTGAAAGCTTTTATCCTTCTTATGTCATCGTTATCCTAATTTGTTAAGATGCATACTGCTTTATATGTACACAATACCCCGTACTGAAAAGCTTGTAACAAATGCTTGTTATTTACCAATAAAAATAATTTGAACGAAAGGTACACCATCCCTACTGTGAAACACGGAGGTGGATCGCTGATGTTTTGGGGATGTGTGAGCTACAAAGGCACAGGAAATTTGGTCAAAATTGATGGCAAGATGAATGCAGTATGTTATCAAAAAATACTGGAGGAACATTTGCATTCATCAGCCAGATAGCTGTGCATGGGACGTACTTTCTGTTTGCCAGATTATTGTACTCTCTCCAGCCAATATCTCACTTTTGGCACTCCTGCTGCCATCCGTATCTTTGTTACTGCTCATTCTCAACCTTTGGCTTGTTCCCCGACTATGCGTCTGCTTGATCCCAACCCATAACCACTTGTTACTGACCTTTTGGCTTTTTAACTGACTACACTTCTGCTTGATCACTACCTGCTATATCTGCTACTGGACCCCGGCTCACTCACCTCCTGGTGGGGCAATCTTGAGGACTGCGACCTGGTACTAACAAACAGCAAAACCCATCTCCATCATCAGGAGCTATGGTGAATACTGGTTAGTACTTAGACCCTGTACCTCGGGTGAGCCCGCATAATATGCCAGGGTGATCTGCTTGTGTACCTACCCAGCTGGTCAATTTCTTCATCAGTTTAGGCCAATATGTGTTCTTATACACATTTTTGGTAAAAAAAAAAAAAAATCGCAATAAGCGATAATTTTTTACTAGTAATGGCGGTGATCTGCGATTTTTAGCGGGACTTCAACATTGCGGCGGACAGATTGGACACTTGACACTTTTTTGGGACCATTGACATTTATATAGCAATCAGAGCTAAAAATAGCCACTGATTACTGTATAAATGTCACTGGCAGGGAAGGGGTTAACACTAGGGGGCGATCAAGGGGTTAAGTGTTCCCTAGGGAGTGTTTCTAAGACCCCTTTCACACTGAGCCGCCCCGGGCGTCAGCGGTAAAGCGGCGCTATTTTTCTATTACCGCTGTTTTAGCGGCACTATTCGGCCGCTAGCGGGGCGGTATTAACCCCCACTAGCAGCCGAAAAGGGGTTAAATCCGCCAGCAAAACGCCGCTGCAGTGACGCTTTGTCAGCGCTATAGCAGCGCTACCCCATTTTTTTCAATGGGCAGGGGCGCTTTGGGAGCGGAGAGTTCACCGCTCCAAAGAAGCTGCTGGCAAGACTTTTTCTGACGCCCTGCCAGCGCACCACTCCAGTGTGAAAGCCCTCATACTTTCACGCTGGAGTGAATGGAGCCGCTGTTTCAGAGCCGTCACTATTTTTAACGCTATAGCACCTCAGTGTGAAGAGGTCTAACTGTATAGGGGCTGGGCTGGTTGCAGGAGGAGGAGAAAGATCGCTGTTCCTAATCACTAGGAATGGCAGATCTCTCTAACTCACCTGTCAGAACACTGACCTGTCTGTTTACATTGACAGATCCCCGTTCTGGCTCTCATTCCCGCGATCACGGGTGGTCATCACGGCCGCCGGCCGTGCGCATCGGGTCACCCACCGTACAGGAGCCGACGTACACTTACGGCGATTTGCGGGAACATGCCGACCTGCCACCATATAATGACAGGGGCTGGTCGGCAAGTGGTTAAACAAGTCGTTAACATGCTATCGTTCCACCCATGTAGGGGCTAGCATTGACAGGGGTAACAAAAGTTAGCTTACAAAAGTAGACAAAATGCAGCAGTATGAAAAGAAGAACTAATACAGTGCATCCAGAAAGTATTCACAACGCTTCACTTTTTCCACATTTTGTTATGTTACAGCCTTATTCCAAAATGGATGAAATCCATTACTTTCCTCAAAATTGTACAAACAATGCCATGTTAGAGCCTGAGCAGCAGTACATTTCCCGGGGGCGTGTGCATGCATTTCCCCTTTCATGATGATGCATTTCTGGGTCATAAACCTGCCTGGGCGAATCAGCCCGCAATTTAGCGTTCCCACAACCCAATTTTTTATTTTTTTTTTGGTTTCAAAAGAGAATTCGTTATTTGCCAAAATTCATGGTTTGCCTAATCCACAAAAGAATTATTAGAGCCCTGAAATTTAGCTTTGGGGCAGGGGTTCTTCCCCAAATTACACTTTCTACTCAAGGACTTGCATGCGTGCACAACCAAATACTTTTTTTATGCAACTGGATTTACTAAAGATGTAGGTATGAGTAGTTTGCACTTAGAAAATATGTATTTATAGTCTGCAAAAGTCAAGCAAAGCAAAGAATCAAATTTTTATTTCAAAATCAGTATAAACCTTTGGTAAATTAATAGACTTGGGTCCAAAAAAAATAAAATAAAGATATGGAAATGATGCATTTGACAAAAAAGCTTACAATCGACAAAGGATAGAACACTAAAAATTAGACACATTAAAAAATTAGGAGAGAGCGCCTACGATTAAACAGTTAGGTTACCGAATATAGAGTACTATCATCCCAAACATCTAATACAAAGAGAGGCAGGGAGTAGGGAAAGCCGCAGCTAGCTGCTTCTGTCGGCAGATGTCCCAACCCCCCACACACAGGAAAAAGCACAGGGGACTATTACGGTACTGAAGGTAGTTGGGTATTAGTACAAGAAGGGTAGAGAAGAAAAAAGTGGTAAGATAAAAACTATATTTTAATAGAAAACCATTTTAAAAAAAGATATATATATCTATATATTACAATAACATATACAGTTGTAATACAGGACAAGGCAATATATACAACCATATGAATTGCATCAAGTAATAACAGAGATTGCAAAAATGACTTGAATTCTCGACCGGTTTCGCGGTGTTCATTGCTTCCTCAGGAGAGTAAAGTCTATAATATAGCATAAAAAACATGTAATAAATATACAAACATTCACAGATGTATGAAGGTTTTTGTGATGGTTGCAGCAGAGTCATTGAATAATACATTAAACAATTATGTACAAGTTGAATATAGAAAGGACAGGCTCACCCGTTCAGGTATTCTCTGTAGGTATGTGGGGCCCCATACGATTCCGCCTGCGACGAACACAGGGGATAACAGAACAGCCTCTGGTAGATAAAGTATTTAAGTAATTGGTTTATGTGTGAGTCACTGAATCACAAGACAGAGCAAAAAGTGGTATAGTGTAGGGGTACCCATACAGTAGCTCTAAGGTTTAGAACCCAGTGTGCAAAGGAATGATACTGAAATTAAGTGGTTGAAAGAGGATAACAAGAAAGTGAGGGGGGGGGAAAGAAGGGGGAAAAAAGGGGGGGGGGGAAAGCGGGAGGGAGGGGAAGGGGGGAGGGGAAGGGAGGGGGGGAAGCAGAAGGGAGGGGAAGGGGGGGAAGGGAGGGGGGGAAGGGGGGCTGTGGGGATAGTGTAGTGAGTAGGACCTAAAACTTCCATCCAGGTGAAAGATAGGTCAAACTTAAAAAGAAAAGGAAAAGGGAAAAATGCACACAGGTATTGAGAGCCAACACTTACCCCTACAGCATTAATCGGTGAGGGGGGATGAGGTGAAGTACAAGAGGAACATATAGTAATGGGGATCGTGATATACAATGATTTAAACGATCCAAGCACTCATGGGCTAATGATGAAAGCTCCCCAGGGCTGAAGCCACTGGTGTATGCAGGAAGAGTAATCACCGCAGCCGCTGTAATAGAGTAGAATAAATTTACGTTCCGCAGTAATAAAGAGGGAGGGGGGGGGGGGGAATACCCACAAAGTAGAGGGGAACAACGGAGGTAGGTCACTGGGGTAAAAAAGTACCCAAGCATGGGTAAAAAATAGGTAGCAGGTACCAAGAGGTATCAGGGTAAACATTGTATGGAGTCCCCAGTAAGGGAGAGATATTGAATTACCAGCAGAGGAACCAGCATAGACGCTGCAGGCAGCCCTGTGTGGGGAGGCAGTGATAACAAGTCCAGCATGAATAGAGGAAGAAGCAAGGGGAAAGGCCGACCAAGAGGAAGGAAGGGAAGAGAGGGGAGGGGAGAGAGGGGAGGGGGGGGGAAACGAAGGGGGGAGGCGAGACTTACCCCAAGTGCTGTTCCTCGTTTAGCGCGGCATCAGAGGGCTGTAGGCTCGTACTGCGGCCGTGTCCGGCCACTATAAGAGCACCCCAACCCGGAAGTCAGGGACGGCATAGCGAGGGCGGTCCCTGACGTCACCGGGTCTGCTCGCCCGCACTGCGCAGGTGCACTGTGTGTGCTACTGCGCAAGCGCGCGCTCCTGTCAAAGGGAACCAAGTTCCCAAACAAGGAGACGCAAGCAGTCAAAAGGCTGCCAGGGCGAGCATGTGTCCGTCGCCTAGGAGAAGGATCGGGGCAGAACACCACCAACAGAGTCTGGAAACGGGGGAGAGAGAGCCTGACCTTGTACAGCAACAAAATAAAACAGCATGGTACAGCAAAGTGAAATAAAAATAAATTATATACAGAATTATGTGGAATTGTGTGAGGGTGTCAGCCATCCACAATTTTTAAGGATAAACCTTAGGCAGACATGACCAGTTCATTGATACTCGGTCTTGGGGTGACAATGTGGGGGAGTGGAGGAGGGGGAAAAAAAAGGAAAAAAGGAAGCAGAGAAAGGAAAAGGGGGACAACCGGGGGGGGAGGAGGGGGGAAGGGGGGGAGGGGGGGCGGGGAGGGAAAGGAGGGAAAGGGAGGAAAAAAAAGGAGAGAGATAGGGAAGGGGACAACTAGGGAAAGGAAGGGGAAGGGGCGGGAAGGGGACCGAGTGAGGAAGGGGGAAAGAAAGAGGGGGGGCGAAAAGGGGAGGGGAAAAGAAAAGGAGGGAGAGGGAAAGAAGAACCAGGGGGGGAGGGAAAGGGGAGGAGGAAGGGGGGGGAGAAAAGGGGGGGAAAAAATAGAACAAGATCTCATAAGAAGGCCCTATAGGACACCGACTCGTTTAGGCCAGGCGGGGTGGTGGCGTTGAGTCGCTCGATCCAGAGGGACTCCCTCTGCAATATCGAGCAATCCCAATCGCCACCTTTAGGACTGGGTTTCACCACCTCTAGTACCAGAAATTTGGCCACGGAATTGTCGAATCTATGATAAAGTCCGATGTGTCGGCCGATCGTAGTCAATTTACCGTTTTCTGAGTCATAGAGGTGGTCACCGATTCTCTGCCTAAGTTCCCTAATAGTTTTGCCCACATAGAAAACTTTGCATACACATTTCATGAGATAGATGACCCCCTTTGTAGCACAGTTCGCAAAGGTCCGTGGAACCAGTATTTCCCCATTAGGTAGGGTCACAGTTCTGCTTTCGTGGACCCAAGGGCACCGGGGGCATTCCCCACATTGAAATGTGCCATTGGGGCCATTACGCACAGGTTTGATGGGATTATAGTGGCTGGCAGTTAGTTGATCATGTAGTGATCGAGCTCTGTGGAAGACCACTTCCGGTGTATCTCTGATGTATTTGGTCAAGGTATGGTGTTCAGCCAAGAGGTGCCAATGTTTGGCCAGAATATTGCGCAGTACGTGGTGGTGTGCAGAATAGGTGGTAATAAATCTTACAGTTTCTGTGGGGGGAGGCGGTTTCCTATCTTTAAAGAGGAGAGAAGTCCGTGAACGTGCCAAAGACTTGTTATAAGCTTTGCGCAAGGTGGTAGAGGGATAGCCTCGTCGTAGAAGGCGATCGTGCAGTGCTTTGGCCTGGCGTTTAAAGTCACTGTCGTGTGTGCAGTTCCTGCGTAGTCGTAGGTATTGGGCATAAGGTATGCTCCGTATCAGGGAATTGGGGTGGGCACTCGTGGCAAACAATAGGGTGTTCCCCGCCGTGGGTTTTCTATAGAGATCCGTTCCTAGGGTGCCATCAGGTTGTTTGATGATTAGTAGATCTAAGAAGGGGATTTGTTCCGTCTCAATTTTGAAGGTAAATTTAAGATTTAGATCGTTGTTATCGAGTTGACGTAGAAATTGTAAAAGTTTTTCCCTAGGGCCCGACCAGACCATAAACAGGTCATCAATAAAACAATACCATACCAAGATATCGTTTAGGAACTCCATGTATTGGTCATGAGCATGAATCTGTCGCTCCCAGCCGCCTAGATATAAGTTGGCATAGGCTGGGGCGCAGGACGTCCCCATTGCAACGCCCTGTATTTGTAAAAATAATTGATCATTGAAAATAAAGTAATTCTTGGTTAGAATAAAGTACAGTAGTGTCAATATAAACTGATTCAGGGGCCAGGTCGTTGTATCTTGTTCAGCTAAGAAGGATCCAGCCGTCCGTACGCCCTGCTCGTGGGGGATACTGGAGTAAAGAGCCTTAATATCAACAGCCATGAGCAGGGCGTCCGGAGGGATCTGGATACCCTCAAGATGTTGTAGCAGGTCGGTAGTATCCCTGATGTAAGACGGGAGGCTACGGACATGGGGCATTAGGAAAGCGTCAACAAATTTACTTGCGTTGTCTGTTAGAGAGCCTATCCCCGACACTATAGGTCTTCCGGGAGGGCGATGCAAATCTTTATGAGTCTTGGGTAGGGAATAGAAGGTGGGAGTGCGGGGAAACTTGGGGACCAGGAACTCCAAGGTATCTTTGTCAATGAGGCCTGAGAAGTAGGCCTCAGTGCAAAGAGCCCGGAGTTCCTGTGCAAAGGACTGAACGTGAGTAGGGGAGATGGGTCTATACCAATGTTTATTGTTCAAAATGGCAAGGCACATAGATTGATATTGATGGTTGGTCATAAAGACAATATTCCCACCCTTGTCTGATTGTTTGATCACAATATCAGAACGTTGCTGTAGGGACCGAAGGGCTCGAGTTTGACTGGAATCGAGATTTGAGGAGAAATCAGGCCATTTTTGTTTCTTAAGGTCACTGATTGTGGCTCGCAAAAAGGCCCATATCTCGGGGCAAGTATTAAGGTTGGGGAACCTGTGAGATCGCAGACGAAAGGATTTCGGCAAGGGAGTGTATCTGTGGTCGACCGGAGGGTCACACCTATTAGGTGCAGGGAGAGCAGGTACAGCTGTCCCTGCTGCAGATACATTTGAGAAGATATTAATCTGGTCAACGCTATCCTGTGAGGCTGCGGGAACTCCCGTATCTCCCTAGTCGAAGAGGAGCATCAGATCACGGAGCGCCCTGAATTCCTCCATCGAGAAAGCCTTGGTGCGCTCCGTGAGCTCACGCTCCAATCCCTGGTTGATGCGATCTTTATCATACATGAATCTAAAGGTTAAATTACGTGCAAATAGATAAAGATCCTTAATTGTTTCAGTGACCTTAAGCGCATCAAGGGGACAGAAACCCAGCCCTAATTGAAGTATCGAGATTTCCTCATTATTAGGTGTGTAGGGGGTAAGGTTGATGACATTGCGATCAGTGTGGGGTGGGGAGAGAGGTGCTACTGAGACGGTGGAGGTTTTAGAACGTACGCATCTAGATTGCTCTGTTGTTTTTTTAGATCTAAAAAAATAGCATCCTCATTAACTTTAGTGTATTTGTTGGTCATTAAACCCAAATTCAAAATTTTAGGAATAGTACTGTGCAGTGTGGAGTAACCAGTTGCCCCTTCCACGGGGGTATTGGAATCCTGTGAAGTTTGTGTGGGGGGTGCCTGGGTAGGTTTGGGGCCTCTAGGGCCTTTCTTATCTTTTTTAGGGTTTGTGGGTGGGGTGTTGCCTCCAAAGCGAAGTCTCTTACGTGAAGCATTAAGTGCAGATGAAGTAGTGGATTGAGTGGTATTTAAAGAGGATACCGTAGAGGACAGTGATGAGTCTGATTCGATGTCGGTGGTAAAGTTTCTATTATTGGTGCGGGGGGGGCCTAGTCTACCTCGGCCTCTCCCAGGCCAACGATAGGCCAAGCCCTCGGTAAAAGCTGCTTTGTCCTTTCCAAATTTAATCTGTTTCTTGACAATAATATCCTTATTCATAATTTCCAAGCGTTCTCTAAGGTCTTTCCACTTGGTTTTAAAAGCCGTATTGTCGATCAAGTGAGAGTATTCAGAATTGAGTCGCTCGATATCATTGTCAAGAAGGGTCATATCAAGGGTATATTGGGTAATGAGTAGTCCGATTAATTCCAGACTATTTTTGGTTAGAATATCTTCCCAGGTTTTCTTAAAGTCCACTGAAGGGTCCTTAAGGGTAGGGAAGATCTGTCCTCTCAGACCCAAAGGGCAAACTTTTTCACTAACATAGAGTTTAAAGTATTCAATGTGCCAATGTAGATGGGACTTACGTTTAAGGAGTTTGAACATTCGTGCAAAGAACGTTGAAATGTCATCATCAGTTTTGTGTTCATTCAGACAGGTGGTTTTCAGGTTGGACATAAAGCCCGTCCAGTCTGTGCCTAGAACATCCATATTGTATCAGGCTGCCGGCGGCAATCCCTAAAGTATGTTATGCTGACACAATAACAAAAAACTATAAAGTATGATTAAACACAAAATCAAGAGAGTATATATATACAGGCGCTATTACTAGGGACGTGTCAGTGGGTGTTGCTGTTCACCCAGAGGTCCGGAAAGGTTATGGGTGTGTTATCCACCCTGTGTATACAATTAGGAGAGAGCGCCTACGATCAAACAGTTAGGTTACCGAATATAGAGTACCATCATCCCAATTTTCTTCTCTACCCTTCTTGTACTAATACCCAACTACCTTCAGTACCGTAATAGTCCCCTGTGCTTTTTCCTGTGTGTGGGGGGTTGGGACATCTGCCGACAGAAGCAGCTAGCTGCGGTTTTCCCTACTCCCTGCCTCTCTTTACATTAAAAAATTACATTATAAAAGCAGGGATACAAATCAAGCTAATAACCATGACAAACTTTCACTATCAGAACTGCTCTCCCCAAACCCCTAAAAAAAATTAAATTGTAGGATTATAAGCAAAAACAGATACAATTATTGCAAACAAATCAAGATACAAAAAAACAGATACAATTATTACAAACAAAATCAACACACACTTATGTTTGGAATTAGCATGAAGCTTCATTTTCATCTAAGCCATTACATAAACTAGAACAACATTAACAGTTGTAAATCTAACATGTGAGAATTAGAAGTAACTAGAACAAGATAAAAGTCTGCTCAGGCACACAAACACATGGTCAGAGTGGACAAAGACACAATTTGGAAACCATGCCCACAAAAACACACTTTTGAGGGCCTTAATGCAAAACTATACCAGCAAACACATAAAGCAATCACAAAAGCATAGCCCTATGCCCCGTACACACAGTCGGATTTTCCAACGGAAAATGTGTGATAGGACCTTGTTGTCGGAAATTCCGACCGTGTGTATGCTCCATCACACATTTTCCATCGGATTTTCCGACACACAAAGTTTGAGAGCAGGCTATAAAATTTTCCGACAACAAAATCCGCTGTCAGAAATTTCGATCGTGTGTACACATATCCAACGGACAAAGTGCCACGCATGCTCAGAATAAATAAAGAGATGAAAGCTATTGGCCACTGCCCCATTTATAGTCCCGACGTACGTGTTTTACGTCACAGCGTTCAGAATGATCGGATTTTCTGACAACTTTGTGTGACCGTGTGTATGCAAGACAAGTTTGAGCCAACATCCGTCGGAAAAAATCCTAGGATTTTGTTGTCGGAATGTCCGAACAAAGGCCGACCATGTGTACGGGGCATTAGTGGCGTGTGGGTCCGGCCTTATGCATGATGCGATGCACTCACACCCCCCAAAGAAGAAGAAAAAAAAAGATCTATTTGTAAACCAATATAAGCACTGCAAACACAGATTCAGACCAAACAACCTCCACAACTACAGGCCTTTATATAACCTAGATAGAATTGCTAGCGAACCCACCCAGTAAAGAACACACCCACCACTGTAATTGTTTCTGTCACTTGATGTATGCCTCAAGCTGTCACACCTGTTCATCAGGAACACACACTCTTTACAAATGAAATAATGCATCAGCATAGATATCTGTGCAAGCTAAACCTAAAAAAAATAAAATAGAGACCACAGAAAATTTGAATTTTTAGGCACCACATCGAACACACAAAATCAAATACACACACACATATATATATATATATATATGTAGGAAGGCCAGTATGGTGGCCTGAATTTATGGGAGGAGCCCGGGGGGTATTTAAGCAGCCCACTCACCTGTGGTGCTTGTCGGTTTCCTGTGCGCGATATACGTCACTAGGCCGACTATTCGATTACCAGCGTCCGCAAGTTCTTGCCTCGCAAGTTCTCGTATTCGTTATTTCCGTGCTCAAAACTTTCGAAGTCCGTGTTTACCGTTCGTAGTTCGTACCACGCGTCTGGCTTGGCTGTCGCAGGTAGGGTCCCGTCGGACTTTGTTTTACGTTTTTCATATCGTGTCACTAAACCGTGATTTCAAATTTACGTATCACTCGCATTTTTTACAAACGTAACCACAATGTATATCACTCGTACTATCATTAGGTTACCATTTCGCCTTACTCGAGAAAACCACCGCGACGCAGACGTCGCTTCATTTCTAGCATGACGGTAATTTAATATACGTCTGTAGACAGCCACAGCGAGTCGCAATTTTCAAATCTATCGGATCAAGTCAGTTCGATGCCAATCATGTCTCATTTCTGAAACATTTCTAAACGCATTTCTAACATTTCAAATCATTTCAATCATTTCTCATTTCAGTCACCTACCGCGCTCCGGTTCGAATCCAGTCGCACCTAAAAGATGCACCGATTCGCTCCGGTGTGCCCCAGTAGTTACGCCCTCATTTCAGTACATGCTCCAGAGTTACGTTATTTTCAGTCATTCATACCTCTGTCATGGTTATCATTTCATTACCACGTATCACGTTCCGACATGAATTCAGTCGCATGGAAATGCACCGATTCGTCTCGGCGTGCCCCAGGATTGGCCACATTTCAGTACATGCTCCGGAGTCCGATTCGTAGTCAGTCGCTACAACAGCACGACCGATTCGCGCCTCCGTCATGGCAAACGATATGTTACACCTGCACTTACCGCGCTCCGCTTCGAATCCAGTCGCATCTTCCATGCACCGATTTGTTACGGCGTGCCCCAGGGCTCGGCCTCATTTCTCAAACATGCTCCAGAGTCCGGATCATAGCTAGTCGCAGATATCGGGCGACTGATCCGTGTCTCTGTCATGCAATTACTACCATTTCACTCCCACAGCGCATCACCGTTTCGAAACCAGTCGCATCTGAGATGCACCGATTCGTCACGGAATGCCTCACTTGTTTCGGCCGTATCCATACCTATACCAGAGCTCGGTTCGTTGCCAGTCGCAAAATACGGCACAACCAATTCGAGCCTCGGTCAAGGTAAACATTTCTCTCATTCATTTCATACTGCGCTCCGATTCGAATCCAGATGCATCAAACAAGCACCGATTCGTCCCGGTGTGCACCAATGTTTTCCAGTTGCCTCATTTCAGTACATGCTCCAGAGCCCGGTTCACGGTCGGATCAGTCACGACACGACCAGGCCGGACCTCTGTCATGGAGTTCATTAATTTCATAATCAAGGCAAACGTTTCGAATCATTTCATTGTCACAAGATTGCAAGCACCATACAAATCATTGCTACAAGTTAATTAGCAATCCCTTCACGAATTATTACCTTTCATTTTCTCTAGGTCAGTCAAAGTTCAGTAGGTCCACCCTGCACCAGGTTGGACGATATTCCCCCAGGTAAAAAAAAAAAAAGAAGAATGGGAGGATAAGTCGGGTAAGTATGACTCAGGGGATCAAAGAAAAAAAAACTTGAAATTCATGTCACCCCCAATAGGTTACAGTCAACCGGAAAATAAGAGCTCAAGACAGGAGATTCTCACCAGATCAACTATGTCTCAGGCCGGCAGCGAAGACTTCGCGGCCCCTCTGTCACCTTCCCCGGTCTCAGAGAGCGGCAGCGTGCAGTCCCTCAGGGGATGGACTATCCCCAAACTGACGGCAGAGCTCAGACGCAGAGGTGTCCCCTTCCCCGCCACAGCGAGGAAAGGCGAGCTCTTCAAACTCCTCTTTCCCCCACCAGCAGCAGGACCCAGTACCCAACAGGCATCCCTTCAGTCAATATCATCAGCTATCTCACAATTACACACGATGGTGTCATCCTTGTCTACCTCAGTTACAGACGTCCAAACCAGGGTGGCACTCCTGGAGGCTCGACCGGCCACGGCTGTCCCCGACCCAGCCGCAACTCAAACCTTGACACCCCTTCCTGCAGGTACCTCAGGCTGGAGCCCCATTGTCTACCCCTCCCATCTGGTCCCAACCAGTATCAGGAAGGACATTTTGGACGGCAGGGACATCAACCTGGCCTCTCTCCTTATTTCCGTACACGATCTGGCACGATCAAACAACACAAGAGGGCATGACTAAGCCGGATCAACCTCTTATGGTTAGGACTGTACCTCACCTCACATCCCACCCCTTCCCTGGCCACCTACCTTATCCAAGGCTTCACAGCAGGCTTTCACACCGGCCTCATTTCACTACCCCACAGTACTCACGAATGTGCCAATCTTCGTTCAGCAGCCATTGACGAACAAGCCATAGATCAGCTCTTACAAGCAGAGGTAGATTGAGAGTACGTTATAGGCCCTTTCACTTGCCCCCCTTTCAGCACATGGAGAGTCAGCCCTATTGGGCTTGTCAAGGGCAAGTTCACGAATAAATTGCGTTTGGTGTACGACCTGTCTGCGCCTCATTCTTTCCACATCCCCAGTCTCAATTCCCTGATCCCCTCCGAAGAGTTTTCCCTAAAATATTCCTCCGTCGACATGGCAATACAAGCAATCATCAAAGCAGGTACAGGTGCCTGGCTCTCCAAAGCCGACATCTCGGATGCCTTCAAGCTCCTGCCCATCCACCCATCCCTTTGGTGCTGGCATGGCATCAAGTGGAAGGAGGCATATTATTTTGCCACAAAACTGACCTTCGGTTCGAAGAGTAGTCCGTGGCTCTTCGACACGTTCGCTCAGTCCCTTGTTTGGATACTGTTACACAAGGGTCAATGCCAAGAAGTCATCCATTACCTGGATGACTTCCTACTAATAGAACCTCCCAGCAAGCCCCCAGGAGACCTCGACAAACTCAGAGTGATATTTGGAAACCTCAATGTTCCCATCGCCGAGCACAAAGTCGACGGCCCAACACACATCATCACCTTTCTCGGGGTCAGCTTGGATACCTGCGCTATGCAAGCCAGTCTCCCCCTCGACAAACTAACACGCATTAGAGCGGTCCTTCACGAATTCACACACACCAAGCTCTGTACCAAAAAGCAGTTGCAATCTCTCCTGGGAATGCTTAATTTCGCCATGCAAATTATTCCACAAGGCCGCACCTTTGTATCACGCCTGCTTAGATTCCTGTCAGAAACTCAAGACCCCGATCAGATCTTAAATCTAGACTCCGCAGCTATAGCGGACCTATCTATGTGGGAGGAATTCTTGTCCGCCTGGAATGGCATATCCCTATTTATACCCATGGTTTCGCCCCTGTCACCCCAGGTAGTGACAGACGCTGCAGCCTCCACAGGTTTCGCGGCAATTTTTGGCCACCATTGGTTTTCAGGACCCTGGCCTCAACAGATACTGTTGATACCCAGCTTTACTCAAACATCTGCCCTCTTTGAACTTTATCCCATAGTGGCAGCTGCACAGCTCTGGGGCCACCACTGGACAGGACAAACTGTAGTCTTCACCACCGACAACTAGGCCACAGCAGACATCATCAACAGAGGCAGGTCCAAGCCCCTAGCAGTCATGTCCTTCCTGCGCAGATTGGTACAACTGTCTTTACAGCGTCAGTTTAATATACACTGTGCATTTATTCCCGGCAGATACAACTTAGCTGCTGACGCACTGTCACGTTTTAATTACACCTCCTTTTTTGAACAGGTTCCCGATGCCGAACCAATGTCGGCCCCTATCCCTGTCTGGTCACAACTGACCCTGGACTAGTTCAACATTTACACAGAGCAACGCAACTCATCAATCATTCACTCTCTCACAACACACTCAAAGCCTACCAGACAGCTTGGAAGGCGTTCAATAAATTCCTCACATCCTGCCGTAAAGGACTAACAGATGTCAAACAGGTACTGGCCTTCACTGCACACTGTCACTCGCAGCTGGCCTTATCCTACAATACCATTCGGCTATACCTAGCCGGCATTCAACATTTCTTGACGCTTGAAGACCCCACGAAATCTTCACTGTTCTCATCACACGCTATACGAGCCATCCTAAGGGGCATTCAGAAACAACAACCAGTCATCAGCACCAAGCGCTTACCCATTACGGGGCCCATCTTTAGGGACATGTCAACTATTCTTGCTACTTCACCATTCGGTCTGCTCCCCAGCACGGTCTTACAAGCAGCCGTATATTTAGCTTACTATGGGTTCTTGCGACCTGGCGAATCCACCTCTAACAAACCCACAGACCAAGTACTATGCAGACGGCACTTGCTTCGATACCAAGACCATTTCATCCTGCACCTCGAGGTCTCTAAAACCCAGCAAACGGGCTCAGGAGTAAACATTCACCTCTACAAAACCAACAACAGCTGGTGTCCAGTCGCTGTACTCAACCGACTCCTGTCACTCCTGTCACTCCTGCCTGAGCAACCAGACAGCAGTCCCCTTCTACCATTCCCAGTTAAACCCTTAAGCGCCTCTCAGTTTGTGAAATACATAAGGATACTTCTCCGCAATCTTCACCTTAACCCTAGTCAGTATTCCGGACACTCCTTTTGCATCGGAGCAGCCTCCGCAGCGTCCCGCCACGGGGTTCCAGACCACATCATCAGAAGACTAGGCAGGTGGAAATCAGCCTGCTTCGCCCGGTATATCCCCAATCCGCAAACAGAGATGGCACAGGCATTTTCCAAATTGGCTCAATAAATAACTGAAAACCAATAAAAATTATAACCCTACCTGAATGTTTTTGCCCCCTTATTTTGGCATACCGGCCATTAGACCAAGGCACACTTTCAGGTCCATTTCATATGGTAAGTCCACACTTTCAGGTCTATTTCCGATGGTAAGTCTTATCTTTACTATAAGTTTTATCTATGTCCATCGGACATAGGGCTCCGACCATAAGTAGGAAGGCCAGTATGGTGGCCTGAATTTATGGGAGGAGCCCGGGGGGTATTTAAGCAGCCCGCTCACCTGTGGTGCTTGTCGGTTTCCTGTGCGCGATACCCACACTCCCATCCCCATTTCACAGCATTTCTCAACTATTCATTTCATTCATTTCTCTTACAGAATAATCATTTCTTAAACCAGGGTATGCCCCCTTATTTTGGCATACCGGCCATTAGACCAAGGCACACTTTCAGGTCCATTTCATATGGTAAGTCCACACTTTCAGGTCTATTTCCGATGGTAAGTCTTATCTTTACTATAAGTGTTATCTATGTCCATATTGGACATAGGGCTCCGACCATAAATATATATATATATATATATATATATATAATATATATATATATATATATATATATATATATATATATATATATATATATATATATATATATATATATATATATATATATATATATATATATATATATATATATATATAAACCATTATTAGATAATATTAACCCAAACTAGTGTGTGAGCATACACACCCCCTGTATACAGGTAGGGAGCCTCCAAAGTATTAACATTGGCATATACATAATGAAACAAATACAATCACCAAGGACAAATATATTGCGGGGGGGCTATCTCTGTGGAGGGGTGCGTTGCCTCACACTAGACAAACAGTGCTGTGCTCAACATGTTTGGCGTTGACAAATAACGTTTCTTCTGGAGCGTAAAGGGTTGATTACAGTGTTAAACCCTGTTCAAGAGAAAACATAAACAGAGTTCAAAACATAAAATTTTCAACACATATACTATATACTCAAAAAATAAACCCAAAGTACTTACAAGCAAAATGCCTGGACCACAAAAGAGCAAGGAACAGAGCCAGTGGCAGGCATGACCCCCTATATGATTACAAGTAGAAATGGGAATACACCTATGTAAGTAGCATATAAGGTATAGTGTTAATACACAAACAACCCTGTCTCTCAGAGTATATGCATAGAAATTAGAACTGCATAGTAGAATCAATGGTTATGTGTAACACTTACAACAAAGGGTTATTATATGTGGATAAAAGGGGAAAAAACACGCTTATGTAACAGTGATGAAATATGTTAATCAAAAAATTATGATTACATGTAAAGTCCAATGAGTAGCAGCTTAAAGTGAGATATACACAAGATAAGACATAGATGAGAGAAGCTGCGCTAATTTAAAGTTTAGATTATTGTCATTAGCTTGTTAGTAAAAACAGTCTCAGATTATGACGAGATATCAGTCCATTTCTAAATCCAAAACAGACACCAAAGTAGAAATGATCAACAAAATGTGCCACCACCTTAAGAAAAACTTGCTTACCAGATGGCAAGCAAAACCGAGCAGATAGCTATAGCCCAGCCAAGGTCTTTGCTTGTATAGGAGCTCATAGGTAAGCTTTAAATGGATGGCTGCATAGGTTCTCCAAACAATACTGGCGCCGTACAATTCAGGACCATAAGTTCAGCAGTAAACGTCATGTGCGTGCTTATTGTCAGCCTTCCAGAGCGCTCTGTGAATGGCACACCCCTCCCTGCTCATAGCCGATTTCCACTTTGGTGTCTATTTTGAACTAGAACTGGATTGATATCTCGTCATAACCTGAGACTTTGTTTTTACTAACAAGCAATTGACAGTATTATATATGGATATCCGGGTTTTTTTTGGGGGTAGCAACTTCATCTCTCTATAGTATAAAGTGTAACAATGAAATTGTCCAAGGAAAAAGCATCAGCTCTATATATCCCTGATCATGTGCAGCCTCAATCTCCCCCATGCAGTATCCCGGCTTCTTCCTAATATAATTAGGGCAGATCCACCAAGGTAGCCTTGCCCTAGGGCCTCCTAGAGTGCATAGACAAAAGATATGCAAACATGTATTATGGATTATAAGGGGAACCCCCCCCGGGGGGAAAGGCTGCTAGACCTCCACTGGAGATGACCAGTGGAACGGCCCTGCCGGGAATGCACGTCCAGTTTCCAGAGCCAAGGGGAAAACTCCCCCTAGTGGCATCCGGGAGCGCCGCACCCACATCTCATAAAGGGATGTGGATGAATACCCCCCCTGTGACAAACAGGGACAGCATCCTTGGCCGCATATCTACCACCCCCCAAAACCACAAGGGTGGGGGAACCCAGCCAGCCACTGAATATGCCCAAATCTCCTCCGCGGTCCACACATGATGCCTGAAAACAAAAAACAAAAAAAATATCAAAAACAATTAAAATATTTTTCATTTATATAAGAGTTGAATACATTGAAACTAAGGAATAAAAAGCATAAATAGCTAGCATATGAAAAAAGCTCCGGATAATTAGAGATAGGGTTTATAGGAACAGATTTAAATCAACCCGGGGGGTTGGGTAGCGTTGAGTCTCTCTATCCAGAGTGTTTCCCTCTGGAGGATCTTTTTATCCCAATATCCCCCTCTTGGGTCTTTAGGGACCTTTTCAAGAGCTATAAATGTCACAAGCCATGTGTCAAAGCCGTGGTACAAGTCAAGATGTCTACTGACAGGAGTAATCATTTTACCACTCAAATAATATATGTGGTCATTGATTCATTTTCTGAAAGGCCTAACGGTCTTTCTCACGAAGAAAGCTCCACACGCACAGGTCATCAAATAGACAACAGCGGTTGTGTCACAATCCATGTGGAAACAAAGTTTAACGACCTGACCATTGGGAAGTACGAAATCTGTACCTTGTTGTATCCACGGACACATATCACATCTGCTGCATGTGGTAATGCCCATAGATTTACATGATTGGTCATTATTAGATATATAGTGACTGTATGTCAAGCGGTCTCGAATAGAAGATGCTCTACGAAAGACCATCTCAGGATAGTTTTTAATGTATTTAGTAATATAGGGGTCATTTAGAAGTATACAGTATACCAATGTCTACCAAGGATCTTACGTAGTTCTTCTTGTTGCGTTGAAAACCGAGTAATGAACCTTACTGGGGGAGGGCCTTTATTATCGTTTCTGGGTTTATACAGCAAGACATTTCCTGTTCTAAAGCAAAGCTCTATTGTAGGCCTTACGGAACAATGACTCAATGTATCCCCTAAGAAGCAGACAGGATCAAAGTTGGGACCTTGCTTTTTAACCACTTCCCACCCGGTCTAAAGCAGATTGACGTCTGGGCGGTGGTTCAGTTATCCTGACTGAGCGTCATATGACGTCCAGCAGGATAACATGCCGCCACGCACCCGTGGGGGCGCACATCACGGCGATCGGTGGAGGGGTGTGTCAGTCTGACACACCCCTCCACCGATCTTGGTAAAGAGCCTCTGGCGAAGGCTCTTTACCACGTGATCAGCCGTGTCCAATCACGTTGTGTTGAAAACCGTGATCAGCCGTGTCCAATCACGGCTGATCACGATGTCAATAGGAAAAGCCTTTGATCGGCTTTTCCTCACTCGCGTCTCACAGACGCGAGTAGAGGAGAGACGATCTGCGGCTCTCCTGACAGGGGGGTTCTGTGCTGATTGTTTATCAGTGCAGCCCCCACTCGGTTTCCCACACTAGACCACCAGGGAAGCCGCCAGGACCACCAGGGAAGGGGGCAACGTGGATGGCCAGGTATGTACCCTATGGCCATCCACATGTGCAAATTATGTCAGATCTGTGCCAATCAGTGCCCACAAATGGGCACTGACTGGCACCATTATATATCAGTGATGCCCAGCAATGCCACCCATTAGTGTCATCAGTGCCACCAATCAGTGTCATCAGTGCCACCCATCAGTGTCACATAGTTACATAGTAGGTGAGGTTGAAAAAAGACACAAGTCCATCAAGTCCAACCTATGTGTGTGATTATGTGTCAGTATTACATTGTATATCCCTGTATGTTGCGGTCATTCAGGTGATTATCTAATAGTTTCTTGAAGCTATCAATGCTCCCCGCTGAGACCACCGCCTGTGGAAGGGAATTCCACATCCTTGCTGCTCTTACAGTAAAGAACCCTCTACGTAGTTTAAGGTTAAACCTCTTTTCTTCTTATTGTAATGAGTGGCCACGAGTCTTATTAAACTCTCTTCTGCAAAAAAGTTTTATTCCTATTGTGGGTCACCAGTACAGTATTTGTAAATTGAAATCATATCCCCTCTCAAGCGTCTCTTCTCCAGAGAGAATAAGTTCAGTGCTCGCAACCTTTTCTCATAACTAGGGATGAGCCGAACACCCCCCGGTTCGGTTCGCACCAGAACCTGCGAACGGACCCAAAATTTGCACGAACGTTAGAACCCCATTGACGTCTATGGGACTCGAACGTTCAAAATCAAAAGTGCTCATTTTAAAGGCTAATTTGCATGGTATTGTCCTAAAAATGGTTTGGGGACCCGGGTCCTGCCCCAGGACACATGTATCAATGCAAAAAAAAACTTTTAAAAACGGCCGTTTTTTCGGGAGCAGTGATTTTAGTGATGCTTAAAGTAAAAAAAAAGTGGGGCGTGGCCAAGATGGCAACTTAGGAGGACGTGTTTCGTGGAGCTCTGCTGAAGGACTTCCTAATATCCTGACCCCTGGCTATTATACCTTGAGGGAAACTACCCATAATAGCCTGAATGCCATACCGAACACGTCGGCGGGCCAAAAAGTTACGTTTCCCGCAAAACCTGGATGATACAGCCGCGATTGTGGACTCACACGTGGCGGAATCTCCCCGGCGGTTCTCCAATATGGCGTCACAGACGGAGGCCGCAGACCCGGCTGAGACGACACAGCTCGGATTTCCGGAGGTCATGGCTGCGATCGCCTCCTGCCAGGCTGCCTTGACGAGCAAGATTGAATCTGTGCAGCTAGATGTGAGTTTGATCCGACAGGACCAAGACAAGCTTCGATCGAGGGTGTCTGAGGTGGAGGAGCTGGTGGGTCTGGCAGAGGATGCGGTCGCGGATCATGCTGCATCCATCAGCACGCTGCAGACTAAAGTCCGGGCTCTAGAAAACTAGGTGGATGATTCCGAGAACCGGAACCGAAGAAACAATCTTCGGATAGTCGGCATGCCAGAAGGAGCTGAGGGGAAAAATCTTTGTGGAGGAACTACTGAAAACCCTGCTCCCAGCGGCGCAGTTTTCGCCCTTTTACACTGTGGAACGAGCGCATCGGATCCCTCCTGTTCCCGGACCGCCTGGTTCCAATCCCCGCACCCTGATTTTCCGTATGCTTAATTTCAGAGACCGGGATGCAGTGCTGAGAGAGGTGCGCAGGGTAGGTGAAGTAAAGTTCCAAAATGCAAACCTGCTCTTTTTTCCAGACTATTCTGTAGAAACACAGAAACTGCGTAGGTCATTTGACCAAGTTAAAGCATCGCTCAGGGCACGGAACATTAAGTATAGCATACTCTTTCCGGCCAGATTGAGGGTACAGGATGGTGAGACGGTAAAATTCTTTACATCTCCCCGAGAGGCTGCCACCTGGCTCGAGGCCCTGCCACAACTCCGTTAAATGAGTGATTACTTTCGTTTTTCTTTAGTCTGTCCTGGAAACTACACTATTGTTTATAAGCCCTCATTTATTAAGCTGCTACCTACTACTTTCAGTCAGCGATGGCGACTCTGGTGCAAGCATCTGATGCTGTGCTACTTCACTGCACTGGATGCCCTGGCTGACAAAACTTTTACTGCGCACCTGGAATAGAGGAAGATCAACCTATCGAAGACCCTCTAGGATCTATAAAATTGCACCAGACGCTGTTCTGATAGCTATGTAAGATAAGGATGCCTTTGGAACGTGTATCCAGTGCTTCGCCACAAGGGATTTGCATGCAGTGAACTATTGAACTATCAATCCTGATGCCTGCTAATATCTTACAAATGCTGAGGGCAGGTGCAGGGAAATAACTAACCTGCAGGTGGTTTCCGGGGGGGAGGGGGTCCTATCTTATATTTTTTGGTTTTAGTTCTATATTTTATTTTGAATAGGCCTTTTATGCTAGGCTCTGAGCTAAGATGTATAGAGCCGAGATCTTTGGTCTAGCAACTAAGATAAGTGCCCCTGCGATAATCCAGGAGAAAGGTTTACTGTAACTTATGTTTTCTATGTCGGCCTTGCAGTTATAATTGAATGCACCTAGTGCGGTAGTACTGTAACTAAGATATGTGCCCCTGCAATCAATCCAGGAGAAATGATATTCGTAACGTACGCTGTTTTTGTTAGTAACTGAGTTAAGAGAGAGTGTGCCTAGTGCCTATGTACTGTAACTAAGATATATACCCCTGCAACAGCCCAGGATACATGATTATTTACATCACATGATATCTTTGCTAATGGCTGAGTTAAGTGAGAGTGAGCCCAGTGCCTCCACACTGTAACTAAGATATGTGCCCCTGCATTAGTCCAGGAGAAATATATGTTTTTATATTTTATGTCTTGTCAGCATCTCTGTTGTCTGGCTAGACAACCTCATCGTATTTAAGTCCACGCCCCTACTACGGTTGTAATAGTTGGGATTTATGGGTATTGACACATCACCAGTTTCAAGGGGGTGTGGGGGAGGGGGGGAAGTTTTCTGCCGTTGCAGACACAAGGGAATTAGATGTGTTTGTAGTTTTTCTACAAAAGGAGTTGCTCATAACACAAGAGGGATATTACGCCCTTCATTACAGTACAACTTAATTGCAGATATGTGGTTAACTTTATTTCTGTATAGAGTATATGATACCGGGACATGCTGTCCCTTCGGTGGGCTGGGGGATGGGTGGGGATTGCGGATCCGACTAACTGTACTTTTTGGCGATCTGATAGATGGCTGACATCTCCATTATTTCGTGGAATGTCAGGTGATTAAATTCAGCCGTTAAGAGGTCTCTTGTTTTTAAATATATACAAAAATACTTACCTCACATATGCATTTTACAAGAGACGCATCTGATTGGCTCTAAAATTCTTGGGTTAAAAAAGGCCTGGGTGGGAGCACATTACTACTCTACCTACTCCGGCTATGCTAGGGGGGTGAGCGTTCTGATCCGCAGGTCCCTCCGAATTTCAGATTCTTGATGTCAAGACGGACGTTGAGGGACGATATATGATTATCCATATGACTGTACACTCTAGACGAGTGGTATTGGTGGGTCTGTACCTTCCCCCTCCTGCGAGGGCTCAACTTCTCTATGACATTATGCAAAATGTCATGGGGTACCATACTCAAGAAGTCTTTATTTTCGGAGACTTTAATTTGGTGCCCTCCCAGGATGCGGATAGACTCAACCCCGGGGCCCGCATTTCGTCAGAGCTGCAGAACTGGGCGAGTACTTTTGCGCTGACGGATGGTCTAAATCAGTCCTTTTCCCCATGGATAGTGGGATCCCTGATGCGACGGGTGGCACACCTCTCCAGTGGGTCTCAGAGTTCAAGTACCTCGGGGTTCGAGTATCCAGGGATGCTGCCCAATACTATAATCTAAATATACTTCCTTTGCTCCACCTCCTTCAAGAAAGGTGCCGTGCATGGTCTGGACTACCTCTGAATCTGCTGGGGCGTATAAACATCTTAAAAATGATGCTCCTACCCAAGTTCACTTACCTTTTTAGAAATAGCCCGATCTGGCTCCCGGCGTCCTTTTTTCGGGAAATAGACAAACAAATTATCTCCTTCATCTGGAATGCAGCTGTTCCCCGTCTAGCCAAGTCCACATTACAACTTCCTACACAGCTGGGGGGGCTTGCTCTCCCCAATTTCAGACTCTATTATTGGGCGGCGATGCTGGTGAGGATGTACTGGTGGTTTAAGGGGAAACGTTCTAATGCGGCTGTATGTGTAGAGGCGGCGAAGCTAGGTTCTTTACAAGATCTGCAAAATTTGGTCTATACGGGGGTAAAAGTATATGCGGAGCTTCCTGCCCCGACTAGAGCAACACTACAGGTATGGAGGATGGCTAGAAGGAGCTTTTCCCTTGTAGGACAATGGGCGCCTGTCCAGCCTCTTTGGGGAAATCCTCAGTCGCCCCATTATCGAATTCCTGATCCCCAGTTGTGGGCAGGATTCAGAATCAAAACCCCAAGGGATATTATGCCCAATGGGGAATTGATGTCCTTTGCGCTTATGTCAAGGACGTATAGGCTTCCGGGATGGATGTTTTTCCGGTACGCTCAATTACGCCATGCGACTCGGGCACAATTCCCTGTCCCTCCTCTACTACAATTAGATCCGTTAGAAGACCTGTTGTCCAGTAATGATCTAGTGAAACCCCTATAAGCCATATATAACACGCTGCTGCCTAGGGAGATACCCAAGATGGACAGGTTGTGGAATACTTGGAAATCAGACATCCCCACTTTGGATAGAGAGGACTAGGAGACATGTCTGGAGCAAGGTCCCAAACTGGTAATATCGGCCGGAGATAAACTGACACAAACAAAATTCTTACATAGGGTCTATTTTACGCCGGCGAGATTATCCAAAATATACCCTGATAGGGATCCACATTGCCCTAGATGCCAAACCCAGATTGGTACGTATCTTCACATGTTCTGGGACTGTCCTGCTTTGACAAAGTTCTCGCTGGGAGTGTATGATCATTTAAATCTTAGAATGGACTTGTCTGTTCCTAAAACACCTGAGATAGCCCTAATGGGAATACATGAGGGTGAACACAGGTCGCATTATAGCAAAATTTTAATTTCGCTCCTTTTCTATTACGCCAAAAAAGAGATACTTGCTAGATGGACCTCTGCTGGCCCCCCGACCCTATCCTCCTGGGAAAAGAGAATTAACAACGCTTTTCCCCTCTATAGACTGACATATACTAGTCGGGGATGCCCATGGAAGTTCGATAAGGTTTGGTTACCATGGATTAGCTGACAATGTATTGATGTGCCTGATAGGATTATCTAGCATGGCTTATAAGTAAATACTAAGCGAATTGGTGTAGATGCTTTGAAAGTAGTATGATAACAAATATGTGAGCAAGAGTTTACCTCTAGTCAAATATATGATCCGTAAATGTATGTACTTCTATACACATGGTCTGTTTACTCCTTTTTTCTTTTGTACTGCATTTTATACTTTTCAATAAAGCACTCCTGATTGTTAAAAAAAAAAAAGTAAAAAAAAGTGAAATATTCCTTTAAATATCGTACTTGGTTTGTGTCTATAGTATGCCTGTAAAGTGGTGCGTGTTTCCCGTGTTTAGAACAGTCCCTGCACAAAATGTCATTTTTAAAGGAAAGAATCTCATTTAAAACTGCTTGCAGGTTTAATGTAATGTCGGGTCCTGGCAATATGGATGAAAATCAGTGAGACAAACCGCATGGGTACCCCCCAGTCCATTACCAGGCCCTTTGGGTCTTGTATGGATATTAAGGGGAACCCCGCACCCAAATTAAAATAAGGAAAGGTGTGGGGCCACCAGGCCCTATATACTCTGAACAGCAGTATACAGGCGGTGCAAACAAGATAGGGACTGTAGGTTTGTTGTTAAGTAGAATCTGTTTGTAATTTTGAACGGTACATTTTTAAACGTGTTTAGCTCCAGCCAAAAAATCTTTTTTAAGCTTTTTGGAAAACATAGGGAAGGGTTATTACCCCTGTGACATTTGTTTTGCTGTCTGTCCTCCTCTTCAGAAGATTTCACCTCACTTTTTGTCCCAATGACAAATGTTTTTTGAAAATTTGGGGTTTTTTGTGGAACAAGGATTGGAAAGCATCAGTGGAAAGGAGAAATGTTTTTCCCATATTAACTCTTACAGGAGAGAATTTCCCTTCCTAGGGGTAGATTTCATCTCACTTCCTGTTATCTCCTTCCGTTTGCAAGTAGGAGTCGTTTGTAAGTTAGATGTTTGAAAGTAGGGGCCTGCCCTATATACTCAGCAGAAATTTGGGCCTTAGGTGTTGTTGTGGCCACAACACTGTAAGCCCTCACAGGGCCCTGCTGTGAAATATTAGATCAAGAATTGTAATTACATGCCCCTGTTGACCAGGGGCAGAAAAATTGGGCCTTTGGTGCTGGTGGTGGTGCTGGTGCCACAACACTGTAAGTCCTCACAGACACTCTAGTTGGAACGCAGGAACGAGCCCTGCTGCAAAGTATTGCATCAAAAATTGTAGCTACACGCCCCTGTTAAACAGGGGCTGAAAAATTGGGCCTTAGGCACTGGTGCTGGTGCCACAACACTGCAACCCCTCACAGATACTCTAGTTGGAACGCAGAAACGAGCCCTGCTGCAAAGTATTGCATCAAAAATTGTAATTACACGCCCCTGTTAAACAGGGGCTGAAAAATTGGGCCTTAGGCACTGGTGCCACAACACTGCAACCCCTCACAGATACTCTAGTTGGAACGCAGAAACAAGCCCTGCTGCCTTAGGCACTTGTGCTGGCGCCCAGAATCAAAAATGTTCTTACAAGCTATCAGCGTGATTATTGAGGAGGAAGAGGATAATTACTCAGGGATAGTCACTCAGCATCAGCATAGGCAGTCTTTGAAGGGATCTGAGATTTCCAAAAAAATTATTCGGTTACATCAGCATCAGGTGCTTGGTAGCTGGTGGTGATCCAAGACTAATTCATTTTTATGAAGGTCAGTCGATCAACCAAGTCGGTGGACAGACGCACCTTGTGATCAGTTACAAAGCCTCCAGCAGCACTGAATGTGCGTTCCGAAAGAACGCTGGATTCAGGACAGGCCAGTAGCTCAATTGCATACTGTGCAAGCTCTGGCCAGTGATCCATCCTCAAGACCCAGTAACCCAGAGGATTTTCGGTGGGAAAGGTGTCCAAGTCAGATCTTGCCCCTAGGTATTCCTGCATCATGTAAAACAGACACTGGCGATAGTTGCTGGAACTGATCATACCTTGGGGCTGTGGGCCAAAAAATTGTCTGAACGCATCGGTCAGACGGCCACCCTCTCCACCGCTCCTTCTTTGACTGACCGAAGCCTCAGCAACACGTTGTCCAGAAATAGGAGTTTGTAACCTCCCAGTCTCTGGGAACGCGTTGCACAGACCTTTCTGCAAGACCTCCCAAAGATGTTACATCCTCTGCTCCCTCTGCGATGGCAAGATAAGGTCCGCAACCTTACCCTTGTAATGTGGATCAAGGAGGGTTGCCAGCCAGTATTGGTCCTTCCCCTTGATACCACGAATACGAGGATCCTTACGCAGGCTTTGCAGGATCAGGGAGGCCATGCAGCGTAGGTTTGCTGAGGCATTCGGTCCGGAGTCCTCTGGGTCACTAAGGACGACATGGTCCGCAGCCACCTCCTCCCAGCCACGTACAAGTCCATGTGTTTCTTGGGATTGATCCCTTAAAGACTGCTGCTGATGCTGAGTGCCAGGCTCCACCTCCATACTGACACAATCTTCTTCCTCCTCCTCCTCGTTCTCTTCCTGTGTGATCGGCGGGCACGCAGGAACACTGTCTGGATAAAGGGGGCCTTGAGAGATAAGGAAGTCCTCCTCTTCCTGCCTCTGTTCTGCCCCAAGTGCCCTGTCCATTATTCCACGCAGCGTGTGCTCCAACAGGTGGACAAGGGGGACAGTGTCACTGATGCATGCACTGTCACTGCTCACCATCCTCGTGGCCTCCTCAAATGGTGACAGGACAGTGCATGCATCCCTGATCATGGCCCACTGGCGTGGGGAAAAAAAAAAACAAGCTCCCCTGACCCTGTCCTGGTGACATAGTCGCATAGGTACTCATTGATGGCCCTCTGCTGCGTGTGCAGCCGCTGCAGCATGTCCAACGTTGAGTTCCACCTGGTGGGCATGTCACAGATTAGGCGATTCTTGGGCAGGTTAAATTCCTTTTGGAGGTCCGCCAGCCGAGCACTGGCATTATATGACCGGCGGAAATGCACACAGACTTTCCTGGCCTGCCTCAGGACATCCTGTAAGCCCAGGTACCTGCCCAAGAACTGCTGCACCACCAAGTTAAGGACATGAGCCAAACAGGGCACATGGGTCATTTGTCCCTGTCGGAGGGCAGAGAGGAGGTTGGTGCCATTGTCGCAAACCACCATTCCTGCCTTATGTTGGCATGGCGTCAACCACCTCTGAACCTGCCCCTGCAGAGCTGACAGAACCTCTGCCCCTGTTTGGCTCCTGTCCCCCAAGCACACCAGCTGAAGCACTGCATGGCATCTTTTGGCCTGCGTACTTGCGTAGCCCCTTGAATGGCTACAGAGCACCGCTGGTTCCGAGGAAAAAGCACAGGAAGAGGCCATGGAGGAAGAAGAAGAGGAGGGGGTGGAGGAGAGAGGTGTGTCACAATCATTAGTAGTGACATTTTGGAGGCGTGGTGGCAGAACAACCTCCAACACTACTGCACCTTGTCCTGCATCCTTCCCAGCTGCCAGCAGAGTCACCCAATGTGCCGTGAAACTTAGGTAACGTCCCTGTCCATGCCTGCTGGACCATGAGTCAGCGGTAATATGCACCTTACCGCTGACCGCCCTGTCCAGCGAGGCATGGACATTGCCTTCCACATGCTGGTAGAGAGCCGGAATCGCCTTCCGTGAGAAAAAGTGGCGTTTGGGTACCTGCCACTGAGGAACCGCACATTCCACAAACTCACGGAAGGGGGCAGAGTCTACCAACTGAAAAGGCAGCAGTTCAAGTGCTAGAAATTTTGCCAAGCTAGCATTCAACCACTGGGCATGTGGATGGCTGGGAGCAAACTTCTTTCAGCGGTGCAACAGCTGGGGCAGGGAAATTTGCCTGGTACAATCTGACATCGGTGTACCAAAAGCAGATTGCCCACAAGTACTTGGCTGTGACACACCTAATTCTACACCTTCATTCCTCTCAGTGCAGGTCTCAGAGAAGACTGAAGGTATAGTGGGGTTGGAGATCTCAGCTGATGAGGAGCAAGGAGAGGTCCTCTTTGTTCTTTGATGTGGGTCTTTTAGATACGCTTGCCAACGAACTGCATGGCAGGTCAACATATGTCTGGTCAAGCATGTGGTACCCAAGCGGGAGATGTTTTGGCCACGCGAGATACGCATGAGACATATGTTGCAAATAGCAGCGGTGCGATCTGATGCACTCGTCTCAAAAAAGGCCCACACCAAAGAACTTTTTGAATAACGTGCAGAGACTGCAGCGCCCTGCACATGTGGAGCTTTGGGGTGTGATGCAGTCAATGTGCTGCCCTTAGGCTGGCCCCTGGAGGGCATCCTACCTTGTTGGTGATGTGCTGCCTCCTCCTCCTCTCTCCTATCAGGCACCCACGTTGAGTCAGTGACCTCATCATCCCCTCCCTCCTCATCACTGGCAGTATGCTGCAGCAGGTGGAGCATGACTGCCAGATTGCTGTCCTTCTTGGGCACCCCCTCTGTCCGTGCTCATGTTACTGCCTTCATCGAGCTCAGTATCATCATCAGAGCCTTCCAAACGCTGGGCATCCTCCTGGAGCATGTACCCAACACTGTGGTCAAACAGTTCGAGGGACTCCTCAGGAGGACATGGTGGGGCTAGGGAAGGAGTCACTGATGACATTGAGCCGAGGGAAGAGGCCGCTGCTTTGCCAGACAAAGTACCCTGAGCATGGGTGAGAGAGGATGAGGAGGATGAGGACGGCTTGGTCATCCACTCGACCAAGTCTTCCGCATGTTGCGGCTCAACGCGGCCAGCTGCCGAAAAAAAAGGCCAAGCGTGTCCCACGGCCACGTGCTGATGAGGATGCACCGTCTCCACGACCAGCACTAGACACAGAGCCTGCTTGCCCTCTCTTATTGGCTTGTGACTGTCTGCCTCTCCTTCTTGGCCTTCCAGACATACTAATGGCCTGTAGCTACACTAAGCTGGGATATATATATATATATATATATATATATATATATATATATATATATATATATATACTGATACTGCAGCTAGCAAAATCAACTGCTTGCCTGTAGTATGAGAACACCGCCAACCTTCTAACTAACTTGTAGGAAAACACCACCAACCTTCTACAGGTAGCTTAAGCTGAACATTGTGCAGAGCTCGCAAAAAAGTAACTTGTAGGTTTAGCTGAACACTCTGAGAAGGACGCACCACACTAACTTGTAGTTTTAGCTGAACACTGTGAGCAGGATGCACTACACTAACTTGTAGTTTTAGCTGAACACTGTGCAGAGGTCTCACTACACTAACTTGTAGTTTTAGCTGAACACTGTGAGCAGGACGCACTGCACTAACTTGTAGCTTTAGATGAACACTGTGCAGAGGTCTCACTACACTAACTTGTAGTTTTAGCTGAACACTGTGAGCAGGACGCACTACACTAACTTGTAGTTTTAGCTGAACACTGTGAAGAGGACGCACCACACTAACTTGTAGTTTTAGCTGAACACTGTGAGCAGGATGCACTACACTAACTTGTAGTTTTAGCTGAACACTGTGCAGAGGTCTCACTACACTAACTTGTAGTTTTAGCTGGACACTGTGAGCAGGACGCACTGCACTAACTTGTAGCTTTAGATGAACACTGTGCAGAGGTCTCACTACACTAACTTGTAGTTTTAGCTGAACACTGTGAGCAGGACGCACTGCACTAACTTGTAGCTTTAGATGAACACTGTGCAGAGGTCTCACTACACTAACTTGTAGTTTTAGCTGAACACTGTGAGCAGGACGCACTACACTAACTTGTAGCTTTAGATGAACACTGTGCAGAGCTCGCAAAAAAATAACTTGTAGGTTTAGCTGAACACTGTGAGGAGGACGCACTACACTAACTTGTAGGTTTAGCTGAACACTGTGAGGAGGATGCACCACACTAACTTGTAGTTTTAGCTGAACACTGTGAGCAGGATGCACTGCACTAACTTGTAGCTTTAGATGAACACTGTGTAGAGGTCTTACTACACTAACTTGTAGTTTTAGCTGAACACTGTGAGCAGGACGCACTGCACTAACTTGTAGCTTTAGATGAACACTGTGCAGAGGTCTCACTACACTAACTTGTAGGTTTAGCTGAACACTGTGAGGAGGACGCACCACACTAACTTGTAGTTTTAGCTGAACACTGTGTGCAGGATGCACTGCACTAACTTGTAGCTTTAGATGAACACTGTGCAGAGCTCGCAAAAAATAACTTGTAGGTTTAGCTGAACACTGTGAGGAGGACGCACCACACTAACTTGTAGTTTTAGCTGAACACTGTGAGCAGGACGCACTGCACTAACTTGTAGCTTTAGATGAACACTGTGCAGAGGTCTCACTACACTAACTTGTAGTTTTAGCTGAACACTGTGAGCAGGACGCACTACACTATCTTGTAGCTTTAGATGAACACTGTGCAGAGCTCGCAAAAAAATAACTTGTAGGTTTAGCTGAACACTGTGAGGAGGACACACTACACTAACTTGTAGGTTTAGCTGAACACTGTGAGGAGGACGCACCACACTAACTTGTAGTTTTAGCTGAACACTGTGAGCAGGATGCACTGCACTAACTTGTAGCTTTAGATGAACACTGTGCAGAGGTCTTACTACACTAACTTGTAGTTTTAGCTGAACACTGGGAGCAGAACGCACTGCACTAACTTGTAGCTTTAGATGAACACTGTGCAGAGGTCTCACTACACTAACTTGTAGGTTTAGCTGAACACTGTGAGGAGGACGCACCACACTAACTTGTAGTTTTAGCTGAACACTGTGTGCAGGATGCACTGCACTAACTTGTAGCTTTAGATGAACACTGTGCAGAGGTCTCACTACACTAACTTGTAGTTTTAGCTGAACACTGCGAGCAGGACGCACTGCACTAACTTGTAGCTTTAGATGAACACTGTGCAGAGGTCTTACTACACTAACTTGTAGTTTTAGCTGAACACTGTGAGCAGGACGCACTACACTAACTTGTACCTTTAGATGAACACTGTGCAGAGCTCGCAAAAAAATAACTTGTAGGTTTAGCTGAACACTGTGAGGAGGACGCACCACACTAAGATGTAGTTTTAGCTGAACACTGTGAGCAGGACACACTGCACTAACTTGTAGCTTTAGATGAACACTGTGCAGAGGTCTCACTACACTCACTTGTAGTTTTAGCTGAACACTGTGAGCAGGATGCACTGCACTAACTTGTAGCTTTAGATGAACACTGTGCAGAGGTCTCACTACACTAACTTGTAGGTTTAGCTGAACACTGTGAGGAGGACGCACCACACTAACTTGTAGTTTTAGCTGAACACTGTGAGCAGGACGCACTGCACTAACTTGTAGCTTTAGATGAACACTGTGCAGAGGTCTCACTACACTAACTTGTAGTTTTAGCTTAACACTGTGAGCAGGACGCACTACACTAACTTGTAGCTTTAGGTGAACACTGTGCAGAGCTCGCAAAAAAATAACTTGTAGGTTTAGCTGAACATTGTGAGGAGGACGCACCACACTAATGCCCCATACACACAGTCGGATTTTCCGATGGAAAATGTCCGAACGGTGCGTGTTGTCGGAAATTCCGACCGTGTGTGGGCTCCATCGGACATTTTCCATCGGATTTTCTGACACACAAAGTTTGAGAGCAGGATATAAAATTTTCCGATAACAAAATCCGTTGTCGGAAATTCCGATCGTGTGTACACAAATCCGACGGACAAAGTGCCACGCATGCTCAGAATAAATAAAGAAATGAAAGCTATTGGCCACTGCCCCGTTTATAGTCCCGACGTACGTGTTTTACGTCACTGTGTTCAGAATGATCGGATTTTCCGACAACTTTGTGTGACCGTGTGTATGCAAGACAAGTTTGAGCCAACATCCGTCGGAAAAAATCCTAGGATTTTGTTGTCGGAATGTTCGAACAAAGTCCGACCGTGTGTACGGGGCATTACATGTAGTTTTAGCTGAACACTGTGAGCAGGACGCACTGCACTAACTTGTAGCTTTAGATGAACACTGTGCAGAGGTCTCACTACACTAACTTGTAGTTTTAGCTGAACACTGTGAGCAGGACGCACTGCACTAACTTGTAGCTTTAGATGAACACTGTGCAGAGGTCTCACTACACTAACTTGTAGTTTTAGCTGAACACTGTGAGCAGGACGCACTGCACTAACTTGTAGCTTTAGATGAACACTGTGCAGAGGTCTCACTACACTAACTTGTAGTTTTAACTGAACACTGTGAGCAGGATACACTACACTAACTTGTAGCTTTAGATGAACACTGTGCAGAGCTCGCAAAAAATAACTTGTAGTTTTAGCTGAACACTGTGAGGAGGACGCACCACACTAACATGTAGTTTTAGCTGAACACTGTGAGCAGGACGCACTGCACTAACTTGTAGCTTTAGATGAACACTGTGCAGCGGTCTCACTACACTAACTTGTAGGTTTAGCTGAACACTGTGAGGAGGACGCACCACACTAACTTGTAGTTTTAGCTGAACACTGTGAGCAGGACGCACTGCACTAACTTGTAGCTTTAGATGAACACTGTGCAGAGGTCTCACTACACTAACTTGTAGTTTTAGCTGAACACTGTGAGCAGGACACACTGCACTAACTTGTAGCTTTAGATGAACACTGTGCAGAGCTCGCAAAAAAATAACTTGTAGGTTTAGCTGAACACTGTGAGGAGGACGCACCACATTAACTTGTAGTTTTAGCTGAACACTGTGAGCAGGACGCACTGCACTAACTGTAAATAGTCTAGTTGCCTGACTGTGGTACTAATAGGATCAAAAGAACACCAGCAATTTTTCTTCAGGTAGCTGTAAATACTGTAACAAGACAAGCCTGCCTGTCAGTAAGAAGATAACAGGAACGGATCTAGCTAAACTGAATACAGTGTATATACATATATGCAACACCTAGAATGCATATATATACACAATACACTGTAAGTGCAGCTAACTCACTGATTGTCCTGCCTAATCTATCTAACTCAAATGAAATGACACTGTCTCTCTGTCTATCTATCTCTCTTTCAACGCCGGAACACACACTACACAGGGCCGCCGTGCAGGTGGCCTTATATAGTGTGGGGCGTGTTCTAAACCCCCTGAGCCATAATTGGCCAAAGCCACCCTGGCTTTGGCCAATTACAACTCTCGCTACTGATGGCGCTGTGATTGACCAAGCATGCGGGTCATAGTGCATGCTTGGCCAATCATCAGCCAGCAATGCACTGCGATGCCGCAGTGAATTATCGGCCATGACGCGCCACACGAATTTGGCGCGAACGACCGAACAGCCGATGTTCGAGTCGAACATGGGTTTGACTCGAACACGAAGCTCATCCCTACTCATAACCAAGATCCTCCAGACCCTTTATTAGCTTTGTTGCCCTTCTTTGTACTCGCTCCATTTCCAGTACATCGTTCCTGAGGACTGGTGCCCAGAACTGGACAGCATACTCCAGGTGCGGCTGGACCAGAGCCTTGTAGAGTGGGAGAATTATCGTTTTATCTCTGGAGTCGATCCCCCTTTAAATGCATGCCAATATTCTGTTTGCTTTGTTAGCAGCAGCTTGGCATTGCATGCCATTGCTGAGCCTATCATCTACTAGGACCCCCAGGTCCTTTTCCATCCTAGATTCCCCCAGAGGTTCTCCCCCCAGTGTATAGATTGCATTCATATTTTTGCCACCCAAATGCATTATTTTACATTTTTCTACATTGAACCTCATTTGCCATGTAGTCGCCCACCCCATTAATTTGTTCAGGTCTTTTTGCAAGGTTTCCACATCCTGCGGAGAAGTTATTGCCCTGCTTAGCTTAGTATCGTCTGCAAATACAGAGATTGAACTGTTTATCCCATCCTCCAGGTCGTTTATGAACAAATTAAATAGGATCGGTCCCAGCACAGAACCCTGGGGAACCCCACTACCCACCCCTGACCATTCTGAGTACTCCCCATTTATCACCACCCTCTGAACTCGCCCTTGTAGCCAGTTTTCAATCCATGTACTCACCCTATGGTCCATGCCAACGGACCTTATTTTGTACAGTAAACGTTTATGGGGAACTGTGTCAAATGCTTTTGCAAAATCCAGATACACCACGTCTACGGGCCTTCCTTTATCTAGATGGCAACTCACCTCCTCATAGAAGGTTAATAGATTGGTTTGGCAAGAACGATTCTTTATGAATCCATGCAGATTACTGCTAATGATACAGTTCATGTCCATGTCCACCTATTCAGTGCCCATCAGTTCCCACCTATCAGTGCCCATCCTTGCCACCTATCAGTGCCACCCATAAGTACCCATCAGTGCCACCCATAAGTACCCATCAGTGCCACCCAAAGAAAAACTTTTGTTTTTTTTCAAAATTTTCGGTCTTTTTTTATTTGTTGCGCAAAAAATAAAAACCACAGAGGTGATCAATCAAATACGACCAAAAGAAAGCTCTATTTGTGAGAACAAAATGATTAAAAAAATGTGTTTGGGTACAGTGTTGCATGACCGCACAATTGTCATTCAAATTGCGACAGCGCTGAAAGCTGAAAATTGACCTGGGCAGGAAGGTGTCTAAGTGCCTGGTATTGGAGTGGTTAAAGTCTTCCAATAATGTGCAGTTACGTTTTAAACACAAATATTGCACATATGGTATGCTACATATTAGGATGGGCAGACTGTTGGCATGAAGCGGGGTATTACCTGCTGACTTTTTTTGGTGGAGGTCAGTGTCCAAACACTGATCATGGTCCACAATCTCAAGGTGATCTTGTGTCGGTCAAAGGATAAAGTCAATTTCAGATTGAAGTTGGACTATATAGCGCAAATTTTCACTCTCAAAAACGCATTTTAGCCCAGTGCTAATTTTGGTATTTACTATAGTGCCCTGTAAAAAAGGCATGAGAGTTTAAATGAGAGTTGTTTGCATGTCTGAGCATGTTCAATTGTGTTGGCATCTAGTTGTACAGAGACAGGGAATTTATCTCTTCTCAGACGTATGTAAACAGAGAAGTCGCCTACATGAACCAATATATACAATAAGACTGAAAGGTTGTATATGTTGTATATATTGTTTCATGTAGGTGACTTTTCTGTTTACATAGTCACATACAAACATATGATACCTCACTATATACATATACATGTATATATTTTTATCATAATACACTTGTATCCACGTATAGTTTATAGACTCGTCTTACATTCTATTCCATCTCATAAAACATTTTCTTTATTCATATTCACTCCATTTTAAATTTTATATTCATTTTTATCACTTTAGTCATGTTTATCTAGACAATGATCTTTTCTTATTTCACATCATTCTTTCACATTTTTTGACACACAAACTTATTTGTAATTATATTTTTACATATATATGTATTATATAACATCTTTTCTACACACACACACCTTCATATGTTTTTCCAATTCACCTATTCATTTACACACACTTCTTTCATTCATCATCTATTTTTCTTTTACTGCTGCTTATATATCACTAACATGGGAGTTTCCATTATAAAGCCTATTTGTCTAACAGCAGGTGCCGAGAATTGGTATGACCGGCTTCCAGCTGTCATTAATTACCCACACAATTACATGATCACATGGGTTTCCAACATAAGCTTTATATATGTTTTTCATTTCCATGTATGCCAGCTATGAGTAAGCACTCGTCATGAGTGCGAAACGCGTCAGCCGATCCCTGTACACTAATGCTATAGTGTTTTGTATACTTCTATGATCCAGCTTTTTATGAATAAAAGCACTTATCATCAGACCGGTGTGCGGCTTCCAGATTTCCTTGTTTTTCCTCGCTTCATCCTGCATCAGCCAGCACCTGGGAGTCTTTCCCTTGAAGGATTTACTCCTGTTTTCCTCTCCACTGATTTGAACCTACCTGAGCGGTGGAACCCTTTTCTGCTTGGTTTGCATCTCTGGATTTATGCTTTTTTTGTTTATATCGCAAAAATAAAAAATCCCAGAGGTGATCAAATACACCCAAAAGAAAGCTCTATTTGTGGTAAAAAAAGGATGCAAATTTTGTTTGTGTACAGTATTTTCAATAGGATATTGCCTCAATTGAAAGTTTTTACTGGTATAGGGGTGGGTACCGTCATCCATATATTATAGAAACAGGTGCCTGGGGTCACCTTAGAAGTGCCCCTGGCAAAAGGGAAAAAGGTTTGGACAATCTCGGTACCTTTAAACATTATAAGAGAGATGAAGATGACCCCCAGTATTCATGTGGGGTATCGAATATGATGCGTATTGCTGATTTTCCTTTACTAGTTTCGCAGCAATTGCTGCTTCTTCAGAAGAAGCCAGTCATAAGCATCTTTTGAGATAAATCATAATCATAATTTCATGTTTTAACTATTATTTATGATACTGATACATATTTCAAAACAGGAGAATTATTTTCTTTAATATCATACAGAATTGATATGAGTTCTGAGAAAGAAATACACAAGCACTGCTTACCTAGAAAAAAGGACTGCGGCAGTGTGGCAGCACTGACAGAGGCACCCGAAGGCAATTTTCCCCCCACGGCGGACACGGGAGGCACCTGGGACCGCTGGGTTTTAAATTTACAAAGTTTACAAATAGTATGGTATATCATCTAACAATTGTTTGTGAAATGTGTAGTGCAAAAAAATAAATAAATAAATGAGAGGAAAGAGAAGGGGTGGGTTAACCACTTGACCACTGGGCACTTAAACCCCCTTCCTAACCAGACCAGTTTTCAGCTTTTGGTGCTCTCACATTTTGAATGACAATTACTCAGTCATACAACACTGTACCCATATGGATTTTTTTTTCCTTTTTTTCACACAAATAGAGCTTCCTTTTGGTGGTATTTAATCACCGTTGGGTTTTTTATTTTTTGCGCTATAAAAGAAAAAAGACTGAAAATTTGGGGAAACAAATGAATTTTTCTTTGTTTCTGTTATAAAATTTAGCAAATTAGTAATTTTTTTTTGTAAATTTTGGCCAAAATTTATACTGCTACATATCTTTGGTAAAAATAAGTACAACTTGGTGTATATTATTTGGCCTTTGTGAATGTTAGAGAGTCCAAAAGCTATGGTTCCAATATCTGAAAATTGATCACACCTGAAGTACTGACGTCCTATCTAATTTCTTGAGACCCTAACATGCCAGAAAAGTACAAATACCCCCCAAATGACCCCTTTTTGGAAAGAAGACATTCCAAGGTATTTGAAAAGATGCATGGTGAGTTTTTTTGAAATTGTCATTTTTTCCCACAATTCTTTGCAAAATCAAGATTTTTTTTTCTTTTTTTTTCACAAAATTGTCATATTAGAAGGTTATTTCTCACAACAGCATATGCATACCACAAATTACACCCCAAAACACATTCTGCTATTACTCTTGAGTATGGCGATACCACATGTGTGAGACTTTTACACAGCGTGGTCACATACAGAGGCCCAACATGCAGGGAGCACCTCCAGGCGTTCTGGAGCACCCAGACCAATTCTTATATTTCTCTCCTACATGTAAAAATAATCCTTTATTTGCTAGAAAATTACATAGAACCCCAAAACATTATATATTTTTTTATCAAAGACCCTAGAGAACACAATGGCGGTTTAACATTTTATCTCGCACGGTATTTGCGCAGCAATTTTTCGAACGTGTTTTTGTGTGGAAAAAAACAGTTTTGTGCTTAAAAAAAAAAAAAAAACAGTAAAGTTAGCCCAATATTTTTGCACAATGTAAAAAGATGAAGTTACGCTGAGTAAGTAGATACCTAACATGTCACCCTTCAAAATTGCACACACTCGTAGAATGGTGCCAAACTTCGCTACTTAAAAGTCTCCATAGGTGACGCTTTAACAAATTTTTATTGGTTACATGTTTTGAGTTACAGAGGAGGTCTAGGGCCAAAATTGTGTGGTTTGAACACTGTTTTCATATGTGGGCGGGACTTATGTATGCGTTCGCTTCTGCATGCAAATACACGGACAGGGGCGCTTTAAATTTTTTTTTTTTTTATTGTTCATTTTACTTGTAAAATGTAAACATCCCTTGTAATAGGAATATGGCATGACAGGTCCTCTTTACAGTGAGATATGGGGTCAATAAGACCCCACATCTCACCTCTAGGCTGGGAAGCCTGAAATTAAAAAAAAAAAAATGATCCTGGCTTCGATCGTAGCGGTAAGTCGGTAGAAGCACTGGAGGGTGGCGGGAAGGGGGGGTCCCCTCTTGCCTCCCATAAGAACGATCAATCAGTGGAGCAGCCACTATGATCATTCTTATGGTGTAGGGAATTGCCGGCTGAAAAAGCTGATATCTGTATATATCGGTAGCTGCAGGCATCATTCAGATATCCCCGCACAAAATCAAGGACGTCATATGATGGTGGGCGGGAACTGGTTAAAAATTGCAGAGTCTTGTGGGGTATTGTGGAGTATTGCAGAATATTGTGGGGTATTGTGGAGTATTGCTGGGTATTGCGGAGTATGGCGGGGTATTGCAGAGTATTGTGGGGTATTGCAGGGTATTGCGGGGTATTGCGGGGTATTGCAAAGTAGTGCGGGGTATTGCTGGGTATATTGCAGGGTATATTGCAGAGTATATTGCAGAGTATATTGCAGAGTATTGCAGGGTATATTGCAGGGAATATTGCAGGGTATATTGCAGGGTATATTGCAGGGTATATTGCAGAGTATTGTAGGGTATATTGCAGAGTATTGCAGTTTATATTGCAGGGTATATTGCAGAGTATATTGCAGGGTATATTGCAGGGTATATTGCAGAGTATATTGCAGGGTATATTGCAGGGTATATTGCAGGGTATATTGCAGGGTATATTGCAGAGTATATTGCAGAGTATATTGCAGGGTATATTGCAGGGTATATTGCAGGGTATATTGCAGAGTATATTGCAGAGTATATTGCAGGGTATATTGCAGGGTATATTGCAGAGTATATTACAGGGTATATTGCAGGGTATATTGCAGAATATATTGCAGGGATGGCTGAGCATGGAGGGATGGATGGATGTGACTGCAATTGTCACTGAGCAGCGCTGTGGGCACTACTAGACATCCAGCCCACAGCGGTGCTGCCATCCGATCCCTCCCCCTCTCCCCTCGCACTGTAGCGGTACACAGAGGGGAGAGAGGAACTGGCGTCATGACATGACATGACATGGTTTGTTTACATGTGATCGCTCCGTCATTTGACGGAGCGATCACATGGTAAACGGGCGCGATCAGCGGCCGTTTACCGTGCTCCATGATGCGGCGGGTCCTCTGGGACGTCCACCCAGAACTAGCCGACCGCGCTGCAGCCTTCTTTCGGCTATGGCCCGGTCTGCAAGTGGTTAAGCGAGGTAGGGGAGGGAAGATTATAGGTAGGGGAGGGAAGATTATATATATAATGAAATGTTAATATATTAACTTCGCATTTAGATCAATATTGTAATATTTAATAGTTTCTATTCCGTATTGGAATCAAGAAAGAAGCATTGAATCAGTAAGTCTCACCAAAAAAAAAAAACATTATTAGTCCTAGGGATAGGGACAGGTCCAGCCTAATCAATATACATATTGTATATTGATTAGGCTGGACGTGTCTCTATTTCCCCCCAGGTATGACTGGCTCCTTCTGAAGAAGTAGTAATTTCTGCAAAACTAGTTAAGGACAATCGCCAAGATGCATCATATTCTAAACCGCACGTCAATACTAGTGTCATCTTCATCTCTCTTGTAATGTTTAAAGCAGCACACAAGACTGTAACTATTGATTGTATCAAACTATTTTGTCAATGTGGTTTTGTTCCACAATGCTTTTATATTCCATATATTATTAAATCTCTTTTATATAAAACTATACATATCCTTGTTTATGTCCTTGAGCTACAGAGATAGTCCAAACCTTTTTCCCTTTCGCCAGGGGTGGTTCTGAGGTGACCCCAGGCACCTGTTTCTGTGTACAGTACTACATGACCACGCAATTACCAGTTAAATCAGCGCAGTGCCAAATTGTAAAAAGTGCTCTGGTCATTAACCGCTAGCCGACCAGCCGCCGCAGTTATACTGTGACAGATTGGCATGGCTGCGCAAATCTCCGTAGCTATACGTCGCTTCTTTAAGACATCATAGTAGGCACGCATCCCCGGAGCCAATTCGCGTGCCCGGCGGGCGCGATGTCCGCCGGGCACCCACGATAGCTCGTGACAGAACGAGAACGGGGATGTGTGTAAATACACAAATCCTGGTTCTCCAGAGGAGACAGATTGTGTGTTCCTACTAAGTACTTAGTAGGAACACTGATCGGTCTCCTCCCCTAGTCAATCCCATCCCCCCTACAGTTAGAACACACCTAGGGAACACAGTTAACCCTTGATCGCCCCCTAGTGTTAACCCCTTCCCGGCCAGTGACATTTATACAGTAATCAGTGGCTATTTTTAGCTCTGATCGCTGTATAAATGTCAATGGTCCCAAAAGTGTCCGATCTGTCCGCTGCAATGTCGCAGTCCTGATAAAAATCTCAGATCATCGCCATTACCAGTAAAAAAATAATAATAAAAATGACATAAATCTATCCCCTATTTTGTAGACACTAAAACTTTTGCGCAAACCAATCAATATACGCTTAATGTGATTTTTTTACCAAAAATATGTAGAAGAATATATATTGGCCTAAACTGATGAAGAAACTTATTTTTTTGGGATATGTATTATAGCAAAAAGTAAAAAATATTGTGTTTTTTTCAAAATTGTTGCTCTTTTTTGTTTATAGTGCAGTACCGCAGAGGTGATCAAATACCACCAAAAGAAAGCTCTATTTGTGGGGGAAGAAAGACATAAATTTTGTTTGGTTACAGTGTCACACGACCACACACTTGTAAGTTAGAGCGATGTAGTGCCGTATCACAAAAATGGCCAGGAAGGGGCCAAATCTTTCCGGAGCTGAAGTGGTTAAGGGGGTAAAACCTTCCGAAGCTGAAGTGGTAATGATTGCAGGGGAGAATTTTAGTGTTCGGGTGGACTTCAACTTTAACCACTTAACCTCCGGAAGGTTTTACGCCCTTCCTGACCTGAGCATTTTTTGCAATTTGGCACTACGCTACTTTAACTGGTGATTGCGCGGTCATGCAGTACTGTACCCAAACAAAATGTATGTCCTTTTTTCCCACAAATCAAGCTATCTATTGTTTGTATTTGATCACCACTGGGATTTTTTTTTTTTGCGATATAAACAAAAAAGACTGAATACAATATTTTCTACTTTTTGTTATAAAAAACATCAAATAAACTCAAATTCTGTCATACCTTTGGGCCAAAATGTATTCAGCTAAATGTCTTTGGTAAAAAAATCCCAATAAGCATATATTGATTAGTTTGCGCAGTTATAGCGTCTACAAACTATATATTATATACTGAAATTTACACAGCTTTTACTTCCTGATTTACTTACCCCCCCCAATCACCCCAGTTTGTAAAGTAGACACCCCAAGGAATTTGCTGAGAGGCATGTTGAGCCCATGAAATATTTTATTTTTTGTCACAAGCGTTTAAAAAATGACAAAAAAAAATACACAAAGTTGTCAATTAAATGATATATGGCTCACACATGCCATGGGTCTATGTAGAATTACACCCTAAAATACATCCTGCTACTTCTCCTGAGTATGGGGATACCACATGTGAGACTTTTTGGGAGCCCAGCTGTGTACGGGTGACAAAAAACAATCACCGCCTTCAGGATTTCAAAGGACATGAATTGCGCATTTCACTTCCTCACTACCTATCACAGTTCTGGAGGCCCGGAAATGCCAAGATATCACCGCCCCCCCCCCCCCCCCCCAGATGACTCTTTTTGGAAAGTAGACACCCCAAGCTATTTGCTGAGAGGCATGTTGAGTCCATGGAATATCTTATCTTTTTTTCAAGTTCCTATAAAATTAAAAAAATAAATGAACAGTCACTGAGTTGTTGTGAAGTCACTCCTTCATTATTTTAGTTGTGTTCTTAGGGTCATTGTCCTGTTGGAAGGTAAACCTTCGGCCCAGTCTGAGATCCTGAGCACTCTGGAGAAGGTTTTCGTCCAGGATATCCCTGTACTTGGCCACATTCATCTTTCCCTCGATTGCAACAAGTCGTCCTGTCCCTGCAGCTGAAAGACACCTCCACAGCATGATGCTGCCACCACCATGCTTCACTGTTGGGACTGTATTGGACAGGTGATGAGCAGTGCCTGGTTTTCTCCACACATACTGCTTAGAATTAAGGCCAAAAAGTTCTATCTTGGTCTCATCAGACCAGAGAATCTTATTTCTCACCATCTTGGAGTCCTTCAGGTGTTTTTTTAGCAAACTCCATGCGGGCTTCCATGTGTCTTGCACTGAGGAGAGGCTTCCATCGGGCCACTCTGCCATAAAGCCCTGACTGGTGGAGGGCTGCAGTGATGGTTGACTTTCTACAACTTTCTATCATCTCCTGACTGCATCTCTGGAGCTCAGCCACAGTGATCTTTGGGTTCTTCTTTACCTCTCTCACCAAGGCTCTTCTCCCCCGATAGCTTAGTTTGGCCGGACAGCCAGCTCTAGGAAGGGTTCTGGTTGTCCCAAACGTCTTCCATTTAAGGATTATGGAGGCCTCTGTGCTCTTAGGAACCTTAGGTGCAGCAGAATTTTTTTTGTAACCTTGGCTAGATCTGTCTCTGAGCTCTTCAGGCAGTTCCTTTGACCTCATGATTCTCATTTGCTCTGTGAGCTGTAAAGTGAGCTGTAAAGTCTTATATAGACAGGTGTGTGGCTTTCCTAATCAAGTCCAGTCAGTATAATCAAACACAGCTGGACTCAAATGAAGGTGTAGAACCATCTCAAGGATGATCAGAAGAAATGGACAATGGAGTTAAATATATGAGTGTCACAGCAAAGGGTCTGAATACTTAGCACCATGTGATATTTCAGTTTTTCTTTTTTAATAAATCTGCAAAAATTTCAACAATTCTGTGTTTTTCTGTCAATATGGGGTGCTGTGTGTACATTAATGGGGAAAAAAATAACTTAAATGATTTTAGCAAATGGCTGCAATATAACAAAGAGTGAAAAATGTAAGGGGGTCTGAATACTTTCCGTCCCCACTGTGTGTGTACATATATATATATATATATATATATATATATATATATATATATATATAGATATATATATCTATATAGATATATATATCTATATAGATCTATCTATCTATCTATCTATCTATCTATCTATCTATCTATCTATCTATATATATATATATATATATATATATATATATATAGAGAGAGAGAGAGAGAGAGAGAGAGATAGATATATATATATATATATATATATATATATATATATATATATATATATATACATAGATAGATAGATATCTATATCTATATATATATATACCGTATATACTCGAGTATAAGTCAAATTTTTCAGCACATTTTTTTGTGCTGAAAGTGCCCCCCTCGACTTATACTCGAGTCAAGCACTTTTCTGCAGCAAAAAATTTCATTTTCCGAACCAACTTTGGGGCCCCATATCTCAGGGCCGCTTGGTGCTAGAAACCCCAAATTTGGTATGCAAACCCAGTGGACCTGGTACCACAACATATCCAAAGCCGAAGTTCCTAGCACTAAGTGGCCCCGAGATACAGGGCCCCAAAATCGGTTCGTAAAATGTCCTTCTCTGCTGCAGAAAAGTGCTTGACATTTTCTTAACCGAATTTGGGGCCCCATATCTCAGGGCCACTTAGTGCTAGGAACCCCATATTTGGTGTGCAAACCCAGTGGAACTGGTACCATAACATATCCAAAGCTGGGGTTCCTAGCACTAAGTGGCCTTGAGATACGGGGCCCCAAACCTGGTTCGGAAAATGTCATTCTCTGCTGCAGAAAAGTGCTTGACATTTTCTGAACTGATTTTTGGGGCCCTGTATCTCAAGGCCACTTGGTGCTAGAAACCCCAGCTTTGGATATTTTATGGTGTTAGTTCCACTGGGTTTGCACACCAAATTTGGGGTTCTTAGCACTAAGTGGCCCCGAGATACGGGGCCCCAAATTCGGTCAACTGTGTCTATCTGCAGCAATGTCATTTCAGGACCCTTTGGGTTCAGAGACCCCAAATTTTGGCTGCAGCTAGGGGGCATCTAGGAATCCTTAACTAACGAGTTTGAAGTTCAGGGGACCTATGGCTGCAAATGGGCACAGTGAGGCATGCAAATGGGCACAGTGATGCTGCAAATGGGCATTGTTGACTCTCTTTTCTACTTAAAGTAGCTGTGCATTTCTCACCCTCGTCTTATACTCGGGTCAATAAGTTTTTCCCATTTTTTTTTGTGGTAAATTAGGGCCTCGACTTATACTCGGAACGACTTATACTCGAGTATATACGGTAGATATAGATATATATCTATATCTATATCTATATATATATATATCTATATATTTTACACAAAGTTGTCATTTAACCACTTCAATACAGGACATTTTCACCCCCTTCCTGCCCAGGCCAAATTTCAGTTTTCAGCGCAGTAACATTTTGAATGACAATTGCGCGGTCATGCAACAATGTACCCAAATTAAATGTTTATCATTTTTTCCCCACAACTAGAGCTTTCTTTTGGTGGTATTTTAGTCACCTCTGCGCCTACAAAATAGGGGATAGATTTATGGCATATTTATTATTATTATTTTTTTTACTTGTGCGATTTTTATTGTGACTGTGACATTGCGGCGGACAGATCGGACACTTTTGATACTATTTTGGGACCACTGACAGTTATACAGCGATCAGTGCTAAAAATACGCACTGATTATTGTATAAATGTCACTGGCAGGGAAGGAGTTAACACTAGGGGCGATCAAGGGGTTAACTGTTACCAAGGGAGTGATTCTAACTTTAGGGGGAGGGGACTGACTAGGGGAGGAGACCGATCGGTGTTCATACTTAGTTTGAACACACAATCTGTCTCCTCTCCCCTGACAGGACATTGATCTGTGTTTAGACATGGGACTGTTGTGTGTAGTTCTCCTTCACACACATTCACTTCCTGGGCATGGACACACGTCACTGTCTCTTTCTCTGCACATTAGACTTTTTGCATTTGTACATGTTCTTGTAAATACACTATCTACTATGTATATATGATCTAAGCTCGTTTTGAAAGGAGCAGTCATTGTAAACAGTAGGCGCAGAGTGCATGCAAATATGCGTCCTTCCGGTAGCTGGGCCTTGGCCTTCCATATTTGCATATAGTAGTGCCAGCAGCCCCGCCCCACCTCTTAGAATGGCAAAGAATGAAGGATGTTTAAAGTGAAAACAGAAAAGTGAAAGTTTTTATTCAAAAGGGTGTCTGCCTGTAACGTGTTGCATTTTTCCCGAGACTCGAAGCTGCTGCAGCAATAATGACATATTTAAACACCAAAAAATTACATTTGAATAGCTTTCCCTGGCTGCAAGCCATTTCTGGCAATATAACCATAAAACAAGCAGCCCACATGGCTCTGTCTTCCCCCTCCCCCACCTCCTCAATGCATACCAGGCACTTTGGGGCATGCATGGGTTTTAAGGGGAATCCCAGCCACAAATGTAGCATAAAGAAACGGCATGGGGGCCCCATAAAAAAAACATCCCAGATCCTGCGCTCAGCCTAGCAGGCCATGGAAAGGAGGGGGCCAACTGAGTGCCCCCCGGTCCAGAGCCAGATCAGGCCACATGTCTTCAGCATGTGGGGGTGTTTTGTGGTGTGGGTGGGGCTCAGCACCCCCACCCCCAAGGCTCCTTGTCCACATGTTGATGGGGACAATGGCCACTTCCCCAGAACCATGAACGTGGTTGTGGAGTTTTACCGACAACTGGAGAACTCCTTTAAGAATGGGGCCCCCCAATTCCTTGAAGAATTGTGGGGCCAAAAATTGGCCACATTTAAAAAACACCAAACACACATGTAGAGGTAACCCCCTGTAGGGGCTGATGAATGTTGTGGCCCACCTGTCACCCTGCCCAGCCCGGCATTCACCTCTCAGACACTCTCGAGACAATGAACAGTCCATGTGATTGTTTTTATTGATTTATTGAGGAGATTTGAACTTGGATAGGTAAAGGGGGTATATGGGATACCCAGAGATAAATTGACAGATCAATCTGAACTGCTCTATACACTGTACAACTCCAGACTCCTCCAGTACAACTCTTGCTAGCAGAGTGTTTCTCTCTCTCTCTCTCTCTCTCTCTCTCTCTCTCTCTCTCTCTCTCTCTCTCTCTCTCTCTCTCTCTCTCTCCCTCTCCCTCTCCCCCCTCTCTCTCTCCCTCTCTCTCCCTCTTTCTCTCTCTCTCTCTCTCTCTCTCTCTCTCTTTCTCTCTCTCTCTCTTTCTCTCTCTCTCTCTCTCTCTCTCCCTCTCTCCAGAACAACACTTTACTCCAGGCACAGCTAGCACATGGTTAGGCCTGACTCTGGCTCAGCCAGGCCTCAGCAACCGCCCTTAGCAGGCAGGGACCATGGGCCCCCATAATGTAGCAGAAATAGAATGTCCCAGTTAGTCTTCTCCAGGCCCTGCCAGCCCTTCTGGCTGCAGCTGTCCGACTCCACTACCCATGACATCACAGTCCTTACTGCTGGCTCTACACCTGTCCCAGACTGCACACTCCCAGTCCTCTCAGGTGTGCCTCCCCAGTACTCCCAACTGTGTCTGTCACTCACCAGCCCTCCTGGCTGGGACAGGTGGTTTCCTCCTGAAGATTTCCCCGGCAGCGCTAGCTTCTGTTGTCCTTTCTGGTTCCTCTCTGTGCCTCCTGTCCAGATCCTTCTTGTCTTTTCAGAAGGGCTCCATCCTGCACCCGAACCCCAGGCCCAAAGTCACCCCCCCAGACTGGGGAGCTCCCGTAAAGGCCCTGACAACCTAGTGCTCCATCTCCAGTTCTTCAACCTGACAACTCCTCCCCAGCTGGGCTGACTCTGGGTATTTCAAGGAGGCCTGCCTTCTGCCAATCCTAGTTGGGGATAGAGACCCCAGACAGCTCCTCCTCTAGAAGAAAGAGGGAGGTGACAGTGAGGTGATGCTGTCAGTCACCAGCTGCTGCTCTGAGCCACTCCCAGCTCTCTCAATCCAAAACAAACAGGCCTAGCTTAAAGCTAGGCCTGTCTACATTTTACCTGCTCTTACAAAATCCTAACCTTTAGCACCTACCTAGGTATAGGGTGCAACACACAGTTTAAGTAGTTTACCTCAAACTTGCAAACATCTCTTTACCCCATTAGATCCATTGTCAATGTCAACGCCTGCAGACCTGGAAAGGCATGCACCGATTGGTGCTGTCACAAGGAGCAGGGCTCCTTGGTAACATAACCAGTTTGCCCCACCGCTTACCTATTTCACAAATGACAGATGGAGAAACAGACAGTTGGTGGGTAGCCTTTGCTGGGGGTGGAGCTTTTGTTTTGGAATCAAATTGTTGGTGTCCTGCAGCTGTTGGGATTGATGATGGATTCACATTGGTGGTGTTTTTGTTTGATTTGTGGAAATTAGTTACGAAAAGTGCATTTTGGGGAAAATGTGGGTTTTTTAATTTGTTTTGTTTTTTTCACTTTTTTTAAGCGGAGTGATTAGGGGTACAATATACCCCATACTCATTCACATGGGGGGACAGGATATAGGGACCCCCTTTTGAAGGGGGCTTCAATATGCTGAAAATCCCCCCGCCCGCAGACCCTGACAACCAATGGCCAGGGTTGTCGGGAAGAGGCCCTTGTCACAAGGGCACCCCAAAGCACCCTCCCCATTTTGAGGACATGTGACCTGGTATGGTTCTGGAGGGGGAGCTTGCTTGTCCCAACCCTATCATGACCTCCAGGCTGCATGCTCAGATAAGGGTCTGGTATGGATTTTGTGGTTCCCCTATGCCAAATTTTTTGTTAATTTTGGCGTAGGGTTCCCCTTAAAATCTATGCCAGACCCAAAGGGCCTGGTATGGATTGGGAGGACCCTACGCCAATGGTTTAAATACATTTGGGGTTGAGTTCCCCTTAAAATCCATACCAGACCCAAAGGGCCTGTTATGGATTGGGGTGGGGACTGCACGCCATTTTTTCCAATTTTTTTTCGGAATAGCCAATGCCACATCAGCATGAGCATGGTTATTTCCATTATATTAATGGCTCATTTGCTAAATATTATTGTATAGAATTAAAAACATCAATCACTAGCGTATTTTGTATGTATAATACTGCTCAGCCCAAGAGGCTAGTAGTCAGCGCTTCTACCTTGAAAGACTCATGGGTTCAAATCCCACAGAGCGATACTAAAAGATTACATTGCTGGAAAAAAAGGCGAATGCCTATTAGTCAATTAGCCAAAGCAGCATATGGTGAAACTAGGCAAATGCCAATTAGCCAATGCACTATAGTTTGGCTGATTCTATTATATTAACTCTTCAAATGCATTCAATGGTATGTAAGTATTTAATAATATCTTGGTGTGGAATTCCAAACACTAGTTAACGGGCAGTTTACATTTTTTTTTGTTTATTTTAATTTGCTTGTGCTCTGAAAAAATAAACATAGCTGGTAGTTGGTAGGTTGACTGGCATTTAAACCCATACCTTGAGTGCTTTGGAGACATCTGAGCAGACCACCAAGCCATTGTGCTAAGTACGCTGAGATCTGCATAATAGTGTAGTATGATTAAAGAATGAACATAAATAATTACAGGGGGGAGGTGTAGTGAAGAGGGGGGAGAGAATTCTTGTTCACAACGGAACGCATCTGCGAATCAGATGCGTTCCCATAGAAGATTATGTGCCTGCAATTCGCACCGCAATGCCCAGAAAGCGCACACATTTTTAGGGCAATGCGGAGTGCGAATGCAATGCACATATGTGAACCAGCCTAATTCAAATGAACAGATTTTAAAATGTCCTGCGAATTGGATGCGGTGTAAGCCGCATCCAATTCGCATAGGTGTGAACCCAACCTTAATGGAGCCCAGAGGAGACATACATGGTCTCTTAGACCATGTATGTCATATTAAAGAGAACCTGTCACCTAAAAAACATCACATAGGGCACTTTTTGTCCCCCAAAACCTCCACATATGCATGTACAAACACAACCGCATGCGTCGAGGGGAACCTGCACGTGAAAATGTCGATACACATGTTACATATCACTGAACACGCCAGAGTGAGATCAATGTGTTTGGCACAAGACCTCCTCCATAACACTAAACTGATACCAATAGGGGGCTTTTGAAGTGTTGCCTATAGAAAATCTAGGGTACTGAAGTTTGTCGCCATTTCACGGGCGCACACAAATGTAAGGTTTGGCATGTTGGGTATCTATTTACTCGGCACAGCCTTGTGGGTAATTTATTGTGTTTGTTTGCCCTAAAATGAACTTCAGTGTGTTTTATACTGAAAGTTTGCATTTCCTAGACCTTTACAGTCATATATTGTGACATAAAAAATTGGAACTATTTTATTCTCTAGGGTGTCTGCTTTCAGAAAATATATAATGTTTGGAGGTTTTACATCATTTTCAGAGCTAAAATTATTTTCATGGTGCCTCCATGGCAGCATACCTGTAATAGAGCTCTGCCTCTACTCCTCCTTCAGGACTAGTAAATAGCATAAATTAAACAGCATAGCCCCTCCCCCAACATTCTCCTTTTTTTCCTCATACCTCTGGAACTGGTGAAGAGTAGCAATATGTCCATACCTCTGCAGTCGGCAGAGTCCGCCGGGTTCAGCCTCTTCCGTGCGTAGTCCCTGTTCTTGGACCGCTATTAGCGCTAATAAGTCTGAGAACCCCTTCTGTGGATCTTCTGGGGTCTTGCAGAGTTTCCTCACAGGAACGCAGTCAGCTGGTGATTCAAAAAACAAACAAATGTTGGTGCATGCAGCAGGAGGATCAGCTCCTTTGGTTTCCTTGGTCATGTTAGATTTTTTATTTTTTTTCTCCCTTTTTTTTTGAAAGAAACATAAGTGATCTGATAAGAGGTGTTTTATATTAAAAGAGAAGAGTGAAGAGGATAATGAAGGGTGCACATATGTTCAACAGTAAAATTTGTCCCCGACCATTCTTTTATGTGAGTATAAATTTAAAAAAAAGAGTGCGCCACTTACAGACAACCTTGTTTGATGCAGCCCTGTTCCCACTAAGCGGTCCAGAAAGTCTTCAAGATGCTATGACAACGACAGCCCTGAGCGAGACTCACGTTCTTCATGTCATAAGTCGTCCAGGAGATCTGGGTCATCGCTCTCCTTCATCCCCATCTTGAGGGTTAAACAAGAAGTGCTGGGAATGTGGCGCTGTACCACTCCCTGATAGATTGGTCTGTAAGGACTGTCTCGGGGACTACGCAGCCAACCGAGAACTGGAGAGTCGCCAGGTGGTCGATCTGCTGGTCATCGCTCTCCTTCATCCCCATCTTGAGGGTTAAACAAGAAGTGCTGGGAATGTGGCGCTGTACCACTCCCTGATAGATTGGTCTGTAAGGACTGTCTCGGGGACTACGCAGCCAACCGAGAACTGGAGAGTCGCCAGGTGGTCGATCTGCTCAAACAGACCACGAAGGACTCTTTCTCAGAGCTGGCGGCCATAATTCCTGCGCATGCGACTTCTAGTGCTGTTCAGGCTCAAGGCCTAGACTCCGACACTCTGGGTCCTTCATCGGGCAGTAACCCGCTACCTACTTCAGGAAGCATAGCCAGACATTCTTCCCCTAAAGATCCTTCTGGAGAGTCGTCGGAGGAAACTGAACCATCAGCTTTCAGTTTTTCCTTGGTCCAACCATTTGTTGAGGCAGTGAAAAATGCTATTGGTTGGGAGGATCCGGAGAAGCCACCTCAAAAGTCAAAGACTTATTTCTTTATCGTACATCATAGGACACAGAGCCTCAAGTATTTACTTAGTGGGTTATGGGCCTACCTTCAGGTTTTGACACTGGTATAACCAATACAGGAAGTTGACTTCCCTATATAACCCCTCCTCCTTCCAGGAGTACCTCAATTTTTTTGCCAATGTCTAAAGGTGTTGGCCAGGAGTGAAGATGTGCTCTGAGGAGCTCCAGGGAGGGATCCATGCTGGATTTAAAAACCTCCACAGCCGGATCCATCCTCGCCACTGAGGTCATAGGATGGTACCTGGACCTCAATTCAAGAACAAGGTTTTGCCTGTAATGCTTCTCTTTGAGAGCTGGACCCTAAGAACCAGGACTCTTTTTGGTCCTGTTCCTGAGGGGTGCTATACAGGTCCAAAGGAGTGGAACCTCATTAAAAGGGACCCGATCTTTGAAGGTTTAACTACTCTGCCCGCCGTGATGGGTGAAGTTTGGATCTGTCTGTAAATCAGCAGTATCCTGTAGCGAGCAAAAGGTAAGGGAAGAGGCTAGGAACTGTAAGAGGTGCCTATGCGTTCCTTCCATACATTTAAAAACTGTATGCCTTTAAAATATCTCCTCTAGAAGGAGTAAGTTACACATACCTTAATGCGATGCTTCAGCAGCTCTGTGTCTGGCTATAAACAGCCCATGTGTGGTCCCAGCAGCCAGAGGGGGGTTCTCAGTGAACAAACGGCCTCTTCTAGAGGAGTCTAGGGGATACAGCAGTTACAGAAGCAGCATTGCACAGGTTAAAGTACTCTGGCAGCTATGCAGCCTTAGGAGACTTCCTGACAGGCATGCAATTTTTTTCCACATGCCACTAGTTCATCTATTCAGTTCTGCTTCATATAAAACATGTTATGTATAAATAGATAGCTACTATTATAAAGGCTATATATCTGCTGATAAAATTCCCCTCCCTCCACCGGGAGGCGCAGTGGCCACTTCCATTTTTTTTTGTTTTTTTTTATATATAAGACTTGTCCTCTTGTACTTAGCTTGCTTTTTTTTAAGATTCCCTAGCCTGTTGTTACAGACAGTACTTTCAGTGAGGAAATGCATGGGGGGGGGGCAAGAAAAGTTTTGCCCAGGGTCCCCCTCCTCCACCTTAAACTCTTTACAAACAGTGGAGGGTCCAAGAGAATTGTGGGAACAAGATGAGGTATTACCCTCAGACAATCTAGAGGAAAGACAAGCCGGTTATTCCTCTGCAGAGAAAACAATACTTGATGTTTCAGCTTCACAAACTGAAGTACAGAGCCTTACTGAAATGGTTCGCTCTGCTTTCATGCTACCCCTAACAGAGTTAGCTGAAGGTTCGGTCTCCTCCCTGGGTTCCCTGAAACCCTTACAGCCTTTGCATGCACTTCCCGTCCACGCATTACTAGAAAAGCTTATTTATACCGAATGGGATCATCCGGATAAGCATTTTTCCCCTCCGAAGAGATTCTCAATTCTCTATCCTATGGAGGAAAAATTCACAAAAAGATGGAAGGTTCCAGCAGTTGACGCTGTGATTTCCAATGTGAATAAAAGTTTAACTTGTCCAGTGGACAATGCGCATATGCTTAAAGATCCAACAGATAAGAAGTTGGAAGGTCTGTTAAAATCCTCTTTTTCCTTAGCAGGGACCGTGACTCAGCCTGCAATTGCAGCTATAGGCATCTGTCAGTCCTTAAAGGACCAGTTCACAGAGGCTCTTAACGAGCTCCCTGCACAACAGGCCCGGGAGTTGGCTGAGCTACCAAAAGCATTATACTTTGCCATAGATGTTATGAAGTATTATATTCATCAGGCTTCTCGCCTTGTGCTTGTACTAGTACACATGCAAAGGATAAGGGGTTAAGGGGTTGGTCAGCTGAAGCTCCTTGCAAGAACCTTTTAACTAGTTTTCCCTGTAATGGAGAACGACTATATATCCAAACAGTTTCTAGCGGAGAGTACTCTTTTGCCAGTCAAAAGAAAATATAAACGTCCTTCATTTAAACGCACTTTATTTCCTGCACCAGGTGTATCCACCTCTAGGCAGGGGTGACGGCCTCCACCGTCAGACTCTAGAGGAAGACCTCAGGGTCAAAACCAGGCACAAAGGAAGGCCGCAAGTCTGCAAAGCAGAATACCAAGGCCTCATCATGAAGAGGCATCTCCCCTCACCAAGGTGGGGGGAAGACTTCTCAGGTTTGGGGTTTTGGGGTTTTACTCAAACCTGTTTATGGTAACCAAGCTAAATGGGCATATCAGACCAATTTTAGATCTACGGAATCTAAATCAGTTCCTGAAGATCCGCTCCTTTCGCATGGAGTTAATCAAGTCAGTTGTTTCCATCCTATAAGGAGGAGAACTTCTGGCATCCATCGACATCAGAGATGCATATCTGCATGTCCCTATATTTCCTCCTCACCAGAGGTTAATGCGGTTTGAAGTAGAACAAAAGCACTTTCAGTTTGTAGCCTTACCATTTAGGCTTGCTACAGCACCCGGGTTCACAAAAGTACTAGCCCCACCTCTAGCCAGATTAAGGACACAGGGCATAACTGTCTTGGCTTACTTAGATGATCTATTGTTAATAGACCAGTCGGTGGCTCACTTAAGCAAGATGTAGCCATTACAAGCAGTTACCTGGAGAGTCTGGGTTGGATTCTCACCCTGAAGAAATCCTCCTTAAAGCCACTAAAAAGGCTAGAGTATCTGGGCCTGATCATAGACACAGCCCAGGAAAGGGTGCTCCTGCCTCCTGCAAGGATCAGCTCCATACAAGAGCTGGTGCGGATGGTCAGGTCAAACAGAAATCCCTCAATTTGCCTTTGCATGAGGTTATTAGGAAAAAATGGTAGCTTCATTCAAAGCAGTTCCCTATGCCCAATGTAATTCAAAACTGTTTCAAAACAGTATCCTGTCTGCTTGGAACAAGACAATTCAAGCTTTGGATTTGCCAATGCAACTGTCCCCAAGAGGGTCCCAAAGCCTCAGTTGGTGGTTACTAACTCGGAACCTGCTGAAGGGAAATTCCTTCAGACTGATTATCTGGAAAGTAGTAATGACAGAGGCCAGCTTTGGGGAGCAGTACTAGAGAAGACGACTGTCCAGGGACAGTGGTCAAGAACCGAAAGAGCTTGCCCATCAACATCCTAGAGATTCGGGCAGTGTATCTGGCTCTGAGAACCTGGACCTCCAGGTTAAAGAATTGTCCCGTCAGGCTCCAATCCGACAATGCCACGGCTGTGGCATATATCAATCACCAAGGAGGCACCAAAAGTCTCTCAGCTCAGAGAGAGGTAAACCAGATTCTAACTTGGGCAGAAAAGAATGTCCCATGCCTATCGGCAGTTTTCATTCCAGGAGTAGAGAATTGGCAGGCGGACTACTTAAGTCACCAGCAGTTATTCCCAGGGAAATGGTCTCTTCATCCCAAGATTTTTCAGGCTGTTTGCCAAAGATGGGGGACTCTGGACGTAGACCTCCTAGCGTCCAGGTTCAACACGAAGCTAGTCAACTTTGTGTGCAGGACAAGGGACCCACTCGCATACGGAACAGATGCGTTGGTGACCCCATGGGATCAGTTCTTACTGATCTATGCATTTCCCCCTATTCAGTTGCTGCCTTGACTTCTTTGCAGGATCAAGCTGGAAAGAAAGTCGGTAATACTGGTAGCACCAGCATGGCCCAGAAGGTCATGGTACGCAGAGATCGGAAAGATGGCAGTGGAGGGCCCATGGCTCCTCCCACTAAGGCCAGACCTGCTATCACAGGGGCTGATATTCCATCCTACTTTACGAATGCTAAATTTAATGGCCTGGCTATTGAGACCCACATTCTGAAGAAATGTGGGCTTTCCAGGTCAGTTATCTCTACTTTGATTAATGCTAGGAAACCAGCTTCTAGAGCTATATTATAGAGTCTGGAAGGCTTATGTTTCCTGGTGTGAATCCAAGGGTTGGCACCCTCGGAGATATATCATAGGCAGAATTCTTGCCTTTCTACATTTAGGCGTAGAGCTGAAGTTGACCCTAAGTACTATTAGGGGCCAAGTCTCAGCCTTATCAATTTTATTTCAAAGCCCGCTTGCTACGCATTCTTTAGTCTGGGGTTTCATGGAAGGAGTGATGCGGATTAATCCGCCAGTTAAATCACCCTTCAGCCCTTGGGACTTAAATTTCGTTTTGTCGGTGTTACAAAAACAGCCATTTGAACCGATACAGCATATTCCTTTAGTCCTTTTGACAAGGAAGCTGGTATTTTTGGTTGCTATATCCTTAGCAAGGAGGGTTTCAGAATTGGCTGCTCTTTCCTGTAAAGAGCCATATTTGGTTATTCATTTTTTTTTTATTTTTTTTTTTGCATTCAAAGATTTTTATTGAATTTTTAGTATTTTACAGAAAAGGTTGAAAACAGAGAATATACACAAAATGATAAGAAAAAGAAAATAAAAACAAAGTACAATAAGAAGCACATATCCAGAGCAATCGTATGATAAAATCTTCAGGTTATGTATACAGTTATTTATGTATAATAATATTTATCAGTCCATGTTTTCCACAATTTGTCAAATTTATCACATCCAAGCGAGTTAATTGCTATAAGTCGTTCAAACGTGTAGTTTTGCTGGACCTTCCTAGTTACATCAGTAATGTTAAGTGTTGGAGCGTTTTTCCAGTTACTGAGTATTAGGGACCTAGCAACCAATAGGACGTGTGTTACTACATGCCTCACGGATTAGGGGAATTTTTCTAATCCAATTAATAGTATAGCTAGTTTTGGGTCTGGGGGTGTTATAATTCCTGTGATTTCCCCTAAAAGTTTAAAGATGTTGTTCCAGAAGCTAGTGACGTTAGGGCATTCCCAGAACATGTGGAGAAGATGGCCTTTATGTCCACATTCTCTCCAGCATAAGGGTGAGGTGTTAGAAAACATTTTTGAGAGTCTGCATGGGGTATATTGCCAGCGGTGTATTATCTTGAGTGATGTTTCCCAGTGCGTAGTGCAGTGTGATACAGTTTGTATGGTCTTAAACGCGAATTGCCATTGATTATCAGTAATTGAAGTTCCCATATCTATATCCCATCTAAAATGTGTTCTTGATTTTTGGAACTTTGTTTTCCCCTGTAGTAGATTATAGTATATAGATATTCCTTTGTTATGTAGTGATCCTCGCGTTAGGTGATGCCTTGCTGGGATTGGCACGTGGATACTGTTCCACGGGTGTTTGTGTGTGAGGTGAGCCATGCTTAAGCAGGTAAAAAGCATGTTATGTGGCATGTTATGTTCCTTCATTAAGAAGGCTGCAGATTTTGGTCCATTTTTGTGATATAAGTCTTGTACACTTTTAATCTTTTTAGAAGGGCATTTTTTCAGGGATATCATTGGTATATTGGCTTCAACCACACTTAAAGGGAGTGTAAAGTCTATTTCTCTACTATTAGTAATTTGACGAGATAGGATGAATCTCCAGGCTTTTTTTAAACACAGAAAATGTTTATTGAATATGTTGCACTTTACAATTGGATGCAGTAACATATCATTGTACAAGAAGCATCTACAAATAATTACCACAATTCAAGAAAATACATAGTTCAATGTAGGGTTATAGCTGGGCTCATGACTTAGCACTTATCACATTCGGTAGTAAATTTTTGATACAATTGAGGATAAAACCCTTTCTCGCCTACTTTGAGTATGATATCCGTTTTTTTCCCTTTATATTTGTCATTGCATAGGGTAAGTCTGATCTCCGTGAGACTCTTCCTAACTTAAAAATGTTGCGGTATTGAGGGGAGAGGGGGGGGGGAAGCCAGAGGGACAAAGAAGACCTGAGGATCGGGGAAAGGTATGAGGAAAATCACAGAGAGGAACAGGGGGAGATGTATGAGAAGTGGAGGAGGGACAGAAGAAAGAAGATGGCTGGAGGGGGGGGCAAAGGAGGTGCCCAAAGGGTGATCCCCCGCAGTGTAGGGGTAAAAAAGGGGGTTGGAGAGATAGAGAAGGGATGACACGAAAGACAGTCAGAGCGGAGATTCGGGGAGGCTCGCCCATTTCCAACCATGCCACCATAAATGCGCCTTAGTGCCTTTAAATTCAAAGAGTAGGAGCTCCACATACCACCCTCGACCAATCTGCCCCTCAAATCCCACACCCTTTGTATATCACACCACCAGGTGCCGATCTGCGACCCAGGCCGCCCAGATTTTGTCGAACTTCTTGGGACAGTTTCTACCCATGTAGATAAGCTTGTATATTGGTAATACTGCGTTTATCTGTGCCCTCCACGCCTCAACGGTAGGGGGGTCAGATTGCTTCCAGCGTAGCAGAATTTCCTTCCTAGCATAGTAGGCTGCGTAGAACACGAAAAGTTTGGTATGTTTGCCTGCTGTCAAATTATCCGTGATACCCAGGAGGAACACCATTGGGTCAACCTGTAGTTGCAGTCCCGCCACACCATTCACATCGGACACTACTTCACGCCAGTAGGCCTGGAGGGTCGGGCATGCCCATACTACGTGAAAGAAAGTCCCCACTGACTGTCTGCATTTGGTACACCTGTCATCAAGCCCCGGATAAATTCTAGACAATTTTTGTGGAGTATAATACACTCTATGAAGAAACTTCAGTTGGACTAATCTGTCCCTTGCTGAAATCATAAAAGGTATGCATTGCTGCAGACCCTCTGACCAGTCTTCCTCGGTCAAAGCCGGAATATCCATTTGCCATTTGTGAAATAGGGGGAGCATTTTGGAGGTGTCTTTACACGTAAGTCTGAGATATATGGAAGATAACGTTCGATCTAGTTGATCGGTCATCAGGAGGGATTCCACCGAATGGGTAGACAGCTCTATCCCATGTGGGAATTGCGCTTTAAGCGCGTGTTTAAGTTGGAGGAAGCGAAAAAACATCCATGGGGGTAGATTATGTCTAGTTTTAAGTTCCGTGAAGGAGACAATATGTCCCTCCCTGAATATATGTCTCAATGTTCGGATCTCGTACCTGGCCCAGACCTGAGGATCTGGAACAGATTGGAGGTGCGGCATTGTTGGATTACCCCACAGTGGGGTATGTGGTGATGCAGTCCCGTCACGGGCAAGATGTGAGGAGACCTGCTGCCATACCCTAACCGTCGTTTTCATGGGTGTGGTGACCTGTGGGCTGTATTTCGGGCCTCTATAGACCAAGTTACTAAGTTCCGAGTAGGAGCCTAAGATTGCTGCCTCCAGGTTAACCGCTGGGTTATTTTTATCCTGGGCAAACCACCAACGGACGGTGACAAGTATCGCCGCCCAGTAGTATTTTTTAAAATTTGGCAGAGAGAGGCCTCCCTCTGTGAGTGACAGTTGCAGCGTATGTTTGGCTACTCTGGGAGTGGCCCCAGCCCATACAAAAGAGGTGATAGCTTGGTCTAACTTGAGGAAGAATGAATTTGGAATGGGAACCGGGGTGTGGCGAAAAGCGTATAAAAATTTTGGGAGGAAGGACATCTTAAGCAGATTTATTCTCCCTACCAGAGTTAACGGTAGTGTTTTCCACACCGCGCAACGCTGGATGAGTTGGTTCAGAATAGGATAGACATTGTCAACCAGATAGCTTTGTGGGTCGGATTGAATCTGTATACCTAGGTATTTAAATTTGGTCACTTTTTTAAGGGGGAAATGGGGGTCCGTCAATTTTGGGGCGTCAGTCAAGGGGAATAGGAGAGATTTCTCCCAATTCACCCTGATTCCCGAGAATGTTCCGAATCTGTCAATAATGGATAAGGCCGCTCTAAGTGATTGTTGAGAGTCGCGAAGATATAGCAGCATATCATCCGCATAGAGGGAGACCTTTTCAACAAGGGGCGGGAATGAAATGCCCCCCACCTCAGGGGACCTTCTAAGAGATTCTGCCAGCGGCTCGATCGCAAGAGCAAACAAAGCCGGCGACAGCGGGCAGCCCTGCCTGGTGCCTCGGTGGAGGGGAATGGAGGGCGACAGAATCCCGCCAGTTCGTATCCTAGCCGAGGGGCCGGTGTACAGCATCTGGATCCAACGTATGAATTTGGGCCCCATCCCAAACTTATGGAGGACTAGCCATAGGTATTCCCACTCCACCGAGTCAAAGGCTTTTTCGGCGTCCAGGGAAGCCACCACACCCGCCCCCCTCTCAGCATTTGTGCTTGTCAGGATAGTGTAAAGTCTCCGCAAGTTAATATCGGTACCTTTGCCCGGCATGAAACCAGTCTGATCTCCATGTATTAATGATAGGATCACCGAGTTAAGCCTGGTGGCTAGTACCTTTGCAAGTATCTTTGCGTCCACGTTTAGGAGCGATATAGGCCTATACGAGGAGCAAAGTTCAGGGTCCTTACCAGCCTTGGGTATCACCACTATCACAGCTCTGGACATAGAGGGGGGCAGCGAGTTCAATTCAAAGGAGGCAGATAAGATTTCCTGGAGCCTAACAGCTACAGTCTATATGTGCGTCTTATAGAATTCCACTGGGAGACCATCATCCCCTGGGGTTTTCCCAGATTGTAGGGAATTGATGGCCTTTTGGAGTTCCTTGAGGGTGAGCGGAGCGTCAAGCCTCCCACGGGCCTCCTCCGAGAGGGTGGGCAGTTGAATGGCCTCAACATATGCACATAATTCCGCATTGGAATACTGCACTTTAGATGTGTATAAATCCTCGTAGTACGAGGCAAAACATGCATTTATGTCCCTGGGGTTGGAATGCAGCCGCCCGGACGCGTCTTTGATATTGGCTACTGAGGTCGTCACCGTTTGCTCCCTAGACAGCCACGCCAGGAGTCTTCCCGTCCGCTCACCCTGCTCAAAGATACGCTGAGATTGATGTAGTAGCTGTGTTTTAGTGGCCGCTGCTCTAAGGAGTGTCACCTCACGCACTGCACACTTTAAGTCTGCTCTAAGTACCTCATCTCTATTAGCGATGTATTGAGTTTCTAACTCAGAAGCCTTTCGCTCAGCCTGGAGCAAAGCTGCCCCAGTTTGGCGTCGGGTGCGAGCAATCGCCATCCGATAGTGATCCTGAGCATGAAGCTTAAACGCCTCCCAGCCAGAAGCGGGTGTCGTAGCTGGGGGATTTTCGGACCAAAAGTTCTGCATTGCAGCTGCAGCATCTTGGTCGATGCGGTCGTCTGAGATCCAGAAGCGGGACAGGCGCCATAGGCAGTCAGTGGGAACAGGACTCACATTTAGACTAAGCAGTATGGGAGAATGGTCCGATATACCCCTGGGCAAGTGAGAGACCTCCTGGACCATGTTAAGGGCAGTGGTGGTGGCATATATCAGGTCAATGCGGGACATAGCCCTATATGAAGCCGACTGACAAGTGTAGGATCTCAGCAGGGGATTCTTCCAGCGCCAGACATCTTTAAATGCAAATGTCTCAGCCCATCTGGACAGGGGGGATTCCGCGGCCGCATCAGGTGTTAGTCTGTCCAGATTAGGGCATGGCGTCATATTGAAGTCCCCGGCCAGGACCACACTGTCAGTGGGATAACGTGCAACAAGGGTGGTGATCTTATGGAGAGCTACCATCGATGCCGGTGGAGGTATATACAATCCCACGATTATCATGGGTACATTGGCGATGGCTGCATGCAAAACTACAAATCTCCCTTCAGGGTCCAGGTGCAGGTCCAGCAGCACGAAGGGCAGGGTTTTGCGTATTAATATGCTGACTCCCCTGGCATAGGATGAGAAGGTGGCGTGGTAGTAATGACCCACCCACGGTTTTTTAAGGCTCAGTACCCGACCTCCAATGAGGTGAGTCTCCTGCAGGATGCAAATATCGGGGGAGTATGTTTTAAGATAGTTAAAGATTAATGAACGTTTTATTCGGGAGTTCATACCCCGAACGTTCCAAGAGATTAATTTTATGGGGGCCATAGGGAGTCAGAACACATTATAATAGCCGTCAGATAAGGGAGGTCACCTGAACCCCTCGGGAAGATAACAACGCCAGCCTCTTGTATTCCTTCATGGTATATCACATACATTAGCAGCAAGATACTTATGTTGGTGTGGTGCACAATAAAACATATCTGTGTATAACTGGTATAACTTTCCCCTCCCCAACGAACATCCCCCCCCCCACCCCGCACACCCCCCGAACCTGGGTGTGCCTGATTCCCAAAACCAAAAAAGGTCATTGACCTCACGGAGTCATGAACTAGATGACTAGAAGCAGGTAAGAACTACTTAAGACACAGAATTTCCAGTCTGAGGAAGATGCCGCCATCAGCGGGGATAGACTTGGTTTCTCCTGATTGATATCAGGGGCACATACTTGGTATAGGCACGAAGGTTGAAGTTCGTTTCCCCCCCCTTTCCACCCCCCTCCCCCCCAAAAAAAAACAGTCCCAAACAGAGCAAAGTTGGTATGCTTTTACCCACGATGCAAACAATCAACATTGCAGTTAGCCCTTATGTGATTTGTCACAACGATCCATTCCCACCCTGGTTCCCCAGGCCGGGTAGGATATTCAGGGGCATAACCAGCCCATATAGTCCACAACAAACTCGGGGAATCCACAATCCGGACAGCAAAAGCCCAAAATCCTTTTTCCAGTGGATATGTTCAGATCAGCTTAAGGGGTGTATTCACTTTGTGGTATCCACATCCAGCAGCGTGCTTATTTACCCCCCCTTAGCGGTGTCGGCATAGCATGGGAGCCAGTCAGGGGACGTATGTTCCCCGGGTTGTCAAAAAAGAGGGGGGGAGAAGAAAAATAAAGGGGAATTCATGACTATTTACCATTAAAAGGGGCTCCATGGCGCTATGTCATTTTTCCCGGGCTAAGGGTTGGGGACACAAAGCGGTCCATCAGCAGAGGGGTAAGTCACATACCTAGTGCTTAGGCAGAGTATTGAGCCAGCGCGAGGCCTCCTCCGGGGAGGTAAAGAACCGGACGCTCTCACCATCTTGCACCCGAAGTCGGGCGGGGAACAGCATGCTGTAACGTATTCCCTGGGTTCTCATAGCCTGCTTCACCTGATCGAAGGACTTCCTCTGCTTCTGGGTATTGATGGTGAAGTCTGGAAAAAACATCAGGCGAGCCGCCTCGTGACGGATTTCGGCCATCTTGCGTGCCTCACGTAACACCAGGTCCCGGTCTTTGTAATTAAGCAGTCGGAAAATAAATGTGCGAGGCGGGGTTCCGGGTGGGCCGCGGTTCGGTGGCATCCGGTGAGCCCTCTCAACAACGAATTGAGATGAGAAGTTTGCCTGGGGGAATAGCGTGCGGAGGAGTTTCTCCGTGTAATTGGTGGTATCAGAGCCCTCCGACCCCTCAGGGAGTCCTATGATCCTCAGGTTGTTGCGTCGATTACGATTTTCGGAATCCTCGGCTCTCGCTTCCAGGTGCTTAACTCTCACTTGCAGAGTGTGTAGGGAGGCCGAGTGATCCCTAATCGTATCTTCTGCCTCCCCTACCCGACACTCCACCTCGGTCACCCGCTGCCTCACCTTCTCAAAGTCTTGCCTAATGAGCCCTATGTCGAGTTGCACAGTGTCAATCTTCGTTGCCAGTGTGGATAAGGTAGATTGGCATCCTGTTATGGCCTGCATCAAGGCGGCAAAGTTGCTCTGCTCAGTGAGAGCCGGGTCTGGATTCTCCGTCTGGGTCGCCATATTGGTGTCCACCTCCACACGTGCGGCCGGTCTGTCCGAGCTGTTACGTGTATTGCTCTGCTTGTGTTGATCCAGGCGGCGCCGGTTTCGTGTCCGCATCAGCAGGGGGGGAGCGGGAAGCACCTCAGATGATTTTGGAGATGGTCAGGATGTGGCAAAAGGATTAATTTCCCGCGATGGCTGCAGAGCTCCTCGACTATGCGTCCTACACCGTCGCCATCTTGGACACGCCCCCGAATCTCCAGGCTTTAATTAATATGATGATAGTGGGGGGCAGATTCTTAAGATTCCAGGGTATCCAACTATCACCTATTAAGATCGATGATAGGTCTGATATCGGAACCAAGGATTTTTAAATCTCCACCCACAATGGTACTTCATTGGAAGAGAACCAGTATTTGAGTTGGTCTAGTCTAGTTGCCCACATATAATCATGAACATCTATTAGTCCCGCCCCTCCTGCTCTTTTATGAGGAAGTATAGTAGCTTGTGAGCATCTAGCTTTCTTTGTACCCCACAGGAGTTTCCATTGGAGACTTGAGAGGGATTGGAGATAATGTGCCGGTATGGTGATCGGGAGTACCCTAAAAATGTATAGAATTTGAGGGAGAAATAACATTTTAAATGCTGCTAACCTGCCCAGCCAAGATAGCTCGTGTTTGGCTATGTTGTTGGTTTGAGTCGTTAGTTTGGTCAGAAGGGGTTTCAAGTTAGCATCAATTAGGGAGCTGGTATGGTTAGTTAGGGTAATGCCTAGGTATGGTATACCTTTGGAACTCCAAGTGTACGGAAGTGATTGTTGTAATGTGTTACTATTCTTTTAGCTATCAGCTTAGCATAAATTTTTATATCGAAATTTAAAAGAGAGATTGGACGAAAATTGGATGGTGTGGTAGGTTCTTTGCCTTGTTTGGGTATGGTGACTATGTAGGCTTGTAGCATCTCTGGGGGAAAGGTTGCTGTGGTTGCTGCTTTTGTAAAAACTGTTTGTAAGTGCAGTGTAAGATGTGATCTGAATGTTTTGAAGTATTCATTTGAAAACCCGTCAGGTCCAGGTGATTTGCCATTTGGTAGTGTTTCTATAGCAGCAGCTATTTCATTTACAGTGAACGGGCAATTTAGCGCAAGGAGTTGAGATTCTGATAACGCTGGTAATTTTAAATTTTGAAGGAAGTTTTGGATGCTGTCGTGTGTGGGTTGGTATGTAGAGGGGTCGTCTTTAATGTTGTAAGTTGCTGTAGTAGTCAGCGAACTGGTTAGCTATGTCTTGCGGGTTTGTGATTTTATGTTTGAGAGTGGGGTGCAGCAGATGGGCAATTCTCGTTTTGGTTTTTGCTGCTTTTAGTCTATTAGCTAAATATTTGCCTGCTCTATTGGCATTGGCATAGGACTGTAGTTTCAGACGTCTAAGATGATAATCATATTGTTGAGATAGCCTATTTCTGAGGTCATCTCTTAAAGCTGAGAGTTTTTGGGTAAGATTGACGTTAGGTTTTTGTTTATTTTGTGCTTCTATGGTGTGGATGTCGTTTAAGATTGAATCAATATGGGCTTTATGTCTTTTTTTTTCCCTTGCTCCGAGTTGTATGAGTATGCCTCTCATGTACGCCTTATGGGCGTTCCATAAGGTGAAAGTGTTTTCGACAGAATCTATATTGCTTAAAAATAATTCTTTGATATGTTGGGAGATCTTTGAGGAGGTTCGAGGGTCTTCTATTAATTTTACATTGCTACGCCGGATGGGTGAGGAGGAGGAGACAACCTGGTCTTTGATGGTGATAGTAATAGCAGCATGGTCAGACCATGTTATGTCATGTATTTTCGCACATGAGATATTCTGTAACAGCCACTTGTCTGTCAAGAATAGGTCAATGCGAGAATATGAGCAATGTCTGTGGGAGAAAAAAGTGTAATCCCTTGCATTCACATTTAAACATCTCCAAACATCATACAGTTCCGCTTGGTGTATTATTTTGCCCAGATAGGAGGAGCTGTGTGCTTTTGGAGTAGACATATCAAATTTGGGGTCTACAATAAGGTTAAAGTCACCACATACAATAAGATTGCCATATAGATGGTTCTGCAGTTTCCTGAGTAGTCTGCTGATGAAACGGATTTGACGTGAGTTCGGTGCATATAAGGATACTAATGTATACGGTTTTGTGTTGATGTCTCCTGTCAGGATGATGTATCTGCCGTTGGGATCAAGGATAACGTCCTTTTGTTGAAATGACACAGTGTTCCTCTATTAATTAGCTATTAATACTCCACCTTTTTTATTTCTCTGGGGTACATGCCATGAATACGTGTGGGTAGTCTTTATGTGAACATTTAGGAGCTTTTGTGTCCTGGAAGTGGGTCTCCTGTACACACAGGATGTCTGCCCTGTGTATCTTGGCTTCCTTCCACAAGGAGAGTCTCTTTGCGGGGTGGTTCAGACCCCTCGCATTTATGGATAGGCAGTTAATGGGCATATGGAGGGGTTTTTGATGTCTGCGGCATTATGAAGAGTATATACTCACTGTGGCCGTAGTAGATGATCCGGTAGAAGATTTGTATGCTGCCTTCGTCCAGGATTGAGGGGATGTTCGCTGCTGGATGGCGTGCTTCAAACATATAGTAAGGAAAAGAAAAGTGGTGAAAAAAGAACATTGTTATTGAAATGAGTGTGAACTCAATAAGAAAAGGATCCATGAACTGATCCATAGGCAGACGTAACTGCTGCAAAAAGAAACTGGAGGTAAAACAGGGACGTTAATCATGTAACCCCTGTTGTCCGGAGAGAATTGAGTACTGTATAATGTGTTATCTTCAACCACTTCCACCGGTGGCTTTCTTTGAGGAACGTTTGCGGGAGACCACATGTCAGTCCTCCTGTAGTGAGCTAGGTGTTGGACTTTGAGTAGCTGACTTGTCTTGATCAGTTAGGATTCCCCATTTGCGTAATGCTGCGATACCTTCATCTAGTTTAGATATCATTACTGATGCGCCGTTGTGGGTAATCGAGAGCTTGGCGGGGTATTTCCACTTATGTACTATATTGTGGTTCCTCAGGGCCTTAGTTATTGTCGCTAGGTTGCGACATTGTTGGAGCGTATGTCTGGACAGGTCCGGGAGCATTTGTAGTACTGCGGGTGTCTATCATCGGTTCTACGGAAGGTTGTGAGAATATGTTCTTTGATATGATAGTAGTGCACCCTAAGTAGCACATCTCTGGGAGTGTTGTCAGGAAGAAATGCAGGCTTGGGTATACGATGTATGCAATCCACTATTAGATCTTGTGACAAGGATGGTAGCAGGGTTGAGAATAGCGCCTGCGTGTATGGCAGCAGTTGCATAGCAGGAATTGTTTTTGGGATCCCCCTTATTTTTAGATTGTTCCTTCTGGAACGGTCTTCCAAGTCTGCGACTTTATTTTTGAGCCATATGATTTCCTCATCGTGGTTTCTGTGGGCATCCACCATTGTATTAAATGAGGAAGTAAAGTCACCCATTCGCTGCTCAATATGATCCACCCTACTACCTAAGGCCTGTAATTCTCTCTGGCAGTGGTTAATACCAGCAGTCATGTCAGCAAGTAATGATGCTTTTAGAGAAAGCAGCATCTCTTTAAGAACTGTGTCTGACACTGGCCTGTCAGATGTGGGGAATGCTGCTATGGGATCCTGTGAAATATCCACCGCTGGATCCACAGTATTCTGAGGCCTGCTTACCTCCATCTCAGGGTCTTTCAGCGGCCGGTCCAGGGAGGCTATCCTCTGCTTTTGTTTGGCTGGGCTCCTGGTAGAAGGGCTCGAGGCTCCCGAGGAGGATCCGCTCTGTAGATGCGAGCCTTGAAGTGACTTTGTGGGGCTGGAGCGGCCGTTGTTGATCGCGGCCTGCGGCTCCGTCTGTCTTCCTGAAGCGCCGACGCCATTTTGTTGGAGCTCGCACGCTTTGAAGAAGTCCTGCATTTTTTGCAAATTTTGCGGGTTTTTTCTGTGCCTGGTCATCTCTGCAGGTACAGCGGGTCCCGGTGAATCCGTAGATGCTTTGTGCGGCGCGGATGGTGCCAGTGGATGTGGATGGATGGAGATTCTCTCCGGCGGCCGAGCGGAGCTCACCGTTTAAGCATCCATGTTGGAGCTCGGTCGCCACGCCCCCCCTATATTTGGTTATTTATGAGGACAGAGTGGTGTTACGCCCTCGTCCAGGCTTTTTGCCAAAAGTGGTTTCAGGCTTTCATCTGAATGAAGATATTGTCCTGCCATCGTTTTTCCCAAAACCATGTTCCAGGGAAGAAAAGTCACTACATTGTCTTGATGTAGTGAGAGCTGTGAAAATATATTTAAAGAAAACTACTCAGATTCGTAAGACTGACGTCTTATTTATTCTGCCAGAGGGTCCTAAGAAAGGACAGGCAGCATCAAAATCCACTGTCGCTAAGTGGATTCGGCAAGTTAAAATTCAAACTTATAATTTAAAGGGAAAGATTCCCCCTTTTCAAGTTAAGGTTCACTCTACCAGAGCGGTTGGTGCTGTTTGGGCAGTGTGTCACCAGGCCTCCATGTCTCAGATCTGCAAGGCCGCGACTTGGTCTTCAGTACATATATTTACAAAACTTTATCTAGTGGATGTAAGAGGGAATGAGGATATCGTCTTCGGGTGCAGTGTGCTGCAGGCAGCAGTATAAAGTCCTCAGGTCTGGGGGTTGCCCTACGGGTTGTGTCTCCCTCCCCTCAAATAGCATTGCTATGGGACGTCCCACTAAGTAAATATCATGAAGAGTGAGTATAGCCTCAATTAAACCAATAGTAAAATCCAAATATCGGTGCCATCATCCCGGTTATACAGTCTTGAGGGGATATAGGGGTGGAAGCGTGGAGGCAGCTGCTGCCACTTGCCTAACCACGCATGCACGCCTACTAGTAGAAATCGGGACTATCTCGGCACTTATCATACAATAAGGTTGAGAAGATGTATATAAAAATATATATATATAAACTTTAATAATAACAAAACACATTCACAAAATAGTACATATAGAACATGCTAACACAGATTAGATACACCACACTAAACACAAACATAAACAGATAAAACCGTAGAGTTTCTTGTGGAGTGGGGTGTCTAAAATTGTTTCCTCAACTGGTTTCACGGTTAAAACCACTTCTTCATGAGGGATAGGTCCACAAACTATAAATTTTGATTTAGACAAGAGTAAGATTAACAGCAAGGAAATTATAAACACAATAGAATACAATAATGTTGGCAAAATAGAAGACTGGCTCACCGACTCAGACGGATTCACTGGGATAGTGGAACCCCATACAAACACCCCCCCCCCGGCGGACACAGGGGAAAGTGAACAAATTCTGGTTAAATAAATGATACCTATAAGTATGAAACTGGTAAAAATTGATGAAAAGGTGCTCACCCGGGTGGATAGAAAAACAGACTGGGAAGGTGAGATAGTGGGAGAGGGAAAAAAAGAATAAAAAAGAGGAGAGGAAACAGAAAGTAGGGTAAGAATGGAGGAAAGAAGTAGGGGGGGAGGGAAAACGCGGGGGAAGAGCAGGGAGGGGGGGAAGGGGGGAGGAAGAGGGAGGAGGGGGGGAGGGGAAAAAGAGAAGGAGGGGGAGAGGGGAAAGAGAAACAGAGGAAGGGAATAGGGAAGGGGAGACTGGGGAGGGGGGGGAGGGGAGGTAGGTAAGAAGAGCAGAATCCCAAACTCACCATAACATAAAGTGAAAGGCAGTCAAAAAAATTACTCTGAGAAATAGACATTCACCAGGGGTGGCTAATTAAAATTGATGCATGCACTGCCTGTATCGAGATATTATGTGGTAATGGTAAATAGCTGAGAGCGGTCCCAAGGGATAAAAAGAAATAAAACAGGAATGCACTAAGGCAGGACAAGGTACAATCAATGGGACCCTCAGTTGAAAGCCAGATCTGTAAAATTCAAGGGGTATAGTATCAAAGCCTCAGAAAGTCGGCGGACAAGAGGAGAGGATAGAGAAAGAACCGGAAGGAACAGTACAAGAGAAAAGCATGAGGTTGGAAAGAAAGAAGGAAAAGGGAGGGAAAAAAAAGGAAGAAAGAAATCCAAAACAGTCCCCGAGGAGACTGGGCAGATTGTGAAAACACCAGAAGGAAGGAGACAGCAAATGGATATATAAGAACCAGTAACGCCCACAGAGAGACGACAGAACAGCAATGACAGACTGTCAGCATGCAGAGTGGAAGATGAAAAGAGTGAGGGTAGGCAGGAGTGGATAGGATCCCCAACCTCAGGCATACCGACCTTGAGAGAGAAAATAATGATCCAGAAGGGCAGCACGGCCACAACGTCCGTTCAGGCTCAGAAAACGGTCCCGAAAGGGGCCGCTAAATGAGCTCCCCAACCCGGAAGTCAGACCCAAGCCATCATGGCGGCGTCTGACGTAGCCGGGTCTGTTCACCCGCACTGCGCAGATGCACGGAAACCGTGCTACTGCGCAAGCGCGCGCTGCCATCAGAAGGATCAACAAGATCCAAGGCCGTGCAGTGCAAGCAGGTATAACCTGCCAGGGTGAACACATGTCCACCGGGAGGAGAGGAAACAGGGATAACACAGCACCAGAACCGCTGAGAGGGAGGAGGGGGGAGGAGGGACAGGGGGGAGGAGGGACGGGGGGGGGGACGGGGAGGGGGGGAGGAGGGAAAGGAAGGGGGGAGGAAAAAGAGCAAGTCTTCTTCACAGCAGAATTGTAAACATTATTTAAATAAACAAAGTATAAAGAAATTGGTACAAAAAATTTAATAGTAAATGATATATAGAATTCTGGGAATAAAAAACACCAGACGCGTCACCATTCTTAAAATACAGAAGGATCATTGGCAAAAATTAAGTGCCCTCAGGAGATGCATGGGCAATTATGGTAAGTGGAGGGAGAGGGAAGGGGGGGAGAGATGGGGGGGGGGGGGGATGGGGGAGAAAGGGGGGAGGGAAATGGGGGGGAGGGGGGAGGAAGGGGAGGAAAAGGGGGGGGAGAAAGGAGAGGGAAGGGGCTGGATAGGGAGGAAGGAAGGGAGAAGGACGGGAGGGAGGGGAAGAGGGGGGGAAAGGGGGAGGGGGAGAATTGCAAGATCACAAAAGGTGAACCACAAGATCACAATAAGGTTTGTAGGATATTGTTTCATTGAGGCCAGGAGGACACGTGGCATTGAGCCCTTCTATCCATAAAGTTTCCCTCTGGAGGATAGCACTATCCCAGTCACCTCCCCTGGGGTTAGGCTGCACCACCTCAAGAACTACAAATTGGACAACAGAATTGTCAAATCTATGGTATAGTCCAAAATGTCTACCTATTGTTTTCAATTTACCATTCTTTGAGTAGTAGAGGTGGTCGCCAATCCTCTGTCTTAGTTCTCGAATTGTTTTTCCAACATAAAAGGCTTTGCAGATACAAAAGCATCAAATAAACCACACCTCTGGTGCTACAGTCTGCAAAGGTTCGCGGGACAAAAGGTTCTCCATTGGGGAGGAACAGAAGAAGGAAGGTTTCCCCGTAATGGGGTTTTTTGGCAGCGCAATAATGGATATAGACTCAGTTATATGAAAAAAATATCACAATTTTTATTGAGTAATAGTAAACCATCAAAGTTAAAAAACAATGAGCTTCAGTGGGAATTATTAAAAAATGAGCTGAACATACACAAGCAGACATTTGTTCATAATCATAACTTGGAACATGAACATTAAACCTGACGCGTTTCAACCCCTACAATTGGGGTCTTCTTCAGAGGCTTAGTCTGCTGGGGAGAACATGAAAATGAAATTGATATACATATACATGTTCCATTAATATAAATATAGTATAAACTACATTGACTATACGATATTTTAGTACAACATAGTTACCAAATATAGGTATGTTCAACAAGGAACGCAGATTCCCACATGGAGATCCCTTTAAAAAGTGAGTCGCTTTGTCCTCTTCTCCAGTGGGGGGCTCCAACCACCCCTATCACCGCTGCGGCCCAGACCAGGATAGTGAGGTACAGCGTGGCTTACGAGAGGTCACACTTTTTAGACACCGTCCGTCAAAACACCAGAACACCTGTGATGAAGGTTTTGCAGGGAATAATCAGTAAGGACCCACATGGAAGTAGTCACAGCTGATCAGTGGGCCAAGAAAGCCGCCACAAGATCAGGGGTATTGTGAATATGATATATAAGGCCCTAAACCAAGAAATGTTCTGAGCCATAGTCCTCTAGTGCATGTTCAAATAAAGAAGAGATGAACATGCATGTGGCAAAACTGCAACGGAATTAAGAAATATTGTGCGAGTGCTAGAAACAGATGGTGATGCCAAAGTGAAAAAAAGTGATGTAGAGAAGACTGAGGAGGTGAAAAGAAACATAAAATTGGTGAATGATGAGAAAATGAAATGAACAGCAGAAACAAAAAGTGCAAGTGAAGAGGAGAGAGAAAGAGGGGGGGGGGGAGGGGGAGGGAGGGAAAGAGGGGGGAGAAAAAAGGGGAGGAAAAAGGCGGTGACGGAGAAAAGGGAGAAAGAGACAACAGAGGGAAGAAAAGGAAAAGGAAGGGAAGAGAGGGGAAAAAGGGAAAAAAAGGAGAGAAACCGTGGGGGGATGAGGGTGTGATTATTACCTCAAGGGGTGCTATATCGCTCATGTGGATGCATCGGATTGTCCCATGTGTCTAGACTGTTGTTTTATTGGCCAACCCGGGATTGGTCATAAGCTGTGTGAGACTCAGGTGATGGCAACCAAGCCTGAGTCAAACAGTCTAAGGATAAATAAAGTATATAATTATAAATATAGAGTATATGACCACACATGTTGTCAGTGGTCAAAAAGTATTTAGCAAGCCTAGTAACCAGTAGTTCCCAACTATCTTGGGGCAACGCGATGCTATAACAACACATGGCTTAAAGGGTGTACTTACTGTGTAGTAGTTGAGTGTAGCAGCAAATGTGATAGCAAGCAGCAGAATGTGTTTGCAGTTAGCCAGATGGAGGAGGACTGAGGGAAAATGTATCAGGTGTACCTTTATATACCAATAATTGGGGGGTGTATCCGCCCTGTATTTTTCCCCACAGGTGTGTGTGATCCGCCGATGAACCAATGACGGGCGGTAGGGCGGCCAAACATGGCAGCCCAGTGTGATCTCCCCGGCGTTCCGGAAGAGCAGAGCTCCGAGATCCCGTCATCCTCGCCGAAATCTTGCGATGTCTATGACGTCACGTCGCTCGCGCGGGGCCCCGCGCATGCGCAGTGACGAAAGGCATCCGAGGATGTTCCGGAATGCCGCCGGCAAGGAAGGAAAGTCCCCAATGTGGCGCTCGGTGGCCAACCGAGCGCTCAAGGGGAAAACATGGGGGGGGGAGGGACCGCCAAAGTGAAGGCAGGCCTGTCCCCTTCCCCTTACCTTGCCGGGAAGGCACGCCATAGGTCACTCCCTCCTCCGGGACAACAACAGAGAGGGTGCCAGAGTTCCCCCAGTGGAGGGAAAAAGCAAATCTACAGAGAAGGGAAAAAGAAAAAATAAAAAATAAAAATTGAATAGATGTGAACCATGAGCATGTCAGTTCCCCATGGCTCAAAGCTACCATTATTGATACATCTCTTAGAATTATTATACCACGTGGAGAGCCTCAATAGAACGTGGGAGAAGATCAGTCACATGCATAGATATCTTCACACCATCAATTTAATAATGAAAAAGAACAGCAATATCAAAAAATGATACCATATTATAAAATACAAGATATAGATGGATCAGCACAGAGGAAACGGGGAGAGGGTGACATGGAGGAGGGGGGGGGGGGGAAAGGGAAAAAAGGGGAGGAACGGGAAGGGGGAGGGAGAGAGGTGGGAGGGGAAGGGAAACCGGGACATAGTCAATGATATCAGTTATTTTAATTCTTTGGACTATATTGAATTATACTATAGCCCATCGGGGGAGGGGACAGGACTATTGTGTTTTGCCAGAAACAAAGCCTTTAAGAAATGGGACAAATGAGATGGCCTCGTTCAATCCTGGGAACGAAGTGGAATTTAGTTTAAATATCCACCTCTGCTCGTGCTGCAATAGAATTTTATTCCAGTCGCCGCCTCGCACTGGTATATGAATTCGGTCGAGCGCGACGAAGGATATTTTAGGCATTCTATAGTTGTGAGTTTCCATCACATGTCGCCCAAGTGGCACATATGGGTTGCAAATCCATTGGGGAGGATGAACCGTTTCCCCTCACAAACCCAAGGAACAACGGGGGCACTCCCCACATCTAAATGTGCCCTTAGGTCCTATCCTAGGAGATTTTACAGAGGTATAGTGGCTAGAAGTGAGTTGGTCCCGCAGGGAACATGCCCTGCGGAACACCACCTCTGGGGTAGACCGCACATGTTTACCTAGGATGTGATGTTCCGTCAAATAGTGCCAATTGTTAGATAGAATATTTTGGAGTACATTGTGGTGTGCTGAATATGTAGTAATAAACCTCACGGGGTCATTGGGGGGGGGGGGGGGTTTATTACGATTAAATAATAAGGAATGACGGGAATGTGACAGTGCCCTGTTGAATGCCTTTCTAAGGTTGGTGGAGGAATATCCTCGCAGTAAGAGACGATCACGTAGCGCCTTGGCCTGGATCCTAAAATCACTTTCCAGCATGCAATTTCTGCATAAACGCAGATATTGTGCATAAGGTATGCTACGGACCAAGGGACTAGGATGGGCGCTGGTAGCAAAAAGTAGAGTGTTGCCAGCAGTGGGTTTACGGTATAAATCCGTACCAAGGATGCCGTCTTGTTGTTTAATGATATTAAGATCGTGTTTGTCTGAGCTCCCTGAGACCGGACCTGCTTATCCTTCTTTACTGGGTGTAGACCCCATAAAACTGACCTTCTTAGACCCCTCCTGACTGGGGGACCGTTCCACATCAATTGGGCAGAGAATCGGCTGGCCAGAATCTTTAAAAAAGGACCAGGGCCGGACGTCGCGGACTAGCCAGAAGCCGCGGTCTCGTCTAGAGGATCCTGCCCGCGGCCTCACGCGGCCGGCACGGTGCCCGTTCGGACGCCGCGAACGGAAGTTCCGGCGGGCTCTCCCTGTCCCTGCTTACTTCTGGTGCCCTCCTTGGGGTATGCAAAGGCGGAAAAGTCAGCCTAGATCCAGGAAAAAGGCCGCAAAGCCCGACACCATAGACAGGGCCGCAGCCGGGGCCTCGCCTAGGACTCTTCCCCAGATGGAGAACCAGACCAAGGATCCTGACAGGATGCCTGCCACAGCGGCTGATTTTAAGGCGGTTCTACAGGCCATAACCACCCTGACTGGTAAGGTGGACCACATACAGGCTAATGTAGAGTTTATTAGGAAGGACTTTGACGCCTTTTGGGGACGAGTATCTGAGGTGGAGCAAAGGGTCTCCCAGGCTGAAGATACGGAGCGTGATCATGTGGCTGACATTCATGCACTTAAAGCCAGAGTAAAGATGCTCGATAATTTACGCATATTGGGACTCCCTGAAGGGGCAGAGGGCACAAATCCTACGGCCTTCGCTGAACGGCTATTGCAGCAACTACTCCCTTCAGCCCGCTTCTCCCCATTTTTTACTGTGGAAAGGGCCCATCGCATACCCACCACCAGGGGACCCCAGGGAGCACCGCCCCGTACCTTTATTTTCAAACTCCTTCATTTTTGGGACAGAGATATTGTGATGAGGGAGGCCAGAGCCCACGGCGAACTCCGCTTTGAAAATGCTAAGCTCCTAATATTCCCGGATTATTCGCTGGAAACCCAAAAGCAACGGAAATCTTTTGATGCTGTTAGAGCGAGGCTTCACTCCCATCATATTAAATACAGCATGCTGTTCCCGGCCAGGCTGAGGGTGGAAGATGGAGAGTCTGTGCGGTTCTTTGTGTCCCCAGAGGAGGCCTCCGCCTGGATTGATACACTTCCGCCTAGATAAGTGAACTACGTAATTGCCCACTTAAGCGGACTGTTATTGTCTACTGTTCTTCCTGAACCGTGCCTTTTCCTGCCCGTCAGCCTGGGTCTTCCTACTGGATCCTGACACCCACCACATGTTGTGGTTTCCCACTTCTGAACTTTCGAGAATCGGATGGCTGGACCCCAAGAGGCTTTCAAGGCCTCATGACTGCAATAGTGGCACCAGGGCTGTATCCTAATTCTCCATTTTCCCCTTCCCCATTCCTGCATGCCCTGGACCCAGGCCCACTACCGGTTCTAAATGTTGATCATTTACTCAGTTATCACTATCTCTATGGATGGAGATCTGGCCCTGATTGCCTTAGCCATGTGTGGCCTTAAAGACATGCCTCTCTTATACATTGGCCCATTTAGGGCCCCCTGACCTGCATTGCCCAATGACACTCTGTGTTTGATCCTTTGGCAATGACTGAATCATTTGAATTTACTTTGCAACGTTACTTTTCAAGTTTGTACCCCCCGGCGGCTGCTGGGTGCCTGCACCTGCTTTTTTACCAGTCCGGTCTCCAGCAAGAGACTACATGTGAGATCTAACTGCTGAACTGCAGATGCCGTTGTGCACACGTTCCCCCTTTACAGGCGCGTTCGCCTTGGTTCGAAATTGGGATCCTGAGCCTCCCCCAAGTTGAGGCTGGGGTTGGCAGAGTGGGGGGTGGGGGGGTTGGTTGGGTTTATTTGGTTATGTTTGGTTCTTATGTTGTTCTTCCACAAGCGATGCAAATATAATTGTCACTCGATGTTTGAGATGCCATGTCCTGACCTACATGGTGGTCCGAGCATCTAATTTTGGGAAGTGGTCCACAGCTTGGAACTGTACCTATAGATGATTATGGCTGATTGTACTATTGTCTCATGGAACACTAAGGGCTTAAATTCTTCTGTGAAAAGGTCATTGGTATTTCAATTTCTCAAAACCTATCATCCCCAAATATGTATATTACAAGAAATCCACTTGACAGGCAGTAAGCTCCTGAGCCCTAGACGGCCATGGGTGGGGCATCAATATCACTCCACTTACACCAACTTCTCTAGAGGAGTCAGCATTCTAGTTCATAAATCTCTACCGTTTAACCACTTCAGCCCCGGAAGGTTTTACCCCCTTCCTGACCAGAGCACTTTTTACAATTCGGCACTGCGTTGCTTTAACTGCTAATTGCGCGGTCATGCAATGCTGTACCCAAACGAAATTTGCGTCCTTTTCTTCCCACAAATAGAGCTTTCTTTTGATGGTATTTGATCACCTCTGCCGCTTTTATTTTTTGCGCTATACACGGAAAAAGACCGAAAATTTTGAAAAAAAATGATATTTTCTACTTTTTGTTCTAAAAAAAATCCAATAAACTCATCTTTAGTCATACATTTAGGCCAAAATGTATTCGGCCACATGTCTTTGGTAAAAAAAATGTCAATAAGTGTATATTTATTGGTTTGCGCAAAAGTTATACAGCTAGAAACTAGGGTACATTTTCTGGAATTTACACAGCCTTTAATTTATGACTGCCTATGTCGTTTCTTGAGGTGCTAAAATGGCAGGGCAGTACAAAACCCCCACAAATGACCCCATTTTGGAAAGTAGACACCCCAAGGAATTTGCTGAGAGGCATGTTGAGCCCATTGAATATTCATTTTTTTTGTCCCAAGTGATTGAATAATGACAAAAAAAAAAAAAAATACAAAAAGTTGTCACTAAATGATATATTGCTCACACAGGCCATGGGCATATGTGGAATTGGACCCCAAAATACATTTAGCTGTTTCTCCTGAGTATGGGAATACCACATGTGTGGGACTTTTTGGGAGCCTAGCCGCGTACGGGGCCCCGAAAACCAATCACTGCCTTCAGGATTTCTAAGGGCGTACATTTTTGATTTTACTCCTCACTACCTATCACAGTTTTGAAGGCCATAAAATGCCCAGATGGCATAAACCCCCCCCCAAATGACCGCATTTTGGAAAGTAGACACCCCAAGCTATTTGCTTTGAGGCATGTTGAGTCCATGGAATGTTTATATTTTGACACAAGTTGCGGGAAAGTGACAAATTTGTTTTTTTTTTTTTTGCACAAAGTTGTCACTAAATGATATATTGCTCACACAGGCCATGGGCATATGTGGAATTGCACCCCAAAATACATTTAGCTGCTTCTCCTGAGTATGGGGATACCACATGTGTGGGACTTTTTGGGAGCCTAGCCGCGTAAAAACCAAAAACCAATCACTGCCTTCAGGATTTCTAAGGGCGTACATTTTTGATTTTACTCCTCACTACCTATCACAGTTTCGGAGGCCATGGAATGCCCAGGTGGCACAAACCCCCCCCAAATGACCCCATTTTGGAAAGTAGACACCCCAAGCTATTTGCTGAGAGGCATGGTGAGTATTTTGCAGCTCTCATTTGTTTTTGAAAATAAAGAAAGACGAGAAAAAAAATTTTTTTTTTCTTTTTTCAATTTTCAAAACTTTGTGACAAAAAGTGAGGTCTGCAAAATACTCACTATACCTCTCATCAAATAGCTTGGGGTGTCTACTTTCCAAAATGGGGTCATTTGGGGGGGGGGGGTTTGTCACCTGGGCATTCCATGGCCTCCGAAACTGTGATAGGCAGTGAAGAGTGAAATCAAAAATTTACGGCCTTAGAAAGCCTGAAGGCGGTGCTTGGGTTTCGGGGTCCCGTACGCGGCTAGGCTCCCAAAAAGTCTCACACATGTGGTATCCCCGTACTCAGGAGAAGCAATAGAATGTATTTTGGGGTGTAATTTCACATATTCCCATGGCATGTTTGAGCAATATATTATTTAGTGACAACTTTGCGCAAAAAAAATAAAAAAAATAAAAAATTGTCTCTTTCCCGCAACTTGTGTCACAATATAAAATATTCTATGGACTCGACATGCCTCCCAGCAAATAGCTTGGGGTGTCTACTTTCCAAAATGGGGTCATTTGGGGGGGTTTTGAACTGTCCTGGCATTTTATGCACAACATCTAGAAGCTTATGTCACACATCACCCACTCTTCTAACAACTTGAAGACAAAGCCCTTTCTGACACTTTTTGATTACATAAAAAAATAATTTTTTTTTGCAAGAAAATTACTTTGAACCCCCAAACATTATATATTTTTTTAAAGCAAATGCCCTACAGATTAAAATGGTGGGTGTTTCATTTTTTTTTCACACAGTATTTGCGCAGCGATTTTTCAAATGCATTTTTTGGGGAAAAAACACACTTTTTTAAATTTTAATGCACTAAAACACACTATATTGCCCAAATGTTTGATGAAATAAAAAAGATGATCTTAGGCCGAGTACATGGATACCAAACATGACATGCTTTAAAATTGCGCACAAACGTGCAGTGGCGACAAACTAAATACATTTTTAAAAGCCTTTAAAAGCCTTTACAGGTTACCACTTTAGATTTACAGAGGAGGTCTACTGCTAAAATTACTGCCCTTGATCTGACGTTCGCGGTGATACCTCACATGCATGGTGCAATTGCTGTTTACATTTGACGCCAGACCGACGCTTGCGTTCGCCTTAGCGCGAGAGCAGGGGGGACAGGGGTGCTTTTTTTTTTTTTTTTTTCTTTATTATTATTATTTTTTTATCTTATTTTTAAAATGTTCCTTTCATTTTTTTTTTTTTTAATCATTTTTATTGTTATCTCAGGGAATGTAAATATCCCCTATCATAGCAATAGGTAGTGACAGGTACTCTTTTTTGCAAAAATTGAGGTCTATTAGACCCTAGATTTCTCCTCTGCCCTCAAAGCATCTGACCACACCAAGATCGGTGTGATAAAATGCTTTCCCAATTTCCCAATGGCGCTGTTTACATCCGGTGAAATCTAAGTCATAAAATGCTCGTAGCTTCCGGTTTCTTAGGCCATAGAGATGTTTGGAGCCACTCTGGTCTCTGATCAGCTCTATGGTCAGCTGGCTGAATCACCGGCTGCATTTTCAGGTTCCCTGTTGAGACAGGAGAGCCAGAGAAAAACACGGAAGACGTTGGGGGGGGGGCTTCCCTCCCACTGCTTGTAAAAGCAGACTAGAGGCTAATTAGCCGCTAGGATTGCTTTACATGAAAGCCGACCGCTGGCTGAAAAGAATGATACCAAGATGATACCTAAACCTGCAGGCATCATTCTGGTATAACCACTCAAAGTCGTGAATGGCGTACCTGAAGACAAAAAAATGGTTAACAATAAAGCACAGTAAACGGTAAGGTATAAAAAATTGCATACCTGAAAAGCAAACATGATAAAACATAATAACAATAAAACATTGCAGAATAGAATACAGTAAAAAAGAGCAGAACAATAGAGAGAGAGAGAACAATAAAACAACAACTTTTTTTTTTTTTTTTTTTTTTGTATGTGTTTTTTTTTTTTTTTACACTTTTTTTTGTAACTAACTTTTATAACTGTAACCGGTTCCAGGTTCGGGTCTCTCAAAATGCGATGGCATCTTGGGAGAGCCTGTGAAAGTGTGTCCTAGTCTGTGCAATGCTGTACCCTTCGCTAATACTCAACTAGTGAATGGTAGCGTTCAAAACATTCACCAATGCAAAGACCAGGATTGTCAGGACAGGAGGGACAATAATAGCGGGTGTCACGCCTATATCCGCGCTTGCTGCAGACACAACATCTTTTTTGGGGGGTTTCGCTGGGTAGGGGTACTCGGGAGGACATAAAGAAAATGCCTCTCATGCAGCCGACTGCATTTGGTTGGGGATGTGAATGGGGGAAGTACGGGCGCTGCAGAAGCGGTGGGTTCCCAATTAGGATTGGCGAATGCAGCAGGAAGGGCACTATGGGCACGACGGGCCTGTGTTTGTCTTTTTGGTGGCAGCGGGACACTACTTGTGCTTGCCACCTCACCAGCTTGAACTGCACTTATGGGACTCGCCACGTCACCAAGTGTTACTGCAGTGCTGGTTTGACTACGATCGGGGTGTACTAGGCCGCTGGTGCTTGCCAGTTCACCAAAACGCTACAAAAAAAACTGTTAGCGATCGCAGGGATCAGGCCTGACTCTGCGAACGCTGCAGTTATGCGTTTAGTGTTTTGTAAGTGTCAGTGATCGATCGATACTGCACTTGGGTGGGCTGGGCTGGGCCGGGCAGAGGGGCAAAATGCAGGTGCTAGCAGGTATCTGGGCTGATCCCGCTAACACTGCGTTTGTGGGAACCCTAAACTGCTGGGGAGGCTAGTATAGATCTGATCAGATCAGATATTGATCCGATCAGATACTATACCACTAAGGGAGGTGTACGGTGCGTGCGTGGGTGTTAGCGGTACTGGCGCTAACCTGACGCTGCCTGGGGCTGGTGCTTGCCAGTTCACCAAAACGCTACCAAGAAAACTGTTAGCGATCGCAGGGATCAGGCCTGACTCTGCGAACGCTGCAGTTATGCGTTTAGTGTTTTGTAAGTTACAGTGATCGATCGATACTGCACTTGGGTGGGCTGGGCCGGGCGGAGGGGAAAAACGCAGGTGCTAGCGGGTATCTGGGCTGATCCCGCTAACACTGCGTTTTTGGGAACCCTAAACTGCTGGGGACACTAGTATAGATCTGATCGGATCAGATATTGATCCGTACAGATACTATACCACTAAGGGAGGCATATGCTGCGTGCGTGGGTGTTAGCGGTACTGGCGCTAATCTGACGCTGCCTGGGGCGACGCATATCACCGCCGGGTGATCAGGGGGCTAAACCTTTATTCGGTAATAAACGGCGGGTGCCCTGACACTATAAAAAATAAACGAACTAACCAGCGTCACCCGTAACGGTTATACGGTGATCAGTGGTGAAAGGGTTAACTAGGGGGCAAGCAAGGGTTTAAAACATTTATTAGATAGTATAGATTAAAAGCGTATCATCACATAGTGGTCATGCGGATACGGAATAAGTTACAGGTGCCACGTCTTATGTACAGTGATTTAGAAGAACAAAAAAATATTGGTGGGCTCAAGACTTTATAGGCACAATAATGAAGATAATATGTAATTAAAATATTGTTTTATTTCGAAATTATTTAAAAAAAAAGGGGGAGAAGGAGGATGAAAAGTAGGGTAGGACGATCACAGTTTACAAATTATGCACTCCATACACATTTGGTTGGTTTGTGAAAAAAATAATAATAATAAGAGAAACTTATGGAACCAACAAGAGACATGCAGCTTATTGATCTATATAGTTACAGTACATTTCATTAAACCAAGCGCTATGTGATGGTGGCAATCAGATTCTGTATGAGCTCGACATGTTACGCGCCGCATGCGCTTCTTCAGGAGCACAGAATTAGGATACTGTAATAAATAATACATCTTGTGAAGGAAACAACAATTAGATAGTATGTGGGGGTCCCTGTCGCTATAAAACGCTGACGGCAAACCTAAATATTTACCTCCCTAACTAGCGTCACCAGCGACACTAATACAGCGATCAGAAAAATGATCGCTTAGTGACACTGGTGACAGGAGGTGATCAAGGGGTTAAAACTTTATTAAGGGGGGTTAGGGGGGTACCCTAGACCTAAGGGGGGTAATACTCACTGCCCTAACACTGTAACTGTCACAAACTGACACCATGCAGTAATCAGAAAAAAAAAAAATACTGCTTGGTGTCAGTTTGTGACAGGGGGGGTGATTGGGGGGCGATCGGGGGGGGGTCGGGGGTGTAAAGTATGCCTGGCATGTTCTACTGTGTGTGTTTGTGTTGTGTGCACTTACATGTCTTCTCTCCTCGGCGCTGGGACGGAAACTGCCAAGCCGAGGAGAGATGACATCACATCCTCTGCCTGTGTGAAACTACACACAGGCAGGGGAGAATTCCGATTGGCTGGGAGAGATCGCGAGGGGGGGCCACGATCGGATGGTCTCTCCCTCGCCTCCCGACGCTCCCAGTGAAATGCCGACCGCCGCTGGCATCAGGGGGGGTCCGATTGGACCCCCCGCCCGCGGGAGGCAGATCACGTACGGGTACGTGATTCTGCCTGCCCGTGCCATTCTGCCGCAGTATATGTGCGTTAGGCGGTCGGCAAGTGGTTAAACTGTTGGCGCTGGAACTAGATCCGGAGGTTTTTTTTGTTATACTACATGCTATGGTAGATAGATTAGAACTAGTGGTGGTGGGTTTGTACCTCCCCCCCCCCTTGCCTCCATGAGAATACTTAATCAGCTTATCTCTAAAATTGCCACTTACGCTACGGATAATGTGGTGGTGCTGGGGGATTTTAACATGGTCCCGGACCCTGGGGTGGACAGACTCTCATCCGGAGCGGGCTCCTCTTCAGAGCTAATCTCCTGGGCCGAAGCCTCTAACCTGACCAATGTGTGGAGATGGAGGAACCCTTCCCGAAGGGCCTACACATGTCACTCGGCTTCACATAAGACCTTTTCACTCATAGATCTGGCCAATGCAGGGGGGTCTGTTCTGCCCAGGGTTGGGGACATCACCAATCTCCCCGTGGCGTATCCCATCACGCTCCGCTTGCCTTGAAGCTGTGTGTGTCCTATTTGCCGGGTGAGAATCTCTGGAGATTGTCCAGATTTTGGCTGGATGATTCCAGAATATCGGAACCATTTAGATCTGAGGCGATACGATATTGGCGAGATTTGGACCAATCGGTATCTCTGACCACGTCCTGGGACGCATTTAAGGCCTTCACTAGAGGTAACCTGCAGTCTCATATCCGTAATGTCCGTAAGGACCTGAGGGAGGAGACCCGAAAGGCTGAGGAGAGGGTGGTGGTACTCGAGGAGGAGTACTCGAAGTCTCTGACTTTGAGGGCGTACTCTGACTTTCAGGCAGCACTGCGGGATGTTCTCCAGCTACGAACGTCAGCCACTAAGACTAAATTCCTACATCAGTCCCAAAGAATTTTTGAGCACGGGGAAAAGACTGGTAGTATGTTGGCATGGCTGGCGAGGGAGAGCTCCTCCCCAGTGACTATTTCCACCATTTATGACTTAGACGGGACGACCCTAACAGATCCTTCATCCATTAATGATAGATTTGCGTCATTTTATCGGGGCCTCTATGGTTCTCGAATGAATTGTACCGATGCAGAACTGGCGACATATCTTGACGGGGTGGAGCTCCCTTGCCTGACATCCACATTCAGAGAAGCTTTAGACGGTCCTATACTATTAGAGGTAATACAGAAGGCAGTGGCCTCCTTACAAAACGGCAAAACGCCAGGCCCGGATGGGCTACCTGCCGAATTCTTTAAAACGTATGCAGAAGAAATACTGCCATCGTTCAAAAGAATCCTGCAAAACGCCATGGAAGGGAATTCATTGCCCCGGACAATGGCTGAGGCCGTTATAGTAGTCATTCTTAAACAGGGCAAGCCTCCCAAACACTGCTCTTCATATTGTCCTATATCTCTCCTTAATGTGGATGCCAAGCTGTTGGCCAAGGTGTTAGCTGGTCGCATGAACATTGTGATTACGGCACTGGTGCATGCGGACCAGTCTGGATTTATGCCGGGCAGAGGGACCGACATAAACATCCGGCGTCTCCTTACGCATCTGTCCAGGGCGAATGGGGACGGTCCGGAGGTAGTCGCCTCTCTTGATGCCGAAAAGGCTTTTGATTCAGTTGAGTGGCGGTACCTCTGGGCGGTCCTCCGCAAGTTCGGATTTGGCCCTCGGTTTATTAGTTGGGTCCAGATGCTATATTATAATCCCACGGCCTGTATACATACAAATAATTCACTGTCCCTACCGTTTCCCCTGTCTAGGGGTACCAGACAGGGCTGTCCACTATCCCCTGAATTATTCGTGCTAGCCATGGAGCCCATGGCAGCTTATATTAGATCCGCTTCCTCAGTAAAGGAAATCCAAGTCGGTGTAATAACAGATAAAATATCCTTATACGCTGACAATACCCTCCTTTTCCTTAAAAATAATTCTTCCCTCCCACCTGCGCTAAAAATAATAGATGAATTTGGATCGTTCTCAGGCATTAAAATTAACTGGGGGAATGCCCCCTTTTTTCGCTGAATCCAGTGAGTCCCCACCTGCCAACAGGCACCCCCCTAAACTGGAAATCAGAGTTCAAACACCTGGGAGTAAGGATTGGGACTCCATTGTCCTCATATTATGAGCTGAACCTTCAACCACTTCTTAAAAATTTTTCACAAAAATGTATAGCCTGGAGGACCCTTCCCCTATCACCCGTGGGTAAGGTAAATTTGATTAAAATGGTTTATCTCCCCAAATTCCTTTACCTCTTTCGTAATGCCCCTTAGTACCTCCGGTATCATTCTTTGCAAGAATGAATAGTATAATTTCATCTATTCTTTGGAATGGCGGATCCCCGCGAATGGCCATTACTACCCTCCAGCTGCCCGTCACCCAGGGCGGCCTGTCCCTACCAGATTTTCAGATCTATTTCTGGGCGGCCATTCTGGTGATGGTCAGATGGTGGTTCTCCCAGCTACAGGACAACCCAGCGGTAACCTTGGAGGCAGCTATAATAGGTTCATACTCCTCTCAGCAATGTGGTGTTTAGGGGGGTGAGGTCTCACCCCGGCATCAGGGACTTAATGCGCACAACCATTATTCTATGGCATAAGGCAAGGGCCCGCTTTGCCTCCACCGAGACGTTTTCCCCCCACATTCCTCTTTAGGGTAATCCCAACCTACCACACCTGAATACTGTTCCAGACCCCCAGGTTTGGGCAGAGAAGGGTATAGGAAAACTAAAACATATTGTTGTAGAGGGTAAACTGAGATCCTTTGCGGATCTCAAAAATGCCTACTCACTGCCGGGATGGATGCTGTTTAGGTACTACAAATTCGACACGCGTATAGGAAACAGTTCCCAGCACAACTCATATTGAAATCAGACTCTGTGGAGGGACTACTCACTGCCAGGGTCATAGATAAACCCCTCTCCTCCCTATATTTTCATCTGTCCATAGCTCCATTGAAAAAACTTGAAAAAAACTCATGATAGATGGAAAATAGATATCCCAGATCTGTCAGAGGAGGAATGGGAGTCTTGTGTATCATCCTTTGTCACCAATATGATCTTGGCCAGAGACCGTTTTATGCAGGTCAAGTTCCTCTACAGAGCCTATTATACTCCAAAGCGGTGAACACTTATGAATCCTAACATTCCAGTGGCCTGTCCTTGGTGTGGTGAGAGTTCCGGTACTTTCTTTCATATGATATGGTCCTGTCCTCGCCTTAGGGATTACTGGTTAGAGATAGCTGACACCCTTAGTCCGGTTACCTCTCTAGAACTGGTCACAGACCCCACATTGATGCTGCTCAATGTCTTTGACTCTAGGGTAAGGGGTAAATATACTAGATTATTTTTGAATTATGCCACATTTTACGCTCGTAGAGAGGATAATGCCCCACCCACAGTATCCTTATGGCGCCTTAAATTGAACTCGGTGCTACCATTGTATAACCTTACCTATGCTAACCGAAACTGTCCTGCCAAATTTGACAAGATATGGTTGGGTTGGATAGATGCGTGCGGTACATTGTGGGAGGATGACCACCGAGATGATGCTGTTGGACCCGCCCGGTAATAGTTTACCATTGTTTTAATCTTCTGAATGCCTAATCATTGTTTGAGCTCTGTGAACCTAGCAAGATGGATGTGGTCCTTCTCCGGCCCTCTCCCCCCTTCCCCCCCTCTCCTTCCCCCCTTCTTCCATCCCAGTCCCACCCTTCTTTCCTCCCCCCTACCCCCCCTCACCAAGACCTTCTCAACTATTATTCCTGGAACCTATTATCTTTGATCTCATCTCCTGATGTGATGTAATTCATAGACACCTCTGTACTTCTTTATACTATTTCAAGATGTTGCTCATTCGTCTTGTGACAACTCATGCGACAATATTTCTGTGTACAACTGTGTATATGCATCGCCTGTATTGTAAACATTTCTTTCTCGTTAAAAAAAAAGAAATTAAATCTGATCAGAGTCAAAGGTGAATTTGAGGTTAAGGTCATTATTATTCAACTCACGGAGGAACTTCAAGAGTTTCTCCTTCGCTCCTGTCCATACTAGGAATAAATCGTCAATGAAACAATACCAAAGTAAGATGTCATCAAGATATTCTGTGTATCTATCATCCGAGTGGATACATCTTTCCCGACCACCTAGATAGAGATTTGCATAAGCTGGGGCACAAGATGTCCCCATGGCCACTCCTTGAACTTGTAGAAACAATGGGTTATTAAAGGTAAAATAGTTTTTCGTTAGAATAAAGTGTAGTAATGTAAGAACAAATTGGTTGAGAGGCCATGTGGGCGTATCCTGCTCAAAGAGAAAGGAACCAGCCGTCCGTACGCCCTGCTCGTGGGGGATACTGGAGTAAAGTGCCTCAATATCAACTGCCACGAGCAGGGCGTCCAGAGGGATCTGGATTCCCTCAAGGCGCTGCAGCAAATCGGTGGTATCCCTAATGTAAGACGGGAGGCTCCATACATGAGGCATCAAAAATGCGTCAACGAATTTACTGGCGTTATCGGTTAAAGATCCTATCCCCGAGACAATGGGCCTTCCTGGGGGGGTACAAACATTTTTGTGAGTCTTGGGAGGGGAATAAAAGGTGGGGACACTGGGAAGTTTGGGGGTAAGGAACTCCAGCGTGTCTTTGTCAATGAGGCCTGAATAGAAGGCCTCAGTGCAAAGAGTCTGGAGTTCCTGTGCAAAGGTTGGTACCAGTTGTGATTGTTGAGAATGGCAAGACAATTGGATTGGTATTGGTTATGTGTCATGAGAACGATATTACTGCCTTTGTCAGACTGTTTTATGATGACATCGGCACGTCTCTGCAGAGATTTGAGAGCTTCAATTTGGCTGGGACTGAGGTTAGAAGAAAATTGAGGCCATTGTTGTTTTTTAAGGTCTCTTATAGTAGCTTGAAGAAAGGCCCAGATCTCTGGACAAGTGTTTAGGTCAGGAAATCTGCGTGACCACAATCAAAATGATTTAGGTTGTAGTCCTTGATTAGACGAAACAGTGTGACGACAAACATTGGGTGGGAGCGCAGAGTGGGAAGGGGTCCCTGAAGGGGGCATTCCCTGGGAGAGAGCAGATGAAGAACGAGCAAACTAGGGTAGAGTCTGAGTAACTAGTATCCCCCTCATCATATAAGAGCATGAGATCATGGAGCGCCCGAAACTCCTCCATAGTGAAGTGTCTGGTACGCTCCGTGAGCTCACGCTCCATAGCATGATTGGTGCGATCAGTGTCAAAAATAAAGCGGTATGTGAGATTCCGTGCAAACAAATAAAGATCCTTAATGGTCTCAGTGACTTTGAGGGCATCAAGGGGGCAAAAGTATTATCGTTTGTAGACCTATTCCTCCTGAAGAAGCGGTTTTAACCGAAAAACCGGTTGAGGAAACAATTTTAGACACCCCTCTCCACAAGAAACTCTACGGTTTTATCCGTTTATGTTTGTGTTTAGTGTGGTGTATCTAATCTGTTTTAGCATGTTCTATATTTACTATTTTGTGAATGTGTTTTGTTATTATTACAGTTTATGTATTTCTTTTATATACATCTTCTCAACCTTATTGTATGATAAATGCCGAGATAGTCCCAATTTCTACTAGTAGGCGTGTATGCGTGGTTAGGCAAGTGGCAGCAACTGCCTCCATGCTTCCACCCCACTAATAGCATTTTTAAAACAGCTTACCTGTAAAATCCTTTTCTTGGAGTACATCATAGGACACAGAGCTCCCGCCCCTCTGTTTTATGGTGTGAAAGTATATTGCTTATATTGCTTGGCTACAAAAACGGAGGTACTCCTGGAAGGAGGAGGGGTTATATAGGGGAGTCAGCTTCCTGTATTGGTTATACCAGTGTCAACACCTGAAGGTAGGCCCATAACCCACTAAGTAAATACTTGAGGCTCTGTGTCCTATGATGTACTCCAAGAAAATAATTTTACAGGTAAGCTGTTTTAAAAATCCTATTTTTCCTTTCCTCAAGGTAAAACAAGTGTTTCTCCCGTTAATGGGAGAGATCAAGGAAATCATAGAGGATGAATGGAACAAAACAGACAAAAAGTTTTCCTTAGCCCATCTATCCAAGTTGTACCCTTTAGCTAATAAGGATACTCAGTCTTTAAGTTCAATATCTGTGGTTGACGTGGCAGTTGTACGGCTGGAAAAGAACATGACTTTGCCGATGGAGGATTCAACTTCATTCAAGGATCCCCTGGACAGACAAATTGATTTGGATCTCAAAAGGAGCTATCTAGTGACTGGAGCAGCTTGCAGACCTGCCATTGCACTAACGTCTGTTTCTAATGCCATTAGGTCATGGACATAAAACATAAAAGCAGCCCTCCCCCAGCATGTCCCCAAGGACGATATAATCAAAGCTCTGGAGGAGCTTAAGTTGGCGGTGGATTTTTTGGGTGAAGCAGCCATTGACACGGTCCGCTGTTCGGCCAACTCAATGCTACACTTGGTCATGGCAAAAAGGGCCTTATGGCTGAAACCATGGACTGCTGATCTTACGTCAAAACAGAGTTGGTGGAAGATTCCGTTTGATGGCAAATCCCTCTTCGGAGAGATGCTGGATAAAGCAATTTCCTGAGTAACACGGAGAAAATCCGGCTCAGGACAGGAAGGTCTAGAGAACAAGAAAAATTATTTATCTTGCTTCTGGCAATCAAGCTCCAGAGATTTTAGGCAATCTCGCCCCTTTAAGGACAACAAGAGATCGTAGCAAGGCACTTAGTCGTCCTTTATGGGTGCTAAAAAGAATAAGACTCTCACTGCTCCCCAGGAGTGGATGAAGTCTTTTTGATGCCAGAGGGGCAGAGACGCCCCCAGTAGAAGCCAGACTAAAACATTTTTTCCCAGTCTGGGCTGCCAGGTGCCAGGACCCATGGGTCCTATCAACAATTCAGTACGAACATTTCTGGACTTTCTTTTATCAGCCTCCAGACATCCTTCAAGGAAACCCAGATTCCGACCTCCCTGGAGAAAGCTCTGGCCTTAGGTCAGTTTATGAAGTCGCTACAGCTTCAGGGGGCAGCGGTACCTGTCCATCCATCGGAACGTTTTACAGGTTTCTATTTCACCCTCTTCCTGGTACAGAAGAAAACAGGCGTCTGGAGGCCTGTAATAGATCTGAAGAGACTCAACAGATACATTCATCTCCAGGGTTTCAAGATGGAGTCGCTGCAGACAATCATTCAATTCATACAACCAGGAGATTGGTTGATATCAGTAGACCTGCAAGATGCCCATCTTCATGTTTCTATCCTACCTTATTTCCAAAAGTACCTAAGGTTCGCAGTAGGTCATGTCCACCTGCAATTCCAGGCTCTACCCTTCGGGCTGTGCACCTCCCCTCGGGTGTTTACGAAGGTGTCAATATCTGTCCTGGCCCCTCTAAGGGAGAGAGGGTTAAGAATTTACCACTATCTGGACGACATCCTATTGTTATCAAACAATCCGGATCAACTTATAGGCCACAGAGAGATACTTCTACAGTCATTATCAGAACTAGGTTGGTTAGTGAATCACCGAAAGAGCCAGCTGATCCCAATGCAACAAATGATTTACCTAGGAGCAATGTTCGATACAGATCTGGCCACAGTCTCTTTACCTCAACAGAAGATGGAGGGCATCATTCAAAAGATGTTGAAGACCATACGGAAGTCCCACTTGTCAGCCTCACAATGTCTGAGCCTCATAGGCACAATGTCTTCCTGTATTCCTCTGGTCCTGTGGTCTCACTGGCATCTGAGACACTTCTAGACAGGTTTTCTAGCACAATGGAAAAAGCAATGTCTATCTCAGACAATTCTGTTGTCAACCCTGATGTCCAGGAGGCTGCACTGGTGGACCAGGCTGGAAAATATCTCCCGTTTTCATCATCTGGGTTCCCACTCTTGGACCACAATTACATCAGATGTGATTGGTCAGGGGTGGGGTGCCCATGACAGAGAAGTCAGGATCCAGGGGAGATGTTCATTTCCCACCAGGGGTTAGTATCCAATGTATTGGGAATCAGAGCAGATTTTCTAGCTTTAACTTAATTTGCTCCCCAAATCAAGGGACAGAGGGCGCTTCTGCACCTGGACAACAAAGCTGCAGTTTTATATCTTCAGAAACAAGGGGGCACCCACAGCAGGATGCTTCTGAGGGAAGTGGAACCTATAATGGTCTGGGCCAAAAGGAACCTGGTGGACCTCAGAGCGATATATCTCCCAGGCAAAATGAACACAGAGGCAGACGTCTTGTCAAGAAGATTTGGGGACAAGAACGAGTGGTCACTCCGCCCCCATGTGTACGACCAGATTTCCCATCTATGGCAGACCCCACAGGTGGACCTCTTTGCTTCCCAGAAGAATTCCAAGCTCAGGAGATTCTTTTCTCCCCTTCTACACCCACAAGCGGAGGGAGTAGATGCGTTATTGTGTCCTTGGAACTTCAAGACGGCTTATGCCTTTCCTCCTCGTCCGCTCATCTCGAAGTTTCTCCTCAACCAGTTTAAATACTGCTAGTATTACCTTATTGGCCGAAGAGGCCTGAGTTTCCCCTAGCCTTGCACCTCAGTGTGAATCCACCTATCAAGATTCCCCCCTTCCCGCAGTTGTTGACCCAGGGCAGGCTAATCCATCCAGATCCCCAAAAACTTGATCTTCCAGTATGGAGGTTGAAAGGAGGAGGTTTGAGTTGTTGGGATGTTCCCAGGAAGTTATATCCACCTTGCTGAAAGCCTGGAAACCAGCAACCAATGCAATATATGCTAAGATTTGGGACAAGTTCCTATCTGGTTTTGATCCAGTCTCTTCTACTACTGTTGATATTTTGAGTTTTCTTCAAACAGGTTTTGATTCAGGTCTTTTTTAGCCAGAGTTCCCTTAAAGTACAAGTGTCGGCAATCTCTGCAGCAACCAACACAAGGTGGGCAGAAGATCCTCTAGTGGTCACTTTTCTCAAGGGTGTACTGAAGATGCACCCTCCAACCAGGTGCTCCTTTCCGAAGTGGGATCTTCCTCTAAAACTAGAAGTTTTATCCGCTCACCCATTTGCACCGGTGGATAAAATCTCAATTTGGAATCTAACCGTGAAAACAACCTTTGTCCTGGCTATCACATCCGGCAGGAGGATTTCGGAGCTTCACTCCCTGGGAGTGGGAGATGAACACATTTCCTTTTTTCCAGACAGGGTAGAACTTCACCCTCTCCGAGAGTTCACACCTAAAGTCACCACAACGGCAAATCTATCAGAACCATGGGCATTACCAGTCTTTTGTGACCCAGAATCAAGCTCCTGTCATGAATTAGATATCTCCAAAGTTCTCAGGGCCTACTTGGAAGCCACAGTGAATTTTAGGAACTCTGACAGACTTTTCATCATCCTATGGGGCAAGAATAGAGGAAGGGAGGCTTCCCCCAGAACCTTGGCCTCTTGGGTTGTCAAATTAATACAAAAAGCTTACAGGGTGAAGAACTTGGATCATCCGGCTCAGGTGAATGCTCATTCAACAAGAGCGGTATCAGCATCTTGGGCAGCGAGGGCAAATGTTTCTCTTGAAACAGTATGCAGGGCCACCACTTGGTCTTCTCGGCACACGTTCCTTAAACATTATCGTATTGATTTTGGGGCTCTTACAACAGAGTTTGAGAGAAAAGTGCTTCATGCCGCTATGTCTGTGTCTAATTAAAGTTTTTTTTGTTAAAGCATTAAAACCCACCCATGTGAGCTAGTTATTAAGTTAATAGGAAGAAGAAACACATTGGAAAAGGCTGACGAACAAAACAATCAGAGATATAAGTAGATCTAGAGTTTGGTAAAATTCAGACATGACCATCTCCTTTCTGCCTCCCAAGACTCTTTATTTTTTTTTTTTTTCCAAAGTATTTTATTTTATTGGTGAATATGAAATCTTAACAGAAATCATTGATCATCAAGCATTGAACAATGAAAATGAAACAGTTGTAAGATATACAGAGATTTACAAAAACAGAATGTCCCAGCTATCCGTGAAAATCACTTTCATGCTAGGTCGATTGTAAAAAAAGGGGTGTTAGCCCAACTTATTACTTTAATTGGGCATTAATTGTCCCATAACTGTTGTCCTATGGAAATTGTATACTTCTTACAGTGAAAGTATCAATATCCTGCTCTTGGAAAGTGAGAATCGAGTATGACTTCTGTTGAAGGTGTAACATACTTGTCACTGTGTCTGTGTGGGCCTGATTGGTGATCGTTCAGTGTAATTTCGTGAGTGTCTGAAGTTTGTTTCATTGGTTGGGTATCTAATAAGTATTTGAAGTGGAAGGACTGTATGCTTGCCTGGGTGTCTAAATAACAGGTATGGAATGGATGATGGGGGGGTAGCGCGGGGGGGGGAGGCTAGGGGGGCATGGGGGGGGAGGGAGAGAGGGATATGTAAGGGGGGGGGAGGGGGGTCTCTGACTTCCCCTGGTAAGAGGTATTTGGCAACTGGGTTTTGATGGAGTTTGTTTAGGGTAACTTGGGGGGGTAGTCTCCCATTGAAGGACGGAGGAAGTAATGAAGGGGAGTTTGGGTTAAGGACAGATATGTTATTGAGGTTACCTCTGCTTCATGTGGGTGTATCTATCGTATCTTTGTATTCAGGTAAAGTTTGATAGTGTAACCAACAGGCCCACTTATGACTGAATTTTGTGGGCGTGTCACGTGAGATGTGTATGAGCTGTTCCATTTCTGCTACTCTGTTTATTCTAATAAACCATTCTTTGATAGTGGGTATATGAGTTGAATTCCAGTGTACAGGTATACATTGCTTAGCTGCATTAACCATGTGCATCATTAGTGATTTATGATAGGTGGCGTGTGGTAGAGATGAGAGGTGTAGAAGAAATTGGGCAGGGGTGAGCTCCAGTTCGTAAGTGGTAACTTTCGCGTTGGACCTCTGACCAAAAGGCACGCAGTGGGGTGCAGTACCACCATATGTGTAGAAGGGTACCCTTTTCTTGATGGCACCTCCAGCATGTTTCAGGGATAACCGCTTTGAATTTATGTAACAGAACTGGGGTATGGTACCATCTGGCCTGAATTTTGAACCCATTTTCCTGGGTGGTGACATTGGTTGAGCCCTTGTGTATGGTTATAAATATTTGTTCCCATCTTTCTTCCGTTAGTTGGATGGATAAGTCGGCTTCCCATTTTTTGCATGACTGATTTTCGTTAGCTTTGAGATCAGCGAAGATTAGGTTATGTATATAGGAGATAAGATGAGATTGGGGAGTTGTCTTGATACATAGGGATTCAAAAGGTGTGAGCGGTCTGGAGCATTGACCATTTTTGTCTAGGATTTTGAGGTAGTGGGCTATTAGCATGTATGGCCATGGAGAGATAGGTGTCTTTTCTAACCGGGCGGCGATTTGACCTGCTGTGAGTAATTTGCCGTTGTGGTAAAATTGGTGGGCTCTGATATGTCCCTGTGGCCAGTTGTCCGAGAGATATTGGTGATGCATTCCTGGGGGGAAATCTGGATTTAATTTTATCGGGGACAGTGGACTGGGGGTGGAGGAGATGGAGGTTTTCTTACATGTTTGTTGGAAGCATTGTATGGTGGGGCCAATCGTCGGGTGTGAATGAATTTCTGGTGGGAGACTGGTTTGGGAAATCCAGGGGAGCGAGCTCAGAGTCAATTTCGTGAAGGAAGCTTCTAAAGAGACCCAGTCTTTCTGTTGGGTATGGACATTCCAGTCCACTATTCTGGCAAGATGTGTGGCTGTGTGATAGTGGAGAATGTTCGGAAGGCCTATGCCTCCTAGATTCTTCGGGCGAGTAAGTTGGTCGTGACCAATTCTATGTCTAAGTTTCCCCCAGAGGAAGTTGGAACATATCTGTCGGTATGTTTTGAAGAGGGGGGGATCTGTATCGGGATTGTCTGTAAGAGGTAAAGGATTCTTGGCAGAGCGTTCATCTTCAGTATGGCCGCTCTGCCAAACCATGAGAAAGTCGGTTTGTTCCATGTTTTGAGGTCTGAGGCTAGTTTATTTAGAAGTGGAAGGAAATTTTTGGTGTATAAATCCGATATTTTGGAGGGGATTTGGGTTCCTAGATATGTGATTGAATCTGTTTTCCAGTGAAAGGGGAAGTTCCCCTTGCATTGGTCTACTTGATGCTGGGGTAGTGATATGTTTAGGGCAAAAGATTTTGTGAAGTTGATCTTTAAGTTAGATATGATCTGGAAATGCTTAAATTCAGATAGTAGGATTGGGAGGGTAGTTAATGGTTGTGAGAGGAACAACAATATATCATCTGCATATGCAGCGTATTTGTATTCTTTATCTGAGGATCTAATTCCTTTGATGTCTGGGTTAAGTGTGAGTTTGCGAAGGAAAGGTTCAAGGGTAAGTATAAAGAGAATGGGTGACAGTGGGCATCCCTGTCTTGTGCCGTTGCGGATTGGGAAGGCGTCTGACAGAGTGCCATTGACTCTCACCTTGGCTGAGGGTTTGCTGTATAATGATAGGATCAGTCCAATCATATGGGGCCCAAGTCCTAGAGCTCGTAGGACAGCCGACATATATTCCCAGGACACTCTGTCAAACGCCTTCTCCGCATCTAAAGACAGGTAAAAGCCGCTTTGTTTAGTTAGGGAAATCAGGTGGTGTAGGTTAATTGCTTTAATGGTGTTGTCTCTGGCTTCACGTCCAGGGACAAAGCATACTTGATCCTGGGACACTATGGAAGGTAGGAGGGGTAATAATCTATTGGCCAATATCTTGGAGAATATCTTTATGTCTACATTTAGTAAAGATATTGGTCTATAAGTTCCTGTGTGTGAGGAATCCTTGCCCTCCTTGGGAATGACCACAATATGAGCCTCTAGCATTACCTTTGAGAGTGGGTTTGAGGGGGAGAGCGAATTAAAGGTTTTAAGAAAGGGGGTCTGGAGAGTGTTTGAAAATGTCTTATAATATGCTGCTGGAAGACCGTCTGGACCTGAACTTTTACCGGGTTTAAGCTGTTTGATTGACTGTTCCCATTCTGTGGGAGAGATCGGAGAGTCTAGTGATGTTGCTGTCTCCTGGGGTAGTTTCCCAGGAGCGTATTGTTCTAGGAACGAGTCAATCTTTAGAGTTCTCTGGGGTGCTGGGATCGAATCATGATCGGAATTTCGTAGGTCGTAAAGGGAGGAATAATATTTTTCAAATTCCTTTGCTATGTCATCATTGCGTGTAAGGGGTTTTCCCTTAGCTGAGTGTAGCTGATGTATCGTGTTATTTGCTTTCTTCTTATGTAGTGCTCGTGCGAGTAGGTGGCCACTTTTGTTTCCAAACTCGTAGAAGAGTTTGTGGGAAAGAATGAATTTTTTCCTAAGATTAAGGTGCAGTTCTTCTTTGATACGTGTGCGTGTCTCGATAAGTTCGGAGTGTGTTTGTTGAGCTAAAGTGTGTTTGTGTAGAGTTTCAAGTTTCTTCAGTTTGGCAAATAAATTGGATAGGGTAGCTTTCTTCGCTTTCTTGACTGTAGCTGCTAAGGATATCAATTTGCCTCGTATGACACATTTATGGGCCTCCCATTGTGTCAGTGAGGACGTGTCTGGGGTGTCATTTTCAATGAAGTAATCCCTTAAGCTGGACTGGATCTCTTGCACATTTAATGCATCTGTTAAAAGTGTCGGATCTAATTTCCAAATATACGTTCGATGGAGCGTTTCTGGAAAAGTAAGTGTCATGGAGATGGGATGATGGTCCGATATTGTCATGGGGTCTATGGTTGCTGCTTTCAACGTCGGGAGGTCTTGTTGTGAGAGGAATAGGTAGTCAATTCGAGAGTATTTGTTGTGGGGGCTAGAGTAGAATGTGTAGTCTTTGTCTTTTGGGTGGAGGGTACGCCATGCATCATGGAGTGACAGTTCTTGGAGGCAGCCCCTTATTTGTTTTAGAGCCCTATATGGTAGATGAGATTTGCCTGTGGAGGTGTCTATTAGAGGGTCTAGTGGAACATTGAAGTCACCCCCCAGGATTAAGAGGCCCTCTTTGAAGGCAGCCAGCTTCTCTATCACTGTTCGAAGAAAGGGGACTTGGGCAGTGTTAGGGCTATAGATATTTGCGAGGGTAATTGACTTATTGTTAAATGTGCCCTTAAGAAAGACGAACCTTCCCTGATCATCTAGCATGGTGTCTGTAACTTGAAGGGGAACATTTTTGGAAAGGAGTATGGAAACCCCTTTCGTTTTTGAGGTTGGGGAGGTGGCAAGATAATGGTGGGGGAAAGAGTGGTTGTTCAGTTTAGGAATGTTTTTACCGCTGAAGTGGGTCTCTTGGAGAAAGACTATATCTGCTTTTGCTCCGCGCATTTGGGCTAGAAGTTGCGATCGCTTTTCAGGGGTATTTAAGCCTTTCACATTAAGTGAGATTATTTTCAATGAGATCTTTGCGGGTGGTGTTTGGTGGTGTGTCATTGTAGCCGATTCTGGGTATTACTTACCTAGTTAGTTGTGTACTTGGGGGGGAAGTCAGAGACCAAGGGAGGAATGGGAAACAAGGGCTGTAATGGGAGAGAGGGGGGAGAAGGGGAGGGGGGATAGGGTTATTCGGCGATAGGTAGGGAGCTAAAGTAGTATAGAATGGGGAGTGTGGGAGCGGGGTAGGAGAAAGATATTCTGGGGGTTGTACCGGTTGTGGTGATTGACCAGCAGTCCCACTAACAGAGGGTATGGGGAACCGGTGTGAGTCAGCGGTAACTACCTGAGTCCACTGAAGGCGGGGGTGGTAGGTGACGTTTATCCAAGGGAAGGAGTCCTATGTCCCGAAGAGGTCTTCTGGGCTTAGCGTGTGGTTTACCGGTATAGTTGTCAGGGTGTCAATAGAGCTGAAAAATGGCCTCGTGGATGTTCCTGACCAAAAGGGGAGCTTTTTCTTACTATGGTGAGAATATATGTAATATATGTTATAGGCTCGGGGAGGGAAGGGGAGAATGAAAAGTGTGGACAAGCCTTAAGGCGAAGTGTATATTTACCCTATTGGGAATCTATTTAAGAGTGTCAATGTGATCATCTCAGGTAGAAAATTTTAACTATTTCTATACCTAATCCGTGTACTGATGTCATGTGATTGAGGATCATTGCTTTGGTTAGGTGATATCGTGTGTTAGAGGAAAGAGTATGACATTATAATTAAATAACGGGGACAAAGGGCGCCTTTATCCAGCATGGGTTTAAGAGGAAAGAGAATAAAAGAAAACAAAAAAAAAACCATATTGAACATATTAATTGGGAATTTACCGTCCACCTGACACAGGGTGGTGTATCAGGCCTTGAGTGTAACATAACTTGCCTGTTTGACTATAACAGTAAAAAATAAAGATTAGGAACTGTGTTCATTTCTAACAGTACGTGCATACCTGTGTGAGAAATAAAGAATCCTGTATAGGGCATCTCCGGGATCGAGGGGGACGTGCTCTGTGGCGGCTGAAAAGGATTTACTGTGCATATGGATCCCCTTGAGTCAGGGATAGGGATGTACATTATGTTCTAGACTGGAAGGTGAGATTTGGTCTTTTTGGCCATTACGTATGGTAATGTAGATTGAATTGGTGCGTTCTTCTTACCTGAGCACGTCTCCCTCGACTCCCAGGTAGCCCCCCACATCCCTTGGTTCTAATGTTTACTCGGAGGAGAGATCTAAAGAAGATGAGGAAAGAAGGAAGGGGGATAAGGGTTTAGAAGAAGAACACAATATGATGGATCAAGAAAACGTTGTTTGAGAAAGACACAAAGAGAGGCAGAAAATATTATGAAGTGGCGATGAGGGGGAATGGGGGGGAAAGCGAGAAAAGAGAAAGAAAAGGAGGGGGGGAAGAGAAAAGGAGGAATTGAGTTAAGGAAGTAGATTATGATAATTGCAAATGTCTGTTGGGGAGCATCCGAAGAAGGGTTGTTGACATTGTTGTAGACTCGGTCTAGGAGCCTGGGTAGTCAAAAGAGCGGTTGGCTGCTGGCAAGCTCCGTTTCCTGATGGTTCTGCAGTAGGGTACAGTTCAAGCTCGAGCTACGAGATTCATGGAGTGTGGTTAACTTAAGTCCGGTATCCGTTTTCTTGTTAAAGAAGGAAATGGTAAAGGAGGTAGAGCAATATATGGGGGTCTTGACTTCTCTCCTCGTGGGGTGGGTTTCCGCATAATGCAGTGATATTGTCACAGTCTGGCTGATTTGTGAGAATGAAGATGAAGCGCCATAGGGCTGTAGTTCTCATAAACAGGAATGCAGAACTCCTCCGGTGTTTCAGTTAAGCGTTAGAGAATCTGGTATCCATTCAGTGAATCTCTCCCAGGCACAAATGGTGTGAAGAAGGGGGGATTATAGAACTTGGTATAAACTTGCCTGTGTCAGGTGTTTCCGCAAGATATGACAGGCAAAATTAATTGTTTAGGTGATACGAGCTCTGCGGTGTGCGGGAGAGGCTGTAGGGCTTCCGTTCCATGGCATCCCTGAATCTCGCAGTGGAGAGTGAGGGGGAGCTGGGTGAGGACGACGGCGACCAAGATTGAAGTTGCCAGCCTCTGAAATGCCATCCATCGATGTGGCCCTGTGCATTTGGGGTAAGCGAAAATCGCTATACCAGTCGGGTAGCGCAACTACTGGAATGTCCAGAGTGGAGCAGAAATGTTCCATGTCTTCGGGGACTCTGAGAAGAGCTGTGCGTCCCAGATGTGTTGCTGAGAGGCCGAAGGGAAACTTCCATCGATAAACAATAGATCTGGCTCTGAGAACATCTAGCAATGGTCTCAGTTCACGCCTCCTTTGCAGGGTGATATTTGAGAGATCTTGGTAAATCTTGATGTTGGCGCCTTGGAAAGTTAGTTGGTTACGATGCCTGGAAGCTCGCAGAATTTCTTCCTTAAGGGTGAAATCCATAAGGCAACAGACCGTGTCTCTGGGAGGGTCTGTGTCTCTTCCCCTCGGGCATAGTGCTCTATGGATGCGTTCAAAGGCGATAGGAGCATCCTGGGGTCTCTCAAGTAATTCATTAAAGATGGAGGTGGCCGTCTGAGAGAGTTGGTTGGGGTCTATTGATTCTGGGATCCCCCTAAGGCGGAGGTTGCGGCGTCTCCCGCGATTATCAAGGTCCTCCATATGCCTATTTATATCCCTCAGGTGCACTGCATGTGATTCAGTAATTTGTTGTACATGGCAGAGGGATGATTCCTGGCGTGTCTGTGTCATTTCAACTTCCTCTACTCTAAGTGAGATGGCGTGTAGGTCGGACCTCATGTCCGAGATGGCTGCCATGAGAGTGTTTTTGATATCCGCAGCTACACTGTGTAAGTCATCTAGGTTAACGGCAGGGGGATGTCTCTGTTCCGTCCCCATGTCTGATGGGCTCTGAGCGTTGGAGCGGTGGGGGCTGTCACTCGGGGAGTGTGCCGCACTTGAGGAGGCTGGGAGTGAGGCTTGCGTCCTACCTCTAGGCCGCGCTCGGAAGATCTCCGGAATGTGCCGGTCGTCCTGTGTTTCTTGGCTCCGTGGGGATCGGGACCTTGTGGCTGAGGCGCTGCGGGATGTTCTCACCATAATAGTGGGGTCTCGAGGGCTCAAAAGCTGATGAAGCCGGACCTCATGGACGGGAGCTACGGGACTACACGTCCATCTTGGAGTGGCACCAGACCACGCCCCCCAAGACTCTTTATTTTTAATTGAGGTCTCCCAATATGTTAAATTATTAGGCAGCATTAAACAGCAGATAGACCAAGCTCAGGGGAAATGTACAGCAGGCTGCATGAATCTGTAGGTAATTGCAACATAGTTTTTATTGAGGGAAAACTCTGCTTATTCATTTTTTATTCTATGCTCAAGGTTTGTGACAAGTTTATTTCAGGACCCATTCATACGTCTGTCATGTGTTACCAATTGCACATTAAAGAGCTATTAAACCCAAAACCAAAAATGTAATATATTGCAGCTTACCAATCATTAGATGGGATGGTAGCAGTGGTATTTTTTAGGATTTTTTCCCTCTGTTTTCACCTGGTGATCTAGCCAGTAACCTAGCCAATAATCAGCTGTATTACCTACACGAAGGTGAATGAATGACCACAGGGGCACCTTTGGACAGCAGCACTGTTAATCTGGGGGGTTGATGTTAGATGAACTTAACAGATTTAGATACACTAACAAATTAAAGCTGAACCCCAGCTAACATTTTATAAGCAGTTACAGCAGTTTGTTCCTTTTGGGATAAAGGTTTTACGTAAATAAAAGCTGATTATTGTAAGCACCCTTGTCAGTGTTAAATGGTTTCTCTCAACCCTGTAACTTGCTACATCTGCAGGACAGATTGTTCTGTTAAAAAACAATAAACTCACTGGCCAGATCCCCAGGTAAAAATAAAGGAAAGAGCCTAAAAAAGGAAAACAAATGCAGCCATCACATCTAAGAATTGGTGAGCTGCGGTATTATAAATGTTTGCTTATGAATTTAATACCACTTTAATGTTCTTTATTTCATGCATTAAGTCTAGGCTCACACCTATGTGGCTGCGTTTGATGCTTTTTTTAGGCACTTTTTCAGTGCATTTTGCGTTTTTAAACCAGTGTTTTTTATGCGTTTTTGCATGCAGTTTTTTAATGCATTTTGTGTTTTAAGTTTTTTTTTTCCTTTAAAAACACACTCTAAAACACACTGCATAAAGCTGGTTGCTAAGAAGGGGTCGGGAAGCCGACCGCAGCGTCCCTAACAACCGATGAGTCATCAGCTGTCAGCGGGGTTCCCGCTGAAAGCTGGATTGAAAACATTTGCTTAAAAAATGGTGTGGGGTTCCCCCCCCAGGTCCATACCAGGCCCTTATCCAAGCATGCCACCTGGCAGGTCAGGAAAGGGAGGAGACGAGCGAGCGCCCCCCATCCCAAAGCACCTTGCCACCATGTTGATGAGGACAAGAGCCTCTTCCCAACAACCCTTGTCCGGTGGTTGTCGGGGTCTGGGGGCGGAGGGCTTATCGAAATCTGGAAGCCCCCTTTAACAAGGGAACCCCCAGATCCCAGGCCCCCACCCTATGTGAACGGGTATTGGGTACATCATACCCCTATCATTTACCAAAAAAGCTGTGAAATGTTAAAAAAAAAAACGAGCCAGTTTTTGACAATTCCTTTATTAGTAAAATAGCTCCGAGCCGCCGTCTCTCCCGGTGCCCTCGCCATCTTCCGCCATTGTTTTCTCTCCATACTGTCATCTCCTGGTGTCATCTTCTTCCTGCTCCTAGCGTCATTGCTGCCATCTTCTTCTTCTTCCTCACCGTTGCAGGTTACCCGCTAAAAAAGGGTCCCCTTGTTAAAAGGGGCTTCCAGATTCCAATAATCTTCCGGCCTGCAGACCTTGACAACCACCGCGCAAGGGTTGTCGGGAAGAGGCCCTTGTCCTCATCAACATGGGGCAAGGTGCTTTGGGATGGGGCACCCATCGCCCTCATGTTGGCATGCGGCCTGGTATGGTTCAGGAGGGCGGGCGGCATGCTTGGACAAGGATCTGGTATGGATTTTGGGGGGACTTTCTTTTTCTTTTTTTGGCATGCGGGTCTCCTCCGAATCCATACCAGACCTGAAGGGAACTGGGGGGGACCCCACGCCTTTTTTTTTTTCGCAATTTTTTTTTTGCCGGCAAATTTTTTTTTTTCAATTCAGCTTTCAGCGAGGAATCCCGCTGACAGCTGATGACTCTTCAGTTGCTAAGGATGTGGCAGCTGGCTTAGCAACCAGCTATATTCAGTGGTAAAATAAAAACCACAAAATGCAAAACACATCAAAAAACGCATCACAAATGCACCACTTGCATTTCTGGTGCAGCTCCATTGAAGTCTATTAGCTTCAAATCAAGGGAAAAAAGTCCCCAACCCTTTCAAAAAAACAAAAAACCACCAGCCCCAAAACACATAGATGTGAACTAGTACCATAGGAAACCATGTTAAATAGACTGTAGTGTGTTTCTGCAAACTGCAAAACGCACTGAAAAACACATAGGTGTGAACGTAGGGTTTGACAGACAGGCTTCTCGGCCCCTCCTTAGCAACCAACTATATACAGTGTAAAAAAAGAAATGAAAAAAAGACGCAAATTGCGGCAAAAAAAATGCAGTACTTGCGTTTTGGATGCGGGTCCATTGAATTCTATTACATGCAAAACGCTGCATTTTGCGGGAAAAAAGTCCCCGACCCTTTCCAAAAACGCAGAGGCACAAAAATGCATTGATGTGAACATGTTCCATAGGAACCCACGTTAAAAAATTTCCCTGCATTTCTGCCAAATTCATCAAAAAGCACATTAGTGTGAATCGAGCCTTAGGGTCAGGCCCTATCCAGTGTTTTGCAGACATGTTTGTTAGCTACAATAAAAGTAAAGTATATTTTCTGGATATTTTATAAATATTCCATTTGATTTGGTCTCCGTTTAATTTGCACCTTGAAGATTTGCAGTTATGCAGTAATGTTCAGAATAAGTTATAAAACTACTGTATACTTTAAACACATATTTTTAAAAAATCACATTTTCAGTTTGATGTAATTAAATATTGATCGTTCTTTCTGCTGATCAGTATATTCTATGATTTTCCCAAACATCAGGATGCTAGAAAGAGTATAAATGCTTTTAGACCAATGTTTATGTAATCTCTTTATAGTTGTAATACTATTTTTAATTTTTGTATCCTCTGTTTAGCCTTACTGCATATTATTCAGGATCACCGTGTCTCAATGGGGATGAATGGAAACCTTTATTTTTCCAACGTGAAAGTGACAGATCACCATCCCGATTACATCTGCCATGCCCAGTTTGTTGGAGCCAGAACTATTGTGCAGAAGGAGCCCATTGATCTTCAAGTCAAACCAAGTAAATATATGTTTCTATTGTTCTTCAGTACTCGGAAAGATGCATGTGTTAAGTAATATTTGGGGTGAATGTGTATAGGCTATTGTGAGACAGAAACAAACAATATTTTAAAGAGCAAAAGTCTATATGATAATTATAAAATAATTGACTTTTTGTGAAACACAACACACCACAACGCTTGACATTTGCATTATGGTACACTGATGTGCGCTTGTGCTGGCTGCTATGTACAGTAGTGTTGTAACTGCATTGAGGTTACCATGCACAGCCCTAAGTGTATTTAATATACCAATCACATGTCCATGTTTAAATAATGATGCATTGTAATAAAATACCATGTGTTATGCTTTACTGAATTTACTCCTTTGCGATGTAATCATCGATTGGACTGGAAATTCGTCCAATATACGCCCATTTTTTACCATAATTCAGTATTCCATATTCACTCCATATCAGTAGTTTTTGTCCACTTTCTAATGAGTTTCACTGTTTTTAAATAAGATCCGACCATATGAAAATTTTATCAAACAGTATTCGTCTAGAATCTATTCATCATTGAGAAAGTCTTTACTGTGCTATTCATCCTGTTTATAGCTCAGTGCATGTAAATTAATTCAGAAATTCCCTTAACATTAGCATAGTTTTCATTTTTTACTATATTTAAAGGGAAACTCCACTTTTGTGGAGAAAAAAAAATGCAAATAAAAAAAAAATAAAATAGCATATACAATTGCTAAATAAGCCATATTGTAATTGATTGCTATTGAAAATCACATTTCCTTTTCAATCTGCATTGCTGTAAGTTTCTCTAAAATTCAATGTAATATTGGAACCTGGAGGCATTCCGTATACTGTTGGTTCATTGAAATCCCCCCTAGAAATGTAATTTCCTGCTTGTGTGATTGGCTTACTGATTTTCCTAGAAGTCTGCACTAAGATACAAGTCATATTTTAGGCATCCTCTGCAGCAAACATTTTATTTTAAGGGATTCAGACCCTGCAATTTTCTGCATTAAAACTCTGCAAGTCACTCCTATTCACTGTGCACATTGATCTAAACAGACAGCTTCTCCTTCAGAGCAACAAAATCCTTGCAATGTACAACCAATATTACCTTGTTTGCAGTGGAGATCAGTTATCAAGTTCTTTACAGTGCTTCTTTGTTTTGGAGATAAAGATTTTTTGCATATTTAGTGTGCTTTTTTAACTGTAAAAAAAACGTAACCACCTACTTCTCTTTCAATAGCATAGACACCAGCACACCAGGCATGCAGGCTGGGTAAGCATAAATAGGGCAACTGATACCAACCCACTTTCCCTTCAGTAGTATGTGTGTGTGGGTGCTTTGAGAGCAGTTTTGCCCGCAATCCCGAATCACAGAAAATCGCAGGACGCCCGTGCGATCCCCGTCACTTCTAATGGCATCCCAATCACGGCACAATATTGCCTCGATTGTCCCCCAACGAATTACTGTAAAAAATACTTTGGCACCTTCTATGGGCAGTTCTCTCTGGGCATAAAACCCCCTGCTTTAGGCCTCCAGTCATTCTGCCTAGTGTCAGCACATAAGCAGATTTTTCGCTCCCCTGGGTCCTTGGCAAAGGGATCCAAAATCTTCAAGCCCCCGTGGGAGGCACCAAGCATCCCTGGCACCAGAAGACCCCCAAACCCAAGGATAAGTCCTCTTCAGCATGAAGACTTGCCCCACCCGTTTCCAGGGTGGGGGTCGCCTTTGCTGGTTTCCTGACCCATGGACCCATTGTGGAACTCTAAACAGGTTGGAGTAAAACCACCTGAACCGCTCTGACTCAGGCACCAGGATAATCGCTCCCCAAAGGAGAATATCCTGCACAGGGCCTGCAGATGAGTGGCCAAGAGCTGCAGATTTGAGGAAAAAAACCTGTCTGGCAGGAAGGAATGCAATTCTATTTTGTAGCTAAACAGAATGACTTGTCGTGAATGAAAGCTATGCCTCCCAAATATAGGGATACCACATGAGACTTCTTCACAGCCTAGCGACATAGAGGGTCCCAAAATCCAAGGAGCCCCTTTGGGCTTTTAAGGAGCATACATTACATGTAAATTATGCATCTAATTTCTTGACTATCTATTGGAAGCCCTGGAGCACAAGGGTGGAGGAAACACCTACAAAATGACCCCATTTTGGAAAGCTAACAACCCAAGGTATTTTATAAGAGGCATAATAGGGTTCCTTTTACTAAAACTGGAGAGTACAAAATCTGGTGCAGCTCTGCATTGAAACCAATCAGCCTCCTTGAACAAGCTGAAGTTAGTAGCTGATTGGCTCCCATGCACAGCTGCACATGATTTTGCACTCTCCAGTTTTAGTAAATCAACCCTAATGAGTCTTTTGAAAACTACATTTTTTGCTACACGTTTTTGGAAATTGCAGGAAAGAAAATTAAAGTATTTTTACACAAATTTGTCAATTATTAAGATATTTCTAACACACATAATAGGTATACTTAGAATTACACCCCAACACACACTCTGCTACTCCTCCCGAGTATGGGGAATACCACATGTATGAGACTTAATTTCATAGCCTAGCCACACAGAGAGGCCCAAAACTCAAGGAGCACCTTCAGGCTTTCTAAAGACATTAATTTATGCATCAAATTTTCTGACTACCTATCACATTTTTGGAGGCCTGGAGCACCAGGTCAGTGGAAACACCCATAAAATGACCACATTGTGGAAAGCAATTGTCTAAGAGGCATGCAAAGTCTTTTGAAGATTTAATTTTTTTGCCACAAGTGTTTGGAAAATGTGGAATGAAATTGCAATTTTATTTTTTTGTTTACAAACATTTTTATTGAGGCGGATAATTATACAGTCATTTGACAGTACTTAATATATAATGAATATTATAGGTACATTGATAGGAATCAAAATAAAAACAGAAAAAAAAAATTGAAGCATATAAGAAATCAGCAAAGAAAAAAGAAAAAAACCCAAATTACTGATCATTAATATCTGACATAGCATATCTTGTTAGGAATAGGGGAAAGGTCTACCTGAGCATCTCAATTGTGTGAGGTCTGGTAACCCATACTGGTGTTTAGTCCTGTGGTAGTAAAATATTCCTATGAGTTTTCCAGGCATTCCATCTGCATTCGAACAGGTGCATTTTAACGTATAAAACGTATAAAACAAAACGTATCTAACATCCTCTCCATTAGCATAATGGCATCCATTCTGTTTAGAACAGAGGATGGGGTACTACAGGGGACTTCCAGTGTAGAGCAATGGCCCATAGAGTAGCTATGCAAATAGTGTGAATAAGACAATCTTCGTTACGGAAGATACCTGGGATTGACCCTCCAAGTAGGCACATGGAGATTGTGAGCTGTAAAGGTGTACCAGATATTGCAGAAGCTATGGAAGTTACTTTCCTCCATACTGGAGAGAGTAGACCACAGTCCCAAAATATGTGCCTAAAGGTACCCTGGAGCTGACAGCCCCTGAAGCATAATCCGGATGTCCCCGGAAATATTGTTTGAAGTCTGGATGGAGTTTAATACCATCTAGTCAATACTTTATAGGCCGTTTCTCTAACAGCTAAGGATTTTGAGGATTTACGCAAGTTATCCAGCATTGTGTTCCAGTCCTCCGAAGCGAACTGTTCATTACAGTCTAACTGTCATTTCCTTTTATATGGGGGTTCCCCTGGGATGAAAGTGCTGTTTTATAAAGGATAGAAATAAGGCCCCTTCCTCTAGGGGAGTCACGGAAGATCTGTTCAAATGGTGTAGGGGGGATGGGGAAAGAGCAAAATGTGAGGTATAAAAATGTCTTATTTGCAAATAGTGGTAGTGTTCTCTAAGTGGAATCTGTTTTTGTGTACGGAGGAGGTCAAATGTGGCGAAGGAATCACCTACTTGAAGGTCAGCTAATGTGACCAAAGAGTTAGAGATCCACCAAGAGAAACCCTCTGGATGTTTAAAAACTGTGGAAAATAAGGGGTCTCCTAGAAAAGATGAGCCTTGGGGTATGGGCGACATCAGGCCAAGTTTACCCTTATAGCGGTTCCAAAGTATAAGAGAATGAGCTACTAAGGAATTTAGGGAGGCTATTTTTTGTATAGAGTTGGTAGGGGACCATAGTATATATGGGAGCCAATAAGGTTTGATGGATATTGAATCAAACTTGACCCAGGGAACTTAAGAATCCGGAATATTCCATTGGGCTACCTGGGAGAAACGAGCGGCCAGAAAATAAAGCCACAGATTTGGTAGGCCCAGACCACCAGATGTTTGAGAATTATATAAAACATGTTTGAAAAATCTGGGCCGTTTGTTCCGCCAGACAAACCTGTTAACATCCTGTTGTAACTTATCTATAAAGGCTTTGGTGGATAATGGTAGGTAGGACTCTAAATAGATACAGAAGTTTTGGACGAAAGGTCATTTTGACTGCCGTGACTCTCCCAAGAAACAAAATGCGGTAAGTGCTCCAGAGTTTAAGCATATTCCGAAGACGGGACACACACGCTGGATAGTTCGCTGCAAAGATGGAGGACCATTGTGACATAAATGGGGTATTTTATCAGTTGACCAATGAAAAGGGAAGGAACTCCAGAGGGTCTCACACTGAGCAGGGGGTATGTTAACGGGGAGTGCAGTAGATTTCGTCATATTAACTGTAAGTCCAGAAATAGAGGCAAATATAGATAGCAAGGTGAATAAATTGCGCAGGGAGATTTGGGGTTGGGTTAAAAAGAGCATGATGTCATCTGCATACATGCAGAGTTTAGAGGGGATAGATGCCAATGGGTATCCAGATATGTCTGGGTGTTGCTTGATAGCGATTGTTAGGGGGTTCTAAAGCTAGGGCGAACAACAGGGGTGATGGACGACATCCCTGTCGGGTGCCCCTACCCAGTGTGAAAAACCCACAGTTACAACCCAGCATTTTAATTCTGATTTTCGGATGGTGGTACAAGGCTTGCACACCCATCAGAAATTCATCCTTGAAACCTATACGTTGTAGGACAGCGAATAAATAAGGTCATAGTACGCTATCAACGCTCTATTAATATCTAGACTCAGGAAAAGGATCTGTTTCTTGTGTAGATTAGCATACTGGAGAACATTCAGTGTCAGTCGGATATTATCAGTGATGAGTATGTTTGGAATGAAACCCGATTGGTCAGGGGAAGTCAGAGGTTCAACAATATTGGCAAGTCTGTTAGCTAGGACTCGACTAAAAATTTTTAGGGCATTATTAATGACCGATATCGGTCTATAATTTTGCGGGAGCGAATGATCCTTAAGGGGTTTGGGGAAGAGGGACATGTTGGCCAAGGTCATTTCAGTAGGCAACTGGTCTCCTTTAAGAATTTTGTTAAACATGGTGGTAAGGCGTGGAATTAAAATGGAAGCATCAGGTTTGTAGTAACTAGCTGTAAATCCATCTGGGCCCAGGGCCACAAAGCGTTTCAGGGATTTGACTACACCTAGGAGTTCTTCTGTGAAGAGAGCATTAAGGGAATCTGTTTGTAATGTCCATAATGTGGGTAGGGGAAGGGAGGCTAGCCAATCCTGAGAGGTTTGAGAAGGGAAAGAAGGTGGGTGAGAAAGTAATTTAGAGTAAAAATTTTCAAAAATATTCAGGACCTACTTGGGGTGGGAGACTACATTACCCAATGAATTACAGAGTTTATAGAGAAGGGGGTGGGATGCAGGGTTTGATTCAATGTATGGGCAAACATAGAGGATGCATTGTTGCTATGTAAGAGAAATATGGCCCTGGACCAACAAAGAGATAACAGGGTATCTAACTCAAGCCTTTTCTGAGCTACCATATGTTCGTTGGACCTTGATGGGTTCCCGATTTGAATTTTGAGTAGTTTGTCCATTTAACGTTTAAATGTGTTGCCAACACTCTTTGTTTTTCCGTGATGCTATACTACTGAGCCGGCCTCTCAACACCGCCTTGTGGGCAACCCAAAGAGTGCTAGGGGACATGTCTGGGGTGGCATTTATAGTGAAATATTCTTGGATAGTGGTAGAAATTTCTTGGCAGGTTATAGGGTCACTGAGAAGGGAATTATTTAATCTGCATGTGTAGGGGGTATCCGACAGGCCAATTAAAGAAGTAGATAAGGTGACCATATTGTGGTCAGACCAAGGGCAGAGGTGGATAGCAGAATGTGTGGAGTTAGCCAGAATGATGGGAGTGCAGAAAATGTAATCTAATCTAGCAAAAGAGTTATGAGGGTGAGAGTAAAAGGATAAATCTCTTGCACCTGTATTGTGTGCTCTCCATGCATCAGATAATTGGAATGATTGTAGTGTTTTGGACATTGATTTGAGGAAAGCTGAATTGAGCTGGGAAGCAGTGCTTCTGTCTATCTGGGGGTGGGCCACCAGGTTAAAGTCTTCGCCCACAAACATGTGTGTTGAGGAGTATCATTCAAGGATTTTAAAGAAGGTGGCAAAGAAAGCATAATATAATAATAATAATAATATAATTTGAGCTCCTAGTGTCTTATAGTTAGTAAATGTTTTTTTCAGCTTGTGAGGAGAGTTAAAGCCCCGCACATTATGCGTAATACACGTTATCACCATTTATGTAAAAAAAAAAAATATTTTAGGTTCACCTGAAAGTGCTAATAGCCATGTCAGTGCAGTGCAAAAATTCTCCAAAACAAGGGGAATGCCAACCAGGAAATATTCAGTATTAAGATCATAGCAAGATAGGCTGTGATTGGAATGCTTCGGTAACTGAAATAACAAAAACATAACTTGAAACAGTTCAGCCAAAAAAACAAGAAAAAAAGCCAGCAGAATGATTTTGTGCTGGACTAATGTTTGGTCAGGTTGCAAGTAGCAAGAACCTGAAACAGCGAAATTAGAAGTGTAAAGGGCGAAAGTGCCCTTAACTCTTAGGGTTATATCCATAATTCCAGAGGAAGTCATGATATGAGAGGAGTGGGGTAGCATGACATCGACCACCACCCAACTAGCCTACTAGATAAGCAAATAACATTTTGCATGTACATGCCATAATAAATCTATATGGCCTGTCTCCATGCCTAAGGGTCTGAGGACCGTATCTTATAGAAAACAAAGGAAGTTCCAGAAAAATTACCATATCAAAAAAGAGTAGGTGAAGTAACCGTCCCCAATAAAAAAACAAAAAAAAAAACAAAAAATAGGGGGAGACTGGTTGTATCTCAGCCAAAAGAATAAGGGTTATACAAACAGCAAGATATGCGGGTATTCCAAATATTTCCTAAAGGGAGTAGAAGTCACCTGGGATGGGAAGGTCAAATCTTTAAGGTAGTCTGGAAGTTTGCTGAATAAGGAGGTAAGAGATAGTTTGTAACATCGGATAAGCTGTGTACCAGCACTTCCAAAAAAGCAGTAGATGGTGCTCAGACATAAGAAGATTCCAAAGTACAGCTAGGATTCATTGTGAGTAGTAGTAAAGAATCCTTAATAGTGACAACAATGTGCCTGCGGTCAATTTTGATGGGCGTTTTGACTGGCTTCTTTGACTCCGCGCTCTCGTCTCAGAGATGGTGTATGCCAGATGGGCATTAGCCTGGGTGTAGAGGTTGGGCGAGGGAGGGATTCAGCATCCAGGAGGCCCAACTTAACTAGAATTTCTTGTCCCTCTGACAGTGTAGTTGCTGTATATGTTGTACCATTATGGGGAACAGAGAGTTTAAAGGGGAAGCCCCATCTGTAGCGAATGTGTGCTTTTGCTAGCACTGTGGTAACTTCCTTTATCCTGCGGCGGTTGCTGGGGAGATGTCCGGAAATATTTGTATCGGAGTACCATCCAGGGCGATATTATGAGAGTTGCGGGCAGCCCTGAGGATCTCTTCTTTCATGAGGAAGTCCTTTAAGCAGAGGACAATGTCACGAGGGGGTTTATCAGGTGGGGGTTTAGGGCGTAGTGCCCGGTGTATACGATCACAGGTAAAAGAGTCGATCTCATGGTTTGGCAGGAGAGACTGAAATAATTTGTGCATAGCAGGGATAAGGTCAGAGGTGGTCTCAGGAACCCCTCTGATCCTGAGATTGTTCCTGCGATTGCGTTTGTCAAGCTCTGGTTGGGATTGTAATTGAGAGTATCCCTGCTTGTACTGACTATGGACAATGTTCCTGCCTGCTGCCTGGACAATTCCATTCACTGTTGCTGACCACGTCCCTGCCTGCTGCCTGAATCAGGGCTCTCCTCCTATGGACAACTGCACTACTAAAACCACAGGTGATCTTTTGTTTACCCTTTGCTCAGCAGAATGTATTTTAGGGTGTAATTCTTGGTATGTACATGCTATGTGTTAGAAATATGAAGGGCCTTCAAAAATGTAATAAAATTTAAGGAAATTAGATGCGTAATTTATGTCCCTAGAACACCTTATGGTGCCCCTTGGAATTTGGGCCTCTGTATGTGACCAGGCTGTGTAAAAGTCTCACACATGTGATATCACTATACTCAGGAGTAGCAGAATGCATTTTGGGGTGTCATTTTTGCTATGTACATGCTATGTGTTGGAAATATCTTATAAATGGACAACTTTGTGTAAAAGAAATGCATTTTCATTTTTTTCCCCACAATTTCCAAAAACTTCTGGAAAAAAATTACTTGTTCAAAAGACTCATTATGCCTCATAGATTATATGTTGGGGTGTTTGGTTTCCAAAATGGGGTCACTTTGTGGGAGTTTCCATTGTCTTGGTGCTCCAGGGCCTTTAAATTTGTAATAGGTGGTTGAGAGATTGGATGTGTAATTTATGCTCCTAGAATGCCTGAAGGTGCTACTTCAATGTTGGGCCTCTGTGGCCAGGCTGTGTAAAAGTCTCACACGTGTGATATCACCATACTCAGGAGTAGCAGAATGTATTTTGGGGTGTCATTTGTAGAATGCACATGCCATGTGAGAGAAATAACCTGTTATAATGACAATTTTGTGTGGAAAAAAGATCTTAATTTTGCAAAGAATTGTGGGAAAAAATGACAACTTCAAAAAACTAACCATTCCTCTTAATAAATACCTTGGAATGTCTACTTTCCAAAAGGGGGGCATTTGGGGGGTATTTGTACTTTCCTGGCTTGTTAGTGTCTCACAAAATGAGATAGGCCTTCATTACATCAGGTGTGATCAAATTTCAATAATTTGCACGGTAGCTTGTAGACTCTATAACGTTCACAAAGACCAAATAATATACACTGATTTGGGTTATTTTTTTTACCAAGGATATGTAGCAGTATAAATTTTGGCCAAAATGTATGAAGAAAAATGACTAATTTGCTAAATTTTATGATAGAAATGAAGAAAAATGCATTTTTTTTTGCACAATTTTGGGTCTTTTTTCATTTATAGCACAAAAATAAAAAAACTCAGAGGTGATCACCACCAAAAGAAAGCTCTATTTGTGTAAAAAAAAGGATGAAAATTTCATATAGGTACAGTGTTGCATGACTGAGTAATTGTCAATCAAAGTGAGAGAGCACTGAAATCTGAAAATTGTTCTGGTTAAGAAGGGGGTTTAAGTGCCCAGTGGGCAAGTGGTTAAACTGCCTGTTTTTTATCATCAATTGCCTTTGCCTTGATCAACATATCTAGAAACTTTCTGCTGTGCGCCTGTTGAAGACTTGCCTGGCTGACGTTCCTTTTGGTTCCTGATCCTGTCTGCTGCCTCTGACTATGCTAATCTCTGGATTCCTGATTTCCTGGCTTGTTCTGACTACCTGATTTGGCTACCAAACCATGTTTTGACTACTTTTACCAGTTGTACCATTTTTACCATTTTATTAAAAGGTGTGATTTTTACTGCATTTTCTGTCGCCGTCTGTTTCATGGTTCCTGACAGTGGGCGAAGGCCATGAATTCAGAAGATGCAGGCAAACGACCTAGTGGTAATATTTTTTCCAGTTTGAATGAGCAGGATCACCACATGGATCAGTTTTCCATAGCATTACAGACGCTCCTGATTTGCAGTGCTCACCTGGATCCTCCCCTGGTGGCTGTTCTGGTACAACCTGTGTTGCAGGCCATCCCTGCTGCCGTCTCTGTGCAGGCACCAACTTCGAATATTACCCCTGTAAGAGGTATGTCTGGATCCGCTCCGCTTCCCCAGCTATTTGGGGGTGATCCAGCTCAATGCAGAGGGTTTCTGAAGCAGGTTGGGATATACTTTGAGATACTGCCTGTCAAGGAAATTTGGCTGTACGCTATGCGCACACCATATCTCCTGTGCTAATAAGCACACATTTCGTCTAATGATATAATGCACCTTACCTATCATTCTATTTCCCGTATATCCCCAAGTAAACAGACATCACCATAGCTTACGTTCTCAGCTCCATCAGCATGACTGCCGCTGAGCAGTTTACTGCTTCTTTTATTTACACACAAACAGGAAATCACAAACTGGAGGGCTTGCCTCCAACAGTCAATCGCCTCCTACACAGGATGTGACCTCACAGGAAATGACCAAATAAGTATGTAACACAGGATGTGAATGTCAACACAGGAAATCACCAAATAAGGATGTAACAACACAGGATGTAAATGTCAACACAGGATAAATGAATTTATACAACAACCACTGAACAATGATTACAATTCCTGCTGATGGGAGCTTATCTGCAGGTGTACGTCAAATACGTTGATCATTGGGAGATACTTATGACAATACATATTAAAATATATCTTCATAAAAATTCCACAACAGTCCCTCTTCTTGTCATATGCTCCCATGTGTCCCTTAATGAAGCTTGATCTTCTTCTTACACCTGGAAATGAATCAATCTTTACAGTCCATATGAGTCCATAAAAAGGAAAACACTGCTTGACATGTAGACTCTGTTCTTCAAGAGGGATGACCTAGAGTAGGACTTGAAGGCCGGTCGGTCTGGGATCCTCTGTGTCTTGTACTTGGGTTGGGCTTCAGTGCATCGTCATCTGCTCAGGCTTTGTTCACTCGTCTAATCAGGTAACAGTAGCACCTCATCACGGCATATAGAATGAATAGAAACAAAAACAACATGAGTAAATATACCCCTACTTCCTTTAGCTATGATCCGCTGCAAAATAAAACATTAAATCCCCAAAGATTCCCAGACCCTTAAAAGGACTTCAACCTTCACTAGCTATAGCTCTGGCTTTGCCTACAGGGATCTAAACCTTATCCATATGGGCCTGAACTATGTCACTAGTATCCCTGATCCAGGTATAACAATCTTTACTTATGAATTCCCAGTAACCCCCCTTGGGCTTTGGGAACTTCTTTGTAGCTTCAACAGTTACATGAAACATCCCATCCTCAATGGGTGAGAAATTGTTCAATCGTTTCATAAGCTCAAGCCCCCACCGTGTACAAGCAGGAAACCATGCCCAGACCTGGTCGACGTTGGTGAACACTTCCCTTCTAGCTGTCCCTGCCATTCTTACCTTTTCTCACGCCATCAGATCCTCACGATCGGCCGCGACATAAGATGCTGGGCCGAGTTTCACTAGCACACATGAACCTCTTGCATTAGGGGAATTACCTTATAAGCTGTAAATCTGCATTAATACCAAACTAAAGTTGAAACACACTTGTGGGCTACCTAGATGTTCTGATACCAAAGCTGGCAAGAACCAGAGCTATTGTTAAAATTATAATTAATTGTACCCACTAGAAATGTATTGTTAAGTTCTATTGACAAGTGTCTGGATTTTACTAGTTTGTCAAAACTCCTCATACCAATAAGAACATCCTATATATCATGTACCACGTCATTGCTGGGATACTAGAGCTCGGTGGAGATTCAGAGCAGACTCAACAATGTGTCCTGTTCGCTTTCTTAGCTAGTTGGAAAATACACTTTAAAAATATAAATAAACAAAGATACTCCTCATCCTTTGGTGTAGTTAAGCAGCTTTTTGCAGTGGCTGGCGTGGACCCAGTTGTCCCATCCCTCAAGCTTCTTTACAATGGCCCAGTCACCTGTCACAAACTTGGCTAGAATTAGAGCAGTTAGTATTATTGGTTTGAAAATTGTGATTCTCACCATTATCATCCCCCTGTTCCTCCTCATTACAAACTGGAGGAAGACACACAGGGTTTAGAATGGTGCAGAAAAAAAAACAATGAAACAGTGAAATAGCCTATGATACTTTTACCTTCTTATACACCTGCTTTCTATGTACATACACTTCAGAAACTCCTTGGACCTGAAAAGATACTTATAAACACAAGTTATTATTCTATCCTTCATATTTAACCTGCAAAGAATGGTAAACAATACAACATTTGTGTACATTGGTAAATTGTCACTGATATCCCTCAAAACCGATAATAACTAAACCCTTTGTAACCCTTACTTTCACGTTCTTACTAAAATACAACACCCGCGACACGCAAGAGGGCTGTCGCGGTAGGTTCAAACATATTCTTGTTACCACATACAAACATGAGACAAAACATTTAAATACAAATGTGGGGGAGATATTTCATAGTTCCCAAAACAAAAATGAAAAAACAAAAACAACCAGATGGAATGCTACCTTCACTCTTTTAGCGATAGAAAAAAATACAATGGGAAAGACACGAGAGCACCTCGGAATCTTTGCATGGACCAGCTACACAAAGTTCAAAAACAGGCCTGAGAATTTTAGTCACACAAACGTGTACTACACATCCATCAACTCACTCATTACAGATTTCTGAAGCCATAGCTGAACTACTTCCAAGGTATTTTTATTCTGGGGTCTCGTTCCTCCAGACATCAAAAGTACCTTCCAAAGGAATACACCTTACTGTACCCTCTGACCTTATCTGCCAATCTTTAAAGGCGTCTAAATGGCCTTTTCCCCAAAACTAGACTTCATGTACTGTGCAACCCCGAGTGTAGGAAGCCTTGCAATACTTCCTTTGCATGGACTGCCATTGCCCATGGCGATTTGAATCAGCTTATCGTCTTACCCCCTGCTTCAAGGGAAATCATTGAACCCATTTAGGAGAGCACCGCCCGGTGCCTTCTATTATGGTGGATCAATGGACTACAACCACTATATCTGGTCCAGTCCCCCAACTAGAAACCCTAACTGAGGCGTCAACTCTATGGCTTGTTGGCCCAACACTTTTGGCACAGAACTACAGAGTACCACTCTTTTAACAACCGACTATTAACTGTGCCAAATGATTTGTCAACCACAGATCAACCCCCAAATTATGTCTCTACCCCTCACAGTGTATGCATACACAAGCGCATTGCGCTGTATGACCGTGCACTGCGTCGCCAGACTAAACCGCACAGAACATGTATTTGGGGCCTTGGTCCTGCCCCAGGGGACGTATATCAATGCAAAAAAAAGTTTTAAAACGGCAGTTTTTTCGGGAGCAGTGATTTTAATAATGCTTAAAGTGAAACAATAAAAGTGTAATATTCCTTTAAATTTCGTACCTGGGGGGTGTCTATATTATGCTTGTAAAGTGACGCATGTTTCCCATGTTTAGAACAGTCTGACAGCAAAATGACATTTCTAAAGGAAAAAAAAATAATTTAAAACTACTCACGGCTATAATGAATTGTCAATCTGGCAATACACATAAAAGTTCATTGATAAAAATGGCATGGGATTCCCCCACAGGGGAACCCCGAACCAAAATAAAAAAAATGCGTGGGGGTCCCCCCAAATTCCATACCAGGCCCTTCAGATCTGGTATGGATATTAAGGGGAACCCTGTGCCAAAATTTTTAAAAAATGACGTGGGGGTCCCCCTCAAAATCCATACCAGACCCTTTAGGTCTGATATGGATTTTAAGGGGAACCCCACGCCAAAATAAAAAAAAAATTGGCATGGGGTCCCCCAAAAAATCCATACCAGACCCTTATCCGAGCACACAACCTGGCAGGCCACAGGAAAAGAGGGGGGAATGAGAGAGTGCCCCCCTCCTGAACCGTACCAGGCCACATGCCCTCAAAATTGGGAGGGTGCTTTGGGGTAGCCCCCCAAAGCACCTTGTCCCTATGTTGATGGGGAGAATGGCCTCATCCCCACAACCCTTGCCCGGTGGTTGTGGGGGGGTCTGCGGGCAGGGGGCTTATTGGAATCTGGGGGGTGTCTATAGTATGCTTGTAAAGTGACGCATGTTTCCCATGTTTAGAACAGTCTGACAGCAAAATGACATTTCTAAAGGAAAAAAAAATAATTTAAAACTACTCGCGGCTATAATGAATTGTCAATCTGGCAATACACATAAAAGTTCATTGATAAAAACGGCATGGGATTCCCCCACAGGTGAACCTCGAACCAAAATAAAAAAAATGCGTGGGGGTCCCCCCAAATTCCATACCAGGCCCTTCAGATCTGGTATGGATATTAAGGGGAACCCTGTGCCAAAATTATAAAAAAATGGCGTGGGGGTCCCCCTCAAAATCCATACCAGACCCTTTAGGTCTGATATGGATTTTAAGGGGAACCCCACGCCAAAATAAAAAAAAAAATTGGCATGGGGTTCCCCAAAAAATCCATACCAGACCCTTATCCGAGCACACAACCTGGCAGGCCACAGGAAAAGAGAGGGGAACGAGAGAGTGCCCCCCTCCTGAACCGTACCAGGCCACATGCCCTCAAAATTTGGAGGGTGCTTTGGGGTAGCCCCCCAAAGCACCTTGTCCCTATGTTGATGGGGAGAATGGCCTCATCCCCACAACCCTTGCCCGGTGGTTGTGGGGGTCTGCGGGCAGGGGGCTTATTGGAATCTGGAAGCCCCTTTAACAAGGGAACCCCCAGATCCCGCCCCCCCACGTGAATTGGTAATGGGGTACAAATGTACCCCTACCATTTCACATAAAAGTGTTTTTGACAATTCCTTTATTAATGTCTTCTTCTTTCCCCGCTTCTTCCATCTTCTTCTGGTCTTCCTTCGGTGTTCTTCTTCCTCCATCTTGTTCTTCCCCTGATTCTTCCTCTATCTTCCTCCGCTTCTTCCTCCGGTCTTCTCGTCCGGCATCTTCCTCCGGCTTCTTCATTCTACATTCGAGAAACCACATGAACACTTACAAACATTTTAGGAACAGTTTCACCTGAAAGCATGTAACCCCGCCAAAACCAGGATTTCTTCACTAGGAAACCAAAATCTTTCTCCACAAAGACTGCCTGCACATTTGAGAATGCACACTTAACCATAGACACACACTTTACGCTACATACCACTAGTGACCTTGACCAGCCAAACAACACAGGCTCTCCAATCACACAACAACGCCACATAAACCACAAAATAACATGGCTCAAACAAACACTCTTTTCTCAGACAAAGTTCACATCAGATTTCACAGGAACAGGACATTTCAGCAGAGATGCTTGCATCATGATCTTTTCATCTCAAAACAGTAGAGCTCCTCCATGCTATTGTCTAAAATCAAGACCTGTCCCAACAATGCATGGCCGCCCTTCCCCCAAGCCGCATAGTCACTTGAATATGCAGCAGCCATTTTCTCAAATCAAAGCTTTCAAAACTACTTCAATACAAACCATCTGTGTACTTGGCCCATACATAGGTAATAATCACAATTCATAAATTTCTCATGTGCATCAAAAACTTGTTACACAACATCAGTCACTCACACACACACACAACAGACATACGATCAAAATCCTGAGTACCATTATTTAAGAAAGACAAACATTTTGTTCTTTTGCAAAGCAGAGCCTCCCTAACGCATCGGAACATGGATCTTGATCCAATGCTAAGGAGGCCCCATTCTCTCCTTTCTGGCCCGCCATTGATGTCAAGGAAATTAGGCTGTACGTTATGCACACACCATATCTCCTGTGCTAATAAGCACACATTTTGTCTAATGATATAATGCACCTTACCTATCATTCTAGTTCCCGTATATCCCCATTCCCCAAGTAAACAGACGTCACCATAGCTTACATTCTCAGCTCCATCAGCATGACTGCCGCTGAGCAGTTTACTGCTTCTTTTATTTACACACAAACAGGAAATCACAAACTGGAGGGCTTGCCTCCAACAGCCAATCGCCTCCTACACAGGATGTGACCTCACAGGAAATGACCAAATAAGTATGTAAGACAGGATGTGAATGTCAACACAGGAAATCACCAAATAAGGATGTAACAACACAGGATGTAAATGTCAACACAAGATAAATTAATTTATACAACAACCAATGAACGATGACTACAATTCCTGCTGATAGGAACTTATCTGCAGGTATACATCATGGCACCTCAAATACATTGATCAGGCATACGGGGGGGCAGGAGCGCACAACTGCTAAACTGATAATGTGTTTGCAGAACGAACACATCCCCCCCAGACGATTGTTCTGTGCATTGCACAGGGGCCCTTCGCTGGTGGACATATCCCCACTCCGCAAACACCTCTCTCCAAACAGGAAGTTTTCCACTACCTAACGCATCTCAACTAGCATCAGTCTGCCTCAGTCAACTCTTTAGAGCGGGTTGTGGGAGAACTATTACTGGGAGACACTTATGACAATACATATTAAAATACATCTTCACAAAATTTCCACAACATGCCCCAGGCGTTCCCCACGGACAGAAGCAAAGTAGGCTTCATCATTTATTTGCTTTCTGATAGAGTGTTGGCCTGGGCAAACACTCTATGGGAGATGCAAAAACCCATTGTCCTGAGTTACCCAGAGTTTGTGGCTTCCTTTAAAAGGGTATTTGACGTTCCTGCACACTAAACGTCTTTATTTACACACAAACAGGAAATCACAAACTGGAGGGCTTGCCTCCAACAGCCAATCGCCTCCTACACAGGATGTGACCTCACAGGAAATGACCAAATAAGTATGTAAGACAGGATGTGAATGTCAACACAGGAAATCACCAAATAAGGATGTAACAACACAGGATGTAAATGTCAACACAAGATAAATGAATTTATACAACAACCAATGAACGATGACTACAATTCCTGCTGATGGGAACTTATCTGCAGGTATACATCATGGCACCTCAAATACATTGATCAGGCATACAGGGGGGGCAGGAGCGCACAACTGCTAAACTGATAATGTGTTTGCAGAGCGAACACATCCCCCCAGACAATTGTTCTTTGCATTGCACAGGGGCCCTTCGCTGGTGGACATATCCCCACTCCGCAAACACCTCTCTCCAAACAGGAAGTTTTCCACTACCTAACGCATCTCAACTAGCGTCAGTCTGCCCCAGTCAACTCTTTAGAGCGGGTTGCGGGAGAACTATTACTGGGAGACACTTATGACAATACATATTAAAATACATCTTCACAAAATTTCCACAACATGCCCCAGGCGTTCCCCACGGACAGAAGCAAAGTAGGCTTCATCATTTATTTGCTTTCTGATAGAGCGTTGGCCTGGGCAAACACTCTATGGGAGATGCAAAAACCCATTGTCCTGAGTTACCCAGAGTTTGTGGCTTCCTTTAAAAGGGTATTTGACGTTCCTGCACAATAAACTTCTGCTGCCAAGAGCCTCATCTCCATCAAATACACCATTTGGAACAATGAGTGAGGCCCTCATGGCTGCTCTTTCTCATGGTCTCTCAGATAACATCAAAGATGAGAAAGTAGCCGTACTGTAGACATAACTACAGATCTGGAGAAGTTGATCATGTTTGCCTTTCTTATTGACTCCAGACTCCAAGAGAGACCTTCCTTTAAGGAGCGCTTGCGGAAGCTTCCTATACGTTTGGCTTCAAGCTTTGCAGTCCCAGTCTTGAATCTTTCACCTCCCATGCCTCCTGGTTCCAAGTCTGCCAGTGAAGTATAACCCAGGCAGTTGGGCTTCACACTTCTCTCTGCGGATGAGAGGGCCTTTAGAAGGAGGGAGAGATTGTGCCTTTATTGTGGCCAGGCAGGTCACTTCTTGAAGTCTTCTCCTACCTGTCCGGGAAACGCTTGCACCTGAGGTCCTGTAGGGGACAGACCTTAGGTGGCGTTGTTACATCCCCAGTTACCTTGAAAGATAAGCCTCTAGTTTTGCTTACCCTTTCGTGGTCTGAGTCGTCCATTGATACACAGGCTCTAATCGACTCTGGGGCTCCAGGCCTATTCTTAGACAGTTCCTTTGTGTCTAAGCACTCAATTCCGCTGCAGCTTCGTGCCACTCCACTTGCCATTGAGGCTATTGATGGGAGGCTTCTACTGCCTGCCCATGTGTCTCATGAGACTGCTCCATTGACCATGGCCGTAGGGGCTCTTCACCATGAGATAATCCAATTTCAAGTAATTTCCTCTCCTCATTATCCAGTGGTTATTGGTTATCCTTGTTTACAGAAGCACAACCCCTCTTTTGATTCGTTTCATGCCGAGGTTCTTTCCTGGTCGCCACAATGCAGTAAGACATGTTTTTGGAAAGTGGCTAAGGTCTTGTGCACATCTTCCCTCTCCTCCTTGCCAGAGGAGTACTGCAAATTTACAGTGTCTTTGACAATGATCAAGCCGGTAGTTTGCCTCCACAGTGGTCGTATGATTGCGCAATTGACCTTCAACCTGGTGCTATGCCTCCCCGTGGCCAGGTTTACCCTTTGTCTGTCTCAGAGGATAAAGCTATAGAGGACTATGTTGCTGACGTAGTCTCAAGGGTTCATCCACAAATCCTCGTCTCCTGCTGGTGCTGGCTTCTTTGTGAAAAAGAAAAGTGGTGAACTGAGACCTTGTATCGACTATAGGGGTCTCAATTGCATCATGATTAAGAATGCCTACCTGACTCCGTTGATTACGGAATTATTTGACCACCTCAAGGGAGCAACGGCTTTCACAAAGCTCGATCTGAGAGGGGCATACAATCTTGTGAGGATCAAGGAGGGTGATGAATGGAAAACTGCGTTTAACACCAGAACAGGACATTACAAATACCTTGTAATGCCGTTTGGTCTTTGCAATGCTCCTGCAGTTTTTCAGGAGTTCATCAATGATGTCCTCCGAGATATGTTGCAGCAATGTGTGGTGGTTTATCTCAACAGTATTCTCATATATTCTGAATCCCTAGAGAGTCACAACACAGATGTCTCCCATGTGCTACAGAGGCTGAGAAATAATAACCTGTATTGTAAGTTGGAGAAGTGCGAGTTCCATCCTGAACAGGTTAAATTTCTGGGTTATGACATTTCTACTGCCGTTTTTTTGATGGACCCAGAGAATTTATCTGCAGTTCTACAGTGGCCTCAACCCGTAGGTCTATGTCCGTTACGTTTTCTTGGCTTTGCCAATTATTATCGGAAATGTATTCCGAAATTCCCTTCTTTGGTCAAACCCCTGACTGATATGACCAGAAATGACGGTAACCCACAGAATTGGTCTCCAGATTCCATTAAAGAGTCTCTCAGGGCTGCCCTTGTTTTAGCTCCTGTGTTGGCACATCCTGATCCTACGCTACCCTTCATTCTTGAGGTTGATGCCTCTGAGACTGGAGTGGGTGCCCTTCTGTCTCCTACGTCCTACCTCTGAGAGCGCTATGCATTCTTGTGGCTACTTTTCTAAGAAATTGTCTCCTGCAGAATGCAATTACGAGATTGGGGACAGAGAATTGTTAGCTATCATTTTAGCTCTTAAAGAATGGAGGCATCTCCTCAAAGGTACCACTGTGTCAGTGTTCATTTTGACTAACCATAAGAATCTCACATTCTTGTCTGAGGCTAAACGCGTATCTCCCAGAAGAGCGCGGTGGACTCTGTCAAGCTTCAATTACATAATCCGGTACTAAGAATGTAAGGGCTGACGCATTGTCGCAAACGTTTTCCTCCACTTCCAAGATTGAGTTGGTGCCCGTTCCTGTAATACCTCCCGATCGCATTCTGGCTACTGTACGCACCAGTCTCTCCTCACCTTTGGGTGACAGAATGTGTGCCGCTCAGATCCAGTCTCCTCCAGACAAACCTGGTGACCACTGCTTTGTCCCTGAGAATCTCCACACTGCTTTGCTCCAGACTTACCATTCTCCCAGGGCGGCTGGCCACCCAGGGAAGAATCAACTCAATTGGGCTATTTCTCAACAATTCTGGTGGCCTAGTCTCCACGCTGATGTAACCGCCTTTGTAGCTGCTTGTTCTGTGTGTGCACAGAGTAAGACACCACATCACTTTCCAGTGGGCCTCCTACAACCCATACCCAATGGAGAGAGGCCTGACGATCATCTCCTGCTCGTTAGTCAAGCCCACAGCCAGACCCTTCTGGCTATTTAAACTGCCTGGCTAATTTAATCATTAGCCTTGGTCAACATATCTAGAGACTCTCTGCTGTGTTCCTGTTGAAGGCTTGCCAGGCTGACGACCCTTCTGGTTCTTGATCCTGTCTGCTGCCTCTGACTACGCTGATCTTTGCCTATCTGATATAATGGCTTATTCTGACTACCCAATTTGGCTACCGAACCCTGGCTATGTTTTGACTACGTTTACCAGTTGTACCATTTTTAAAAAAGGTGTTATTTTTACTGCATTTTCTGTCTCCGTCTATTTCGTAGTTCCTGACAGTCACAAAATGAAAATGGCGATTTTTTTTTTTTTACTGCAGTCGCAGAAACCTTTGATAAGCCTGGAAAAACACATGACATTATGGATCATTAATAAGTATAGACTTTGGTTATCATATCCCCCTGAGGAAACCACATGACACTGTGGCGTAACGCGTAGGAGAGGGGCCAATTTTTCATCACGCTGAGGCACGCATTGTGAGAGATCGTGGAAATACTGTCTGATTGTCTTATACCTGCACTTTGAGAACTGAATGCTTTTTACAGTTTGGTGCACTCTAAGCACCCGGAAAATGTGAGTGTTTTTATACTTGGTGTTTAATAAACCGGTTGTTTTAAAAGATAAAGCACTGTCCAGCTTTCTCTCTTTATGATTTGGGCGTATGAAGATAAGTGTAAGAGAAGGAGGATTTTAATCTCAGTATCGCCAGCTAAGGTGTGAAACAGCATAAAGCAGATCCCCAGAGAGGGACAAAAGCGCATATAGACCATTGGTTGGTGTTATCCTCAGGTAAGGGCACATCGGATGAAGGAATTTTCACTAATGCATGTAGATAACTGGAGCACAAAGTGGTGAACACTAAGAAAGCAGTCGATTGCTGTCAACTCTCCATATGAGATCCAAAGAGCTGTCACTATCAGTGAAGCAAGCCATCATTAGGCTGAAAAAACAAAACAAACCCATCAGAGAGATAGCAAAAACATTAGGTGTGGTCAAATCAACTGTTTGGAACATCCTTAAAAAGAAAGAACGCACCGGTGAGCTCAGCAACACCAAAAGACCAGGAAGACCACGGAAAACAACTGTGGTGGATGACCGAAGAATTCTTTCCCTGGTGAAAAAAAACACCCTTCACAACAGTTGGCCAGATCAAGAACACTCTCCAGGAGGTAGGTGTATGTGTGTCAAAGTCAACAATCAAGAGAAGACTTCACCAGAGTGAATACAGAGGGTTCACCACAAGATGTAAACCATTGGTGAGCCTCAAAAACAGGAAGGCCAGATTAGAGTTTGCCAAACAACATCTAAAAAAGCCTTCACAGTTCTGGGGCAAAATCCTATGGACAGATGAGACCAAGATCAACTTGTACCAGAGTGATGGGAAGAGAAGAGTATGGAGAAGGAAAGGAACTGCTCATGATCCAAAGCATACCCCCTCATCAGTGAAGCATGGTGGTGGTAGTAGTGTCCTGGCGTGGGCATGTATGGCTGCCAATGGAACTGGTTCTCTTTTATTTATTGATGATGTGACTGCTGGCAAAAGTAGCAGGATGAATTCTGAAGTGTTTCGGGCAATATTATCTGCTTATATTCAGCAAAATGCTTCAGAACTCATTGGACGGCACTTCACAGTGCAGATGGACAATGACCCTAATCATACTGCAAAAGCAACCAAAGAGTTTTTTAAGGGAAAGAAGTGGAATGTTATGCAATGGCCAAGTCAATCACCTGACCTGAATCCGATTGAGCATGCATTTCACTTGCTGAAGACAAAACTGAAGTGAAAATGCCCCAAGACCAAGCAGGACCTGAAGACAGTTGCAGTAGAGGCCTGGCAGAGCATCACCAGGGATGAAACCCAACATCTGGTGATGTCTATGCATTCCAGACTTCAAGCTGTAATTGACTGCAAAGGATTTGCAACCAAATATTAAAAAGTGAAAGTTTGATGGATGATTGTTAATCTGTCCCATTACTTTTGGTCCCTTAAAAAGTGGGAGGCACATATACAAACAGTTGTAATTCCTACACCGTTCTCCTGATTTGGATGTAAATACCTTCAAATTAAAGCTGAAAATCTGAAGTTAAAAAAAAAAAAAAAAAAAAAAAAAAAAACAAGTAAAAAGGCGCAAAGCAGGTATACCTCACATAACAGGTCCTAAATAGTCCAATGGCAGGGTTGGTGTACATAGATGTATATAGATGTATATACAGGAGAAAGTCAATCAGGGCTGCCACCAAAAAAAGACCAGAAGCAAGGTCCAATAGGCTGAGGAAGATAAAACAAGGAAGAGGGGCGCCTCTGAGTATATATCAATAATCATTTATTTACAACAAACAATATCCACTCACATGGAAGACTGTAGTATTGCGTTCCGGTGCATCTCTGAGTAGAGGAGAGTCTGGAGGACCACAAGTCTCAGCAAGTCCGTGCAGTGCTGGTCACACATCAGGTCCTGGCAGGGATGGATGGTGATGGCAGAACACGGTGGGAGCTCCCTCGGGTCTCCAGATGGCACTTCCGGATAGATGGTGGGTTTAAGAATAACATAGACCAACGGTCTGTGGGTTCCAGGGAGGGGGAGAGGGGACGCCAAAGGCCGATCGCCGGGCGCGCTGCCGTCTGAGGCTCGTACAGCTCCGTGGGAGAGAGATAGTAACGGCCGTACAGGGAGCCAGAACGAGGCCTGGGAAGCAAGCACAGCGCGGCGCCGGGCCGTGACGTCACAGCTATGCGACGCGTTTCCGAGTCTGCGCGCTATTGGTGACAGGAATAGCGGCACTCCTTTCTCAAGTATAAGGGGCGGATGTTATGGCAGTCCTTTTATAGTCTTTGGGAGGAGGGAGGGGGGGGGCGGGGCTGAGGATGATAAACAGTATCCGGATACACTGCAGCTATGGGCAATACTAGATATGATACACATGGAAGTGGGGCACAGGTAGAGAAATAAATATATGGGGTTTTAACATAGAATATCTGTACATTCATATATAGAAGACACATGAGCATATAGTTTTACATAAAATTGAAATTAAAAATTAATTGAAAATTAATTAAAAGCCAGTACACATCCACGGGCAGGATAAGACCTGGTGCATAAACAACTAATATGGACCATGAATAAAAAAACATGTAGGTGTATCAATAAAAAACCGGGATGGTACTTTACAAATAATAATAATGATTATAATGGACCAGTGCGAGATAAAAAAAAAATATATATAAAAAAAATATATATATATATATATATATATATATATATATATATATATATATATATATATATATATATATATACATATATATATATATATGTAATAGAAAATATATATATATAAAATACACGAGAGATTTAAAAATTGGTGATTATGCAAATGTAAATATCGGTACATACTATTAGCATAATTGGCAATGTACACAGTCCACAAGGGAAAATTGGGGAAAAAAAGGAGCAAGGGGTGGGGAGATAAGGGAAGGGGGGGGGTGGGGGGGGAAAGGAAGGGGGGGGGAGAAAAGGGAGGGAGGGGAGGGGGGTGTAGAGGGAGGGGAGGGGGCGGGGGATGGAATATACTTACTCGTGGACCCGCCACCCCCACAATAATAGATATATTTGAGTGTACACAACCTGTGGTAAGGATGATAAAAATACAAGCAGTGAACATAAGCATACCGTATATAAGCAAATATAAGCAATGTATATCTATAATATGGTGGCAATCTCGATACCCTCATTCAAGCCCCCAGGCGAGAGGACGTCGAGATTGTAAATCCAGAACGTTTCCCTTGCACAGAGTCTTTTGAAGCGTTCGGCAGGAGTGTATGACTTGGGGATTTGTTCAATTACCCATACAGTGAGGCCCGTGGTGGATTTTTGGTGAAAACTAGCAAAATGTCGTGGGACACTATGCATGTCTTTACCACCCTCTATCAGTCTTCGGTGTTGACCGAAGCGCTGTCTGAGGGGGCAGATTGTTCTACCGACATAGATCAGTCCACAGGGGCATATGAGGCCGTAGACTACAAAATCTGAAGAACAATTGTAGAATTGGTCTATCTGATATGTTTTACCTTTGGACAGGAATGACTTTTGTCCATGTTTAACAAAGGCACAAGTTTTGCATAGGGCTTTTTTACATCGGTACATGCCAACCAAAGGTATAAGTGTGGTGGCATGGTCGTTGGTCACAGTGGTTTTAAATTTGCTTGGGGCAATTTTACTTTTCAAGTTAGGTGCTTTACGGTAAGTAATTCGTGGTACTTCGTAGGACCCTCTCCTCAAAACTCTTCTCCCTACAGTACCACAAATTACTTACCGTAAAGCACCTAACTTGAAAAGTAAAATTGCCCCAAGCAAATTTAAAACCACTGTGACCAACGACCATGCCACCACACTTATACCTTTGGTTGGCATGTACCGATGTAAAAAAGCCCTATGCAAAACTTGTGCCTTTGTTAAACATGGACAAAAGTCATTCCTGTCCAAAGGTAAAACATATCAGATAGACCAATTCTACAATTGTTCTTCAGATTTTGTAGTCTACGGCCTCATATGCCCCTGTGGACTGATCTATGTCGGTAGAACAATCTGCCCCCTCAGACAGCGCTTCGGTCAACACCGAAGACTGATAGAGGGTGGTAAAGACATGCATAGTGTCCCACGACATTTTGCTAGTTTTCACCAAAAATCCACCACGGGCCTCACTGTATGGGTAATTGAACAAATCCCCAAGTCATACACTCCTGCCGAACGCTTCAAAAGACTCTGTGCAAGGGAAACGTTCTGGATTTACAATCTCGACGTCCTCTCGCCTGGGGGCTTGAATGAGGGTATCGAGATTGCCACCATATTATAGATATACATTGCTTATATTTGCTTATATACGGTATGCTTATGTTCACTGCTTGTATTTTTATCATCCTTACCACAGGTTGTGTACAAACAAATATATCTATTATTGTGGGGGTGGCGGGTCCACGAGTAAGTATATTCCATCCCCCGCCCCCTCCCCTCCCTCTACACCCCCCCCCTCCCCTCCCTCCCTTTTCTCTCCCCCCCCCCCCTTCCTTTCCCCCCCCTTCCCTTATCTCCCCACCCCTTGCTCCTTTTTTTCCCCAATTTTCCCTTGTGGACTGTGTACATTGCCAATTATGCTAATAGTATGTACCGATATTTACATTTGCATAATCACCAATTTTTAAATCTCTCGTGTATTTTATATATATATATTTTCTATTACACATATATATATATATATATATATATATATATATATATATATATATATATATATATATATATATATATATATATATATATATATATATATTTATATATTTTTTTTTTTTATATATATTTTTTTTTATCTCGCACTGGTCCATTATAATCATTATTATTATTTGTAAAGTACCATCCCGGTTTTTTATTGATACACCTACATGTTTTTTTTATTCATGGTCCATATTAGTTGTTTATGCACCAGGTCTTATCCTGCCTGTGGATGTGTACTGGCTTTTAATTAATTTTCAATTAATTTTTAATTTACAATTTTATGTAAAACTATATGCTCATGTGTCTTCTATATATGAATGTACAGATATTTTATGTTAAAACCCCATATATTTATTTCTCTACCTGTGCCCCACTTCCATGTGTATCATATCTAGTATTGCCCATAGCTGCAGTGTATCCGGATACTGTTTATCATCCTCAGCCCCGCCCCCCCCCCCTCCCTCCTCCCAAAGACTATAAAAGGACTGCCATAACATCCGCCCCTTATGCTTGAGAAAGGAGTGCCGCTATTCCTGTCACCAATAGCGCGCAGACTCGGAAACGCGTCGCATAGCTGTGACGTCACGGCCCGGCGCCGCGCTGTGCTTGCTTCCCAGGCCTCGTTCTGGCTCCCTGTACGGCCATTACTATCTCTCTCCCACGGAGCCGTACGAGCCTCAGACGGCAGCGCGCCCGGCGATCGGCCTTTGGCGTCCCCTCTCCCCCTCCCTGGAACCCACAGACCGTTGGTCTATGTTATTCTTAAACCCACCATCTATCCGGAAGTGCCATCTGGAGACCCGAGGGAGCTCCCACCGTGTTCTGCCATCACCATCCATCCCTGCCAGGACCTGATGTGTGACCAGCACTGCACGGACTTGCTGAGACTTGTGGTCCTCCAGACTCTCCTCTACTCAGAGATGCACCGGAACGCAATACTACAGTCTTCCATGTGAGTGGATATTGTTTGTTGTAAATAAATGATTATTGATATATACTCAGAGGCGCCCCTCTTCCTTGTTTTGAAAATCTGAAGTTAAAGCACATCTTGTTAGTTTCATTTCAAATCCATTGTGGTGGTGTATAGAGCCAAAAAGATTAGAATTGTGTCGATGTCCCAATATTTATGGACCTGACTGTATGTGCTTATTTACATTAAACTGTATACAGATGTGCTTATTTGACAATGACTACATACATATGTGCTTATTTGCCTAGGACTGCATACATGTGTGCTTATTTTCCTAGGGATACATACATATGTGCTTCTTTGCCAAGGACTACATACATATGTGCTTATTTGCCCTGAACTGCATGAATAAATGCATGAATGGCACAAATACTTGTATACCTGCATGTTTGCATACCTAGGTACCTACATAATGGCATACCTGGGTACCTGCATACGTACATACCTAAGGGGTTGCAAAGTGGCAAAAAACAACATTGTTTTAGGCCTGCATTCTTGGAGGACTGTGTATTAGGTTGGCTAATATAGTTGCTACGTTATTTATCTGTTATACCAGTTAAATGGTTATAGAAAAGAGAGGCAACCAGGGGAGGCAGATGCACCGCTCTCAGGTTCAGTGATCTGGCGGTGTCCACATCTCCCGATGGACAGTAGTGTCAGGTGCATCTGAGCCACTGTGGTTTTTGGCATTGCAGTGTTTCCTGACGCATTCATTTTTCGTCAGATAGACTGCGGCCACATAACCTTGATCATGCTGATCTGTTGGTCGAAGCCTAAGCAGTATCAAACCTGGTTAGTATATGGATGGGAGACAGCCTGGGAATACCAGATGCTGTAAGCTTTTACCCACCTGAGGCTGCTGTGTTTTGAGAGTATCTCAGGCCAGAAGATCTTGGGGCAGTCTCTGAGGTGGTTTTGCTCCATCTTTAGCCGGCAGAAGCTTGGTAGGTTAGGTATGCCTCGTTGGGCCTTTAGGGTTTGCCACAGAGTCGTCAGTCTTTTGCCTTGCATTCGACTTTTGCAGCAGAGGTATGAGCTCATTATATTAAAAAAAAACTCAACCGGTAGCAGTCCCAAAACCAGATGGGAACATAAGGTCTAGCTTAGATCTTAAGCCGCTGAACATCCTTCTGTTTCAGATAGGTTCTGTCCATTTAGCGTTGACCTCTGCTTTTTTTCCAGGCTCATCAAGGGTTTTTGCAATTGCAGTGCAAAGTTGTCTTTTTTATTTTTGTGACTCTGCTCTTCGGGCTGGCCACAGCTCCGAGCGTTCACAAACCACTCAGCCCCAGTGCTGGAATTGCTGAAAATGCATGGGGTGCTAATCTCAGTATACCTCAATAATCTTTGTTCAGAAAGCAGTCTGTTCCAGATTTTCCTTTGATACATTTCTGCAGGAGGAAGTTGTATCTAGGTCAAGGCACGTTCCCTACGTATAGTCCTATTCCAGGTCTTTTGTAGAGGATCATTCTCTCTGTCTGGAGCATGAAGGTCCAGGCACTGGATTGCCGGAGGGCTCTGTTCCCAGGGTATTGCAGAGCTAAAATTGGTGGTTGATGCTTTGAAATCTGGAGAAGGGATTGGGAAGATAATAACCACTGATGCCAGCTTCTCCAGTTGGTTTGAAGGTGGTTATAGTTCAGTGGACTTGGTCTCCACAGGAGAAAATACTGCCCATCAATATCTTGGAACTTTGGACCCGTACGCCTTGCTCTGGATGTGGGGACAAACCAGTTGTAGGTTTAATTCAGAAATGCCTCTGCGGGGGCATATCTATCTACCACCAGGGCAGCACCAGGAGTCATGCGGCTCAGGAAGGTGAACCACATTCTGTCTGAGACAGTACAACAAGTGCTGCCTATATCACTAGTACATATTCCAGGTATAGAATAATTGCAGGGGGAACTTTGAAGGTTGATCTACTAGATTCCAAGTTCTACAATAAGTGGGAACAGGTTGTGTCCGGGACGAAAGTCCCACGGGCAATAGGGGCAGATGCACTGGTAGCACCTTAGGGACCAGTTCTCACTTATTTGATGCTTTCCCTCTGTTTCGACTTCTCCCAGATCTTTTGCAAAGAATCTGGGAGGTGGTAACACTGATAGTGTTAGCCGAATTAGCCCAGGAGGGCTTGGTACACTGACATAGCAAGTTTGCGGGGGTCGCTGTTTGGTCACTCCCAGTCCAGCGGGACCTAATGGTCTTGAGTCCTGTATCTCAGCACTGTTGAGCCCTGGAAGCCAGCTTCAGGCAACTTCAATTAGAGGACTTGGAAATATTTTTTGCCTGGGGGAAGCCAGGAAGTGGCACCCACAGAAATATGTTGGTGGGAAATTTTATTTTCTTTCTCTAATCAGTAGGGGAAAGGAGATTGGCCTTAATTACTGTTAAGGGTTAGAGTTTGTCCCTGACCATTTTTTCCAGAGGCCATTATTTCTCACGCCTTGGTTCATACTTTATACAGTGTGTAATGTAGATAGTCTTGCATGTCAGGCCACTCTTGTGTCCTTGGGAATGGAATTTGCTTTTGACTATCTTTGCAGAGGCCATTTTTTTAACCATTTGGGAGACTCTGTTAGTTCCTTATCTAGGAAGATATCTTCCTTGGTTGCTATCACTTCACTAAGTAGAGTGTCAAAGTTGGCAGCTCTTTCATGCAAGGAACCGTTCTTGGTCTTGCATCAGGATAGTGTGAGGTTGCATCCTCATCCATCTTTATTGCCTAGAGTGGTTTCTAGTCTTCACTTTAATCAGGACAGTGTCTTGCCTTATAATCCACAGTCGGCAGGAGAAAGATCGCTAAATACTCTAGAGGTAGTTCAGGCACTCAGGATCTACTTGACTTGTTGACACAGGTCAGGAATCCTGGTTTGTGCTGCCAGAAGAGCCCAGGAAGGGCAGGCGACATCCAGGTTGAATATTTAGCAGTGGATCTGCCAGTTTATCAATGATGCCAATGGTTTAAAGGGCAAAATACTTTTTTTTTTTCTGGGGAGAGATTCTCTACCAGGTTTTGGGGAGTATCTTGGGCCATCCGCCATCAGGTGTCAGTGGCCCACGTGTTCAAGACCACTGTTTGGTCTTTGGTTTATACATCCACAGGTATTTACCAGGTGGATGTCAAGAACATGGAGGATACTGCCCTTGGCCTCAGCATATTACAAACAGTAATCGTGGCAGTTTCTGCGAGGGTGTCTCCCTCCCCTCAAGGGCATTGCTTTGGGATGTCCCAGATAGTAATGGCTGCTCTGTGTTCCGTGATGTACGATAAAGAAAATAGTATTTTTTTCTACAGCTTACCTGTAAAATCTTTTTCTTGGAGTACATCACGGGACACAGAGATCCCTCCCCTCTTGTCTGGGAAGTTTATTGCTTGCTACAAAACTGAGGTACTTCCTGTGTAGGAGGGGTTATATAGGGAAGGACTTCTTGTTTGATTGATCTGCCGGTGTCAATTCACCAGTAAGTGGCGTATACCCAGATAGTAATGGCTGCTCTGTGTATTACATGGTGACAGGTCAGTGGTGAGGGGGGTGGGGTATTTGTCAGCTTGGATAGGGCAGTCTGGCACCTCCCCTACCACGTCCAGTCCCCTCGGTGTCCTCCCCGCGGCCACCTCACCTGGCTCTACCGCTCTCCTGCGGCTCTGCCTCATCCGTCACACCTCTGGCTGGATATGCCGTGGGTGCCCCAAACCCTTCCAGAACCAAAAGCACTGATGGCTCCACTCTCCTCCTTGGAGCTCCGTGCTCCACAAGCTGGCCACCGCCACTCTCTTTCAGCAGCAGCTCCAGCACAGACAGCTCCAGCCACCACAATCTCCAGCCCATGTCCCCGTCAATGTGCACACAGCGTGGCTCCTCACGGCCTCACTCCGCGACGCAGGGCAGCAGGGGATGACATCAGCAGGAGGTGGGAGAAGCCAGCGCGGCTTACTCCCATGGCTCTTCGGCGGCTTTCGGCTCCATTTGGTCTCAGAGGCAGGGCATAGCGCGGCACCAGGATGACGTCATCCGAACATCGATTATTCCTGTCGTAGCATCAATGCCACATCGTGTATGGTCAAATCGTGACGCATCGATGCTACGATTATTTTCAACAGCCCTACTATGCATACTCCCACACTCTGCTACTTCACTTCTTTATATTTCTGCACGATTTAAAAGCAAACCGCCACACTCTCTGTATTCTTATTATTATTATACAGGATTTATATAGTGCCAACAGTTTGTGCAGCGCTTTACAACGAAGGCGGACAGTGCAGTTACAATACAATTCAATTCAATACAGGAAGAATCTGAGAGCCCTGCTCGTAAGAGCTTACAATCTAGGAGGGAGGGTCAAGTGATACAAAAGGTAATAGCTGTGGGAGGTGATCTGATGGGGAAAGTAAATGTACTGTTGTTAGGCGAGGGCCGGAAAGGCTTCTCTAAAGAGAAGTGTTTTCAGGGATCGTCTAAAAGCGAGCAGAGTAGGAGATAATCTGTGCACTTACATATTACTGAAAAAGTGAATCAACAGCAGGATCAACAGGTATTTTCTGTTAAAGGACAGATCACAGCAAGATAATAGATTAGGAAGATTTAAAGGTTTTTTTTTTTTTTTGTTTTTTTTTTTTATATCTAGCCATTTTAACAGTTTTGCATTTTAAAACAACATGCTTTTTAACTTGCCTAGTATGCTTCTGTATGAGAAAATTCCAGGTTTAACTATGTTTCCTAAATATCCACTGTACTGTTGTCTTGAAATATTTTTGTGGCCATTTGTGAAAATCTCCATTTTACTCCCCCTATCCAAAGATATACTGGTAGGTTAATGAGGTAGTCAAAATGCCTTTGTATATATGACAATGATTGGTATTTACACTGAGACAATATTTTTATGTTGTAAATATTTTATTCTCTAAAGCACTGGCTCTCAAACATGTCTTTGGGAGGTAATGTGTTCCAGATATCCAGGAACCTGCCCACGTGGCTTCATTAACCCCAGTTAAAAAAGAACTGATGGCCTTTCACATGGATATTTAGTTTGGATACATCTGTCAGTTTTTCAAATGGATCCAAACAGAACCATGATTTTTGTCTACAGACATCTATAGCCACAGAAAAAAAAAAAAACTTGGTCTGTTTTTATTTCTTATTTTTGTGGAAATAAACTGAACTGATGAATGTACTGGTGAAGACTGATGTAACCTGAATCCGTATTTATTCAAAAAAACTGCAAATCAATTTATTGGTAATTTATAAAATATTGAATTCTAAGATGTGATTTCCTTTTGATTTATAATACCATTCTTATTTTCCTTGCAGCTAACTCTGTGATGTTGCGCAAACCTAAAATGATGACACCCACAGGCAGTACAAGCCACTACTTGGCACTAAAAGGAATGCCTCTGCAGCTAGAGTGTATAGCGCAAGGACTGTAAGTGCAGTGATAATTGCTACAATATTAGGATGCAGAGATTGATTGCAACACAATAAGTTTAAAGTAGTTAAAGTGGTTGTAAACCCCACCAAATACCCAGTGAAGTAAAAAGACTCAAGTGATGCACTGAGATGAAACAAATCCTCCTATATAAGTTTTACTAGTTTATCTGCAGACGTCTCTTGTCTACAACCCTTCAAAAGAGCACAATGAGGGGGTGAAGAGCTGCACTCAAAGATCTTATACACTGTGTGAGAGCTGACTGGATGAAAGGGACACACTGTATTCTGAAGCTGTGTGCTTATCTCCCTCCCCATCACAAATTTATCTCATGTGTCAGGAAAACTTGTTAGATGTGACTCATGCTGATAGAGCAATGAAGCACCAGAGATAAATGGTGCTTAGAGCTTTTGGAGAGAGACATGTAAACACTACAAATATATGTGCTTTGTTCAGATTTCATGACTGGGGTATACAACCACTTTAAAGTAGTATTGTGTGATGTAATGCCATGTAACTAATGTAATTTCGGGGAAAAAAGCACTCTTCCTATGGAAAATACTCTGACCTATTCACCATGTAATGATACAAAAACAAGGTTCTGTGTGCAGTTTGTTGAAATTGGGATAAAAAGAAACCCAAACCTTTATTTATAATACTACCACAGGATCAAATATGCAAATGTGAATTCAAAATGAAAATGAACGTGATTATAAACGATCACCTTGTAAAATAACCCATTCAGTTTAAAATAGAAAATGAAAGGCAAAGCATTTTGTATAGATATATAAAAAAAATATATACATACATTTTTTCCCTTTTTTATAAGTGATCACATTGCCTCTGTTCTCAGCTTCATTAGAGCTGGGGGAGGGGAAGCAGCAGAACACTAAGCTTGCAAGTAAATGTCTGTGCAGCAGGGGCTTGTCAGGACAAGTCTGATCATTGGAGGAGAGCAGGCTGAGTTCCCAACATAGCTAGAGAACTAACCACAGTGTGCTCTCCTGCTTAGTGTGGTCAGTTTTTAGTAGGAAAGCAGAGGGACTGGCAGGAACTCTAGGGATTTCACATAAAGGAAGCAATACGAGGAGAACAGCATACTTTATCATACAAGTACATGGTACAGCAGGCACATATCAGAAAAACATCAGAAGTGTTGGTGTAACAAACACTTTAATATTCACCAGTAAAATAATGGTAAATTCTTATATCCACATAAAACACATAGTTTGAAAAACTAAAATGGTGATCTTGTAAAAAAAATATATTTTTTTTTGTATTTTTTATAATAGTGCAAGTCCGCATCACAAATTAGTGATAGTGAATAAGAATCTTCAATCAAAATCTGTGAATCCCACAGCAAAAATTAAGAAGACTGCTAAATAAGTGAATAAAACTTCTGCACTCCTACTTTAATTAATATGAATCAAACTATATAAACTGCAGCAGACACCTAATAGTGTTCCCACAACTATAAATTGAAAAATGCTATAATAGAATGGTGCTGTGCTGCTTATAAACAAAGTGAATAAAGTGAGGTGTGCAACTTGAATGAATTTAGTATATGTGCAAACTGCAATATAAAAGCATTTGTTAACCCAAAAAGAAACAAAACAGATCCTGTTCCCTTAAAACATGTTATACAGCACAGCACTTGTGCTGTGTCATTTGGCCTCCTGTATCACCTATAATACCTGTTTGATCCTGCCTGGCTATATCCTCCCCTGTACGCTGACCACGATATATCAGGGCTGCTGAGCCCTGACACCGTTTTCAGCGAACGTGCCTCCGTTATCCGCAGCCCTACTCTGTCTCCCCCACCCCCCTCTGACTGTCTGCTCGTGTCAGTGCCCCCCACCCTTCTCCTGCTGCTCTCATACTTAACATTGAAATGCTCCCATCCCCTCTATATTCGAACAATTAATTCCCCTGTGTCTGTGTTATATCATAAATATGCTTTAGTAGTACTGATAACACAGCGTCTTCCTGTGATCATGTGACTCCTCGGCTCTGTCTCTCCTCCCCGGCTGATGTCAGTGGTCGGCACCACCCACTGGAACTGTGAGCCAGGCAGAGGAGAGACGAGGCAACTGATTGCAGGAAGACGCCGTGTTATCAGTACAAATAAGCAAATTTATGATATAACACAGACACAGGGGATCTTCTTGTTCTAGTACAGAGGGGATGGGAGCATTTTATACAGATGGCTTTACAACCACTTTAAGCAACCTTAGCCATCATAATTTGTTAAAATAAACTAATATACTTGCAAGATAAAGCAATATAACATATGTGTACACAAAATATGAACTTCACAAATCCAAACCAACTCTTACAACTCATTAAACCACTTAAGGACCGAACCTCTTTCTGAGATTTGTTGTTTAGAAGTTAAAAACAGTTTTTTTTGCTAGAAAATTACTTAGAACCCCCAAACGTTATACATTGTTTTCTAACACCCTAGAGAATAAAATGGTGGCCATTGCAATATTTTCTGTCACACCATATTTGCTCAGTGGTCTTACAAGCGCACTTTTTTTGGAAAAAATACACTTTTTTGAATTAAAAAATAAGACAACAGTAAAGTTAGCCCAATTTTTTTTATATTGTGAATAATGTTACGCCAAGTAAAGTGATACCCAACATGTCGCGCATCAAAATTGTGCTCGTGGAATGGCAACAAACCCTTAAAAATCTCCATAGGTGAGATTGCAGACTACAGATTGCATGTTTTGAGTTAGAGGAGGTCTAGGACCAGAATTATTGCTCTCGCTCTATCGATCGCGGCAATACCTAACATGTGTGGTTTGAACACCGTTTTCATATGCGGGCGCTACTCACGTATGCGTTCGCTTCTGCACGCGAGCTCGGCAGGACGTGGAACGCTTAAATTTTTTTTTTTTTCTTATTTATTTTACCTTTTATTTTTACACTGTTCTTTAAAAAAACAAATGTGTCACTTTTATTCCTACTACAAGGAATGTAAACATCCCTTGTAATAGAAAAAAAAAGCATGGCAGGACCTCTTAAATATGAAATCTGTGGTCAAATAGACCTCAGATCTCATATTTACACTAAAATGAAATTAAAAAAATAAAATACAATTTTTTGTCATTTGAAAAAAAAAAAAAAAAGTCCCTTTAAGAGCTGTGGGCATAAGTGACGTTTTGACGTCGCTTCAGCCCTGCAATGGTATGGAGACGGGTGGCGGCCATCTTCCCCTCACTTGTCTCCATACCCAGGAAGAAGGATCCGATTGCCTCCGCTGTTATTGAATGCTAAGGTAATCGGCGGAGGGCACCGGAGAGCGACGGGAGGGGGGCCCTCTCCCGCCGCCGATAAAAGTGATCTTGCGGCAAATCCGCCGCAGAGACCACTATTATTGGAAACTGGACCGCCCACCGAAGAGGATACCAGGGTTATGGCAGCTAGGTGCTGCCATAACAAAGATATTCCTCTTCAGAGTTAGGGCATATTGGCGTGTGGCGGTCCAGAAGTGGTTAAATCTGTATTCCAGTGTATAATAATAAAATCGAGATAAAAAGAAGACAAAAGCGCACCAGCCTAGTGCATTAACTTTTAAAACATTTATTGATAAAAAATATATTAAAGGAAATAACTCACAGGCGATTAGTAGAGGAGGCACAACAAAAATCGCACCGATACACAGTCTGCGATTTGGAAAGAGCGGAGCCTTCCAGGGGTCGTGGAGGAACGCACAGATGCGTTCCTCCACGACAGATGCGTTCCTCCACGACCCCTGGAAGGCTCCGCTCTTTCCAAATCGCAGACTGTGTATCAGTGCGATTTTTGTTGTGCCTCCTCTACTAATCGCCTGTGAGTTATTTCCTTTAATATATTTTTTATCAATAAATGTTTTAAAAGTTAATGCACTAGGCTGGTGCGCTTTTGTCTTCTTTTTATCTCGGTTTTCACTAGGATCCCCATCCTTGAGGGCAGCAAGGCCAGTGCTTTACCTACTACATATGGTGATCCACCTGTGCGCAGGAGTTGCTTTTCTTTTCTCTTCTGCTACTATAATAATAACATTTTTGTGCTCTTCAATAAAGTTCTTGTGTATAAAAGTCTCTTGTATTGCTCGTTTCCCATCACCTTTGTGTAAAACAATACTTCTGTGTCGCCTGTGACTGCTGATCTATCACCGCTGTGCTCACAGAACTCTCACCTCCTTCACACTTGCATCAAGGAATATATCAGCTATCCTCCAAAGTATATAGGTCCTCCTAAAGTGAGGGAAAAAGTATTTGATCCCCTACTAATTTTGTACGTATGCCCGCTGACAAAGTGATCATCAGTCTATAATTTTAATAGTAAGTTTATTTTAATAGTGAGAGACACTACAACAACAAAAATATCCAGGAAAGCCCATTTCAAAAAAGTTATAAATTGATTTGCATTTTAATGAGTGAAATAAGTATTTGACCCCTTCGCAAAACATGACTTAGTACTTGGTGGCAAAACCCTTGATGGCAATCACAGAGGGCAGGCTTTTCTTGTAGTTGGCCACCAGGTTTGCACACATCTCAGGAAGGATTTTGCCCCACTCCTCTTTGCAGATCCTCTTCAATTAATTAAGGTTTTGAGGCTTATGTTTGGTAACCCGAACCTTCAGCTCCCTCCACATATTATTAAGGTCTAGAGATTGGCTAGGCCACTCCAGGACCTTAATGTGCTTCTTCTTGAGCCACTCCTTTGTTCCCTTGGGTCCTTGTCATGCTGGAATACCCATCTATGACCAATTTTTAATGCCCTGGCTGAGAGAAGGAAGTTCGCACCCAAGATTTGACGGTACATGGCCCCGTCCATCGTCCCTTTGATGTGGTGAAGTTGTCCTGTCCCCTTAGCACAGGGGTCTCCAAACTATGGCCACCCAGTTGTTCAGGAACTACAATTTCCATCATGCCTAGTCATATCTGTGAATGTCAGGGTTTTACAATGCTACGTGGGACACATAGTTCTGCAACAGCTGGGGGACCGTAGTTTTGAGATCCCTGCCTTAGCAGAAAACACCCCCAAAGCATAATGTTTCCACCTCCATGTTTGACAGTGGGGATGTTGTTCTTGGGGTCATAGGCAGCATTCCTCCTCCAAACACAGCGAGTTGAGTGGATGCCAAAGAGCAATTTTGGTCCAATCTGACCACAACACTTTCACCCAACCCACTTTCTGACCCCTCTGGATTTTTTGAAGGCAGACCAGGTGTAGAGTAAAAAATGTATTTATTGATAACATACAATACCATTACAATATAAAAGAAGTGGCATATAAAAATACAATATTAATGACAAGCTCAGTACAAAAACATAGGCATGAAACTTAGCTGCCCTAGAACCGTAGGTAGGCTAGTGATAATACATGCTAGAAAATGACGCCTGACATGTTTCGGACTGTGTCGTCCTTCCCCAGAGGCTTAATGTAATTTAAAGCAATCATATGGTATTCTATAAATTTAATTGTAGTAAACATTAGTATAAATGTACAACAAAAACTACCGCGCTTCTCAAAATTAAAAAAAGGTATACAATTAAATTAAAGCTGCAGTCCTAGTTGTGAGGCGTGCACAAATACATATAAGCAGATAATCCAAAAGACCGCGCTAAATTAAATGCAAGTACTAATAATACACATTGAATTGTACATCGTGATAAAAATCAATCTAAAAAGTGACCACAAAATATTGACAATAGAATAAATAAAAATATTGATAATTAGAAAATGTGAGAAAAAATGAAAAGTCCCAAATGAAATCAAATATTAAACACTAAGTAATAAAAGTGACTGAAAAATAAATAAGGATGGTCAGAGGAGAAAAAGTCCTTAGGAGCCAAGGCAAATTCAAATGGAGATCTCAAATGCTCATCAACCGACACCCAGTGAGAAATCCTCCACCTTAATAAATGCACGCTTACCAGAGGTAATCTAAAAATCAGCTTATCTGTAGATATCCACTCAGGGGGAAACGACACCTCCAATCTCCTCACAAGGAAGGGGCAGACAGGATATCTCCGTCCGGTGGATTCAAACGATAAGCAGGGGGGACCTATACAAATGACATGCACTATCCCAGGAGGCAAAGGGAGCATAGCGCATGTCTTTTGGATTATCTGCTTATTAGTATAAATGTACATAACAAAAAAAATCAATATAGATTTCATACTTTCAACAAGAGGCTGCATAATTGAACACATGATGGCTTGACAGTATTGAGGATTTTTACTTACACGGGTGAGCTAATCACTGATGGACAACCAGGGGGGTTGGAGATGGCTGGACTCTCCTGGAGTAGCAAAGGCAGCCAAGGCAGGATCCAAACTGTGACGGCCAAGGAACAGGACCACCATCAGCGGTGGGACACAGGAGGCAGAGCAACCAATCCAACTGCAAGAGCACCCGGCTGGTAAGAGTAAAAAAACTTCCACCAAAACTGGCCGGCCACTAGCTAATAAAGTGAGGTATATAGCAGAAGATGATATTTATGTCTCTAGAAATAAAGAAGAGACAACGGAACAGTGAGGGTACTAGGAGAAGATTTTTTTCTATGTCTATCAACACAGGACCAGCCAGAAATGGCTGGTCACTCTGTGGGCAAAATAGTATACATAGGTAGAAAACTAAGTCAGTATAAAAGAGCATATATACAAAAATCTGGAAACATAATTGTACTAGGGTGTACTCACGACATACCTATGAACCGTATGCCTGGATTAATGTGAAACCACCAGCCTTACAGTGTAGGTGTCTGAGCTTGCGGTGAGGTTTAAATAGCTGATGAAATCAGCTGAAATTGTTTGCTAACAAACAACAAAAATCAGCTGGGGCCAGTGTCAGAGAGCATTGCGCCAATGAGATGGCAGCAGTGCTCTCACACAGTGTTCTCTGATGGAATGGTGCGCGGGCCGCGCCCGAAGGGGCGAAGCAGCATCCCGCGTCTACGGCGCGCATGCATCCTGCCTGTCTGTGCCTCAAGATGAAGCACAAACAGGATGGAGCCCCACCTAGATGGGAAATCCTACAGGTAAGAGGGCCCCAGTAACTGACCACGAGCCAGAGACCCCCACGCACCGGGCAGCGGGACAAGGCAGTCCACCCCCCACGACCCATCTGCCAAAGAGTCTACGTCCGAGGCAGTCAGTTGGAGGTGGATCCAGCCAGCAAAGCTGCATGTAGTCCAAAGAGGAATAGTGCCACCTAGTGGTCAGCAATGAAAAGCTCACCCAAACACCATCAAAAACAGATTAATGATACAGACATAAATTCATGTTATCATCCAGATAAATCTGTTAAACAGGAATAAAAAAAATAAAGGTGAATAGTAAATTAGAAATCAAGAATAAAGGTGAATGAGGAGTGAAAATTTTAAAAAAATGAAAATTCATGTTATATATATCAATTGGCAAAGGATTAAGTACTACAATGGAAGACATATAGGAATATATACACAGATGTAAATCATATGGGCAAACACATGTATAGCTCTACATATAGCCATAACAGTATTTTACAAAAATCTATAGGGAATAATAATTCAGAGACCCTCTAGCAACGCTCCTATAAATTCAATTCATATATCCCTGTCTGGAAACCTTCCAGGTATGGTTTAAAGTTAAACGCATCATTAAGGCCCGGAGGTGCAGTGGCATTGAGGCGAAAGATCCACCTCAATTCACTCTGTAGAAGTAGCTTATTTGAATCGCCCCCTCCTGAATCATTTGGAATATGGTCTAGTGCAAGAAACCGCACTTTGGGAGTGTGGTCAAAATGCACCATACGACTATGTCTCCCAAGCGGGAGACCTGGGTCTTTCTTGTTGATACTGGCGATATGTCTGTAAATTCTTCGCCAGAACTCAAGTTTCATTTTACCCACATAATAAAAGTTGCATTTGCACTGCAGTAAATACACCACTCCTGCAGTGCCACAATTGACAAAATGTTTGGGTCTGAGCCTCTCTCCATTAAGTAAGTCTGCATTCTTCCTAGTGTCCATATACTGCAATAATTACAACTGCCACATCTAAATGTCCCTGTTGGTTTAGCACTATCATATTTGTTAGTTTTGTATTTACTATGTACAAGTTTGTCCTGCTTAAGACCTACCCTGTCATCTTCATGGGAGGAGGACAGAAGGACACCGTGGGAAGAGGACAGAAGGACGCCATGGGAAGAGGACAGAGGGACGCCATGGGAAGAGGACAGAGGGACGTCGTGGGAAGAGGACATAGCGACGCTGTGGGAAGGGGACTGAGGGACACAGAGGGAAGGGGACAGGGGGAAGCCGTGGGAAGGGGACAGAGGTGAGCCGTGGGTAGAGGACAGAGACACACAATGGGAAGAGGACAGAGGGACGCCATGAGAAGGGGACAGAGGGATGTCGTGGGAAGAGGACAGAGGGACGCCGTGGACGGTGGGAGGGGGACAGAGGGATGCCATGGGAAGGGGACAGAGGGATGCCATGGGAGGAGGACAGAGGGACGCCGTGGGAGGGGGACAGAGGGACACCGTGGGAAGAGCACAGAGGGACGCCGTGGGAGGGGGACAGAGGGACATCGTGGAAGGGGGGCAGATGGACGCCATGGACAGTGGGAAGGGGACAGAGGGGCACCGTAGGAGGGGAACAGAGTGATGCCATGGGAATAGGACAGAGGGATGCCATGGGAAGGGGACAGAGGCATGCCGTGGGAAGGGGACAGAGAGACACCGTGGGAAGAGGACAGAGGGACGCCATGGGAAGGGGACAGAGGGACGCTGTGGGAAGGGGACAGAGGGAAGCTGTGGACAGTGGGAGAGTGATTGAGGGACACTGTGGACAGTGAGAGGGGGGCAGAGGAACGTAATTGATTGAAGCTCAACAGCATATCTGCAAGTTCAAATGATGTATCGGTTATGCTTCTGCAATCTTGACTTATTTTTATTCTGGAACACTCTGAGAGCTTTTTGATGACCACTGAAACTACAATCTTCCTCCCTGGGAACCACAGTGCCACCATGTATAAATGTTCTTTTATTATACAAAAATGCTGTATGTACAGTATATAATAACGATTACAATATTATTACAATATTATTACAATATTTGGAATACAGTACAAGACTGACAGATATCTATAGCAAATTAACAACCTATGGTCTATACACAGTACGCAAAGTACGCTTAAAAGTTACTTAACTCCGATTACTGTGGGTTTGTGATCTCAGTTGACAACTCAGACTCAGGCTTCTTCTTTTGGAGACCAGGTACCTTCTTCTTGGCTGGTTACAGATGAGTCATTTGGTGTTAATGCAGTATGCAGACTTCTACCATCAGTCTCGGATGCTGCCTTTATTTGGGCTTTTGTTGACAATGGTTAAAAACTTGTTTACTTTAACAACCAACTAACAGAAATACATTTATGTAGCTTTCAATTAGAGATGCACTCTCAAATTCTACCTCAAGATGGCACTCTGCCATCATACATGCCATAAGTTATATATTATCTGTATCCTGTAGCTATAGAGACAATAGACTTCTCAAACTGTCAGCTGAAGAGAACAATGATATCTACATTCCCATTGTATCCAACAGCATTTGTTTGAGGAGCATCCTCAAGTAATCAACTCCACAGTAATCTAATTTCTGTTTCTATGACCAGCTACTAAACAGACTGTCCAATGTAATGATATGTCTGATTAATGTAAAAAAAAAATCATATTGTTTATCAAACGCAACACATTCTGCCCTTGATTCTTTTTGTCAGACTTCACACAGAAAACCATTTCATTACTAAGAAAACTCATACTAAACATTAATTTGCCTTAAATGCAATCCCCTCCCATATTTCTGCCACTGAGAAGGTGTTTCAGTCTTTGGCTAAAAGTTCATTAGAAAGTCCATTCTAAAGTCCAGGCGTGTAATACATCAAAGGCCTTGCTCTCCACAGCTATTGCAGTCTTCCATTGTTCTGTCCATCATGAAACCCCTTTTCTCTGGTCTTCCTATGGATCAAATCAGAGACAGCCTGTGGAGTGAAAAACAAAGTGGATTATCTGTTTCTTCTAATAATACATAAACAGTAGATCCTGGCCCTTCAGCTAAAACCTCTCCTCTATTTGGCTTTTTGTCTGGATATCTGACCAACACTTTGCCACCTGCCTGTACCTACTTCTGACCCTCCCAAAGAACACCAATAGGTTGGAGAGGAAATATACTGATATTTCCCAGAAGATGTTTATTTTGGAATGTTTGTTGTTATGTAGCCTCACTTTCCACTCTTGCTGAGAAGTAGTCACTAACCAGTCAGAGCCCCAGCCATTGTCTTAACCACTTGACAACTGGGCACTTAAACCCCCTTCCTAACCAGACCAATTTTCAGCTTTCGGTGCTCTCACACTGTACCCATATGAAATTGTTGTCCTTTTTTCACACAAATAGAGCTTTCTTTTGGTGGTATTTAATCACCGCTGGGTGTTTTATTTTTTGCACTATTAATCAAAAAAGACTGAAAATTCGATTAAAAAAAAAAAATATTTGTTTCTGTTAAAATTTATTGCAGAGTATTGGCGAGTATTGGCAGAGTATTGGCCAGTATTGGCAGAGTATTGGCGAGTATTGGCAGAGTATTGGCGAGTATTGGCAGAGTATTGGCGAGTATTGGTAGAGTATTGGCAGAGTTTTGCAGTGTTGCAGAGTATTGGCACAGTATTGCAGAGTGTTGCAGAGTATTGCAGAGTGTTGCAGAGTATTGCAGTGTTGCAGAGTATTGCAGAGTATTGCACAGTGTTGCAGAGTGTTGCACAGTGTTGCAGAGTTTTGCACAGTGTTACAGAGTATTGCAGTGTTGCAGAGTATTGCCATTATTTACATTGAGCAGCGCTGTGGGCACTAAACATCAAGCCCACAACACTGCTGCCATCTCTCCCCCTCTCCCCTCGATCGGTACAGAGAGGGGAGGGAGGAACCTGTGTCATGACGTGACGCCGGTTTGTTTACAAGTGATCGCTCCGTCATTTGATGGAACAATCACGTGGTAAACAGCTGCGATCAGCAGCTATTTACCGTGATCCGTGAGGACCCGGCGGTCACGGATGTTCCCGGGGGCGCGCGAGAGCAACATTCTGGAATGACGTCCCACGGACGTCCACCCAGAACTAGCCGACCGCGCTGTTGCTGTCTTTCGGCAATGGCCCGGTCGGCAAGCGGTTAAAAGCTCATCTCCCAATGTAAATATAACTTCAAATCTTCCTGCCAAATTCCCTGTCATTCCTAGATAGGCTTCAGCTTCAGATACATCACTCTTGGTTTCTATGTCATGGGAAGCTGTTAAGCCCTGTTCTTTCAGGGACCTTACATAAATACTGAACTCTGCACTCCAGCTGTGGAATCTGTGCCCAGCCCTTACCATCCTCTCATATGGTGTGCTTTGAGCTATTGGCCTAGAATTTAACAACACAACTGCCTGTGTGAGGACCTGATCCCACCCCCTTAGTGTATGTGTGGGTGTAAGCTTGTGTATCTGGTCTTTCAATAGCTTGTTGTATCTTTCAATCAAGCTAGCTGCCTGTGGATGGTATGGGATGTGGCACAACCAGTACACTCCAGAGTCTTTGGCCCATTGCTGTACTGTTGATTCAGTGAAGTGTGAGCGTTATCAATTTGGACTTGTTTGGGACAACAATAAGCAACAACAAGTTTCTGGAGCAGTTGAAGTGTTGTGGCTTGATCTGCACGTTTGCAAGGATGAACAAGCAAAAGTCCTGAATAGGTGTCTACTGCAGTGCAACAAAATCTCAGTCCATTGTTTCCAAGGGGCAGGGGATCGATAAAGTCAATCTGCCAGATCTCTGCAGGCCTCTCACCCCTCTTAATCGACCCGGTGGAGTAATTTTGCAATGGCCAATGTTGCACCTCTCCACACACTGTACAGTTCCCTATTACAGTCTTTACCATGTCCATGGACATAAGCAATCCTCTCTGCTGTGTCCATTCATATGTTGCTTTCTGCCCCAAATGTCCAGCTTGTTTGTGGGCCCAGTTGGCAAAGTTCATCAAGACAGGATAAATTGGCACAACTGCGTTCACTTTGGCAATTTCATCTACCACTCTGTTATAGTTCTCAAAGTCTGGGACCAAGTGCGTCAACATGCCCCACTTTTATGGTGCGGGAGTAAGCTTCCTCCACACCACCTTTCCATGAATCATCCAATCACTGGACTTCCACGTGGGCATCCAAGTTGTCAGTCCTTTAAAAAACACCCAGCTGTCAGTGTAGATAGTGACATGGGAAGACGGATCCTCCTGAAGAGCCATCACTACAGCTTTCAACTTTGCTAACTGACTGGACCCTCCAATTCAGGTCTCCTGCAGGACTGTGTCTGTACTCGGGTTGTAGGCTGCTGCTATCCATTTACGCCCAGATGAGGTAACTATGGCTGAACCATCAGCGAACCATGCTGACTCTTTCACATCTTCCGACGCAAAGGATGGAGCCTCTTGAATGGGGAATGACTGCAGCACAGGATTTTTTTCTTCTGGCTGGGTGCTGGCAACGTTTTGAAATGTCTCTGACATCCCCAGCTGCAATACCCCATCTTTCTTGAAGGTACCACTTCCATTTCATCAATGTCTGATTCTGGGCTACAGCTGCCCTAGTGGTCAGTCCATTATCTCTCACCCATCCTGCTATTGGCAATGCAGTATGGATGGTGACTGTGTCTTTTCCTTTTCTCTATATGTTGTTGTGGAAATTTTATGAAGATGTTTTTTTAATATGTATTGTCATAAGTGTCTCCCAGTGTTAGTTCTCCTGCAACCCGTTCTAAAGAGCTGACTGGGGCAGACTGACACTGGTTGAGATCAGGTAGTGGAAAACTCCCTGTTGTTTGGAGAGAGGTGTTTGCGGAATAAGGATATGTCCGCCAGAGAAGGGCCCCTGTTTAATGCACAGAACGATCGTCTGGGGGGATGTGTTCGCTCTGCAAACACAGCGGTTTAGCGGATGTGCGCTCTGTCACCCCTGTATGCCTGATCAAGGTATTTGAGGTGCCATGATGTACACCTGCAGATAAGCTCCCATCAGCAGGAATTGTAGTCATCGTTCATTGGTTGTTGTATAAATTCATTTATCCTGTGTTGTTACTTCCTTATTTGGTCATTTCCTGTATTGACATTCACATCCTGTGTTACATCCTTATTTGGTCATTTCCTGTGAGGTCACATCCTGTGTAGGAGGCAATTGGCTGTTGGATGCAAGCCCTCCAGTTTGTGATTTCCTGTTTGTGTGTAAATAAAAGAAGCAGTAAACTGCTCAGGGGCAGTCATGATGATGGAGCTGAGAACATAAGCTAAGGTGATGTCCCTTTACTTGGGAATATACAGGAACTAGAATGATAGGTACGGTGCATTATATGATTAGACAAAATGTGTGCTTATTAGCACAGGAGATATGGTGTGCACATAGCGTACAGCCAAATTTCCCTGACAATGTTGAAATGCTGTGTTGGCCCCAAACAGGTACTTCTTTAGGGGCGTGTATCTTTTCTGTGCCCCTGTCAATTGCTTGGACCAAAATCCAATGGGTATTGCTCTCAGTCCTTTCTTTTCATTTGGCTGCCAGACTCCAAGATATGGTACAATCCTGCTCCACTACACCCAGCTGACATGGTACTTGTCTCACAGGTCCTAATTCCTGATGCTGCAAAATGGCTTCTTTAGCAGCAAGGAATGCGGTCCGCTGCTCTGAACAGTCTTTTTTTTCTGGTGACATTGTATATTTACCTCAGGATCAGTCCAAGATGTGGGATGAATGATCTCCAGAATCCCACAACTCTAATGAACTTCTGTGCCTCCTCTTTGGTAGTGGAGGGTGACAGTGACTGGACAACTGTCTCAAATTTTCCTCTGCGGCCCAGTCCACATCATTCCCAAGAATGAATGTTTCTCAACTCCAGTCCTCAAGGCGCCCCAACAGGTCATGTTTTCAGGGTTTCCCTCAGATGAAACAACTGTGGTAATTACTAAGGCAGTGAAACTGATCAAATCACCTGTGCAAAATAATGGAAGGCCTGAAAACATGACCTGTTGGGGCGCCTTGAGGACTGAAGTTGTGAAACACTGCTCTAAACCATTCCCTGTTCTTTTTTGCTTGTTTTCTTCCTGTCTGGCTTTGACCTTATCTACTGCACTTTTGTTGTAGTCTCCTCTAGCTCCCCCAACTGGCTCAAAAGGGTAGTGGCTTCATGAATCTTGCTGTTTAATCCCAGGGCTCCCAGCAAAGACAAAAAAGGAGCCCTGAGATTAAATGGCACAGACTTCATCAGCTTAGAGCGCAGAGCAGACGTAAAGGGTTCCATATCTGGACCCATCCATTCTGGAAATGTTTTTAATCTGGTTATACAACCCATCTCACGTAACCTGGAAATACCTTCTCCTATTGTTCTCCAGGAGTAGGTATTTTCCAGGTCACTAGGACTAGCATATACTCTGACTGTTCCATCTCTCACCAGGTCTAAAAGTGAAAAATGTACAGTAAACTCTCTGGCTTTTCGCATTGCCTGACGCACTTGAGGATCATGGGTTAAAACTCCCATAGCCACTGCTTCCTTACCTGACAAAACAACACTGTCCATCCCTTCACCCCACAAACGTAGGAGCCAACTCAATAGACCTCTGTTTATATTGTTTTACCAGCTCGTGGAGTTCAGTTTGTGTAAACTTCTGTACTTCTTCAAATTCACCATCTCTGGGGTTGCGATAATGCACCTCTTCATTTGCCATATCCTCTCTATAATGTTGCCTTTTCCTATGCTTAGTAATGAGAGGTCTGGCATACTTTTCCTTTCCCAATAGCAGATCATCATCCGAAATAGCAAACTCTCATCTGACAATGGCACAAACCTTGGCTTTACTAACAGGTTTTATAAGCCCTTCCTTTTCCTTGTGGCATTAATTGATTTGGTCATGAGGGCTGCAAATCATCAGCCCGACTAGCAGTTGAACGAACAAACTCGAAAGCAACTGCTAGTTGGTCTTTTAATACCTTAACTTTTGCCTCCGCTTTCTCCTTTCTCTGTGATTCTCTGTGAGCATGAAGAAAGTACCAACCCACTGTGGACACTGTCCTCTTCTCTGCTTTACTTAAATCCAACCCCTTAAGGCTAAAATCTACAAAATGATCTGAGACTTTATCACCCCAAGTCTTATTCAAGGGAGAAGCATACTTTGCAAATTCTTTAGCAAGAGGCTCCCACCTATTGTCTCTGGCCCAGATAGGTAAGCTGCACACTCCCTTATGGACACCAGAATCCTCTGCAGCTTTGCTTTTCCTAAACAGCTCACGCAGCATTTTTACCTAGAACAAGCTACACAACACACCACAGATGAAAATAGGTCTGCTTCAGTTGAACTTTAGTGCAATATATCACGGCAGGGGCCCCCACTTGTTATGCTTGCATTTATCTAGCAAGGTTACTTTGCAGTATAAGCAAAAAAACTCAGACCTCTGCAGTCTGTAAATGTGCTTTTACTAATCAAAAATGATGTACATACAAAAATATTACAATTTCTTTATCGTGCATCACAGGACACAGAGCACCATAATAATGACTATTTGGGTTATACGCTACCTTTAGCTGATTGGACACTGGCAACCAATAGTAAGACAGTTCCTCCCATATAACCCCTTCTATACCGGAAGTACCTCCGTTTTTTCACCAGTGTCTTGAAGGTGATGGTCATGGCTGTTGAAGCTCTTCAAAATTCTTCAATGATGTCCCAGTGATGACGTTATAATTGGATCCATTCGGATGGCTAACAAAAGCTAAAGTGGATGGTACTCAAGCCTCGGTTCAAAAGCGAGGTTTTGCTTGTAACATGTCCTATATAGGTGCTGGACCCTTGTTAAGTTGGTATTCCTGGTCAGAGTTGCCCAAGGTACACCAGAAAGGGTGCTTTACAGGTCCAGGGGTGTGGACCCCAAGAAATGGGGGACCCGGTCCTTGAAGGTCCTCAGAGGCGCTACCCGCCGTGATGGGGGAAGATTGGGTCTGGTAAAACAGGCCCTGCTGATGGGATGGTGTGCGCATGCGCCGCTGCTGTGTGTGTCACAGATGCACCACGTGCGTCAGGAAGGCATACCGCTGATCACGTGGGCGCACTCACTCTCAGGCTAAGGCTTTATAAGGATGGAGCTCCTGGCGTGCGCGTGGACAGCACAGAGCGATATTTGGCAACGTGAGTCTGAAGGTTTTGGACACAGTTGTGACAGGTTGAAGGCTGGTTATAGTTTGTGGGGAGTACTCTTTTTTTTCCTTGTATGTAAACAATGTCTTCCAGAAACGAGGTATAGGGAACAAGGCAAGCACAGGGGTAAGAGTACCTCCTTTAAAAACAGGAGACCAACCCCATGCTGATGCAGCCTCAGTTTCTCTCGAAAGACCTGCAGCATCTGGCCTGGCTGAGCCAATACATTTGTCAGGCATAGTGGCCACTACCAATATACTTGCCTCAGCTTAATGTTACAAAGGATGATTTGGCATCTGCCTTAGCGGGCCTTGAAGGCAAAATAACTGGCATGATTGCGTCTGTAACACAGGGGGGGAGGAAGCGTAATAGATCTCCTTCCCCTGAGCCTGGGCCAAGTGGAGAGTCACTAGAGCACCAGGACTCTTATAGCCAGATGGGTCCAGGTGATCTGGAACCAGAGTGGGCAGAGGATTTGGAAGAGGTGGTCATAAAAGACCGGGGGGAAGGAGAGGCTGAAGAATCCTCGGCTGAGGACTCTGGCTCTGAAGAGCCAATTTCAGCCTCCCATTCCCAAAAAATTGTTTATCCAATCTCTGACTGAGATGGTACGAATTGGGTTTAAGTTACCCCCGGTTCAGGAGTCTGGACTCTCCTGTTCTACTTTGGGATCTTTGCGACCTCAGCAGGTTTGTATCCAGGACCAAGGATCCACTTGCTGTCGGGATAGACGCATTAGTAGTTCCTTGGGATCAGTATTCTCTGATATATGCCTTCCCTCCGATCCAAATTCTGCCGCACTTATTACGCAGAATACAGGAGGAACAAAAGCCAGTGATCCGCGTGGCCCCAGCGTGGCCACAGAGATCCTGGTATTCGGAGATTGTGAAGTTGGCAGTGGGGGACCCATTGGTCCTTCCATGCCGTTCAGACCTGTTGGACCCATATTCCATCCTTCTTTACGGTTGCTGAATTTGATGGCTTGGCTATTGAGACCAGACTATTGAAAGACCATGATATTATGGGTTCAGTCTTGTCTACTTTGATAAACGCTAGAAAGTCAGTTTCTAGAGCTATCTATTATAGAGTCTGGAAGTCATACATTTCTTGGTGTGAGAAAAGGAAATGGAACCCTCGTAGGTACACGATTGGAAGAGTTCTTGCCTTTCTTCAAGCAGGAGTAGACTTGCAGCTGGCTTTAGGGACAATTAAAGGACAGATTTCGGCCTTATCGTTTTTTTTTCCAAAGACCAATTGCACCCCATTCTTTGGTGCAAACCTTTGTCAAGGAAGTAACACACCTGAGGCCGCCGGTTAAACCGCCTTTATATCCCTGGGACCTAAATTTGGTGCTGTCAGCCTTACAGAGTCAACCGTTTGAACCTATTAGGCATATTCCTTTGGTCCTATTGGCCAGAAAATTGTTTTTTTTTTTATGGTGGCTATAACATCGGCTAGAAGGGTGTCAGAATTGGCCGCCCTTTCGTGCAAGGAACCATTTTTGATTCTTCATCAGGACAGAGTGGTCATGCGCCCTCGTCCGGATTTTCTACCGAAGGTGGTTTCCAAATTTCATTTGAATCAGGATATCATTTTACCATCCTTTTTTCAAAACCCTAAGACTAGGGAGGAAAGGTCGCTTCACTCACTGGATGTGGTGAGGGCGATCAAAGTTTACTTGAAAATGTCAGCTCCCTTTCGGAAGACTGACTGATTTTTTGTCCTGCCAGAGGGTCCTAAGAAAGGACAGCCGGCAACAAGTTCAACTACATCTAGGTGGATTCGCCAGACTATTATCCAGGCGTATGGATTAAAGCGCAAGGTTCCACCTTGGGATTTAAAAGCACACTCCACTAGAGGGGTTAGTGCATCATGGGCAGTACGCCAACAGGTGTCTATGGCTCAGGTTTGCAAAGCGGCCACTTGGTCTTCAGTTCATACTTTCACCAGGTTTTACCAGGTGGATGTTAGATCTCAAAAGGAGACTGTTTTTGGCCACGGCATGTTGCAGGCAGCTTTATAGTCTCAGGCCCGTTGGGGCTTAGGGATATTGTGCCCCCCCCCCCTCAGGTGCATTGCTTTAGGACATCCCAAATAGTCATTATCATGGTGCTCTGTGTCCCGTGATGTACGATAAAGAAAAACGGATTTTTAAAACAGCTTACCTGTAAAAATCCTTTTCTTGGAGTACATCACGGGACACAGAGGTCCCCCCCCCCTCTTTCTGGGATCGTCATTGCTTGCTACAAAACTGAGTTACTTCCGGTATAGGAGGGGTTATATGGGAGGGAACCAACTCACTATTGGTTGCCAGTGTCCAGTCACCTAAAGGTAGCGTATAACCCAAATAGTCATTATTATGGTGCTCTGTGTCCTGTGATGTACTCCAAGAAAAGGATTTTAGAGGTAAGCTGTTTTAAAAATCTGTTTATTAGGAATACAGTACAAAACTGACAGATATCTATAGCAAATTAACAGCCTAGCAAACAAGCAGAAACTATCGTCTGTAACAGTTAAAAGTTAATATACTTAAAAGTTACTTAAAGCAGAGTTCCACCCAGAAATGGACCTTCCGCTTATGCGGTTCCTCCCCCCCCTCAGTTGTCACATTTGGCACCTTTCAGGGGGGAGGGGGAGTAGATACCTGTCTAATGCAGGTACTTGCTCCCAATTCTGTCGATAGATCGCCGCAGAATCCGTGGCGATCTACGCCACGCTCTGCCCCTCCTCTGCCCCCCCCCTGTCTTCTGGGAGACACACGGGTTCCAGAAGACAGCAGGGACCAGTCAGGACACGCAGGGCGACTCGCACATGCGCAGTAGGGAACCAGGCTGTGAAGCCGCAAGGCTTCACTTCCTGTTTCCCTTACTGAAGATGCCGGCGCCTGCACCCGGGAGCTGAGGGACAGGTCGGCTAATGCCGCATACACACGATCAGACTTTACGGCATACTTGGTCCGGCATACCGGATTTCGCCGGACAATTCGATCGTGTGTGAGCTCCAGTGGACTTTGTTTTCTTAAAAGTTTGATGGACTTAGAATTGAAACATGTTTCAAATCTATCCGACGGACTCGAGTCCGGTCGAAAAGTCTGCTCGTCTGTATGCCAGTCCGACGGACAAAAACCGACGCTAGGGCTGCTATTGGCTACTGGCTATGAACTTCCTTGTTTTAGTCAGGTCGTACGTCATCACGTACGAATCCGTCGGACTTTGGTTGATCGTGTGTAGGCAAGTTCGTTCTTTCGGAAAGTCCGTCGAAAAGTCAGCCGGGCAAAGTATGCCGTAAAGTCCGGTCGTGTGTACGCGGCATTAGGGTGAGGACATTGCATGCACCCTGGACAGGTAAGTGTCCTTTTTTTAAAAATCAGCAGCTGCAGTATTTGCAGCTGCTGACTTTTAATTTTTTTTTTTCCAACAGAACTTCACTTTGACTTCGGTTACTGTGGGTTTGTGATCTCCGTTGACAACTCATACTCAGGCTTTTTCTTCTTTTGGAGATCAGGTACCTTCTTGGCTGGTTAAAACACAAGCAAGTTGATCCAGGTTCTGACACACAGTGGGCAAACAAGATTATATGGTATCAGCGTTTGCTGATGCTTTTCTTTTTTTACATTGCATAACCCCTAACCTCCTAACCCAACCTTTAGTTTATGTAATTTACTAAATAGTGTCGGACCACAAGTGTTAGCAGCAACAATTTATTGAATATTCATATAGTGAACTAGCAGTGCACTGGTGATTGGTTATTTTTTTAGTTAAAGGTATCATTTGAACTTCAAAGTTTATGCATTAATCGATGACTAACATGGTATAGCACTCTACTACTGCTGAAGATTAATTAACAACTGCTCTGATAATTTAGCAGCTGGAACTGAGACTTTGTGTAACAGTAAATGCCATTTTTGCTGAACAGCCGATGAATAAATAATGGATCTACTGGCACAAACAACATGTAATAAAACTATGTTTCAAAATGCCAGTGGATCATGCTGTCAGAAGTGATAAAGCCATTGAAAAACTCATGGCCACCAGCCTATATATTTTGCGATGATTGAGAGCGTAGTCATACATTCTAGTATATTGTACTCTACATGCAGGGCTCCCTAAACACAGTGTATAGCTGTATTTGTTTATTTTATTCTTTAAAATTACATTTTTATTCTTATCTCTGTTTTTCTGGATAGCCCCACTCCAGACATTGAGTGGCTGCCTCTCACTGGTAATATGGACCCTAGTCACCGTCGTTTTGATGAATATAAGAAGATCCTTCGTATTGAAAATGTGAATGAAGATGATGATGGAGAGTACGAGTGTATTGCCAAAAACTCAGAAGGGGATGTCCGCCACAAATACATTGTTACAGTGGAGTGTAAGTCTCAATTTATATTACTAAATAAATTATATATCTGATATTACAGTTAATAAAATGTTAAGGTATTGGAAAAAAAGATGCACACACAAGGAGATTACCCCAAACAAAGTTCTTATGTAGAGAGGCATTCTGGATTTTTAAGTACACATCTTGGCTTACATTTTTTGGTGAGATATCAGTACTTTTGTTGTTATTTAAACTTTTTGGACAAATGTAACAGTTTTTTTAACAAATATTGCAGGTTATTATATATTGTAAGTCTTTAAAAGATAAGGTAAGTAAGATGATGTTAATATGTTGCCATTGGCCATTTTCACGTACCTAGATGCAGAGCATGGGATGATGAGGATGGCTTATTTTACTCTGTAGAACAAATAGAAAGCTCACAAGCCTTGTGTGACACTTTCATATGACCTTTATTAAAAATAGTAAAATTGGTACTAGCGAAAATTCTTTATAGACTTTGCTATATCAAATGAAATTGCCTCAAGGAGGAAACCCCCAAAACTAACACTGTAGTTAGCATGCAGTCACTGTCTCTAGAATGCATTATCACTGACCAGTTTCAAGGGCTGACACTATTCATCAAGGCTGGTTTCATCACATACTTGTTGTCTATAAATAGCCAATTCACTACTGAGTTCAATTATAAATTACTAGAGGGCATTGTTGCATCTGGAACTGCCCACATCACAATAGAGAACTGCAGGAAATTCTGTATATAGCCCCTACAGAACAGACAGTGCACATTCCACATGGGCTTTGCTGCTTAACTGCAGACAGGAAACAGGAACTTTTTATTACAGAGAAAAGACATAGCGCTTTACCACAAAGAACAGCTACAAACTTATAAACACCGCCATCTACTGGCTACTGTAGTTGTTGCACACAATAAAATTCCAACACCCCACTCAGCAACTACACCTTATATTGGTCCTATTTCAGATCTCAGTTCTATAAATCTGTTTCTTGTAACCAAAAGTGCTTTTGAAATTGCACTGAAAGTGCACTTGGAAGTGTGTTCACTGTAGATCCGAGGGGGACATGCAAGGAAAAAAAAAAACAGCATTTTGGCTTGCACATGATTGGATGATAAAATAAGCAGAGCTTCCCCTCATTTCAGATCTACCCCTCAGATTTACAGCGACTGCACTTCCAAGTGCACTTTCAGTGCAATTTCAATTGCACTTTGCACTTGTAGTTTGCAGTTGTAGTGCAAAGTGGATTTGCCTTTCGTAAATAACCCCCAAAGACTCACAGAGAGCACACAAAAATTAAGATTTTGTTTGGTAACATGAGCTTTGTGTGTGTGAGCCAGCAGCGTGACTCTTGAGTCTTGAATGACTCATCAGAGCAGAGAGCATACAAGAATCAAAATTTTGTTTTGTAACATGGGCTGTCCGTGTGTTAAGCAGGCAGCATAACATAGTGTTGATGTCTCGAGTCTCAGAGCAGTGGAGCACATAAGTTTCATAAGCTGCTGTGAGAAGTCTCTGAATAAATCACAGAGAACACACAATGATTCTGTATTGTATCATGAGCTGATGCAGCCAGACCCTGATTCTATGAATGATTCACAGCCTAGAAAGGTCACAATGATTCTGTATTGTATCATAAGCTGATGCAGCCAGACCCTGTTTCTTTGAATGTCTCACAGCCTAGAGAGCTCACAATGATTCTGTATTGGATCATGAGCTGTGTGCGAGTCAGCAAGACTGAATTGATAAAGAACTTGCTAGTTGCTAAATCTAGAGGTTTATGTTAATTATGTTTTTGTATATTTCAAGGTATCTGTATACAATTATTAATAACTATTTTTGCTGTAATGCAGAGATTATAGAACAGTTATGGTTATATACCTTACAACAGCAAAATAAAGTTACTTAACACTTAATGTGCTGACTGTACTGAGTGTACCACAGGACTGAAGTTCATGATCGTTAAGCTTTGCTTGGAGGAAATAAGTCGTGATTCAATTCAGTGATTCAAGCCATTTCACTGAACTGATCCAAATTCAAATCACTAAAATAATCACTCTGTCCAAGTCTATAGGCAAGCAACATAGGACAGATGTTTGGCTGGGATGCCTTTATTGCTTCTGGTGGATTTTCTGATTGAAGCCTTTTGTGGCCTGGTTTCTTCTTTTACAATGTTTGTATTGTCTGCAATAATTTCTATTTCTGTGTCACTTTGTTGCTTATCTTCATGTATAGTAAATAATAAATGTAGCACTATGTGTAAAATTATAAATATAAAGTGCAAATCTCTAAAATAAATAAATCCTACATATAAATGAATAGTCCATAAAATGAAAAAATTAAGAAATAAAACATGAAAAAACTCTTCTTGTGATCAGTGTATCCACACAATTCAACCACAGTGATTGTTCTTCCTCAAAAGGAGTGCACACCACCACCAGTAAAAATGCGCGCTCACCTCCCAGATGAGTCAAAACTCATATGCGGATCTCCCCACGAGCTCTTTGCTCTCTCTTCCTCTTCCCAATCAATGGTGGGTAATCCAGATGGCTCTTTTCTTAATGGTAACTCAGCTCATTAATATCCAAAGAAGCGGATCATCTCCCAGCTTGGCTCAAGATTCCATGAGTTCAGGACATGTAATGAATAAGTATAGAGACCATAGTGTTCTCCATATTCAAATTTATTCAAAGCCCCCTTCATGTGACACTAAAGGAATTTCTTTCAGTTTGAAGTGTATGTGTTAGTTCATGAAATTTTGAACAAACTGAAGTTTAATCGACATGTACACTTCTATTAATGGTCACCTTGTTTGTGCCTTGGTGTAGGATTTTGTATCCCTTTTAAGATTCATTGTACCCCACAAGTACACCTTCCTTTGCACAATCATCCAATTTTGTACTTTTTTCTTTTGGGATGTGCACATAGGCTTTGCTTCCAAAAATATTTAGATGGTTCAAATTTGGGGCCCTTCCATTTCAATATGGAGTTTTCTCAGTTGATTTTCCTGGCAGACGATTTTAGAGATAACATGCAGTAATAACTGCCTCCCCCTAGTATGTGGTTGGCATACAGTGCCTTGCAAAAGTATTCACCCCCTTGGCATTTTTCGTGTTTTGTTACCTCACAACCTGGAGTTAACATGGATTGTTTGAGGATTTGCTTCATTTAATTTACAGAACATGCCCACAACTTTGAAGATGTTTTTTTTTATTATTGTGAAGCAAACAACAAGTAGGACAAAATAACAGAAAAAGTCAATGTGCATAACTATTCACCCCCCCAAAAGTCAATACTTTGTAGAACCACCTTTTGTGGCTATCACAGCTCCAAGTCGCTTTGCATAAGTCTCTATGAGCTTGCCACATCTTACCACTGGGATTTTTTCCCATTCCTCCTTGCAAAACTACTCCAGCTCCTTCAGGTTGGATGTTCTGTGCTTGTGAACAGCAATTTTTAAGTCTGACCGCAGATTTTCTATTGGATTGTGGTCTGGGCTTTGACTAGGCCATTCCAACACATTTACATGTTTCCCCATAAAAGTAATATGTATCATAAAAGTACAAATTTTATTGAATAACTATACAAACAGAAAAAAGCATGTTAACAAGAATTAATCGATTAAAAAAAAAAAAAAAAACAGGAGCAAGGAGCAACTGTCAAAGGTAGTGTAGTAATCATCTATAAAAGTGAGAAAATACCTCTTCTTTCCTGGAGTAAATTTTTACATTGGACAAAAAGATCTGCATTAAGTCCAGAGTTTTCTCAGCTCTGCTGCTACTCTGCTTTGGAGAGGCTTTTCTTGTCATTTTTTCTTTTATACAGCTGGTGGTTTTGCCAGATTTTGCTGGTTGAAAGCTGATGAGTGGGAAATTTGAGTGGAGAGTGAAAAAAAGTTTTGTTTTTGACTGCTGGTGTTTTATGTGTTTGCATTATTATAATTATTTTTTTTTTTTTTTTTTTGGGGGGGGGGGGGGGTTCCTTGCAGCTTTTTAAACCTTTTCTGTCACTTTTTAAACAGCCTATTTTTTTCTTTCCTTCAGACTACTAATTAAGGGGAGTGGCTAATTGGTCACAGGTGCTTCAGGTCCTATATAACTTTCTGTAGAACTAATTTTTAAGCTTGCTCATCCTTGAGCTTGCCACCTTTTTGCTTGCTGAATCTTAGACCAAATGGAACTTGACTAAGTGGTGAGTTAAAAACCAGAGTTGAAAACAGGAGATTATAACAGTAGTCTTCAAGCCTGTAAGTAAGTGTGCCGCATGTATACCGTAAAGGAGAAACAGCTCCAGGATAGATACCGCTGCAACCGATGTGAGTGGGTTGCCCTTCTGGAAGCTCACATTAGAGATTTGGAGGAGCAAGTTGCAACGCTGGGCAGAACTTAGAACCTTGAAAAGGGGTCCTCTGTTCGCTGAGCAGGTGGCTATTAGCGTTAATTGGGAGGGTGGAGGAGTAAGTCAGGATTATCAGATAGGAAGATGGGTTAATGCAGTTAGAGTGATAGGGGCTCACAGAAAAGGAAGGCCACCCCTGGTATGATTTGCGCACCCTAACATATTTGCCAAGTTGGGTAAAGATGTGGGGGTGGCAAGCTCAGAGGTGGCAGCCCTAAATGTCACTGCTTCCCCTAACAGGCGGGAGAGCAGCCCATCTAGTAGGGGTGGCAAGATTAGTGTAGGTAGGCCTAAACAGTTGGTCTTAATAGGGAATTCTATAATCAGAAGGACTGGTAGAATAATTTGTCACCAGGATCACCTCAACCAAATGGTTTGCTGTCTCCCTTACTGGGAGGGGCTGGGCATGATCCAGCTGTCTTGGTCCACATGGGAAATAATGAAATAATATATGGAAGGTGGAGACGCCTTAAAGAGGTTGTAAACCTCCATGGGAAATTTGTACCTATGGGTAAGCCTATAATAAGGCTTACCTATAGGTACAGTAAATATCTAAATACAGTAAATATCTACTAAATGTGTGCCGTTTAGGATATATTTACCTTGTAGTGCGACAATAATGTTATCGGCACATGCGCTGTGAAGGAAACTGCCCTCTGTGTCGTTTCTTCACTAGCAAATGCTGTGACTGGCATGTGCGGGAGTGACATCACGTGACTCTGGCCAGTCACAGAGCTGGAGTCCGCAGCCCCAAAAGAAAGATGGGCGAACGTGGATGTGGCTTCCAGCGGGGAAAGCGCAGGCTTTGTTTGCAGGTAAGTGGTACATAATGTGCCAGTATGCACCCCTTCAGGGTTTACTTCCTTTTTAACCACTTGCCGACCGCTGCATGCCGATATACGTCAGTACAATGGCAGCGGTGGGCAAATGGACGTCCCTTTTAACTGGCGGGGCTAGCAGGCACACGCCACCCCGTACAGCGTGATCGTGCCCGCGGATCCCGCGGACTCGATGTCCTCCATTGTCCCGCGATCGTGTCATGGAGCCGCAGAGCGGGTAGATGCCTATGTAAACAAGGCATTTCTCCATTCTGCCTAGTGACATAACAGGGATCTACTGCTCATCTTAGTTAGAATCACTCCCTAGGACACACTTAACCTTGCTCGCCCCCTAGTGTTTAACCCCTTCCCTGCCAGTGTCAGTTACACAGTAATCAGTGCATTTTTATAGCATTGATCGCTGTATAAATGATAATGGTCCCAAAATAGTGTCAAAAGGGTCCAATGTGTCCACCATAATGTCGCAGTCACAATAAAAATTGCAGATCGCAGCCATTACTAATAAAAAATAAATTATAATAAAAATGCCATAAAACTATCCACTATTTTGTAAATGCTATAACTTTTGTGCAAACCAATCAATATACGCTTATTGCTTTTTTTTTTTTTTTTACCAAAAATATGTAAAAGAATACATATCGGCCTAAACTGAGGAAAAATTTGTTTTTTTTATATATTTTTGGGGGATATTTATTATAGCAAAATGTAAAAAAATATTGCTTTTTTTTCAAAATTGTCACTCTTTTGTTTATAGCGAAAAAAATAAAAACCACAGAGGTGATCAAATACCACCAAAAGAAAGCTCTATTTGTGGGAAAAAAAGGACATCAATTTTGTTTTGGTGTAACATTGCATGGCCATGCAATTGTCAGTTAAAGCGACGCAGTGCCGAATCGCAAAAAGTGCTCTGGTCAGGAAGGGGGTAAAATCTTCCGGGGCTGAAGCGCAATTTAATGAACTAGGCTGCAAGTTGAAGGGAGGAACCTCCAAGGCGATATTCTCTGAAATATTGCCTGTTCCATGTGCTACACAGGGAAGACAGGGGGAGATCAGAGAACTGAATGCATAGCTAAAGACCTGGTGTAAGAAGGAGGGATTTGGGTTTCTAGAGCACGGGGCTGACTTTTCATTCGGGTACAACCTATATGCTAAACATTGTTTGCACCTAAATGTAAGGGGGTCTGTTGTGCTTGGGGAGAGGTTTATGGAAAGGCTGGAGGAGTATTTAAACTAGGATCGAGGGGGGAGGGTGAATTAGATTATAATGGTGGGACTTTATATGAGCCATGACTATACAGTACACAGGTCTCCATCCCTAATGTTTAGTAAGGAAGGGGAAAGGGGGAAAAAGGGACAACGGGACTTTATATGAAAACACTTAGGTAGATTGAATCAATCCATATAGTTAGAATAATTTATTAATGACACAGAAGAGTGTAGTGCAATAGATAACATTAATGGTAAATCAATATGTAATTAGCAGAATTGATAGGTATGATAAATACATAGCACAATAAAATTCATAATATAGTAGCATTGTTACACATGATTAATAATGAACGGCCAGTACACTCAAAATGTATAACAAATAGTTGCCAATATAAAATTGATTGATTCAAACAGATCAAACCCATAGTAGACACATGATAACTGTGGCATAGCATCCAATAGGAAGAGCTTGACGCGTTTCATGGATTGTTTCCACTCATCAGGAGCAGCTATACTTTGGGGGTACCTATGGTAAATAATAAATAATCAATGGTAATTGATTATAAAAGGAAGAGAGGGAACAAAAACTATGGTCCTAACACTCTTACCTATGGGTCGAGATTAAAAAACGTAAATCATAATGGTGGTAATAATAATTGGAGGCACTGGGAGGTGAAGAAACATCCCCCCAGGAGCTGAGGTGACATCCATGATCGGCAGGTGGGCCAATATGTGAAGTGGGAACCACACGTGAGTGGGGGTCACCCTTCCAGAGCTGGTGTATTAGGGGTGAGCCCTAAGGACTACTGGAACAAATAATAGTAGAATTGTGTTAATGGGGTGTTAATGAAAATGTTTGATTTTTCTTCACAGGCTGTGGTCATACAACAGCCTGCATCTTTTGCCAGACCAAACTGAACCCAGGGCCATCACTCTCTGGTCTTCCTTAGACGCTTCCTTCCAGGCTGTGGCTCTGGTGTTGGAGGTGTGGCAGGAGGTGGAGGAGGACCATGGTTGAACTCACAAACGTGGCTTTGGCTTGTGTGTTGGCCCCTCAACCCCTTATTTAGGGCTTGGAAGATGAGAAGATGAGATACTCACATATTAGGCATTGGCACTCCTCCATTTACATAATTTTGCAGGCTGTAATATAGGCAAAGTCCTCTTGAACACTGTGGGAGGTTCTGAGGGCCGCAGTAGCCTTCCAAAATAGGCCAATTGCTGCCTCCTTCACATTACTCATCTTCCTGCCACTTTTTTGTGGAAGGCGGAGGGGAGGGACCTGGGTATCGGGCAGGCTACTGGGCCACCTCCTGGCTACCACTTACCCCTGCCTCCTCCTGGCTGAGACTTTCCTGTGTATGAAAAAGGGACATCGTTTTAGTTTTTGGTTCATGAATCACACACAATTTTCATCTCAAGACTGTTGCAAATTGAATGTTACTAAATAGAAAAGACTATCATTCTGACCCCAGCATTTTTCATTCTTGTCACAATCATTTGTGGCCACTAATGTCTATATGTGATATGTAAAACACTTTGTGAAATCAGAAATTAGTTATCAAAACTAACATAGATTTAATATCATTAATTTGTCAAACAGAAATATTTAGAAGAATGCTATACCTGGCTCAAGCTGGGCTCCTCCACACGTTGCTGCCTGGAAGGCCCAGGTTGGGCGTCTGAAGCCTCAGCTGGGGGGAAGGAAGTGTGGAAGGAAGACTGGAGAGTGCTGGCCTGGGTTCAGTCTGGCCTGCCAGAAAATGCAGTCTGTCATAGTACCACAGCCTGGGGACATAAATGTCATCTGCTGCAGCTCCTGATCTCTGGAAATCCTGGACCTTCTTGTGCTCCCTTAGATAAGTGCTTCTCATGCCACCAATTAGGGCCCTTCGAATAGTGGATGTCTGCCGTGGGGATCACCGGCTTCACAAATTCCAGCAATTGATCCAGCGCTGCCTTCCTCTTTGTTTTATTGTTATAATGTGAGTGGCTTACCTGCCACAGATAGGGCAGCTCCCTGAACATATCGGTGAATATTGGCATAAAGTCATGATCATTGACTAGATCCATTTTCTCTGCAAGACACAACACAAGACAAACCCTAATGTCAGGCTAAACTCTCCTAATCTTGTCCCAACATAGGCCTCAATCTATAAGCAGTATAGGCCCAAGTTAAAATGGTACCATTGTTATCACGATCATCGCTTCTGATACTCCTTCCTCCGCTCATAGATCGTATGTACGACGCACGCGTGTTACGCTTTATATACACTGCGCATGCATGAAACTCCGCCCACCCTGATGTTCTTTCTAGTCTATTTCCTGCCCCTTCTCTTTCGGCGCAGTGGGGCAGAGCACATGGCGGAGACAGAGCAGGTGCGTGATAATTCCAGCAACGAGGAAGAAAGCCCCCAGTCAGAAACGTCCCGATCCCGCAGGCAATTTAAGGAATCAAATATGGCCTTTGTAGAGATGGTGGATATCTTGAAAAGGGCCGACTATGACGGGAAGTATGGACATTACCCCAACCCAAATGTGAGAAAGGCCAAGATCATGGCTAAAGTTGTGAAGAGACTGCGCCGGAATTTTGGGGTTTGACGATCCAAGGATCAACTGAGGAAACGGTGTTCGGACCTCAAATTAAGGGAGCACGATCAGTATAGAAGGATCAGGAGAGTGCTGCAAAAAAGTAAGTAGTTGTCCTGTGTTCCTATTCTTTATGATTATGTTTGTGCTGCTCCATGTGCTTTTCTTTACTGTTGTACAGTTTAAAATGACAACTTTCATGTTCATGGGCACATTAATCGTTCGTAGGAAACATTGTTCGTTCGGCCACTAAAATACGTTTTGGCCAGATGCAGTCCAATACCGTTTTTCTGGCCTACTTCGATTAAGAAAAGTTTGTTGTCTAGATGGGTTTGTAACTAGAATGAAATGCAAACTAGATTCTGTGTAAGGAGAGGACACTCAGCAACTGTCTACACATCTGGACGCAGGAGCACTAGTGTGGGACAAAAGAACACCCTTTTTATTAGTAGGGGGCCCACACAGGTGCTCCAGTGTATACTAAAGGAGTGTCTCCATCTGTGAAGCTTGCACAAAACAGATAAGTATTCAAGCTTTACAAAGGACCACACAAATTTTTGAGCTTGGAACTCTGCCAAAACAGACAATTGTACCCCACTTCCAAGCAATGTTTCATATTCCAATTTCTGCCATCAAATATCTGTAGGCTAAGTATACCTATTTTTGTTCACATAGGGGAGAAAAGACTCGGAGGACACCACTCATCAGAGAACACCAGGGACCCCCCACCTCAGGAAGAAGGGGAAATCCCCCAAACCCAACCAGAGGAGGAGAAGGGAGACATTGTAGAAATTGTCACCACAACAGGTGAGTGTCTGCGACCACAGCTTTAGGTAATAGATGGCTGCCTGCATATTTATAATACATGGTGTTTTTTTTGTTTTGTTTTTTTTTGTAGGTGATCAGGATGTTGTGGAAGAGGAATGTCATTTCACCAGTGAAAGTGCCAGATCCTCATCGGGGAGATAATGGGGTGTAATAGAGATTTAGAAAACATAAAGCAAAACATCAATGATGTTCAAACAAAATGAAGAACATCATTGATGTTTTAGGGAGAATCTAAAACACCCAGAAACCCCTAAATTTCTTCTGTTTTTTTTTTATGACAACATTTTTTTACGTATGTAAAAAGCCAAATTTAGAAGAAGCACACAGTGTGTCAACATGTGCTATCTGCCATCACGGGAGAGCAATGTACGCGTTTTGTGGGTGCAACCCCTTTCTCGATAATAAAGTAGCTTAGAGGAAGGGGTTGCACCCACAAAACACGTCCATTGATCCCCCATGATGGCAGCTAGCACATGTTGCCATTAGGCAATTTGTGTGCATCTTCTAAATTTGGCTTTTACAGGGGTGACATCACCCCATCTGCTGAACGCAGTATCAAACACAGTTTGTACATACTTATGTCTGATATTGCCTTCACTTTATAAAAGTTGAACTTTGTAAGTTCCAGAGTTGTGTATTGTTTTATGGTTTTAAACATACTTGTTTTACCTTAAAAGGCAATTTCTACTTAATGTGACCTAAAAAAAAAATGTTATACAACAAACATGTTGGTTTGTTCAAAAACCCTTTTAGAAACGCACATGTGATTGTGCTTTGATTAAAAAGTATGATAATCAACAATGTGTGGCTTCTTCTTTCAATGCTCCAAAGCATTTTTTTTTGGAGTAAAGTTGGTGTTTTAAGTGACAATGGGGGTTATTTACTAAAGGCAAATCCACTTGGCACTACAAGTGCAGTTTCAGTGCACTTGTAGTGCAAAGTGTATTTTCCTTTAGTAAATAACACCCAAAAGTGCTTACTAATTTTACACAATCACGCCATTTTCATGACTCCCCAAATTTCGGTCATGGTGCTGAAAAATATTAATATTAATATTTTTGTCATTACATACATTAACCACAAAAACAAGGTGTGTGTGTAGCAGGCCCACAACATAATAATAATAGTTAGCCGAAGAAGAGATTGTCACCTCATGTGTCAACAAAATTTCGTTTGCACTGTTGAAGAAAAAGGCCAAAAAAATATAACATTAATAAAAGATAACCGAGGAGACAGCTAAAAGAAAGCCAAGTAGTAAATCAAAGCAAATATTTGTTCAGTTTCAAATATATTTTTATTTAAAAAATGCCTCAGACATTATCTGGCATATCGATGGCCCCCCTACCCACAAAGTATTCCATGTATCTTATACGGACCTCGCAGGCACTCGGGGGGGGGTGGCAAACCAGGACTGCCAGTTTCAAGCGCCGTCAGGGTTGGTTCATTAATATGAATTCCAGCCTCAAGGACAACTGAGGCAGCATAGTTGAAAGAATTTCTCCTTAAAAAGTTGTGGAGAACACAGCAAGACAGGATGATGTGGTGTGGTGATGTGATGTGTGTTCTCCACCACTCTTCTGGCTCTGGCCAGCCAGTAATTAAAAACACTCTGGTCCGGGGTGAGGGTCCTCATAGGGAATGGCCGCATAAGATGGTCCCCCAGCGCAAATGCTTCATCTGCAACAAAGACGAATGGGGGTCCTTCCACATTGTCTTCTGAAGGTGGCAAGCTCAAGTTGCCATTCTGGAGACGCCTGTAGAACTCAGTCTGGGCGATGACTCCGACATCCGGCCATCCTTCCCCACGTCCACATACAGGCACTCGTAAGTAGCCCACCAACCACCAACATCACAATACTATTGAACCCCTTGTAATTATAATAGTATGACCCCGAGTTGGGAGGTGGGATGATGTGGACGTGTTTCCCATCAATTGCCCCTCCGCAGTTGGGAAAGTCCCACCGCTGGGCAAAGTGGTAGACCACAGTCTGCCATTCCTGTGGCGTGGTAGGAAACTGGAGTCAAACCAGAAAAAAAAAAGATTGTCATTTTGTACATAAACTTTGAAAGCAGATTAGACACAAAAATTTATTTTAGGGAGTATTTAAAGACTAAAATATAAGGTCCACCTATCAGATTCCTCACCCCCTCTGATGGCCCAATGTAAAAATTTTAGGGGGGGGGATGTTTTGGACAGGTAACCCTCTACACTTAATTGAGAGATGAATGCATACATAATGTGTGTTACTTTGGCCAGCCCCTCCTTACTTACACTACTGGCAGCCCACTGGACAGGTAAGAAGCGTCATAATACAAAAATATGAATACACACTGTACAAATTGGAGCACAATTTTAACATTCTTCAATTACCTATCAAGATAATAATAGGATAGAAAAAACTTTAAACAGTACCATTTGAAAGTATTTAGGCAGGCCCTTTCACTACATGCTTTGGGGAATTAATCCATAAATCTGAACACAAAAGAGGTAGTTATAGTGGGTATGGGTTTGGCAAAGTCAGCAGATAGAGGATTGGTATCGGTAGACTTAGCGGTTGGGGGGAGGAAGGGTTCCAAATGAGTTTGAGACCTAAAAAAAGCCTCTGGCACTCTGCCAGAATATAAGGACACTAATAACATTTGTACACATTTTAGTGAGTGTTTAGGGTAAGCACTACAATGGAGCTGACAAAATACATTGTTAAGTGACTAGGCGAGGTGGATATAGGCCCAGGAGAGCATGCTGGGGAGGTAAGTGAAGGCTAATATGCATGAAGGACAAAAAAAACATTTAAAAATTCCAGCATGCATGAGGACAAAGGGGACATTCACAGCATATTACAATCATGGTAATTAGGGAATGATGAAAGAAATACAATACATTATCAAACATTAAATACAATAAAATGTGATGTTAAAGGATAAATCTTTTTTTTTTCTCAAACAAAAAAGGTTTTTATTTCAGCAAAAATTATTACATACAGTTCCGGAACACATATGTCAGAATATAAAGAAGCGGTACAATCAGATATGAAGATAATACATATTGCATCACTTTTTTCCCATACCTTCCCAATCGAGCATATCATAGTGTTTAGTCCCTCCCAGTAATCCTCCACCTGCGCACCTATATCTTCAGCAAATCACAATACAATTGCATATTCTTATTTATTTGCAACAGCACACTTAGCAGATTCTCTAAAATAAACGGTCAATCACTAGGTCTACTGGCGCTAGTCCAGGGACCTCCAGCCACTGCTCCCAAAGTTTTTCAAATTTTTTTGATGTTCCCCTGTGTTGGAAGATAATTTTTTCCAAACGGATGGTGTTCCCCATTTGTATGATCCAATCCTGTTTTGTAGGAGGATCTTCAGCTTTCCAATGCCTAAGAATTAGCATACGTGCCTGAAACAAAGTTCTATTGATGGCTTGCTTAAGGATATCTCCTGTTAATAAGTCATCTATTATCCCTAGCAGGTATGGTTTGGGGTCTAATGGTATCTGTACCTGGAAGACCATATTATTGGTATCCAGCACGGTTTTCCAATATAAATGGAGTTTAGGGCATCTCCATAAGAGATGAATAAGATCTCCGTGTTCTCTACGACATCTTGTGCATGTGGGATCTGTGCCAACTCCCATACGGACAAGTCTAGCTGGTGTATAGTGTACCCTGGAAAGTATATACAACTGGGACAATTTTTGGGCAGCATTCAATGAGCACAAGGGGACTGCCTGCAGAGCCTCGTCCCACTGTTCCTCCTCAAATGCGCCAACCTCTTGTTCCCACCTGGCCATAACCTTCAATGGCGAGTCCCCCAGAACCAAATTCAGAAGCATAGCGTAGCAGTCCGCTATGAACCCTTTATATGTATTTATTTCAAGGAGGAAGTTAAATACGGGTGCAAGTTCTAGAGTCCAAGTATCTGGACCTCCCTGGGCATCTAGCACATGTTTAAGTTGTTGGTAGTAGAAGTTCATGGAGAGCGGTAACTGGAAGGCCTCCCTAAGCTACAAAAAGGATCTCAGCTTGCCATCTTGAAATATGTGTGTCATGTGTGATAACCCATACTGTTTCCATTTCGCTCCATATGGTATTTTTGCTATTTCCATGTAGTGATTATTTTCCCAAATTGGGCTATATTTAGTATACCCTTGTACTTTCTGTAGCATCCTAGCCTTGTTCCAAATCTTTTGCATAAGAGCATAAGTTGGAAAAAGTTTGTTGGATTTGTTATATTGCAGCGCCTCCAGCCCATCCAGGACCCCACACTTGACTGTAAAGCGAAGTAGCTGGGCCGAGGAGTCCCGCAGATTTAATTCTATTTCCTGTGTAGGCCTCAGAACTCTAGCAATGTGTTGCAGCTGGGCAGCTAAGTAATATACCCAAGGATTAGGGAGCGCTAGGCCACCGTCATCCTTGGGACGCTGGAGTTGCTCAAGTTTAATTCTGGGTGGTTTTGATAGCCATATGAACGATCGGAAGAGTGAGTTAATAATTCTGAACTTTTTTAAGGTAATGACCATTGGGGAGTTATGGAGTATATATAAAAGTTGGGGCATGAGGATCATTTTTATTAGATTGATCCTACCTACTTGTGATAGCTTCAATTTGCTCCATACTTTGACCCGATCACGACAACGATTAATAAGAGGGGTTAGGTTTAAGTTAACATAGTCTAACACACGGGGAGTGACTTGTATGCCTAAGTACTTGAGAGACGTCAATACCGGGATGTCCAGTATACTGTTTTGAGAGGGTTATAGCTCACAATCTAACAGTAGGAGGGAGGACTTGGTCCAAATAATAACTAGACCCGAGTACTGCTCGAATCGGACAATGACTCTCATTGCCTCTGACAGCGACGCTGACGTATCTCCAAGAAGGAGCATGGTGTCATCAGCATACATAATAACTTTCTCCTGGACATCCCCGTATCGAACCCCCTGCACCAAGGGGCTACTGCGTATCATAGAGGCTAAAGGCTCTATGGCCAAGGCAAATAAGAGGGGAGACAGGGGGCAGCCCTGTCTCGTACCTCTATATAGACTGAAGGGTGCGGAAATCCGTCCTCCCTCTCTAATGACTGCCACCGGGGAAGAGTATAACAACTGTACCCATTTAATGTAGTTATCTCCAATCCCAAACTTCCTCATTACTGCCCATAGGTAGTCCCATTCAACGCTATCAAACGCCTTATGGGCGTCCAAGGAAAGCAGGGCTCTATCCCCCCTATTATCTGACTGGGATTGGATATTGAGAAAAAGTCTGCGCAAATTTATCGCAGTCGATTTCTGGGGCATGAAGCCAGATTGGTCTGAATGTATTATGGTGGATATGACCTTGTTCAGACGCAACGCCAGTACCTTGGCGAGAATCTTCACATCGGTTTGTAAAAGCGAGATCGGACGATACGATCCCGGGTCCAGTGGGTCTTTGTTGGGTTTTAATATCAGGACTATGCTTGCTCTGGTCATTGACTGGGGAGGTCGCCACTTTGTTTTGCTGCATTAAATACCTTCAGCAGGTGTGGAAGTATACATTCCCCATACTGTTTGTAAACTTTGATGGGGAGCCCATCGTCCCCCGGAGCTTTTGAGTTGGGGAACAAACTGGTCGCCACCTGTAGTTCATCAATAGTGATAGGGTCATCCAGCTCAGCACGAGATGCCTCAGATAAGCCAGGGAGCTGGATTTCATCTAAGTATTCAGTGAGCGAGTCCTGTGAGTAAGTTTGTTTAGATTGGTATAAAGAGGAGTAAAATCTCACCAATTCTGCTAGGATCTGGTCTGGGTTATAGGTTAATCCTTCCCTATGAGAGCGTATTGCTTCAATCGAAGGAGAGGTCTGATGGGAGTGGGCAATAGTTGCTAACAGACGACCAGTGTGTTCTCCCTCCTCGTAGTGGGCAGTTTTTTGAAAAAACCTCTTTCTCTCCGCTGTAGATGATGTGACCTTATATAGCGCCTCTTGCGCCGAAAGCCATGCATCCTTATTAGCTTGGGTTGGATCAGCAGTAAATTGCCCCTCTAATTCCTCTGCCATATGTTCTATTCCCTCCCTCTGAGCATGGGTCTTCCTTTTAACTGCTTGAATTTCAGTGATAAAAATGCTTCGAAGGGCTGCCTTAAAGGCCTCCCAGGATAAAGCAGAAGAAGCTTCATTGGCATGGACCCGCCAGTACTCTGCAATATGGAGTTCTATTTGCTCATGGGAAGGGAAGAGATTCAGCCAAAATGCATTCATCTTCCACGGAGCCTTAGCCGTCGTGGAAGGAGGACGCACCTCCAGGGTCACAATCAGTGGTGAATGATCAGATACACTTCTAAGAGCATATGTCACCGTAGAGATGTAGCGGTCCGCTACCCCCGAACACAGACAAAGGTCTATCCGTGATAGAGAGGAGTGGCCCCTGGAGAAACAAGAGAACTGACGCACCTCTGGATTCCCCGCTCTCCAAGGGTCCTTCCATCCCACTTCCTCCATAAACTTACTGAGTGCTGTGCGACCCCCACCCCGCCCACTCGCTACTGGTGGGTGCTTGTCTAGAAATGGGTCAGTGTAGTTATTAAAGTCTCCGAAGGCATACAGTGGGACCTCAGGATATTTAACTTGGTATTCTAGCAGGGCTCTCACTACTTGGTTGTTATACGGAGGAGGTACATACTAGGGATGAGCCGAACACCCCCCTGTTCGGTTCGCACCAGAACATGCGAACAGGAAAAAAGTTCGCTCGAACACGCGAACACCGTTAAAGTCTATGGGACACGAACATGAATAATCAAAAGTGCTAATTTTAAAGGCTAATATGCAAGTTATTGTCATAAAAAGTGTTTGGGGACCCGGGTCCTGCCCCAGGGGACATGGATCAATGCAAAAAAAAGTTTTAAAAACGGCCGTTTTTTCAGGAGCAGTGATTTTAATAATGCTTAAAGTCAAACAATAAAAGTGTAATATCCCTTTAAATTTAGTACCTGGGGGGTGTCTATAGTATGCCTGTAAAGGGGCGCATGTTTCCTGTGTTTAGAACAGTCTGACAGCAAAATGACATTTCGAAGGAAAAAACATTTAAAACTACCTGCGGCTATTGCATTGCCGACAATACACATAGAAGTTCATTGATGGGGCGTGGCTTGGCGCGCAACAGCGATGGACGCTTGAAACAAGAGCTCCGGCATCCAGGCAGCCCTAACCCGTCACCTTGCACCCAAAGCACTCGATAATGAGCAAGAGGAACACAGGGACACCCCGCACGAGATCACGCCGCTCATCGGCAGCTTACCAGGGAAGGAACATTGAAGATCTGTTCCGGAATCCCCCGCCCGCACGAGAAGGCCTGTTAGGAGCCAAGATGGCGCCGCCGCATGTTATGGAGGACGACTTCAGCGAGGACTCTCAATCAGCGGCGGAGGAGAACGGTAGGATTACACCCCACTCCGACCTCCCCCTGACATACGCTGGCATGTCAGGCTTTGCAGCTGACATAAAAGCCACCTTTTCGGCGGCGATAACAGATTTAAAATCCAGCATGTTGATCCTCACTGACAAGATGGCCACGGCAGAACATGCAGGCAGGTGCAGGGATAAGGCTTTACATCGCCTGGACAGAGTTACACAGACACAGTCCCAACAGCTCATAGAAATCAACAAACACCTCGAAGATTTGGATAACAGAGGCAGAAGGAACAATATTAGGGTGAGGGGGATCCCGGAGACCGTAGAGGCTGATCAAATAACACCAGCTCTACAGAGGGTTTTTAACAGCCTGCTAGAAAGACCAGAGGAGACAGACATTGAGTTTGTAAGGGCTCACAGAGCACTCAGAGCAAGAGGCCCTGATAACATGCCACCACGCGACATCATATGCTGTTTACAGAGCTTTGCTTTAAAAGAAGACATCATGAGGAAAGCACGCAGGAATGACCAGATAGTCTTTAATGGTGAAACCATCATGTTATTTCATGATCTGTCTCAGATCACTCTAAAGAATCGCAGAGCTCTTAGACCATTACTAGACAAGCTGAGAGAAAAGGATCTCCGCTACTCATGGCGATTCCCATTTGCACTCCTAGTGAACCATAATGGAAGACAGCACATCTTACGATCACCAGATGATCTCCCAGATTTTTGCCAAGCATTACATCTAGAACGGATAGAATTACCAGAGTGGTACCAAGAATTCATGCTACCTCCACTGGAAAGATCCCCCTTCTCATCACCTGATAAACGCATCTCCAAGAAGATGAAATCAGCACGTCCTGGAGGTTCACAAGCGGGGACTCCAAACAACAGACCTCACACCCCCAGGGGTTCTGAAGAAGCCTGAAAATGTCCACAGAAATCCACACTACACTTGGAAGAAGACGCATCGCTCCTGAAATGACACTTTGAATGCTGACCACAAAGTAATTACTTGCTGACATCAACATACTGAGACACTTTGGCTGGTTCGATTTTTCCTGACAGAATGGAACTTCACATCAAGATTCAACAACACATTAAGTACCAGTTCATATAGCTCAGCAGTTTTAGTAAAATTCCATGTTTACGGGGACTGTTGCTTTTACCCCCCATGATGGCCTAGGCCAATTCTATAGATAAAATAAGGTTGTAAGGTACACGAATCAGAATAGTTAATACTAATAGGCTTGTGCAGTTCTTAAAGCACAACTGTCAATATCTCACTCCAGCAAGCATTGTTTACAGAAATGTCGATGAGGGGAAAAAAAAAAAAAACAAAAAAAAAAAAACAAAGGAGAGCAAAGTAAAACACAAATTTTAGGGGCAATTTAAAACCATCTCCAAAGGGAAGACGACAAGATGATACCCCCGTTTGGAGGGGGGCCTTGAAATCTCCCAGGAGAACAGAGAAATGATCAAACAGCTCATCGACATCTCTACCTGTAAAGTTATTTGGGTCAAAGAGATCAAAGGAGGATGTATGCTTCTTCATTGCTACTAATAGGGTGCATTGTTGACCATTAATGTTTATAATATGTTTACTATGGCTGCTGCCGGTTACTGCTCACTAATTGAGTGTTATATCTTTTAATTCAGTTTAATCTAATTTGACTGGTTGAAACTACCAAAGTGATTAGGCGGCTGCCAATCACGCTCCGACAAAGTGCCCCTTGGCGGGAGAGGAATTTCCTGACAGGAGGCACTAACATACCACCTTGGCCCCATTGGGTCCCCAAGGAGATTACATTATCTCACCCTTAACCTCTGGGTGCTCTCACTTTCAGAGTACTAGTTTCTTATTTTCTTATTTTCTTTTCCTCATTTCTTTTCACCTATACCTTTTAAGGGGTAAAGTATAATTCATTGGAAACTTCAGTTTTTTCTCCAGCTATTGTCTTGACAGCTCTCTCTGAATCCTCAAGATGGCGTACACATCCCTAGGACACGAACCTACAATAATCTCTCACAACACGAAGGGCCTGAACATTCCTGAAAAGCGCAGGACCCTCCTGAGGGAACTCAAAAAAGGTAAACCACGTTTTGTGTTTTTACAGGAAACACACTTCAAAACTCAACAAATCCCCAAAATGACAGACTCATTCTTTACACAAGCATATCATGCAACGAATGATTTAGCAAAATCCAAGGGAGTGTCCATACTCATCAGTAAGGAGGCTTCCTTTGAAATAACTGACAAACTCATAGACCCAGAGGGAAGGTTCATATTCCTGAAAGGGAACTGCTGCGGTAAGCCTATTACACTAGCAAACGTTTATTTCCCCAACACGGCACACCTTACCTTCTGCCGTAAAATTGTTGGACAACTCAAGGACTTTGGCTCGGGATGTATCATTCTGGGTGGGGACTTTAACGTCCCATTGAATCCTCTTAGTGATACGTCCACAGGCAAAACCTATATCACATACAAAATACTCAAACAAATCAAAACACTACTAAACTCGCTTCAATTAATAGACTCTTGGAGATTTATCAACCCAGAGGAAAAAGATTACACCTTCTACTCCATTCCCCATTGCAGATACTCAAGAATAGATTACGTCTTCATATCACAAAGAGACTTAGACATAGTATCTGGAGCTAAAATAGGGATACAGACCTTCTCAGATCATGCCCCAATCTCAATGTCACTGAGGTTCACAGAACACCGACCCAAAACAAACACTTGGAGATTAAATTCGGCACTGTTAACAGACCCAACTACACTCCCTCAAATAGCGACATCACTATCAGATTACTTCAAAACTAACTCCACACCAGACATCAACCCCCTCACATTATGGGAAGCACATAAATGCACAATCAGAGGAGAACTCATTAGAATGGGCGCCCACCGCAAAAGAGAGAGGGAAAGCGAAATTAAATCCTTGACAGAGAAGATCCGCACCCTAGAATCTCTACATAAACAATCCCTGACAGAACATACGGCAATTGAACTTTTAAGCCACAGAAAATCACTCCAACAAATCTTTGACACAAGAGCTAAAAGATTCCTATTTTTTAGGAAAAAAATCTACTACGAACAAGGCAATAAAACAGGCAGTTTACTAGCAAGAACCATAAAAAACGCGAAAACACAACAAAACATCTCAGGCATAAAAACAAAAGAAGGGAAACTAGACATCACTACCGAAAAAATTGCACACCATTTTCATAATTATTACACATCCTTGTATAACTTGCCCAACCCACAGAAACCTAGCTCAATTCAAGGAACAAGAATACATGCCATACGTCAATATCTGACAGACTCTAAACTTCCCTCATTGTCAACTGAAGATATTGCCCAACTAGAAAACCCCATAGAGACTTGTGAACTACAACAAGTGATCAAACACCTAAAGACAGGGAAAAGTCCGGGTCCGGACGGCTTTACAGCAATTTATTACAAAACATTCCAGGAAACTCTACTAGGCCCACTACTAAAGGCACTGAACTACATGTCTAAACCCAGGGAGATCCCGGCGGATTTTCTTAAGGCACATATTACAATTCTTCCCAAGCCAAATAAGGACCTGACAGAATGCGCAAGCTACAGGCCAATTTCGCTGCTGAATATTGATGTGAAATTGATGTCAAAAATAATAGCAAACAGATTAAAACCTTTACTTCACAAATTGATAGGCAGCGAGCAAGCAGGATTCATGCCAGGAAGAGAAACTAGAGATAATGTTATCAAAACGCTCAATTTGATGCATGCTGCGGGGATGCGGAAATTCGAAGGCCTTCTCCTTTCCACGGATGCGGAGAAGGCCTTTGACCGCGTGGCATGGGATTTCATGCTAGAAACATGCAGGTACATTGGCTTGGGAAATAATATGATGTCTTGGATCTCTACGCTCTATAAAAACCCCTCTGCGCAGCTGAAGATCAATGGCTCCCTTTCAAACACAGTTGAAATCAAAAACGGGACGAGACAGGGGTGCCCTCTCTCACCCCTGCTCTTTATCCTAACCTTAGAACCATTCATCAGACGGATTGTAGCAGAAAGGGCAATACAGGGCTTCGAGGTGGGGAAAAAAGAATACAAGGTGGCGGCATACGCAGATGACTTGTTGTTCTTCATAACGAACCCTCACATTTCGCTTCCCTCCCTGATGAAAGAGTTCACTATCTTTGGATATTTTTCAAATCTTAAAATTAATTACACCAAGTCGGAAATCTTAAATGTCTCGATACCCACAAATAAATTGAATCCTATCCAATCAAACTGCCCCTTTAAATGGGTAAGCACAGCGCTTAAATATCTAGGAATATGGCTGACCCCTAAATTATCGCAAATTTTTGAATATAATTTCACTCCCTTACTGAAAACAATATGCTCAGACCTACAAAACTGGCACTCAAAAGGATTATCCTGGTTCGGTAGAGCAGCGATATGTAAAATGGTCATTCTACCAAGAGTACTATATCTATTTAGAAACTTGCCGATAAAAATCCCCCAAAACTTCTTCAAAGTGCTTCATACAACTCAAACGAAATTTATATGGGCTCACAAGAAACCGAGAGTGAGATTTTCTAGACTTACTAAACCCAAAGACAAAGGAGGAATGGGAATCCCAGACTTCCATGCGTACTATATGGCCTCTCATATCACTAGGATAATAGACTGGCACTGCCACTCTACATTCAAAGATTGGGTAGAAATTGAGGAAAAATTGAGCCATACACCAATTAAATACTCACCATGGATTCGGTGGAATAGTCTCCCAGCGGAGATGAGGTCACATCCCTTAGTAGGTGCCACCTTAACAATCTTTCACAAGCTAACGAAACTTTCCAACTTCTCATCACTACTCAGTCCGCTCACCCCACTACAAAATAACCCCAATTTCCCACCAGGAATGGGGAACCGGACACTCCAAGCGAAAGACACTAATAAACCCCTACTAGCTACTCAATGTTTCCACAATCAAGAGTTTAGGGACTTCATAGATCTTAAACATACAAACAAACTACCTGACCTACAGCTTTGGACATATTTTCAATGCCGCAGCTTCCTTAATAGAACTCAAAGAAAACAAAATTTCGTCAGGCCACTAACAGAATTAGAGTCAATCTGTCAGACAGAGGAACCCATCCCTAAAGTGACATCACTAGCATACCGCTGGATCCAAAATGGAGAGGTCAAGGGAGAGGGAAATCTCAGAGAGAGCTGGTCAAGGGCACTGGGTATTTCAATGACAACTACACAATGGATGAAAGCATGTATTTTTGCCCATAAATGCTCCCTGAGCACAAAAACTCAAGAAACAGCATACAAACTACTTACTCAATGGTATACCACACCAGTGAAACTACACTCCTGGTTTCCGGACCAGTCGGATGCCTGCTGGCGCTGCAACTCTGACAAAGGAACATTGCTACACATTTGGTGGCAGTGCCCAATATTGAACACATTCTGGACAAAGGTCAGAGAGATGATATACTTAATAACAGAAACAAAATTAAAACTAGATGCAGCAGCATGCCTCCTGCATATTACGGAATTCCCCATCAAGAGGTATAAACATTCACTTACCAAACATCTCCTAAACGCAGCCAAAGCGGTCATCCCACTGTACTGGAAATCCACAAAAATCCCATCCATACAGGAATGGCTCAATAAGATAGGGGAATTTTATGAGATGGAAGAGACTACCGCACAAGCAGGAGAAAATGTGGAGAGATTTCACAAAACTTGGTCACCTTGGCTTATATATAAATACTCACAGGCATATTTGGATGCTATGAAATAGGTATTGGTGAAGATTTAACTTTCATATGACAACCTATATTGAAAAGCAGTCAAGTGAGGAACAGTGATTCCCATTAACTTAAACTGAAGATCTAACCCTTAATACCCCTTTCCTAACTTTATTTTCCCTTTTTATTTTTCTTCTATAAATAACTTTACAGAATCCACGAAAGATAATCATTGATATACGCTTTATTAAGACTTACAGTTGTACAAGTTTAAACAACTGACACTAACTCTTACAATGTAACTGATGTTCAATGATATTGGTGATGTTATGTTTAACACTGTATAATACTACGTGGAGCTGCGACTCCACAGATGCATCTCTTGTTTTCATTCATAATAAACTTTGATGAAAAAAAAAGAAGTTCATTGATAAAAACGGCATGGGAATTCCCCACAGGGAAACCCCGAACCAAAATAAAAAAAAAAACGACGTGGGGTTCCCCCTAAATTTCATACCAGACCTGAATTTTAAGGGGAACCCCGCGCCAAAAAAAAACAAACGGCGTGGGGTTCCCCCAAGAATCCATACCAGACCCTTATCCGAGCACGCAACCTGGCAGGCCGCAGGAAAAGAGGGGGGGACGAGAGTGTGCCCCCCCCTCTTGAACCGTACCAGGCCACATGCCCTCAACATTGGGAGGGTGCTTTGGGGTAGCCCCCCAAAACACCTTGTCCCCATGTTGATGAGGACAAGGGCCTCATCCCCACAACCCTGGCCGGTGGTTGTGGGGGTCTGCGGGCAGGGGGCTTATCGGAATCTGGAAGCCCCCTTTAACAAGGGGACCCCCAGATCCCGGCCCCCCCCTGTGTGAAATGGTAAGGGGGTACTTACCCCTACCATTTCACTAAAAAACTGTCAATAATGTTAAAAATGACAAGAGACAGTTTTTGACAATTCCTTTATTTAAATGCTTCTTCCTTCATCTTCTTCTTCTTCTGGTTCTTCTGGCTCTTCTGGTTCTTCCTCCGGCGTTCTCGTCCAGCATCTCCTCCGCGGCATCTTCTATCTTCTTCTCCTCGGGCCGCTCCGCACCCATGGCATGAGGGGAGGCTCCCGCTCTTCTCTTCTTCTTCATCCTCTTCTCTTCTTCCTTCTTCTCTTCTTCATTTTCTTCTCCAGGCCGCTCCGCATCCATACTGTCATGGAGGGAGGCTCCCGCTGTGTGACGGTGTCTCTTCGTCTGACAGGTCTTAAATAACAGGGGGCAGGGCCACCCAGTGACCCCGCCCCCTTTGACGCACGGTGACTTGACGGGACTTCCCTGTGACGTCACGGGGAATGCCACATTGAAGTCCTGTCATGTCCGGTGAAAGAAGAAAGAAGAAGCATTTAAATAAAGGAATTGTCAAAAACTGTCTCTTGTCATTTTTAACATTTTTGACAGTTTTTTTAGTGAAATGGTAGGGGTAAGTACCCCCTTACCATTTCACACAGGGGGGGGCCGGGATCTGGGGGTCCCCTTGTTAAAGGGGGCTTCCAGATTCCGATAAGCCCCCCGCCCGCAGACCCCCACAACCACCAGCCAGGGTTGTGGGGATGAGGCCCTTGTCCTCATCAACATGGGGACAAGGTGTTTTGGGGGGCTACCCCAAAGCACCCTCCCAATGTTGAGGGCATGTGGCCTGGTACGGTTCAGGAGGGGGGGGGGGCGCACTCTCGTCCCCCCCTCTTTTCCTGCGGCCTGCCATGTTGCATGCTCGGATAAGGGTCTGGTATGGATTTTTGGGGGGACCCCACGCCGTTTTTTTTTTTTTTGGCGCAGGGTTCCCCTTAAAATCCATACCAGACCTGAAGGGTCTGGTATGGAATTTAGGGGGAACCCCACGTCATTTTTTAAAAAATTTTGGCCGGGGTTCCCCTTAATATCCATACCAGACCTGAAGGGTCTGGTATGGAATTTAGGGGGACCCCCACATCTTTTTTTTTTTTCAATTTTGGTTCGGGGTTGCCCTGTGGGGAATTCCCATGCCGTTTTTTATCAATGAACTTCTATGTGTATTGTCGGCAATGCAATAGCCGCGGGTAGTTTTAAATGGCTTTTTTTCCTTCGAAATGTAATTTTGCTGTCAGACTGTTCTAAACACAGGAAACATGCGCCCCTTTACAGGCATACTATAGACACCCCCCAGGTACGAAATTTAAAGGGATATTACACTTTTATTGTTTGACTTTAAGCATTATTAAAATCACTGCTCCTGAAAAAACAGCCATTTTTAAAACTTTTTTTTGCATTGATCCATGTCCCCTGGGGCAGGACCCAGGTCCCCAAACACTTTTTATGACAATAACTTGCATATTAGCCTTTAAAATTAGCACTTTTGATTTCTCCCATAGACTTTTAAAGGGTGTTCCACGGCATTCGAATTTGCCGCGAACACCCCAAATTGTTCGCTGTTCGGCGAACTTGCGAACAGCCAATGTTCGAGTCGAACATGAGTTTGACTCGAACTCGAAGCTCATCCCTAGTACATACACAAAGGTTAATATACATTTAAGAGTAGATAACCTACACAAAAGGAATACATATCTCCCTTCTTGGTCAATTTCGGAGCCGAGCTCCTCATATTCTATGGAACTATGCACCAATACACTCACACCATGAGAGTATGAGGTATGGGTGGAATGGTATGCCTTACCCACCCAACGAAAACCAATGCAAGACAATGAGTCCTTGGTGAGGTGGGTTTCCTGCAGGGCGCAGATAGCCGGGAGACGTTTCCGAAGTAATGATGATACCATAGTCCTCTTCAGGGGGTCATGTAACCCCTTGACGTTCCATGAAAGCACAGTTACTGTTGTCATCTCGGATTGAAGAAAAATTGGCTGGTATAAGTAACCCACTGCTTACACCTCCCATGTTCACAGGAAGGAGGCAGGAGGGCTGCTATGTGACATCTGAGTGGGAATGCTGGGTAAGTGAGTATCTTGAGGGAGGAAAAAAGGGCCATGTTGTCACCCGCATAACAATGTAGCTTTACAGTTCCGGAGTAAGTCTGTATGGATAAAGAAAAACTCAAGACGCACAACTGTGCGTCAAATAAACATGGGGGCCTGTTCTGAGCCAGGTTACGCACCTGCAACAGCTCAACACGTAGAAGGGCCCACTTGCTTTGTAATCCAGGACTCCAAAATGTCAAAGTAAATGACAAACGTTTGTGGGACAACTGGTCCCACAGGCAATCCGGGAGCTCCCGGACCTCCTGCCCAAAGTACCTGATGGGTACTGACATGCACTTCATCAGGGTTTAACTTGCATCCGAGCTCGCATTACTTGATGAAGAAATCATTGTACGTTTCCGGCACTACCCCCGTCCGGGGGAGGAATATGAAAAAGACCTGTATTGGTATTAATGGCATCAATCAAGTTCCATGCCTGGTCTCCGCTCCTGTCTAAATTCGCTTTCGTTGGCATCCAGCCAGTCAGAGGCCTCCGCCGGGTGTTCAAAGAAATTTGCTTGACCTCTTAGAGTAATTCTGAGTTTCGCTGGGTACAGCATTGCGTAGGAGGCTTGTAGCTTTTGTAAACGTTTTTTAATTTCAGTGAATCGTGCGCGATTCTTCTGAACCGCAGCGGAGAAATCGGGGTAGAAGGAAATTCGGGTACCATTGTATTGGACATTCCTTTTCTCTCTGGCTAGCCGCAAAATTTATCTCTCTATCCCGGTAATTTAGAAGCCGGGCCAGGATCGGACGAGGAGGGTGTCCGGGGGGGAGGGGTCTGGTGGGTACTCTGTACGCCCGTTCCACAGCATATAGGTGGGTAAAGGCATCCTTGCCAAACACATCCGTCATCCATTGTTCTATAAACTGCGTGGGATCACGGCCCTCTGCTTTCTCAGGAAATCCCATGATGCGCACGTTATTGCGTCTGAGGCGGTTTTCAAAATCCTCAGCACGTGTGTCAGTGGCTCTTGCTAAGCGTGTGGTAGCTTGGGATTCTCTGATCATATGGGGAAGCTTATCCTCTATTTCACTTATTCTGCTTTCTGCTGCAGTGGTCCGTTCTCGGATCTTCTGGATGTCTTGCCTAAGGAGGCTAACCTCCTCTTTCAAGCCCCGAAATCGTGCCTGCAGGTTATTGACAGAGGTTGTGCATTTGTTTACCGCTCTCAGTATGGCTGCAAGTGTGGGCTGTTCACCCCCCTCCTCCTCCTCACAATCATCAGGCTCCTCAGCTACACCGCTTTTAGTGTCTTCCTGTGTTATAATGGCGCTCGCCCCCTGTGTTCTCTCCCCCTCCTCCTCATCAGGATCATTGTGTATACAGTGAGAATGAGCTGCTAGCAGGCCAGGTTTATCATTAAGTTTCTGGGTATAGTACCTCATGTCCTTAGGGTGTTCAGCGGAGCCGTCCTTCAGACTTTTCTGCTGTTTGTTCTGTGCCTCTTTCAGTTTATCAGCGCCACGCTTCTGTGCTGATGGCGGAGCGGCGCCATTTTGCTGATCCATCCTCGATCCTTCTCCCTTCTGTCCTCGGGTCATCATACCCTCTGCACGGACTGGATCAAGTGCGGAATGTAGCGGGGACTTTCCCAGGGCTGGTAAGTTGCTTTTGGGTCGGAATCAGCGCCGGAAACCGGATCAATTCAGGGTAACTGTGGGAGCTCTGTGACTAAGCGTCTGCTCACATGCTGCGCTGGCCACGCCCCCCCAAAAAGGATAAATCTTACCTTAATATAGTCCTTCTGCAGAACCTGAATGATGGCAGAACAGGTCTCTGGGATAATGATCCCCAGAGCCTGGGGGGAGATGCCTGTCGAGAACTTAAGGTCCTGCAGGCTTCTCCCCATCACCAAGTACCGCAACATGGCGACTAGCCTCTGCTCCGGAGTGATGGCTTGCCTCATGCTACCTGCTGATATAAGGGGTCAGCAAAGCCAACAAACTGTGAAACAGGGTCCGTCATCCTGGGAAACTTCCTGAAGTCATCAGGATTATTCTCACGAAGCAAAGGCATGTGACAGAATTGGTCATGCTGGAGCAACCAATTCTTGGTCCATAAACTCCTCCCCACCCTGTTCATTGACTGGGCTTGTGTCAAAGTAAGAACCCCAACACCAAGCCCCCACACAGCATGAACTCTACGATGAGTATGTACACGCAACATGGCTTCAAAATGGTCGGCTGGTCAGAACGAAGTAACAGAACGCACTGAAGAACAGCAAGGCCTGTGAAGAGCTACCTGAAAATCAGTAACGAGCGGACAAGATCACACTGGGTAAACAAATGGGAACTCACTGCACGCACTAAAGACCAGATACAAACCCACAAGCACAAACTGAACAGCAGAAAAACGATCTGAAAACCACGAGTCTGAAAAAGTGCAAATCGTCTCTCACCAAACTTTTACTAACACGAGATTAGCAAAAGGAGCCCAAAGGGTGGCACGCTTGGTATTGAACTGCCCTTTTATAGTCTCGTCGTACGTGGTGTCACCGCGTTCTTGATGTTCGGAAATTCCGACAGCTTTGTGCGACCGTGTGTATGTAAGACAAGTTTGAGCCAACATCCGTCGGAAAAAATCCGATGGATTTTGTTATTGGAATGTCCGATCAATGTCCGATCGTGTGTACAGGGCATTAGACTGGGGTAGAATATTGGCATTGATGAACAAAGAACAGAAATGGGAATTCTTCAAAAAGACTGTGTGCAAACTCACTGCAAAGTATATTCCCATGGGCAATAAGTTTAAAAGGCTAAAAATAAAACATGCGTGGCTTACGGCCAAAGTTAAAAAAGCTATAAATAATAAGAAAAGAGGTTTTAAAAAAATAGAAAAATGAAGGAATACTATCATCATTTAAATGTTACCGAGAATATAACAGAATATGTAAAAAGGAAATCAAGGACGCAAAAATTAAAAACGAACTACAGATTGCAAAAGATAGTAGGAGAAACCCCAACAATTCTTCAAATATATAAATAGTAAAAAGCTCAGGTCTGAGCATGTAGGTCCTTTACAAAATAATCTGGAGTGGGTTACTGGGGAAGAGAAGGCAAATGTATTAAATACTTTAGCTCTGTGTATACAAAGGAGCATATACTGGCACAAATATATACTGCATTAAATGTGCAGTAACGCATGGATAGATACTGTGTTAAACTAGTAGTAATGCATGTAAATATATATTGCGATAAACGTGCAGTAATGCACTGATATATTCTGCGTTAAACTTACAGTAACGCATTAATATATACTGTGTTGAATGTCCAGTAACGCACAGATATATATTGCATTAAACGTGCAGTAATGCACTGATATATACTGCATTAAATGTCCATTAACACACACAGATATATACTGCGTTAAACGTACAGAAACACACTGATATATACTGCTTTAACGTGCAGTAACACAGATATATCCTATGTTAAATGTGCAGTAATGCATGGATATATACTGCGTTAAATGTACAGTAACACACTCAAATATACAGTAGTAAACGTGTAGTAACGCATGGATATGTACTGTGTTAACTGCTTGCTGCATGGCTCTCGTTCTGGGCGGGCGTTGTATGACGTCCATACATTTAAACAGGGAATGTGCGCGATCGTGTGCGCGCACATCCCTGTTCCGTCAGTGGAGGTAGCAGCATAAATTTTGGCCAAAATTTATGAAGAAAAGTTACTAATTTGCAACATTTTATGACAGAAACAAAGAAAAGGGCATTTTTTTCACCAAATTTATGGTCTTTTTTTATTTATAGCACAAAAAATAAAAACCCACTAGTGATTAAATTCCACCAAAAGAAAGCTCTATTTGTGTGAAAAAAAGGATGCAGATTTCATATGGGTACAGTGTTGCATGACTGAGTAATTGTCATTCAAAGTGTGAGAGTGCTGAAAATTGGTTTGGGCAGGAAGAGGGTGTAAGTGCACTGTATTGAGGTGGTTAAACTTACAGTAAATCACTGATATATACGTGCACATATACTGTATGTACTGCGTTAAACGTGTAGTAATACACGGAAGTATATTTTGCGTTAAATGTGCAGTAATGCACTAATATATACTGCGTTAAATGTACATTAATGCACTCAAATATATGGCATTAAACGTGCAGTAACGCATGGATATATACTGTGTTAAGCTCACAGTAAATTACTGATATATACAGCGTTAAACACGCAGTAATGCACAAATATATACTGTGTTAAACGTGTAGTAATGCACTGAAATATATATTGCATTAAATGTGCAGCAATGCACTAATATATACTGTGTTAAACATACAGTAACACACTGAAATATACTGTGGCAATTGTCCAGTAACGCACAAATATATGCTGCGTTAAACGTACAGTAAGAAACTCAAATATATTACCTTAAACGTGCAGTAACACATGGGTATATACTGCATTAAACGTACAATAACACACAAATATATACTGAGTTAAACTTTCAGTAACGCATGGATATATACTGTGTTAAACGCACAGTAACCCATGGAAATATATATTGCGTTAAACATGCCGTAATGCACTGATATATACCGCATTAAACGTAAATTAAACCAAAATAACATTGACTGTGGTAAACGTCCAGTAACGCTTGATATATACTGTGCTAAACATACAGTAAGGCACTCAAATATATTGCGTTAAACAGACAGTAATGCATGGATACATACTGTGTTAAACGTACAGTAAACCACTGATATATACAGCATTAAACATGCAGTAATGCACTGATATATACTGCATTAAACATACAGTAATGCACTGATATATACTGTGTTAAATGTCCAGTAACACACTGATTTATACTGTGTTAAACGTGCAGTAATGCACTGATATGTACTGCATTAAATGTGTAGTAACACACTGATGTATCCTGTGTTAAACATCCAGTAATGCACAGATCTACAGTATCTCACAAAAGTGAGTCAATTTTTGTAAATATTTTATTATATCTTTTCATGTGACAACACTGAAGAAATAACACTTTGCTACAGTGTAAAATAGTGGGTGTACAGCTTTTATAACAGTGTAAATTTGCTGTCCCCTCAAAATAACTCAACACACAGCTATTAATGTCTAAACCGCTGGCAACAAAAGTGAGTACACCTTTAAGTAAAATGTCCAAATTTGGCCCAAAGTGTCAACATTTTGTGTGGCCATCATTATTATTATTATTATTCCAGCTCTGCCTTAACCCTCTTGGGCATGGAGTTCATCAGAGCTTCACAGGTTGCCACTGGAGTCCTCTTCTACCCCTCCATGATGACATCACAGAGCTGGTGTATGTTAGAGACCTTGCGCTCCTCCACCTTCCATTTGAGGATGCAACACAGATGCTCAATGGAGTTTAGGTCTGGAGACATGCTTGGCCATTCCATTACCTTTACCCTCAGCTTCTTTAGCAAGGCAGTGGCCATCTTGGAGGTGTGTTTGGGGTTGTTATCATGTTGGAATACTGCCCTGTGGCCCAGTTTGCGAAGGGAGTGGATCACGCTCTGCTTCAGTATGTCACAGTACATGTTGGCATTCATGGTTCCCTCAATGAACTGTAGCTCCCCAGTGCCGGCACCACTCATGTAGCCCCAGGCCATGACACTCCCACCACCATGCTTGACTGTAGGCAAGACACACTTCTCTTTGTACGCCTCACTTGGTTGCCGACACACACGATTGACACCATCTGAACCAAATAAATTTATCTTGGTCTCATCAGACCACAGGACATAGTTCGAGTAATCCATGTTCTTAGTCTGCTTGTCTTAAGCAAACTGTTTGCAGTTTTTCTTGTGCATCATCTTTAGAAGAGAGTTCTTTCTGGGATGACAGCCATGCAGACCAATTTGATGCAGTGTGCAGCATATGATCTGAGCACTGACAGGCTGACTCTTCAACCACTGCAGCAATGGTGGCAGCACGCATATTTCTGTTTCCCAAAGACAACCTCTGGATATGACGCTGAGCACATGCACTCAACTTCTTTGGTCGACCATGGCGAGGCCTGTTATGAGTGGAACCTGACCTGTTAAACCGCTGTATGGTCTTGGCCACCGTGCTGCAGCTAAGTTTTAGGGTCTTGGTAATTTTCTTATAGCCTATGCCATCTTTATGTAGAGCAACAATTCTTTTTTCGGATCCTCAGAGAGTTCTTTGACATGAGGTGCCATGAACTTCCAGTGTCCAGTATGAGAGAGTGAGAGTGATAACACCAAATTTAACACACCTGTTCCCCATTCACATCTGAGACCTTGCAACACTAGCGAGTTACATGACAACAGGGAGGGAAAATGGCTAAGTAGACCCATTTCGGACATTTTCACTTAGGGGTGTACTCACTTTTGTTGCCAGCGGTTTAGACATTAATGGCTGTGTTGAGTTATTTTGAGGGCACAGCAAATTTACACTGTTATACAAGCTGTACACTCACTACTTTACATTGTAGCAACATGTCATTTCTTCAGTGTTGTCACATGAAAAGATATACTAATATATTTACAAAAATGTGAGGGGTGCACTCACTTTTGTGAGATACTGTATACTGCGTGCAGTAATGAACTGATATATACAGCGCTAAACGTGCAGTAATGCACTGGTATATACTGCGTTAAACGTACAGAAATGCAATGATATATACTGCATTAAACGTGCAGTAACACACAGATACATACTGCATACTCGAGACAACACACTCTCTTTCCACTCTGGATGTATCAGTTCCCAACCTCATGACAGAATTCAATTTTTACAGTGACCTATACAGCTTAAAAATACATTTCCCTTAAGATGGATTGGGGGTCTTCCTAGGCATCTCTACTGAAACTTTGTACCTATAATGTCAAAGGCCTGAACAATGAGTCAAAAAGAGGACAGATTGTATACAGTTTGAATAAAGCTAAGGCAGATATAATACTCCTCCAGGAGACTCACTTTCACACTGAAGGCATCCCTGCATGCTCTGGTAAACATTATTCTCAATGGTTTCATAGCACTATGTCTGATTCGAAGGCCAGGGGGGTCTCCATCGCTTTTTATAAAAACTTACCGGCTCAATATTTGGAACATATAGCTGATACTAATGGTAGATACCTTTTACTTAAATTCCGGTTGTGGGATAAACTCTTCACAATTGCTAATTTTTACATTCCGAATCATGATCAAACCACAACCATTTCTCGCTATCTTCGTCTTGTAGCGGATTTTGCTGAAGGTGTTATTCTTGTAGGAGGAGATCTCAACTTAGCCTTAGAGCCTCAGTTAGACACCTATGCCCAACGCTCCAATATCTCTTATTCTCAGCTGAGGGCCCTGAAAAAACAATTGTTTGACCATAGACTACTTGATTTATGGTGGATTCTATATCCCACAGACCATAATTATTCATATTTTTCATCAGCACATAAATCTTATAGTAGGCTAGACTATTTTTTATCAGGTCCAAAGGTTTTTGGGTGGAACCCCTCGATGGAAATAGGGTCATTTATTTGGTCTGACCATTCACCTGTATTTCTATCAATACATCTCCCCCAGACTCGAGGCACAAGCTGGTTTTGGCGTTTAAATAATAGGCTTATGTCTGACCCACTCTGTCATAAGGCAATTATAGAAGCAATTGGTAACTTTATTTCTGATCATGAACAGGATGAGACTGCACTACCAAGAAAATGGGAAGCTCTTAAAGCGGTTCTACGAGGGTTATTTATCCAACATGGCTCTCCTCTTAAAAAAGAAAGATCGGTGGCCATTCAAAATACCCTGTTAAAGCTTCATTCACTAGAAACACTACACAAAGCCTCACAATCTCCAGAAGTATTAGCTAACATAACGTCTACAAGGGCATCCTTATTGCAGCTTATGGAAGAATCGCATAGTTCATACCCACAGAAATGTGCCTTAAGTAACTATAGATATGGAAATAAATGTGGGAGACATTTAGCACGGATATTAATTACATCCTTGTCCTCCTCAGACCTTTATAGCTAGCATAAGGTAGTCGTTGGGGGAAATCACTTCAGATCCGCAAAGTCTCCATCAAACATTTAGAGAATACTTTTCAGCTCTCTACAACTTGGCAAAACCATGTTTTGTAGAGAACGCAGGATCAAATACTTGTAGCATTGAAGACTATGTAGAAGAAACCTCTATTCCAACATTAGAAGATGACCATAGAGAATTATTGGACAACTCTTTCTCAATGGAAGAACTACTGGGAGTAATTACAGACATTCCATCAGGGAAGAGTCCTGTCCCAGATGAATTTACTCCAAAATTCTATAAAACATATAAAGAACATCTGTCTCCATTTATGCTGCAAGTGTTTAATTCCAACTCTTCTACAAACACATTTTCGACTCAAACATTGGAAGCCCATATTACTCTGATTCCCAAACCAGATAAAGATCTAACATTATGTTGTAGTTATCATCCAATATCTTTAATTGGAGTAGACATAAAAATTTATGCCAAACTGATTGTGTCACGTCTCCAATCTTTTATACCTAGCCTGGTACATAATGACCAGGCCAGATTTGTTCAAGGAAGAGAAACACGTGACAATACAATAAAAACCTTTTTACTTATGGGTCATGCTAAAACAGCTAAAATACCAGCATGCCTCCTCTCGGTCGACGCGGGGAAGTCTTTTGATCGGGTTGGGTGGCCTTTTCTTGAGCACTCACTAAAGCAAATAGGGATGGGTCCAAATTTACTTAATAAGATCTTGACATTATACACTAAACCAAATGCTAGAATAAGGATCAATGGCTCATTGACCACAAGTTTCCCTATACAAAATGGCACCCACCAGGGATGCCCCTTATCCCCTTTGCTTCATGTTTTAGTAATGAAACATTTAGCAATAGCAATCAGACAGAACCCCTCAATTACAGGTATAAAGCTAGACCAACAGGAAATAAAACTTGCTTTGTTTGCCGACGACCTGTTACTCTATTACCAATCCACATATCTCTATGCCTTCTATTCTATTGGAATTCCAGCGCTTTGGCGCTCTGAGTAATTTCAAGGTAAATGTTTTGAAATCAGAAATTCTCAATGTGTCTACCACATCAAGTGATGATGCTGAAAAATAACTTTTCATTCAGACTTTGTTCTTCTGCATTAAAGTACTTAGGAATTAATATTCGATCGGACCTGACCCAGCTATACTTGACAAATTATATTCCTCTAATGCAATGTACTCTACAAGATCTAAATAAATATGACTCAAATCAATACTCATGGTTCGGGAGGATCAAAATATTGAAAAACTGGACATAATACCGCGCTTTCTGTATCTCTTTCAAAATATCCCTGTTATTATTCCTAGATCCTTTTTTTTTCTACTTTACAATACGCTTTTGTTAAGTTTATCTGGGGCAACAAGAGATCTAGATTAAATTGGAAAACGCTAACATTACCTAAAACGAAAGGAGGAGCGGGCACACCGGATCTCTATTTTTATTATGTGGCTGCAGTCCTGACCAGATTAGTGAGCTGGTTCCATCACTCGGATACCAAACAATGGGTATCAATAGAACAGGGGCTGAATCAGTTTGACCTCCAGGCTCTTCCTTGGTTAGATTTACCCTTCCAGGGTACTCACCGAGACACGTCCTTTTCTCCACCCTTTCTTACATCTCACCTATTGAGCTTGTGGTCTAAAATGATCTTGCGGTTAGGGCTTTCTTCACAGATAGGACCAATGACACCTTTATTTGGCAATCCACAATTCCCACCTGCAGTAGACCGGACTCATTTCCTTATATGGAATAAGAAATCTTACCGAAGAGTGAGCCAGATTCTTTGTCAGGGTAAATTACCACCTATATTGAACCTAATACCAACGCAACAGCCTTCATTTATGCAATGGATGGAATATCAACAATTATGGTCTTTCCTATCTTCTATTTCTCCAAACCAATCCTTCAATAGAGACTTAAATTTGTTTGAGTCCATCCTGTTGCAAAGTAACAGACCAAAACATGTTCTATCAGCAATATACAAGATTTTTATCTTAAAAAAATCACCCTGAGCCCCCAGAATTCACAAATAAATGGACACAAGATCTTAATATTCAAATTGGAACAGAAGAGTGGGAGAAGTAATTTACTTGCACACATTGTTTGTCATTGACAATTAAAGCTCGAGACAAGCTATAAGCTTGTCTTTCGTTGGTATCGATGCCCAACAACCATGCAACACATATACCCAGATACATCGGACAAATGTTGGAGATGTCACTCTGCCAAGGGCTCACTGCTACACATATGGTGGGAATGCCCTCAAATTCGCCAATTCTGGGATATGATCATGCAACTGTATACTATAGTTACAGGGGAGTTAATCCCCAACACACCTCAAACTACTCTGCTATCCATTTTACCAGGTTCATATAAAAATATCAAACAAGGTTTGCTAAGACATTGGTTAATAGTGCGGAGACTGGTTATTCCGCGATATTGGCTAACTACACAAGCCCCTTCAGTTAAAAAATGGATAGTAGAAATGGATCTAATTGAGAAGATGGAGACCCTCCTGTCACATGAATTGGATACATATGAAAAATGTCAGATATGGGCCCCCTGGAGGACATTTAGGGAATCGCCTGGAAATTAGGGGGCACATTGAACTTTAATCTAAAAGAAGGTCTATTAGGGTTTTGGTAAGAGATGTCTTTATGTCGTACCCCTTAGCCATCCTTTTTTTTTTCTTTTTCCCCTTCCCCCTCCCCCTCTTTTATTGTTCCCTTTTTTTTGTTTTTTTGTTTGATGTTTTGGTTATGATAGTTTGTATAATGTAATTGTAAGATGTTTCTAGATAGTGTGGCTATACCATCAATGTATGTTCAAATTGTTTATTTGTAAAAATTTAAGTAAAAAAAAATTGAGATTGAAAAAAAAATACATTTCCGAAAATCAATAGCTTTTAACATTACCATCCCCCCACCCATTTACAGAGACTCTAATTCAACTTCAAATATTAATGAGGGACTTCAGCCCTCAAATATCTAGGCACAACTGACCACAGAAATTTTCACATTACATTTCCCTTCTGTACTAAAACAAAGTCCAATCATTACTTAAAGAATGGAATACTTGGCCGTTCTCATGGTTTGGAAAATGTAACATAATTAAAATGACAATTCTCCCCAAATTCCTATACCTTTTAAACTACCCCTTTCCATCCTTCCTGGTTTATTACGGTCAACTACATTTATCCTCTGCAAATTCATCTGGACAGAGAAACACCCCAGAATTCAACTTCTCGCTTGCTCTAAAGCACACGGAGGAATTGCTCTTTTAGATATATCAATATACCATTCAGAATGCAATCTGGTTAGGTTGATCAAATTGCACAGACACAAGTCAAGCAAAGCATGGGTTAATCTAAGAAAATGTACACTTAAGGATCCCCTCTCCTAATATGCCAACACTTTACCAACATAAATCGCAGCTGACTATAGGAAGGACGCTTGCATAATTTATTTAAATATACTTATATAAAAACAATCACAGTGATTTATTTTTTTACCATTCCCATCAAAATAATTTCCTATTATTGTAAACCCAGTCTTCCCCCAAGGTCTGACGGAACACTAATTTTTGGAAGCTGTACACCACCAATCTATAGACGGCATCCCATTTCTTTTCAATTTACTTACTGGATTTTGGAAAGAAAAAGAAGTGTAAACAGCCTGCAAGGCTATCAATCGAATAATATAACATTTTACAATCAGATTATGGTGAGTCAGTTGACACTGCCTCTACATCACAAGACAAAACACAGAATTAGTAACTTAAACATAACTATTGTCACCCTGGAGTAATGGAAGCTACTTCTATAACTGTATGTATTGAACTACTGCTATGAGCCAAAATCCAAAGGAGCCTGATCTATTATGAATGTCTGGGTGAGAAACTGGCAACAGCTCCCGTACCCGAGCAGACACCCCTGTGGGATCAATCTGTAGGTGTGTCAGGGCATGAAACCCAAGGCCACCGCCCCCCGGACTTCTTTCCGGGAGAGTAACCTTTTCCAGCTCAGGACATAAGAGTCCCCGTTATATGTAGGCTGGTGGAATCCAGAAGATATATTAAGCAAAAGTTATGCTTGTTATGAACAACATGTAACTGACTAGTTAACATGGTTAGCTGTCTACCTCTGGTAAGGGGTTAATAAGGACCCCCCCACCACAGAGACATATAGCCTAATGGGAACAAGAGAGAAAGATATAGAGACATGGAGTCTAAGGAATCCCTGTGAGGGAGAGTGGGAAAGGAAAAAGAGAAAGAAAGGAAGAAAGAGATCAGGGATGTCTTAAACAGTATGTGTGATGCCCGGACCGCGCAATATGTTACTGTACATTGCCCATGGTTCCCATATGGCTTCAACTGTTGTTAGTTTGTCCTGCAGTTTAGCAACTATTCACTCTTGAGCCATAATCCAGGATATTTTCCTTTTTACAGCTAAAAATTAGATGGAAGGTTTCTTCCATGCTCCTGCGTAATCTTGGCTTCCAGGAGAATGAAGAAAACCAGTGCCTGCATATGTTTGGAAACCTTCTCGACTCTGCAATTCAAGAGAGCTGTGGTGGGGTCTTGAGAAGTGGCAGCCCCCGTAATTTTCCTCAACATACAAAAGACCCTGTTACAGTATGTCCTTATGCGAGGACAGGACCACCAGATATAAAACATTGAGTCCACCAGGTTGCTTCCTCTAAAACACAATGGGGATGCGTCTGGGTAGATCCCTGCCAATCTGGATGGAACGTAGTACCATCTGGTTAAAAGTTTAACATTAGCTTCAATTAGAGAAATATTCAAAATCCCCCATATGAGCGTTGAAATGCCTGAAACCATTCATTTGGATCACACGCATGGTCCGTGTCCAGTTCCCAGGCCCAGACATAGGGGGGTAAGTCTCCCTACACGCCAGCAAGGAATCATCGAGATACCCCCCCTCTGATCCAAAATATTTAAGCACCATTGTTCGTAAAGAGTGGATTTAGGGGGTTCATTCTTGTCCGACCAAATAGAATTAAGGAAGTGGCTAATTTGAGAGAATCTTAATTTTTCAAGTTTAGTACAATAACCCAGTGAAATAGGTCCCACTGAATTAAAAAAAAATGTCCTATACAAAATAGGCTTTTATTCAGCCACCAACGGAAGGCTTGAATGTTCATACCGGGAGGGAAGGATGAGTTATGGAAGATGTGTGCTAATGGACGTATGTAGGAGATTAACGAACATTGTTTGTATAAGGTTTTGCATAAGGCCACAGAGTGAGAAAGGGTAGGGGACAATATAGAGGGTCTGGATTTCAGATTGCTCCATAACAGATAGTCAAGCGAATGCAAGGGTACTGTTTGCCTTTCCACGGAGACCCAATGACGGCTTCCCATTTCAATCAAGGTTCCAAGTGGCTGGCAATTTCACGCTTAACCCCTCTATGAGTGTATAGCAGTTATCTTTCTGGATGTATTGCAACACTTGCTTACCACACTCCCTCTGGTGGCAGATTTTGATTGCCCATTAACAAGCTTTGAAACATTATGCTTTGAAAACAGACCATTAAGAAACTTATCACTTCTTTGCACTCAAAAAACTACACCAAAGCTTCATAGCGACCTATTGTGGATTTATCCACAATTTTCACAACTGAACAACTCTGAAAAGTATATCTCCTCACAGTAAAATCTGCCATATGCTCCAGAATACAAGCTCTTAATTGGGAAATAATATTGGCTTAAACACTATATTAGCTATTTTGATTATCAAAACTTCTAGTAAAATTGTACACATATGGCTAACAGCATATTCTCACTACTCTATCAGACTCCACCCAGTGAACCAACTGGCTAAATGCGGTACAAGAAAAAAAAAGCCTTAAATAAATGTAGATTTATTTTGTAGTGTCACAAAATTGCATGTGGCTCCAACTCTTCATTAGACCCCAGTGAGCTCAAACTATGTAAATTGTAAATCCAATGGGTTTTTCATTCAAACATCATTTTATGTCTGGCAACCCACATCTATCTCTTCAACACCAAAAGTCTCAGATATTCTGGACTGCTACCATGTCTTACTGCAAAATGTCTTGGGACTGAATGGTTGGCGATACCATTAGGTAAACTCCTCTTAGGTTTCCCAAAATTAGCTCTGAGGGAGTGAGATATCCTGTAGACATACAGAATATAGGCCCACATGGGCAAATCATCCCATACACTACAAACAATTAATACATTCTTTAATATTGTGTGCTCTGCCATCTGATCCAACCACAACCTTTTTTCAATGCCACATATATTAGTATGCCCCACAGTTCTTCGCTCCACATCTCTAATTACCCTTTTGATCCAAAAAAGGAACTATAATCTTTGTCTTCTCTTTATATAGAATCTTCACTCTACTGGGGGCTATCAGGCTTCTCAGGACCAGTGGTTTCCTATAGATGACTGTGGGTTTATAAAGGGAGACATTTATTTAAAAGCTGAATCCTTTGTCAGAATTCTCCAGTTGTGGCTCAGGCCTCTTTTAATACAAAAGGCCTTATTTGGTACAATAGTTGATTTCCTTACTATCAAGCTTTATCCCTTTGTGATTTACATACATAGTTACATAGTTAGTCAGGTTGAAAAAGGACGCAAGTCCATCTAGTTCAACCATAAAAATAAATAAATAAAAAATAATATAAGACAATCCCATATACCCAATCCTATACCCACAGTTGATCCAGAGGAAGGCGAAAAACCCCAGCAAAGCATGATCCAATTGCTACAGCAGGGGAAAAAAATTCCTTCCTGACCCCCAAAAGTCAATCAGATTTTCCCTGGATCAACTTTAGCTATAAACATTAGTACCCAGTTATATTGTGTGCATTTAGGAAATAATCCAGGCCTTTCTTAAAGCAATCTACTGAGCTGGCCAGAACCACCCCTGGAGGGAGTCTATTCCTCATTTTCACAGCTTTTACTGTGAAGAATCCTTTCCATATTTGGAGATGAAATCTCTTTTCCTCTAGGTGTAAAGAGTGTCCCCTTGTCCTCTGTGTTGACTGTAAAGTGAATTAACTCAACACCAAGTTCACTACATGGACCCCTTATATATTTGTACACGTTGATCATATCCCCCCTTGTCTCCTCTTCTCAAGAGAGAATCAATTCAGTTCCTCTAATCTTTCCTCATAGCTGAGCTCCTCCATGCCTCTTATCAGTTTGGTTACACTTTCTCCAGTTCCCTGATATCCTTTTTGAGAACTGGTGCCTAAAACTGAACTGCATATTCCAGATGAGGTCTTACTAATGATTTGTTTAGGGGAAAAAATATATCTCTCTCTCTGGAGTCCATACCTCTTAATACAAGAAAGGACTTTGCTCGCTTTGGAAACCACAGCTTGGCATTGCATGTTATTATTGAGCTTATGATCTACCAAAACTCCCAGATCCTTCTCCACTACAGATTTCCCCAGTTGTACTCCCCCTAGTATGTATGATGCATGCATATTCTTAGCCCCCAAGTGCATAACTGACATTTATCAACATTTAACCTCATCTGCCAGATAGGCGCCCAATTAGACAGTGCATGGAGGTTGGCTTGTAATTTGGAGACATCTTGTAAGGACGGTATTCCACTGCATAGTTTGGTGTCATCTGCAAAGACTGAAATGGTACTTTTAATCCCAGACCCTATATCATTTATAAAGATATTTAAAAGTAAGGGTCCCAACACTGAACCTTGGGGTACACCACTGATAACCTTAGACCATTCAGAGTAAGAATCATTAACCACTATTCTCTGAATTCTGTCTTTTCGCCAGTTTTCTTTCCATTTACAAAATTATATTTCCAAGCCTGTAGACTTTGCCTTACACATTAGCCGTGTGTGGGGAACTGTGTCAAATGCTTTTTGCAAAATCCAAGTGTACCACGTCCACAGCCACCCCTCTGTCCAAGGTTTTACTTACCGTGTATATTAGAGTATAAGTCAATCCGAGTATAAGTCGAGGCCCCTAATTTACCACAAAAAACTGGGAAAAACTTATTGACCCGAGTATAAGACGAGGGTGAGAAATGCAGAGGGTCAACAATGCCCATCTGCAGCTGCATGCCTTCCTGTGTCCTGTGCAGCCTACCTGTATCCTGTACATGTGTATGTGTCATGTACATGTGTCCTGTACATGTGTCCTGTGTCCTGTACATGTGTCCTGTGTACATGTGTCCTGTACATGTGTCATGTGTCCTGTACATGTGTCCTGTACATATGTGTCCTGTGTACATGTATCCTGTACATGTGTCCTGTGTCCTGTACATGTGTATGTGTCCTGTGTCCCTGTGCAGCCTACTTGTGTCCTGTGCAGCCTCCCTGTGGCGATCTCCATTCTCCCTGTGGTGATCTCCATCCTCCGATCGGCGTGTGATAATAAAGTTTGGCGGCCATTCCAATGTTCAAAAGCCACGCCTCCTCCTCATCTGTGATAGACATAACACTCAGCAGTCAGCGGTCAATCTATCACGGACATTCTCTCATTCTCATACCACGGACGAGAATGAGAGAATGTCCAGGATAGGCTGTACACTGACAGCTGTTCAGCCTATCACAGACGAGCAGGAGGCGCGGCTTTTGAAAGCTGGAATAGCCTCTGAACTTTATTATCACATGCTTCCGCCGTCTGCCTGCATGACACGCTGATAATGCAGACAGACAGCGGTGACTCGAGTATAAGTCGAGGAGGGCACTTTCAGCACAAAAAAAAGGGCTGAAAAATTTGACTTATACTCGAGTATATATGGTACCTCTTCAAAAAAATGTATCTGATTTGTTTGACAACTTCTGTTATTCGTGAACCCATGCTGTCTGTTGCTTAAAATATTTTTTTCCAGCAAGAACTCATCTATGTGGTCTTTTATTAAACTCTACAGTATCTTTCCGACTATAGAAGTTAAACTAACAGGTCTATAGTTACTTGGTAAATACTTTGTTCCCTTTTTAAATATAGGCCCTTATCCAGTGGTACCATTCCCGTCATTATCGAGTCCCTAAAAATTAGAAACAATGGCTTTGAAATGACAGAGCTCAATTCTTTTAGGATCCAAGGATCCGCATCTGGTCCAGGTGCTTTATCAACCTTTAGTCTATCTAAATATTTCTGGACCATATAACTTTTGAGCCATTGTGGATCATTTGGGGCTGTGTCAATACCATCCCCATTATGGACTTGAGCTCCCCCATGCTCCTTTGTATAAACAGAACTGAAGAATGTATTTAATAAATTTGCCTTTTCTTTGTCCCCAGTCACCCACTCTTTGTAAGGGGTCTACATGCTCAGACCTGACCTTTTTACGATTAATATATTTGAAGAGTTTTTTGGGGTTTGTCCTACTATCTTTTGCAATCTGTTGTACGTTTTGAATTTTTGCATCCTTGATTTCCTTTTTACATAGTCTGTTATATTCTTTGTAACATTTAAACAACAATAGTGTCCCTTCATTTTTATATTTTTTTAAAAGCTCTTTTCTTATTGTTTATAGCTTTTTTAACCTTTTTAAACTTATTGCCCATGGGAATATACTTTGCAGTGAGTTCACAAACAGTCTTTTTGAAGAATTCCCATTTCTGTTCTGTGTTTATCAATGCCAATATTCCCTCCCAGTCCTGGAGAGCAGCCTGCATGTATGTGTTTTTTGCTTACAGCTAACATCAAATTAAATCATGTTATGGTCACTGCTACCCAGATGTTCCTTTATATGAGCATTAGTAATAAGCTCTGCATGGTTTGAGATTACCAGGTCCAACAGAGCATCATTTCTAGTTGGGGCCTCAATAAACTGAACCATAAAATTGTCCTGTAAAATAGATTTATAAATTTTTGCCCTTTAACTGATACAGCAGTGCCATTACTCCAGTCAATTTCCGGGTAGTTAAAATCCCCCATTATTATCACCGTCCCAGCCCTGCAGCCCATATGTGCAAAGAGCTGAGTCTCCACCTCCTCATTAACATTGGGTGGTCTATAACAAACTCAAATGATTAACTTTGAACTTTGAACTATGCACTATATGCAGTTCCACCCATAATGCATCAGACACATCACACTCTCCATCAATTAAGTCCTCATTCACACTCGCTTTGAGATCACTTCTCACATAGAGACAGACCCCACCACCTTTCCTTTTTACCCTGTCTCTCCGAAAGTGTACATAGCCAGGAATAATAATAGCCCAGTCATGTGAGGAATGAAGCCAAGTTTCAGCAATACCGATTACATCATAGCTCTCCTCGTGCACCAGAGCTTCCAACTCACCTATTTTACTTGGTAGACTTCTGGCGTTGGTGAACAAATGCATTATTACATTTTGCTCTGGTGTTTTGCATATCTTTTTTAGGAGTACAAATGTCACTGTAATTTCCAGTGGGTGTTTGCAACATGGGAAATTTCTTGTTACCTGCCATAACCCTCCCCCCATCTATTCTCATTCCACCCTCCATAAATGTCTGACCCCTAACTGAATTGTCTGCCCGATCAAATTCTAGTTCACCCTCCTCCCTCAATCCTAGTTTAAATACTCCTCCAACCTTCCCATAAACCTCTCCCCGAGCACAGCAGGCCCCCTTCCAATCAGGTCCAAACCTTTCTTCTTACACCAGATCTTAAGCCATGCATTTAGCTCTCTAATATCCACCTGCCTTTCCTGTGTTGCGCATGGCACAGGAAATATTTCAGAGAATATCACCTTGGAGGTCCTCCCCTTCAACTTGCAGCCTAGTTCTTTAAATTGATTCTTAAGGAACCTCCACCTTCCATATATTCTGTCATTGGTTCCAGCATGGACCGAGACAGCCAAGTCATGCCCAGTCCCTCCCAGTAATTTATCAACATATCGAACCCTGGCACCAGGGAGACAGCAAACCATTCGGTTGAGGCGATATTGGCGACAAATTATTCTATCAGTCCTTCTAATTATAGAAACCCCTATTACCACCAACTGTCAGAGAGGTTACCTTGATGGATGCTGTGCTGGCCGCTCTGGTGCGCGCCAGTCTGCGCATTCCTGTGCGTGCTGGTGTGCGCGCCCCTGTGGGCACTGGCGTGCATGGTCCTATGGGCACTGGTGTGCGCGCTGGTGTTCAGGATCATGCTCGTGCCTGTGCGCATTGCCATGCGCACGTGCACGGCATTTGGCGCCAATCGGCCTATTTAGGTTGGCAGTGCACTGTGCTCTGTGCTGCCTGATCATCAGCTCCCCTTTGCCTTGCTCCTGTTACCTGTACCTGTGTTCCTGATCTCCTGACAACTCGGCTTGCTACTCAGATACCCCTAACTTCTGCCTGCACCTGACCTTGGGCTGTTTGACTCTGCCTGCTCCTCAGTACCTCGCTGCCCGCCTGTTGCCGAACCCTGCTTCTGCCCAGACCTGCCTGCTCTTCTCCTGCTCAGCACCCGTTTGCCTGTGTTCCAGCCTACCCACCTGCTGTTGAAAGACTATATACCTACCAGCATCTGGATCCTACTGCCAGGCTCTCATACCATTCCGCACTTCCGTGCCTTCTGTTTATTCTAGCAGGGGCCGCAAGTCAGACACGTAAGGGAGACCACCCTGTGCCCAAGCGGACTCACCGGTCAGGTACAGAGAAGTCTGATACCAACTGTCTAGGCCTATCTGTACTCCCCTCACCACCCCTACTATATGGGCTGCTCTCCCGGCTGTTAGGGGTAGCAGTGGCATCCAGGGCTGCCACCTCTTTGTTTGCCATCTCCACATCTTTACTCAACTTGGCAAATTTATTTTTTTGTTTTCAAAAGGTTTTTATTGAGATTATTGAAAAGAAAACACGTACATGTAAGGTTGCATTAGGAACAAAATCCTACAGTGAAACATGACAACCACAGTAAGTCAGATCTAGAATGTATATTCACAGTGAAGCCTATGAGCAGCATATATCACAGCAGAAATAAATTGAATTACATTCAGTGTTGGTAGGATATCATAATTCAGCAAAAACAACATAATAAAACCAAAGGGGGGGGACCAGAAACAAATCATAAAAAAAAAAGAAAAAGCAGATAAAAGAAAAACAATAAAACAGAGAACCAAATCAGGATAACGGAAATAAGATGTAGCTTAGTCAAGTCAAATGTTGCATGGTCAGTCTTGTAGCCTGAAAAGGAACCATGGGTTCCATTTAGCATCAAAAATAGGTATAGAGTCATGTAGGGTGTGAAATATTTTCTCAGTTTTCTTCATAGAATCTATACGAGAAATAATTTGTGCAAAAGGAATTGAAGAAGATTTCCAGTGAAGAGCAATACCCCAAAGCGTAGCAATACATATTGAGTGAATTAACCTCATCTGGGGTTTGGTGATCTCAGGAATATCTTGAAATAGGATGCAATGATGGAAGGTGAGGTTGACAGGGTTTCCCACTAATTTGTCAATCAGTTTTAGAACCTCTTTCCAGGTGGGTTGCAATTTTTCACATTCCCAGAAGGTGTGAATGTATGTGCCTAACTTGGTGCAACCTCTGAAGCAGTAGGGAGAGGACTGCGGGAAAATTTTATGTATGCGTGTAGGGGTATAATACCATCTAGTTGTGAGTTTAATGGCTGTTTCTTTTATAGAAAGGGATTTTGAACATTTACATATGTTCAACCATCCTTTGTCCCAGTCTATGACATCTTGATCAAGTGCTAGGTCCTGTTCCCATAGTGATCTGTATTTCAGGGTCGGAGCGTCCTCAATTGAGACCAGGGAGCTATGGATCTGTGAGATAAGGCCCCTTTGACGAGGAGCAGTACGACACATATCCTCATACTGAGTCGAGTGATCTGAGTGGGGGGAGGGGTAGTGGTGTTGAAAAAAATGTCTTATCTGAAGGAAGTGATAAAATTCCCTATCGGGGATAAGAAAACGGGATTAAAAGGAAGCAAATGAAATAAGTTTGGAGTTTTCTAAGAAATCATTTAATGTGATCAGGTTGTGTTGGGTCCATCCTTCAAACAATTCCGGATGAGTAAAGGCAGTTGGGAATCTTGGGTCACCTATATAGGAGGCACCCAGGGATGGTTGGGAGATGAGATTGTATTTTTTCTTATATGTGTTCCAGAGTGCCAAACTGACTGCAACTATTAGGTTTTTGTTAGAGACTTCTGTAAGGAGAGGGCAGGAAGACCACATCAAACCCGGTAGATATAATGGGGAGATAGAGTCTTGTTCGAACTTTACCCAAGGGACCCTGGAGTTTCTGATGTTCCACTGGGCTTGTTGTGCAAATCTGCAAGCAATAAAGTAAAGCCAAATACGGGGAACCCCTAAGCCTCCCCTTTTAGGGGAACGATAGAGAACCTCCTTGGCAAATCTAGGGGGTTTATCTTGCCAGATAAATTTGTTCATATATGCTTGAAAGGTGAGGAGGTAAGATTTAGAAACTCTAATAGGGAGGGAACGAAAAAGATACAACAATCTGGGAAGTATCACCATTCTAAGGGCTGTGATTCTGCCTAAAAAAGAGATACGCAGCTGAGACCATGAGTGGAGTGTTTTCTTCAGTTTAGAGATCATGGGGGGGTAATTGTAGGGTTTGCTGAAGTCTCCTGCCAGATCAATGCCCAGGTATGATAGAGAAGTTTCCTTCCATACAAAGTGAAAGGTATTTTTGAATTGTTGCACCTCAGCTGGAGAAAAACCCAGAGGGAGGGCGATCGATTTCGAGACATTGATCTTAAGGCCGGAGACCCCAGCAAAGTATGATAGAGTTTGGAGGAGGTTTGGTAGGGAAATGTGAGGATTCGTTAGAAACAACAGGACGTCGTCTGCGTACATACAGAACTTATAGGAAGATAGGCCCTTGGTGTAACCTGAAATGTTTTGATTGTTAAGGATTGCAATGGCCAGGGGTTCGAGGGCGAGGGCAAAAATTAGTGGGGAAAGTGGGCAACCTTGGCGAGTGCCTCTACCAATGGGGAAGAACTCGGAACTACATCCCGGGATTTTAATTTGTGTTTTTGGGTTTACATAAAGGGCACGGAACCCCTGTAGAAATTCCTCTCGGAATCCCATTCGTTGTAGAAGCGTATTAAGATAGCTCCAGGAGACGCTGTCGAACGCCTTATGTATGTCTAGGCTAAGTAAAAATAATTGACGGGAGTTTAGGTTGGAGTCTTGGATGATGTTAGAGGCCAATCTAATGTTATCTGTTATGAATCTGTGGGGGATAAAACCTGACTGGAATGGTGAGATAAGGGAGGAAATTATAGAAGCCAACCTGTCTGCAAGAATTCTACTAAAGATTTTTACATCAATGTTCATGACTGAAATTGGCCTATAATTTTGGGGGAGTAAATGATTTTTGTTAGGCTTGGGGATCAGGGACATGTTTGCCAGTAACATCTCCTCCGGGAAGTCACCTCCTTGTAGAATCCAATTAAATAATTGGACTAAGCCTGGGGAGAGTAAAGTGGCAAATTTTTTGTAATAAATGGCTGAAAAGCCATCAGGTCCCGGGGCAAAGCCTGATTTTAGGGATTTAATGACGTTGAGAACCTCTGAGGGGGTGATGGGGGCATTGAGCTTCTCAACTTGTGAAGCTGAGAGGGAGGGGATGTGCAAGTCTTGGAACCATGTGTCATCTGCAGGGGAAGGGGGATTTAGGTTTGGAGAGAGGAGGGAGGAATAAAATTGTTCGAATATTCGGAGAACTTCCTTGGGGTGAGAGGTGGGTGAACCTGTACTTGAGGAGAGTTTATATACATGCGTGGGGCGGAATGACTGGTTTAGCTTTCTTGCAAATAAGGTGGAGGAGGTGTTGTTGTGTAATAGAATTTTAGCTTTGGACCAACAGAGGTCTTTTTCAATTTTAGAGGATAAAAGGGAGTCTAATTCAAGGCGCTTTTGATCTATTATTTTCCTAGTGGATTCTAAGCCTAACAAATTAGTGTTTTTGTAAATGCGATCCAGATCAGTGGTGAGAGTCAAAATCTTTTGTCTGTGGTTCTTATTGTGGGAAGATGCTATGCTGATTAATTTACCCCTTATGACGGCTTTATGGGCTTTCCATAAAATGGGGAGGGGGGTGTCGGGGAGGGCGTTAAGGGAGAAGTATTCCTCTATTGATTTAGCCGTCTCAGATTCAACCAGGACGTCTGACAGCAATGCCTCATTCAGTCTCCAAATGTATGGTGTTGGGGCCAACCCTATAAATTCAGTGGTAAAAGATGTCATATGGTGGTCTGACCAAACACAGGGGTAAATCGTAGCTTTGGTGGAGTTCGCCAGTATAATAGGGGTGGTATATATGTAATCTAACCTGGCATAACTCTTATGGGGGTGCGAGTAAAAGGTGAATTCCTTGAGCCCTATATTGTGTGTTCTCCAAGTATCAACCAATTGGTGATCCAAGAGGCCCTGGGTAAGAGACCTGGGGAACGCTTTGGAGATCTTAGTGGAAGAGGATCTATCGAGAGTAGGATTAGCTACTAGGTTGAAGTCTCCTCCTATTATGATATGAGGAGAGTTCAAGCAGGTCAATTTATCAAAAAATGATTTGAAAAAGGAGGCGGGTGCGTCATTAGGGGCGTATACACTGGCGATAGTTATTTCTCTATTGTGTAACACACCTTTTATAATCACAAATCTGCTATCTTTGTCTTTAAAACATTGTTTAACCTCCATGGGGAGAGAAGCATGCAAGAAGATGGCGGCACCCCTGCTTTTGGATGAGTAGAGGGAGTAAAACGACTGGGGGAAGTTTCTATGGAAGAATTTAGGGTGTAAGGTATGGGCAAAGTGTGTCTCCTGTAACAGGAGAATCTTAGCACCAATCTGCCCATACATGTCGAAGGCCTTACGTCTCTTCATAGGGGAATTGAATCCCTTCACATTATGTGAAATACATGTAATAGCCATTATCAGTTATTTGGATCCTATCCAGTGAGAGGGGGCTTAGAATATACCATCCTAGGGCGCGGAATTGTACATTCAAGTTAGGATACAGCGCATCCAGCAGGGGTACCTCAACGGTCCCGTCCGACCAACCATCTACCCTGAAAGCATACATAAAACTCTGAGAGACAACAACAGCAGTTTTGGTAGTTTCATGAGGGTACCATATTATGGAAAAAAATTTCAGGCTGTGAGTTAGCTGACTAGCTAGAAAGTAAGAGCTATTAATACTTAAAAACCAAAAAACCAAAAAAAAGAAAAAATAACAACAAAGAAAATAAAACAAGGATATGGTGAACCACATCCAAACTGGGTCAGGTGGAGAGAAAGAAAAAAAAATACTCTTCCTGACACAAAAAACAGCAACTTGCGAGACAGCTAGGTCTCGATCCCAGCAAAACTGTAAAAATAAAAAAATCTTTTCTTGCTGGGAGGGGAACACATCGAACAGCTCCAAGGGACAGTCGCACTAAAAAATATGCGGAGCGGAGTAGGTGCAGGGTGATCAGAGAATATGGGCGTCAGCAATTCTTCAGCGTGGTGGAATGACAGGGTCCTCTCCGATGTCATATCGAATCCTTCTTCTGTCTCTTCTGGGTGGTGGTGTTTGCCAGATGGGCGCTTGGCGGGGTGTAGAGGGGGGGCGTCGAATCGCAGCTGCATCTAGGAGACCAAGCTTTACCAGGATCTCATGGCCCTCATGTAGGGTGGTGGCTGAGAAAGTGGTGCCATTATGTGGGACCTGTAATTTAAATGGAAAGCCCCATCTGTAGCGGATATGAGCAGATTGTAGTGCAGTGGTAATTTCCTTCAGACTTCTTCTTCTGTCCAGGGTTGTTGGGGAAATGTCCGGGTAGATCTGGATAAGATGGTCCAGTCCAGTGTTATCCGGGGCTTGTTCCGGGCAGCTCTTAAGATTTCCTCCTTGATGAGAAAGTCCTTCATGCAGAGGACAATATCCCTGGGGGGTTTATCATCTGGAGGTTTTGGGCGTAGGGCCCTATGAATGCGGTCACATTTAAACGCTGCAGAGTCCCGTTCTGGAAGAAGTGATTTGAACAGTCTGATCACGGTTGGGATCAAATCGGTTTCGGTCTCTGGAATGCCTCTCAGACGCAAATTATTGGGCCTATTTCTATTGTCGAGATCTTCGACTTGTGTTTGGATGGCTGACAGAGCCAGGGTCAGGGATTCATGCTCACGACTGAGATCGTTGTACGCTAAGGCCAGCTCGTCATGTTTTGTTTCAAGGAGCTCAGTGCGTGAGCCTAAGGCCGCGATTTCCTGGGATAATGTGTGGGAAGTCTTATGCAGCTCTGTTTGAAATTTTGTGGCCAGTCTGGTATACATGGTCTCCAGGCTGACATCCAGATCTGCCTTAGAGAGAGCAGTATGGGACTCACCCGTCCTGTTTGCGGAGGGAGAGGGACTCCGTCGAGGCGGAGAGGCTGGAGCAGGAGATCTTCCTTTCCCGGCGGCGACATCTTGAGACATGCTGAGCCGTTCCCTCGTGCGGAGGAGATAGTGGGTTAGGGTGTTTTGAGAGGGTTCTCCGGTTTTCTTTTTCCTCGCAGGCATGCACCGTGAGTTGTTGGCTTGAGGGGTGCTATAATAAAGGTTGTTGACGCTGTGGGTGGCCCTCCGGAAGCCGTTAAAGTCCGGAGCGGAGCTACAGACTCAAGCGTCCATCTTCCCTGAAGCCACGCATGCGCCCCCCTTGGCAAATTTATTTTGATGCACAAACACAGGACTGGCCTTCCTTTTCTGTGAGCCCCTTTCACTCCCTCTAACTACATTAAACCATCTTCCTACCTGATAATCCTGACTTGCCCCTCCACATCAACCCTACTAACCACCTGCTCAGCAAGTAGAGGACCCCTTTCAAGGTTGTCCTTTCTGCCCAGTGTTGCAACTTGTTCCTCCAGATCTCTAATGCGAGCTTCCAGAAGGGCAACCTGCTCACATCTGTCACAGCGATATCCATCCTGGAGCTGTTGCACCAATTTTGCATACATGTGGCACACTGTGCACTGAGCAAAACCTTCAACCCTGCTAGCAATCATTTCCCAGTTACAATATAATTACTTATAGGACATTTACAATGTTACTTACAGGTTAGAAGACTCCTGTCTTAACTCCTGGTTATGAACTCTCTACTTTAATTACAAATTCCACTTATGTTCACAAAATCCAAATGCAAGCCAGCATTAGCAGGGAGCCAGCTCCAAAGGGAGTTGTATAGACCCTTATATACACCTGTGAACAATGAACCACTCCCCTTAATTAGCAGAGAGGAAAAAAAAGGTGTGATGTTTAAAAAGTACCCTATTTCCGAATTGTCATTCTGATAGGCATCCTTAATAAAAATCTCATCATACAGTGGGGACGGAAAGTATTCAGACTCCCTTACATTTTTTCACTCTTTGAGATATTGCAGCCATTTGCTAAAATCATTTAAGTTCATTTTTTTCCTCATTACTGTACACACAGCACCCCATATTGACAGAAAAACACAGAATTGTTGACATTTTTGCAGATTTATTAAAAAAGAAAAAAGCGTCTCGCAGTTCCTGGAACATGCGATGATGGCAGCACGCCGCTCTGCCCTATGCGTTTTGTCACACCTGAAGTCGCCTGGGGCACAGACACTATTGTTTATTATAAGCAATGAGTGTGACCAAGCCTCGCTCTGAGTCTGTCATGTACCTGGGTGTCTTCGAACTGGGATGTTCCTGGTCCCACAGCTGCAGTCTTACCTGTTGTGCCACGGAGGAACACTGGAGTTATTGCAATGTTTTCCCAGCTTGATGCATTGCCTTGGACTCACTAGCTTCACCTGCTGCCAGCTGCGGACAATGTACAATTAAGCGGCCCATAAATAGCAACACTTCCTGTTACTCAGTGCCCGTTTGTTTGGACTTAGTCCCTGGGTGTATTGATAGCTCTGTGATTTTGACTACTGTGTAGTGAACCTCTGCCAGAATTCTTGACCACTCTCCAGCCTGCTGATTTTGTACTCCACCACCAGTTCGTGTATGACCTCCGTCTGACCATTCTTTGGATTTCGATTTTGTACTGTTTTGCCTGAACTGTTGCCGACTTGACCTGCCTGACTACGTTTTCGTCTGAATGCTAATTTGTAGCCCTGTGAGCCTCCAGGTAATTGACCAAATCTGGTCTCCAAAATAGTGTATCTTTGCAAATGATCAGCTGCTAACGTTACGCATGTCTCATAATTATGCAAGATAGTTAAACCAAGTTGTACACACGCTGCTCTTATCCAAATAAAAATTTAAGAAATTTCTATTAAAATATGAATAAAGTGATATTGTGCTTAACCGGTTCAATACCGGGCATTTTCACCCCCTTCCTTCCCAGACCAATTTTTAGTTTTCAGCGCTGTCGCAATTTAAACAACAATTGCGCGGTCGTGCAACGTTGTACCCAAACAAAATTGACGTTCTTTTTTTCCCCACAAATAGAGCTTTCTTTTGGTGGTATTTGATCACCTCTGCGGTTTTTATTTTTTGCGCTATAAACAAAAGAAGAGCAACAATTTTGAAAAAAACACAATATTTTTTACTTTTTGCTATAATAAATATCCCAATTTAAAAAAAAAAAAAAAAAAAAAATTCCTCAGTTTCGGCCGATACGTATTCTTCTACATATTTTTGGTAAAAAAAATTGCAATAAGCGTATATTGATTGGTTTGCGCAAAAGTTATAGCGTCTACAAAATACGGGATAGATTTATGGCATTTTTTTAAAAAAATTATTTGTCTGAATCCTCAGCATACAAGCTCCACTTCAGACACTACCTACCACAGGTACCTTACATTACAAACGGGCCACAATAGCAGTGGACCCTGCTGAGATTGTTAAGGCAATTTTGTGTCAGGGACAATTGATTGGAGCTCATGAACAATATCTTTCTTCTCTGGATGCCAAGTTAGATGAACTTTGTGCTATGCTTAAATCTTGGTTGCCTGGTCCCTCTGCACTGGTCCGGACTCCAGCCCCTACTCCTGCTCCAATCCAACCCACCTCTTCTGTGCCACCCAAACTTCCCTTGCCTGAAAAATTTGGTGGCGATACTGAGGACTGCAGAGGTTTTTTAAATGTTTGCCGTTTGCATTTCTGCAACAATCCTGGGACTTTTAGCACTTCATCTGCCAGAGTGACTTTTGTAATTTCCTTGTTAAAGGGGAAGGCCCTGGCTTGGGTCTCTCCTTACCTGGAACACAATGAGCCTGTGCTGCAAGATGCTGACAAATTTCTGGCTTCTCTCCAGACTGTATTTGGCAAGCCAAGCAGCTGAATACTCACTTTTGGACATACAGCAAGGTACCAGGTCTGTGGCACAGTATGCTATTGTGTTCCGCACCCTGGCTGCTGAGACTAATTGGGACTCAAGGGCATTATGTGCAGCCTTCCAAAAAGATCTTACAGATCACATCAAGGACAAATTAATCTATAAGGATTCCCCAGAAGACCTTGAGCTGTGTGTTCATCTGGATGTCCGGTATCATGAAAGGTGCCAAGAGAGACTTAGAACTTGCAAGCTTCCGAAGCCAGTTTTCCCTTTGGCCCCTAACTTCCAAGCACCACCTCAGCCAGAACCTGAAATTTCATTTGAATCCCAGGCACCTGTGGAACCCATGGAAGTCAGCCGTCTCCACCTAACAGAGTCAGACAAACAAAGGAGGCGTGCATTGGGCCTATGCTTGTACTGAGGCCTATGCTTATAACAAAGAACATTTGTTATCTGTCTGCCCTTCCCATCCAGTAAAAGGCAGGGTCTAACCAGTATTGGAAGAGCTGGGTTAGACCTTACACGTATATCCTCCAAGACCAAGATTACTGTCCCTGCAATTTTCCATTTAGCCTCTAAACTTGTCTCCTGTGAGGCTTTTGTGAATTCTGGAGCCACTGGCATATTCCTGGACCACACTTTTGCTAAATAAAATAACATCCTATTTGTTCCCAAGTCTAGACCCCTGAGCATCACCACCCTGAGTGGACAACCGTTGGGAGATGGCCTTGTAAAATTTGAGACTATGACAATCACCCTTCATGTAGTGGCACTCCATAAAGAGGAAATTGTCCTGTCTCTTGTTGATTCTCCACTTCAGCCTGTTATCCTTGGTTACCCATGGTTACCCATGGTTACAACAACACAACCTTTCCTTTGATTGGGAAAATAGAGAATTAACCTCTTGCGGGCCGTCCTGTTATCTAAATTGTTTGTCTCAACCCAAAAGACTTTCTGGTTGTCTGTTGGCTTCCATGGCCATTCCACCTACCTTGCCTCATGAATACCATGGGTTTTCAGATGTATTTTGCAAGCAAAAGGCAGAGGTTTTACCTCCACATTGTTCTTTTGACTGTGCAATTATTTTGATTACTGGAGCACCTCTACCCAAAGGAAGGACCTATCCCCTGTCATTGCCTGTAGGGGCAGGTTTTATCTTTGTTAAAAAAGAGATGGGGGTCTTTGACCATGCATAGACTATCGAGGGTTAAATTGAATCACCATAAAAGACTCCCACCCTTTGCCTCTCATTCTAGAACTGTTTGACTTACTTAAAGAAGCCATTATCTTCTCTAAGCTGGACCTTCAAGGGGCTTATAACCTGATTTGAATTAGAGAGTGGAAAAGAGCATTTAACACCCGCAATGGGCATTTTGAGTATCTGGTTATGCTATTTGGGCTTTGTAACACCCCTGCTGTCTTCCAACATTTCATGAATGCCATTTTTCACGATTTAAGCAACAATTTTGTGATCATCTACTTGGACGACATTTTAATCTTTTCCAAGACTCACCTAGAGCACATCTCACATGTAAAGCAAGTATTACAACGACTGAGAGAAAACCACCTTTACGTGAAGATTGAGAAATGCAGTTTTCATCAAAACCATATACCTTTCCTTGGATACATTATAAGTGCTGCCGGTTTCCAAATGGATCCTCAAAAACTTTATGCTGTCTTGCAATGGCCCCAACCGACCACTTTAGGAGGGATCCAAAGCTTTCTAGGGTTTGCAAATTACTACAGGTGCTTCATCAAAGGTTTTGCCTCCATTGCTGCCCCCCTTACTGCTATGACTAAGAAAGGTACAAATTGCAAGGTGTTGCATTCAGAAGCAGAATCAGCTTTCCAGCAGTAAAAAGACATATTCAGCAAGGCTCCAGTTCTTCAACATCCAAGTCCCGATCTCCAATACATTGTTAAGGTTGATGCTTCCGAAGTAAGAGCAGCTGCTGTGCTGTCCCAGAGACATCCTAAGTCTGGTAGAATCCATCCAGTGGCGTTTTTCTCTAGAAAGTTTTCTCCAGCGGAGATGAGTTATGATGTCGGGAATCGAGAACTACTGGCCATCAAATTGGCATTGTCTGAATGGCGACATCTTCTGGAAGGGGCTCCCAAGCCTTTTTCTATCCTGACTGACCATAAAAACCTGCTGTATCTTCAGACTTCTAAACATTTGAGATCATGTCAAGCTCGATGGGCTCTGTTTTTTTTTCTCATTTTAATTCTGTTCTTTCTTATATCCCTGGGCATAAGAATAAGAAAGCAGTTCTTTCTAGACAGTTTGTTACTTCTGAAGATCGACCTACCGAGCAGTATATAATCCCACCTTACAAAATTTCCGCACAGATCTCTATGGCTCTTTCCCAACAGCTACAAGAAACCCAGAATCATGTTCCTCAAGGCTTGAAGATACCACCAGGTCGCCTGTTCGCAGCCCCTAGCCTCCAAAAACCTGTACTCCTCTGGGCATAGGATCCGGTCATCCTAGTGTCACCATCACTCTTAAGACTTTGCAGCGTCATGTCTGGTGGCCTCATATGAAAAAATATGTTACTGACTATGTGGCTGCCTGTCCAACTTGTGCTGCTAATAAAGTACCCCGCACATTGCCTACTGGACTGTTACAACCACTTCCTGCACCTCGCCAGCCTTGTACCCATTTGACTATGGTTACCCAAGTCCGAGGGCATGACTGCTATATGGGTCATAGTGGATCACTTTTCCAATCCAGTCCCTGGATTACCTACAGCAGGAGCACTGTCTACCGTCTTCCTAGGCTTAAACTAGGCTAATCTAATAGCATAAACCATCCTAACATATGCCACATAAGGTATAAAAATACAATATGTGTCCAACTTAAAGTGGATGTAAACCCTCACATATACCCAGTGAAGTGAACAGCCTCAGATGGTAGACAGGGATGAAACAAATCCTCCTACATTCTATACTCTTTAGAATTCTTACATTATGTTAACAGATTTGTACTTCCTCATTCTGCAGTCAGTGTAGCTTGGATTACACTGGGAGAAAGCTGATTTGAGGAAAGGCACACACCCCCACTCCATATAGGCAAAGACGTGCAGAGCTCTCCTGTGAATTGTGCTTCACTCTGCTAATCTATTTATAGCAACCTCCCATGACACAAACTTCAGGCTCCTGTCTCGGAGAACTTGTCAGAAGTTATCAGGCTAATAACAGAGCTACCGAGCAGGAGAAAGCCATGGGACTCAGTGTTTTTGAGAGAGATAATAAAACACTACAGATACAGTATCTCACAAACGTGAGTACACCCCTCACATTTTTGTAAATATTTTATTATATCTTTACATGTGACAACAAGAAATTGAACTTTGCTACAATGTAAAGTAGTGAGTGTGCAGCTTGTATAACAGTGCACATTTGCTGTACCCTCAAAATAACTCAACACACAGCCATTGATGTCTAAACCGCTGGCAACAAAAGTGAGTACACCCCTAAGTGAAAATGTCTAAATTGGACCCAAAGTGTCAATATTTTGTTTGGCCACCATTATTTTGCAGCACTGCCTTAACCCTCTTGGGTATGGAGTTCACCAGAGCTTCGCAGGTTGCCACTGCTGTCCTCTTCCTCCGACATCACAGAGCTGGTTAATGTTAGAGCCCTTGCGCTCCTCCACCTTTGTTTGAGGACGCCCCACAGATGCTCAATAAGGTTTGGGTCTGGAGACATGCTTGGCCAGTCCATCACCTTTACCCTTAGCTTTTTTAGCAATGCACTGGTCATTTTGGAGGTGTGTTTGGAGTCTTTATCATGTTGGAATACTGCCCTGAGGCCCAGTCTGCGAAGGGAGGGAATCATGCTCTGCTTGAGTATGTCACAGTACATGTTGGCATTCATGGTTCCCTCAATGAAGGCACTCATGCAGCCCCAGACCATGACACTCCCACCACTATGCCTGACTGTAGGCAAGACTCACTTGTCTTTGTACAGTAGGTGACCGCGATATTGTGTCAATCTCGCCGCACTTCTCGGCGAGATTTGACACCTACGAGCCCCGTCGCAGGAGCCAGCGCCGAGATGGCTCACTCATCGGGAAAGGAAAACTTTGTTTTCCTTCCGCGATGAGTGACAGGCAGCGCTGACAGCTGTCTAGTATGAATCCTGAGGCGGGAACACCGCGCCAAATTTTCAATGAAAAAACCGGCGTGGGTTCCCCCCTCGGAGGCATACCAGGCCCTTAGGTCTGGCATGGATTGTAAGGGGAACCCCCTATGCCGAAAAATCGGCGTGGGGGTCCCCCCCAAATCCATACGGCTCACCCCCTTTCCTGGCCGGCCGGGCTGCGTGCTCGGATAAGGGTCTGGTATGGATTTGGGGGGGACCCCCACGCCGATTTTTCGGCATAGGGGGTTCCCCTTATAATCCATGCCAGACCTAAGGGCCTGGTATGCCTCCGAGGGGGGAACCCACGCCGGTTTTTTCATTGAAAATTTGGCGCGGTGTTCCCGCCTCAGGATTCATACTAGACAGCTGTCAGCGCTGCCTGTCACTCATCGCGGAAGGAAAACAAAGTTTTCCTTTCCCGATGAGTGAGCCAGCGCGACATTCACAGTACCCTGTCGCCGAGAACCAGCGCGATGGTATCGCGCTGGAAACACAATCTCGCGGTCAGGTACTGTACTCCTCACCTGGCTGCCACCAATCACGCTTGACACCATCTGTACCGAATAAGTTTATCTTGGTTTCATCAGACCACAGGACATGGTTCCAGTAATCCATTTTCTTAGTCTGCTTGTCTTTAGCAAACTGTTTGCAGGCTTTCTTGTGTATCATCTTTAGAAGAGGCTTCCTTCTGGGATGACAGGTGTAACCTTAGCCTCTGAACTGTCCTTTCAGGCCCACATCTAATCCCTGTCCAAATCATGCCGCCTTAGCCTCTGCAACATTTCTAGAATACGCCCCTTTTTAACTAATGACACCACCAAGCTTCTAATTCACTCCCTGGTTGTCAGGGCTGGGCTCAGCCCTTCCTTCTCTGAGCTGGCTGCTCAGCTGTCAGCTAATCGCCAGCTCCTTTCTCTCCACAGTGACTTAGCTGTTAATGATTTGCTCGTCAGTCCTGGCTACTTAAAACAATCCAGCTCACTTCATCTCTGCCTTCACCTTTGGTCACATCTCAGAGACTTTCTCCTGTGTTCCTGTTGAAGACTTGCTCGGCTGACATCCCTTCTGGCTCCTGATCCTGCCTGCTGTACTACTACGTTGATCTCTGGCTCTCTGACATTGGCATTGGCTGACTACCCGATCTGGTTACTGAACTCTGGCTATGTATTGACTACGCTTACTCTGTTTATCTTTTATTATTTTTATTATTATTATTAAACAAGTGTGATTAACTGTACTTCTGTCTCGGTCTGATTCGTGGCTTCTGACACTTGTTATCTCTCGCATTGACTACTGCAGCTCCCTCCTCATTGGATTACCTTTACATCGACTATCCCTCCTTCAGTCCATAATGAATCCCACTGCAAGACTCATCCACCTTACCAACCATTCAATCCCTCCACTGGCGCCCACTTACCCAGTGCATAAAATTCAAAGTACTAACAATAATTTACAAATGCATCCATAACTCTGCCACCAGATAAATCACTAACCTAGTCTCAAAATACCAACCAAGTCACTCTCTTCGGTCCTCCCAAGACCTCCTGCGCTCTAGCTCCCTTGTCACCTCCTTCCATACTCACCTCCAGGATTTCTCCAGAGCTCTCCCATCCTTTGGAACCCCCTACCCCAATCAGCCCGGCTGTCCCCCTGATCTATCCATCTTTAGACAATCTCTGAAAACCCTTCTCTTTAAAGAAGCCCATCCTGCTTCTAACTAATACACTGTTTTACTTTCTCCATCAGCTCATCCTCCACAGCTATTACCTTTTGTATCAATTGATCCTCCATTTCAGATTGTAAGCTCTAATAAGCAGGGCCCTCTGATTCCTCTTTTTTTTTATTTTTTATTTTTTTCCTCTTCAGCGAAAAGTTTTTTTGAGAGATATTATATCAACTTTATGTGTCAAATTTTTATCTCTTATTTTTCACATCATTGTGGATTGTTTCCATTTTCCAGAGGCTGGAATAGCCTCTGAACTTTATTATCACATGCTTCCGCCGTCTGCCTGCATGACACGCTGATAATGCAGACAGACAGCGGTGACTCGAGTATAAGTCGAGGAGGGCACTTTCAGCACAAAAAAAAGGGCTGAAAAATTTGACTTATACTCGAGTATATATGGTACCTCTTCAAAAAAATGTATCTGATTTGTTTGACAACTTCTGTTATTCGTGAACCCATGCTGTCTGTTGCTTAAAATATTTTTTTCCAGCAAGAACTCATCTATGTGGTCTTTTATTAAACTCTACAGTATCTTTCCGACTATAGAAGTTAAACTAACAGGTCTATAGTTACTTGGTAAATACTTTGTTCCCTTTTTAAATATAGGCCCTTATCCAGTGGTACCATTCCCGTCATTATCGAGTCCCTAAAAATTAGAAACAATGGCTTTGAAATGACAGAGCTCAATTCTTTTAGGATCCAAGGATCCGCATCTGGTCCAGGTGCTTTATCAACCTTTAGTCTATCTAAATATTTCTGGACCATATAACTTTTGAGCCATTGTGGATCATTTGGGGCTGTGTCAATACCATCCCCATTATGGACTTGAGCTCCCCCATGCTCCTTTGTATAAACAGAACTGAAGAATGTATTTAATAAATTTGCCTTTTCTTTGTCCCCAGTCACCCACTCTTTGTAAGGGGTCTACATGCTCAGACCTGACCTTTTTACGATTAATATATTTGAAGAGTTTTTTGGGGTTTGTCCTACTATCTTTTGCAATCTGTTGTACGTTTTGAATTTTTGCATCCTTGATTTCCTTTTTTACATAGTCTGTTATATTCTTTGTAACATTTAAACAACAATAGTGTCCCTTCATTTTTATATTTTTTTAAAAGCTCTTTTCTTATTGTTTATACCTTTTTAACCTTTTTAAACTTATTGCCCATGGGAATATACTTTGCAGTGAGTTCACAAACAGTCTTTTTGAAGAATTCCCATTTCTGTTCTGTGTTTATCAATGCCAATATTCCCTCCCAGTCCTGGAGAGCAGCCTGCATGTATGTGTTTTTTGCTTACAGCTAACATCAAATTAAATCATGTTATGGTCACTGCTACCCAGATGTTCCTTTATATGAGCATTAGTAATAAGCTCTGCATGGTTTGAGATTACCAGGTCCAACAGAGCATCATTTCTAGTTGGGGCCTCAATAAACTGAACCATAAAATTGTCCTGTAAAATAGATTTATAAATTTTTGCCCTTTAACTGATACAGCAGTGCCATTACTCCAGTCAATTTCCGGGTAGTTAAAATCCCCCATTATTATCACCGTCCCAGCCCTGCAGCCCATCTGTGCAAAGAGCTGAGTCTCCACCTCCTCATTAACATTGGGTGGTCTATAACAAACTCAAATGATTAACTTTGAACTTTGAACTATGCACTATATGCAGTTCCACCCATAATGCATCAGACACATCACACTCTCCATCAATTAAGTCCTCATTCACACTCGCTTTGAGATCACTTCTCACATAGAGACAGACCCCACCACCTTTCCTTTTTACCCTGTCTCTCCGAAAGTGTACATAGCCAGGAATAATAATAGCCCAGTCATGTGAGGAATGAAGCCAAGTTTCAGCAATACCGATTACATCATAGCTCTCCTCGTGCACCAGAGCTTCCAACTCACCTATTTTACTTGGTAGACTTCTGGCGTTGGTGAACAAATGCATTATTACATTTTGCTCTGGTGTTTTGCATATCTTTTTTAGGAGTACAAATGTCACTGTAATTTCCAGTGGGTGTTTGCAACATGGGAAATTTCTTGTTACCTGCCATAACCCTCCCCCCATCTATTCTCATTCCACCCTCCATAAATGTCTGACCCCTAACTGAATTGTCTGCCCGATCAAATTCTAGTTCACCCTCCTCCCTCAATCCTAGTTTAAATACTCCTCCAACCTTCCCATAAACCTCTCCCCGAGCACAGCAGGCCCCCTTCCAATCAGGTCCAAACCTTTCTTCTTACACCAGATCTTAAGCCATGCATTTAGCTCTCTAATATCCACCTGCCTTTCCTGTGTTGCGCATGGCACAGGAAATATTTCAGAGAATATCACCTTGGAGGTCCTCCCCTTCAACTTGCAGCCTAGTTCTTTAAATTGATTCTTAAGGAACCTCCACCTTCCATATATTCTGTCATTGGTTCCAGCATGGACCGAGACAGCCAAGTCATGCCCAGTCCCTCCCAGTAATTTATCAACATATCGAACCCTGGCACCAGGGAGACAGCAAACCATTCGGTTGAGGCGATATTGGCGACAAATTATTCTATCAGTCCTTCTAATTATAGAAACCCCTATTACCACCAACTGTCAGAGAGGTTACCTTGATGGATGCTGTGCTGGCCGCTCTGGTGCGCGCCAGTCTGCGCATTCCTGTGCGTGCTGGTGTGCGCGCCCCTGTGGGCACTGGCGTGCATGGTCCTATGGGCACTGGTGTGCGCGCTGGTGTTCAGGATCATGCTCGTGCCTGTGCGCATTGCCATGCGCACGTGCACGGCATTTGGCGCCAATCGGCCTATTTAGGTTGGCAGTGCACTGTGCTCTGTGCTGCCTGATCATCAGCTCCCCTTTGCCTTGCTCCTGTTACCTGTACCTGTGTTCCTGATCTCCTGACAACTCGGCTTGCTACTCAGATACCCCTAACTTCTGCCTGCACCTGACCTTGGGCTGTTTGACTCTGCCTGCTCCTCAGTACCTCGCTGCCCGCCTGTTGCCGAACCCTGCTTCTGCCCAGACCTGCCTGCTCTTCTCCTGCTCAGCACCCGTTTGCCTGTGTTCCAGCCTACCCACCTGCTGTTGAAAGACTATATACCTACCAGCATCTGGATCCTACTGCCAGGCTCTCATACCATTCCGCACTTCCGTGCCTTCTGTTTATTCTAGCAGGGGCCGCAAGTCAGACACGTAAGGGAGACCACCCTGTGCCCAAGCGGACTCACCGGTCAGGTACAGAGAAGTCTGATACCAACTGTCTAGGCCTATCTGTACTCCCCTCACCACCCCTACTATATGGGCTGCTCTCCCGGCTGTTAGGGGTAGCAGTGGCATCCAGGGCTGCCACCTCTTTGTTTGCCATCTCCACATCTTTACTCAACTTGGCAAATTTATTTTTTTGTTTTCAAAAGGTTTTTATTGAGATTATTGAAAAGAAAACACGTACATGTAAGGTTGCATTAGGAACAAAATCCTACAGTGAAACATGACAACCACAGTAAGTCAGATCTAGAATGTATATTCACAGTGAAGCCTATGAGCAGCATATATCACAGCAGAAATAAATTGAATTACATTCAGTGTTGGTAGGATATCATAATTCAGCAAAAACAACATAATAAAACCAAAGGGGGGGGACCAGAAACAAATCATAAAAAAAAAAGAAAAAGCAGATAAAAGAAAAACAATAAAACAGAGAACCAAATCAGGATAACGGAAATAAGATGTAGCTTAGTCAAGTCAAATGTTGCATGGTCAGTCTTGTAGCCTGAAAAGGAACCATGGGTTCCATTTAGCATCAAAAATAGGTATAGAGTCATGTAGGGTGTGAAATATTTTCTCAGTTTTCTTCATAGAATCTATACGAGAAATAATTTGTGCAAAAGGAATTGAAGAAGATTTCCAGTGAAGAGCAATACCCCAAAGCGTAGCAATACATATTGAGTGAATTAACCTCATCTGGGGTTTGGTGATCTCAGGAATATCTTGAAATAGGATGCAATGATGGAAGGTGAGGTTGACAGGGTTTCCCACTAATTTGTCAATCAGTTTTAGAACCTCTTTCCAGGTGGGTTGCAATTTTTCACATTCCCAGAAGGTGTGAATGTATGTGCCTAACTTGGTGCAACCTCTGAAGCAGTAGGGAGAGGACTGCGGGAAAATTTTATGTATGCGTGTAGGGGTATAATACCATCTAGTTGTGAGTTTAATGGCTGTTTCTTTTATAGAAAGGGATTTTGAACATTTACATATGTTCAACCATCCTTTGTCCCAGTCTATGACATCTTGATCAAGTGCTAGGTCCTGTTCCCATAGTGATCTGTATTTCAGGGTCGGAGCGTCCTCAATTGAGACCAGGGAGCTATGGATCTGTGAGATAAGGCCCCTTTGACGAGGAGCAGTACGACACATATCCTCATACTGAGTCGAGTGATCTGAGTGGGGGGAGGGGTAGTGGTGTTGAAAAAAATGTCTTATCTGAAGGAAGTGATAAAATTCCCTATCGGGGATAAGAAAACGGGATTTAAAGGAAGCAAATGAAATAAGTTTGGAGTTTTCTAAGAAATCATTTAATGTGATCAGGTTGTGTTGGGTCCATCCTTCAAACAATTCCGGATGAGTAAAGGCAGTTGGGAATCTTGGGTCACCTATATAGGAGGCACCCAGGGATGGTTGGGAGATGAGATTGTATTTTTTCTTATATGTGTTCCAGAGTGCCAAACTGACTGCAACTATTAGGTTTTTGTTAGAGACTTCTGTAAGGAGAGGGCAGGAAGACCACATCAAACCCGGTAGATATAATGGGGAGATAGAGTCTTGTTCGAACTTTACCCAAGGGACCCTGGAGTTTCTGATGTTCCACTGGGCTTGTTGTGCAAATCTGCAAGCAATAAAGTAAAGCCAAATACGGGGAACCCCTAAGCCTCCCCTTTTAGGGGAACGATAGAGAACCTCCTTGGCAAATCTAGGGGGTTTATCTTGCCAGATAAATTTGTTCATATATGCTTGAAAGGTGAGGAGGTAAGATTTAGAAACTCTAATAGGGAGGGAACGAAAAAGATACAACAATCTGGGAAGTATCACCATTCTAAGGGCTGTGATTCTGCCTAAAAAAGAGATACGCAGCTGAGACCATGAGTGGAGTGTTTTCTTCAGTTTAGAGATCATGGGGGGGTAATTGTAGGGTTTGCTGAAGTCTCCTGCCAGATCAATGCCCAGGTATGATAGAGAAGTTTCCTTCCATACAAAGTGAAAGGTATTTTTGAATTGTTGCACCTCAGCTGGAGAAAAACCCAGAGGGAGGGCGATCGATTTCGAGACATTGATCTTAAGGCCGGAGACCCCAGCAAAGTATGATAGAGTTTGGAGGAGGTTTGGTAGGGAAATGTGAGGATTCGTTAGAAACAACAGGACGTCGTCTGCGTACATACAGAACTTATAGGAAGATAGGCCCTTGGTGTAACCTGAAATGTTTTGATTGTTAAGGATTGCAATGGCCAGGGGTTCGAGGGCGAGGGCAAAAATTAGTGGGGAAAGTGGGCAACCTTGGCGAGTGCCTCTACCAATGGGGAAGAACTCGGAACTACATCCCGGGATTTTAATTTGTGTTTTTGGGTTTACATAAAGGGCACGGAACCCCTGTAGAAATTCCTCTCGGAATCCCATTCGTTGTAGAAGCGTATTAAGATAGCTCCAGGAGACGCTGTCGAACGCCTTATGTATGTCTAGGCTAAGTAAAAATAATTGACGGGAGTTTAGGTTGGAGTCTTGGATGATGTTAGAGGCCAATCTAATGTTATCTGTAATGAATCTGTGGGGGATAAAACCTGACTGGAATGGTGAGATAAGGGAGGAAATTATAGAAGCCAACCTGTCTGCAAGAATTCTACTAAAGATTTTTACATCAATGTTCATGACTGAAATTGGCCTATAATTTTGGGGGAGTAAATGATTTTTGTTAGGCTTGGGGATCAGGGACATGTTTGCCAGTAACATCTCCTCCGGGAAGTCACCTCCTTGTAGAATCCAATTAAATAATTGGACTAAGCCTGGGGAGAGTAAAGTGGCAAATTTTTTGTAATAAATGGCTGAAAAGCCATCAGGGCCCGGGGCAAAGCCTGATTTTAGGGATTTAATGACGTTGAGAACCTCTGAGGGGGTGATGGGGGCATTGAGCTTCTCAACTTGTGAAGCTGAGAGGGAGGGGATGTGCAAGTCTTGGAACCATGTGTCATCTGCAGGGGAAGGGGGATTTAGGTTTGGAGAGAGGAGGGAGGAATAAAATTGTTCGAATATTCGGAGAACTTCCTTGGGGTGAGAGGTGGGTGAACCTGTACTTGAGGAGAGTTTATATACATGCGTGGGGCGGAATGACTGGTTTAGCTTTCTTGCAAATAAGGTGGAGGAGGTGTTGTTGTGTAATAGAATTTTAGCTTTGGACCAACGGAGGTCTTTTTCAATTTTAGAGGATAAAAGGGAGTCTAATTCAAGGCGCTTTTGATCTATTATTTTCCTAGTGGATTCTAAGCCTAACAAATTAGTGTTTTTGTAAATGCGATCCAGATCAGTGGTGAGAGTCAAAATCTTTTGTCTGTGGTTCTTATTGTGGGAAGATGCTATGCTGATTAATTTACCCCTTATGACGGCTTTATGGGCTTTCCATAAAATGGGGAGGGGGGTGTCGGGGAGGGCGTTAAGGGAGAAGTATTCCTCTATTGATTTAGCCGTCTCAGATTCAACCAGGACGTCTGACAGCAATGCCTCATTCAGTCTCCAAATGTATGGTGTTGGGGCCAACCCTATAAATTCAGTGGTAAAAGATGTCATATGGTGGTCTGACCAAACACAGGGGTAAATCGTAGCTTTGGTGGAGTTCGCCAGTATAATAGGGGTGGTATATATGTAATCTAACCTGGCATAACTCTTATGGGGGTGCGAGTAAAAGGTGAATTCCTTGAGCCCTATATTGTGTGTTCTCCAAGTATCAACCAATTGGTGATCCAAGAGGCCCTGGGTAAGAGACCTGGGGAACGCTTTGGAGATCTTAGTGGAAGAGGATCTATCGAGAGTAGGATTAGCTACTAGGTTGAAGTCTCCTCCTATTATGATATGAGGAGAGTTCAAGCAGGTCAATTTATCAAAAAATGATTTGAAAAAGGAGGCGGGTGCGTCATTAGGGGCGTATACACTGGCGATAGTTATTTCTCTATTGTGTAACACACCTTTTATAATCACAAATCTGCTATCTTTGTCTTTAAAACATTGTTTAACCTCCATGGGGAGAGAAGCATGCAAGAAGATGGCGGCACCCCTGCTTTTGGATGAGTAGAGGGAGTAAAACGACTGGGGGAAGTTTCTATGGAAGAATTTAGGGTGTAAGGTATGGGCAAAGTGTGTCTCCTGTAACAGGAGAATCTTAGCACCAATCTGCCCATACATGTCGAAGGCCTTACGTCTCTTCATAGGGGAATTGAATCCCTTCACATTATGTGAAATACATGTAATAGCCATTATCAGTTATTTGGATCCTATCCAGTGAGAGGGGGCTTAGAATATACCATCCTAGGGCGCGGAATTGTACATTCAAGTTAGGATACAGCGCATCCAGCAGGGGTACCTCAACGGTCCCGTCCGACCAACCATCTACCCTGAAAGCATACATAAAACTCTGAGAGACAACAACAGCAGTTTTGGTAGTTTCATGAGGGTACCATATTATGGAAAAAAATTTCAGGCTGTGAGTTAGCTGACTAGCTAGAAAGTAAGAGCTATTAATACTTAAAAACCAAAAAACCAAAAAAAAGAAAAAATAACAACAAAGAAAATAAAACAAGGATATGGTGAACCACATCCAAACTGGGTCAGGTGGAGAGAAAGAAAAAAAAATACTCTTCCTGACACAAAAAACAGCAACTTGCGAGACAGCTAGGTCTCGATCCCAGCAAAACTGTAAAAATAAAAAAATCTTTTCTTGCTGGGAGGGGAACACATCGAACAGCTCCAAGGGACAGTCGCACTAAAAAATATGCGGAGCGGAGTAGGTGCAGGGTGATCAGAGAATATGGGCGTCAGCAATTCTTCAGCGTGGTGGAATGACAGGGTCCTCTCCGATGTCATATCGAATCCTTCTTCTGTCTCTTCTGGGTGGTGGTGTTTGCCAGATGGGCGCTTGGCGGGGTGTAGAGGGGGGGCGTCGAATCGCAGCTGCATCTAGGAGACCAAGCTTTACCAGGATCTCATGGCCCTCATGTAGGGTGGTGGCTGAGAAAGTGGTGCCATTATGTGGGACCTGTAATTTAAATGGAAAGCCCCATCTGTAGCGGATATGAGCAGATTGTAGTGCAGTGGTGATTTCCTTCAGACTTCTTCTTCTGTCCAGGGTTGTTGGGGAAATGTCCGGGTAGATCTGGATAAGATGGTCCAGTCCAGTGTTATCCGGGGCTTGTTCCGGGCAGCTCTTAAGATTTCCTCCTTGATGAGAAAGTCCTTCATGCAGAGGACAATATCCCTGGGGGGTTTATCATCTGGAGGTTTTGGGCGTAGGGCCCTATGAATGCGGTCACATTTAAACGCTGCAGAGTCCCGTTCTGGAAGAAGTGATTTGAACAGTCTGATCACGGTTGGGATCAAATCGGTTTCGGTCTCTGGAATGCCTCTCAGACGCAAATTATTGGGCCTATTTCTATTGTCGAGATCTTCGACTTGTGTTTGGATGGCTGACAGAGCCAGGGTCAGGGATTCATGCTCACGACTGAGATCGTTGTACGCTAAGGCCAGCTCGTCATGTTTTGTTTCAAGGAGCTCAGTGCGTGAGCCTAAGGCCGCGATTTCCTGGGATAATGTGTGGGAAGTCTTATGCAGCTCTGTTTGAAATTTTGTGGCCAGTCTGGTATACATGGTCTCCAGGCTGACATCCAGATCTGCCTTAGAGAGAGCAGTATGGGACTCACCCGTCCTGTTTGCGGAGGGAGAGGGACTCCGTCGAGGCGGAGAGGCTGGAGCAGGAGATCTTCCTTTCCCGGCGGCGACATCTTGAGACATGCTGAGCCGTTCCCTCGTGCGGAGGAGATAGTGGGTTAGGGTGTTTTGAGAGGGTTCTCCGGTTTTCTTTTTCCTCGCAGGCATGCACCGTGAGTTGTTGGCTTGAGGGGTGCTATAATAAAGGTTGTTGACGCTGTGGGTGGCCCTCCGGAAGCCGTTAAAGTCCGGAGCGGAGCTACAGACTCAAGCGTCCATCTTCCCTGAAGCCACGCATGCGCCCCCCTTGGCAAATTTATTTTGATGCACAAACACAGGACTGGCCTTCCTTTTCTGTGAGCCCCTTTCACTCCCTCTAACTACATTAAACCATCTTCCTACCTGATAATCCTGACTTGCCCCTCCACATCAACCCTACTAACCACCTGCTCAGCAAGTAGAGGACCCCTTTCAAGGTTGTCCTTTCTGCCCAGTGTTGCAACTTGTTCCTCCAGATCTCTAATGCGAGCTTCCAGAAGGGCAACCTGCTCACATCTGTCACAGCGATATCCATCCTGGAGCTGTTGCACCAATTTTGCATACATGTGGCACACTGTGCACTGAGCAAAACCTTCAACCCTGCTAGCAATCATTTCCCAGTTACAATATAATTACTTATAGGACATTTACAATGTTACTTACAGGTTAGAAGACTCCTGTCTTAACTCCTGGTTATGAACTCTCTACTTTAATTACAAATTCCACTTATGTTCACAAAATCCAAATGCAAGCCAGCATTAGCAGGGAGCCAGCTCCAAAGGGAGTTGTATAGACCCTTATATACACCTGTGAACAATGAACCACTCCCCTTAATTAGCAGAGAGGAAAAAAAAGGTGTGATGTTTAAAAAGTACCCTATTTCCGAATTGTCATTCTGATAGGCATCCTTAATAAAAATCTCATCATACAGTGGGGACGGAAAGTATTCAGACTCCCTTACATTTTTTCACTCTTTGAGATATTGCAGCCATTTGCTAAAATCATTTAAGTTCATTTTTTTCCTCATTACTGTACACACAGCACCCCATATTGACAGAAAAACACAGAATTGTTGACATTTTTGCAGATTTATTAAAAAAGAAAAAAGCGTCTCGCAGTTCCTGGAACATGCGATGATGGCAGCACGCCGCTCTGCCCTATGCGTTTTGTCACACCTGAAGTCGCCTGGGGCACAGACACTATTGTTTATTATAAGCAATGAGTGTGACCAAGCCTCGCTCTGAGTCTGTCATGTACCTGGGTGTCTTCGAACTGGGATGTTCCTGGTCCCACAGCTGCAGTCTTACCTGTTGTGCCACGGAGGAACACTGGAGTTATTGCAATGTTTTCCCAGCTTGATGCATTGCCTTGGACTCACTAGCTTCACCTGCTGCCAGCTGCGGACAATGTACAATTAAGCGGCCCATAAATAGCAACACTTCCTGTTACTCAGTGCCCGTTTGTTTGGACTTAGTCCCTGGGTGTATTGATAGCTCTGTGATTTTGACTACTGTGTAGTGAACCTCTGCCAGAATTCTTGACCACTCTCCAGCCTGCTGATTTTGTACTCCACCACCAGTTCGTGTATGACCTCCGTCTGACCATTCTTTGGATTTCGATTTTGTACTGTTTTGCCTGAACTGTTGCCGACTTGACCTGCCTGACTACGTTTTCGTCTGAATGCTAATTTGTAGCCCTGTGAGCCTCCAGGTAATTGACCAAATCTGGTCTCCAAAATAGTGTATCTTTGCAAATGATCAGCTGCTAACGTTACGCATGTCTCATAATTATGCAAGATAGTTAAACCAAGTTGTACACACGCTGCTCTTATCCAAATAAAAATTTAAGAAATTTCTATTAAAATATGAATAAAGTGATATTGTGCTTAACCGGTTCAATACCGGGCATTTTCACCCCCTTCCTTCCCAGACCAATTTTTAGTTTTCAGCGCTGTCGCAATTTAAACAACAATTGCGCGGTCGTGCAACGTTGTACCCAAACAAAATTGACGTTCTTTTTTTCCCCACAAATAGAGCTTTCTTTTGGTGGTATTTGATCACCTCTGCGGTTTTTATTTTTTGCGCTATAAACAAAAGAAGAGCAACAATTTTGAAAAAAACACAATATTTTTTACTTTTTGCTATAATAAATATCCCAATTTAAAAAAAAAAAAAAAAAAAAAATTCCTCAGTTTCGGCCGATACGTATTCTTCTACATATTTTTGGTAAAAAAAATTGCAATAAGCGTATATTGATTGGTTTGCGCAAAAGTTATAGCGTCTACAAAATACGGGATAGATTTATGGCATTTTTTTAAAAAAATTATTTGTCTGAGTCCTCAGCATACAAGCTCCACTTCAGACACTACCTACCACAGGTACCTTACATTACAAACGGGCCACAATAGCAGTGGACCCTGCTGAGATTGTTAAGGCAATTTTGTGTCAGGGACAATTGATTGGAGCTCATGAACAATATCTTTCTTCTCTGGATGCCAAGTTAGATGAACTTTGTGCTATGCTTAAATCTTGGTTGCCTGGTCCCTCTGCACTGGTCCGGACTCCAGCCCCTACTCCTGCTCCAATCCAACCCACCTCTTCTGTGCCACCCAAACTTCCCTTGCCTGAAAAATTTGGTGGCGATACTGAGGACTGCAGAGGTTTTTTAAATGTTTGCCGTTTGCATTTCTGCAACAATCCTGGGACTTTTAGCACTTCATCTGCCAGAGTGACTTTTGTAATTTCCTTGTTAAAGGGGAAGGCCCTGGCTTGGGTCTCTCCTTACCTGGAACACAATGAGCCTGTGCTGCAAGATGCTGACAAATTTCTGGCTTCTCTCCAGACTGTATTTGGCAAGCCAAGCAGCTGAATACTCACTTTTGGACATACAGCAAGGTACCAGGTCTGTGGCACAGTATGCTATTGTGTTCCGCACCCTGGCTGCTGAGACTAATTGGGACTCAAGGGCATTATGTGCAGCCTTCCAAAAAGATCTTACAGATCACATCAAGGACAAATTAATCTATAAGGATTCCCCAGAAGACCTTGAGCTGTGTGTTCATCTGGATGTCCGGTATCATGAAAGGTGCCAAGAGAGACTTAGAACTTGCAAGCTTCCGAAGCCAGTTTTCCCTTTGGCCCCTAACTTCCAAGCACCACCTCAGCCAGAACCTGAAATTTCATTTGAATCCCAGGCACCTGTGGAACCCATGGAAGTCAGCCGTCTCCACCTAACAGAGTCAGACAAACAAAGGAGGCGTGCATTGGGCCTATGCTTGTACTGAGGCCTATGCTTATAACAAAGAACATTTGTTATCTGTCTGCCCTTCCCATCCAGTAAAAGGCAGGGTCTAACCAGTATTGGAAGAGCTGGGTTAGACCTTACACGTATATCCTCCAAGACCAAGATTACTGTCCCTGCAATTTTCCATTTAGCCTCTAAACTTGTCTCCTGTGAGGCTTTTGTGAATTCTGGAGCCACTGGCATATTCCTGGACCACACTTTTGCTAAATAAAATAACATCCTATTTGTTCCCAAGTCTAGACCCCTGAGCATCACCACCCTGAGTGGACAACCGTTGGGAGATGGCCTTGTAAAATTTGAGACTATGACAATCACCCTTCATGTAGTGGCACTCCATAAAGAGGAAATTGTCCTGTCTCTTGTTGATTCTCCACTTCAGCCTGTTATCCTTGGTTACCCATGGTTACCCATGGTTACAACAACACAACCTTTCCTTTGATTGGGAAAATAGAGAATTAACCTCTTGCGGGCCGTCCTGTTATCTAAATTGTTTGTCTCAACCCAAAAGACTTTCTGGTTGTCTGTTGGCTTCCATGGCCATTCCACCTACCTTGCCTCATGAATACCATGGGTTTTCAGATGTATTTTGCAAGCAAAAGGCAGAGGTTTTACCTCCACATTGTTCTTTTGACTGTGCAATTATTTTGATTACTGGAGCACCTCTACCCAAAGGAAGGACCTATCCCCTGTCATTGCCTGTAGGGGCAGGTTTTATCTTTGTTAAAAAAGAGATGGGGGTCTTTGACCATGCATAGACTATCGAGGGTTAAATTGAATCACCATAAAAGACTCCCACCCTTTGCCTCTCATTCTAGAACTGTTTGACTTACTTAAAGAAGCCATTATCTTCTCTAAGCTGGACCTTCAAGGGGCTTATAACCTGATTTGAATTAGAGAGTGGAAAAGAGCATTTAACACCCGCAATGGGCATTTTGAGTATCTGGTTATGCTATTTGGGCTTTGTAACACCCCTGCTGTCTTCCAACATTTCATGAATGCCATTTTTCACGATTTAAGCAACAATTTTGTGATCATCTACTTGGACGACATTTTAATCTTTTCCAAGACTCACCTAGAGCACATCTCACATGTAAAGCAAGTATTACAACGACTGAGAGAAAACCACCTTTACGTGAAGATTGAGAAATGCAGTTTTCATCAAAACCATATACCTTTCCTTGGATACATTATAAGTGCTGCCGGTTTCCAAATGGATCCTCAAAAACTTTATGCTGTCTTGCAATGGCCCCAACCGACCACTTTAGGAGGGATCCAAAGCTTTCTAGGGTTTGCAAATTACTACAGGTGCTTCATCAAAGGTTTTGCCTCCATTGCTGCCCCCCTTACTGCTATGACTAAGAAAGGTACAAATTGCAAGGTGTTGCATTCAGAAGCAGAATCAGCTTTCCAGCAGTAAAAAGACATATTCAGCAAGGCTCCAGTTCTTCAACATCCAAGTCCCGATCTCCAATACATTGTTAAGGTTGATGCTTCCGAAGTAAGAGCAGCTGCTGTGCTGTCCCAGAGACATCCTAAGTCTGGTAGAATCCATCCAGTGGCGTTTTTCTCTAGAAAGTTTTCTCCAGCGGAGATGAGTTATGATGTCGGGAATCGAGAACTACTGGCCATCAAATTGGCATTGTCTGAATGGCGACATCTTCTGGAAGGGGCTCCCAAGCCTTTTTCTATCCTGACTGACCATAAAAACCTGCTGTATCTTCAGACTTCTAAACATTTGAGATCATGTCAAGCTCGATGGGCTCTGTTTTTTTTTCTCATTTTAATTCTGTTCTTTCTTATATCCCTGGGCATAAGAATAAGAAAGCAGTTCTTTCTAGACAGTTTGTTACTTCTGAAGATCGACCTACCGAGCAGTATATAATCCCACCTTACAAAATTTCCGCACAGATCTCTATGGCTCTTTCCCAACAGCTACAAGAAACCCAGAATCATGTTCCTCAAGGCTTGAAGATACCACCAGGTCGCCTGTTCGCAGCCCCTAGCCTCCAAAAACCTGTACTCCTCTGGGCATAGGATCCGGTCATCCTAGTGTCACCATCACTCTTAAGACTTTGCAGCGTCATGTCTGGTGGCCTCATATGAAAAAATATGTTACTGACTATGTGGCTGCCTGTCCAACTTGTGCTGCTAATAAAGTACCCCGCACATTGCCTACTGGACTGTTACAACCACTTCCTGCACCTCGCCAGCCTTGTACCCATTTGACTATGGTTACCCAAGTCCGAGGGCATGACTGCTATATGGGTCATAGTGGATCACTTTTCCAATCCAGTCCCTGGATTACCTACAGCAGGAGCACTGTCTACCGTCTTCCTAGGCTTAAACTAGGCTAATCTAATAGCATAAACCATCCTAACATATGCCACATAAGGTATAAAAATACAATATGTGTCCAACTTAAAGTGGATGTAAACCCTCACATATACCCAGTGAAGTGAACAGCCTCAGATGGTAGACAGGGATGAAACAAATCCTCCTACATTCTATACTCTTTAGAATTCTTACATTATGTTAACAGATTTGTACTTCCTCATTCTGCAGTCAGTGTAGCTTGGATTACACTGGGAGAAAGCTGATTTGAGGAAAGGCACACACCCCCACTCCATATAGGCAAAGACGTGCAGAGCTCTCCTGTGAATTGTGCTTCACTCTGCTAATCTATTTATAGCAACCTCCCATGACACAAACTTCAGGCTCCTGTCTCGGAGAACTTGTCAGAAGTTATCAGGCTAATAACAGAGCTACCGAGCAGGAGAAAGCCATGGGACTCAGTGTTTTTGAGAGAGATAATAAAACACTACAGATACAGTATCTCACAAACGTGAGTACACCCCTCACATTTTTGTAAATATTTTATTATATCTTTACATGTGACAACAAGAAATTGAACTTTGCTACAATGTAAAGTAGTGAGTGTGCAGCTTGTATAACAGTGCACATTTGCTGTACCCTCAAAATAACTCAACACACAGCCATTGATGTCTAAACCGCTGGCAACAAAAGTGAGTACACCCCTAAGTGAAAATGTCTAAATTGGACCCAAAGTGTCAATATTTTGTTTGGCCACCATTATTTTGCAGCACTGCCTTAACCCTCTTGGGTATGGAGTTCACCAGAGCTTCGCAGGTTGCCACTGCTGTCCTCTTCCTCCGACATCACAGAGCTGGTTAATGTTAGAGCCCTTGCGCTCCTCCACCTTTGTTTGAGGACGCCCCACAGATGCTCAATAAGGTTTGGGTCTGGAGACATGCTTGGCCAGTCCATCACCTTTACCCTTAGCTTTTTTAGCAATGCACTGGTCATTTTGGAGGTGTGTTTGGAGTCTTTATCATGTTGGAATACTGCCCTGAGGCCCAGTCTGCGAAGGGAGGGAATCATGCTCTGCTTGAGTATGTCACAGTACATGTTGGCATTCATGGTTCCCTCAATGAAGGCACTCATGCAGCCCCAGACCATGACACTCCCACCACTATGCCTGACTGTAGGCAAGACTCACTTGTCTTTGTACAGTAGGTGACCGCGATATTGTGTCAATCTCGCCGCACTTCTCGGCGAGATTTGACACCTACGAGCCCCGTCGCAGGAGCCAGCGCCGAGATGGCTCACTCATCGGGAAAGGAAAACTTTGTTTTCCTTCCGCGATGAGTGACAGGCAGCGCTGACAGCTGTCTAGTATGAATCCTGAGGCGGGAACACCGCGCCAAATTTTCAATGAAAAAACCGGCGTGGGTTCCCCCCTCGGAGGCATACCAGGCCCTTAGGTCTGGCATGGATTGTAAGGGGAACCCCCTATGCCGAAAAATCGGCGTGGGGGTCCCCCCCAAATCCATACGGCTCACCCCCTTTCCTGGCCGGCCGGGCTGCGTGCTCGGATAAGGGTCTGGTATGGATTTGGGGGGGACCCCCACGCCGATTTTTCGGCATAGGGGGTTCCCCTTATAATCCATGCCAGACCTAAGGGCCTGGTATGCCTCCGAGGGGGGAACCCACGCCGGTTTTTTCATTGAAAATTTGGCGCGGTGTTCCCGCCTCAGGATTCATACTAGACAGCTGTCAGCGCTGCCTGTCACTCATCGCGGAAGGAAAACAAAGTTTTCCTTTCCCGATGAGTGAGCCAGCGCGACATTCACAGTACCCTGTCGCCGAGAACCAGCGCGATGGTATCGCGCTGGAAACACAATCTCGCGGTCAGGTACTGTACTCCTCACCTGGCTGCCACCAATCACGCTTGACACCATCTGTACCAAATAAGTTTATCTTGGTCTCATCAGACCACAGGACATGGTTCCAGTAATCCATTTTCTTAGTCTGCTTGTCTTTAGCAAACTGTTTGCAGGCTTTCTTGTGTATCATCTTTAGAAGAGGCTTCCTTCTGGGATGACAGGTGTAACCTTAGCCTCTGAACTGTCCTTTCAGGCCCACATCTAATCCCTGTCCAAATCATGCCGCCTTAGCCTCTGCAACATTTCTAGAATACGCCCCTTTTTAACTAATGACACCACCAAGCTTCTAATTCACTCCCTGGTTGTCAGGGCTGGGCTCAGCCCTTCCTTCTCTGAGCTGGCTGCTCAGCTGTCAGCTAATCGCCAGCTCCTTTCTCTCCACAGTGACTTAGCTGTTAATGATTTGCTCGTCAGTCCTGGCTACTTAAAACAATCCAGCTCACTTCATCTCTGCCTTCACCTTTGGTCACATCTCAGAGACTTTCTCCTGTGTTCCTGTTGAAGACTTGCTCGGCTGACATCCCTTCTGGCTCCTGATCCTGCCTGCTGTACTACTACGTTGATCTCTGGCTCTCTGACATTGGCATTGGCTGACTACCCGATCTGGTTACTGAACTCTGGCTATGTATTGACTACGCTTACTCTGTTTATCTTTTATTATTTTTATTATTATTATTAAACAAGTGTGATTAACTGTACTTCTGTCTCGGTCTGATTCGTGGCTTCTGACACTTGTTATCTCTCGCATTGACTACTGCAGCTCCCTCCTCATTGGATTACCTTTACATCGACTATCCCTCCTTCAGTCCATAATGAATCCCACTGCAAGACTCATCCACCTTACCAACCATTCAATCCCTCCACTGGCGCCCACTTACCCAGTGCATAAAATTCAAAGTACTAACAATAATTTACAAATGCATCCATAACTCTGCCACCAGATAAATCACTAACCTAGTCTCAAAATACCAACCAAGTCACTCTCTTCGGTCCTCCCAAGACCTCCTGCGCTCTAGCTCCCTTGTCACCTCCTTCCATACTCACCTCCAGGATTTCTCCAGAGCTCTCCCATCCTTTGGAACCCCCTACCCCAATCAGCCCGGCTGTCCCCCTGATCTATCCATCTTTAGACAATCTCTGAAAACCCTTCTCTTTAAAGAAGCCCATCCTGCTTCTAACTAATACACTGTTTTACTTTCTCCATCAGCTCATCCTCCACAGCTATTACCTTTTGTATCAATTGATCCTCCATTTCAGATTGTAAGCTCTAATAAGCAGGGCCCTCTGATTCCTCTTTTTTTTTATTTTTTATTTTTTTCCTCTTCAGCGAAAAGTTTTTTTGAGAGATATTATATCAACTTTATGTGTCAAATTTTTATCTCTTATTTTTCACATCATTGTGGATTGTTTCCATTTTATCTTTATTTATTTTCCCTTTGAGGGTCTTATTTAATAACATTAAAAACCGGGCCGAGCCCCTCATATAAAAAAAAAAGAAGAAAAAAAAATGAAAAACAAAACGCACTATTACCTTGTTTTCTCTCAATCCCTCCTATCCCCTCCCCCCCCCCCTATGTTTGGTTCGCTCTTTTATTATATTTATCGTCTTGCCGTTACTTCTATTATTTCTCTCATCTTGTCTAGGTATATGTCCGAGGATTTGTATTTTTTCCAGCTTTCTCATCTACTATTCTCCTTTTTCTCCCCTCCCTCTCCACTCCTCCGCTGGTCCATTTTATAGTAGTGATCTATTTCCTCTAACCATTTTCTAATCTCTGGTTTTCCACTTTTTAGCCAGTTTTTAGGTATCAAGGCCTTGGCCGCATTCAGTAGATTAGGGACTATTGAATTCATATATTGTTTCTTGGATTTGTTGTGGACATGGAAATGACAAGTCCAAATATTTTGTTCTATTTCCTCTTTAGTTATTTCCTTTATATTATTTAATATTTCCTTCCAGTACTCCGTTATTATTGGACATTCCCACCACAGGTGTGGGATCGTTGCTTTTTGGCCACATTTTCTCCAGCACAGAGGTGTTTTTTCTTGTTGGAATTTGTGTAATCTTACAGGAGTCATATACCATCTTGTTACTAGTTTGTAATTCATTTCAATAGTCTTCATATCCCAGGCATTATTATATCCCATTTCTATTATTTTTTCTACTTTTTGGTTGTCTATTTTTATATTCATTTCTTTTTCCCATTGTTTTATGTAATCTGGTCTTTCTTGTGCATCCAAACCTGTCAGTATACCATATATTTTTGATGTTCCATTTTTCAACAGTGTTTTGTTGCTACATAGTTTTTCCAGAGTGGTTAATTTTGTTTTGTCTCTAAGTGGATGTGGTATTGTGCTTACTAAGTGCCTTAATTGACAATAATTCCATTCATTCATCTTCCATCCATTACTTTCTTCCAGCTCTAATCGTGTTCTTATCTTACCATTACTAGTGATATCTTTCAGTTGTGGGTTCCTTATTCCTTGGGCTTCAAAAATTTCCTTCCCAGGGATAAAATAATTCGATCCTGTGAGTGCTATTAACAGTGAATTATATTTCCATTTATTCTTTGAGTGTATAGTGTCCCAAATTTTGAATACGTTTTTTGTTATTTCATGTGTATCTGTGTCCAGTGTTCTATATTTTTGTGGGATCCAAATATTCTTGTATAGTGTAGCTCCGCTTATTATGTTTTCCATTTCGACCCATTTTTTCTAATTTTTCTCATTCGTCCACTCTAGCATTCGTGTTAAAACAATGGCTTTGTAGTACCTGCTTATATCCGGGGTGGCCAAACCTCCTTGCTGCTTTTTTCTTGTAATCAGCGTATATTTGATTCTTGGTTTTTTATTAAGCCATATGTATTTTAACAGAATTGTTTTAGTTATTTTAAAAACACTCTGAGGAATCTTTACTGGTAACATCTGGATTCTGTAGATTATTTTTGGGAGTGTCATCATCTTTCACATATGTATTCTTCCGATCCATGAAAGTGATTGTATTCTTAATTTTTTCATTTCTTCTTTGATCTCATTGATCAATGGGATAAAATTTGCCTGATAGATCTTTTCGACTCTAATCTCGCACCTTCCACCTCTTGGTTGTTGCGGAGCGTTGCTAATAGTGGTTCCAGTGCTAGTACATATAGTAATGGAGAAAGTGGGCAGCCTTGCCGTGTTCCATTCTGCATCTTTATTCGTGCGGAGAGTCTGCCTTTTACTTTTACAACTGCTGTCGGACCGTTATATAGGTTTGTTATCCACTTCATCATTTTTATCCCGAGTCCCAGGTGCCGCAGCGTATCCATCATGAAACCCCAGTCTACCCTGTCAAATGCTTTTTCTGCATCCTATGACAGGAATAGAACTGGGGTCTCCTTCTGCACCTTCTTATGTAGCAACAATATTGATTTAAGACTGTTGTCCCACCCCTCTCTTCCCGGGACAAAGCCAGTCTGGTCCGGGTTTATCCATAGTGGGATTAGCTTTTTTATTCTAGTGGCCAAGATTTTGGAATAAAGCTTTGTATCGACATTCAATAGTGCTATTGGCCTGTAGCTTGAACAGTTAGTTTTATCTTTTCCTTCTTTTGGTAGTATTGTGATGTGGGCTAGTAACGATTCGCTTCTTATTTCTTCTTCTTCCCCTATAGCATTCATATATTCTAGTAGTTTTGGGATCAGCTGTTCTTGAAATATTTTATAATATTTAACCGTGAACCCGTCTGGGCCTGGGCTTTTCCCTACAGGGTTTCCTTTAATGCCAGTGTTATCTCTTCTTGCGTTATGTTCTTTTCCAGTTCTTCTAGTTGTTCTGTTTTTATCTTCGGTAATTTTGCACTTTTTAGATATTCTTGTATCTTCTTTGTTCTTATATTTGCTTCTTTCCGACTTTCCTGATCTTTTATTGCATATAGAGAACTAAAATATTTTTGGAATGTTGTCGCAATGTCTGTTGTTTTATTTACCACTTCTCCTTTTTCATTTTTAATCTTCTCAATATAATTTAAAGACTTCTTTTTTTTTACCAGCTTCGCAAGGTATTTTCCTGGTTTATTTCCCCATTTGAATTTTTCTTGTACTACTCTGTTATATTCCTTCCTTTCTTCCTGTTCCATCCAATCTTTTAATTGTTCTCTCTTTTGGGATAGTAACCGGAAAGTTTCTATGTTTATTTGATTTTTGTGTTTTTACTCCAGCTCATATATTTCCTCTATTGTTTGCTGCATGTTTTTTTTTTCTTTCTTGTTTTTTTCTTGCACCTATAGCTATCAATTTGCCCCTAATGACCAATTTATGAGCCTCCCATATTGTTGCTTTCGATACTTCTGGTGTATCATTTTCTTTAAAGTATCTTTCAATTTCTTCTGTTATACTTTTTTCGATCTCACTGTCTTCCAGCAAGTTTTCGTTGATTCTCCATGGGCCCCTTTCAAAGGCTTCTCCCTGCGTTTTCATTCTCAACATTACTGGGCTATGATCTGAGGCAGTTATTATACCTATTTTTGTTTCTTCTATGTCCTCCAGGTTCCTGTGTTCGACCAAGATATAGTCCAATCTGGAGTAGCTGTTATGTACTGCTGAGTAATATGTGTAGTCCTTTGTGCTGGGGTGCTGGATTCTCCAGGGATCAGTTAGTCGTTGTTCATATAGTATTTCTTTTATTTTCTTTTGTTGTTTTATTTCTCTGTTCCTTACTATGGAGATGCTGTCCAATTCATTATCCATGCTGAAATTAAAATCTCCTGCCAATATTAATTTGCCTTGTTTAAATTCCATTAGTATTTTTATTATATCTATCAAGTATTTTTTAGGGTTTTTGTTAGGACAATAAACATTGGCAAATGTGTATTTTATCCCCTGTATGAAGCCTACAATGAAAAGATAACGACCCTCCGGATGCGTTTTTCTTTGGTCTATTAAAAAATTTACATTTTTCCCTATTCCGATGGCGACACCTTTGGCCCTTCTTGTTGGTGTATCTCCTTGATACCACGTTGGTATATTTCTTGAGTAAATTTTAATATTTGAGTTTTGAGTTATATGTGTTTCCTGTAGGAAAATTATTTCCGCTTTGTTTTTTTTCTAATTCTCTGAGTATTATATTTCTTTTCCCTGGGGAATTTAGTCCTCGGACATTATAGGAAGCTATTTTTATACTGTTTACATTTTCCATTGTTTTACCTTTTTTCTTCCTCACCCTTCCCCAGGTGACCTCTCCCCCCGGTCCAATTAAAGGACCTAGGGGGGAGGCCCCCAGCCGACACGTGGGGTTTCCCTTTCCCTCTCTCAAGATGGTTACGCCTATACGACCATTCATGTGAACCAAACCTCCCCCCACCCCCCCACTCCCCCCCCACCCCACCCCACCCCTCTTTTCTGATATGGGTTTTTTTTTCCCTCCCATATTCTCTAGAGCTGAGAGCGTTTTATTTGTTTTATGGGGCACACTCTGCCCCCTCTGCTCTACTAGATCCAAGGCGGAACTCTGTTGGGCGCCCTGATCCCCCTTCTCCTATACTCTGATAGGGCGACCCCCTGTCCACTTCATGAGTCCCTAACTCCCTCTCCCTGCCTTCCTCTCTTTATTGTGTTTTTCTAAACCTTTCACTTTCCCCTATTCCCCCGTCTACCCCCCGATCCCCCCCCTTCCACTCTGAAGCCCCTCATACCGTTGTGTGCTATTTTCTCTGCTATTTTACTATTTATTTCCTCTAAATTTTACTCCTGTTATCTATTCCTTTGATTTAATTGCCATTGCTGATCAACTCGTACTGTTGTTAACTCTTGTCTATTTGCAGTTTTCTCCATTTCTGGGAATGGAAGTGGGATTTCTAGTTTATTGCAGAATTCCGGTATTTCCTCAACAAATCTTAGTTTCACGCTTCTTCCGTTTTTCTTCGCTATTAGGCATGCTGGAAATCCCCAATTATATTGAATTTCTTGTTCACGCAGGATTCCTAATAGAGGTTTTAGTGTCCATCGTCTTTTCAGCGTTTCCTGGGACACATCTTGAAATATTTGTAATTTAGTTTCCGCGTACTCAATTTTTGTTTTCTTCTTTAAGTTTATCCAGATCTGTTTCTTTTCTTCCCATCTTTCAAAGCGTACTATTATATCTCTGGGTGTTTCTGTTGAGAACCTTTGGGATCTTTTTACTCGGTATACGCTTTCTATTCCTATTATGTTGGTTACATCTTTTCCTAAGATTTGATTGAAGAAGTTGTTCATTTTTTCTATTAGATTTTCTGTTTGTTCTATTTCCGGTAGGCCACGTATTCTCAGATTTTTCCTCTTATCCCTATTTTCTTGATCTTCAATTTTATAAGATTGTTCCTGTTGTTCCCTTTTTAATTTCTTTATTTCCCCTTCCAGATCTTCTATCATTTTTTGGTGCATATCTACTTTGGTCTCTACTTCTTCCACTCTTTTTAGCATATGTCCCATGTCTTTATGTATTGTTGACATCTCTGCTTTTAGGGTTTTCTCTAGAGCTGCAAACATTTTTTCCATGTCCTGTTTTGTTGGCAGCTGTGGCCCTTGTTGTCCTTCCTCCTTTCCTCTATCTTCTTCCTCCATTTCTGGCTCCGTTCTAGATTCTGAAAGGTGGCTGGTTTCTGGTGATACTTTATTTTGGCTTTTTTTATCCTTATTGTCCTTCTCTTTTGTATCAGCTAGTCTGCCCTTTGACCCCACTTGCCTCTCTCCTTCTCTAGTTCCTTGCTGTATATACCTATTCATAGGGCCGGGGCTTGGGCCTAGACTGGTCCTGGGTGATTTAGGTGTTACTCCCGCACTTCTTGTTATTTTCCCCTTCATATCAGTAATTAGATTTGTATATTCTTCAAGGTCACTTTCCAGTAAACCTTTTAAATATAATCTCTTAATGGTGGCCGGATCTCCCAGCCTTCCTAGTTAAACTTTATTTTGTGCTCCAATCTCTCCCACTCCGTTCATCCACTAGAGTCACTCTATTACCAAAAAGAAGGCTACAAGCCCCAGCAATACCACAAAAAAAAAAAAAAAGAAATACGTGTATATTCAGAGGTCCCCACTTTTGCAATTAACTAGAGAGTTTGACCCACTTTACTCGTCACCTCCTTTTTCCTTCCCTCCTCCCCAGAATCTCAATTTATAACTAAATGTAAAGATAAGAGTAATCCCGGCTTTGACAGGTGTGTCTCCACCCTGCACACCTATTCCAGCCCTCCACGATATAATTCAAGTGTTCAGTAATAAACTTCAGGTATTTGACGGTGTTATCAGAAGTTTTAACAGTGTAACTCAGATGTTCCACAGAACAATTCAGATGTTCATCAGACTGGTACAAGTGTTCAGCAGTGTTCAGCAGATTATTTCAGGTGTCAACTATTCAACAGTACCATTTGGATGTTCAGCGATATCATTCAGGTATCTCTACAGTAAGATTCAATGGTACAATTTAGGTATTTCAGCAGTACGACTCAAATATTTCAGCAGTACCATCAGATATTTAGGGACATAATTTAAGAACTCTGCAGTGTATTTCGTAAGTAATTCATAAGTATTTCATAAGCATTTTCATAAGCTCTCTCTCCCCTTATATCTTATGTACCTGTGCTGGTGGACAGAAAGCAAGGAGGGGAGGGAAAAAAAAAAAAACAAAAAAAACAAATGCACATGAAAGTAATCGAGAACCAAGCCGCCTGTGTTCCACTGATTCCAATCCCTGCCCCCTCTCTCCATGTAGTATGTGCTCTAAATCTTTTTCTCATATTTCTCCTCCTCCTTGCTTTATTCTATTGATATTCTTATTTGCCTATTCACAGCAAACATATAGCGGAGAGATCACAAACAAAAATCTACTTATCTTCCTTGTGTGTCCACTGAGATTTTCTCCAGGCTGGCGCTTATTGATGTTTACAGACGCTGGCGCTGCTGCTGCTTCTATTATCTCTGGTATGTTACCGAGATTCCGCTCTCCTGCCTTGATCTTTATCTGCCGTGAGTGAATGCTTGTGTGCCTTCCGAAGCCTGCCACTCGCTCTCCTCACCTCTCCGGCTCTCCTCCTCCGGCCGCTCCCGGTGTACTTCGGACAAATCCTCCGCTTCCCCGCTACTGCCAGTCCCCTCCGTTCCTGAGCCAGCGGAGGGGAATGTTTAAACAACCGCCAGGATCGAGCCTCCTACCTCAGCACAACTGCCGCCGTTGCGCTCCCGTCTTTCCAATAGACCGTCCGACCCGTCTGGAAACAGCAGGAGGGGGGAGATGTACATGCAGTCACAGAACCAAGCGCAAACCTCCAGCTCTGCTCAGATCAACGAGTGGTGGGTGGTGAGTGGGGGCGGGGTGGGGAGGCTATCTACCTCCTCTCATCAGGTTCTTACCCATCTCAGCTGCAGGGAGAGTGTTCTCAGGATCCTCACGCTGAGCACAGGGCCATTACCAGGCTCCTCCCTCCACCTAATGCCCCTCTGATTCCTCTTGTACCAAATTGTAATATAACTGTAATGTCTGCCTTCATTTTGTTAAGCGCTGCACAAACTGTTGGCGCTATATAAATCCTGTATAATAATAATTATAATACTGACCAATTTGCTGCGGTGTGTGGCGTATGGTCTGAGCACTGACAGGCTGACCCCTTCAACCTTTGCAGCAATACTGTCAGCACTCATATGTCTGTTTCCCAAAGACAACCTCCTTATATGACATTGAGCATGTACACTCAGCTTCTTTGGTCAACCATGACAAGGCCTGTTCTGAGTGGAACCTGTCCTGTTAAACCGTTGTATGGTCTTTGCCTCCATGCTGCAGCTCAGTTTCAGGGTCTTGGCAATCTTCTTATAGCCTAGGCCATTTTTATGTAGAGCAACAATTCTATATAGCCTAGGCCATTTTTATGTAGAGCAACAATTCTATTTTTTCAGATCCTCAGAGTTCTTTGCCATGGGGTGCCATGTTAAACTTCATGTGACCAGTATGAGAGAGTGAGAGCAATAACACCAAATTTAACACACCTGTTCCCCATTCACTCTTGAGGCCTTGTAACACTAACAAATCACATGACACCCAGGAGGAAAAATGGCTAATTGGGCCCAATTTTCACTTAGGGGTGTACTCACTTTTGTTGCCAGCCGCTTAGACATTAATGGCTGTGTGTTGATTTACTTTAAGGGGACAGCAAATTTACACTGTTATACAAGCTGTACATTCACTACTTTACATTGTAGCAAAGTGTCATTTCTTCAGTCAGTCACATGAAAAGATATAAAAAAATATTTACAAAAATTTGAGAGGTGGACTCACTTTTGTGAGATACTGTATATGTGCTCAGCTCAAATTTCATGAATCGGGTTTACATCCACTTTAAAGCTCACAATAGGGAAACTATGGGGGTCATTTTAAACAACATTTCTAAAGGGAAAAAAAATGTCATTAAAACTTGCTCGCAGCTGTAAAATATTGCCGCCTCCTGGCAATATAGATGAAAAATCAAGGAAAAAGACAGCGTAGCCCCCCCCCCCCCCCCCAGTCCATAACAGGCCCTTTGGGTTTGGTATTGATTTTAAGGGGAACTTCACAGCAAAATGTTTACAAAAATTGGCCCAGACCCTTATCCGAGGCATGTAGCCTGGAGGCCAGGATAGGTGGGGACGAGCGAGCGCCCCCTCCTGAACCATACCAGGCCACATGCCCTCAACATGGGGAGGGTGCTTTGGGGTCCCCCTCAAAGCACCTTGTCCCCATTTTGATGGGGACAAGAACCTCTTCCCGACAACCCTGGCCATTGGTTGTTGGGGTCTGAGGGCGAGGGCCCCTTTAGTAAGGGGTCCCCCAGATCCCGTCTCACCCCTATGTGAATGAGTATGAGGTACATTGTACCCCTACCTATTCACCAAAAAACTAGTGTAATGTGACAAGACAATAGCCAGTTTTTAACAAGACCTTTATTAAAAATGTCTTCTTATTGCCCCGCTTTTCCTCCTTCTTCCGGCTTCTCCTTCCCCGCTTCTTCCTCTGGCCTTCTCCTTCTGCCTCGGGTCTACGTCCGGTTTCTCCTTCCCCGCCTCTTCCTCTGGTCTTCTCCTTCCTTCGGTCTTCCTTTGGCTTCTTCTTCCCCCGCTTCTTCGTCCTCTGGTCTTCTCCTTCTTCCTCCGCCTCTGCTGCCCCATGGACCCACTGAAAATTCAAAAAATGAACCTCCTCCGATGATGCAATGGGGGAGATGACGTCATTCAGAGACCCCGCCCCTTGTGATTTCACCGCCCAGGGCATGATTGGTCCGTGTTGTCACAAGGGGGTGGTGTCTCTGGGTGACACCACCCATGGTTACGCCCCATATATTACATGTACGCCATGAAAGGGGACAGATCGGCAGGCCGCAGTGTCAGAGGAGGGTCATTTTTGGATCTTGAGCGGGTCGGTGGCGGGAGTGATGGCGGAGGAGATGACATTTTTAATAAAGGACTTGTCAAAAACTGGCTATTGTCTTTTGTCACATTACACTACTTTTTTGGTGAATGCGTAGGGGTACGATGTACCCCAAACTCATTCACATGGGGGGTGGGATCTGGGGGTTTCCAGATTCTGATAAGTTATTGGGAAGAGGCTCTTGTCCCCATCAACATGGGGACTTGGCTCTTGTCCCCATCAACATGGGGGACAAGGTGCTTTGGGGGGACCCAAAAGAACCCTCCTCATATTGAGGGCATTTGGCCTGGTACAGTTCAGGAGGGGGGAGGCGCTCACTTGCCCCCCTCCCCCTTTTTCCTGACCTCCAGTTTGCATGTTCAGATAAGGGTCTGGTATGGACTTTGGGGGTGATCGCACACCATTTTTGTCTTGATTTTTGAATAGCCTTTTTTTGGGGGGGAATTCCACACCATAATATTATTGAATACTTACATACCATTGCTTGCATTGGAAGAGTTAAAATTCTGGAATCAACCAAACTGATGTGCATTGGCTAATTATGCTGCTAAGTACAATGCAACTTTTCACTAGGTGATACCATCGGTGAGATTCATGCCTTGAACCTTTGAAGGTAGCAGATCATACCACTACGCTACAGAGCTGAGCAACATCATACTTAGAAAATATAATTACTAATGTTTGATTCATTTCATTCTATACAATAGTGTTTTGCATTTGAGGCATTAAAATTATGGTAACAAACATGCTAATGTGGCATTGGCTATTAGGCATTTGCCTATTGTCAGCATATGCTGCTGATTAAGATGTAAGTTTTGCGTTTTTTATTTTCACAGTATATAGCTGGTTGCTAAGCAAGGGGCCAGGAAGCTGGCTGCCGCGTCCTTAACAACTGATGAGTCAACTGAATGTACAAAAAACAAAATATTGCCGTACAAAAAAAAATTACCCCAGATCCTGCCCACCCTCCTATGTAAATGGATATCGGGTACATCATACCCCTATCAATTCATAAAAAAAAGCACTGAAATGTAATAAAAATACAAGAGATGGTTTTTGACAAGCCTTTTATTGTAAATTAGCTCTGAGCCATCTTCTCCCCCGAGCCATGTCTCCTGCCGCCATCTTCTCCTAGTGCTGCCTCCATCGCCACCATCTTCTGCCACTGTCTTCTCCTGCCGCTGTCACTTCTGCCGCCACCTACTTCTCCCGCTGCTGTGTTCTTCCTCGCCACTGTCTTCTTCCGTTGTGTTGTCACCCACTGTCTGGTGTCTTTTACATAGCCATGGGACGTGGCCATCCGATGACGTAACCCGGAGAGACCGCCCCCCCCTTTTTTCTTTCTTTTTTATTAGCGGGTAGCTGGCAGCGAGGAAGAACACAGCAGCGGGAGAACACGGCGGCAGGAGATGATGGCGGTGGGAGTGGTAGCACCAGGTGAAGACGGCAACAGAAGATGGCGGCAAGAGAGACAGCACCAGGAGAAGATGACGGTGGGAGACATGGATCGGGGAAGAAGACGGCTCAGAGCTATTTTACAATTAAGGACTTGTCAAAAATCGGTTCTTGTTTTTTTTTTTTTGCATTTCACTGCTTTTTTTGGTGAATGGGTAGGGGTACGATGTACCCGATACCCATTCACATGGGGGGAGTAGGATCTGGGTGCCCCCTTGTTAAAGGAGGCTTCCAGATTCTGATAAGCCCCCCCACCCGCAGACCCCGACAACCAGTGGCCAGGGTTGTCGGGAAGAGGCCCTTGTCCCCATCAACATGGGGACAAGGTGCTTTGGGGGGACACCAAAGCACCCTCTCCATGTTGAGGGCATGTGGCCTAGTATTGTTCATGAGGGGGGGGGGGGGCGCTCGCTAGTCACACCCTATCCTGACCTCCAGGCTGCATGCTCGAATAAGGGTCTGGTAAGGATTTTGAGGGGGACCCTACGCCAATTTATTTTTTTTTTAATCTGGTGTGGGGTTCCCCTTAAAATCTATACCAGACCCAAAGGGCCTTGTATGGATTTTTGGAGGAACCCCACACCAATTTTTTTGTAAACAGTAGTTTTTGTGATATTTTTTTCTTAACCACTTAAGGACCGCCTCACGCCGATTTACGTCAGCAAGGTGGCACGGACAGGCAGAATCACGTACATATACGTGATCTGCCTTCCGCGGGTGGGGGGTCCGATCGGACCCCCCCTCGGTGCCCGAGGCGGTCCGCTTCTGACCAGCAGCGATCAGAGAGCAGCAGCAAAGGAAATGATGTCATCTCTCCTCGGCTCTGTATTTTCCGTTCCGGCGCCGAGGAGAGAAGACTGCAATGTGAGTGTAAAACACACACGCAGTAGAACATGCCGGGCACACAAAACACCCCCCCTTTACCCCCCGATCACCCCCTAATCCCCCCTCCCCCCCTGTCACACTGACACCAAACAGTTTTTTTATTTATTTTTATTTTTTTTCTGATTACTGCATGGTGTCAGTTTGTGACAGTTACTGTGTTAGGGCAGTTAGTATTAGCCCCCTTTAGGTCTAGGGTACCCCCCTAACCCCCCCTAATAAAGTTTTAACCCCTTGATCACCCCCCGTCGCCAGTGTCGCTAAGCGATCATTTTTTCTGATCGCTGTATTAGCGTCGCTGGTGACGCTAGTTAGGGAGGTAAATATTTAGGTTCGCCGTCAGCGTTTTATAGCGACAGGGACCCCCATATACTACATAATAAATGTTTTAGCCCCTTGATTGCCCCCTAGTTAACCCTTTCACCACTGATCACCGTATAACTGTTACGAGTGACGCTGGTTAGTTCGTTTATTTTTTATAGTGTCAGGGCACCCGCCGTTTATTACCGAATAAAGGTTTAGCCTCCTGATCGCCCGGCGGTGATATGCGTCGGCCCAAGCAGCGTCAGATTAGCGCCAGTACCGCTAACACCCACGCACGCAGCATACGCCTCCCTTAGTGGTATAGTATCTGAACAGATCAATATCTGATCCGTTCAGATCTATACTAGCGTCCCCAGCAGTTTAGGGTTCCCAAAAACGCAGTGTTAGCAGGATCAGCCCAGATACCTGCTAGCACCTGCGTTTTGCCCCTCCGACCAGCCCACCCAAGTGCAGTATCGATCGATCACTGTCACTTACAAAACACTAAACGCATAACTGCAGCATTCGCAGAGTCAGGCCTGATCCCTGCGATCGCTAACAGTTTTTTTGGTAGCATTTTGGTGAGCTGGCAAGCACCAGCCCCAGGCAGCGTCAGGTTAGCGCCAGTACCGGTAACATCCACGCACGCACCGTACACCTCCCTTAGTGGTATAGTATCTGAACGGATCAATATATGATCCGATCAGATCTATACTAGCGTCCCCAGCAGTTTAGGGTTCCCAAAAACGCAGTGTTAGCGGGATCAGCCCAGATACCTGCTAGCACCTGCATTTTGCCCCTCCGCCCAGCCCAGCCCAGCCCAGCCCAGCCCACCCAAGTGCAGTATCGATCGATCACTGTCACTTACAAAACACATAACTGCAGCGTTCGCAGAGTCAGGCCTGATCCCTGTGATCACTAACAGTTTTTTTGGTAGTGTTTTGGTGAACTGGCAAGCACCAGCCCCAGGCAGCGTCAGGTTAACGCCAGTACCGCTAACACCCACGCACGCAGCATACACCTCCCTTAGTGGTATAGTATCTGAACGGATCAATATCTGATCCGATCAGATCTATACTAGCGTCCCCAGCAGTTTAGGGTTCCCAAAAACGCAGTGTTAGCGGGATCAGCCCAGATACCTGCTAGCACCTGCGTTTTGCCCCTCCGCCCGGCCCAGCCCAGCCCACCCAAGTGCAGTATCGATCGATCACTGTCACTTACAAAACCCTAAACGCATAACTGCAGCGTTCGCAGAGTCAGGCCTGATCCCTGTGATCGCTAACTGTTTTTTTGGTAGCGTTTTGGTGAACTGGCAAGCACCAGCGGCCTAGTACACCCCGGTCATAGTCAAACCAGCACTGCAATAACACTTGGTGACATGGCGAGTCCCATAAGTGCAGTTCAAGCTGGTGAGGTGGCAAGCACAAGTAGTGTCCCGCTGCCACCAAGAAGAAGACAAACACAGGCCCATAGTGCCCTTCCTGCTGCATTCGCCAATCCTAATTGGGAACCCACCACTTCTGCAGTACTCGTACTTCCCCCATTCACATCCCCAACCAAATGCAGTCGGCTGCATGAGAGGCATTTTCTTTATGTCCTCCCGAGTACCCCTACCCAGCGAACCCCCCCAAAAAAAGATTTTGTGTCTGCAGCAAGCGCGGATATAGACGTGACACCCGCTATTATTGTCCCACCTGTCCTGACAATCCTGGTCTTTGCATTGGTGAATGTTTTGAACGCTACCATTCACTAGTTGAGTATTAGCCTAAGGTACAGCATTGCACAGACTAGGCACACTTTCACAGGGTCTCCCAAGATGCCATCACATTTTGAGAGACCCGAACCTGGAACCGGTTACAGTTATAAAAGTTAGTTACAAAAAAAAGTGTAAAAATAAATAAATAAAATTTAAAAAAAAAAATAGTTGTTGTTTTATTGTTCTCTCTCTCTCTATTCTTTCTCTATTGTTCTGCTCTTTTTTACTGTATTCTATTCTGCAATGTTTAATTGTTATTATGTTTTATCATGTTTGCTTTTCAGGTATGCAATTTTTTATACTTTACCGTTTACTGTGTTTTATTGTTAACCATTTTTTTGTCTTCAGGTACGCCATTCACGAATTTGAGTGGTTATACCAGAATGATGCCTGCAGGTTTAGGTATCATCTTGGTATCATTCTTTTCAGCCAGCGGTCGGCTTTCATCTAAAAGCAATCCTAGCGGCTAATTAGCCTCTAGACTGCTTTTACAAGCAGTGGGAGGGAATGCCCCCCCACCGTCTTCCGTGTTTTTCTCTTGCTCTCCTTCTCAACAGGGAACCTGAGAATGCAGCCGGTGATTCAGCCAGCTGACCATAGAGCTGATCAGAGACCAGAGTGGCTCCAAACATCTCTATGGCCTAAGAAACCGGAAGCTACAAGCATTTCATGACTTGGATTTTGCCGGATGTAAAAAGCGCCATTGGGAAATTGGGAAAGCATTTTATCACACCGATCTTGGTGTGGTCAGATGCTTTGAGGGCAGAGGAGAGATCTAGAGTCTAATAGACCCCAATTTTTTCAAAAAAGAGTACCTGTCACTACCTATTGCTATCATAGGGGATATTTACATTCCCTGAGATAACAATAAAAATGATAAAAAAAAAAAAATGAAAGGAACAGTTTAAAAATAAGATAACAATGGAAAAAAAAAAAAAAAAAAAAAAAAAGCACCTCAGCGCAAGCGTCGGTCTGGCGTCAAATGTAAACAGCAATTGCGCCATGCATGTGAGGTGTCACCGCGAACGTCAGATCGAGGGCAGTAATTTTAGCAGTAGACCTCCTCTGTAAATCTAAAGTGGTAACCTGTAAAGGCTTTTAAAGACTTTTAAAAATGTATTTAGTTTGTCGCCACTGCACGTTTGTGCGCAACTTTAAAGCATGTCATGTTTGGTATCCATGTACTCGGCCTAAGATCATCTTTTTTATTTCATCAAATATTTGGGCAATATAGTGTGTTTTAGTGCATTAAAATTTTAAAAAGTGTGTTTTTTCCCCAAAAAATGCGTTTGAAAAATCGCTGCGCAAATACTGTGTGAAAAAAAATGAAACACCCACCATTTTAATCTGTAGGGCATTTGCTTTAAAAAAATATATAATGTTTGGGGGTTCAAAGTAATTTTCTTGCAAAAAAAAATAATTTTTTCATGTAAATAAAAAGTGTCAGAAAGGGCTTTGTCTTTAAGTGGTTAGAAGAGTGGGTGATGTGTGACATAAGCTTCAAAATGTTGTGCATAAAATGCCAGGACAGTTCAAACCCCCCCCCCAATGACCCCATTTTGGAAAGAAGACACCCCAAGCTATTTGCTGAGAGTCATGTAGAGTCCATGGCATATTTTATATTGTGACACAAGTTGCGGGAAAGAGACAATTTTTTTGGTTTTTTTTGCACAAAGTTGTCACTAAATGATATATTGCTCAAACATGCCATGGGAATATGTGAAATTACACCCCAAAATACATTCTGTTGCTTCTCCCGAGTAGGTGGATACCACATGTGTGAGACTTTTTGGGAGCCTAGCCGCGTACGGGACCCCGAAAACCAAGCACCACCTTCAGGCTGTGATAGGCAGTGAAGAGTGAAATAAAAAATTTACACCCTTAGAAATCCTGAAGGCTGTGATTGGTTTTCGGGGCCCAGTACGCAGCTAGGCTCCCAAAAAGTCCCACACATGTGGTATCCCCGTACTCAAGAGAAGCATCTAAATGTATTTTGGGGTGCAATTCCACATATGCCCATGGCCTGTGTGAGCAATATATCATTTAGTGACAACTTTGTGCAAAAAAAAAAAAAAAAGTGTCACTTTTCCGCAACTTGTGTCAAAATATAAAATATTCCATGGACTCAACATGCCTCTCAGCAAATAGCTTGGGGTGTCTACTTTTAAAAATGGGGTCATTTAGGGGGGTTTTGTGCCATCTGGGCATTTTATGGCCTTCAAAACTATAAGCTGTGTCAATTCCAGAAAATGTACCCTAGTTTGTAGACGCTATAACTTTTGCGCAAACCAATAAATATACGCTTATTGACATTTTTCGTACCAAAGACATGTGGACGAATACATTTTGGCCTAAATGTATGACTAAAATTGAGTTTATTAGATTTTTTTTATAACAAACAGTATAAAATATCATTTTTTTCAAAATTTTTGGTCTTTTTCCATTCATAGCGCAAAAAATAAAAACAGCATAGGTGATCAAATACCATCAAAAGAAAGCTCTATTAGTGGGAAGAAAAGGACACAAATTTTGTTTGGGTACAGCATTGCATGACCGCGCAATTAGCAGTTAAAGCGACGCATTGCCAAATTGGAAAAAGTCCTCTGGTCCTTAGGCAGCATAATGGTCCTGGGCCAAAGTGGTTAATTTGGTGCTTAGAGAGAATTTGCATTTAGTCGACATATTTCATGGCTTATCTAGTCCACAAAATAATTAGTAGAGCCCTGAATTTCAGCTTTGGAGCAGGTTTTTATTTTTATGTTCTTCTTTTTTTTTTTTTTTTTTTCACAAACATTTTATTTAATGTATGCAAGTTGTGCACAAAGATGCGGATTCCATGAATCCTTCACATTTACAGACAGAACAATAACTTTATGGGCAAGGCCCAATGGGAACAGGGCACAGTAAAGAGAACAAAAGCGTGAGCAAGCACAAACAGACTGTGTCAAGATCCTTCTCAGGTCCTCTCGATCCTGAGCATAAGCATGTTAGTTAATAGAGTTCAAACCAAAAACAAGCTGGGAAAACTCCTGTTTAACCTTCTTGGAATATCCAAAAAAAAAGGAGGGGGGGGAAGGTGGAGGGGGGGGAGTAAGATTAGCTAGAGCATAGGGGTTGGTCCATCAGGACCACCGTCGCCTATCTTGGGGGACCATCCATGTGAGTCAGTGTTAGCATGGTGCTAAGTTAGCCTTTAACAAGTTCCAGGTAAGACTGGGAAGCCTTAAAGGACGTCCATGCACCCCATATCCCAGTAAAGGTAGAGATTTTATCTAGTGAAGTATAGATCAGCTCCTCCAAGCTGATTAATCCGGAGAATCCATTCGGACAATGTCAGGACAGATTTCGATCGCCAATGAGTTGGTACGCACATCCTAGCCGCATTGATCATATGTAATGCGATCAATTTATGAGTGTGTAAAGCCATTCAGTCTCCAAAAAGGTTCTTGCTAAACCCTGAGGGAAGTCTGGGTTGTTACGAACTGGGGTAATGGGGCAAATTTTTGCAGTAACCACATGTTTGGTGCAAGCCCTACTAAAGGCGTTGAGGGTGGGACCAATAAGTGGGTGTGCCAAGGTCGGGGGAGCTATTTGTTCCCTAGTTATCCACGGTAGGTATCGTAGGTCCACATTAGAGACCAGATTCTCCAGGCCCACCCAGTCCTTACAATGGTAATGTATTTTCCAATCAACTATGCACGCTAGATTGACTGCCCAATAATAATGCTGCATGTCCAATGCCTCAACCTTCTTTCGGTAATGTCAACAGAGCCCAGCTTATTCTCGCAGTTTTCTTGTGCCATATGAAGGCACGATAGATGGTAAGGTATGAATTTTATATAGAAGGCGCGGAAGAACTCTCATTTTGAAAATGGACGATGTTCCTAACCAGGAGATAATCCATTTGTCCCATTTCTAAGTGTCCTGTCTTATCTTTCGTAGTTCCGTCAGAAAGTTCCTACTATATAGTTGTGATAAGTCAGCAGGTAGTTGAATGCCTAGGTACTGAATGGTATCCAACTTCCACTGAAAGGGAGTTTAGTTGGCATTGGTTGACTAAATCTGGGGGTAGGGAGACATTTAATGCAAATGATATGGTATAATTGATTTTTAAATTTGAAAGTTTTTGAAATTGGTCTAGGGTTAGCAGAAGATTGGGTAGAGACGTCATGGGAGAAGTGAGGAAGAAGAGTACATCATCCGCAAAGGAAGCAATTTTGAATGCCCGTTCCTGCACTCATATGCCCCGAATGTCTGGGTTGGCCCGTATACAGCGAAGGAGGGGTTCAAGTGAAAGAATAAATAATAGGGGGGGCAAGGGGCATCCTTGCCTGGTCCCATTGTGGATGGATAAGGCGTCCGACAGGTGGCCGTTGACTTTGACTTTCGCTCTAGGGTTAGTATACAGGGACATAATGCGGGTCCGCATACACTGTCCAATCCCTATTAAGCCCAAAACCGCATCCATGTAGTCCCATGCCACCCTGTCGAACGCCTCCTCCGTGTCCAACGCAAGAAAAAAACCCTCCTGTTGCGAGGATGTAAGCCAGTAATGTAAGTTAATCGCTTTAATCGTGTTGTCTCTGGCTTCTCTACCAGGGACAAACCCCACTTGGTCCAGGCCAACCCAGGCTGGTACATGGTAGGATAAACTGTAAGCCAGAATCTTGGCAAATAGTTTCACATCTGCGTTTAAAAGGGAAATCAGACGATAACTAGTCACATTAGTGGGGTCTTTTCCCTCTTAGGAATCACTGCAACATAGGCTTCCAATAGCCTCTCTGACTCGCAGGAACCGGTGGAAAGTGAGTTAAACGCTTTAAGGAAGCTCGGTGCTAGTATGTCTGAGAACGTTTTATAGTATAAGGCTTTAAAGCCATCTGGGCCTGGGCTCTTGCCTGGTTTAGTGGCTTTTAATGCTTCCACAAATTCCTACTGTGTTAGGGGGGCCTCCAGTGCTTGGTAGTCCGCTTCTGATAAGGAGTCGGGGCTAAAGTTAAGTAAGAATTCTCGAATCAGTGTACCACGCCTAGTGGATGGGACACTGTCAAGGTTTCCAGATTGGAGTTTGTAAAACTTACTGTAAAAAAGTTGAAACTGCCTAGCAATGTCTTCATTTCTAGAATGAACCTTACCTGACCCGTCTACAATGTGATGGATTGTGGAAGCTACCTTTCACTGTTGGGTGTACCAGGTTTGTTGCTCTGTTCATAAAACAGTTTTTGTGACAGGGTAGACACCTTGCCCGCTTATGTAATTCCCTGTTGAGGCGAGCCCCCGACAAGTCAGGACCGTATTCATAGTACAAACATACCATCAATAAGCAACATTTTGCAAATAAATTAGAACAAATCCAGCAGAGCATTTAAGCTTGGATCACCTCTATGGGTGGTTTTGGTATGGAGAAGACAATGGTTACATCTATATTTACAGGCGTAGTTCTTCAAGGTTCCCATACTTAGTCATTTTATCATGGGAATTACCTAGGCTACAGCCTATTTAGATAGAAAGAAAAGGTTGTAGACCGTGCACACTGTTTGGGAACCTGGAAAAGCAACCAGGAAATATTCCTGGGTACTAAGAGAGCCTCTTCCCTGCTAATCTGGGTCTGGTTGTTGGTAAGTTCCTGATTATTATGCAGATGCCCAAGGTCATGAAGAAGATCTCAGTTCTCTTTGTGAACTTTGTGAACCTGAGCATTAGGTTCCTTCATGTGAACTTGTGAGCTTTCTAACTTTTAGGTCCTCCGCCTTTCTTTGCTCCATCTAATGGTTGCTACTAGACCTATTCGGATGAAGGCTATCTGTAGATATGCAATTATATATAGTCGCTTGGAAGGCACACGATAATGAGTCAGAGTCTTCTATAGGCCTCTTGAGGCTCCAGGCAATGTGTGAGTTCTGTAGCTCATATGGATTGGGATGTCCGTAAGACAAGCCACATGTGCTAATGAAAACAACTCACCTTCATACCGAGGAGCATTGCTTCTGTAGCCACCAGCCGATGGAACAATATCACTAAGACTTGGAACTTAAAACAACACAGTCAAACTTGTGCATACTGTTTGTGTTGTGCTTAACTTTTGTTAACCAGAGAGAAAATGAGGGTAATCAACCAAAACGAGTTCCACATTACTGTAGTGAACAGATTATAATCTACTCACAGAACATCAGGACCTTCTAATGTGTGGGTAGACGGCCTCTGGAGGAGGGTATCTTTCAGGGCCAAAAAAACTGGGCTCAGTTCCCTGTTTTCCTGCGGATCGATGATGGTACTGCTCCAGGGTCACAATCTGTTATGTCATCCAGGCCTCTCTGCGAGGAATTCAATGTTGATCTGCAGCGCCTCTGCCTGTTGCAATGTGAGCGTGGGGTCAGCTCTTGCGGGATATGGATCCAGGGATCTGGTCGTGTGAGAGTGCTATACCACTCCAGTACAGCTACTCTTGGTATGCCTAGGCTGTCACAAAAAGCCGGTAGCTCTGCCAGTGTGCGTAGTGAAGCTGATCGGTTCCCAACAGTCGCTACCAGGCAGAAGGGAAATTTCCAGCAATACACAATATGCCTTTCCCTCAGGGCATTGAGGAGGGGGCGGAGCTCTCTTTTGTGCTGAAGTGTGATGGCGGACAAATCCTGATAGATTTGTATTTGTGTGCCCTCATGTTCCAGCTGTCCCTGATTGTGTGCTTGGCGTAGAATATCCTCCTTCTGGCTAAAGCTAACCAGAAAGCACACTACGTCTCTTGGGGGGTCAGTGTCGCGTCCCTTAGGCCTGAGTGCCCTGTGACACCTCTCCATCTCTATAGGCATCTGGGGGTCTTCCCAGGAGGGTGTTACAGATCGTCCATATTGTTTGCTGTAGTTGGGTACCTTCCACTGACTCAGGGATCCCCCTAAATCTTAAGTTATGTCTCATCCCCCTGTTATCTAAATCCTCCAGATGCCTGTGCATGTCTAGCAAGATCTGATCGTGGGCGCCTGTTGTATACCTGTTGTATTTGCTGTATGGCCACTCCGTGTGAAATGGCAGCTGCTTCCACATGGTCCAGCCTGGATGCCACCGCTCTGATCTTCGTCTTAAGATCAGAGATTGCTGCAGAGAGTGTAGTTTTAATATCCAAAGCCACCAGCTGCAGGTCTGCTAAGTTGAGAGGAGAGGACTGAGCGCCATGGACAGAAATTCCTACAAGCCCCGGTAAATCGAGCGCGCCACTTTGATTAGTCACTTCCGAGGCCTGAGGGGAAGTGATTAAAAAAAATTCATTTTTGAAAAAAAAAATTACTTTTGAAAAAAATGTTCAGCTCTTTCAGCGAATTATGGAACTTTTTTACTACTATTTATACTTTTTAAAATATTAAGCTTTTTAACACTTTTCACAGTTACTCAAGCCACTCCACCCCACCCAGTTACTCCGCCCACTCCAGTTGTAGAGGCAAGAACACTTTCACAATTTCCCCAGAAATTGTACCTTTTCTAGTATTCCTCTATTATAAATCAGTACATGGTGTGTCTGTCCCCTCCCCCGGGCTCTGTAATCAGCTGAGATGCTCCAGCCACCTTCCCCCCTGTGTATAACAGAAGCTTTGGTAACCATGGTAACAAAACAAACACTAATGCCGCGTACACACGGTCGGACTTTTCACCTGCAAAAGTCCGACGGACGTGGTCTCCATCGGACTTCCGACGGACCGTTTCGGTCGGATTTTTGCGGAAATCCGACGTACTTTAGATTTGAAGCCTGCTTCAAATCTTTACGTCGTACCTCCGCCGGACTCAGTTCCTGACGGAAAGCCCGTTCGTCTGTATGCTAGTCCGAAGGACCAGATACAACGGAGGAGCAGGTTGCTGCATCTCGCGCTCGCTGCAATAGGAAAAACAAATCTTCCTATTGCGGCGAGCGCGGGGCATACCAGGCCCTTAGGTCTGGTATGGATTATAAAGGGGAACCCCTACGCCGAAAAAACGGCGTGGGGTCCCCCTAAAATCCATACCAGACCCCGATCCGAGCACGCAGCCTGGCCGGTCAGGAAAGGGGGTGGGGACGAGCGAGCGCCCCCCCCCCCTCCTGAACCGTACCAGGCCGCATGCCCTCAACATGGGGGGTGGGTGCTTTGGGGGAGGGGGGCGCCCTGCGCCCCCCCCCCCAAAGCACCTTGTCCCCATGTTGATGAGGACAAGGGCCTCTTCCCGACAACCCTGGCCGTTGGTTGTCGGGGTCTGCGGGCGGGGGCTTATCGGAATCTGGGAGCCCCCTTTAATAAGGGGGCCCCCAGATCCCGGCCCCCCACCCTATGTAAATGAGTATGGGGTACATGGTACCCCTACCCATTTACCTAGGTAAAAAGTGTCAGCAATAAAACACAACACATGTTTTTAAAATAATTTATTAAACAGCTCCGGGGGGGTCTTCTTCCGTCTTCGGGGGTCCCTCCGGTTCATCTTCTCCCGGCGTCCGGTTGGTTCTTCTCCGCTCTCCGGCCTCTTCTCCCGGTGTCCCAGGTCTTCGGCCGGCCCCTCCGCTATCTTCAGGTAGCTCTATTGCTAGCGGAGGTCCGGACTTCTGGGCTTCTTGGCTTCTTGGCTTCTTGTGTTCTCTTCTCTTCTCTTCCCCCAGATGTTGACACGACGCTCTCTCCGGCTGGACTGGTCTCTGAGGGCTGCGTTGTGACTTATATAGGCGGAGACCCCACCCCCATATGATGTCACAGTCCCTGGGCATGCTGGGACTGTGACGTTTTAGGGGGCGTGGTCGAAAGTCACGTGATCAATTATGACACCAGACATTTGATGGTTTGACAGTTTAGTTGAGCAGACAATCAAATCAAACAGTTTTTTGAAACTGATAAATCAAGGGGTTTAGTTCCGCTTTATGATTTACTACTGGGGCTTTGGACTTCATCAAAATGGCAGCCTCCAGAAAGAAGAAACAGGAGCAATGCTGGAGGCAATTTACAGCACACACTATTGCGGTAGCATAATTAATGTGAAATTTATGTTCTCTGCTAAAGAGCATTATTTTTTATCAAGTTGGTATTGGTAAAGTTCCGCTTTAACTCTATAGATCCATTTCATCTCTAATTTGGAGATCTCTCTAACTAAAGAACTTCCCCTCCAGTGTGGCGTGTATTTATCTTTCCCCAAAAGGATGGTGTTGGAAGGGTCTCTATTGTGTTTAATTACATAATGTTTAGAGACTGAATGGTATTTGAAACCTTTCTTGATATTACTTGTATGCTCATTGAGTCTCACCTGTAAAACCCACTTGGTCCTCCCTGGAGTTAGGCGAACAGTTCGGGCTGAGCATGATTTTGGGGAGAACATTGGCGTTTCGGTCTTTTGATGAACATCCAAATTATCAGGGCGTTCGACCAATTCTTCGGCCCGCTGAGCGACTACAGTGCACAGTGCATTGGAAGCCCTGATTGGCTGAAGCAATAAAAGTTTTGCCCAATAAGGGCAAAGAGCACTGTGAGAGCGATGATTGGAGAAAGTAATGATGACTCTACCCAGTCATGGCTCATTTCTCTTTGTCCCACCCCACGCTATTAAAATATTCTCTGCAGTAGCTGCTATTTGCAGTGTGATATTGGCATGGGATAGAACAGGAATCTGTTCAGTTCTACTAGCGAGTTGGTGTGCTAAAGTTTGCTATTGTGATTCTATCATCAGTATAATGCTGTATATTTTGGTGAGTTACTGCAAGTGTAATGCAGTATATTTCAGTGCATTACTGCACATTTAATGCAGTATAATTCAGTGCATTACTGCACATTTAACGCAGTATATTTCAGTGCGTTACTGCACATTTAACGCAGTATATTTCAGTGCGTTACTGCACATGTAACACAGTATATTTCAGTGCATTAGTGCACGTTTAACACTGTATATTACTGTGCGTTACTGCAAATTTTTACAAAGCATATTTCAGTGCGTAGGTACATGTTTAACGCAGTATATTTTAGTGCATTCGTGCACATTTACCACAGTATATTGCTATGCATTAGTGCAGTTTTACTGCAGTATATTGTTGTATGTCAGTGGAGTGTGTCGGTGTAGTGAGTACTCAAGTTAAACTGTATCAAACACCACTTTTCGTTGATTAAAGTGCATCCACGTACACATTTCCACATATTTGTAACATTTAGTTAATAAGCACCCCCCCATCATGTCTGGAAGGCCAACATCATAACACTGTGAGGGGGCGTGCAACATATGTGTCCACAGGCAAAGGTGGACGTGATCTGTCCTCAGGCAGGGCATTGTTTCCTCTTTTTAGTAATGTTGCCCGTGCTATCCAGCCACAGCATGCAGAGGTTTTTGAACACAGCATCAGCCACTTGCTCCTTGAGGATGCACAGACATTAGTTGATTTATATTTTGGTTCTGAGGTTGAGGAAGGTAGGAACATGAGCCAACAGAGAGGGGAGAACACTGGTAAACAACAGATTGGCAGTCGCGTTCCCCCAGCCACAGCATATAGCAGAGTTGTCTCCAATGATAATAAGTATGGAGGGGATGATGATGATGTCACTGACGCGACTTGGGTGCTGGATAGAGCAGAGTAGAAAAGTGAGGGCAAGGCACAACCCCAAACAAGGCAACCATCATGGAAGAGTGGAAAGCAGCGATCCTATTCCACCAGATTGTGGAGCTGTTATCTCCCAGCCCACATCCCACAGCTCAGCTGTTTTGGGCCTTTTTTTTCAAATATAATGTTTTTGTTTTTTTTTTCAAAAAGATTTTATTGATTTTTACAGGTGAACAAAGAATATGGTACATACATCTCAGTCAGTAGGGGTACAAACATATAATATGTATTCATGTTCCATTTTAGCCAGCTAGCCTAATGTGAACGAAATGTCAGATCCATGTGCGACGAAAGAAAATGCAGCACAAACTTTCTAAAATTTCCGTATGCTAGGTCAATATTCTTGAGATGTGAGGTCAGCTCTATATAGCTAGGTCGGGAGGGGTGCAAGGGTTATATCAACACCGACAAGGGCTAGTCCCGGTTCCATTCACCCCTAAAGGGACCATCGCTGTGAATGGGCCGGGATATAGGAACACTTAGTGAGTGGGGTCAGAATTGAAGGTGTGGTTAGAAATGAGATATAGTCCCTCTAGGTGATCGGTTTGTCAGTATAATAATGTTAGATAGGAGAATCTGACGTCAGGAGCTGGAGGCCCATGCCAGTAGTGTGGGATAGGTGAGAGTATGTGCAAAGGGATATGTGTGTAGAGTGTCCATAAAGGAGACCGGGTTGGGAAGACATTGAAGATGAGAAATGGGGTATAGGATGGGAACGGGGATAGGCGGTATAGCGGTTTAGGGTGTTCCAGAACAAGAGGTAGTTAGAGTCAGTGTGGCGGGTGTGTTGGAGATGGAGTGGTCTGTGTGAGGGATTGTCTGTAATGTAACCAACTTGCCCATGTGATATTGAATTTGGTAGGGTTATCGTTGTCTTGGCATATGAGATTTTCCATGTCTGCTATTTTGTCTACCCGACGAATCCAATCTTGGACTGTGGAGGGTGTCATATTCCTCCAGAGGGCAGGGATGCATAGATTGGCAGCGTTGATGAGGTGTATGGTAAGCGACTTTTTGTAGGAACCAGGGGAGTCAGGGGAGTGGTGGAGTAAGTATCGTTCAGGGGAGAAGGCCAGTGTGTATGTGGCGATTTGTGAGATCAGCTGGTGAATTTCCACCCAAAAAGGCTGTATAAGTTTGCAATTCCACCATATGTGCAATAGAGTTCCCTTGGTTGTACCACACCTCCAACAAGTTGGGGGGATGGTCGCGTGAAAGTGATGGACCTTGTCGGGTGTCCTGTACCATTTAGAGAACAATTTGTACCTGTTTTCCTGTGTTAAGACGTTGATGGAGCCTTTGTGCATGAGGGTGAATATATGATCCCATTCCTGGGAGGAGAGATCCAGGGATAGGTCAGATTCCCATTGTTGCACTAGCTTATCATTTTTGACCCTGTGTTGTGAAAACAGGAGAGAGTAAGTTGCGGATATCAGGTGACCCTGGGGTTCTGTATTGGAGCAGAGGAGTTCAAGTGGTGAGTGTTCTCTGTGCCAGTGAGAGGCAGTTTGAGGTGCTTGAAGGAGATGTCTCAGTTGTAGGTATTTGAAGAAGGGTATGTGGTAATTGGGTAGTGTTGTGGAGAGTTCTTGGTGAGAAAGGAGCGTACCATTTCGAAAGCAACTATGGGCCCTGGCTTGAGTGGTAGTTGTCCCCAGGGTGGGATCTTTAAGCGCCAGGCCCAAAGGTAAGTCCGGGTTGTTGTCAAGTGGTGTCATGGGGCCCGGTGAGGGTATGATGGTGAGCAATTTGCACGCCCTTTTGAAAATTGTTAGGGTGGCGCCAATGGAGGGGTGGGATGAGAAGTCTTTGGGTAAGTGTCTGCTATTAATCCATGGAGAGTTGGCAATAGGGAGAATCGCGAAGGAGTCTTCCAAGTTGATCCAGTCTTTGGAAGGGCGGTGTACATGCCAGTCAACTAGTCTACTTAAGTGACAGGCCCAGTGGTACTTTTGGAGATCCGGGAGCCCCAGGCCCCCTAATCGTTTGGGAAGGACTAGTCTATCCCAACCAAGCCTTGGGTGTTTGGATGCCCATGTGAAGGTCCTGCATATATGTTTGTAAGAAGAGAAGAAGGATAACAGTAGTTTAATTGGTATAGCTTGGAGGAGATAGAGGAGTCTGGGCAAAACATTCATCTTCATTATGGCGATCCTGCCCAGCCAGGAGAAGGAGCCCAGATGCCACTTCTGGAGGTCTCTCTGGATAGACAGAATCAGTGGAAGGAAATTACTGGCATAAAGATCCTTTAAATTGGTGGTAATTTTAATTCCAAGGTAGGATATAGCCGATTTCTTTCAACCAAACGTAAAGTTGAGTTTACAGAGATTAACCGTGTCATTTGTCAGGGTAATATTGAGGGCTTTTGACTTCTCAAAATTAATTTGTAGATTGGAGAGAGTTTTGAAGAGTTTAAAATCAGCTAGGAGGTTGGGGATGGATGTGATGGGGTCCGTCAGCAAGAGTAGGATGTCATCGGCGTAAGCCACCATTTTGTACTGTTTGTGGAGAACAACAATACCTTTCATGGCAGGGTTATCTCTTTAGCTGCGGAGCATGGGTTCCATGGTCAGTATGTATATAAGCGGCGACAGAGGGCACCCCTGACGGGTTCCGTTGGATACAGAGAAGGCGTTCGACAGCCCACCGTTGATCCTTAATCTGGCCATCGGGGAGGAATATAGGGCTAAGATCATTTTTAGCATACAAGGTGGCAGACCAATCGCTTGTAGGGTGGCCGCCATGTAGTCCCAGGCTACTCTGTCGAATGGCTTTTCTGCATCCAAGGAGAGAAAGAAACCCGGTGTAGACGTTCTAGTGAGCCAGTGGTGGATGTTCAGGGCTTTGGTGGTGTTGTCCCTGGCCTCGCGGCCCGTGACAATACCAACCTGGTCAAGCGAAATTAGAGAGGGAAGGAAAGGTAAAATACGATTAGCCAATGCTTTCGCATAGAGTTTAAGGTCCACATTCCATAGGGAAATGGGGCGGTAATTCATCACTAGTGTGGAATCTTTGCCTTGTTTGGGAATAAGTGTGATGTGGGCTGGGAGCATCTCGTTATGTGTAGCCGATGCAGGCGTCAGGGTGTTAAGGGCTTTAACTAGGTGTGGAAGGAGAATGGTCGAAAAGGATTTATAATAGCTGGCCGAAAGGCCATCAGGGCCAGGGCTTTTGCCTGCCTTCATTTGGTTTAAGGCTGTGAGGAGTTCGTCCATGGAGAGAGGAAGGTCTAGCAATTGTGCGTCTTCTGGAGAAAGGGGGGTTGGACCATGTTGCGCTAAAAAGTCCGTGATGGCAGTCATTCGGTCGATCGGAGTGTTGGTGGTGTGAGTCGATGGCAAATTATACAATTTAGTGAAATACTGAATACATTTCGCTGAAATATCTTCATTGGTAACCAAAGTCTCCCCGGCCGGGTTGCAGATTTTGTGGATGGTATGGGAAGCCTTTTTGGATTGGAGAGCCCTAGCTAACAGTTTACCGGCTTTGTTGCCGAATTCATAATATAATTTTTGCGTCAGTGCAAATTTGCGTTTCAGCGTCTTGTTAAGCGTTTCTAGAAGTTCCTCTCTTGCCTGTGTCAGTTCGTTCAGTGAAGTAGTTGCAAGAGAAGCTTTGTGTGTCTGTTCGAGCATGCGTATACGCGTGGTTAGTTCATCAATGCGAGCATGTTTAAGTTTGTTGCGGTGTGCCGTTATAGACAACAGTTCGCCTCGAATGACGCATTTGTGGGCAGCCCATGTGGTCATGGGTGTGGTATCATGAGAGGAGTTGTTTGTGAAGTAGTCAGAAAGGCACGTGGTCAGCCTGCGTACGTTAATCTCGTCAGCCAGTAAGGAGCTGTCAAGGCGCCAAATACGTGTCTTCGTGCGTGATGTGGGTAGTTGTAAAGTCATAGAGACAGGGTTATGGTCCGATAGGAGGGACGGGTCTATGGTAGCTTTGGTGAGGTATGTCAGGTCATTCTGGGAGAGAAAGAAGTGGTCCAATCTGGAGTACTTATTGTGGGGCGGTGAAAAGAAGGTGAAGTCCCTCTCCTTTGGGTGCAACGTACGCCAGGTGTAATGAAGAAGTAGGTTGCTTAATTGCAGTTTGATGGCCCGTAGGGCCCGGTACGTAAGGGAGGATGCCCCGGTCGAAGTATCAATGGACGGGGTCAGAGGGACATTGAAATCTCCGCCGACAATAAGGGTTCCAGATTGGAAGCTAGAGAGCAGTTGCAGAGTCGTGCGGAAAAAGGCGACTTGGCCAGAGTTGGGGGCATATATGTTGGCTATAGTAAAGGGTAAGTGGTGTAGAGTGCCTTTTATAAAAAGGTATCTGCCTAGAGGGTCTCTTAGTGTGTCAGTTACCTGGAAGGGACAGTGTTTAGAAATGAGAATGGTTACGCCTTTGGATTTTGCCTCTGAGTTGTGATTGTGTAGTTTGGGGATGGAGTCCGTCTGGAAATGTGTTTCCTGTATAAGTGCAATTTGTGCTTTAGATTGTTGAAGGGAGAGTAGAAGTTTAGAGCGTTTTTCAGGAGTGTTAAGACCCCTGATGTTGATAGAGTATAATTTAAGAGATTGGGGTAAGGATGGTGATACACCCAGAGTGGAAAGGGTGTCTGATGTGGCCGCCATCATGGAAAAATGGGAGGGAAGAAAAGGGGTGGGGTAGGGGGGTTGGAGTCCGTTGTGGAAGATGTGAGCGTGGAGTGAGCGTGGGGGTAGTGGGGGGGGCACCGAAGAGGTGTGGATCTATGTGTCCACTCGCCTCACCAGTGTGAGTTCGGTATGGTACAGGGTTTGAGCGGGGCATATTGCCCTGTTAGGGATACGGCAGCCCGACACAAACCTGTGGGGGTTGGCCAGGAACAAGGCAATGGAGAGAGCATGGGAGTGAGGATCAAAAGAGAGGACAAGGTCCGCCGCCACAGGATGATGTGTAGGCAGTATTGAAGGTAATAAGCCTAAGGGACGTTATTCCGGGTCTTATGATGAAGACTTTGGTGGGGGCTTGGGAGGGTTCAGTAAGCACCGGGGGGTACACAGTGAGCTAGAATACAGTAATACAATTGGGGTGGATATCTAAACATACTGAGCCATGGGGTCAACCACCCGCCTTGAACTGCAGGAGAGGGCAGACTACGGTCTATGCCAATTCCTGCAGTGCAGTGACATACACTAACAAAAATGTGAGGTAGCGGCGTCGGCAGGGGGTGTGAGCCAGAGCCAGAAACATAGATGCCCTTAGGGCAGGTACCTTAAAGCTAGAGACAGGCTGATCTGCTACATTATGTCTCCGATTAAGTACACAACTGAGTAGGAAAGTAATGATAAATCTAGGGTACTGAGATTTCAGCAAAACAAGTAACAGTTCAACAGGTGAGTATTGTGTGGCATAAGAGCCAAGAAACTGTAAGAACAATACCAGGGTAGTCCCTACAAGTAGAAGGGGAGAGACGAGCGGCAGCAGGGCGACTTTTCCAACAGTTTGCAAGCATGCGTCTGGAGTATGGTATCTTCCTTAGAAAGTCTCTCCCAGTTTGGATGGATATTGGGCAGAGATGGGCTGTCTGAAGTTAGTCCGGATCGACCGGAGAGCCACTGTGGGGGCAAGTCATTGGATGGATGAAAATCGCCGGAGCAAGGGGCTCATCTCTGTGAGTTGATTGAAGAGTGTCTCTGCGAGTTTCAGGAAGTCAGACGGAGGACATGCAAGGCTGCGATGTGACCGGGGTGGGGTTTGTTGCCGAAGTGCATTGTGGTAAATGTAGTCTTGAGCCGAGCAGTTCAGCAAAGTCCCGCTATGAACTGGTGGAGTCGTCAGCCAAGGGAGATTGGAGCTGAAGGCAGTCAGGAGGCTGATGAGTGAGAGGGCAAAGGGAGGAGTAGCTGCAGTGCAGATGTTGTGGACAGGCATGTAAGGGAGCAGGATGTACAGGCGAATGGACCGGTGTTCTCTATTTGTAGCCTGGTCAGGCCAGGACTAAAACACTTCAATAAAAAGTAGAAAAAGTAAAAGTAAAAACTAAATCCATAACAGGAACCAAAGGCAAAAACAGACCACACTGGGGTCTAACTGCTTAGACATGCTGAGGGACAGGGCTACTTCCATTACCCTTTAGCGGTCCCTGCGGGTTCTCTGGACCTTGGCAAAATGGTGGGGCTGGCATCACGGGTACCGGAGTGGTACATGGCGTGGCCCCTTAGTGTAGAAGGAGAGCGTCTCCTGCGGTGCATAGAATTCTGTGCATCCATGGGTTCCTCCCTGAGCGTCTCCCGGGTGGGGGGCCTGGGGCGGAAAGCTGTGCGTACCAGTTAGGTACCGGTACCAACGGAAGGCCAAGCATGGCACAGAAGTGAGGAAGGTCTTCGGGTACCTTGAGGATCGCCGTACGGCCATGAGCGGACGCCGAGAGGCAGAAGGGGAATTTCCATTTATAAAGTATTTGCTTCTCTCGCAGGATATCCAGCAGGAGTTTTAGGTTGCGCCTATGCTGAAGTGTGATGCCAGAGAGGTCTTGGTAGATTTGCACAGGCGCTCCCTCATGGAAGATTTGTTGTCTGCCCCTTGCAGTTTTGATGATGTCCTCTTTCAGTTTAAAATCCACAATGCAGCAGATTATGTCCCGAGGGGGGTCGGTCTCCCTGCCTTTGTGGCGTAATGCACGGTGTATTCTTTCCATTTCAATGGGAGTTTGGGGAGGACGATGAAGAAGATTGTTGAAGAGGCTTACTACAGCCTGTGAGATCTGCTCCCCCTCTATAGATTCCGGTAGGCCTCTGATTCTTAGGTTATGCCTCCGGCCTCGATCGTCGAGGTCTTCGAGGTGCCGCTGCATATCTCGCATCTGCATGGTATGGGAATCGATGTTCTCAATGACCGAGTGTAGGGTGATTTCCTGTCCTTCTGTCTTTCTTTCCACTATATGCACTCTGTCATTGAGTGCACAGAGATCTAGCCTCAGTTCTGAAATGGCGGCGGAGAGCGTTTCTTTGATGTCATCTGCTATAGAGGGGAGGTCTTGCAGATTTATAGGAGGATGGGGTCTGAGTTCAACCCCAACTTCCCCTCCATGTGGAAGCGGGGGTTGTAGAGGCACAGAGGTCAGGTTGTTCGGCTGTGTGGGAGGCTGTGTGGAGTGAGCTGGCACGTGGCGGGAAGGCGCCATATTGCCTCTGCCGGCCCGGAACATCTCCGGGATATTCTGACCCTGTGAACCCGCTAAATCTCTGGGGGATCTCGAGCGGGAGGCAAAGGAGGTCCGGAAAGCTGTCCCCATAGTTGAAGAGTGGGTCTGAGAGAAATTACCTCAGCTTTTGAGCGGTTTTATCCTGTGGCGGACGGTGCTCAGGGATCAGACGTCTGTCTTCATGCCAGGTCAGGCACGCCCCTCCAAATATAATGTTTATTAACACCCACAACAGGCGAGAACAGGTCACAACATTCAGTACATCTAGTCAGTGAGTATAACAGGTACAAAGCTGGCACATACAGTGCTTTGAAAAAGTATTCATACCCCTTGACATTTTCCACATTTTGTCATCTCACAACCAAAAACATAAATGTATTTTATTGGGATTTTATGTGATAGACCAAAACACAGTGTCACACAATTGTGAAGTGGAAGGAAGATGATAAATGGTTTTCAACATTTTTAAAAAATAAATATCTGAAAAGTGTGGTGTGCATTTGTATTCAGCCCCCTTTACTCTGATACCTCTAACTAAAATCTAGTGGAACCAATTGCCTTCAGAATTCACCTAATTAGTAAATAGAGTCCACCTGTGTGTAATTTAATCTCAGTATAAATTGAGCTGTTCTGTGAAGCTCTCAGAGGTTTGTTAGAGAATCTTAGTGAACAAACAGCATTATGAAGGCCAAGGATCACACCAGACAGGTTAGGGATAAAGTTGTGGAGCAGTTTAAAAAAAATATCACAAGCTTCGAACATCTCACAGAGCACTGTTCAATCCATCATCTAAAAATGGAAAGAGTATGGCACAACTGCAAACCTACCAAGACATGGCCCTCCACCTAAACTGACAGGCCAGACAAGGAGAGCATTAATCAGAGAAGCAGCCAAGAGGCCCATGGTAACTCCGGAGGAGCTGCAGAGATCCGCAGCTCAGGTGGGAGAATCTGTCCACAGGACAACTATTAGCCGTGCACTCTACAACCTGGCCTTTATGGAAGTGTGGCAAGAAGAAAGCCATAAGAAGTCCTGTTTGCAGTTTACGAGAAGCCATGTGGGGGGCACAGCAAACATGTAGAAGAAGGTGCTCTGGTCAGATGAGACCAAAATTGAACTTTTTGGCCTAAAAGCAAAATGCTATGTGTGGCAGAAAACTAACACTGTACATCACCCTGAACACCCCATCTCCACCGTGAAACATAGTGGTGGCAGCATCATGTTGTGGGGATGCTTTTCTTCAGTAGGGACAGGGAAGCTGGTCAGAGTTAATGGGAAAATGGATGGAGCCAAATACAGGGCAATCTTAGAAGAAAACCTGTTAGAGTCTGCAAAAGACTTGAGACTGGGGCGGAGGTTCACCTTCCAGCAGGATAACGACCCTAAACATACAGCCAAAGCTACAGTGGAATGGTTTAGATCAAAACATATCCATGTCTTAGAATGGCCTGATCAAAGTCCAGACCTAAATCCAATTGAGAATCTGTGGCAAGACTTGAAAATTGTTGTTTACAGATGCTCTCCATCCAATCTGACAGAGCTTGAACTATTTAGCAAGAAATAATGGGCAAAAATGTCACTCTCTAGATGTGCAAAACTGGTAGAAACATCCCCAAAAAGACTTGCAGCTGTAATTGCAATAAAAGGTGGTTCTACAAAGTATTGACTCAGGGGGCTGAATACAAATGCATGCCACACTTTTCACATATTTATTTGTAAAAAAATTTGAAAACCATGTATCATTTTCCTTTCACTTGACAATTGTGTGCCACTTTGTGTTGGTCTATCACATAAAATCCCAATAAAATATATTTACGTTTTTGGTTGTAACACGACAAAATGTGGAAAATTTCAAGGGGTATGAATACTTTTTCAAGGCACTGTACATAAGACAACAATAATAATGTTATTATGATTCCCAAACAGTCATCCTTGTAAAGTAACAGAGGAGATTGCCATCTGATAGAAGTAACGCAAAGCGAACTAAGGTTGTAGACCAGAAGCCACCCGTAACCAGTTTCCAACAATTAAGAGAATTGAACGGAAAAGAAAGTGAAAGAAAGAGGAGAGAAAGAAAAAAAGAGGTTGGGGGGAGAATAGAAGGGAAGGGGGGAAGGTATGTGAAGGGGAGGTCTGGGTAGCGTTGGCTCCGGATAGCCTGGGCATTCAGAGAATAATGCTCACTTGGGGTATCAGTTCCCAAGGAGGGCCAAACCCTCCGCAGAGAGGACAAATTGTTTCCAAAGTCTCTAAGTTTTGGAGTATTTTTCCTGCTGGTGTTGTGCAGTTAATATTAAGTCTTCCATTCTATTAACATCTTCTACCTTATGTAGCCAGTCAGCCGCCATTGGTGGTAATTGTTGCTTACAGTGGAGCGGGATGCAGGACTTTGCAGTGTTCAGGAGGTGTCATATAATAGATTTTTGATAACGTTTGGCAGATACAGTGGGAACGGAAAGTATTCAGACCCCCTTAAATTTTTCAGTCTTTGTTATATTGCAGCCATTTGCTAAAATCATTTAAGTTCATTTTTTTTTCCTCATTAATGTACACACAGCACCCCGTATTGACAGAAAAACACAGAATTGTTGACATTTTTGCAGATTTATTAAAAAAGAAAAACTGAAATATCATATGGTTCTAAGTATTCAGACCCTTTGCTTTGTATTTAGTAGAAGCACCCTTTTGATCTAATACAGCCATGAGTCTTTTTGGGAAAGATGCAACAAGTTTTTCACACCTGGATTTGGGGATCCTCTGCCATTCCTCCTTGCAGGTCCTCTCCAGTTCTGTCAGGTTGGATGGTAAACGTTTGAGACATCTTTAGGTCTCTCCAGAGATGCTCAATTGGGTTTAAGTCAGGGCTCTGGCTGGGCCATTCAAGAACAGTCACGGAGTTGTTGTGAAGCCACTCATTATTTTAGCTGTGTGCTTAGAGTCATTATGTGCTTAGGGTCATTGTCTTGTTGGAAGGTAAGCCTTCGGCCCAGTCTGAGGTCCACTCTGGAGAAGGTTTCCGTCCAGGATATCCCTGTACTTGGCTGCATTCATCTTTCCCTCGATTGCAACCAGTCGTCCTGTCCCTGCAGCTGAAAAACACCCCCACAGCATGATGCTGCCACCACCATGCTTCACTGTTGGGACTGTATTGGACAGGTGATGAGCAGTGCCTGGTTTTCTCCACACATACCGCTTAGAATTAAGGCCAAAAAGTTCTATCTTGGTCTCATCAGACCAAAGAATCTTATTTCTCACCATCTTGGAGTCCTTCAGGTGTTTTTTTTAGCAAACTCCATGCTGGCTTTCATGTGTCTTGCATTGAGGAGAGGCTTCGGTCGGGCCACTCTGCCATAAAGCCCCACCTGGTGGAGAGCTGCTGTTATGGTTGACTTTCTACAACTTTCTCCCATATCCCGACTGCATCTCTGGAGCTCAGCCACAGTGATCTCTGGGTTCTTCTTTACCTCTCTCACCAAGGTTATTCTCCCCCGATAGCTTAGTTTGGCCGGACGGCCAGCTCTAGGAAGGGTTCTGGTCATCCCAAACATCTTCCATTTAAAGATTATGGAGGCTACTGTGCTCTTAGGAACCTTAAGTGCAGCAGAAATTTTTTTGTAACCTTGGCCAGATCTGTGCCTTGCCACAATTCTGTCTCTGAGCTCTTCAGGCAGTTCCTTTGACCTCATGATTCTCATTTGCTCTGACATGCACTGTGAGCTGTAAGGTCTTATATAGACAGGTGTGTGGCTTTCCTAATCAAGTCCAATCAGTATAATCAAACACAGCTGGACTCAAATGAAGGTGTAGAACCATCTCAAGGATGATCAGAAGAAATGGACAGCACCTGAGTTAAATATATGAGTGTCACAGCAAAGGGTCTGAATACTTAGGACCATGTTATATTTCATTTTTGATTTTTTAATATATCTGCAAAAATGTCAACAATTCTGTGTTTTTCTGTCAATATGGGGTGCTGTGTGTAGATTAATGAGGAAAAAAATGAACTTAAATGATTTTAGCAAATGGCTGCAAAATAACAAAGAGTGAAAAATTTAAGGGGGTCTGAATACTTTCCGTCCCCACTGTATGTTAGATACATGTAGTAATTAAAAGGCCGGATCACCGGGAATCTTGTATTCTGTGAATTTTTGTATAACATCCCTGGCTGTTGCCCAGAAGTGGGTTAATTTAGGGCATGACCAAAATATGTGGAGTAACGTTCCTCTGTCCCAAGGCATCACCAACAATGGTCAGTAGTGTCAGGGTAATATTGCTGTAGGAGGTGGGGGGGTGAGGTACCATCTTGTCAGGAATTTGTAGTTGGTCTCTTGAAGTTTTGTGCGTTTGGGCGATTTTTTTTATCACATGTGCAGCCGATCGCTCTTTTGCAATTTGCAAACTTTGCCTCAAGCACATCAAGAGTAGCAAAAACACCAGCATTTAACCTTCCACCACTCTGGCAAGAGCACCTGAAAGCCAACAAAAGGGACACAATTCTGCTCCTCCTCACCTTTCCTCACCTTTCCGCTCTACCTCTACTATACATCATGACCTCTCAGCAGCCTGCCTTTCCGCCTGGTGGATTCTGCTCCCTTCTGTAATTTTGCAGAATGTGCTGTACCACAATGGCAGGTTCCCAGTTGCTATTTATTTTCACTCAAGGCCATTTTAGCCCTCTGCCATCATGTGGAAGACAATGTTGTGGTATCATTGGGCAAGGCAGTGTCAGGAACCATGAATCAGACAGAGACAGAAAATGCAGTAAAAATCACACCATTTAATATAGTGGTAAAAATGGTACAAAGAGTAAATGTAGTCAAAACATAGCAGGGTTCGGTAACCAAACCGGGTAGTCAGAACAAGCAAGGAAATCAGGGAGCCAGAGATCAGCATAGTCAGAGCAGCAAACCGGATCAGGAACCGGAAGGGACATCAGCAAGGCAAGTCTTCAACAGGAACACAGCAGAGAGTCTCTAGATATGTTGAGTAAGGCGAAGGCACAGGAGATCTAATCCACCCAGCTTAAATAGACAGCAGGGCTTGTTAACGAGCAGGATATGATCACCAGGTGAGTCACTGAGGAATGATGAGTGCTGGCAATTAACAGACAGCTGAGCAGCCTTAGTTCTGAGAAGGGGGGGCTGAGTCCAGCCCTGACAGTACCCCCTCCTCAACGACTCCTCCCCCTCGGAGGGCCACCATGTTTGAGGGGAAAACATCTATGGAAAGCATGGAGGAGGACAGGGGCAAGTATGTTTGAGGATGAGACCCAAGAGCGCTCCCCCGGACTGTACCCTTTCCAATTAACCATGTATGCGCCCACTGAACCTACGGGAGTCAATGATGGATTGTACTTCATACTCTTCATGGTTCTCAACCTTTACTGGGTGAGGATGTGGCACTGAGGTGGTGAAGCAGTTGCACACCAAAGGTTTTAATAAGGAGGCATGGAGTACATTAGAGATACACATATTAGAAAGCGTAAGCCACTGGGTTAATCCTGCAGAGAATACGAAAGGACCAAACTGAGGGGCCAATTGCAGTGAGGAAACACAGAGTCGAAGTTTGCGAGATGACAGCCAGACCCTCTCCCCAACTTGGTAGGAAGGGGCAGGTAGGCGTCTTCTGTCAGCATGGAGACTGTACCTATCATTGGCATATCGCAAGGACTCTTGGACCTGTACCCAAGTGGAATGAAGACCACAGAGATGCACCACTAATGCAGGAATGCTCTGAGGAACAAATGAGTCAGGCAACATGGATGGTTGGAAACCATAGTCCCCGATTACGGCAAATTATCAGGAAGCAAAATTAATAGCACTATTGTGAGCAAACTCCGCCCAAGGCAAGAGGTCTGACCAGTTGTTATGATGGGCAGAAATATAGCAACATGGAAACTACTCGGCTCATTCTCCGGCCCCATTAGACTGCAGGTGATATGCAGAAGAGAAGAAAAGCTGAATTCCTAACTGTACACAAAAGGCTCGCCAAAACCTGGATACAAACTGGCTACCCCTGTCTGAGACGATAACCTTGGGTAGCCCATGTAATCAAAAGATCTCCCAAGCAAAAATGGCAACTTCTTAAGTGGAATGCAATGTGACATTTTCGAGAAGCGGTCAACCACCATAAGGATAACTGTGTTGCCCTGGGAGTTGGGTAACTCTACAATTAAATCCATAGACAGGCAAGGTTTATCCTCATGACACATCACAGGAAGCACCCTCATGGCTAACAGAGGATAGAATTAGAAATAGACTTGAAAAACTTAACATTAATAAATCACCTGGACCAGATGATTTACACCCGAGGATTCTTAAGGAACTTAGTCAAGTGATTGCCAGACCATTGTTCCTAATTTTTACGAACAGTCTACTGACTGGAATGGTACCAGCTGATTGGAGAAAAGCCCATGTAGCACCAATATTTAAAAAAGAGCCAAGATGTATCACTGGGAACTACAGGCCTAACATCAATAATTTTGCAAGCTTGGAGGAGATGATGGTGAACTATATACAAGATTTTAGTAATGAAAATGGTATCATTAGCAGTAATCAGTGTGGATTCATGAAGAATCATTCTTGCCAAACCAATTTATTAACCTTCTATGAAGAGGTGAGCTGCCATCTAGATAAAGGAAGGCCTGTAGACATAGTGTATCTGGATTTTGCAAAGGCATCCTATACAGTTCCCCATAAACGTTTACTGTACAAGCTAAGGTCTGTTAGCATGGACCAAAGGGTGACTACATGGATTGAAAACTGGTTATGGGGGCCAGTCCAGAGGTTGGTGATAAATGGGGAGTATTTGGAATGGTCTGGTGTGGAAAACGTGGTCCCCCAGGGTTCTGGCCTGGTGATAATCCTATTTAATTATTTCATAAACGATCTGGAGGATGGGATGAACAGCTCAATCTCAGTATTTGCGGACAATGCTAAGCTAAGCAGGGCAATTACTTCTATGCAGGATGTGGAAACCTTGCAAGAAGAGCTAAACAAATTAATGGAGTGGTCAACTACATGGCAAATGAAGTTTAATATTGAAAAATGTAAAATAATGCATTTGGGTGCCAAAAATATGAATGCAATCTACTGGCTAGGGGGAGAACCTCCAGGGAATCTAGGATGGAAACGTAACTGGGGGTCTTAGTAGATGACAGGCTCAGAAATGGCATGCAATGCAATGCAAAGCCAACAGAATATTGTCATGCATTAAAAAGGGGATTAACTTTTGGGATAAAATTATAATTTTCCGGCCGCACCTGGATTATGCCATCCAGTTCTGGGCACAATTCCTCAGGAGGGATGTGCTGGAACTGGAGAGGGTCCAGAGAAGGGCAACAAAGCTAATAAAGGGACTGAAGTAGAGATGCTTGAGATGGGATATGATTTCAATGTACAAATACCGTACTGGTGACCCCACAATAGAGATAAAACGTGCAAGGGAATGTAAAAAGACACGCAGCCATTCACTAAAATTTGAATAGAAGCGGTTTAACCTTAACCACTTAAAGAACAACTATGGTCAAACTAAAAAAATCAATGTGTGACTTAACTCTAAAATCTGTTAAACATCTCACTGATTGTTTTGCAAATAACAGTAGGGATATTGAGATATTTACCCTTTCCCCTGCAGCTGAAAGCTCTCATGTACACTTCCTTCAATAAGGAGACAGCTCTGTTTCCTCTGTCTGTAAATGCCTCTGTTGTCCCCTTTTGCATGCTGCCCCTCTGAAGAGACTACAACGTGCCATCTTGACATCACTGTGGGAAGTGTTCCTACACTCCATGAGTAGCTCAGACATTTCAATCTCCACAGAAGTCCTGACAAAGCTCTGCCCACTTTCCCCCAAGATCAGCCCGTCCTGTCCTTGCCCTGCCTATGCCAGCCCACTGCTTTGTGTCTATACAGGCTGCTCCCCTCTACTTGGCTTTTCTTGTCAGTTTATCAGAGAACAGGCAGCAAAAAGCACACAGATTAATTGGATAACTGGAAAATATATTTAAAATTGATTTACAGTTAAAAAGGCTTTGTAGCAAAGTCACATGCCTTTTAATGACTTGTACTGTTTTACTTAGCACACACCCAGCTATTGATTGGCAGATGGGCATGTGTTATGTTAAATACACTAAGATAGAAGGCACAAGGAATTATGGAAATTGTAGTTCCCCGTGGTAAATGCAGATACTAGTACAATGGAAGGAAATTATGTGCCAACTTTTCAGAACTCCTCCTACCATCACTAGCATTATACAGCAGAGGATCCAAGGCCTCTCTCCATTGGCTGTGGGTTGTAGGAAGCCCACAGGAAAGTGTTGTGGTGTCTTACTCATAGCACGGAACAGGCAGCTACGAAGGCGGCTACATTGGCACAGAGACTAGGCCACCAGAATTGTTGTGAAATAGCCCAAATGAGTTAATTCTTCCCAGGGTGGCAAGCAGCCTTAAGAGAATGGTAAGTCTGGAGCACAGCGGTGCGAAGACTCTCAGGGACAAAACAGCGGTCACAAGGTTTCTCAGGAGGAAAAGGAATCCGAGCGGCAAGAATTCTGTCACCCAAAGGTGAAGTGAGACTGATATGCGCGCCCACAAACTATAGTTCCCGAGCCGACATACAATGACGGCGATTGCTGCAGTACAATGACGGCAAGTAGTTAAACTGCGTAGAGGATTCTTTAATGTAAGAGTGGTAAGGATGTGGAATTCTCTTCCACAAGCAATGGTTTCAGTGGGAAGCATCAATAATTTAAAAAAAAAAAAACTATTAGATAGGCACCTAAACTACCACAACATACAGGGATATACAATGTAATATTAACATAAAAGCACACACACAGGTTGGACTTGATGGACGTGTGTCTTTTTTCAACCTCACCAACTATGTAACTATGAAACACCAAATTTCCGTGCTTAGGAGAAGAGAACTGCAGCCCCCCTAACAAGGAACATCACCTCAGTGAGGTTCAGAGAACAAAAGAAATCTATTTCAGGGGAAGTGGCGCTGTTCAAAGGTGATAAATTATATGTGAACCCACTGTGCTATTAAATCTAAACAACTCTCCATAAAAGTGCAAAGTGCTTAAAGTAGATATGAATAATATATAACAGTGTAAAAAATGAAAATTCATGAACAATAAATAAAATTACAGTGATAATACCCCACATCAAATGATGATATGATGTGACATGCTAAATAAAGGGGGGTAACTTAATGAATAAAAAGTGCCCCCCTGTGAATACAAAGAAAAAGTTTCAAGCTGGTGAATGCCAAAAAAATATAAATAAGTAAAATAGAAAGTGGCAATAAATGGTATCAAAAATAACATAAAAAAGTCAAAACAAATATACATGTGTATATGACTATACACTAAAATTAATAGTCTGTGAGTGGTGATCCATGCATGAATTCAAAAAATATTAATGGTGACTCTTCAATATTTCCTGCCTTTCTCCGCAACTCCCACTTGTGCCCGCACTCACCGGAGCGCCTAACCCCTGCAGGGGTAACAGGCGTATTAGCTGAAATCCAGTAGCGGTGTCCCCTTGTGGCAGATAGCCCCTCAAGTGGGTTCTGTAATCTTCCACCTCTTCACGGAAGTCTTTCTAAAAATCCCCAGCGGCAGGCGTCCACATAGATACAGGAAAGATGAGCCTCATAGCGTGAATCCGCAAGGTAAAAGGATTTATTGCATAAATGTTAAAAACAAAGGAGCTCCAATGCTCCGCTACACAACTGTAACCAACTTCGGTATCATCGGCGTGGATTCCACGGCCGACCTAGCAGAAACCGGAAGATCTGAAAAAACAGAAATGACATATTGCATACCACGTATGCCCCGGCTTACGCGTTTCATCACACGGACGTCATCTGAGGCGCGGCCATATTGGTACACCATACGTCTATTAATAGTGCATGGAGGCACCACAGTAACCAATCAAAAATGGGCAAACAGCAATCACACCAAGAGGGTGGATAGAATAAAGGGCTGTCTCCACCACAAAAGGTGGAATAATAACCTGAACCCAAATGCCATCTAGGGGAATGTTTAGATAATGTCAGGAGCGGCGCCTCCATCTATAAAACATGATGAATAGACAATATAAATAGAATATATATGCATCACATTCTTTTGAGTCAGATAGGTGACGTTTTCCTATTTTACATAGGTACCTATATTTAGATATCTCCTTTTTATTAACTTTTTATCATTTTCTTATCTAATTTTCTTATCTAATTTTTCAATAAGGGCCCTTTCACACTGAGGCAGTTTGCAGGCACTATTGCGCTAATAATAGCGCCTGCAAACCAACCCGAAAGTGCCGCTTCTTTGTCTCCAGTGTGAAAGCCCTCGGGGCTTTCACACTGGAGCGGTGCGCTAGAAGGACGGGAAAAAAAGTATTATTTATATTTAACAAGCGCTAGAAGCGTGATCGTCAAAACTGCGGCTCAAACTGCACACATGAGAGACAGCTTGTTCACACCGAACAGCTGAGATGGCAATGGGTGACGTGTGAGGAAAGGCTCCGCCCCCGTACGCGGCGTTACGTCCAGTCGGACTTCGTCAGCGAGGGTGGAGTCAGTGTGTCACCCGAGAGCCTGATATACACGCCAGCTGTCTCCAAAGCGTGTATCAACACCGGAAGAGAGAACCCCTTCAAAATCCGGCTTGATTTCATTGCAGGGACACCGGCGGACATCAAAAACTGAAATAAAATTTGTAAGAATAAAAAGCTAAGGAGTAGTGAAAGATCTCAAGCCATTGCAGGGATCCAATAAATGAGCATAATAAAAATATTTTAAATACACATTGCCAAAGGATGTGTATACACATATACACACATTGACACCCGCAGCCATCTCTACACTTTTAATCAAATATAAATACACATAAATCGCATCTGAACACAAGCAGAAAACATATGAATAAAAACTAGAAATACATATATAAAAAAATAATAAAAACTATTTGTCAGATATAAAACAGGTGAGGTCAAACTCAACGTTTAACCCCTTAGGAACCGCTACCCTGGTTTCATGGATCCATAGAGACTCCCGTTGGCTAAGCTGCCTAATATAGTTACCCCCTCTCCAGTGTTTGGTGACTTTTTCTAGGCCCCAAAACTGTAGTTTTTTAGGGTCCCTATTATGAAAGATCCTGAAATGTTTTGATACATTGTGTGTCTTGAGACCCCTCTTAATGTTATTAACATGTTCTGCTATGCGGACTCCCATGGGTCTTGAAGTGCTCCCCACGTATTGGAGTCCACAATCTCATTGTAACATGTATACCACCCCCACGGTCTCACATGTGATCAAGTTTTTAATCTGGTAAGTTCTATCTGTGGCAGTGGCAATAAATTATTTCCTTTTTATTATGTTTACATTGCCTGCATGGGAGGTGGGCGGGAGAGTTGGGCCTAGGATATTGTCCCTTTTCAAAATGTCCCAATATCTAAGAATGATTTTTTCGAACTTCTTGTGTTGGATATTGTAGTCTAAAATGATCCTATACTGACCATCCTCTTTTTTCACATATTCATTTTTCTTACTTTTATTTGGATCAGCTACGAAAATGAACCGGTCCATGTTGCTACCTTCCCGACTTCTTCTTCTATAAGTTTTCTAGTATATCCCTTTTGTAAAAACGTATCTGCCATAACGGTAGATTGTGAGTAATAATCACTTTCCAGAGAGCAGTTACGCCGAAGGCGAATAAACTGCCCTCTAGGGATATTAAGCAGCCATGATTTATGATGCCAGCTGTCTAAGGAAATATATCTATTCCTGTTGGTTGGTTTAAAATAGTTCTTTGTTCTAAAAGAGCTTCCATATTTAAAAATTTCCAAGTCCAGGAAGGCTATACTAGAAGTGTCAGCATTCCATGAGAGACGGATATTCTTGGTATTCTTATTAAGTCGGGATATAAATAAATGAAGACTAATCAGGTCACCCTCCCAAATCATAAATAAATCATCTATATATCTTTGGTAGCAGACCAGCTGTGGCGGTCTGCTACCAAAGACAAACTCCTCTTCCCAGAGCGCTATAAAAATAATTGCGGCGCTCGGCGCGATTCGAGCGCCCATAGTTACTCTGAGCGTTTGCAAAAAGAATTTACCACCAAACCAGAAATAATTTCGGGTGAGGCAGAATTCAAGAGATTTTAGGAGAAAGTCTTTTAACTGAGGGGGCAAATCAGACTTATCTAAAGCCCATTGAACGGAATTAATAGCATCAGAATGTCCTATTATAGTGTATAATGAGCTGACATCAGCTGTTACTAATAGGCTATTCTTATTACAGGGTATGTTTTCCACAATTTGTATAATGTGTTTAGTGTCCTTTTAGAAACGTCGTGGTAGTGGACACCAAAGGTTCAAAAAATGGTCTATGTACTGGCCCAAACGTGCGGAAACGGTCCTCTACAAGCACTGGGGTTTAAATAGGAAGATTCCTTTTTATTCAAAACTCCACTCGCTGTACCCAAAGAAATCAGAGATTGCAACTCCTCTTTGTATTGGAAAAGGGGATCCTTACTGAGTACTTGATATGTGTTCCTATCTGATAATAGCCGATCCATTTCTCCTTTGTAATAGGATTTACTCATAATGACCACCCCCCCCCCCCCTTATCAGCAGGGCGTATGACTATGTCCTTATTTCGTTCTAATGTACTAATTCCTTTTTTGAAATATGCAGGATCCCCTATTCTTCTCACCTTTATCTCCTCCAAATCACTGATGACCATATTCTTAAAGACCTCTATATGTCTGTGGTCATTCTTTGGAGGGTTGAACACCGACTTATTAGCCAGATTAGAGTGAATACCAGTGGACGCTGTAGAACCCATGAGGGCAGATCTTTCACCAGGTTTAGAGAGAAAATATCTCTTTATGTTCAGAGTTCTAACTAACTTCTGCAGGCTGATATAGGTCTTAATTTTACTAAAATTGCACGCTGGTGCAAATTTCAGACCTTTATCCAGGACTCTCAATTTGTTTTCCGAAAGGTCTACACCACAAATGTTAATGGGACTTTTGTTTTTTTTGTTTTTCGTCCTGCTCTTCTCCCTCTCTTTGCCTTCTTTTGCCCCTTTGTCTGTTTCCCATCGGTGTATGATCCTCTTGATCTGGCCAATAAGGCTGGGGATTCCCTAAAAAATCACTCTGATGATATGTATCATCCTTATACAAAGGGGCAAATCTATTGTTCATGGATATGGGGGTTCTCTAATATTGGTAATCCCTGTCACCGTAGTATGTATTCTGTTCAGGGTGTGGGTACCAACCCCTATTAGACATGTTACTGAGGTTTCTACCTCTAGAGGGGCGTGGGGGCCCCCAGTTATCATCTCTATGGCCTTGGTTTTGGGAGGATGGGTGCTGATGGTAATTCAAGCTATCTACACCCCCCTTGTAGGACTTGCCCCTTCCTCTTTTTTTAAAAGTAGCAAAGTTCCTAGGGACAGCTCCCTGGGAGGAAAATGATTGAGGCTGTGAAGATTGACCATGCGGCCCTGGGGTGCCAGGTGGTGGCACATTAGGGATTAATTAATTGTGCGCCTCAGATGACGTCCTTGTGACAAAACGCGTAAGGCAGGGCATACATGGTACACAATACGTCATTTCCGTTTTTTCCGATCTTCTGCTAGGTCGGCCGTGGAACGCACGCTGTTACCACGCCGATGATACGGAAGTTGGTTACATTTGTGTAGCAGAGCATTGGAGCTCCTTTGTTTTTAACATTTATGCAATAAATCCTTTTACCTTATGGATTCACGCTATGAGGCTCATCTTTCCTGTATCTATGTGGACGCCTGCCACTGGGGATTTTTAGAAAGACTTCCGTGAAGAGGTGGAAGATTACGGCACCCACTTGATCTGCTACAAGGGGACACCGCTACTGGATTTCAGCTGATACGCTTGTTACCCCTGCAGGGGTTAGGCGCTCCGGTGAGTGCAGGCACAAGTGGGAGTTGTGGAGAAAGGCAGGGAATATTGAAGAGTCACCATTAATATTTTTTGAATTTATGCCTGGATCACCACTCACAGACTATTAATTTTAGTGTATAGTCATATACGCATGTATATTTGTTTTGACTTTTTTATGTTATTTTTGATACCATTTATTGCCACTTTCTATTTTACATATTTATATTTTTTGGCATTCACCAGCTTGAAACTTTTTCTTTGTATTCACATGGGGGCACTTTTTATTCATTACGTTACCCCCCTTTATTTAGTACGTCACATCATATCATCATTTGATGTGGGGTATTATCACTGTAATTTTATTTATTGTTCATGAATTTTCATTTTTTATACTTTTATATATTATTCATATCTACTTTAAGCACTTTGCGCTTTTATGGAGAGTTGTTTAGTTTTAATAGCACAGTGGGTTCACATATAATTGATCACCTTTGAACAGTGCCACTTCCCCTGAAATAGATTTTTCTTTTTAACTATGTTTATAAAATAAAGAAAGCTTAAATGGAAAATGTAATTTTTTTGGCTTTATAAAAGTCATTATTGCTGCAGCAGGCTCTACAGATGTGGCACATTACAGGCAGACTAAGGGGAGCCCCCAGGAACTATATTTAAAGGATTTTTTTTTTTTTTTATTATTGTTGTTTCTCATTTGTATGGTTTCACTTTAAGCATCAGTAAATCACTGCTCACTTTGTAAAAAAAAAAAATGTTTTTTTTACAAACTTTTTCTCCATTGATACATGTTCCCCAGGGCAGTACCTGGACCCCCATAACCATTGTATGCCCAGTTACTTACATATAAGCCTTCAAAATGGGCATTATTGATTTTTTCATTCATACATGTCCCCCTAGTCCCTTTCTAGTTCGGGTCCCATAAACTTTAATGGGGTTCATTATTCGGTTTCAAACGTTTGTGATGTTCAGAAGTCCTGCTGCGAATCGAACAGGGGGTCGCTCGGCCCATCTCTAGTCCTCCCTACATACTGGAGGCCGCATGGGCAGCCGAGGAAGTAAGCCACCCCATTGTAGAGCATGTAAGAAAAGGTTTGAGCTTTAAAGTGTGAGAGGTGCTGGTTTATACAAAGGTATTAGATCTAGATCTACACCCATTCATAGCACATGCCTGACATCTCCTAATCTGATAAAAGTGCATCAAATTTAAATCTATAATGTTCATGATAAATGATACCTGCTTGTAGTGCATACTCTTATTTTAACCAGAAAATATTGAACCGTCTGAAGACCAAATTTATGCCTGACTGAAGTATTTAACCAACAGATTGGTGTTCTTGTTTTGGATAACCAACTCTTCTCTCTTGTCGGCCTATCTAATGATGACATAGATATTTTCTTTTAAATTCCACAGTGCTTATTTATCCTCTGACGTGATATTTGCTTTAATATTGTCCCTGCTGTCTCTATATATCTTGACACATTTTGTATATGTAGCCTGGTAAAAGATATCTTTACTTAGGGTAAAAAACTTTGCAGGTAATTCCTCCACACCCTCATAATATCCTTCTTTCCACAATTCTTACACAATTTCCGGAGCCAAAATAAAAGTAAGGGCTACAAGCAGAAAGCCTTTATCCTGAGTTCACTTTCACACATAATTATTTTGTGTTTTCTGATGAATACTACAAACAAAAAAGGGTAATTGTATCAAAGCCCCCTTCAGGTCGATTCTTATTGGCATGCAGTTACTGCAGCTTAGCATAGAAGTGCTGTCTATTAGCACTATGAGAAATTGGGTTCATTAATGATTGTTACTGCCAACATATTTTCACTGCTCCCTGGTGTGTTCCCTCCCAACCCCGTGCTGTGCCCTCCCAACCCCCGGTATGTGCCCTCCTGACCCCCCCAAGTGTGTTCTCCCAGCTCCCATACTGTACCCCCTTTGGTGTGTGTTTTCCAGATCCCTGTACTGTTCCCTCCCAATCCCCCTAGTGTATGCCCTCCCAAACCCACTGGTGTGTGCCATCCCGACCCCCATACAGTGCCCCCCAACCCTCCTGGTGTGTGCCCTTCTGACCCCCCTAGTGTGTACCCTCCCAACGCCGTACTGTGCCCCCCTGACCCCCCTGGGGTGTGCCCTCCCAATCCCCCTGAGGTGTGCCCTCCTGGCCCACTTGTACTATGCCCCCACTCCCTGCACTCTCCTGACCCCCTTTGCTGTGTCGTGCTAAACCCCCCATACTGTGCCCTCTTGATCCCATGATTGGGCCCAAGAAAATGTGTGCCCAAGGTCTGTTTTGGATCGGACCACCGAACCGTCTGAGATATTTATATCTGCCACCAGGCTAAATTGGTTTCGATATGGAGTGTGCACACTTTGAAAACAATCCACGCTGAGACACAGACAGCTCAGTGTAATATTACTTTTGCTTTTTTATTGTTTCATGGCTTTTTATAATATCAGCCGGACTTTCGTGTCACACAAGGCAAGGCATACACAATACGTAATATTGTGACAGTGTATAAGCAGCTTTAAACTAGATTATGTCCATATAGGGGGGTAACAATTGATCACAGCTATGTAGGGTAACTTCCTTCGGACAGGAGGTACAATCTTCTTAACCCTTTGCAGTCCAGTTTCACAGTAAGGGAGGGGTGAGCTCGCAACAAGATCTTTGAGTAAAGTCAAGGCTAATAAGCATAAACAGTAGCAATCACAAATATACATATATTGAAATAGGCATTTTATCCTGATACTCTAATCACATCCATTACAGGTCCAATCAATATTAAAGATGACCCTGGCAGCATAACTCATGTAATCAGGATTATGAACTCCTAGTTGTCCTGGAATGCACTCCAAAAACATGATTTTACAGATAAAGAAAAAATCCTAGTTTTCATTAATTTTATTATGAGAAAAATGTCATCAATTTCATGTGTCATTTGTTCTAATAGCTTTATCTGTTGGCGTTGTTTGAAAATCGAATGTTTGCCTGTTCAAATATGGAAAGACAACAATTTTCTTGGGGTTTACTTACTTTTTGTACATGGCTGTATACAAAACAACTATACATTTCCTACAGGAATTTGACATCTTTTAAGAACAGTTTCAATAAAATAGTTTTTTCTTCTTATGGCAGTCTATCATAACAATATCTATTGGTTACAAATTACCTTTTTCTTACTTACTATATTATTTCCTTGCATTGTTTACCTTGCTAGCTGCCCCTCATTGGGTTAACAGGCCAAAAGATGAAATTCGTGGTCCAGGAGAACATGTAAAATTCACCTGTGATGTAGATGGCAAGCCCAAACCCAAGATTACCTGGAAAATCAATGGGGAACCTGTAAAAGGTATGAAATAAAAGTCTACTAAACCGTAGTCTAATCTTGTATCTTTTCCTTTGTTTTTATAATTTGGCTGAAGATAGGAGAATGTGCACCTATAGGTTGTTTCTGCTACCTCACCTTTTGGCTATCCCTTTTTAGCAGCCAATGCGGGCAAAATAACCATCAGCTTAATGTGAATTTTCAACTGGTAACTGCGCATATCACAGTTTAAAAATAAATTAATAATTATTCTGCAAACTGTTATGGGCTATATGAATGTTTCTACGTTCCTTGGAGTTTCTCCCTTACTTGTTTAGATCTTGTTATATTGCATTTAGATTGCTAAAAGTGGGACTTTTTAGAATGAGTTTTTGAATTGCTGAAAGTGAGCGCTGACTTTATATGCATGTTATCTTCCCACTGGGATTGCATACCTCCTCAAAAGTTTTTTGAGATGGGAACTATTAGCAGAAGTATGTAGGCATTGGACACACCGCTACCTCCCCTTCATTCATTTTGTTCCATTTTTTGCATTGTTGTGAAAATAAAAATGCAAAAATGCCTTTATTAATTTTCAAATAACTTTGCCATGCTTTTTACCAGAAATTCTAAGTTAGTGTGGTTTCAAACTGGACATATGATAGAATAACTTGTTTTCATTTTTAGCTACTGTAACAAACACTGCTTAAAAAGCTAAAACTAGTGGAGCCAGAGCCATTTTTCTAGTTTTTCTTTTTGTCTATAGATTGCATAAAAAAATTAATTTTTGCAAGGCAATATATCCAAAAAACACCTTGCGTGCCCTGGAAAAAAAAATGCTGTATGTATTATTTTGATACCTTAAAGAAGAACTCCAGGAATTCAGTCACACTTTAAAATATTTTACAATGGGTTACGTCCAACTAGGTATATGTCACCTCATGAATGTATCACTTTTTATTTACAATTAACATTTTTACTGAGCGATATTGGTCTGACAGGAGCAAGACTGCTTTCTCATATGGCATCTGCTGTGCCTTCCCCTCCCTTCCATTTACCATTCCCTGAAGACTTTGTTTAATGTTGTGAATAGGTTGTGTCAATGGTTTAGCTGAACATGGGCTAGACTAAATAGCATGTTAACCCTGGTTGTGCTATTGTTTCTACTTTTACTGTTCTATTGCCACATGGACAATGTCTATGTACTGTATGTTTTTATTAAGAGAAAAAATGGAAAAGCATATTTTTAAGGCTCCAGATAGATCTAAAAAAATAATTAACTACTTATTATGTACAGTCTACACACCCCTGTTAAAATGTCAGGTTTCTGTGATGTAAAAAAAAATGGGGCAAAGATAAATCATTTCAGAACTTTTTCCACCTTTAATGTGATCTATAAACTGTACAACACAGTTGAACAACAAACTCAAATATTTTCGGTGGAGAGAAGTAAAAATAAAAAAAATAAAATATGGTTGCATAAGTGCAAGTAAATTAAATAAGTAAACTGATACTTTGTTGAAGCACTTTTTGATTTTAGATTTTATGACAGCACTCAGTCTTTTTGTGTATGTGTCTGTCAGCATGGCACATCTTGACTTGGCAATATGTGCCATGTTGATAGACACGTACACTCTTCTCTGCAAAAACATTCCAAATCTGTCAGATCTCCTGTGTACAGCCCTCTTCAGATCACCCCACATATTTTTAATCGGATTCCGGTCTGGGCTCTGGGTGGGCCATTGCAAACTTTAATCTTCTTCTGGTGAAGCCATTCCTTTGTTGATTTGGACGTATGCTTTGGGTTGTTGTCATGCTGAAAGATGAAGTTCCTCTTCATGTTCAGCTTTCTAGCAGAAGCCTGAAGGTTTTGTGCCAATATTGACTGGTATTTGGAACTGTTCATAATTCCCTCTACCTTGACTAAGGCCCCTGTTCCAGCTGAAGAAAAACAGTCCCAAAGCATGATGCTGCCACCACCATCCTTCACAGGGTATGATGTTCTTTTATTGATGTGCAGTATTGTTTTTGCGCCAAACATATGTTTTGGAATTATGGCCAAAAAAGTTCAACCTTGGTTTAATCAGACCATAACACATTTTTCCACATGCTTTTGGGAGACTTCAGATGGGTTTTTGCAAAATTTAGCCGGACTTGGATATTTTTCTTCGTAAGAAAAGTCTTCCGTCTTGCCACTCTAGCCTATAGCTCAGACATATGAAGAATATGGGAGATTGTTGTCACATGTACCACACAGCCAGTACTTGCCAGATATCCCTGCAACTCCTTTAATGCTACTGTAGGCCTCTTGGCAGCCTCCCTGACCAGTCTTTTTCTTGTCTTTTCATCAAATTTGGAGGGACGTCCAGTTCTTGGTAATGTCACTGTTGTGCCATATTTTCTCCACTTGATGATGACTATCTTCACTGTGTTCCATGGTATATCTAATGTCTTGGAAATTCTTTTGTACCCTTCTCCTGACTGATACCTTTTAACAATGAGATCCCTCTGATGCTTTGGAAGTTCTCTGCGGACCATGGCTTTTGCTGTAGGATGCGACTAAGAAAATGTCAGAAAAGACCTACTATAACAGCTGAACTTTATTTGGGTTTAATCAGAGGCACTTTAAATGGTGGCAGGTGTCTACTGACTCTTATTTAACATGAGTTTTAATGTGATTGCTTAATTCTGAAGACCACTTCATCCCGTTATAAGAGGGTTGCACACTTATGCAACCACATTATTTTTTTTATTTTTACTTCCCCCCACCCTAAAAGATTTCAGTTTGTTTTTCAATTGAGTTGTATAGTTTATAGGTCACAATACAGGTGGAAAAAGTTCTGAAATTATTTATCTTTGCCTCATTTTTTTACATCACAGAAACTTGACATTTTAACAGGGGTGTGCTATATCCACTATATATCCATTAAAAAGACAATTATTAAAATGCTTATTTATGACATAACCATAGACTTCACAATTACATTGATACAGTGTTATACTATTTCAGCCATATGAGGACATATGCACAGCATGTAGCCTCAGTGGTATCCACATGATCACTTCTTCAGGAGTATGTGAACAAATGTGTTCTAATGCAGCATCTCAGAAGGAGAGGGCTGGGCTCAGCACATTTCACAGCTTGCAAATACCACTTCTTCAGGAGACAAACAGGTAGGTTTGTATACAAAGTTTATGGAAAAGAGAAACAACTGTAATATTATGTGCACAGGCTGTTCTACACAGACACTGACACACACAGGTGGCACAACCAGTCTGGTCCTTCCCTTGGCATATACAGAGGCATCTATATGTGCCAGAGATCCGCTCCATAGCAAACAAGGATGGCTCTCAAAGATATGACGTAGATGTCCCATGTCCACTAGAGAAGCCATGATTGGGTTCACAGCCTTAATCCTTCTCCTAATAGAGTGTAATTACGTCTATGGCTGCATGCATGAAGGTCAGATCATCCAGCTGCTGGAGATGTGGTCAGGTCATCCATCTAAAGGCAAATGGGGTGAGCACTGCTCCAAAGGCTGTTTTGTGAGATCTTCAGCTGCCAAAAAAATCCTGGGTGCCTGCCTGGGTCCTCAAACCTCATATGCAGTTAGAAATGAAAGAGATAGTGGCACTTCCAGAGAATAAAAACAGCTCCTTTTATTATGCAAAAATAGAAATGAGAGACATGCCACACACACTCAACCCACGAAGGGTCAGCAGATGTGTTTCACACTCCTGTGCTTAATCCTTGCTAATTGCCCAGAGTGTGTATGCCTACTTATAGCTTCTCAGTCACATGTGAAACCAATTGAACACAAATCCAAGGCGGACAATCTGTCCAACATGACTACATAGCCCAGCAAACACGAACTACACTAAACCATGTCATATAAAACAATATACATATATAAAAGAGGAAAAATGCACAAAATACAAAGCAAATAAAGAACAGTTTAAAAAGTATATATATATACTAAAGAAAAGGAAAACATTTATAAGCGTGAATATAAACCTAAATGTTTAACTCAAAAGTGTGTGTGTGTGTATATTGTCGTAGAAAGATGGCTGTATGCTATGCACACAGCCATATCTCCTGTGCTAATAAGCACCCATCTCCGTCTTAATGATATAATGTAGCTTTTGATCGTATGCCTCCCCTCTGGTTCCCCATTCTCCATTAAACAGACATCAGCACCTTCTTACATTCTCAGCTCAGCATGATTGCCTCCCTCAGCCCTGAGTCTGCTTTTATTACATTTTATTACATATCAACAGGAAGTCCCAACTTGAGGGTGTGCCTCCAACAGCCAAACGCCTCCTACAAAGTTTGTGACCTTACAGGAAATGAACACAGAGGAAATGACCATATAGGGATTAACAGGATGTGACAATACAGAAGCCCTTCCAACAGGGTTATTTATTTATTTATTTATTTATTTCAGGTACTTATATAGCGCCATCAATTTACGCAGCGCTTTACATATACATTGTACATTCACATCAGTCCCTACCCTCAAGGGGCTTACAATCTAAGGTCCCTAACTCACATTCATACATACTAGGGACAATTTAGACAGGATCCAATTAACCTACCAGGATGTCTTTGGAGTGTGGGAGGAAACCGGAGTACCCGGAGGAAACCCACGCAGGCACAGGGAGAACATGCAAACTCCAAGCAGGTAGGGTTAAATACAGAACCAATCAAAGACATGTATACATTCAAATAGAAATAAAGTAGTGACGTGTGCAGACGGTGCTGTGCAAAACCATGTGGCAAGCACATGGCTTTGAACGCGACCGTGTGCACACTCCCACTGTTACCAGTGATGCGAACCATACAAAATTATGGCTCAGTGAGCCATAATTTTTATATAGTTATGCTATAGTTCCCATGTACGCAGACATGTATGCTTGGAGTCATTAATGCAGTCGCCATGAGGTGGCCAATCTCTTGATGAGGCATAAACTAACATCCCTAAAAGAGCAACAGAACTGCCATGTCAACAGGAAGGTTTTCGCAGCCAATGGTCTTCCACCAACATCTGTATGTGCGAATACGCTCACATGAGCGTATTACAGCAAAACCGACACTGGAGGACATTTGACAACATACATTTATAAAATTTTCATACAGGTATCCTGCCTGCTGATATAGGGGGTCAGCGAAGCCAACAAACGGTGAAATACGGGGTCTGTCATCCTGAGAAAGTTCCTGAAATCACCAGGATTATTCTCACGGATCTCACAGAGCAAAGGCATATGACAGAACTGGTCACGCTGAAGCAACCAATTCTTGGTCCATGAACTCCTCCCCACCCTGTTCATGGACTGGACTTGTGTCAAGGTCAGGACCCCAACACCAAGCCCCCGCACAGCACGAACTCTACGAGGAGTACGCATACGAAACATGGCTACAAAACGGTCGGCTGCTTAGAACGAAGTAACAGAACGCACTGAAAAACAGCAAGGCCTGTGAAGAGTGACCTGAAAACCAGTAACGAACGAACAAGAATACAATGACTACCTAAAGTCAGGCGGAACTTGCTGCACGCACTGAAGAGCAGATTACAAACCCACAAGCACAAACTGAACGGCAGAAAACGATCTGAAAGCCACGAGTCTGAAAAAGCGCGAATCGTCTCTCACCAAAGTTTTACTAACACGAGATTAGCAAAAGGAGCCCAAAGGGTGCCGCGCTTGGTTCTGAACCGGCCTTTTCTAGTCTCGTCGTACGTGGTGTACGTGACCGCGTGGTTGTCGATCGAAAATTCCGACAACTTTGTGCGACCGTGTGTAGGCAAAACAAGTTTGAGCCAACATCCGTCAGAAAAAATCCTAGGATTTTGTTGTCGGAATGTCCGAACAAAGTCCGACCGTGTGTACGCCCTATCACAGTGTATGCAGTATAAAGCAAAAGACAACTGGAATTAAATTTAAAACACTTTCAAACGCCAGTATTTTCCCATTGTCCTTCCAAGCACAAATCTCATTTACTTGTGTCATAGGACCCCAAGCTCCCCCCACCAACTTCCTGTGGATACATAAAATGCTGAGAAGAACTTCCTGTTGCATGCCCAGCTCTAAAAACCCCTCAAACTGGTTTATTTACATATCAATGTACAGGAAAGGGGAGGGGAGGGTAAGCCTAGTTTCATATACTGCAGGCTATACAATACAACCCTCAGCTAAAGACACAAAAACACAAAACAAATAAAAATGAAACACACACCACTAAAAGTACAAAAACTCACAGTTAAAGCTAGACTTGTTATCCATTGAAATTCAGTGCAAAACCAATATTCAATACAGAAAACGCAATAGCTTCCTTGAAAAGTATGTAAACAGTACAAAAATAGAATTCACTTAAAAGGAAATGGTACCTAGAGAGAAGGTGGCGGCCCAGACTGCATGGCTACACACACAAAGGAAATTGGAGAAGCTTCCTCTGTAGGAAGGCCCACAGGTCCTCAAAATGGCCGCCCATCCACACGGTGACTACAACAAAAGCCAGACCACAACAAAATGGTGCATTTTCCAGCCAAAACTGAAATCCAATACAAAGATGGCCACTCTTCTACTAACAAAAAGTACAAACACAGCTCACATACAATAGCTTACATTTGCTTAAAAGAAAACAGAAATGATGCCTAGAAACAAGATGGTGGCTCATGTCACATGGTTTCCCATACAAAGGAATTGAAAATGGCCGACCGTAGCCACACGGCAGACAACAACAAAAGGAAATGGCAGACAAAAACCAGGCCACGACAAAATGGCGCATTTTCCTGCCAAAACCAAAATTTCTCCCCACAAAATTACACATTTGAGATACTAAATGAACACTTACAAACATTTAAAAGTGTTAATAGTTACGAAAAAGCACAACTTACAAACAGTGGTAGATGAAATCTGGACCATAGCAAGATGGCCGATGACAAAAGGACTACACTAAAACACAAGCACATGAAATGTAATTGTTGAACACTTGAACCATAATACAAACACTTTAGGAACAGTTCTACTGAAAAGCATGTTATCCAATGAAACAACAAAGCCACATAAACCACAATCACACGGCTGAAACATACCCTCTTTTCTCAAACAAAGTTCACATCAGCTTTCACAGGAACAAGACATTGAGAAGTGCAAACAGCAATGCTTGCATTTTCTTTTCATCTCAAAACAAAACCTTTCTATTGTCCACAGGGAGTAGCCAACTTTCACCATTGTAAATGATGGGTCAGCTATGCTTGTCCACCCCTCCCCCAGGCCGCATGGCCACTTGAAAATGCAGCAGCCATTTTCAAACCAAATGTTTTTCTAAACAACCATCAAAGTCCACTAACCATCTGTGTCTTGAGTCAATTAAACACTCTACAAGACTCATGCAATCTACTTGTCCCATACATAAGCTATAATTACAATTCATCCATTTCTCACATGCATTACAAACTTGTTACACAGCATCAGTCACACACACATTGCAGGCTGCAAATAATCCCAATTCATACATTTCTAATTCTCATATACTTATTACACAACATACAGTTACTTACACATACACACAGCACACAATCTCCTTACACAAACATTTGAGATACAAATCACACACACGCGCAGGCACACACACACAGGCAGGCGCACACACATGCCAGACATAGGATCAAACTTCCAGCATAATTTCAAAAAGACGAAAAATCAGTTCTTTCGCAGAGCAGAGGCTCCCCAACACATTGGAAAGAGATGTCCTGGAGTGGGATCTGTCCCCCCCCCCTTTCTTGCCGATGTGGAGGGGGGCTCTGTCTGCTCCATAAGGACCTGGCTCGCCATCTGTCATAGAAAGATGGCTGTATGCTATGCACACAGCCATATCTCCTGTGCTAATAAGCACCCATCTCCGTCTTAATGATATAACGTACCTTTTGATCGTATGCCTCCCCTCTGATTCCCCATTCCCCAGTAAACAGACATCAGCACCTTCTTACATTCTCAGCTCAGCATGACTGCCTCCCTCAGCCCTAAATCTGCTTTTATTTACATATCAACAGGAAGTCCCAACTTGAGGGTGTGCCTCTAACAGCCAAATGCCTCCTACAAAGTTTGTGACCTCACAGGAAATGAACACAGAGGAAATGACCATATAAGGATGTAACAGGATGTGACAATACAGAAGCCCTTCCAACAGGGTTAAATACAGAACCAAAGACATGTATACATTCAAATAGAAATGCAGTAGTGACGTGTGCAGACGGTGGTGTGCAAAACCATGTGGCAAGCACATGACTTTGAACACGACCGTGTGCACACTCCCACTGTTACCAGTGATGCGAACCACACAAAATTATGGCTCAGTGAGCCATAATTTTTATATAGTTATGCTATAGTTCCCATGTACGCAGATATGTATGCTTGGAGTCATTAATGCAGTCGCCATGAGGTGGCCAATCTCTTGATGAGGCATAAACTAACATCCCCAAAAGAGCAACAGATCTTCCATGTCCAAAGGAAGGTTTTCACAGCCAATGGTCTTCCACCAACATCTGTATGTGCGAATACGCTCACATGAGCGTATTACAGCAAAACCGACACTGGGGGACATTTGACAACATACATTTATAAAATTTTCCACAACAGTATGTGTGTATATATATATATATATATAAATGCATGTGATATATATTTTGAATATGGCTAAAAGAATAATCAATGTCACACAATAAAAAGGCCATATACAGAAAGCAGCACCCTAACAGACTGATATATGTTGTAAAACGCAATTGGATTTCTAAATATCTGAAAATGTACAAGGTACTGTAAGCAAATGTGGGGAGACATGCGGGGACAGGGCTGGCAATGCCTGCTCCCACCCCCAAATGCCCCCACACAATAAAGGACCGAGGACATACAAAGCAATGAGCGGATTCATAGAGCAAGTACATATGGATGTGAATAACAATAACTAATAACAGTATAATAGACACATCCAAAATACTCCAAAAATAGGAAACGCCCTTAGCTGCACACTGAAACATCCAATAAAAAACAAATATACAGTATATACTATCTTAGTCACTTTATAAAGAAATCAACCATGCTTAGGATAAGGGTAGAAGAGAAAGGTTGCTGCCTCCCCTAATAAGGCTCCCCTAGGGGAACTTACAGTAGTGAAAAAAACTAACAAATTAAAGGGGTGTATGGTGCTACCTAATAGCCAAGGGCCCACAGTTGTGTATGGGGAGAGTGAGAGGACTGCACCATAAGTGTAAAGGCCTCACCGGCGCACTTCTCCTGAAACCCCAACCTAGGATAAAAAGTCAGTATCTCATGTATAGGTATCCCTGTAAGGTGTGTATAAATGTAATGATACAGGACAAAATATATATAAAACACAAAGCGCTGTGATGCTAAATAGCTGATAATTACACATGAAACCAACTGAGGCTGCTATCAAAAGAGAGTGTTTTCAGAGTCACTTAAAAAGAATAAATAATGATATTTGAAGCGCTTCACAATGTGCATGAAAATGAATATATAAGAATAAATATAAATAGTCAAATAAATCCAGCGGTGAGTAAAAATTCCTATAAAATCCAGCAATTAAAATAGTGTAAAATTATAAAAAATTAGTGACACCAAATGTGTAAAAAATTCACATAAAAAATCCACATAAAAATAAATACCGTATATACTCGAGTATAAGTCGTTCCGAGTATAAGTCGAGGCCCTAATTTACCACAAAAAAAATGGGAAAAACTTATTGACCCGAGTATAAGACGAGGGTGAGAAATGCACAGTTACTGTAAGTGGAAAAGAGGGTCAACAATGCCCATTTGCAGCATCACTGTGCCCATATGCATGCCTCACTGTGCCCATTTGCAGCCATAGGTCCCCTGAACTTCAACCTTGGTAGTTAACGGTTCCTAGATGCCCCCTAGCTGCAGCCAAAATTTGGGGTCTCTGAACCCAAAGGGTCCCAAAATGACATTGCTGCAGATAGACACAGTTGACCGAATTTGGGGCCCCGTATCTCGGGGCCACTTAGTGCTAAGAACCCCACATTTGGTGTGCAAACCCAGTGGAACAAGCACCATAAAATTTCCAAAGCTGGGGTTTCTAGCACCAAGTGGCCCCGAGATACAGGGCCCCAAAAATCAGTTTAGAAAATGTCAAGCACTTTTCTGCAGCAGAGAATAACACTTTCCGAACCAGATTTGGGGCCCCGTATCTCAGGGCCACTTGGTGCTAGGAACCCAAGCTTTGGATATGTTATCGTACCAGTTCCACTGGGTTTGCACACCAAACTTGAGGTTCCTAGCACCAAGTGGCCCTGAGATATGGGGCCCCAAAGTCGGTTCAGAAAATGTCAAGCGCTTTTCTGCAGCAGAGAATGACATTTTCCGAACCGATTTTGGGGCCCCGTATCTCGGGGCCACTTAGTGCTAGGAACTTCAGCTTTGGATATGTTGTGGGACTAGGTCCACTGGGTTTGCATACCAAATTTGGGGTTTCTAGCCCAAAGTGGCCCTGAGATACAGGGCCCCAAAGGCGGTTCGGAAAATGAAATTTTTTGCTGCAGAAAAGTGCTTGACTCGAGTATAAGTCAAGGGGGGCACTTTCAGCACAAAAAAATGTGCTGAAAAATTTGACTTATACTCGAGTATATACGGTATTTCCAGTAAATTAGTACTTTTGGTGGATGAATAAGTCAGTTTAAGTGGATTTCTCCATTGATCTACTGAGTATTCCACTCCTATGTCCTTTTCCCAAGCTTTCATAGTTTCTGTTTTTACGCATGTGTTTTTTTTTTGGAGCCCTGAGTAGAGGATTGATATTCCTTTCAGTATTATCGGAGATTGCGAGTAGTAGAGAGTTATTTGTTTGGGTAAGGTTGTTAGTATTTGAGGGGACTTTTTTAGGAGTTGAGACAACTGTGTGTATTTATACTGATCTGTATATGAAAGAAGGAATTCTGATTGTAATTCATGGAATGGTTTAATAGAGGTGTTGTCTAAGATATCTTCCAGATATTGAATCCCTTTATTTTTCCATGGTGTTAGGTTTAGGTCTGGAATTAGTTGATTAAGGGCAGAAATAGGAAGTTTCAAAGGTAGAGTCGGACCAGACCATTGTTGTTTTTTCCGGAGGTATCCCCAAGCTCGTATGGATGCTAATATCGTGGGAGCTAATTTGCTGTTTAGGTTTGTATTAAAGTGGGCTGTCATTATGAAGTCTTTTAAAGATCCTTTTGGTATTTGTGTTTGTTCTATTTCAGACCATAATGATTTAGAATCTGGAATTAACCATTGTTGGAGTTGGGCCAGTACAGTCGCAATGTAATAATCCTGCAGGTGTACGTGCCCCATCCCCCCTGCTTTTCTGTGTTTAATTAGTTTATTGAATGTGCATCTGGCCTTTTTACCTTGCCATATAAACCTGTTTAATATAGGTTGAAGTGTGTTAAAATATGAATTAGGTATTGGTATTGGGAGGGTTCTGTAGAGGTATAATAGTTGTGGTAGTATTTGCATTTTAAAAGCTGCTAGTCTGCCTAGCCAAGAGAGTTCGTTTCTGTTTATGGCTTTTAGTTTATTTTCTAGAGACCTCAAAAAGGGAGTGTAGTTCGCACCTAATAGGCCTTCTGTTTTAGGGGTTAACGTGATACCCAGATATTTAATACCATCAGATTTCCAGATGTAAGGGAATTGTTGTTCTAATCTTTGTTTAGTTTTTTCTGGGATTCCTAAGTTAAGTATATATGATTTGGACTCATTCACTTTGTAATATGATATCCTATTGAAGGTGTTTAGCGCCTTGTGAACCTCCCTCAATGAGGTGTCTGCTTCCGAAAGCATCAATATGATGTCGTCTGCAAACAGACTAATGATATGTTGTCTTGATCCTATTTGTATACCTTTTATCAGTTGGTTTGAGCGTAAGTGTGAGGCTAATGGTTCCATTAAGAGATTAAATATCAAAGGGGACAAGGGGCACCCCTGCCTAGTCCCGTTGCTTATTGTGAATGGGGTAGATATTGCTCCTGAGATAAGCACCTGGGCTGAGGGTTGGGAGTAAAGGGCCATTATGGCTAGATAGATGGAGCCCTCAAACCCAAATTTTTGGAGAACCTGTGCCAGAAATTGCCAATGTATTCTATCAAACGCCTTCTCTGCATCCAGCGCTAGGAGCAGAGAAGGCGTTTTTTGTTTATTAGCTATATGTATTACATTTACCAGACGTCGGGTAGCATCCGACGTCTGTCTCCCCTTAGTAAAGCCAGATTGATCTAAGTCAATCAGTGTAGGTAGGATGTTAATCAATCTATTAGCTAGTAGTTTTGCGTACATCTTTACATCATTGTTCAATAAAGAGATAGGTCTAAAATTTTGTGGCGTTGTTGGGGTTTTTCCTGGTTTGGGTAATGCTATTATAGTTGCTTTTAGCATTTCTTGGGGAAAGGAAGAGGAGGCAGCAGCAGCACCAAACATGCCCACTAAATAAGGGGATAAAATTTCGCTAAACATTTTATAATATTCTCCGGTAAACCCATCAGGCCCTAGAGATTTGTTTAGTGGCATGGAATTTATTATTTGTTTTACCTCTATATCAGTTATGGGTGAGTTTAATGAGGAAAGTTGGTCTTTTGTCAGTTTTGGTAGATTAACTGTTTTTAGAAAAGATTCTATTATGTCTGGTGTTGGTTGTGAGATTGTTGTGTCATCCTTGAGATTGTACAGTGAACTGTAGTAGTGACTGAAAGCATCAGCAATTTCTTGAGGGTGTTGATGTTTTGTTTGTGTCTTAGGATGTATTATATGCTGAATGTTTGTTTTGTATCTGTAACCTCTGAGTTGTTGGGCTAGTAATTTACCTGCTCGATTGCCACAAGTATAGTATGACAGTTTTAGTTTCTTGGAAGCTTTGTCAAAGTCTTCCAGTAAAAGTAGTCTTAATTCTAATCTTAATTGGGTGATTTGATCAGTTAGTACCTTGGAGGTGGGAGTTATATTTTGTTTTTCTAATATCTCAATTTGGTTAACAATTTTCTTGGTGTGCTGCTGTCTCATCCTTTTAGCCCTTGTCCCCTGTTGTATCAAAACACCCCTGGCAAAAGCCTTATGGGCGTTCCATAAGGAAAATGGGTTTGATACCGAGGGCTGGTTTACACAAAAAATTCTTTAAGGTGCCGTTCAACATATGACCTAGTCGGACCATGCTGGAGAAGGCGAGAGTTAACTCTCCACACAAAAGTGTTTTTATGACTAGTAGGTCCTCCAATAACCAACTCCACTGGAGCGTGGTCCGACCATGTAACACTGAATTTTAGCTGACTTACATTTGAACAACAATTGCTTATCTACCAAAAAGAGATCTATCCTACTATAAGTTTTGTGACAGTGAGAAAAAAAGGAATAGTCCCTTTCGTTCGCATTTAAGCATCTCCAAGCGTCGAAAAGATCATATTTCCGTAGAATTGGTAACAGGGATGGTGGAAGTCTCTTAGATTTTGCTGTAGAGTCACTGGATGGATCAGGGGTAATATTAAAGTCACCACCGATTAGCAATGAGCCCTTTTGGATAGTTTGGATCTTCTTCATTAATTTATGGAAAAATTTGGATTGCTTGGCATTGGGAGTGTATAGGTTAACAAGTGTAGTTGTGTGGTTGTTGATTTCACACACTAGGATAATGAAACGTCCTTGAGGATCAATGACGCTTTTGTGTAGTTGGAAGGTCACCGTGTCCCTGATGGCGATCATCACCCCTTTTGATTTATTTTCTGCATTCGCTAAGTAAATAAACGGGAATTTTGGGTGTGAACATTTTGGTGGAGCTGTGGATTGAAAGTGGGTCTCTTGGGTGCATAATATGTCGCAGTTCCTCTGTAGTGCCTCCCTCCACAGAGACCTGCGCTTGGCTGGGTGGTTGAGACCTTTTGCATTAATAGTCAAAAGTTTTAGCGCCATGTGTTAAGGAAAAAAGGTGAGTGCATATGACATTGAGTGAAGTTAAAGACACTTACACTAGATGAGGTCGTTGACCGTAGGCTTTGTAGTTGGGATCGTTCCGGAGATTGCAGAGGTGTTGGTAGTGAGGCATATTTCTCTTCCATTTTCTGTGGAGATGTGGTATTTGTGCTGACTGTGAAAATATCAAAGCAAAAAAAAATTGTGCAAAAACATAAAGTCAATGAAACTTTGGCTTGGTGCCATTTAACATGAAAAGAAGATAGGTGTGACTGGTAGTCACTCATGTTGTAACTTGGGGTTATGTAGTCCTTAGACTTTTACGGACCGGAGATGTGACTCTCCTCAGCGGAAAAAGTGGTAATTTGTACACCCACCTTAGGGTCAGATGTGCGATCGTGCGTTTTTACGATCAACTGTGCGCCATTCCGGTTCAGGTCTTGTGGAGGAATTTTTCTGGTGCTGGAATGGTTGAGGATCTGGGATTATCCCCCATGTGTTTAGCAAAGCCATGCCCTTTGCTACTGAGTCAATTACGTATTCTTTATCCTCTCTTGAAACAATCAATTTAGTTGGGAACCCCCATTTGTACCCCAGTTTGTTGTTCCTGAGGGTTTTTGTTATGGTGTTTAGATTTCTGCGTTTCTGCAATGTGTACTGGGATAAATCGGCGTAGAATTGGAGATTAGCATAGGATACGGGAATTTGTTCTTTTTGTCTTGCTGCATTCATAAGTCTATCTTTCGTGTGAAAGAAGTGAAGTCTCATAATGACATCGCGTGGAATGTTTTCTGATAGAAAGGAAGGTTTGGGCAGTCTATGAATCCTGTCCACTGTAAAATCTAGTGCTGACATGTCCGGTAGTATTTCGGATAAGAGCTGGGACATGTAGTCCCTCAGATCGTGTTGTTTAACCGATTCAGGGATCCCCCTTATCTTCACATTGTTCCTCCTTGATCTATCCTCTATGTCCGCCATTTTGGCTTGCAGGCCTTCTATATCATCCTCTCTATCCTCATTGGCATCTACCAAATCGTTGATTGTAGTGGCGAACTCTGCCATTTTTTGTTCCACGTGTGTTACCTTGTCTGAGACCGATCGTATTTCAGTGCTAAACTTGTGCATACATGAAATCATATCAGCGTGGAGTGACCCCCTTAATGATACTAGCATCTCCTTCAGCATTGTATCTAGAACTGGCTGGCCGTTAGTGGGGAACGCATTTATGGAATCTGGAAGTTCCCTAGTGTCATCCCCTGATTCTGAAAGGTAGCTCACCTCATGGTTTGCATCCGCTGCATCCGCCTTGAATCTCGTCTTTTCAGGGCTTCCTGAGGACGGTGTAGATGGGGGAGATTGCGATCCTTTAGGTGGGCTGCCTCTTTTTTGTGATTTGCTCTGTTGTGGCCTGTTATTTTGGGCTGCTGCTGCTGGCGTGGATGAAGAGCCGGCGCCATTTTTCCGGGGCTCGAGGGGATAGAACTCCGTCATTCGTTTCGGCCTGTTATCCTCCTTCTTTCTCCGCGGCATTGTTGGGAATCGTTCCCCGGTCAAACGGGATCGGATTTGCCTTGTATGGAGAAGGTAAGCTGGGTCTGGTGGGTAGATAGTAGCCGCTGATGTCCCGCTGGTACCGGAGCTCCGCTAGTGCGCGTCCATCTTGGTCTCCGGCTAGCTCCGCCCCCCGAGTATATACGGTATATAGGGATGTATTCAGAAGGTTCAATTATACAGGTGTAGAATCCTGATTGGTATAGAGCTTTTGATCACTAGCAAAGCTGTTTAAAAACACTTGCTTAATTAAGGTGCTCATTGATAGTACCAATGTGTTTTTTGCTTCTATTCACAACCAATGTGGGAATCATAAACAGGCAGATAAGAGAAAAAAAACAATCATTGTGCAATAGTTAGGATACCAAGGTACACAGGCAAACTTCAATCCACTCACGTGTGCCTTATAATGATAAGGCATATGCAGGTTTTACTATAGCAGTCAGCCGCTTAGACAGGAGCAGATTCAGTGCAGTACACTGTGTGAAACTGCTGATCTGCACAGAGCTTCCTTGGCTCCTCCCACGCATTACATCACAGTCACGTGACTTTTTCAAGGATAATACAAGCTCTGACTGACTCAGCTTTATAGCACAACAGCAGAGTGGTTGCCATGGCTACAGCATGAGTTTATCATCATTCTGCTTCCTGCATATACTTCAATCCTGTTAAAACCTACTTTTATTAGACATGTAATTCATATGAATATCGTTGGTTTATCAAAACCACGATTCCATGTGTAAAAAACGCAGTGTGTAAAAAGTAAAAAATATATATATTGATATCTCTAATCACGTTTACTTTTTCAACTCCCTCCAGTGGTCACAATTGGTATAACATCTCACAGAGGGAATAAATGGCAAAGCGTTGTCTTTTCCACTTATTTTTCAGTTTTTTCACATATAGCTGCAGTGATGGATATTTTTGATTTGATTGAAAAACGCACAATTAATTTGGAAAATGTTTTTTCCACTGCACCTAGCACCGATAAGGGTGATTTAGACACCAATTTTAGGAAATTCGGCCACCTAATGGAAAAAAAGGTGAGCCTATGGTGGGACATAGCTGCTCATGAACAATACATTAAAGATAAAATTGTCCCGAGAAGATTGAGATGGGATGTACCTATCTGTGATGGTTTGACAGATCAAGACGCAACTAATGAGTGGTATAAATTTTTTAACGATAAAGGTCTGGATCTAGTACATTTTGCCTTAAAAAGGAAACAAAGGAAATTAAACATGATTAACCAGCAAATTGCTGAATGCAAAACCATACTGGACCCTTTTAAAGAGACAGCACCTTTTTCATCACTAACTCAACAACTGAATAAAGTGTTAGAACAGAAAGATGTTGAATTGAAACAAAGGAAAAAGAGAAAATACCTCAGAGATACCAATGATTATCAGTTAGAACAGGTTTTCAATTGGCAAATCAATGCCAAACAAGGTAAAACGGGGTCTATAGCCTCATCACCAGATAGAGAGGTGAGGATAGTGAGCCCCAGGAGAAATACATATTATAGGACTCCAGAAAGGAGATCCAGGACACCAGAAACCCCAAGATATAACCAACAGAAACAATGGGAACAAAGTAACACACATGACAATGGATCAAGAACACCTAAACCTTGGTGGAGGAACAAAACAAAAAATAAATCACCAAGAAGACCTTACTGGAAAAATAATGCCAATAAAAGACCAAACAAACCCCACTATCCACCCTACAATCAATCAAGATCGCACCAATCAGGTAATGAATCGCAATATGATCAGGTGGAAAATGGCAGGTACCCCAGGTATGGGGAACAAGGATACTATCAACATTCAACTAGAACTGAACCAAGAGAAAATCAATATAATTCCAGAAATGACCCCAGAAACTCCTACCAACAACCTCATAGGGATCAGCCAAGGGATTATCGGTATGATCAGGATAGGAGAGATCATAGGGACTATCAACAGAGCAATGGTGAATCTCGAGACCACCAGTCCAATGGTAATAGGAATGGGACCAGAGAATACGACCAATACAGATATCCTGATAGGAGGAGCCCATTGCCTACCACCAATAGATACGAGCCTCTTAGAAATTACATAGAGGAAGAACAGTCAAGATCTTTTTTAGATTTCCGCAGAAACGAAGATCCCCCACCCCTACAGGAATATACAAACAGAGAAAGAAGTCCAAACACCATAAAAGGGGATGCAGAGCAGGATGGCAAACCCAAAAGAAAAAGAGAGTACTAGGGGAAGGCATCTACAACCTCAGCGGCAAAGAGCTCACACGAGCGGAATTAATCACACTGGACAAAGGCCTTAAATATGCACCAAAAAAGAATCTGGACAAATTCCAGATGTATATTGACATACAAAAATACACCAGGAAATTGAATATCAAGAAATACTTATTATCCAGACCACCATTTACATTGAACAAAGGAGTGGAACTTGGCAGAGGAGTACAGCATAGTGATTTAAGAAATAAGTCACTATTCAATCCACCCTCTACAAATAATGAACATATTGAGGTGTTTAAAAAAATGGTGATCAAAGACCTGGAACAACTCAAGTTCAGTAGAATCTCGGAATCCCAGCATATACAACAAGGTATAAAACAATTGGAAGCAAATAAAGATATTATAATTAGACCGGCCGACAAAGGGGGTGCCATTGTAGTACTAACAAAGGAATACTACCACCAGGAACTGATGGGACAACTTAACGATAATAACACATATCTGAAACTCAGTAGCAATCCTACTAGAGAATACAAACGAGATCTGTCCTCTTTGATTCAAAAAGGAATCAACAAAAATATTCTATCCAAAAAAGAATCTAGATATTTAGTACCGGATACATGTAGAGTTCCAATCATTTACACCATCCCGAAGATCCATAAGAATGCTGAGGCACCACCAGGAAGACCCATCATTAATGGGATTCAATCGATCAATGCAAGACTAGGGGAATATGTGGACAAATTCTTGCAACCCCTAGTACCTAACACTAAAGCTTATCTACGTGATACCAAACATTTATTACAAATATTAAAATCTCTGACCCTGGACCCTAATGGAAGATATCTGTTAGCAACTGCTGATGTTGCTTCACTGTACACAATAATTGAACATAGCGATGCAATAGAAGCATCTAAATGGGCTATGGATTCATTCAGCCATCTCATTTCTAAACAGAAAAGATTTCTTCTTAGAAGCCTGGCCTTTGGTATTCAAGGAAAGAAAAAGGACCCCTCAAAGAGTGGTGGGACTTTAAAGGCAACAAAAAGTGAGAATAAAAAAGCAGGTTTTATTAATACAATTAAATAAAATTATACATTTGAAAATAATTTTTACAGATACAAACATATGAATCAGTTGACAATAAAAGCAGTATTCTGCTGGTGAGCGAACAAAAGATGTGTTCATGTAGTCTTCTACCTGAGCCTACGCGTTTCGGGGCTGTTAAAGTCCCTTCATCAGGGGCAATGGTAAGCAGACTTTACACTAGTAAGACATGAAATATCATAATTAGGTACAATTGTATTGAACATGTTTGCTGCATTTGATATCATTCTAGGAAAAAAGGGAGGTGAGGGAAGAAAAAAAAAAAAAAAATGGATTACACACCCAAGCATGAGCAGGAGAAGAGGCCAACCGTCGGAAGCATTCCTGGGGGCAACCACACAAAGGACGCCAGAAAACCAACTTGGGAAACGGGCGTATCTCCGGCCCCACCTTATCCACACTGGTCCCAGTGTATCACCACAAAAAGGGGGACAACGCTACCCCAAGAGGTCCCAGCGACCATGAGATCAAAAGGGGAGAGGAGGAGGACAAGGGGATTGTCTGAAAATACAAAAAGGGGAAAAGAAAAGCCTTATGTGCTGAGATGCTAAAGAGGGGGGGCTTGTATAGTAATTAGCTGTATATCTGCTGAAGACGCATAGAACACATGCGTCGGAGCAGCAATGTAACCATATATTTAGGATACACAACAAATTGCGCAAATGTGCGGGTATTCCTAAAAAGCAAGGGTTAGAAAATAATTTCAACATATGTAACTTACCCCGGTAATGGTGTGTAAAAAAGTATATGCCCAGTAACAAGTAACAAGTAGAGAAAGCAGGTGTGCTGGAAGCACAAACTCAGCTGTAATGATAATGATGAGTGGAGACCTCATATAAAGAAATCTGTGAAGAGGAATAGAGAAGGTGTTGGCTGAATGTGATGCAGCCCAATGTGTATGACCATGGTGTCCCCTGGCAAGCACATTGAGCGGCGTATTCATATACAAGGGATAAGGTAAGGGTAATCCTAGTAGGTAGTGTAAAAAGAGCCTTACCTAGGTCTCTAATAATGCCAGTATTGTTGGTAGTTAGTAGCCACTTCACTCCACCGCCGCTGTGTCAGACGGAGACACCGACACAGGCGTTGGGGGGTGGGGTATAAGAGGAGGAAGAGGAGGTGGGTGTGGCAATGATTGGCGTGGAATCCCGCCAATCATAAAGCCGCTCCTATCAGTCGCCAGTACCAGGGGATCTGACAGCGTCAACAGACGCTGAGAAAAAGAAACCAAGGTGACGTAGTGTGGGAAGAGGGGAAAGGGGTGGATGCGGCAGTGATTGGCGTGAGGTTCGGCCAATCATACCGCAACTGTCAATCAGTTACAGAGGTCAAGGGAATCCTACAGCGTCGACAGACGCTGAGAAGGGGATACCATGGTAACAGCCAAACACAACCCCGGGACGCATCATTGCCGATGCGATCCAGTGGGGGGTGCCGGGGAACCAGTGTCATTCCAGCATGGAACGCTGGAGAGGAGAGACACATGGTAACCCCGGACATATGTATTTCAAAAGCGAGGGGGGGCCCAGGCATGGATGACCTGTCAATACACCGATGCATGGGCAGAGATGTGTATCTAACAAAACAGTGCAAACCACCCCATAAGGGGAAGGTGTGCACGCAGTGTATTAATGTATAGAAGGAATGACAGTTTGGGAATTACTCTCCGAGGGTCGTCACATGGACACCGCTGGGGCAGAGGGACCCTGGGCGGGGACTGCACGGCACCCCCCCACGTGGACCGTGGGGGGGGTCATGCAGAGACCGCCCACCGACGCAGAGGAGGGAACCGAGGATAGCGGACATGGGCTGGCAGAAAGAGGAGCTGCCAGACATTCCGCGAGTTTGTTCCGGGCACCCATATAGAGGCCCCCCAAAGGACAAAAAATTCCAGGGGGGCCCACGTGCGCCGGGCGGGACAAGGAAGGGCCGGAGCTGCGGTTAAAGGATGTTACCCAGGCACGACCGACAGTGTGCCTCAACCCCCGGCACGCCTGTATGTGACAAGAAAAAGGTGGGGGGAGGGGGGAAGAAAAAAAAAAAAAAAAAAAAAAAACACAAGAGAAAGACATACATGGGGGCAACCAGGACGGGCATTGGGACATCAATATTTTACAGATCTTTTTCACAAACCCCAGAAGAAAAACCCTCTAGAAAGGGTCTAAAACTCAAATGATCATTAAGGCCGGGGGGTGGGTTGGCAGCAAGGTCTGCAATCCAGCGGGCCTCCCGTTGCAGCAAAGCCTTGTTCCAATCACCGCCCCTCGGACTCGGGTGTACTCTGTCCAGGATTAAAAAATAGATGTTGGGAAAAGTGCCGTGGTGCACATTCGCCACATGTCTCCCCAGTGGGAGATCGGGATTCGCTTTCCTCATGGCAGAAATGTGCCGTGAGGCTCGCCACGAGAATTTTTGTTTAGTCTTACCTACGTAGAATTGGAAACACTGGCAAACTAAAAGATATATCACACCCTCTGTTTTGCAGTTAGCGAAATGGCGTGGTCTATATGGATGTCCATTGGGGAGGGTCACATGCTGTTGTGTATTCATGAATCTGCATGTGGAGCATCCTCCACATGTGAAGGTTCCAAACCTCTTACAGGGGTCCCCGCGTGTTTCACCAACAAATTCACTGCGGACCAAGTGGTCACGCAGGGAACTGGTACGTCGGAAGGTGATTGCCGGCCGAGCAGATAGGTATGGACGTAGAGTGTTGTCAGAGTGCGGGAGGTGCCAGTGTTTGTTGAGAATGGATTTGATAGATTCATGTTGGTTTGTGAACCGCATGATGATCCTAGTGGTCGAATCCATACTAGCCTTTTTCTGAGAGCCAAAGAGGAGTTCCCACCTGGTGTGTCTATTAGCACGTTTAAACGCTTTTTTCAAGAGTGTGGATGAGTAGCCCCTCAGAAGCAATCTATCTCTGAGAGCGGCGGCTTCACTTAGATAGGTCTGTTGGTCAGAGCAGTTCCGTCTCAGCCTCAAGTATTGGCTGTAGGGGATCGCTCGGATCAGTGGTTGGGGGTGGGAACTGGAGGCGTGTAGGATGGTGTTGCCGGCGGTAGGTTTTCGGAAAAGGCTGCTGGAGAGCGTCCCATCAGGGTTCTTATTGATGGTTGTATCCAGGAATGTGATGTTGTGTGCATTATGGGTCACGGTGAACTTTAAATTGAAATTGTTGGACTGCATCATATGGATGCATTCCTTAAGTTGGTTTTCGGAACCCTCCCATAACACCAAAATGTCGTCTATATAACGATACCATGCGACTATATGTTGGGTGTGTGATCTGAAGGCCTCATCAGAGAGGAAGGACTGCTCCCACTCCCCCAGGTACAGGTTGGCGTAGGACGGGGCACAGGAGGTCCCCATTGCCACGCCCTGCACCTGGAGGAAGTGGGAGCCGTCAAAAGAAAAAACATTATGGCAAAGGATGAACTCCAGGGCCATAATGACAAATTCACAAAGTTTTTTGTCATCTCTGTGAGTTTGGGTGATGAAATGTCTGACTACAGTCAGCCCTAAATGATGGGGAATAGAGCTATAGAGGGCCTCGACGTCGATAGCTACCAGTAATGACTGTGCTGAGACATGTAGGCCTTCCAGGGATTGTAAGAGGTGGATGGTGTCCCGCACGTAAGAGGGCAGGTTTTCAACGAAAGGTTTAAGATAATAGTCTACAAAGAGACTCAGATGTTCCGTAATGGCTCCGTTACCCGAGACTATGGGTCTACCTGGTGGAGTTATACAGTTTTTATGAACTTTGGGTAGACAATAGAAAGTGGGAATTTTGGGAAACTTAGTTCGTAGAAATTCCCAAGTGTCCTGATTGATGATACCCTGTGAGAAGGCACCATCAACCAGGGCATAAAATTGGATCTCAAACTTCGTGATATTGGATCTAGGTATAGGCTTATACCAGTCCCGGTTAGACAGTACTTTCTGGCACATATTTTTATATTGCTCGTTGGTCATGATCACAATGTTGCCCCCCTTGTCGGAGGGCTTAATGACTAAGGAGTGACATTTTTTAAGATTGTTTAGGGCGAGCATTTCGGAAGGGGATATGTTCCCGATCCTTTTGTGTATTTTAAGTTTTTGAATTTCAGATGTGACCATGGTAACGAAAGACGACAAATTGGAGTTAGAGCTCAAGGGAGGGAATTTGTCCGATTTGTTCTTAAATTTAATGTTAACATGAGATGAGATGGTTGGTTCCGTAGGTGTATCGGAGAGGAGGGAATCTAGATCAATAGTATCGATCAAGTCTGGGGGGTCCTCATTCTCCAACAATGACAAAAGAACATCTAAGTCTTTGTCGTATTGTTCATTGATGGTTTCAGGTTTGGTTTTGGCCTTAGAGTACATGCTCTTTAATAACAACTTGCGAGCGAACAGGTTTAAATCTTTGATGGCTTCAAAAGTATCAAGGTTGGAGCTGGGACAAAAACTTAGACCCTTGGATAGTAATGATTTCTCATCATCGGATAGCGTATAGTTAGAAAGGTTGATGATATTTCTATCATCGACATCAATGGTGTTGGATTCAGTACTTGTTAGGTTTTGGGTTTGGGAATGGCGCCCTGTGGAAAAAATCGACTTTGTCCCACCTCCCTTTTGGATGTTAAGCTCGCACTAGATTGCGAGAGCTGAACAGTCGTAAGTGCCGAGGGAGCGATGTTACTGCTGGGGGTTCCTGTAGGTGGATGGGAGTCCTCAATGCGTGTACCGCTGTTGTCCGGTATCTGCAAGGTGGATGGGACATTATTGACAGGGTGGTCGGGGATATGTTTCTTGTGTGCATTCCCCCCTTCCCCGGACAAAGGGCGTTTGGGTTTGTTATGCCTGTTCCTATTCCGGTTACGAGAGGAGGAGGAGGCAGAGGCGGAGGAATTGATAGAGGAGTCTGATCCGCGTTCCAAAGTAGATTTAGTTAGGCCTCTATTTTTAGAACTAGAGGTATGATTATTTTGAATCCACTTGTATGCTCTCCCTTCCTGGAAGGACAATTTGTCGCGCCAGAACTTTTTATCTTTTTTGCGGAGAGTTTCAGTGGTGATTTGGTCCAAATGAATTTTAATTCTTTCCTCATGTTCCTTTAATGAGGGAAGACTTTTAAAAGATTGTAATTTTAAGTATATATTATCAATCTCTTTATCGAGGGCCAAACTGCGAATCTTATATTCCTCTATAAGCATCCTCATCATCTTGCGCGTGCATGCCTGTAGGTTATCCTCCCATTGTTTTTTAAAGTCGGGGCTGATATTGTCAATCATAGGGAAGATTTGAATGCGCAATCCATAAGGATTGATATCCTCTCTGATATATCTTTCAAAATTGTCAATGTGCCAGAAAAATGCAGCTTTTTTCTCCACATATTTGCTTAGTTGGTTGCAAAGGGAGGATAATTCTGACTGAACTGCTTCTCCTTCCCCGTGATTTTTTGAATAATCTGCCATAAGGGCCGCCCAACTTGAACCCTGAAACATGTTAATATCGTCTCTTGAATGACCACAAAAAAGAACAAAAAAATGAAAATGAAAAATAATAGAAACACTAAGGGGAGGGGATACTCACATATACAGGGGGAGATTCCTAGATGAGAAAATATAAGTAGTTATATAACATAACTACTTCTGGTATAATGACAATTATTTTCGACAACTAACGGGTATTGGGATGGGAGCTAAATATGCCCCAAGTATAGCCAACATATTCATGGCAAAATGGGAGGAGGATGCCATCTTTTTAAATACTCCAAAGGAACTGGTTCTATATAAAAGGTTCATAGACAATTGTATTTTTATTTGGAAGGGTGATGAACTGAGTTTAAGATCCTTTTTCCAACGTTTGAATATGAACCAAAAAAATATTAAACTTGAACATCAAATTAGTGAGACTAAAATCCAGTTCCTTGATCTTGAAATAGAACTAACAGCCAATATCATCAGCACAAAAACTTTCTTCAAACCGGTGGAAAGGAACAGCTATATACCAGTAACGAGTTGCCACTATGAGCCATGGTTAATCAACATTCCGAAGGGCCAGTTTATTCGCTTACGGAGAAATTGTTCAGAAAATAATGACTATCTTAAACAAGCTCAGTGGATAGGTAAGAGGTTTGAAGAAAAAGGGTACAATAAATGTTTTATAGAAGAAAAAATAACAGAAGTCAATCAAACCTCAAGAGAAGCGCTGATCCAAGATAAAATCAAGGTAAATGACAAAACAGATGACATACCTCTGATAATGGACTTCAGTACACAACACAGGAGGATGGAGAGGATTATAAAAAGACATTGGTCTATTTTAAAAACTGACACTACTTTGGCAAATATACTCCCAGAAAAACCGAGATTCATTTATAGACGAGCTCCAACTCTAAGGGACATCATAGCTAAAAATGTACCCAACCCACCCAAGAGAATAACTGATTTAACCTTTTTTCAGGGTAAAGGATTCTATCCCTGTAAAAGGTGTTATGCCTGCATAAATACTAATCAAAATGGATACAAATGTCAGAAATTTTCTTCAACAAATACTGGACAAGAATTTGAAATAAAGGATTTTATATCTTGCAGGACTGAGGGGGTGGTATATGCTTTACAGTGCTCCTGCTCCCTCCAATACATTGGCAGAACGAAGCGACTAATGTGGAAGAGAATAAGAGAGCATATCCAGAACATTAGAAAAGGCTATCCAAAACACAGTGTTTCAAAACATTTTGATAGGTATCATAACAGAGACCCTAGGGGTCTCCAATTCTGGGCTATTCAAAAGTATAAGGCTTATTGGAGGGGTTCCCATAAAGTGAGGGAACTCAGCAAGAATGAATCCAAATGGATATTCCAGATGGGTACATTAGAACCCCATGGTTTGAACATTGAATTCGACCTGAATTGTTTTATTTCTGATTTTTAGCGATTTTTCAGATTTATATATATATATTTTTATGGTATATATTTTAATTTTATTTTTTATATTTTATTTTTTATTTTTTATTTTTTTTTATTTTTTTTTTTATTTTTTTTTTGGTCCAATATTCTCATTATTTGTCCAATACTAGTTTTTTCTGAGTGGCAGTATTTGGTTCAGTTCTAGCATATAAATACTGGTCATCATCCATTTTTGCAATATTCTATCATGGAATTTTTAGATTTTAATTTTACATTTTAATATTATTTCCCTATTTCTTATATCATATCTTATTTTAATTTTATATATGTATATTATATATATATATATATATATATATATATATATATATATATATATATATATATATATATATATATATATATATATATATATATATATATATATATATATATATATCATGTCATCTTGTTTACTCCGTTTTCCATACATTTATGAGCAGAGCATGTGGATACCCCATTTTTGTGATATCATGGGGCACTGGTCAATTATCAAAACCATTAGAGACAACGCTTTGCCATTTATTCCCTCTGTGAGATGTTATACCAATTGTGACCACTGGGGGGAGTTGAAAAAGTAAACGTGATTAGAGATATCAATATATATATTTTTTACTTTTTACACACTGCGTTTTTTACACATGGAATTGTGGTTTTGATAAACCAACGATATTCATATGAATTACATGTCTAATAAAAGTAGGTTTTAACAGGATTGAAGTATATGCAGGAAGCAGAATGATGATAAACTCATGCTGTAGCCATGGCAACCACTCTGCTGTTGTGCTATAAAGCTAAATCCGTCAGAGCTTGTATTATCCTTGAAAAAGTCACGTGACTGTGATGTAACGCGTGGGAGGAGCCAAGGAAGCTCTGTGCAGATCAGCAGTTTCACACAGTGTACTGCACTGAATCTTCTCCTGTCTAAGGCGGCTGACTGCTATAGTAAAACCTGCATATGCCTTATCATTATAAGGCACACGTGAGTGGATTGAAGTTTGCCTGTGTACCTTGGTATCCTAACTATTGCACAATGATTGTTTTTTTTCTCCTATCTGCCTGTTTATGATTCCCACATTGGTTGTGAATAGAAGCAAAAAACACATTGGTAATATCCATGAGTACCTTAATTATGCAAGTGTTTTTAAACAGCTTTGCTAGTGATCAAAAGCTCTATACCAATCAGGATTCTACACCTGTATAATTGAACCTCCTGAATACATGCCTTTATATTTATTTTTATGTGAATTTTTTACACATTTGGTGTCACTAATTTTTTATAATTTTACACTATTTTGATTGCTGGATTTTATAGGAATTTTTACTCACCGCTGGATTTATTTGACTATTTATATTTATTCTTATATATTCATTTTCATGCACATTGTGAAGCGCTTCAAATATCATTATTTAATGATACAGGACATACACCCTATCAGACGTGCAAGTGAACCCCTAATGTGAAAGGTAAAAAGCACAATCCAAAATTACCTAGTATCTGTGTATGTGCAGGCCTGTAAACTAAAAGAGTGCCAGGTACATCCTAGCGACTACATACCACAAGTGCGTGACAGATGATACACATAGTAAAACAAATATAAATGTTGATTCTTAGTGATATTACATCCAGCTATCAAAGTGAAAAATGAAAAATAAGAAAATAAATATAAACAATTGAAACACATCCAAAAGAAAAAAAATAGTTTGTATCAGATGGTCACAGGTGTGTAACCAAGTTATAGGCATGTAGCACAGTCCACAAGTGTTAAACCCCACTTAAAAGGCATATGTACGCCCGTATGCATGATAAGGAATCAGTCCTCATATAAATTAATAAAAAACAGTTTGTATAAGGTGTAAAACTGGTAGTGCTCAGGTATATGGCAGAAAACCTATAGGTGACTTGAGTGCTCGCAATCTCTTCAGGTGACTTTTGTGCTCCCCCTCAAGGGTCCCCACTCACCGGATCCAATCACCCCAACAGGGGCAACACGCATGTAGATATAACCAATGCGATCAGTTCACCACGGTGTCTGCTGTAATTATTCCCAAAGCATTCCTCTGTCTCCAGGTAGAATTTGAGTGATCCTTATTAAACCCCACTAAAAGAGTGCCATGTACATCCTAGCGACTACATACCACAAGTGCGTGACAGGTGATACACATAGTACATCAAATATAAATGTTGGGTTCTTGTTTCTCTTGAGACTCTTGCCACAAAGACACTGCAGCATATGCATTTCTTTGCTGAAAATATTCCAAAGAAACCACATTGATTTGGGCAAAAAGCAATCTAGCAGTTTAGACATCCTGAGAACGAAGAAATCCTTGTTGTTGCATACTAAAAGGTTGTGATCAGTTCTCCAGGACAAGGGTACCAATTTAACCATAGAAAATGATTCTTTTCCTAGCTTCTCCCAGTCTTTGATTTCCTTGCAAGGGTTTTCTTCTTTTTTTTTTCTTGCAGACTTCTCAATTAGAGAGAGCTGTGTTGTATTTTTTTTTTCTTTTTTATTGTTTTCGCTCTCAGATGTGTATAAGATTTAATGGTTGTAACAATATCAGCATGAGCTATTGCCAACATGCACAATCTTCCTTTCCAGCATGCAGCCAAATGAAAGTAAGCTAAACAATTCCCAAGAGAGGCCAAAAAATCTCGAAGTAAAAACCATTGCCTGTCACTTGATTGCTATGAGGATGGGTGGATCTGTAGAGCATCAAAAGCCAAGGCAGGATTCATGGTACTAAAAGACTGCAGTTGTAGCATCAAGCACAACAAAATATCACCCAGCCAGGAAGGAAAGATGATAAGAAACTCCCCTCTGAAAGTATCAATAGTATTACCATCAATCCCCAGTGATCTCTGCAATCTTATTTAACCTGCAGTTCCAAATCATAGAACAGCACTGGTGTAAATCCAGATCCCCTTAATAGATGATTACTGTGGGAGGAAAGAGAGACAGATCCTCTTCCCTTGCTCTCACTCTCCCTGCTGCTTCAAGCACTGGTAGCCTTCAAGCAGCAGGGAGAGTGAGAGCAAGGGAAGAGGATCTGTCTCTCTTTCCACCGACAGTAATCATCTATTAAGGGGATCTGGATTTACACCAGTGCTGTTCTATGATTTAGAACTGCAGGTTAAATAAGATTGCAGAGATCACTGGAGATTGATGGTAATACTATTGACACTTGCAGAGGGGAGTGCCTCACTTTTCTGAGATTAGTTTTTTTGGCCTCTCTTGGGAATTCTTTAGCTTACTTTCATTTGGCTGCATGCTGGGAAGGAAGATTGTGCACGTTGGCAATAGCTCATGCTGATATAGTTACAACCATTAATTCTTATACACATCTGAGAGCGGAAACAATAAAAAAGAAAAAGAAAAAAAAAGCAAAAACACAACAGCTCTCTCAATTGAGGAGTCTGCAAAAAAAGAAAACCCTTGCAAGGAAATCAAAGACTGGGAGAAGCTAGGAAAATAAGAATTTTCTATGGTTAAATTGGTACCCTTGTCCCAGAGAACTGATCACAACCTTTTAGTATGCAACAACAAGGATTTCTTCGTTCTCAGGGTGTCTAAACTACTGGATTGCTTTTTGCCCAAATCAATGTGGTTTCTTTGGAACATTTTCAGCAAAGGAACGCATATGCTGCAGTGTCTTTGTCGCAAGAGTCTCAAGAAAAACAAGAACCCAACATTTATATTTGATGTACTATGTGTATCACCTGTCACGCACTTGTGGTATGTAGTCGCTAGGATGTACATGGCACTCTTTTAGTTTACAGGCCTGCACATACACAGATACTAGATAATTTTGGATCGTGCTTTTTACCTTTCACATTAGGGGTTCACTTGCACTGCAGTTGAATTACACGTCTGATAGGGCGTATGTCCCGTATCATTACATTTATACACACCTCACAGGGATACCTATACATGAGGTACTGACTTTTTATCCTAGGTTTGGGTTTCAGGAGAAGTACGCCGATGAGGCCTTTACAACTTTGGTGCAGTCCTCTCACTCTCCCCATACACACCTGTGGGCCCTTGGCTATTAGGTAGCACCATACACCCCTTTCATTTGTTTGTTTTTTTCAGTATATACTATCTTATCTCGTGTGACAGAAAAAAAAAAAAAAAAAAAAAAAAATATATATATATATATATATATATATATATATATATATATATACACATCCTTAATGGTATGGTTACGTGTAATTATGGGGTTTCCTTCTTTAATATATATATATATATATATATATATATATATATATATATATATATATATATATATATATATATATATATATATATATATATATATATATATATTAAAGAAGGAAACCCCATAATTACACGTAACCATACCATTAAGGATACGGTAGTAAGTGGGTTAAATAATATAAATTATGTATGAAAACCCTAAATGACAAACCCTTCATTGTGTGGGGACATTTTGGGGTGCGAGCGGACATTGCCAGCCCTGTCCCCACATGTCTCCCCACATTTCCTACTGTACCTTGTACATATTCAGATATTTAGAAATCTAATTGTGTTTTTCAACATATGTCGGTCTGTTGGGGTGCTGCTTTCTGTGTATGCACTTATATTGAGTGACATTGACCTGTATTTTAGCCATAGTCAAAATTTATATCACATGCATTATATATCACATTTATAATTTCTTTCCTGTTGTTTAGTATTTCTATGCATATGTATATACTTTTAACATTTTCTTTATTTTCTTTGTATTTCGTGCATTTTTTGCTCTTTTTATATGTATATTGTTTTATATGGCATGGTTTAGTGTTGTATGTGTTTGCTGGGCTCTGTAGTCACATTGGACAGATAGTCCACCTTGAATTTTTGTTCAATTGGTTTCACATGTAACTGGGGAGCTATAAGTAGGCATACACACTCTGGACAATTAGAAAGGATTAAGCACAGAAGTGTGAAACACGTCTGCTGACCCTCCGTGGGTTGAGTGTGTGTGGCATGTCTCTCATTTCTATTTTTGCATAATAAAAGAAGCTGTTTTTATTCTCTGGAAGTGCCACTATCTCTTTCTTTTCTACAGGTCATCCAGCTGCTGGAGAAGTGCAGGGGTTTGGGGGCTCCTCTAGTGAATGTGAGACATATGCGTCATATCTATGTGAGCCACCTTTGTCTGCTTTGGAGTGGACCTACAGTATGACCCCTTTAAATGCTTCTGTATCTGCCAGGGGAAGGATCAGGATGGTTGCATTATCTGTGTGTCTGTAGGGAACAGCCCATGCAGCCCATGTTTCTCTTTTCAAACCCATTGAGTCCAGCATTCCCCATTTGTTTTATTAGTATTTTGTAAATGTTTACAGTTAACAGAGGTGGAACATAATCATGTTCATTAAGAGCAGAAAGTCCAACTAGACGTGTACCAGTGGATGAATGCTCCCAATATACACAACAAGATTTGTATTTGAGATGCAGCATTGGAATTACTTTTTTTCACATACTCTTGAAGTAGTGAACATACATAGTGAGGGTACCACTAGGGTTACATAGGCGGAAGCCTAAATGCAGGATTCATAGTATCACACTGTATCAATGTAATTGTGATGTCTGTGGTTACGTACTATAGATGATCATAGATATATAGATCTTTATATATAGATCTATATATAGATATCTATTTAGATAGATAGATAGATAGATAGATAGATAGATAGATAGATAGATAGATAGATAGATAGATAGATAGATAGATAGATAGATAGATAGATAGAGACAGGTAAACGCCTGTCTATACGGATGGCTACTTGCATGGCTTCATTCAATGACTTTGGTTCAGGGTAGTGTACTAAGGAGTCTTTGATGGAGTATGATAAGCCTGAACTGGCTTCTCATTCCACCCTGAGTCAGGTGCCCAGTGGCAAAATTCAGAACAGTATTGTTCAGTGGTGCGTTTATTCTGACATAATGACCTAAGGATAGCATCAGCTGAATGGGCACGGTAAGGATCATCATACAGTAAACCTAAGGCCTTGAAAAAAGCTTCAACTGACCCTCTGGCTGGGTCATCTGCGAGGAGACTAAACGCCCAAGACTGGGTATCCTCCTGCAACCATGGAATAATCTGGTCAACACGCTGTGCTTCAGAACCAGAGAAGTGTGGCTTAAGCTTAAAGTATAGCATACAACTATTTTTTAAAGTTGGAAAACACATGGGGGTCACCAGAAAAACGATCAGGTGGGTTAACTTTGGGCTCTGGCTCCTGCGTTACTGCTGGAGGTGTGTTTACACAAAAAGACAATTCCTGGACATGGCGTGTCAGTTTGCAAATTTCTTCTGCAAATAAATGGGCCTGTGTAGAGTCTATCTTCACAGAATTTTTTTGGGGGTAACAGCTTGTGATAATGTCACGTCTACCCCAACGCAGGTGGTCAGACACAATGGCTGGCTACTGTGCTTCACCTATAGCAGCCCCCTTTCCCATATGGCAAGCAAGCCTACCAGTACTAGGTTGCCCCAGGACTTATATACAATGCTATAGTGCCTGGCCACCAGACCAGGGCACAGGCGAACTGAGCAAAGCAAATAGATGCTTGCGGTTAGCAGACCGATAACGTGGTTCTATGACAGTCCAGGTAAAAAGGCAGGCTGAGTTCAAGGATTAATCCAATAATCCGGTCCAAAGTCATGCACAGGGAAATCCAAACTAGCAAAGCAGGGCAGACAGACAGGGAGCTTGATCAGGAACAACACAGGTATCACTCACTATCACAAGCACCCAAATGAGGTTTGAGCTGGCTTATAACAGCCTTGGTTTTCACCCAGAGACTGATCACATTAAAGGGGTTGTATGGGTTCATTTTTTTTTTTTTAATTAACAAACATGTTATACTTACCTCAACTGTGCAGTTCATTTTGCACAGAGTGGCCCCGATTCTCCTGTTCTGGGGTCCCTCAGCGGCTGTTTGGCTCCTCCAAGCAATAGCTAACCCCCATCTGGGAAGCACTATGCCGAAGGGGTTAGCTTGCAGGCACGCTTTCTGTCATACACGCTGCGTCCATAGACACAGAGTGCATGACTCGGTCCCGCCCCCGGCAGCCACATCATTGGATGTGATTGACAGCAGCGCGAGCCAATGCCTGCTATCAATCTATCCTATCTATTCAATCAACAGCCAGGCTCCGTGGAGAAGAGGACACTGGTCGATGCGCACAGCAGGTGAACGGGCTCAGGTAAGTAAACGGGGGGGCTGGGGGGGCCGTCATTGCCAGGTTTTTTTTCACCTTAATGCATCGTATACATTAAGGTGAAAAAACACAAACCTTTACAACCCCTGCAGGTGGACAGACAGACAGACAAGGAGAGGGCCGTGGCCAAACCCCGGATGCTGGAACAGGAGCACCAAGTGATCCTGACAGATATACATGATTGTTATTTTATTTATTTTTTTGGATCTATCTGGTGCCTTAAAAATCCACTTTTCCATTTTTTCTTTTGAATATATGTATTTGGATGTGGCACCTTTCCACCGTCAGATTTAATCCTGTAACTAATTATGTATGAATCAAGATCTCTTCTGTACATGTGTAACTTATTCTGTGCAGTTATTTTGTCTTTAATGAACGAGGTTAAAAAAAATAAGAAAAAAGGTTGTATAAAGATTTGCAGTACGTGGCAAATGTCTATGTAATCTTTTCTACTTTGATGGTCAACCGACCTGAGGGTTTTAACCTGGTGGGTATGATTAGAACCTCTGTACTTGGTTAGAACCTCTGACCAACAACCTACCACATTTATTGCCACTGCACATTTATTGCCATGCCATGCATACAAATTGAAACTCTTAAGGTTTGACCTCATATTATATGGTTTTGGTAAATCTGAAGACAAAAATCTGCAGAAAATCTAATAGTGTGTATGGGGTCTTAGTGAACAAACAGCATTGTGAAGGCCAAGGAACACACAAAACAGGTCATAGAGAAAATAAAAGATCACCCATGCAAGCTATATGGTGTTGTCAACATCCCTGGTAACTTTACGAAGCAAAGAGAACCCCCCGGTACTAATGGGACTTTAAAGGCAAACAGTTTGACACAAATATATAAAAAATAGCAAATTTTATTGTACAAAACAGATAAAATGGTGTATAACATCACCAATGGGAAGAAAGTACATATATAATTATGTGACTGTAATCGTTTCCATGCAGTGGTCCTAGAGGACCAGCTTCACCCCCTGGACTCAAAGAACAAATTAGCTTTTGACCATTTCTTGAGGGTTTTGCCTCAGGAGGTTTTTGAAAAATAATAATTCTATCCCCAGTTTGTAGTTTACATAGGCTACTTATGTATTACAATAGATGCTGAAGGACCATTCTCTGTTATTCGGATGTTTCTCTGTATAATCCTGTTTAATGTACATTTTTCTTATGCCATAGATGCTGTTTTAAACAACTCAGTGTTTGCATATGAAATATATGGTTACCATTCTTTTCTCCCTATTGGGAAACCGCTTAATGATCAGCTGCAGTGGCCCTGCATGGGGCGTTACCACCTTTAAATGGACCCCTTTTTGATCCCGCCTGGCGCACTGGGGCCTCCCGTTTTTGCGGGCGGCCTTATTGCGGCCCAGGGGGAACGGTAACCCGTGATGACCGATTTTATCGGGCATCCGGGGCCTGCTTTCTGCCAGAGGGCACTTCCTCTGCGTCGGTGGGCCACTTTTGCAGGATGCTCTCCCCATGTTCACCATGGGGGGCTGCCGTGCAGCTGTGGCCTTGTGCACTGTTGTGCGTCTGCACCATTGCCAGGCACCAACTTGTGTGCTGTATGACGGGACAACCTAGAGGATTGCCCCGTCAGCTCGACGCATGCGCGATGGATCCTATACAGCCGACACACGCTGACCCAAACATCACACGTGACGTAATGACATCACGGGTTACTTACCAGTCCCGGCGCCGTCCTTTGACACATTTGTGGACTTTTACCATCTGCAAAACCTGTTATGCCGCGTACACATGATTGGGATTTTGGTTGGAAAAAGATATGATGGCTTTTCCGACGGGATTCCGCTCAAGCTTGCCTTGCATACACACGGTCACACAAAAGTTTGCTGAACTTACGACCGTCAAGAACGCGGTGACAATACAACACTACGACGAGCCGAGAAAATGAAGTTCAATGCCTCCGAGCATGCGTCAAATTGTTTCCGAGCATGCGTAGGAATTTTGCTTGCGTGTCAGAATTGCTACAGATGATCGCATTTTCGGATAGGAACTTTTTCCGACCGAAAAATTGAGAACATGCTCTCAATCTTTTGCTGGCTGGAATTCGACTAACAAAAGTCCGATGGAGCATACACACAGTTGCATTTTCCGACCAAAAGCTCTCATCGGTCTTTTGCTGGCCGAATTTCTGATCGTGTGTACGCAACATTAGTCTGCAAAAGACTTGAGACTGGGGCGAAGGTTCACCTTCCAGCAGGACAACAACCCTAAACATACAGCCATAGCTACAATGGAAATGTTTAGATCAAATCATATCCATGTGTTAGAATGGCCCAGTCAAAGCCCAGACCTAAATCCAAGAATCTATGGCAAGACTTGAAAATATCTGTTCACAGACACTCTCCATCAAATCTGACAGAGCTTGAGTTATTTTGCAAGGAAGAATGGGCAAAAATGTCACTATCTCTAGATGTGCAAAGCTGGTAGAGACATCTCCAAAAGACTTGCAGCTGTAATTGCAGCGAAAGGTGGTTCTACAAAGTGTTGACTCAGAGGGACTGAATACAAATGCACGCCACACTTTTCACATATTTATTTGTAATAAATGATGAAAATCATTTATAATTTTCCTTCCACTTCACAATTATGTGCCACTTTGTGTTAGTCTATCACATAAAATCCCAATAATATACATTTATGTTTTTGGCTGTAACATAACGAAATGTGGACAATTTCAAGGGGTGAGAACAGGGCCGGTACTAGGGGTGGGCGGGTGGGTCAACTGCCCAGGGCGGAGTTATTTCCTGTGGGAAGAGGGCGCAGTTTGCTGGGTACAACCCTTCCAGCATAGAATATGCTGCGGAATGTAACACAGGCAGGGAACGGCTTTGTCCCTGCATGTAGGCTACATCGTAGCACTACACCCGTCCCCTTTCTGCACAGTACACTGTACTACTGTCTGAGCGACAGGAGAGTGGAGCAGGCGGGCACATCAGGAGTTGTCCATGCTTTCTTGATTAACTTTTCTGCTCCTCTCCTTGTCTGGACAGCGGCTTCTCTCCTCCCTCTCCAGTCATCTCTATCTCTCCTGCCTTATCTCTCACAGTGTCCCCATGTCTGTGGGACAACATGACCACCTCTGCCTTCTCCCCAGCCTCCTGTTCTTATCTTTCCCTGCTCCAGACATCTCAGAGCCCATTACTCCTCTGTATAGTGACCCCTCCTCCTGTGCCCTTTCCCTCGGACCCCCCCTCACTAGCTGCATGGCCAAACTGAGTGGTGTTCTCTCTGTCTCTCAGCTAACAGGTAACATTTTCAGGCTTCATATCTCTGTTCATTGCTGTGGAAGACAACTGTTCTTTCACATTCTATTTTTAGTACATGCACATTCATTCACAATGGGTGCAAACAATGCGTCTCCCATGCAGGGCTGTATCCCCATGCCAGCAACCCATTCATTTCTACTGGGACATGAGGCTGCATGGACACAGCCACTGTATCCTAATATGACAAACAGGTGCAGGTTCCAATAGAACTAAATAGGAATCTGGCACAGGGATGCACACACTGTACAGATAAGAGAGCCCTGCACAGGACACACATGTCTGCATTGCATGTGAATGGAACCTAAAGAACTCATGTACATGGATGCTTGGTGAGCTCCTGGCTCCCCAGGCATAAGAAAACAACAGGGATTTTGCATAGGAGCTAATAAAGCTGGCCATAGATGGATAGATCTGCTCAGTTTTTTTTTTTTTATCGGACATAGACTGATAAATAAAAAAATAAAAAAGTGATCCATACACTATATAAGCTGATTGTACAAATATCTTTTGGATCTACCACCAACTATGTAGTACAAAGACCTGCCTGATTGGATACTACTTAAATTAATTGTTTAGGTTTGTCCATATATTACAAAGTTTTGGTAAATCTAAAGGAGATTGTACAATCTCAGCACAATCAGATTGTATAGTGTATGCTTACCTACAGCATAGTGTTCTTGTTCATGAGTACTAACAATGACAAATGTTTTCCCTGTTATCCTTATAACACCTATATATCGTTAATACCCTGACACACTGTATAAAGCTGGGTACACACTAGGGTTGCGCCAATACCTGTTTTGTACTGGCAATTACGAGTACCCAGTGGCGGAACTATAGGGGTCGCTGCAGTCGCACTTGTGACTGGGCCCTGCCGTTCTAACATGCAGGGGGGTGGGAGACAACAGTCAGCAGCTCTATGGTGCCAGCGAGCCGCGGGATCTCCCTGGGGCTTGTGGTTCTCCAGATGTAAGAGGGGTGCTCTCTGGGGACCCTGATGCAAAGGCAGGCTCTCTGGGGACCCTGATGTAATGGGGAGCTCTCTGGGGACCCTAATGTACGGGGGGGAGCTCTCTGGGGACTCTGATGTAAGGGGGGAGCTCTCTGGGGACCCTGATGTAAGGGGGAGCTCTCTGAGGACCCTGATGTATGGGGGAGCTCTCTGGGGACCCTGATGTAAGGGGGTGACTCTCTGGGGATCCTAACATAAGTAGGGAGGCTCTCTGAGGATCCTGATGTTAGGGAAGGCTCTCTGGGGACCCTAATGTAAGGGGGGATCCGCACTATGTATATATATATATATACACAAACATGTATATTATATACATGTGTATGCCCAAGCGTATGACTTTCTTTACTTTGCTGCTATGGGCTCTAGCCCGAGATCTTTTGTAGACCTAGCAACGGCCCTGGTGGGGGCCCTTCATTGTTTCTTGCACTGGGGCCCTAAAGATTCTAGTTATGCCTCTGCGAGTACTGATACTTGTGCTCAAGTACTCACTGATACCAGTTATTGAAACCTTTGTGGTAAGATATGAGCCCATGCAAAATGAATGGGCTCATATCACACTGCAAAGATTCTTGTGGAATGCAGTGTGATTCCTGCGCATTTTGGCATCCTCGCCCTGGGCACTGAAATACCTTGTCCCGCCACTGCCAGGCTGTATGGGGAATCGTAAGAGAAGGGAACGGATTATGATGTAGGTATGCTGAAATTTGCAGAAATGAAAAGTGGTCCAAGGAGGAGGCATTGTAAGTCTCTTTAATAGTATCGAGGGAGGGCAATTGGTCATTAGTCACTAGATCCTGAAGAGGGCTTAGGTTTAGAGAGATCTTTTTTTTACATGTGGTTTCAGGCACCACTCCTATTGGAACCCAGGCTGAAGTCACTATGACAAGCCTAGGCTCACACAGGAACTGTGTGGGAAACCAAATGTGATTCGGACAGGAATCACACCGTATTGCATGCAATTCTTTACAGTGGGATTTGAGCACATTCATTTTGTATGAGCTCAAATCACAATGCAAAATATTACATAGTTACAAGTCCATCAAGTCCAACCTATGTGTGTGATTATGTGTCAGTATTACATTACATATCCCTGTAAGTTGCGGTCATTCAGGTGATTATCTAATAGTTTCTTGAAGCTATCAATGCTCCCCGCTGAGACCACCACCTGTGGAAGGGAATTCCACATCCTTGCCGCTCTTACAGTAAAGAACCCTCTACGTAGTTTAAGGTTAAACCTCTTTTCTTCTAATTGTAATGAGTGGCCACGAGTCTTATTAAACTCTCTTAATATTGGTTTTAGGTATCGGAGCATTTGAATGAGTACAAGTACTCGTGCAAATGCTTAGTATCAGCACCAATATCTGTATCAGTGCAACCCTAGTACACGGTATTTTTTTTTTCCAGCAGGCTGAACATATCCCTGCATCCACTCAAACAAGGTGGATGGAGGAGTCCCCCCTCTGTACTATTGTACTCTGACAGCAGGACTCCTCCACTGTCAGAATGCAGTGATCAGCGCTGCAGCCCGCAGATCGAAGGAGGTTTTCAAGCAGGACCAAGATCAGCTTCAATTAGTTCTAGAGCATCTTTTAAAATCCTCAAAAACCACCCTTGGGCAGCCAAATTACTCATTAGTTACCAATCACAAATGTAAATAGTAATACTGAAGCTCTCAGCTATCCACAACCATCACATATGTTTTTGTGTGCTGAGAATACTTCTACTAGCTCCACCCCCTGCTCTGCACACGGGGGGGGGGGGCGCATTTTGGCATCCTCGCCCTGGGCACTGAAATACCTTGTTCCACCACTGGGTGAGAATACTTTTTCAAGGCACTGTGTGTATGAAATAAATATATATATATATATATATATATATATATATATATATATATATATATATATATATATATATATATATATATATATACACAAAGTATCTCACAAAGGTAAGTACACCCCTCACACACCCTCGAGCTGACCCCGATCTTTCTCCGGCCGGGAACGAGCACACCAGCTCCACCTGTTCTGATTGGATAGATTGATAGCAATGCAGCCATTGGCTCCCGCTGCTGTCAATCAAATCCAATGACACAGCGCTGGGGGGCGGGGCTGAATCCTGCATTCTGTGTGAATAGACACAGATGCAGGACTCGGGAGCACACCTGCACGGGTGTCCACCAAGGAGATTGCTTCTCCATTGGGGACACTCGATGCGGGAAGGAGCCACCAGCGCCGCTGAGGGACCCCAGAAGAGGAGGACCGGGGCCTGGAGGTAAGTATGACATGTTTGTTTAAAAAACAAAAAAAAACAAGGGTTTACAACCCTTGGGCATGGAGTTCACCAGAGCTTCACAGGTTGCCACTGGAGTCCTCTTCCACTCCTCCATGAGGACATCACAGAGCTGGTAAATGTTAGAGACCTTGCACTCCTCCACCTTCCACCTCCTCAAGTGTATATAAGACTGTATTCTTGCAGGTCCTCAAGGGTAGGTTCACCTTCATTGCCAAACGCAAAAACATTTGTAAGGCTCTCCCACAGCAATGTAAGGGCGCCAAAGTCATATCCCTCCAGAGAGCATTCTGTTGTCTCCCCTAAATATCTCTGCTCTGCGTGCCATTTGCAGAGCCCAATATCGATCATCCAGCTCTATCTCCTGCTGGACCAGCCTGTCCAACTCAGTCACCCATTGCTCCTGGGGCCGCTGTCCCAAGAATGGCATTCCCTAAATCCCGTTGGTCACTGGCCCGTTGCTCTGGGGTTGGATATCTATCTATCTATCTATCTATCTATCTATCTATCTATCTATCTATCTATCTATCTATCTATCTATCTATCGATAATTTGCACTTTTTTGCTGAAAAGTATTGCTCTTTTTGGGCCAAGACAGCAGGGTTCATTTGACATTGACAACATTTTTTTTCTATGTACGGGCCAAGCCGGCAGGGTTCATAGTGATTTGTTGCCTTTTTACATTTTGTTCCAGTTGGCAGTTGCCAATCTGCTAAAGGGTTAAACCTCCAGCTGCCATATGCAAGACTCTAATGTAGTCTAGCAAGACAATGGGGGGTTATTTACGAAAGGCAAATCCACTTTGCACTGCAAGTGCACTTGAAAATGCACTAAAAGTGCACTTGGAAGTGCAGTCACTCTAAATCTAAGGGGTAGATCTGAAATTAGTGGAAGCTCTGCTGATTTTATCATCCAATCATGTGCAAGCTAAAATGCTGTTTTTTATTTTCCTTGCATGTCCCCCTCGGATCTACAGCGACTTTACTTCCAAGTGCACTTTCAGTGCAAAGTGGATTTTCCTTTAGTAAATAACCCCCTATGTCTCCCTCCTCTTGTACTCGATTACAGGCTTGGTCCAGAGAAAAGGATTGGCTAGTGTTTTTTTTTTTTTTTTCTTTTTGGCTGTTTACCAGGGATCTACCATTTTTAGAACCCTCAGAATATGCTGGATTCACCAAGATTTGATGACTAGACCTACATGAATGTGTCCGTTTTGTTGTCTGCAGAGTCTGGGTAAAAGCCTGAGAAAGTTGTCTTCTGGTTTTCTGGTCTGGTGTTAAGATGGTTTTCCCTTTTGCCATCTCAATGGTAGTTTTAGGGAAAATAAAAGCCACGCACCACTTACTATCCTGTTAAGCCTGGAAGCTCCAGTTTCCTTCTTCACAGAGCCGTGCTCAAACCATGTCCCTGAGAGTTTTGGTTTTCGATTGCTAACTTTATTCCAAAGTGGTGTCAGTATACAATCAGGACATTTTGTCGATAATGTTTTACTTTCAATCATTTTTATTGAACATCAGGAAGTACAACAGCCAGAAATGTTTTTATGTTCATGACATTACTTTTTACAATTGTGATTACCTACGTATTGTTTACAGTTTTTAGCTCTGATGAAGGGAGAGCTTTTTTGGCCCTTGAAGCACATTGGCTTTTTACCCTGCAATATTTATATATATATATATATATATATATATATATATATATATATATATATATATATATATATATATATATATATATATATATATATATATATATATATATATATATATTTATTTATTATATATATTATATATACAGCCCTTTCAATTTTCTACTCGCATTTGGGAGTGGAAAATGAGGGCTTGCGAGCTGGGCTGCCTGCCTGGGAGAGGGGGGGAGAGCACCGCCGGCGGGGTTGATCGGGAGCCGTTCTCCCAGCGATCGCCCCAGGGAGGAAGAGGAAAGCCGCGGGATATCACACTATTACCGGTGCTTACATTATAATTGTCTCCGCTCTGCTCGGCACAGCCCCGCCTCCTCCTGACCTGTGCCTGTGATAGACAGAACACCGGTCCAATGCAGCGTGCTATCCCGCGGCTCTCCTCTTCCTCCAGCCATACATTCCTCTGCCCAGGCGAGGCTGCAATGGTCACAGTGAGACTACATTGGGCACAGTAAGGCTGATATGGGCACAGTGTGGTTGCAATGGGCACAGTGAGACTGCAGTGGGCTCAGTGTGGTTGCAATGGGCACAGTGAGACTGCAATGGGCACAGTGAGGCTGATATGAGCACAGTGAGGCTGATATGGGCACAGTGAGACTGATATGGGCACAGTGAGACTGATATGGGCACAGGGTGGCTGCAATAGGCACAGTGTGGTTGCAGTGGGCACAGTGAGGCTGCAATGGACACAGTGTGGTTGCAATGGGCACAGTGTGGTTGCAATGGGCACAGTGTGGTTGCAATGGGCACAGTGAGACTGCAATGGGCACATTGAGACTGCAATGGGCACAGTGAGACTGCAATGGGCACAGTGAGACTGCAGTGGGCACAGTGAGACTGCAGTGGGCACAGTGAGACTGCAGTGGGCACAGTGAGACTGCAGTGGGCACAGTGTGGTTGCAATGTGCACATTGAGGCTGCAGTGGGCTTAGTGTGGTTGCAATGGGCACAGTGAGACTGCAATGGGCACAGTGAGACTGATATGGGCACAATGAGACTGATATGGGCACAGTGTGGCTGCAATAGGCACAGTGTGGTTGCAATAGGCACAGTGTGGTTGCAATAGGCACAGTGTGGTTGCAATGGGCACAGTGAGGCTGCAATGGGCACAGTGTGGTTTCAATCGGCACAGTGTGGCTGCAACGGGCACAGTGTGGCTGCAACGGGCACAGTGTGGCTGCAACGGGCACAGTGTGGCTGCAATGGGCACAGTGTGACTGCAATGGTGGGCACAGCGAGGCTGCAATGGTGGGCACAGTGAGGCTGCAATAGTGGGCACAGAGTGTCTGCAAAGGTAGGCACAGGTGAGGCTGCATTGATGAGCACAGGTGAGGCTGCATTGATGAGTACAGGTAAGGCTTCCATTGAGGGGCACAGGTGAGGCTGCACTGATAAAGTTGTTGACGATATTTATTTTTGTAACTTATTTTTGCATAAAACATTTAAGTGTCATTTCATGAGATAACTTATGAGGGCGTGTTTAAGGGCAGGGCAGGGCAGGGTTGGGCAGGGCACGGTAGGGATTGAGTGAGGCACTGGTGGCGAGTAACCCTTGAGGCCTGGCTAGGGTAGTTTAATTGTTGAGCACTGTGTATATAGATAGATAGATAGATAGATAGATAGATAGATAGATAGATAGATAGATAGATAGATAGATAGATAGATAGATAGATAGATAGATAGATATACACACACAAACATACAACAAAAGTGAGTACACCGCCCACATTTTTGTAAATGTATAGTGAGTGTAAAGCTTGTATAACAGTGTAAAATTGCTGTCCCCTGAAAATAACTCAACACACAGCCATTAATGTCTAAACCACTGGCAACAAAAGTGAGTACACCCCTAAGTGAAAATTATCAAATTTGGCCCAATTAGCCATTTTCCCTCCCCGATGTCATGTGACTCGTTAGTGTTACAAGGTCTCTGGTGTGAATGGGAAGCAGGTGTGTTAAATTTGGTGTTACCACTCTCACTCTCTCATACTGGTCACTGGAAGTTCAACATGGCACATAACTCTCCAAGGATCTAAAAAAAACAATTGTTGCTCTACATAAAGATGGCCTAGGCTATAAGAAGATTGCCAAGACCCTGAAACTGAGCTGCAGCATGGTGGCCGAGACCATATAGCGGTTTAACAGGATAGGTTCCATCAAAGCAAATAAGTTGAGTGCAGGTGCTCAGTAGAGCTGCAGAATTAATCGTCAAGAATCGTTATCGCAATCTTGACTAAGGCTTCATGCACACGAGACGCCGGTGCAAACTCAGCTGAACACATGGTTTTAAAAGCTGAAACCTGCGTTTAGAAATGCCTGTTTTTCCGCGTTTAGCTGCGTTTGCGTCTAAAAGCGTTTAGTTAAGATAACAAAGACTCTCCCCAAGCTCAGAAATCATGATAAATTTTAACTATTTCTGCCATTTTGATCAGAGTGACCAGCAGCAGAGAGAGCAGTTGTATGCTTGCATTTGCCTCTCTTTCTGTGGTTTTTTTTTTTGGAAATGGATCCCATATTGAACATATGTCAGGAAATGCTCCTGATGTTGCTCTTGAGGAGGCTGCAGCGTTGTTGCAAATTGCGTGAGAGGTCCAGAGTTATAGCTCATCGATATTGGACCCATCCATTGATGGCACAGCAAATGTGCGTTGGATATTTCATATTTCAAGCACAGCTGCGTACCTACCCCGACAAGTTTTTTAATTTTACCCGGATGTCCATTGTCACATTTGATCTGCTCTTAGAAAAAGTACGACCCGGTCTGACATGCATGGACACCAATATGAGAAACAGTGTGTCACCAGAGGAACGTCTGTTGGTGATGATCAGGTATGTGCATATATTTAGAAAATATATATCTATAGATGTACAGATGTTTTTTTTTTTTTTAGTCTGTCCTTTATTAAAAAAAAAAAAAATGTCTATTTCAAGCAAATTTAAACGTTAATCCAATTTTTAAAAATATATAACATTGTTTTGTGGCAATTTTTTAAATATTTTCACTAATTTAATTAAAAAAAGATTAAAATAGTTATTTATTTATTCTTCAATCTGTATATGTTATAATTTTTTTTAATTAAATATTTTCATTCAAAAAAGTGTTCATTTTAAGCAAATATAAACATTTATTTTTTTTATAATATATGATAATTTTTTGGGCAATTTTTTATTTTTATTTTTTATTCAGAAATATAGATTGATTAATATATTTATTGTTTTTTTTCAGCTGTATATGGTAATATTATATTTTTTAATGACTTTTTTAAAATATACCAAATCCTAACCCTAACCGCTAACCCTAACCCTAACACTAAGCCTAACCCTAACAATAAACCTAACCGCTAACCCTAACCCTAACCCATAACCCTAACCCTACCCCCTAACCAGAAAAGTGCTTGACATTTTGCGACCCGACTTTGGGGTCCCATATCTCGGGGCCACTTGGTGCTAGGAACCCCAAATTTCTTTATCGTACATCACGGGACACAGAGCACCATAATAATGACTATGTGGGTTATACGTTTACCTTTAGGTTATTGGACACTGGCAACCAATAGTAAGACGGTTCCTCCCATATAACCCCTCCTACACCGGAAGTACCTCAGTTTTTTCGCCAGTGTCTTAAATGTGATGATCATGGCTGTTGAAGCTCTTCAAATTTCTTCAAAAAATGTCCCACTGAGGACGTTATAATCGGATCCATTCGGATGGCTTAACAAAGCTAAAGTGTATGGTACCTGAACCTCGGTTCAAGAACGAGGTATTGCTTGTAATGTATCCTATATAGGCGCTGGACCCTTGCCCAAGGTAAACCAGAAATGGTGCTTTACAGGTCCAAGGGTGTGGACCCCAATATATGGGGGACCCGGTCCCTGAAGGTCCTTGGAGGCGCTACCCGCCGTGATGGGGGAAGATTGGGCCTGGTAAGACAGGCCCTGCTGCTTGGGATGGTGAGTACTCCCTTTGGGATTTATATATATATGTGAAACTGCTGGTAACCTTGAGCCCGTGTCTGGGATTACAGATGGCCTGTTTGGTGCACATTTTTTGCTCGTGCCCGCCGCTGGCTTGTGGGTGCGCCGTCGGTGTGTGCGTGCGCCGCTGCTGTGCACGTCGCAAATGCGCCGCGTGCGTTAGGACGGCGCATGTGCCGTGCGGTGGGCATGCCGCCGGTCGCTGATGCGCGCGCTCACTCTCAAGCTAATGCTTATAGGCATGGAGCTCCTGGCGTGTGCGTGGACAACACAGAGCGATAGTTGGGCACGTGAGTCTGGTGGTCTTGGACACAGTGGTGACAGGTTAAAGGCTGGTTATAGTTTGGGGGGAGTACTCCTTTTCTTCCTCGTGTGTAAGCAATGTCTTTCAGAAAACGAGGTATAGGGAACAAGGCAAGCACAGGGGTAAGAGTACCTCCTTTAAAAACAGAAGACCAACCCCATGTTGATGCACCCTCAATTTCTCCTGAAAGATCTGCGGCATCTGGCCTGGCTGAGCCATTGCATTTGTCAGGCATAGTGGCCACTACCAATATACCTGCCTCGGCTTATGTTACAAAGGAGGATTTGGCATCTGCCTTAGCGGGCCTTGAGGGCAAAATAGCTGGCATGATTGCCTCTGTAACACAGGGGGAGAGGAAGCGTAATAGATCTCCCTCCCCTGAGCCTGGGCTAAGTGGAGAGTCACTAGAGCACCAGGACTCTTATAGCCAGATGGGTCCAGGTGATCTGGAACCAGAATGGGCAGAGGATTTGGAAGAGGTGGTCATGAAGGACCAAGAGGAAGGAGAGGCTAAAGGATCCTTGGCTGAGGACTCTGGCTCTGAAGAGCCAATTTCAGCCTCCCATTCCCAAAAATTGTTTATCCAATCTCTAATTGAGATGGTACGAATTGGGTTTAAGTTACCCCCGGTTCAGGAGTCTGCACTCTCCTGTTCTACTTTGGGATCTTTGCGACCTCAGCAAATTTCCCAAGCGTTTCCCTTTGCGTCCGTTACTGGAGCAGGTGATTTACGCGGAATGGGAGCACCCTGACAGGATATACTTACCTCCAAAAAGATTTTCTATCTTATATCCTATGGAGGAGAAGTTCAGGAAGAAATGGAGCACGCCGTTGGTGGACGCTGCCATATCTTCTGTAAACAAAAGTTTAACCTGTCCAGTGGATAATGGCAAGGTATAAAAAGCTAGAGTCCTTATTAAAGGCCTCCTTTTCGGTGGCTGGTGCAGCAGTTCAGCCAGCAGTTGCAGCTATTGGGATTTGCCAATCCCTAAAGGATCGCTTTAAAAGGTTGGTAAAGAACATACCTTGTCAGGAGGAATCTGCCGAGGAGTTATTGGAGATTCCTCATGCCTTATGTTTTGCAGTAGACACATTGAAACACTCAATCCAACAGATGTCTCGTTTTGCGTTACTGTCGATTCATATGTGCAGAGTCTTGTGGCTAAAGAACTGGTCTGCTGAGACGCCATGTAAAAGGCTACTCGCAGCTTTTCCATTCCATGGAGAGCGCTTGTTTGGCGAGGATCTGGATAAGTATATCCAAAAGATCTCTGGAGGAAAGAGTGCCCTGCTCCCTATTAAAAAGAAAGGGAAGCAACCCTCTTATAAAATTCCTAATGCTCCAGGACCTGGTGCTTCTTCCCCTAAGCGGTATCGACGGCCTCAGCCGTCTGGGTTTAAAAGACCCCAGGATCAGAAGAAACCCTGGACCCAAAAGACACCCAAGCTCAACTCCAAGTCTACCTTGTGAACGGGCGCCCCCGCTCTCACGGGTGGGGGGCAGGCTTCGGCTGTTTGGGGAGGCCTGGGAAGAACTGGTTGAAGACAGATGGGTCATTTCCACTGTAAAATACGGTTACAGAATAGAGTTCCGGGAGATCCCCCCGAATCGGTTTCTGTACTCAAGGGTTCCGTCGGATCCAGAGAAAAGAAGATGCCTATTCCTAGCTTTACACCATCTGCTGATGCAGGGGGTAATTGTAAAGGTTCCGCATGAGGAAAGATTCAAGGGGTTTTACTCAAACCTATTTACCGTGCCAAAACCAAATGGGGAAGTAAGGCCCATTTTGGACCTCAAGGCTCTCAACTTCTTTGTAGACGTCCGATCCTTCCGCATGGAGTCGGTTCGTTCAATAATAAAATCCCTGAGAAAGGGGGACTATTTAGCGTCCATAGATATTAAGGACACGTACCTTCATGTGCCGATCTTCGGGCCACATCAAAGGTTCTTACGCTTCGTTGTAGAGGGCAGTAATTTCCAATTTGTGGCACTACCTTTCGGTCTGGCCACGGCCCCCAGGGTTTTCACATAGATTCTGGCCCCGGTGTTGGCATCCCTAAGGTCTCAGAAAGTCTCCGTAGTAGGATATCTGGACGATCTTCTTCTAAGGGAATGCTCTCGCCCCATACTGGTTCAAAACATGTCAAGAACAGTACGGGTTTTACAATGCCTAGGTTGGATGCTAAATATGGACAAGTCAGCTCTTTGTCCGACCCAAGCCTTGGTGTATCTGGGTCTGGTCTTGGACACCGCCCAAGAAAAGGTGTTTCTTCCTCCCTTAAAGGTTGCCTCCATAGTGGAACTTGTACAGAAGGTGAAAAAAGAACTAACACCTTCTGTTCGGCTGTGCATGAGGTTACTAGGAAAATGGTGTCATCCTTCAGCGCAGTACCATATGCACAATTCCACTCCAGAGTGTTCCAGAACAGTATTCTAAAGGCCTGGGGCAAGTCAGCTCGAACCCTGGATCAGCCTATGGTTCTATCTCCACAGGTTCTATAGAACCTCTGTTGGTGGTTAAGAACCAGCAACTTGAAAAGAGGGAAATCTTTCCCACCAGTAGCCTGGAAGGTCATAACCACGGACGCCAGTCTTCTCGGTTGGGGAGCAGTCCTAGAGGAAGCGTCTGTTCAGGGAATATGGTCACAGACAGAAAGGACCCTGCCCATCAATTTATTGGAGATTCAGGCAGCTCGTCTGGCTCTGCGATTCTGGACATCCAGACTGCGGAGTCTTCCTGTCAGAGTCCAGTCCGACAACTCCACGGCAGTGGCATATATCAACCACGAGGGAGGTACCAGGAGTCGGGCAGCCCAAAGAGAGGTAGATCATATATTGACTTGGGCAGAAAAACATGTGCTGTTTCTGTCGGCAGTGTTTATTCCGGGGGTGGACAATTGGCAGGCGGATTTCCTAAGTAGCCAGAAATTGTTACCAGGGGAATGGTCCCTGCATCCCGAGGTTTTTCTACAGATCTGCCAATACTGGGGGACCCCAGATGTGGATCTGCTGGCATCCAGATTCAATGCCGAGCTGGACAGGTTTGTATCCAGGACCAAGGATCTGCTGGCTGTCAGGATAGATGCATTAGTAGTTCCTTGGGATCAGTATTCTATGATATATGTCTTCCCTCCGATCCAAATTGCCGCACTTACTATGCAGAATACAGGAGGAACGAAAGCCTGTGATCTTAGTGGCTCCAGCGTGGCCCCGGAGATCCTGGTACTCGGAAATTGTGAAGTTGGCAGTAGGGGACCCATTGGTCCTTCCTTGCCGTCCAGACCTGTTGTCTCAAGGACCCATATTCCATCCTTCTTTACGGTTGCTGAATTTGATGGCCTGGCTATTGAGACCAGACTATTGAAAGACCGTGGTATTATGGGTTCAGTCTTGTCTACTTTGATAAACGCTAGAAAGTCAGTTTCTAGAGCTATCTATCATAGAGTCTGGAAGTCATACATTTCTTGGTGTGAGGAAAGAAAATGGAACCCTCGTAGGTATACAATTGGAAGAGTTCTCACCTTTCTTCAAGCAGGAGTAGACTTACAGCTCACTTTAGGGACAATTAAAGGACAGATTTCGGCCTTATCGTTTTTTTTCCAAAGACCAATTGCATCCCATTCTTTGATGCAAACCTTTGTCAAGGAAGTAGCACACCTGAGGCCGTCGCTTAAACCACCTTTATGACCCTGGGACCTAAATTTAGTACTGTCAGCCTTACAGAGTCAACTCTTTGAACCTATTAGGCATGTTTCTTTTGTCCTATTGACCAGAAAATTAGTTTTTTTGGTGGCTATAACATCGGCTAGAAGGGTGTCAGAATTGGCCGCCCTTTCTTGCAAAGAACCTTTTATGATTCTTCATCAGGACAGAGTGGTCATGCGCCCTCGTGTGGATTTTCTACCGAAAGTGGTTTCCAAATTTCATTTGAATCAGGATATCATTTTACCTTCCTTTTTTCCAAACCCTAAGACTAGGGAGGAAAGGTCGCTTCACTCACTGGATGTGGTGAGGGCGATAAAAGTTTACTTGGAAATGTCAGCTCCCTTTCGGAAGACTGACTGTTTTTTTGTCTTGCCTGAGGGTCCTAAAAAAGGACAGCCTGCAACAAGTTCCAGGTGGATTTGTCAGACTATTATCCAGGCGTATGGATTAAAGTGCAGGGTTCCACCCCAGGATTTAAAAGCACACTCCACTAGAGGGATTAGTGCATCATGGGCAGTACGCCAACAGGTGTCTATGGCTCAGGTTTGCAAAGTGGCCGCTTGGTCTTCAGTTCATACGTTCACCAGGTTTTACCAGGTGGATGTGAGGTCTCAAAAGGAGGCAGTTTTTGGCTACAGCGTGTTGCAGGCAGCTTTATAGTCTCAGGCCGGTTGGGCTTAGGGATAATGTGTCCCCCCCCTCAGGTGCATTGCTTTAGGACATCCCGCATAGTCATTATTATGGTGCTCTGTGTCCCGTGATGTACGATAAGGAAAAACAGATTTTTAAAACAGCTTACCTGTAAAATCCTTTTCTTGGAGTACATCACAGGACACAGAGGTCCCTCCCCTCTTTCTAGGATCGTCATTGCTTGCTACAAAACTGAGGTACTTCCGGTATAGGAGGGGTTATATGGGAGGAACCGTCTTACTATTGGTTGCCAGTGTCCAATCCCCTAAAGGTAAGCGTATAACCCACATAGTGATTATTATGGTGCTCTGTGTCCCGTGATGTACTCCAAGAAAAGGATTTTACAGGTAAGCTGTTTTAAAAATCTGTTTTTTAGTGTGCAAACACAGTGGAACTAGCACTACAACATATCCAAAGTTGGGGGTCCTACCACCAAGTGGCCCCAAAGTCGGGTCGCAAAATGTCAAGCACTTTTCTGCAGCAGAGAATGGTATTTTGCTACCCGAATTTGGGGCACCGTATCTCAGGGCCACTTCATGCTAGGAACCCCAACTTTGGATATGTTGTAGTGCTAGTTCCACTGTGTTTCCAGACCAAATTTGAGGTTCCTAGCACCAAGTGGGGCCCTCTATCTAGGGGCCACTTGGTGCTAGGAACCCCAGCTTTGCATATGTTGTAGTGTTCTACTATGTTAGCACACCAAATTTGGGGTTCCTAGCACCAAGTGGCCCCGAAATATGGGGCCCCAAAGTCAGTTCAGAAAATGTCATTCTCTGCTGCAGAAAAGTGCTTGACATTTGTATAAGCCTAGGGGGGCATTTTCAGCACAAAAAAATGTGCTGAAAAACTCGGCTTATATTCGAGTATATACAGTATTAATTTTTGAAAATATGAATAAGAAATATTTTGAGATTTTATTAATAAAACACATTATATGAAATAAATTCAATTTTTTTTTTTTATTTAGGTTTCTGGCAACGGGTCAATCATATGCATCTCTGCATTATTATTTTTTAATGGGGGTTTCCGCTATTTTCAAAGTCACACGAGAAACCTGCGCTATGCTATGGAAAGTGCTACACAAAGGGTTATGCCAGTTTCAACTGTATGTGTATGTGGCAGAACATAATAAATGAATTTTGGGAAAAACTAACTTCCCAAACTATATCGGAGCATTGGACGGCAAACATATATGCCTCAAAAAGCCACCAAAGTCAGGCTCCATGTACTTTAATTATAAGAAATATTTTTCTATAGTGTTGCTTGCACTAGCAGACGTCAAATCTAAATTTATATGTGTTGATGTTGGAGCATACGGCAGTCAAGGGGATTCTCGGATTTTTAGAGAATCGGCCATGGGCCGTCGCATACATGAAGGTCGCTTTGGAATTACGGCTTGGAGGCCTCTTTCCAACACTACAGAGCCCATACTACCTGTTGTTATCGTGGCTGATGAGGCATTCGGACTTTCAGAAAATATAATGAGACCATACAGTGGCCAAGGACATAGCCACCAAGAAAAAAATTTCCAATTACAGACTCAGTCGTTGAATGTGCGTTTGGGATATGTTCAATGCAGTTAGATGTTGAAAATGCTATTAAAGTAGTACTCGCCTGCTGTGTTCTCCATAACTTTGTAATTGAAAATGATAGAATATCCACAGATCCTGCACCTCCGAACCCCAATCAGAACGTTCAACATATGCCCTACAAGCAGAGTAATGACAATTTGAAGCAAATTTGCAGAATATTTTGTTTCACCTGTTGGTAGCGTGCCCTGGCAGGATTCCCATATTTAGTCTGATTACAAGCTTGAAGTTATTAAAATTTTTGAAAAATGTTATTGTGATCCTAGTTAAAGTTCAATAAAGGATTATTTCTTTACCTAAATTTTTTTTAAATTTTTATTTTTAATTTTTAGCATGCTACTTTGTTTCCCGTTATGAATTAGTTTAGCAGATCTCTTCTCCCAGTAGTGAAGCAATCTACAAACCCTTTAAATTATGGAGAACGGGCTGTCATGAACAGTAGTGACCAGATTGTGTGGACTGCAAAGAGGAAACCAAAACGCATGTAAAGTGAAATAAGAATGTTTATTTAAGATAAGTAATATAAACAAACAAACACCCCAAATATAAATAGTGCTCAACCAACCGACAGAAACCCACAGACAACAGATAATATATACAGCAAGGGGCAATACCGGGATCACAGATGTCAGCCAGGCCAGAGTCATACACAGCAGGAACAAGGGATAAACCAGAAACATAAACGTAGCCAAGCCAAGGTCATACACAGGAGATCAGCAACTGAACAAGGGCAGGTTGGGAAAGGGAGATAATGGATGGGATAGGATACAGGCTCAGGAACAGGTTCAGGGTCCGATACAGGTTTACAGGTTTACAGGATAGCAGGATAACAGGTCAGGGCGCAAGGAAGAAAGATACCAAAGCAAGCCTATGAGGGCTTGCCGGGTATTTATAAGGCTGTGGTAATTGACCTCATGTCGCAGCTGATCGCAGAGTGTACTGTTTGCTCCACACTGCCGGAGTGCACCCGCTGGTGGACACCGGTACTACGGCCCAGGGATGCAACAGTGCCACCAGCAGGAGAGACCTCTTACTGCAGGTCCCAGGTGTTGGAAGACACCCGCTGGTGGACACTGGTACTGCGATCCAAGAGGCCGATAGCGCCACCAACGGGTAAACCCTCTCATGACACGGGCGCTGATACTGGAATCTCGTGAGACCTTATAAGATTATAATATTATAGATTCAAATAAGCACAAGGATGTGAGAATTTGACACTGCTCTATAAGGACACACGGTGTTATGGTAATAAAATATAGAGCCCCCAAATACATACATAAATACATATATCTTGACTATTATCAGCTTTGATCCTTCAAATCACTGCTGATCAGTTTCAGAAATGTATATGTGTCATTTGAGTGTTGCAAAATGGCCATCTTTCACATGGCCACTGAAACACACAAAATTGATCTATCAGCTTTGGTATTGTGATTTGCATTTGAAAAAAAAATAAATTCAGTTACAACATAACCACATGCATAATATTCAGGACCACACATTTTTAATTAACAAATTTCTTTATTAAACAAAAATTTTCAAACATGAAAATATAAAATTATAAAAAAAAATATAAAGAGCATTCTCTATGGTAAATTTAGCAAAAAGTGCAAATAGTAGAACTTTAATTCCTATAAAAATTTTAGCAAAAAGTGCAAACATTATAACATTAAGTGCAAAAATATGACAAAACCAATAACTAAATAATACATTTTGGTAAGTGAGAGAGCTGTCTTGGGACCTTTCCTCACAGGAGGAAGGATTGGGCATCCTTTGCTGAAGGGGGGGGGGGGGGGGGGGGCTGAGACATCACTTGTGGCATGAATGGTGAAAAGACTTTGGGTGGCATGGAATAATGTCCTGGAGGTCTATGGGACGGGTACATGGGTTGGGGAACACCTTGAGCAAAGGCAGAACTATGTTGGCTTGGTATCTCATAGCAAGATGCCTGCATGTTCCCCCCTTGAACAAAAGGCAGTGGTGGTGAGGGCCGTGAATGCCTTTGAGCACTTAGGCAGGAGGCAATATAGCAAAAAATATTTTCCCGGCACTCTCGCTCATGTTTAAGTCCAGGAAGACGACGCTTCCATGTCTTTCCTGGCGCAGCTCTTCCACCAAATAATGTTTTGCTCAACCCTAAATGGTTCTTGCTCCATCTCAAGCTGACAATGCCCCCTTTTTCTGCTTCGTGGAGGTGATCTAATGCGATCACGCTAGAAAAAAATAAAATACATACAGTTAGAATTGACATACCGTATATACTCGAGTATAAGGCGAACCGAATATAAGCTGAGGCACCTAATTTTACCACAAAAAAACTGAAAACTTATTGACTCGAGTATAAGCCTAGGGTGTGAAATGCGCAGCTACTGTAAGTGGAAAAGAGGGTCAACAATGCCCATTTGCAGCCTCACTGTGCCCGTTTGCATGCCTCACTGTGCCCATTTGCAGCCATAGGTCCCCCAAACTTCAAACTCGGTACTTAAGGGTTCCTTGATGCCCCCTATCTGCACCCAAAGGGTCCTGAAATGACATTGCTGCTGATGGACACAGTTGAACGAATTTGGGGCCCATATCTTGGGGCCACTTGGTGCTAGGAACCCAGAGATACGGCGCCCCAAAGTCGGCTCGCAAAATGTCATTCTCTGCTGCAGAAAAGTGCTTGACTCGAGTATAAGCCTAGGGGGGCATTTTCAGCACAAAAAAAGTACTTAAAAACTCGGCTTATACTCGACTATATACTTTATACATCATGCAGTCATATAACTAAAACTGTTGATACATTAATGTTTTATAAATCAGAGATCATAGGTAACGTTATACCTGTACTGAAGCAACATGTGTTTCTTCCTCGGGCATGAAGGTTGACTGTGGACAAAGTCTTTAACCACCTCACATCCGCGCTATGGCCGAATGATGGCCACAGCACGGACCTGCATTCCCGGGAGGCCGTCATATGACTGCCTCCCCTGTGCACGCTCCCTGCGCGCGCCCTGCAGGGCACGCGCCGAGCGCGCTGTGATCACAGAGTCACTGAGACTCGGGTGATCACCGATCTAAGTAAGGGGCCGGTCCCGGCCCCTTACCATGTGATCAGCTGTCAGCCAATGACAGCTGATCACATGATGTAAACAAAAGATTGGTAATCTTTTTTTTTTCTACTCACGCTGACAGCGTGAGTAGAAAAAAAAGCCGATCGCAGGCTCAGATGTCAGGGACATCGGTCCCGAAGTGGAAGAGGCACATCTGCCTCATCAGGGCCACCTAACAGTGCCCACAAGTGCCACCTAAAAGTGCCCACAAGTGCCACTTATCAATGCCCACAAGTGCCACCTATCAATGCCCACCTGTAGTGCCAATCAGTGCCACCCAGCAGTGCCACCCATCAGTGCCCATCACTGCCGCCTCATCAGTGTACATCAATGAAGGAGAGAATTGACCTGTTTTAAATTTTTTATAACAAAATATAAAAAAATATATAATTTTTTTTTTTATTTCAGTTTTTTACTTTTTTTTTACCAAAAAGTAAAAACTGCAGAGGTGATCAAATACCACCAAAAGAAAGCTCTATTTGTGGTGAAAAAATGATAAAAATTTCATTTGGGTACAGTGTTGTATAACCGCGCAATTGTCATTCAAAGTGTGTCAGCGCTGAAAGCTCAAAATTGGTCTGGATAGGAGGGGGGTTTAAGTGCCCGATAAGCAAGTGGTTAAACACTCAGATATACTGGGCCTATCCTCCATTTCGTGTTGTACGCCCTGATGGACACTGCCCTTATCCTCAGATACATTAGATGTTGTCCTTAGAAATACAATTTTTTTAATTAGAGTTAGACATGTGCACTGCTGATATTTTTTTTTTTTTAGTTTTCCCAACACTAACCCTATCCCCAACACCTAACCCCTACCCACCAACCATAACCCTAACCCAAACCGCTAAACCTAACCCAAACCGCAAACCCTAAACCATAACCCTAACCCAAACCGCTAACACTAACTGCTAACCCTAAGCCCTAACACTAACCCCTAAGAGTAAATCCTAAGCCCTAACCCCAATCATAACCCAAACACTAACCCTAGCCGCTAACCCTATCCCCTAAGTGTTGACTCTAAGCCCATCCCTAACGCTAACCCTAAACCATAACCCTAACCCAAACCGCTAACACTAACTGCTAACCCTAAGCCCTAATACTAACCCCTAAGAGCTAACCCTAAGCCCTAACCCCAACCATAACCCAAACACTAACCCTAAACACTAATCCTAAAACTAACCCCTAAGTGCTAACCCTAACCGCTAATACTAACCCTAACCCCTAAGTGCTAACCCTAACCCCAAACATAACCCTAACCATTAACCCTAACCCTACCTGCTAACCCTAAGCACTAACCCCTAACCTTAATCCTAACCATAAGCCCTAATCCGAACCCCTAACTCCTAACCCTAACCAATGCCCTAGCCCTAACCTTAACTGTTACCCCTAATTACTAAACCTAACTCCAAAGTAAATGGATGGGAGATAGAGAAAGATGGGGGAGGGGAGGAGAGGGGGAGGGAGAAAGAATGGAGGAAGGGAGAGAGGGGCAGAAGGAGTGAGGGAAATAGAAGAAAGGGAGAGGGAGGAAGAGGGAGAGAGGAAGTGAGAAGGGGGTTAAGAAAATGGATAGAGGTGGAGAGGGTGAGCGGGTAATGTGTTTAATTCAATTGATACATACATACATACATACATAGCAAAACAAATTAATATGTATCTTAACTGATAATATATTATCCAAATAGAAAATTATGCTTAAAGAAAAAAGGTTTAAAAAGGTATTAAAATCTATTTATTTATTTTTTTTATTCTTTAATTTTCTTAAAATTAACTCAAAAAAAATATAATTCAAAAATAAAAATTCAAAATTACATATATAAAAAAAAAACATTTTAATACCTTAAAATTATATCACAAAGTTAAATTTAAAAATTTTGCATTAAAAAAAATACATGTCAAATAATAATATAACTAGATAAATATATTTATGTTTACTTACGCTCTGGAAAGTATACTGTCCCTCAAAAAAGAGAGTTGATTTATCAGTGGATGGTGCTTGTGTGAAGCTTGTGACCCACTACGCTGGCACTCGCTGTCCTTCCTTATTTCCCTCTTCACATGGTCAGCCAAAGATTCCCATCTTTTTTGAAAAGAGTTCACTGTGCAATGATAAATAATACATTTTACATTTTTTTAATAAAAATACACATCCCAGAAAGTAAGCCCAAATATATATTGAACTTACCTCTACTTTCTTGCTCAGATGTAGTAAGCTCTTCCAAGTTGGTAGTCAGTTCTTTGGCTACTGTTCCCAGGTTCTGTGCTTAGCAATGCGGTCAGAATATAATTGATGGGATTTGTCCCATATTTGGACATGACTTCTATCAATTGGTTCTGGGTAACATCAGAAGTCATTTTGGCATGTGTCCTCCTCCTTGAAGATCTTGAAATTCTGCTACTCACACAAGGCAAGGTGTGTACAATCTAAGGTTGGTGGAAGGGGGGTGGCTTGTGGACAAAAGTTTTAAGTTTCATGAAGGATGAGGTGGTCGACATGGAAACATAGTGGGGGGTTGGGGCTGACTAGACATATGCTTTGTGAAAAACAAAAAAACAAAAACATTGATATGCTGATGGTCAGACTAGTTGTAGCCACTTATTAGATAAGAAATTGGATGAAGGGTTGGTTGCCAAGAAGTGCAGACATTCCTGTGAATCATTGTCTAAGCTACCTAAAAAACTTGAGTTAATGGAATATTAACATAAACTTGACAAGGGCAAAATGGAATACTTCAAATTAAAAATAAATAATGTTTGATCAAGTAGGGGGTCAAGATTAATGGTAGGGTCATCTTGTTGAAATCAGAACATGTCTGTCAAATTCCATTGAAAATTTTGCTAACAGCAATGCTAGTGGTGTATTGCATTGCGCCAAGGAGTATATATGCTCTATGAATTATCTAAAGTACCATAATTACAGCATTTTTTTTATTGTTTTTTAATGTTTACCATCATATTTCTGTGTTTTCTGGTCCAAAAAATAGGGTTCCTTTAAAAACTCTTATAAATGCAAATGCGGCTAAATGCGGTACCGGTGTTTAGCCGCGTTTAACCACTTTTGGCGTTGGAAACGTGGAAAACTTTTGCGTCTGAACCCATTTTTTTGCTTCTGGAAAAATGAGGTTAAACACAACTGCCTAAAAACGCCAAAAAACGAGACTGTGTACATGGACACATAGGATAACATTGAATGAGTTCAGAGGCAGTTGAAAAAAGTGTCCAACTGCCTCTGAACGTGCGTTTAACAGCGTCTCGTATGCATGAGGCCTAAAGTGTTTCACAATTCTTTCTATGCAAGTAATTCTCTTCTGAAGCCACAGCCATGAAAAGAAAGGAAGAGAAAAACTGGGCAGTCTGCCAAGAATCAAAACATTCTTTATCAGTTTAACTTAAGTATAAACATTGTAACAATTTGTCAATAGAATAGACTTTGTGTGTAGGTGAAAAAAAGTTTAACCACTTAAACACTAAACCTTTTCTGACATTTGTTGGTTTCAAGTTAAATTATTTTTTTGCTAGAAAATTACTTAGAACCCCCACACATTTTATATATTTTTTTAGTAGACACCCTAGAGAATAAAAGTGGTTGTTGCAATATTTTATGTCACACTGTCTTTGCGCAGCGGTCTTTCAAATGCAATATTTTGGGAAAAAAATGACTTTAATGAATTTAAAAAAATAAATAAATAAAAAAAAAATAACTAACCAGTAAAGTTTGCACATTTTTTTTGTAAACTGTGAAAGATTTTACGTTGCGAGAATTGTGAGAGAATCGGGATTTTTTTACCCTAAACAAAAAAATTGTGATTCTCATTTTGGCCAGAATCGTGCAGCTCTAGTGCTCAGCGTCATATCCAGAGGTTGTCTTTGGGAAATATATATATATATATATATATATATATATATATATATATATATATATATATATATATATATATATATATATAACAAGTGCAAAACAAGTCAGACATCATACACATTCTGATACAAATTCTGATACAAATCTGCTTAAAAAAAAAAGGGAAGTAATGATATAGTAACCTGGTTGACAAAGGAGCACAACTTACTTACATCGCCAAGTGCGCACGCTCTCGAAACGCATCCAGCTTTGATGACGTCATTCGTGCGCAGCAAGCTGTCCTGTGCATTCCACACCACGCTCTGAGGACACTCTCCGGAGCCGGCGTCCTCCATCTGTCGGAAGATCTCACAGTTGTCAGCAAGAAATCCACACTGCTTAGGACTCGGGGATGCGTCACTGTATTATTAATAGCATGCCTGTTTATTCCTACAAAATGTGAGTTGATCTACATCTATTACTAAAAGCGTTATTTCTAAAATACTGCACTCAGAGGCGCCTCTCTACTTGTGTTTTGTCTTTGGGAAATAGATGTATGAGTACTGCCAACATTCATTGCTGCAGAGGTTGAAGGGGTGGGGGGGTCAGCCTGTCAGTGCTCAGACCATACGCCGCACACTGCATTAAATTGGTCTGCATGGCTGTCATCCTAGAAGGAAGCCTCTTCTAAAGATGATGCACAAGAAAGCCTGCAAACAGTTTGCTGAAGACAAGAAGAATAAGGACATGGATTAATGGAACCATGTCCTTTGGTATGATGAGACGAAGATAAACTTACTTGGTTCAGATGGTGTCAAGGGTGTGTAATGGCAACCAGGTGAAGAGTACAAAGACAAGTATGTCTTGCCTACAGTTAAGCATTGTTGTGGGAGTGTCATGGTCTGGGGCTGCATGAGTGCTGCTGGCACTGGGGAGCTACAGTTCATTGAGGGAACCATGAATGCCAACATGTACTGTGACATACTGAAGCAGAGCATGATCCCCTCCCTCCAGAGACTGGGCTGCAGGGCAGTATTCCAACATAACGACCTCAAACACACTTCCGAGACGACCACTGCCTTGCTATCAAAGCTGAGGGTAAAGGTGATGGACTGGCCAAGCATGTCTCCAGACCTAAACCCTATTGAGCATCTGTGGGGCATCCTCAAACGGAAGGTGGAGGAGCGCAAGGTCTCTAACATTCACCAGCTCTGTGATGGCTGTGTGTTGAGTTATTTTGAGCAAATTTACAATGTTATACAAGCTGTACACTCACTACTTTATATTGTAGCAAAGTGTCATTTCTTCAGAGTTGTCACATAAAAAAAATGATAAAATATTTACAAAAATGTGAGGGATGTAGTATGTGTGTGTGTGTGTGTGTGTGTGTGTGTGTGTGTGTGTGTGTGTGTGTGTGTGTGTGTGTGTATATATATACTGTATTTGGACCCTAAAATCATTGGTGTTGCACTTTTCTTTCCTTTAACCTCAAGGTCTTAAAGGGAACCTATAGTGAGAGAAACAACCTTTCATTACTGACCACTCATTCTCAAAAATGCTAGCAGACTGGCTTTCATGTAGATTCTTTTAGTTTCAGGTTTCTGTAATGCAAAGTTCATGAATTCAGACTTCACAGGCATCATGGTTGTTCTAAGTGACTAAAAGCTAGAAATAGCCTGTCAACTAGAGGAAGAGGTCAGCAATAGCAGCTTACATATGCATTTTAGCTGCAATGCTTGCACGTCCTGCTGTCTGTTCGTGTTTATGTATATTTACATCAGAAATCTTTACCTTTCTATGCCAAATTGTTTTGACCCCTATATAAAAAAATATCACTTATTGTCATTTATGTAACCTCTTTCCATGTGACAGTCTCAGAATCGGGTCCAAATGTGAAAATAGAGGGTGGGAGTTTGATCCTGCAAAACTTGAAGACTACTGACACAGCAGTTGTTCAGTGTGAAGCACGCAACAAACATGGGCGCATCCTTGAAAATGCCTATGTTTATGTTGTAGGTAAGTCCATCTATTCACCTTATATGCTACTACTACTGGCACTGAATGTATCAGTTATTACAAATCTATTGAGCTTATCAATCTACCTGTTATTCCTGATCAATCTCACCTACACATATATCAATGCCACTCCTTGTTTGGATTATGCAGCATTCAAAACCCTGATATTATGAGCTAGCGTTTAGAATAGATTTGAAAGACAGTATGCAAGACCACTGGGTTATTCTTCCCACAATTTTCCACCTATACCTTAACTATATCAGTCTAAGGGGGTCTAACCTATACTTTCCCTCAAAAAGTGTAATAAAAAGAATGTGGGTCTTATATTGTTATTTTTTTTTTGTTTTGTTTTTTTCCAATAAAGAGCTGGCTCCAGAAATCCTGACACCAGACAGAATGACATACAGTGCAGTAGAGAACACAGACGTCTTCTTGCATTGTAAATTTTTTGGATCTCCAGTTCCCATCACCCACTGGTAAGAAAGTCTCTTATAATCAGATGTAATACTTAATAGATAGCTGCACTTATTAAAAAAATAAAAACCTGAAACTAATAGCCCCTTAACCTTTTCCACACTGAGCATATTCCATTTTACATAGCTCACATCCACAAGTGAGCCAGTAGTAGCCACAGCCTAAATGTTGTCTACTGTTGAGCCTAGGTGGCTGAATCTTATTTTCCAGGAGCCTAGGTGGCTGAGTCTTATTTAAAGGAAACATCATCTACGTGCAGGCTATGAAGAAAAGTCAAAGATGTGCCTCAGCACCAACCAGCCTTGGATTCTACAATGGATGTCTGATCTGAGATTTGTACAAGGATATATGCTTAGTAGAGATAATGAGGGGTAGCAGTAAGGTTAATGGTAATTAAATGTTTAGTTATCCTTTTAAACAGCTGGGACGAAAAAAAAAAAAAAAACATAAAATGAAAGCAGAGGTTTTGTATGACAATTTTTACTTAATCACATTAAATCAGCTTTGATTCCCTTTGGGGATCTATTGCTATGCAGGTGACTACTGTCTCTGAGACAGGAAGTGATAGTAGTCTCCTTCATAGGGAAAGCAACACACAAAATCTGATAACACTTTCTGTCAAATAGGTGTGTTTATTCATGTATGTTTGTTTAAGAGATTTCACCTCACTTACTGCCTTTTTGACCACCATTGTGCACAGGAAGTGAAAGGAAAATCTTATAGGGACACAAACAGCAAAAAAAAAACCTGACAGAAAGTTAAAGTGGATGTAAACCCTCTCCTATATATACCCAGTGAAGTGAACAGCCTCAAATGATGCACATAGATTAAACAAATCTCCTTACATAAGCTTTACATGTATATCTGCTGTCTTCAGCTTTCTCCTATTCTTTAGAAAGTGAACATTGCATTAGAATTTCTTGGAAGTCTTGGCATACACTACATGGCAGTTGATTGGAAGAAAGGTGCACAACACCCCCCCCCCCCTCCATAAGGAAGAGGAAGGAAGAGAAGAAAGGTGCAGAGCTGTGCTGTCAATAGATCAGCTCTCTGCTAATCGACACAAATTTCCAGCTGTTTTTATCTCCCATGTCTGAGAACTTGTCAGAAGTTACCATGCTGATAACAGAGCTGATAACAGAGCAATGAAGCAGCAGAAAGACATGGGACTTAGGGCTTTGGAGAGAGATAAGTAAACACTACAGATATATGTGCTCAGGTCAGATTTCATGAATGGGGTTTACATCCAGTTTAAAGTTGGTTAGCTATGCATATTTTTGCATAGTTAAATTGGTCCAGCATGGACCAATATAAGTACATATGTGCCTTACATGTCAGATTTCCGTGGAAGTGGGAAATCACTGCAGTAGTCACCGCTACTGCAGTGATTGTCACTAGTTTATGGGTCCCATGCCAAGCCACTGCCCTGCTGCTTAGTGAACACAGGAGCTCACTTACTTGCTCTGTGGTGCCATTCAGAGAACGCTTTGCTAAATTAATGAAAAATTCTGATTGGACAAGGTGGAGATAATGTCACTGCCCTGCCTCTCTACTTTGTCCAATCAAGGAACACTTTGCATTCATTGAAAGAATGCAAAGTGTTCCATGATTGGCGCTCACAAAGCAGAGGGCCGGCCACCCGGCATGGAACCCTGAAGCTAGCAGTGTTCACTGTAGTGAAGGATTCCTCCAGGATCCCAAAGGTATGGCACATGCATTCTTACATTGGTCCAAGTTGGACCAATGTAACTATGCAAAAATATGCATACCTAAACTTCAAGAACAAAAATGTTCTGACTAATGTTCCTTCTTCAGCTATTTATCTGTTGTATCAATATAAGTGATGATATATATTTTAGGATGTTATGTATATGAAAGGCCTTTGTAATATGTAAATTATCTGTCCCACAATGGACATCTTGCCTGCACATCCAAACTGACATTTAATTACAACAGGCTATAGTTATGTCATATTGTAATATATGTTTATTGTACAGTTAAAACAGCCACTTAACATAAGGTCTGTGAAAATTCAAGAAAAAAAATGGTAATGTGGTCCCCATGTCTCTCACAGTCAGGCTTGTGCCAAAGACTATAAAAATATTGGAAGCTGTGTTTGGACACTTCTCAGCATGGCACAACTGTCAATTATGGGGAGAGGAGAGCACAGTGTGGCAGAAAAAGTAAAGTATATTAAATGCGAATGTGAATTCTTCCCATAAATAATTTTCTTAATCATACAGTAGAGGACACAGGCAACTTATTCGTACAAATCCGAAGGCATTGGTTAAGTGAAACTACATATCAATGTGAGTCAAACGGACTATATAAAAGATTCAGGAAACGAGGCTACGCCCACAAACTTATTAAATATGCACGCAGGCGAGCCTCCTCAACTGAATGTAGGGACCTCCTTGTCCCCAAACAGATACAAGAGTCCCATTCCCAAATTACAATATCCCAATCTTCCTCTGTACGCATCATTACTTGCTATGGGGTCCAATAGGAGGAAGTTCGGTCAATTCTGACCAAACATTGGTACATTTTGACAAGGTCTCCTGACTTCTCTAATATTGTGGGCCCAAAACCTCTATTGGTCTCCAGGAGAGCCAGGAACCTCAAAGACAATCTGGTACATTCTAAGTTTGCACGCACTCCATCCAAGAATTGGCTGACGGAAATGACTCAGTATGTTTCCATGTGGTCATTGCCACATTTGTCACCATGTTGAGCGTACAGATACATTTACTGACATGGAAGGTGAAAGAATCTACCAGCTTAAATAGTTCATTAACTGTGGCACAGAAAAAGTCTTATACATCTTGAAATGTCCTTGTCAGAAGCTTTATTTGGGCAAAATGAAGCAACAGCTGCATACACGTACAGGAGTATAGGCAGTGTTTATCTGGCACTCCAAATGGAGTAATCCTTAGGGGTATACTCTGTGGCTGTAATAGCTGGATGGTGATGTATCTATAGGTTGGGTGGTTGGTAAAGAAAGGGGTATTAAGGGTTAAAAAGGAAGGCAGCCATCCTTCAGAGTGTGTCCAGAACTCTGCAAGACATGTAAGGAAAAAACAGGGAGGGGGAGGTGCCGACCTGAGTGTAGTATTAACCACTTCAGCCCGGAAAGGATTTACCCCCTTCCTGACCAGAGCCCTTTTTGCGATACGGCACTGCATCGCTTTAGCTGACAATTGCGCGGTCCTGCAACGTTGCACCCAAACAAATTAACATTCTTTTTTTCCCACAAATAGAGCTTTCTTTTGGTATTTGATAACCTCTGTGGTTTTTATTTTTTGCGCTATAAACAAAAAAAGAGCGACTCTTTTTGCTAGAATAAATATCCCCAAAAAATATATTAAAAAAAAAAAAAAATATTTCTCAGTTTAGGCTGATATGTATTCTATATGTATTTTTGGTAAAAAAAAAAAAAAGAAAAATCACAATAAGCATATATTGATTGGTTTGCACAAAAGTTATCACGTCTACAAAATAGGGGATATATTGATGGAATTTTTATTATATATTTTTTTGTTATTAGTAATGGCGGCGATCTGTGCTTTTTATTGTGACTGACATTATGGCGGACACATTGGACACTTTTGATACTATTTTGGGACCATTGTCATTTATACAGCGATCTGTGCTTTAAAAATGCACTGATTATTATTATACAGGATTTATATAGCGCCAACAGTTTATGCAGCACTTTACAATATAAAAGGAGACAATACAGATACAATACAATAAAATACAAGAGGATTAAGAGACCCTTGATCAGAAGAGCTTACAATCTAATAGGGGAGGGGGTGGTACAAAAGGGGAATGAGCTGATGGAAGTGGTAGGAGATTAGTTGGAGACATGATAGGCTTCCCTGAAGAGATGAGTTTTCAGGGATCGCCTGAAGGTAGCAAGAGTAGGTGCTAACTGGACCGGTGGAGGTAACGAGTTCCAGAGGATGGGAGAGGCTCTGGAGAAATCCTGGAGACGAGCATGGGTGGAGGAGACAAGAAAGCTTGAGAGTAGGAGGTCTTGAGAAGAGCAAAGTTAAAGAAAAATTATTTTCCCCATGGGGCTTTAAAACAGCAATGCACATAATAAAAGGAAGTTCTTAATGGATGTATAACAAGTTTTATCCAATATCATGGTTTGAAGTACAGTATAGAGAATCCTCTGGTACAGTAACACACATCTTATTCCCCAGTGCAGTAACAAACACATATTAATACACATAGTTAGGTTACATAATGTTAAATAAATAGCAAGCCCTGACGCGTTTCGACCTGTATATGGTCTCTTCAGGGGGACAGTTGGATCTAAAAAAGAATTACATAAATTAAATTCAATTAGATAAATATATATATTATTGTGCATCACTTGGATTAAACCAAGATGATGAGTCTTTACCGCTAAGTGGTGGAATGGGTGTTCTCTAGTCCAGGATATGTGCTGAGGGCCAATGGAAACACCGGAGGGCTCGGGGGGCCACCCTCACTCTCCCAGGAGAGCCAGCCTCAGGGGGCTTACAAGGAGCCACACTTAGCGCGCCCCCCGGGAGGGGGGGAGGGGAGATGAGGGGGAGGAGCCCACACCTGCAACAGAAACCCAAGAATAGCCATGTATTAGTTAAAGGAAGTTTAATAATTAACTTGGTAATGTACTGAGTGTTTCCAATTTGTCTATGTGGAGACTGGCGTTGGATAGGATTTTTACTATGTAAATATATTGAGATGTTAATTCCATCCCATAAATGTAATCGACAAAATTTAATGATCGTGTGATCCAACAATGCAGTGGTATGGTAGGTCTATTATAATGGATAGGTAAATAAGAAGGATGAAATGGGTGAAAAAGAGGGGGAAAGGTGTGTGTGTAAAAAAAAAAAAAAAAAAAAAAAACAACAACGATGGCCTAAATGGAGAGGAGTGCATTATGTGGTGGAGGATAGTGTGAATGAGGTGGTGCATGATGTGGTAACATGACATGGTGCTTGCTTGGTGCCTACTGTGTGAAAACAAAAATGTAAACTAAAAAGTAAAAAAAGTCTAAAATAGGTGAAAAGCCAATCAAAATGTGTATGTGGGGTGGTGGAAAGTGCTGTGTGGAATAAAGGTGAAATAACAAAAAGTTTACCTTATCAGTTGTATAAATCGTGTAGGCTGGAGGTAATGCTGGACTTGTTGAAAAGTTCAATGTGATATGCTTGGTGGCGATCATGCAAAAATAGGGGCTCTGGTGTAGAAAGAACCTGGCAGCAGTAGCATTCATCCTGGCCTGCAGGAGATCATGATCTGATTGTCAGGCCTCCAGTCTCCCTTTATATCCAAATTCAGGCAAACGGGATAATCATGTGCAGGTGCAAACCCCCCACCCACACCGCCCACAAGGAAAAAAAAAAAAAAAAACTTTTCAACAAGTCCAGCATTACCTCCAGCCTACACGATTTATACAACTGATAAGGTAAACTTTTTGTTATTTCACCTTTATTCCACACAGCACTTTCCACCACCCCACATACACATTTTCACATTTTGATTGGCTTTTCACCTATTTTAGACTTTTTTTACTTTTCAGTTTACATTTTTGTTTTCACACAGTAGGCACCAAGCAAGCACCATGTCATGTTACCACATCATGCACCACCTCATTCACACTATCCTCCACCACATAATGCACTCCTCTCCATTTAGGCCATTGTTGTTGTTTTTTTTTTTTTTTTTTTTTTTTTTTTTTTTTTACACACACACCTTTCCCCCTCTTTTTCACCCATTTCATCCTTCTTATTTACCTATCCATTATAATAGACCTACCATACCACTGCATTGTTGGATCACACGATCATTAAATTTTGTCGATTACATTTATGGGATGGAATTAACATCTCAATATATTTACATAGTAAAAATCCTATCCAACGCCAGTCTCCACATAGACAAATTGGAAACACTCAGTACATTACCAAGTTAATTATTAAACTTCCTTTAACTAATACATGGCTATTCTTGGGTTTCTGTTGCTGGTGTGGGCTCCTCCCCCTCATCTCCCCCCCTCCCGGGGGGGCGCGCTAAGTGTGGCTCCTTGTAAGCCCCCTGAGGCTGGCTCTCCTGGGAGAGTGAGGGTGGCCCCCCGAGCCCTCCGGTGTTTCCATTGGCCCTCAGCACATATCCTGGACTAGAGAACACCCATTCCACCACTTAGCGATAAAGACTCATTATCTTGGTTTAATCCAAGTGATGCACAATAATATATATATTTATCTAATTGAATTTAATTTATGTAATTCTTTTTTAGATCCAACTGTCCCCCTGAAGAGACCATATACAGGTCAAAACGCGTCGGGGCTTGCTATTTATTTAACATTATGTAACCTAACTATGTGTATTAATATGTGTTTGTTACTGCACTGGGGAATAAGATGTGTGTTACTGTACCAGATGATTCTCTATACTGTACTTCAAACCATGATATTGGATAAAACTTTTTATACATCCATTAAGAACTTCCTTTCATTATGTGCATTGCTGTTTTAAAGCCCCATGGGGAAAATATTTTTTCTTTAATCCAATTTCGGGGTGTGCAGCCTTTCTTGTCTCTTTTTATATGTGTCTTCCTTTTTTCAGAAGAGCAAAGTTGATGATTTGGGTGATATTTGGAGACAAGATTGGTGATGTAGCTCAGGGCAGAGTTGTGAATGGCTTTGTATGTTGTGGTTAGTATTTTGAATTTAATTCGCTGGGTGTTTGGAGGAGAGAGTTGGCAGACACTGAGCGGTTGGTAAGGTGGATAAGTCTGGCAGCAGCATTCATGATAGACTGAAGAGGGGATAGCCTATGGAGAGGCAGGACACTCAGAAGGGAGTTGCAATAGTCAAGGCAAGAGATAACAAGGGAGTGAATGAGGAGCTTGGTGATTTCATTTGTTAAAAAGGGGCGAATTTTAGAGATGGTACAGAGGTGAATTCTACAAACTTTTGACAACAATTGGACTTAGGGCTGAAATGACAAGTCAGAGTCTCAGATTACACCTAGTACCCTGGCGTGATGGGAGGACCTGATGGTTACATTATTGATTTTTATGGAAAAGTAATGGAGGGGGGCATGTGCAGGGGGGAATATTAATAGCTCAGTTTTAGAGAGATTTAGTTTAAGGAAGTGGTGCAACATCCATGCTGATGTGTCAGTTAGTAATTTAGTTATGCAGGAGGAGACTGAGGGAGTGAGGTGAGGAGTAGACAGATAGATTTGGGTGTCATCAGCGTATAAGTGGTATTGGAAACCATGGGCAGTTATCAAGTGACCAAGGGAGGTTTAGATAGAGAAGAGAAGGGGTCCAAGAACAGAGCCACAGAAAGGTGCAACGGAGAGGAGGAGACAGAGTTGTAGGTGACAGTGAGGGAGCGCTGTGATAGATAGGCAGAGAACCAGGATAGAGCAGAATCTCGGAGGCCAAGGGAATGTAGTTTATTGAGAAGGAGCGGGTGGTCAACAGTATCAAAGGCCCCAGAGAGGTCAAGTAGTAGGAGTATGGAGTATTGGCTGTTGGTTTTAGCAGTTAGTAAATTGTTAGTGAGTTTTAATAAGGCAGTTTCCGTGGAGTGCTGCGAGCGAAAGCCAGACTGTAATGGGTCAAGCATGTTATTTTCACTGAGGTAGGAGCTAAGACGGTTGTAGACTAAGGGTTCTAGAAGTTTAGAGGTGAATGGGAGCAATGAGATGGGTCTTAAGTTGTTTAGATTGGTGGGGTCCAGTGAGGGCTTTTTAAGTATGGGAGTGATCTGCGCATGTTTTAGAGGGGAGGGGAAGGTGCCACTAGAGAAGGAGAGATTGAAGATGTGAGTGAGGGAGCATAGGATAGAATAGGGCAGTGAGTGAGTTAGTGGGTAGAGGCGGTGGGGGACGAAGCAGAGAGTTAAAGATTGAGAAGAGCTGACGTTTTATGGATGACAAAATATTAATAAGAGAAACAAAGTAGGCTTGTTTGGCAGCATGGAGGCAGGAATTGTATTTTAGAAGGGCAGATTTATATTGGGTGAAGTCTTGCAGGCATTTGGTTTTACGCCACAGTCGTTCAAGAGCACGACAATATCTATTGAGATTTCTAGTGTTGTCAGTTTGCCAGGGTTGTAATGGTCAGGGCCTGATTCTGCATGTGGTTAGAGGAGCAAGTGCATCTGGTGATAATGAGAGCAAACTATTGTAGACAGAGGTGGCCAGGCCAGGACAGGACAGGGGAGAGATTATGTCATATAGGTGGCCAGTAGCAGAATAGAGAAGAGAAGGTTCCTACAAGTTTGCTGCTTGGAGTGATGGGTGGTTGGAGGCAAGGATACAGTGAAACTAATGAGGTTGTGATCAGAGAGAGGAAAAGGGGGTGTTTGTGAGGTTGCCAGGGTTGCAGAGATGGAAGAATACAAGATCAAGGGTATTACCATTGGAGTGAGCGGAAGTATGTGTCCATTGTGTTAGGTCAAAAGGATGAGGTTAAGTCGAGAAGTTTAGCTGTAGTTGGGTGTTAACATTGACAGGAATGTTGAAGTCACCAAGAATGATTGTGGGCATTTCAGTGGAGAGAAAGTAGGGTAGCCAGGCAGCAAAGTCATCAAGAAAGCTAGACACCGGTCCAGGAGGCCGATAAATTGCTGCAATCCTCAGAGAAATAGGAGAAAACAGACGAATACAGTGCATCTCAAAAGAAGAGAGGGATAGAGAGGAAGGGATAGGAAGGACTTGGAAGGTGCTTTGTGGGGATAGAAAGAATCCAACTCCACCTCCTTTCTGTCCATTGGGTCTGGGGAAGTGAGTCCAATGGAGGCCACCATGGGAGAGGGCAGCAGGAGAAGCTGAGTCCAAATTTTGAAGCCAGGTTTCGGTTATGGCAAGTATGTTAAAGCCATGAGAGATGAAGAGGTCATGTACAGATGTTAGCTTGTTACAGATGGAGCGGGCATTCCAAAGGGCGCATGAGATAGGTGGGCTGCTTTGAGGAAGCAGGGGGATATAAACTAAATTAAGTGGATTGCGGTGGTTGCCAGAGAGGGAGGGGTATTGGAGATGTGGCTTGCAGTTTGAAAATGGCGGATCGAGATTAGGAGAAATGTCACCTGAGACTATGAGAAGGAGGAGGGTGAGGAAGGCAAGATGGGAGTGGGATGTGCATGAGTGCACGTGTCTAGTGGCCCTGGTGTTTATGCCAGCATGTGGGTGCAGCAAATGCAGGAGATGATGGGTGCAGTAGTAGGGAGAGGGTAGGAGTGAGGGTGATATGTGCATGCTGCAGGGTAGAGAGGAGGGGTAGAGTAAGAATAATTTCAGTAAGGAAGGCACTGATGTGGGAAGGAAGAGAATGAGGAGCATGTTAGTGGATAGAGTGGGAATATGACTTGATATAAAAATTAATGTCAAATGCTGGCAGGGCTGGACTGGAACAAAAATGTGGCCCTGGACTTCATCCAGACCGGCCCAGGGCACAACACATCAGGGCACAGCACATCAGGGTACATAGCACATTAGGGCATGGGGCACATTAGGGCACATAGCACATGGGGGCACATCAGGGCTTGGGGCACATAATGGCACATGTGCACATGTGCACATCAGGGCACATGGCACATTATGGGGCACATCAGGGCACATTATGGGGCACATTGTTTACTAGTCAGCATGCAGAGTAGCACAGGAAGCGTCTATAATAGGTTCTCTCTCATGTCACGCTGCTCCCCGCCGGGGAGCAGCGTGACATGAGAGAGAATCTATCACAGACACATCCTGCGCTACTATGCATGGAGGCTAAATCTCGATCTACCCATCAGGCGGCAGCTGTCGGCGATTGATGGGTAGATCGCTGTGGACCTCCGATGCAATAGGCGCCACTGAAACCGGCCCACTGAGCAATCGGCCCACCAGGAAACTCCCGGTAGACCCGATGGCCAGTCCATCCCTGAATGCTGGTTTGCTTGCTGTCTTGCAGAGTGGAGCAGAGTTCTTGTTGTATCTTCATCCAGCTTTAGTTATCCTGCTTTCGTTAAACTGTGGCGGTGAAACTGCGCATCACTCGTGACAGAGCCATGATGTATGCGCCTTGCCCCTGTCTGTGCCACCCCATAGGCTGCTTTAAATTTATAGGGACACTGAGCAGGAATGCATTTCTCTATTGGTCATCATAGGGTCTGATTTGAGACACCTGAATATGGGAGAGAAGATGGCCAATACTAGACCAGACACAGGCTAGGGTCGTTATGCTAATTGCCTCTCTTGATCACTCAAGCCAAATGGGGTTGAGAATCAATCACCAGTAATGTTGCTATTGTAGTGTGCTTATTATATAGCTAGCATTAAATATAGAAGTTTAAAGATATTGACAGCAGAAGACATTTACCAAATATGTTACAGTATATTTAGTTCAGCAGAGTAGAGCGTACAGATGGATAAACATTTACCAAATATGTTACAGTAATGTCAGTTCAGCAGAGTAGAGCATACAGATGGATAGACATTTACCTGTAAAAAAGCAGAGGAGAAGACATGATCAGAATTGATAACTGCGGCGGTGAAACTGTGCATCACTCGTGACAGAGCCACGATGTCTGCGCCTTGCCCCTGTCTGTGAAAATAATGCTGGCAGGGAAGGGGTTAAACACTAGGGGGCAATCAAGGGTTTAAGTGTGTCCTAGGGAGGTGTTCTAACTGTGGGGGGGTGGGCTACCACTGACATGACAGCAATCACTGCTCCCGATGACAGGGAGCAGTAGATCCCTGTAATGTCACTAGGCAGAACAGGGAAAGGCCTTGTTTACAAAGGCATCTCCCCGTTCTGCTGCTCCGTGACACGATCGCGGGACACCGGCATACATCGAGTCTGTGTGACCCACGGGCACGGTCACGTAGTATGCGGTGAGTGTGTGTGCCCCGCTGGCAGCGTGCGCACACACAATGCCGCATATTAATGGATCCCATTTCCTAAAACAATGTATACAGGATAAGGTACCCCCATAGCCTATTCAATCTTTTTATATACACAATGGAGAGCATGTGGGTGTGGCCATGGAACTAGAATGACCAGCAGACCAATTAGTAAACAATTTAGGGAAAAATAAATTATGGAAAGGGGCAGGTAAAGCAGGGGTTAACAGTCACAGATTGGCTAAAAAAGTATTTTAAACTGATACACATGTAAATATTTGAAGCATAATCCTCTTCTATATGTATAGAAGCCTATTGAAGAGGTTAACAATGTATGAAGGGCCAGGCAAGTAAAATAGAAAAAAGGGGGTTAGTATGCATGTAAATATGAAGAGGTGGGAGAGGGTGAATAGGTTGTAGTGTAAAGAATTAATAATAATAATAATGAACGGTAATGATAAAATTGGTGCTGTCTTCCCCCTAATTGGTATACAAGAGATGTATGTGTGATGTGTGTCCCCTCATGGTGTGGATACCAAGTGAGGTGCACCTAATGATGGATCATGCAATATGTGTATACATACATACATACAATATATTTACTATAATACTCCCAACTGGTAAAGCAGAGGCAGACCTGTTTGTGGGTGGGAGAGACAGGGGTAAGGGAAAGGGAGGAAGAGATGGTGGTGGGGGGGGGGGGGAGAACCAAACCAGAAATGAGCATGTGATCTGTAAAAACAAGGTGTATGGGTCTAACTCCTCATTGAGTCCCCCTGGCAAAAGGGAATTGAGGGAATATATCCAGAAAGTCTCCTGCTGGCAGAGTCGTTTGAAACGTTCCTCAGCAGGCAACCCTCTGGAGATGGCCTCTATGACCCACACCTTCAGGCCTTATGATGTTCAGTCAAAAAATGTCTTGGTACACTGTGCTCATCACATCCCTGTTCGATGAACCGCCTGTGCGTGTCAAACCATTAGCGAAGGGGACGGATGGTTCTGCCAACATATAGGAGGCCACAAGGACAGGTCAGACAGTATACTACATGATCACTGGATCAATTGTGGAACTCTTTTTATAGGGTACTTTTCCTTTTGTAGAGAAGCTTTTTTGTCCATGTTGGACAAATTTACACATCATGCATAATCTTTTCTTGCATTGAAACATGCCCAACTAGGGGGATCAGGGGGGTGTGGGATATAGCTTGTGTTTGCGTATCTTACCTATCAATTCGGCTCTTGATATTTTTGGCTTTGCGGTAAGAAATGTTGGTTTTGGATGTTAGGGTGGAACCCAGAAAAGGATCTTCTAGCAGGACAGGCCAATTCTTTATGAAGATTTTTTCCATTTGTCTGTAGCGGACATGAAACTGGGTGGTAAACCTTGTTGGCTGGGGCCTTTCTGGCATGTTGGGGTGTCGGTTTAGCCTGATACTGATGGAAAGCATCATCTACGAGCAGGGGGGTATCCCTTGTACAGAAATTTTTGGGTTAAGAGTAGGCCTCGGGTCTGGTAATCTTCATCTCTGGCACAATTGCGTCTGATCCTGTGGAAATGGCTCTTGGGGATATTGTTCTCCAGCCCTGCCTTGGTCCAATCAGATGCCGGTGACATCACTTCCTGTTCCACGGTCCATGCTGGTCATCTTTTATCATCTTGTAAGTGTTTTTAATCTTATCCTTGTAAAGTCATCATTTTAATTCTACACTAAGGTCGGCGCCTCCCCCTCCCTGTTTTTTCCTTACGTCTTGCAGAGTTCTGGACACACTCTGAAGGATGACTGCCTTCCTTTTTAACCCTTAATACCCCTTTCTTTTCCAACCACCCAACCTATAGATACATCACCATCCAGCTATTACAGCCACAGACTATACCCCTAAGGATTAATCTATTTGAAGCGCCAGATAAACACTGACTATACTGCTAACTGAACTCATGTCCTCTTTCTGTGCTGCACCACTGGAAAAATCCTTGAACCTTTCACTTCTTAACACTCTTTATTAATATTTTTTTTTTCTATTTAACCTTATTTTATATTATTTTATATTATTCAACATTTTAAATGATTTTTACTCTTTATTCCCCACCCAATTCTTCACCCACAAGGCCCCTCTCCCCCAGGGTCCCCCACTCCAATCCCTGTGCACTTCATTCTGCAAACTAGAGGAATGCATCTCCTCCGCCAACCAACAATGGTGGGACTGCTTCTTTCTGGAAAAATACCTCCTCCACAAGATCACACCCAGAGTGCTCCAAATCCTGAAACAATGTTCATTCTCAGAACCTGATTTAATAAAAGAGTGGGAATATATATATCAGATTTATGTACTGGTAAATGGATTAAGGTCATTATCCAACAAAGAAAAGGGAAATATGACACCCTTACTCTCAAAATCTAGTCTATGCAAGGGCATCACACAGAGCATCAAACACCTTCCAAACATCTGACTGAGAACTTTAAAGAGAAACACCATAAAAAAAGATGACCTCATTGCCAACGAATTAGGAAAATGTGTAAGAGATCTCAGTGACTACAGCACAAAGTGTTTTATTGGAAAAAATCCCAACATCCCTTCAAACAACATCCCAACCGTTACTCGGCCAGTTCCGACCAGAACCTTTGTTGCCCATCCCACCCACTCCTGCACCTATCTCAGGACCCACAGTTCAGCCTCCATTGATATCTAATGCTTGTCTTCCCAAACTCACCCCAAAACGAAACGTCTGACAAAACCAGGTAAGCAGCCCCGCTCCACCCATCCAGCCACAGCTAGCCCCATTCCACCCTCTAACATTGCATGTGCCATTCCCAGTTCAGCTACAGACTCAGCTACAACACCTGTGGTCAACCCAGATTCCAGCAACAAATCACCCTGCCCATGCACCGGTGTCACCACCAATGAAACTACCAACATCAGATTCGAGACATCATGCAATTCATGCCCACTAATGGATCCTGAGGCCACCCATCCCCCCACTTCCCATCCAGATGATTTTTTTAGACCTATGCCCCCCATCTAGCATTTTGAAAAGAAAACACACAGGGGAGGAAGGGGGGGGGCAGAGGGAGACACCCCAAAATAAAACAAATCTTCCAAAAACCTCCCCATTCCAGAAGATAGCAAAGAGCCCCCACACCGGGACGGGATACCTCACTGGTAGATCTCAGTGATCTTTCTAGCATCAATGACCTGGCAGAACTTTATGATGAAAGCTATTTCTCAGAATTGGATTGGCTCACTCAGCATTTCCCTACCTCCCCCCCAGTTCAACATACCCACTTCAAACCAAAATCAATATTCAACCCAGTACACAAAAAAGGTCCCTACATACTACAACCTACACAAGTGGTGTATGCAGACCTCATCAAGATGTGACAAAACAACCAAACTCCAAAAAAAATCCAACCTATCCAAGGCTGAACGAACAGCACTAGACACTTTGGCCAACAATGAGGACATCATCATTAAAGCTGCAGATGAGGGTGGAGGCATTGTAATTCAAAATAAAATGGATTACATAAAGGAATCGCTGAGACTGTTGTCAGAGACCAACACCTACTCTAAGTTAACTCAGGACCCTCTGCCCCGTTTCATTTAGGAAGCTACCACATTAGCCAATAGAGCCTTCCGGGAAGATATTATTTCCAAACCAGAGTTCTCTTTTTTCATTAAAAGTTTTTACAAAACTCTGTACTTTTACCACTTGCCAAAAATACATAAAGACATCAATAACCCACCAGGATGGCCCATCATTGCCTCAATGGAAAGTGTCACCAGTGCCTTTTTATGTACCGTATGTGGATCGCTTTTTACAACCTCTGGCATAGAATCTTCCACCATACATCAGAGACGGTACACATCTACTGAAAATGTTATCATTCTACTCCCGGGAACCCACATACATATGGGCATTCCTGGATGTCACCTCCCTTTACACATCCAGTCCCCATGGCAATAGAACACTTCCTATCCACCAATCCACTTATCAACCCACAACAAGCCCACTTCATATTTGAGGCAACGACTTTTTGCCTCAAGCATAATTATTTTGAATTTGAAGATCATTTCATCTACAAATCCAAGGCACTGCCATGGGGGCAAACTTCGCCCTAAGCTATGCAAATCTAAGGATGGGTTATTGGGAACTCCACCACATCACACCCAACAATCGCTTTGCTGCCAACTTTTTTACAGACGTTAAATCGATGATGTAATAATCATCTGGGATGGCACCATGGAGAACCTCACATAGTTTGTTTCCTATTGTATTTACAACAACTTGGGACTCTCTTTCACCTTCGTAGTGGACCCCAACAAATTGGCCTTCTTGGATCTAGAACTCGACCACAGTGGTACCTATCTGTATAGATGCCACCAACTATGTGAAACCCACTGCAGGAAACTCATGCATACACTACCAGAGTTGCCACCACCTCAGATGGAAGAACAATATCCCCAAAAGCCAGTTCCACAGGATCAGACACAATTGCACCAGAGATGAGAATTACCAGACACAAGGCCTTCTCTTAACCCAAAAATTTCTGGACAAGGGATACCCCCCACTCTCGTCGATGATGCTTCCCATCAGTATCAGGCTACACCGACACCCAAATCCAACACGCCAGAAGAGCCCCAGCCAACAAGGTTTACCACCCAGTTCCTTGACAGCTACAAACAAATGGAAAAAATCTTCATCAAGAATTGGGCCATCCTGCTGGAAGATCCTTTTCTGGGTTCCACCCTAACATCCAAACCCAACGTTTCATACCACAAGGCCAAAAATATCAAGAGCCGAATTGCGCCAAGTAAGATCCGCAAACCCAAGCCAGATCCCACCACCCACACCCCCCTGATCCCACTAGTGGGCATGTTTCAATGCAAGAAAAAAAAGATATGCATGATGTGTAAATTTGTCCAGCATTGACAAAAAAGCATCTCTACAAAAGGAAAAACGTACCCTATAAAAGGTTTTCACAATTGCTCCAGTGATCATGTAGTATACTGTCTGACCTGTCCTTGTGACCTCATATATGTTGGAAGAACCATCTGTCCCCTTTGCCAATGGTTTGGCAAGCACAGGCAGTTCATCAAACAGGGCTGTGATGAGCACAGTGTGCCAAGACATTTTTTGACTGAACATCATAAGTCCACTGAAGGCCTGAAGGTGTGGGTCATAGAGGCCATCTCCAGAGGGTTGCCTGCAAACGACTCTGCCAGCAGGAGACTTTCTGGATATATTCCCTCAATTCCCTCAATGAGGAGTTAGACACATACACCTTGTTATAACAGATCACACACCCATTTCTGGTTTCTTCCCCCCCCCCCTTCCTCTCCTTCCTCCTCCCCACAAACAGGTCTGTCTCTGCTCTACCAGTCGGGAGTGGTATAGTAAATATATATATTACGACACTATCCTTCTGTGAAAGAAAGAGGAATGGATATTTTGTCTCCAAACTATAATCCCGAAGGGGTTAAATACTGAACTAAGCCTACCATTTTTCCTTGAACCATGACCTATGATCTTTTCTTTTCGCTTAGGAGAAATATACCATCTTCATTTCTTTCATATCATCATAGGTGTGCTGGTACTTGATTAATCGGTACTTAAATACCCACTATGAGAAATGTATCCCACTTAAAATCAATCAGATATAATGTCTATGATCTACTCCTCCTGCTCTTTCTCCTCCTCACTTCCAAACATTTCCATCTATTTTCAAATTTCTAAAGCTTACATTATATTTAATGATAAGTGTGTTTGGAATTAATGTTTTTTTTATTTATCAACTACCTGGCCAAAAATCGACAATACTATTTTTCTTAGCCTCTTGAAATCTAACTGCGCTGTTTTGATACATTTATTTATTTACGATGGAAACACCTGCAGTGGCCCTTTAAGGGTGTAACTTTGAAAAGGGAGGAGCATTCCCATTATGAACCCACTGACCAGTCCATTGCATCGTTCTGACGAAGCTCACACAGCTGAGCGAAATGCATAAACATCACAATGGGGGTTATTTACTAATGGAAAATCCACTTTGCACTGCAAGTGCACTTGAAAGTGCACTAAAAGTGCACTTGGAGGTAAAGTACAGCGGTAGATCCGAGGGGGACATGCAAGGAAAATTTAAAAAAAACAGCATTTTAGCTTGCACATGATTGAATGATAAAATCAGCAGAGCTTCCCCTCATTTCAGATCTTCCCCTTAGATTTAGAGCGACTGCACTTTCAAGTGCACTTGCAGTGCAAAGTGGATTTGCCTTTCGTAAATAACCCCCAATGTTTAGAAGCCCTGCACACATGCAGGGCTTCCATCGGCTCCACTCATAACCGCACGAAGCGGGGCAACCACTGAGAATCAGAGTACATTTACATCTACAGTCAGGCCAAGGATGATCGTTTCAACCACCTGAACCATCCTAGAAGACTGGCTTTTTGGACATCTGAGGAGCTAATCGGTACCAGATCAAGGAAGCAAGCAGCACGAAGGGTGAGATTGTTTCAGGGATGCCGCAGTCTCGTTACTTAAATCACTTCCTATGCATTTATGCATTCTATTTGCTAAATCCCGTGTAATCCGGCTGTGGAAGCTTCCTGTACCAGGGGCAATATACCTACATCACCTGCTCCTTCATAGCCAAGTCCAGATGCCTATTATATTTTCAAGCTCATCCACACATATGTGTATTTGTCAGTAACTTTGAACTATACGCTGGAGTATTTTCTTCACTGCTGACTTAATCATACTGCTGATTTTCCAGATTGATACTTTTGTCTTTCACACTGTGACACCATTACTTAATTTATACTCGGGGACTCCTGATTTTTGCTTGTTTCCTTTTCTCTGTATACTCTGGCTTTGGGAACCTCAACCTATTAAGTTGAGTCGGTAATATACATATCTAAATTTTCAGCGTTGTTATTTTCCCTATTTTACTATGTATTTTTGAGTTGCAAGCATGTACCTTCAGGGTATTGGACACTGGCACCTCCCCTATAACTGTACCCCTGTCCATGAGTCCTCAGTGTTTTGCTAGTGTCTGGAGGTGATGGACCTCTTTTCCTTTGCCAAGAATCCAACTTCACTGAATTCTTTTTTCTGTGTTATCTTATCAACTGATTCTTCAATCAATCCTCACTGTCTGCAGTGTATCAGAGACATGTGTCTGGCAGAAGAGGGGAGAGAAGGGGGGACTGGCTCTGATTCAAATGCTTCTCCCATTCACCACTGAAATGCCCGGGGGAGGTCTGTGGCACTGTGTCTATCTATCTATCTATCTATCTATCTATCTATCTATCTATCTATCTATCTATCTATCTATCTATCTATCTATCTATCTATCTATCTACCTATAGGTCTATTTATGTATATATTTATTTATCTTTCTATCCGCCTATCTATCTGCTTATCTATCTTTCTATCCGCCTATCTATCTATCCGCCTGTCTGTCTCTATTTAACTATATATCTATTTATCTTTCTGTCTTTCTGTTTATTTATCTATCTATCCGTCTATCTATCTAACTGTCTGTCTGTCTATCTAGCTAGCTAGCTAGCTATCCATTTAGATGATGTTTGTGCCACCCCCCCCCCCCCCAAAAAAAAAGCACCAGCCACCACTGGTCACCTTGTATCTATGACCATTACTGTTTGAAACTTATTCAATTCACAATGTAAACTTTTCATACTTCAAACTAAATTTCAACCACCCAGAGCTAAGTTTTAGGTGGCTGAACAGATGTACATCACACCACAGGTTGCACACTTTAACACCACCACAAAACATTTGCTCTGCTGAAGGCCTGCACAACGCTCAAATTGACTCTCCTCTATCTCTCCATGCCCCTTTGGGTACAAAGAGACCTAGAAAACCTTACAAAACATTCCCTGTTCATGAAAAGAATGTGCAGTAACAATTGGGTCACTCCTTAAGGAATTTGTATGTCCCTAAAAATCTTTGTTGATCTCTATCAAGTGGAAATAAAGTTTGCACAAAAATGAGCTATTGTGGTTGACTGTGCTGCCCATGTCCTAAACAAACAGATTTTGTCTTATAAAGATTCTGCTGGCAGAACATTTAAGACCCTCTTAAAAGCTCTCTATAACCTGGTAGCCCAGCTCTGCAACCAGCTGTTGCTGCTATTTGTTTGTCAAATTGGATCTACTGTATATACTCTAGTATAAGCCATCCCGAGTATAAGCTGAGGCACCTAATTTACCACAAAAAACTGGGAAAACTTTTGGACTTGAGTATAAGCCGAGGGTGAGAAATGCAGCAGCTACTGTTAGTGGAAAAGCGGCTCAACAATGCCCATCTGCAGCTGCATGCTTCACTGTGTCCATTGCATACCTCCCTGTGTCCATCCATTGCATGCCTTCCCTGTGTCCATCCATTGCATGCCTTCCCTTTGTCCATCCATTGCATGCCTTCCCTGTGTCCATCCATTGCATGCATTCCCTGTGCCGATCTGCCTACCTGATCAGCGTGCCATGCAGTCAGATCTGATCAGCCATCCAGTGTACAAAAGCCGCACCTCCTCCTCGTCCTCGTCCATGATAGGCTGAACACTCAGTTTCCCAGCAGTCAGTGTTCCGCCTATCACAGACATCCTCTCGTCCTCGTCCGTGGGATAAGGATGAGAGGACATCCGTGATAGGCGGAACACTGAACACTGACTAACTGCTGGGAAACTGAGTGTTCCACTATCATGGATGAGGATGAGGAGGAGGTGCAGCATTTGTACACTGGATGGCTGATCAGATCTGACTGCATGACACGCTGATCGGGTAGGCAGATCGCAGTGACTTGAGTATAAGCCGAGGGGGGCACTTTCAGCACAAAAAAATGTGCTGAAAAACTCGGATTATACTTGAGTATATATGGTAATTGGACTAGGACAAAGAATAACCAACATGACCCTGCATTTCAGGATCATGATGTTACAGAGCACTTACAACAACTGCCCTCTGCTCTTCTTTTCTGTGTATATGTCCTGGAACCTATCATGAAACTAATATCCAGAATGGATCTTATCTCTATTCATATGCGCAGAATCTTATGACTTAGACCTCTTTGAGGCAGTACTTTACTCAATTTCACTCAAGAACTCTCCAACATTCTGTTAGCATGGAAAAAGCAGGCTCTTTCCTTGGACTTACCCATGCTCATATACAGCCAAACGAGAACTTCCCCATCCTGGTGGACCACCAAACCAGCTCTACAAATGGGAAAAACTTTCATTCCTTGAAAATTCTTACAACAGATACACATCTGTCATGGTGGGAAGGGGTTTTCCAATCTTTGACAGTTCAGGGAACATAGTCAAGAGGAAACTAAACTTCCAATGAACATCTTGGACCCCAGAGCAGTCAGGTTGTCTCTTCAGCACTGGACCCCCCCTTCCAAAAAAATTGATTTGGCTGTGGTCAAACAATGCCACCAGAGTGGGATATATAAAAGCAGGCATTCACACGGGCCACTAACCCTGGTTCAAATCACAGCAGCAGAAATCTACTGATTCTTGCAGCTGTTTTTTTACCACCTTTTGAGTGGCTAGCTGCAGCCACTGAGCCCTGTACATTTCAATGACAGTTTGGCAGTGGCCGCAGCTATCAGTGGCTGTCTGCAGAGCCAGCGATTACCTGCAGTGATCGATGCTGGACACATACATAGGAGTGAACAACTGGCATGCAGATTATTTCAGTTGCCACCTCTTGGACCAAGGGCAATGGTGTGTTCAATCTGATATGCCAAAGATGGGGGACTCTAGATGAGGACATCCTAGCCATCAGATAAAACAAAAAGAAAATAAAGGCGCGTCTAAGTGCAGTAGTTAAAAGATTTATTACAGGAACAGTGGGATTAAAAATACTTACAAGATAGTAAGAGGTAAAAAATAGTAAATGTGCCCGCGCTAGTATAGTGTCACATATAAAATATATAATATATAAAAAATATTTTCACATATAAAACACATGAAATGTGATAAATAAAACCATACAGGTAAAATTTAATGCAAATAACTATAAATGATAAACCACCAAGTGCATATAAAGGTGCAATCGTGGTAGTAACTAATAAAAGTGCAACGTGCTAAAATATAAATATCAAAACACTTTCCAGTGACAAATGAGTGTATATCCCAATTAATAAATACAAATCACAAAAAAACGTGAATAAATATTGTCCATAAAATTAATAAACATCATGCTTCTTCTGATGGGTGTATAAATCACAACATGTGAAAACTGTGCTCTCCCGTGACACCCCACATGTGCTTGCGCTCACCTTCAGTCCTGTGACACAGTAATTAAACGGTGTCAAAATAAGCATTGGGGCAACTCCTAGGCTCACTCAGGGTACTATGATGCAAAGATACTCCTCCCAGGTGAAACTGCTAGGCTCACTCAGGTTACAATGGTGCAAAAACACTCCTCTCAGGTAAAACCAAGATCCAAAATCATAGAAAAAACAAACAGAGGGACTCCATAGTGCAATATAGCCAGGACATTTATTAAAGAATAAGCCCTCCAAGAGGGTACTCACATTGGATGGGTGCTAGAGTGCACCAGACTGTACAGGTAAAATAATAAGCAGCTGATCGTATGGCGTGCGGTATGGCATGTGCAATCCTCCTCCTCTGCTGACAGCTCCGTCCTACCCCTCCCCGACGCGTATTCGGCACAGGGGTTTTGTGCCTTCCTCTGGGGGATAACGTTATCCCCCAGAGGAAGGCACAAAACCCCTGTGCCGAATACGCATCGGGGAGGGGTAGGACGAAGCTGTCAGCAGAGGAGGAGGATTGCACATGCCATACCGCACGCCATACGATCAGCTGATTATTATTTTACCTGTACAGTCTGGTGCACTCATCCAATGTGAGTACCCTCTTGGAGGGCTTATTCTTTAATAAATGTCCTGGCTATATTGCACTATGGAGTCCCTCTGTTTGTTTTTTCTATGATTTTGGATCTTGGTTTTACCTGAGAGGAGTGTTTTTGCACCATTGTAACCTGAGTGAGCCTAGCAGTTTCAGCTGGGAGGAGTATCTTTGCATCATTGTATCCTGAGTGAGCCTAGGAGTGGCCCCAATGCTTATTTTGACACCGTTTAATTACTGTGTCACAGGACTGAAGGTGAGCGCAAGCACATGTGGGGTGTCACGGGAGAGCACAGATTTCACGTGTTGTGATTTATACACCCATCAGAAGAAGCATGATGTTTATTCATTTTATGGACAATATTTATTCACGTTTTTTTGTGATTTGTATTTATTAATTGGGATATACACTCATTTGTCACTGGAAAGTGTTTTGATATTTATATTTTAGCACGTTGCACTTTTATTAGTTACTACCACGATTGCACCTTTATATGCACTTGGTGGTTTATCATTTATAGTTATTTGCATTATATTTTACCTGTATGGTTTTATTTATCACATTACATGTGTTTTATATGTGAAAATATTTTTTTATATATTATATATTTTATATGTGACACTATACTAACGCGGGCACATTTACTATTTTTTATCTATCTACACGCAATGAAACGTGGTTCAGTGCTTGCAGCTTAAATAGTTTACTCCTTAGAGGCATTAGTCCATCTGTGGCTCGCAAGACACCTATATTTTGTTAAGATAGTGAGAGGTAACAGGCATATAGTGGTTTATCCACATGCAGATAGCTATATCCTTCTCTGTCTGTCTGGGGGAAAGAGCGAGCCTTCCTGCAGCTGTAAGTTTCCCTGGTGAACGTGGAGGAGTGAGGGGGCAAAGATGCGATGAGTCGGCCCAGGTTCCGAAACCAAGCTGGAACGCAGGCGGCCTTCATTTGACGTCACTTCGGCTGCGTGCATTCCAGCTGGTTGTAGTCAGAGCCATTAGAATGTACCTAAAAATTACTACTACCAATAGGTAAATGGATATCCTGTTTTGTTCTTTTCTCTTAACCTTGCAAGGGGCACCATGTGTCAAGGACTGGACCTGAACCCGAGACCTCGCTGAGCCACCTGAGATGCTGCATAGTCCCTGCCCAACTGCTTAGACAACATTGCCTTATTTCTTGCTTCTCATTAACCTGAACCCATTGCTCCTCCAATGAACTTCTTGATTAAAAGTCATGTCTCTGTTTCTGTCTGTAGCGCTAACATCGCAAGGGCCGCTTAATATTGTATGTTTCTCTGTGCAGCCTTGACCCTGTGAAATTTCCAGCCCTTCTGACACTCTAGGTCAGACATGATGTGTATACCTTTAAATAAGACACCAACACAATGCAAACTGAGTTCAACCTTCTTCGTTTTACTTAATCAGAGAAAGAGGCTATATAAGAGTGTCAAATCAGCCAAGTCCTGGAAAACAGCAGCCAAGACTCAGTTGAGGTAACTCTGAGAGCAATTGAATGAAAATGACAAATGAATGACAATAGTATCCAAAGTAACAGACATTAGGCAAACGGATTTTCGGAGTTGCTGTCAGTACTACTAAGGGGAAAACCCGGCCGGCCTATAGTACCTCTAATCCTAATGAGGGTAGTGTATAGTGTATAAGGCCTTGTAATTATTTTCACCGACAGTTGGAGCTCAGAGAAGCAAAGAATCCTTAAGTATGGCAAAAGTGGTCAGCAATCAGTGCAATGATACTTGGTCTAACTAATGGCAGGTCCTCTTGGCAATCTGAGTCTGTGAGGTCTGTATATAGTGTTCAAAAGTGATGTGCTAGTGGCTGACAATAGGACGTTGGGCATGTGCCCGCTCACCAATCCAGATGACCACAAACGACTATCCTGTAAGTGATGCAATTTGCTGCTTCGTCTAGCGATCAGGTTGAGATGGCTGTTTGGCCAACTGGTTCAGCGGTCTGCCCGGCACCTCTGCTGTCAGCGATGATGCAAGGATACCACTGACGTGGCAGAGCAAAGTTTGTTGTATTTAGGCTGGAACCACAGTGGCAGTGGGTGGCGTGGTAGGCCACAATCCTCTACCCGGGTCCATCGTGTGAGCATCGGTCCGATTGTGGCGTGGTAGGCCACAATCGGACCGATGCTCACACGATGGGCCCGGGGAAGCAAGAGAGCGTGGGCCTGTTTGGCAGATGCCTTTAAGGCCTCTCCCATAATTCTCCCCTGGAGGGGATTGCCTGCTGGGATGTGTAGTTCATAAGTAATTCAACAAATCAGCGATGGCTGCACAGAGGCCTATAGTTCCCACAATGCTCTTCTCTAGGCACAAAAATGTGTGCAGGTAATTTGAGCCCAGCACTAGAGGGATACAGGAACAGTCTGAAGAGATGAAGGATAAGTCTGTAGTGTCCAATAACCATAGTACTTTCCCAGCTACATGTCTTTGAACCCTTTGTTCCTTCCATAAGCTTCCTATTTTAGCCATGCCTTTGCACTTTCTGTTTGCCAGATTATTGTGCTCTCTCCAGCCAATATCCCACTCTTGTCACTTCTGCTGCCATCCCTATATTCACTACCACTCATTATCGACCTCTGGCTTGTTGCTCAACTATGCTTCTGCTTGATCCCACCCTGCAACCGCTTGTCACCAACCTTTGGCTTATTTACTGACTATGTTTCTGCTTGATCCCTACCAGCTATATCTGCTACTATACCCCAGCTTGCTCAACTCCTGGTGGGGTAATCCTGAGGACCATAACCTGGTACTAACACGTAGCAAAAGCCATCTCCACCATCAGGAGCTCTGGTGAACACTGGTTAGTATTTAGACCCTGCAGCTTGAGTGAGCCTATGCCATCCACCAGGGTAACCCGCTTGTTCACTTATCCAGCTGGTCAGTGGGAGCCTCTTTATTTCTGTAGGTGCTGGTCTCTGAGCTTGACCCCTGCCCCGACAGAATAATCAGGCCCAAATATGCAGGCCGCTATAGCAAATGCAGTAGCTTATTTTAGGCCACAAATTGCAGAGCTGCAGGAGTTTGGTGTTACCTACCAAGAAACATTTACCGAACTGGAAAGTGTGGTGAAAGGGCAACAGAAAGAAATCAATGCTCTTCAAAAACAATCGCTGGACTTACGTTCCTGAGATGATGCTAACACATGTATGCCTATACCATTCAAGTTCAATGGAGATCACTGCAATTACAGAGGGTTTCTTAATCAGTGTCGCATATACTTCTAAATGCAACCCGCTGCATTTACTTCTGAGGAAAAGCTTGGGCCTCCTCTTATGTAGAACAAGACAGCTCCACTGAATAATTTTGAGACTTTTATGACCACAATAAATCAGGTTTTCCATGATCCCTACCACTGAGCTACTGCTGAAGCAAAGTTTGCAGCAGGTTAGACCCTCTCTTGCTGAGTAAACAGCTGATCCGACGTTGGATCTGAAATACTACTTGGAACCCAGAAGTGCAAAAGAGACAGTTCCGCCAAGGGTCTCTGAATAGTTAAAATATGAGATCACCGGAGTAGAGAGACGTCTAATGATCTTGAGGCTTTCGTCCAATTATGCATCTGAATTGATTAGAGGCTTACAGAAAGGAGAAAGGAGAGACTGGGAATGTTTGGAAGTAGTGATGAAATGCGTATTTCTCCTAGTCAGTTTGTTCAGACGGATCCAAACGTTTATCTGGATTTTAAGACTTCCAAGCCTATGCTGGCTGATGCTATTAGCAGAGCCATTTCTCCTCAGGAGAATACGAGAAGACAATTGGAGAACTTATGTAACTCTGGGCATTACGCAATAAATTGTCCCACCAAAGTCAAAAGGACAGTTACTGCCACTAATGTTATAGTGCCTAAACAAATAAACTGAATTACCTAGTCTATCTCCCCATTGATCCATGAAGAAAATAAAGTAAATTCCAGTTACCTTCTCCTCAGTATGATTGTCTTTTTGAACTGATCCCAAGGGCAGAAATACCTTTTAGGGCTCAGGGAGTGGCTTGATGTGAATTTAGAGAATGGGTTTATTAGACACTCAACCTCTCATTCAGGGTTCAGCACTGTTCTTTGCTCTGCCAAAGTCTTTGAAAACTAGACTTACGGGGAGCCTATAACCTTGTCCGCATGCGTCAAGGAGACTACTTAAAAACCGCCTTTGGAACCAGATATGGGCATTTTGTGCCCTTGGTTATGCCTTTTGCAATGCTCCTGCAACTTTTCAACACTTCATCAATTATGTTTTTCAAGATCTATTGGACCAGTTTGTGATTGCTTTTCTGGATGATAACCTGGAGGAGTATTAAAAGTTTTCACTGTCATTGAAAGATTAAAGAAGAATTGACTCTACATCAAACTGGAGAAATGTGAGTTTTAAAGAGCCCAGATCCAGTTCTTGGGGCATATTATTTCTCCAGAAAAAATGAGTATGGATCCCAAGAAGTCCAAAGCAGTGGTGGATTGGCCTGCTCCTAGAAACGCTAAGGAAGTACACAGATTTGTTGGATTTGCCAGCTTCTACAGAAAATTCATAAGAAACTTCTCTTAAGTAAAAGCACCAATTATCTAGCCGATAAAGAAATAGATGCCCTTTGTGTGGTCACCTGAGGTGAAGAATGCCTTTTATTAAGCTAAATACTCTTTTCACTTCTGCACCAGTATTGGTACATCCCAATCCTGAACTACCATTTATCATGGAAGTGGATGCTTCAGACTCTGCAATTGGAGCTATCCTTTCTCCGTAAAGAAGAGACAAGATGCAGCTTCATCCTTGTGCTCAGTGCTGGGACAAGGCCATTTGGTGCCCAGGGCGAAGATGGCAAACTGCGCCCCCCCCCCCATTTTTAAGAAAGAATCAATGTTGTTTCAAAACAAGAATATACTTAAAACAATACAAATTCAATTATCACCCCACACACAGTATTTCACCCTTTACATGACCCCCCCACACACACACACACATTGTTACTCTTATGCCTGCTAACAACCCACCCAGGGCCGTCTTTAACCACTTGCTGACCAGCGCACGACAATATACGTCACAATGGCATGGCTGGGCAGATTTTTTTTTTTTTACGTTTTTATTGAACAATTTACATTTTGAACATAGTTCTGCAAGTTACAAGGCAATACTGGAGAAATGCATAAAACAAAGAAATGTGGCTTATACACATATAGACACAGCAGATCAAAAACTTATTCAGATAGCCACCTCTGTATCTCCCCCTTCCACTGCCACCTCTGTACCGCCTTCTATAGCCACCTCTGTACCCCCTTCTATAGCCACCTCAGTAACCCCCCTTCTATAGCCACCTCTGTATACCCTCTTCTATAGCCACATCTGTATACCCCACTTCTATAGCCACCTCTGTATACCCCCCCTTCTATAGTCTCCTCTGTACCCCCCTTCTATAGCCACCTCTGCACCCCCCCTTCTATAGTCACCTCTGCATCCCCCTTCTATAGTCACCTGTGTATACCCCCCCTTCTGTAGTCACCTCTGTACCCCCCTTGTATAGTCACCTCTGCACCCCCCCCTTGTATAGTCACCTCTGTACCCCCCATTCTATAGTCACCTCTGTACCCCCCCTTCTATAGCCACCTCTGTATACCCCCCTTCTATAGTCACCTCTGTATACCCCCTTCTATAGTCACCTCTGTACCCCCCTCTTCTATAGTCACCTCTGTATACCCCCTTCTATAGTCACCTCTGTACCCCCCCCCTTGTATAGTCACCTCTGTACCCCCCTTGTATAGTCACCTCTGTACCCCCCCTTCTATAGTCACCTCTGTACCCCCCCTTCTATAGTCACTTCTGTATACCCCCCTTCTATAGTCACCTCTGTACCCCCCTTCTATAGTCACCTCTGTATACCCCCCTTCTATAGTCACCTCTGTACCCCCCTTCTATAGTCACCTCTGTATACCCCCCTTCTATAGTCACCTCTGTAACCCCCCTTCTATAGTCACCTCTGTATACCCCCCTTCTATAGTCGCCTCTGTACCCCCTTTCTATAGTCACCTCTGTATACCCCCCTTCTATAGTCACCTCTGTATACCCCCCTTCTATAGTCACCTCTGTACCCCCCTTCTATAGTCACCTCTGTATACCCCCCTTCTATAGTCACCTCTGTATACCCCCCTTCTATAGTCACCTCTGTACCCCCCCTTCTATAGTCACCTCTGTACCCCCCTTCTATAGTCACCTCTGTATACCCCCCCTTCTGTAGTCAGTGACTATAGAAGGGGGGTATACAGAGGTGACTATAGAAGGGGGGTATACAGAGGTGACTATAGAAGGGGGGTATACCCCCCTTCTATAGTCACCTCTGTATACTGCCCTTCTAAAGCCATCTCTGTATACCCCCCTGTCCACAACCTCCTCTGTATCCAACCCCCCCCCATCTGTCCGTCCACAGCCACCATTGTAATCCTCCCTTTAGAGTTCTCACCTCTTTTCACAAATCGCTCCCCCTCCTTCTCACAGTTCTCATCCTCCGTGACACTGCACCTTTCTGGTATGTGTGTGCACTCTTTTTCCAACACACAGTCTCAGTGCAGTCTCAGATCTGTAGCATACAGCCAGAACACTTCACTCTGTTCTGTGCTGTGCTATAGAAGTGTGAGGGGGGTGATGGGACGGGGGAGCATGGACGATCGCTCTGCCTCACTCCCTGTCACAAGACAGCCACTCCGATCTTGCAGCTCCTGACAGAGGGAGAAGCAGGACGAGTCGGCACTTACACACAGCCCGCAGCTGTTCTCCTCCCCTGTCAGTGTGGCTGTCTGTGTCAACCCGGCCGAGAGAGCAAACGGTGGAGGACGGCACAGCTGTGTTCGTGACCGCTACACCGGGAGAACTATTCTAAGCAGTGCGGGGCTTCAGGGGCAGCTGCTTTTGCTCTGCGTTAAAGAGGGCCCTGAACCCGCCCCCTCTCACACTCCACCCAGGGCACTCGCCCCTCTCGCTCACCCCTTGTACCGGCTCTGCTTGTGCTTATTTCTATCGTTCAATGTCTTCAGCCAAAAAATTATTATGACATTGGGAATAAAGAGTTGCTGGAAATTAAGGAAGTCTTTTCCAAATGAAGGCTATTCATCCCTTTAACTGTTCTCGTTCTTGTTTGTTCTGCTAAGAGATTGTCTTCTAGATAGGCACACTGGCCTCTATTCCTTTCCAGTTTTTTTTTTTTTATTCGTATCAACCTAGAAAAACAAAAACAATAAAAACATAGGTATCACCCTTTGGGACTTTTTATCGGCCAATTGTGTACACCTCATATAAAATCCCAAAGGGTTATACCTATGTTTTTATTGTACTATTGCTTAATAATTGTTTATTGATATCAAGCAGAGTAGAGAGAAATACAAAACAGTATTGATATAACAGACTTTAGGGTAAAGTGCAAAGTACACTGGGCCACTTAAGCGTTCAATATAGTCTTATAACAGGTAACAGGCAATGACCACCAAAGTAAAAGAGGGGTTAAGACCTGTATGTACTTAGCAATCGGATAAACAAAGGCATGGATCTGTGAGTACCTTTAAACTATTCCAAAAGGAAGAAAAAAGAAAGCAACTCGTCCGGATTAGGAACCGTTTCAATATAACCGAACTAGAGGTAAAGTATAGAGGGGGGAATAAGAAGAAGTTAGGAATGAAAGAAGAAGGGAGGTGGAGGAAGGGAAAAGTAAAGGGGTATGGGGAAGGGTAGGAGGGGTTGGTGGGGTTGTTGGCATGCATGTCATCAATCCTAAAGTGACTAAAATTAGACTGTTAGGGTTAGGCAAGAGAGAAATAAGTCCTGTTCAGCAAAAAGATTATACATTTATATGGAGTAACTAATTAATTAATTAGAGGAACCTGAGTGGGAGTCTTTTGGGGTTTTTGACATAATTTCTTTGTAGCTGGGGGTGGACATAAATTCAATCCAAGGAGCCCAGGTTAATTTACAGTGGGAACGGAAAGTATTCAGACCCCCTTAAATTTTTCACTCTGTTATATTGCAGCCATTTGCTAAAATCATTTAAGTTCATTTTTTTTCCTCATTAATGTACACACAGCACCTCATATTGACAAAAAAACACAGAATTGTTGACATTTTTGCAGATTTATTAAAAAAGAAAAACTGAAATATCACATGGTCCTAAGTAAGACCCTTTGCTCAGTATTTAGTAGAAGCACCCTTTTGATCTAATATAGCCATGAGTCTTTTTTGGGAAAGATGCAACAAGTTTTTCATACCTGGATTTGGGGATCCTCTGCCATTCCTCCCTGCAGATCCTCTCCAGTTCTGTCAGGTTGGATGGTAAACGTTGGTGGACAGTCATTTTTAGGTCTCTTCAGAGATGCTCAATTGGGTTTAAGTCAAGGCTCTGGCTGGGCCATTCAAGAACAGTCATGGAGTTGTTGTGAAGCCACTCCTTTGCTATTTTAGCTGTGTGCTTAGGGTCATTGACTTGTTGGAAGGTAAACCTTCGGCCCAGTCTGAGGGCCTGAGCACTCTGGAGAAGGTTTTCGTCCAGGATATCCCTGTACTTGGCCGCATTCATCTTTCCCTCGATTGCAACCAGTTGTCCTGTCCCTTTAGCTGAAAAACACCCCCACAGCATGATGCTTCCACCACTATGCTTCACTGTTGGGACTGTATTGGACAGGTGATGAGCAGTGCCTGGTTTTCTCCACACATACCACTTAGAATTAAGGCCAAAAAGTTCTATCTTTGTCTCATCAGACCAGAGAATCTTATTTCTCACCATCTTGGAGTCCTTCAGGTGTTTTTTAGCAATCTCCATGCGGGCTTTCATATGTCTTGCACTGAGGAGAGGCTTCCGTCAGACCACTCTGCCATAAAACCACGACTGGTGGAGAGCTGCAGTGATGGTTGACTTTCTACAACTTTCACCCATCTCCCAACTGCATCTCTGCAGCTCAGCCACAGTGATCTTTGGGTTCTTCTTCACCTCTCTCACCAAGGTTCTTCTCCCCCAATAGCTCAGTTTGGCCGGACGGCCAGCTCTAGGAAGGGTTCTGGTCATCCCAAATGTCTTCCATTTAAAGATTATTGAGGCCACTGTGCTCTTAGGAACCTTAAGTGCAGCAGAAAATTTTTTGTAACCTTGGCCAGATCTGTGCCTTGCCACAATTCTGTCTCTGAGCTCTTCAGGCAGTTCCTTTGACCTCATGATTCTCATTTGCTCTGACATGCACTGTGAGCTGTAAGGTTTTATATAGACAGGTGTGTGGCTTTCCTAATCAAGTCCAATCAGTATAATCAAACACAGCTGGACTCAAATGAAGGTGTAGAACCATCTCAAGGATGATCAGAAGAAATGGACAGCACCTGAGTTAAATATATGAATGTCACAGCAAAGGGTATAAATACTTAGGACCATGTGACATTTCAGTTTTTCTTTTTTAATAAATCTACAAAAATGTCAACAATTCTGTGTTTTTCTGTCAATATGGGGTGCTGTGTGTACATTAATGAGAAAAAAAAATTAACTTAAATGATTTTAGCAAATGGCTGCAATATATAAAAGAGTGAAAAATTTAAAGGGGTCTGAATACTTTCCGTCCCCACTGTATGTCGATTATATGTGTCTCTGATATTATGGGTAATGCCTTCCATGAGAGGAACGGCAACTTTTTGCAGCCAAGTTATTATGGTTGGGATTGTTGAGTGGCCCCAAAGAGTATTAGAGCCTTAGCCGTGTTCAGCAGATGAGGGATAAGTGAATGCTTATATATGCCAATGGAGTCTTTAGTAGCATGAAATAGGATGGTCCATGGGTCATTAGGAAGAGAGATGCCTGTGATTTGAAGTATTAGGTTGAGGATGTTGGTCCAGTAGGGACAGATGGTTGGGCAGGTCTACCATATGTATGCATGGGTAGCTTTGTTCCCACAGTTCCTGTCATGAACAGGTGTGACCAGAACTGTGTGATCTGCGACAGAGAACACCCAAACGTAAATAAGTGAAAATATAATAATTAAGTAAGTGAGTAATATAGAACAACCAACTCCAATATGACACAGTGCAAAAACCAACCACAGACAGAGACCCACAAATAACAACAGACAGATAAGTACAATAAATGGGAAATACCAGGATCATAAACAATAGCCAGGCCAGGGTCATACACAGCAGATCAGCAGATGGATAGGGGATGTTTCCAGAGACATAAACATAAGCCAGGCCAAGGTCATACACAGGGAGATCAGCAGATGGGGTTAGAACACAGGACAGGGAGAGGATGGATGGGTGGATCAGACTGCAGGCAGGGATGCAAGGTAACAGGTGGGGCAGGATAGGGATCTGGACAGGGAGACAGGATCAGGTTCAGGGCACAGGATCAGATCGCTAGCAGGTCAGGAGGCAATGATGAAATCAAGGCAAACATATGAGTGCTTGCCGGGTATTTATAGGCCTGTGATTGGCCTCAAGTGACACCTGATTGTAGGAGGTACTGTCTGCTCCACACTGCCGCTGGTGGACGCCAGTACTGCGGGCCAAAGATGACATACCATTAACAGGGAAAAGCTCTCCTGACAGTTCCAAACTGCCAGGAGACACCTGCTGGTGGACCTCAGTACTGCGTGCCAAATAACAGATATTACCAGCGGATGGATCATTTCCTGACAGTTCCTCTAGCGCAATGGGGAACTGGCGGGGAACATTTGGTGCAGTTTAGATGGTGTATAGTGCCACCTAGTAAGTAACTTATAATTGACTTCCGCCATTTTTGAGGCAAGAGAGGAGACATGAGCCAATTTTAAGACTTTGTCTTTTTGCTTGTCCATGAGGGGGGAGTTTAGATCCATTTCCCATTTAGCCAAGAAGGTCGGGTGAGCAAGACTTTGAAGCTCGATGAGGGCTTTGTAAAATGGCGAGATGCAATGTAGAGGTGGGTCTTTTTGATTGAACACCTCCTCAATGTTATTGAGGTCTTGTAATCCATGTAGAAGTTGAGGTAGAGTCCGGAGAAAGCGTTGCATTTGATTAACTCTCCATTTATCCATAAATGTGATTGTTTTGGAATGGAAGAGTTCGGAAATCGGCTTAAGCATATTGGATCGGAGATCATGATGTAGCAAAAAAGGTTCTTCTGATGCCCAGGATTTGAATCCTGGGTCCAGTAAGCATGGTAGAATTTTTTTGTGGTTGAGGAGAGGCATCAAGGGGGAGTCGTAAGCCCAGGCATGTTTTTTGTGTAAAGCGTCCCAAACATCTAAGGAGGATGTGGTGAGTGCCAAGGTCGTGTGGGCGAGGTCCCTAAACGAGCGGGGAATCCAAACGGCAACCAAGAGGTCTGTGTAACTCAAAGAGTATTCTAGTTGTACCCATAACTTAGAGTCTTTGGCATATTTCCAATCCGCCAATCTTGACAACACAACCGCGTAGTAGTAGGCTCTAAGGTTGGGAAGAGCCAGGCCCCCAAAGCGCTTAGAGCGAAATAACATCTCTCTAGATATTCTGGGGTGGCTGTGCCGCCAGATGAAGCGGGAGATCATGGACTGCATTCTAGTAAAGAACCCTATAGGAACACCCAGTGGAATCATTTGGAAGATAAAAAGGATATGAGGCAGTGTGTTCATTTTCATTAAATTTATTTTATCTAACCAAGAATGAGATAAGCTAGACCATTTTCTTAAATCTTCTCTAACACTGTTTAATAGGGGAATATAGTTATGTTTAAAAAGGGAGTGAAGGTTAGGGGTGAGATATATGCCCAAGTATTTCATGGTCATTTGTTCCCATCTGAAGGGGAAGAGGGGCTTCAGTGACTCCGCCTCTGATTTTGGTATTTAGGTATTCATAATTTCTGACTTGGAGAGGTTTTATATTAAAATTGGATATCGTTTGGAAGGTGGAAAAAGCTGACATCAGATTTGGAAGTGAAATGCGGGGTTGTTGGATAAAAAATAGAATGTCATCAGCATAAGCTGCATATTTATGAATTCTATTTTTTACCTTAATGCCATGTATGTTAACATTATGCCTAATTTTGGCAAGGAAAGGTTGTAAGGTGATGGCAAAAAGGAGGGGAGTTAGGGGGCAACCCTGCCTAGTACCATTATGTAGGGTAAAGGAATCACTCAGTGTTCTGTTTATGGGGATTTGTACAGTAGGGTCGGAGTACAGGGAGGAAATACAATGGAATCTCTTAGGCCCTAACCCAAAATGACATAAGGTCATCTTAAGATAGTCCCAATCCACCCTATCAAAAGCTTTTTCAGCATTGGTAGAAAGGAGTAGGGTGGATTGGGTAGATACGTAAATACTGGATCAAGGAGATGGTCCATAGGGAGTTATCTTTTGCTTCTCTGAGGGGTATGAAGCCAGATTGGTCTGCAGAGATCCATCTGGGCAGTAAAGGAAGTAGTCAATTCGCCATTACCTTGGCATAGAGTTTAACATCAATATTTAGCAAATAAATTGGCCTGTAACTGCCACAAAGGGTGGGGTCTTTTCCGGATTTGGGGATAATAGATATGTGGGCTGAGAGAGATTCTTGACCTTAATTGAATTGGCATAGGCTGTAAGGCGCGGGATTAAGATGTCGCTAAAAGTTTTATAGTATAAAATGGTGAACCCATCAGGTCCAGGGGCCTCTCCAGAGGGGGAGGATTTCAACACGCTATGAAATTATTCAACAGAGAAGTCGGCCTCCATTTCTTTAAGGACCGATCTGGGCACTTGAGGTAAATTAGCCTCTTTCAGGTACGAGAGCATGCGGCTGCGCTTCTCTTTTTGAGATAAAGTAGAAAGACCATTTTGTACATTGTAAAGGTCTGCATAGTATTCTCTGAAGGCCTTGGCAATGTGTGGGGTAGCGTGTGCCATCTCACCCGATAGAAGTTTAATTTTAGAGATAAACTAGATTTCTTTGCCCTAAGGGATCTAGCAAATTGTTTACCTGGCTTATTTCCCCATTCGTAGAGATTTTGTGAAATGAACTGGAATTTTCTTTTAGTATCTAGGTCAAGAAGGTTTTTCAATTCCTCACGTTTAAGTGTGAGGGCTTCAAAATATGTGATATGTTGAGTGAGTTTATGTTGTTTATCAAGGACAGATGTTTGTTGCAGCACCTGCTCAATCTGCTGACCATGCTCCTTTTTTTTCCTCACTCCAAGTTCGATGAGGCGACCTCTCATAGTGGCTTTATGCGCCTCCCAGACAGTTGCTGGAGAAGTCTCAGAGGATCTGTTTTCCTTAAAGTATTCTGTTAGATGAGAGGATAACATAGAAACCTCCATTTGGTTAGAAAGGAGAGAGTCATTAAGTTTCCAGTTATAGGTGCGATGCGTTACAGTGGGCATGGCCAGACACATTGATACAGGGGCATGGTCTGATAGGGTCACAGTGCCTATGCTAGATGATCGTAAGAGAGGGAGATGAAAGTGATCTAGGAAAATATTGTCTATTCTGGAGTAAGACTGATGCATTTTAGAGAAATGGGAGAAATCCTCTTTAGAGTGGAGTAAGCGCCAGACGTCTAAGAGCTGGAGGTCTAGAAGCCTCTTTTTGATAAATGCCAAGCATTTAAATGAGATGTTGGAATGGCCCTGGGATGTGTCTAGTGTGGGGTCAATTGGCATATTCATGTTACCTGCGAGGATAGTTACACCTTTAGCAAATTGCTTTTATTGTACTATTGGGGATGGAGGTGTGTCACTGGTGACACCAGACCTTTTTATTTATCGTATCAACCTAGGTCACAGAGTGTTAAGGCCGAAGCATTATCAAGGATGTTATTTAAAAAAGAAAAAACTTGCACTGTCTGATAATCTACAAATCATACAGTGTTGAGTGATCCTCATTAACCATAAGAAACAATAATTTCTTAAAAAATGTACAAAACAATAAATCTCTGTATACATACAAAATACATATAACCATGCATATGATTATTAAAGTCTAGTGCACCCACGTGTAAAAATAATATCATGTGATTAAATAAAAAAGTTTATATAAACTGGTTCTTGAGACAAATATATGTGTGCTTCTCCCAGTGAACATGGTGCTCCAATCTCATAAGATGCTTCAGTGCTCCAAAGTGCTTAAAGATATTTTATACTTTTGCCAGATTGAGATGAACTCCATATTATAAGAGATCAAACAAGCCTTGGGATTAAGTATATCTTTCAGTGAGTAATCTCACTTTCAAGCGATGCCGCACTTTGGAGCACTGAAGCACCTTATGAGATTGGAGCACTTATCACTGGTAAAAGAGCACATTTATTTGTCTCAAGAACCAGTTATATAAACTTTTTTTATTTAATAACTTGATATTAATTTATTTACACATGGGGGCGTGGCTTGACCATGGTGGCATGAAGAAGCAAAGCGTCTGAGCTCTGTGCGGCCGGAGAGGATTTCAGCATATTTTACCCCACCTGCGGATCTGATCGTCCCATGCTGAGAAGGGCAGAGGCTCTATATCACAGAGCGTACCTGGCCACTCTTACATCACCCAATTCCTGTCAGTTCAAAATGAGGCTTCGCCTGCGACTGGCTCCTGTCAGAGTCCTGGATGTGAGGCCGAATTGCAGAGGGGGCGCCCCTTGCGGCTAAGTGCAGCGTAACCCTGGGAGTGAGACAGGGAGTACGGTGCCCAAAGGTGCACGGGTTGCCAGATCGCAGTTGCTGAGTAGCAGATAGCAGGGAGCTGCTAGGGTGCTGGTAAGGTTGAAGGGCAACCGTGCAAGGAGGGATTCCAGGTATGGAGCCGTGGAGCAACCAGGAGCGGAGTCAGAGCCAGGCCAATGGTCATTCAGCACAGGAATCAGTCCAAGGTGAGGTACAGCAGGATAATCAGGAACAGAGAAGGTAGCCGAGCCGGGGGTCAAACACAGGAGGACGATCAAGGTACAAATGCGGAGCCGAAGAATAGTCAGATACAAGCCGGGGTCAATGCAGGCGGAATACTGGAGCAGTCAGGCAAGCCGAGTAGTAACAGGAAGCAGATATCACAACAGGAACCAGGAACACAGGAACAAGGAAAACAGGAAGCTGATGATAATCCAGCAACCAGCATGAACCAGCAGCAGGCTTAAATAGGCAGAAGGGCGCCACCATGAGGAATACTGGCAGAATTACCCGTCCTACGGTTATCACCCTGACAGTGCCCCCCCCCCTAGGGGCAGCCTCCGGATGCCCAATCTGGCCCATTTTTCAGGGTATCGGGCTTGAAACCTCTGCAACAGTCTAGGGGCATGAATGTTATCTGCTGGTTCCCAAGAATTATCTTCTACAGAGTAACCTTTCCATTTAACAAGAAATTGAACAGTCCTACCTCTCCGACGGCAGTCCAGAATGGCTTCTACTTCGTATTCTGTTTCATTGTCCACCAAGATTGGAGGGGGCGGAGCTTCTTCTCTCCCTGGAAAAGGACTGGAGACAACAGATTTTAATAAAGAAACATGGAACACTGGGTGAATTTTATAGGAACTTGGTAAAGACAATTCAAATGCCACTGGGTTAATTTCCTTCTTAATTGTGAATGGACCGATAAACCTTGGTCCTAACTTCCGGGAGGGGCAAGGCAGCTTAAGATTTGTTGAGGAAAGCCACACTCTATCTCCAACCTTAAAGACGGGATCTCTCCTCCCCTTGTCATAATGTTTCTTATAATTCTCTTGGGCTTTCTGCATAGTTGCCTGGAGAGTTAGGAAATTAGCCTGAATGGCGTTTATCCTGTCCTGGACTGCGGGGACTGAGGTCTCTGGTATAACATTAGGCAAGAATGAGGGATGGAAACCGTAGTTGGCCCAGAAAGGTGACTGATTGGTGGAAGCGTGGATTGAGTTGTTGTATGCAAACTCCGCACACGGGAGTAGCAAGGACCAGTCATCCTGGGAGAAGGAGCAGAAGCAACGTAAGTACTGTTCTAAAGTTTGATTAGTTCTTTCGGTTTGGCCGTTGCTCTGAGGATGGTAAGCTGAAGATAGGCACACTCTAATGGAAAGCGTTTTGCAGAGCTCCTTCCAGAACTTAGAGGTGAATTGCACCCCTCTGTCGGACACAATGTTGCTCGGTAGGCCGTGAAGTCTGACTATCTCCTTTATGAATATCTTCGCCGTGTCAGCAGCAGATGGTGTACCCATCATGGGCAAGAAATGCGCCATCTTGGACAGGCGGTCAATGACTACCAAGATGGTTGTAAATTTCTCCGAGGGTGGTAACTCTACTATGAAATCCATAGATATTTCTTTCCATGGTTGCTCCGGCACAGGCAATGGGCGTAGTAGACCCCAAGATCTGACGTTAGACCCCTTGTTACGTTGACAAATGGTGCAGGAACTGACATATTCCCTGCAGTCAGGCTTTAGAGTGGGCCACCAAAAAGATCGTTGAACAAGCTCCAAAGTCTTTCTTACCCCGAAGTGACCAGCAAGTTGGTGGTCATGTAAAGTCTTTAGGACCTGGGCTCTGGCTTGTTGCGGAACAAAAATTTTGTTCTGATACCAAAGAAAACCTTCCTGGTTTCTTAAAGACAGTGCTTCTGGTTCAGAGCATTGGGAGGAAGCTTGTTTCAGTGAGGAACTCAGGTCGGTCTGAATCATGAGAAAATTCTGTGGAGATAATATAGTGCTAGGAGTAATTTCTTCGGGAGTGTCAGGAAACATCCGGGACAAGGCATCGGCCTTCCCGTTCTTAGACCCCGGGCGGAAGGATATATGAAAATTGAATCTGGCAAAAAACAAGGCCCATCGAGCTTGTCGGGGTCTCAATCGTTTAGCCGTGCGAAGATACTCCAGGTTTCTGTGATCCGTGAATATCATGATGGGATGCTGAGCACCTTCAAGGAGGTACCGCCATTCCTCCAGGGCAGTTTTAATAGCCAAGAGCTCTCGATCTCCCACATCATAATTCCTTTCAGACTGACTCATCTTCCGCGAGGAGAAGGCCACAGGATGGAGTAACGACTTAGAACCCTGACGTTGGGATAAGACTGCTCCTGTGGCAACTTCAGAGGCGTCAACCTCTAAGATGTAAGGGAGGGCCGGATCAGGATGTTGCAGGATAGGTGCGGAGGTAAAGAGGGATTTGAGCTTATCAAAAGCTGATTGGGCTTCTGAAGACCACAGGAACCGAGTATGTAAACGGGTAACTTGGGTGATTGGTGAGATGATGGAGGAAAAGTTCTTTATAAACCTCCTATAAAAGTTTGCAAACCCCACGAATCTTTGTACTCCCTTTTTATCCGATGGAGTTGGCCAGTCCAAGATTGCCTGTACCTTTTGCGGGTCCATGGCAACACCACCAGTTGAGATAATTAGCCCCAGGAATTGTATTGACTCTTTTTCGAAATCACACTTCTCTGCTTTTACATAGAGTTTGTGCTTACGTAGAGTGTGCAGAACTGTCCTTACATGTGTACGATGGAGCTCCAGGGTGGTTGAAAATATCAGGATATCATCCAGGTAGATGATGACGAAGTAATCCAGAAATTCTCGAAAGATATCGTTTACAAAATGTTGGAATGTGGCCGGGGCGTTGCACAATCCAAATGGCATCACTAAGTACTCGAAATGTCCAAAGCGAGTTCTAAATGCTGTCTTCCATTCGTCACCCTCTCGGATGCGAACGAGATTGTAGGCTCCTCGAAGGTCAAGCTTAGTAAATATTCGGGCAGTACGGAGTCTCTGGAAAAGTTCCGGAACTAGAGGAAGAGGGTAACGGTTTTTTATAGTGATTTTATTGAGCTCCCTGTAATCCACACATGGTCTTAGGGATTTGTCCCTTTTTTCGACAAAAAAGATTCCGGCTCCAGCAGGAGAAGAGGAGGAACGGATGAAGCCTTTCTCCAGGTTTTCATCAATGTATTGTCGCAATGTTCCTAGTTCCACCTCCGAGAGGGGGAATATGCGACCGAATGGGATTTCGGCTCCTGGGAGTAATTCAATTGGACAATCGTATGACCGGTGTGGTGGCAGGACATCAGCCTTTTTCTTGTCAAAGACATCTGCAAACTCCTGGTAGGCCGGTGGAATACTCTGGTTGTTGACAGGTACAGGTTGGACTGACAGGCAACTGGCTACATTACTGGTTTCAGGGGCAAGACAGTGCTGTAGGCAATAAGGTGAAGTGAATGAAATTTCTTTCCTGATCCAGTTGATCTGGGGGTTGTGGGCTTGGAGCCATGGGGTACCCAAGATGACAGGGAACATAGGTGAGCTTAGAATGTCGAAACGTATGAATTCCTGATGACCATCAGGAGTAGTAACCAAAAGAGGAGTGGTCTCTTGTGTCACAGGACCGGAACTAGGCAGGGTGCCATCAGCCAGGAGAACTTCCAATCTACGGTTCTTGGGAAGAAGGGCCAGACCGAGCTTTAGTGCTAAGTCCAAGTCCAAGAAACAACTGCATGCCCCGGAGTCGACTATGGCCTGAAGCTGAACCCCCTTGTCGGCCAACTGTAGCGTGATGGAAAGGATAAGGTGAGAAGTGGAAGTTCCGGACATCTGGAAGTACACTGGAGAGTTCTTGGGTACCTTGCTGGGCCTTATGGGGCAGTTGCTCAGGAAATGTCCGTTTCGGCCACAATAGAGACAGAGATTGGCTTGACGCCGACGCTGCTTTTCCTCGGGAGTCAGTGCGGATCGCACCAAACCAACAGGCATAGCGCCAATCTCTGGTCCCTGCACCTTGGGAGTCTGAGAACGTTCAGCCTGGCGCTCTCGAAGGCGTCTATCCAACTGGATGGATAGTTGAATGAGCCCCTCGAGGGTAGCAGGGATGCCGACCCTGGCCAACTCGTCCTTAAGGGATTCAGAAAGCCCCAGGCGAAACTGGTATTTCAACGCAGCCTCATTCCAGTCTGTATCGGCAGACCACCGGCGGAAGTCCACAGCATAGTCTTCCACCGGGCGCCTTTCTGTTGAAGAGAATGCAGAGCGGCCTCAGCGGTGGCTGTACGCTGGGGGTCATCATACAATTGCGACAGGGCCGTAAAGAACGTTTCCACTGAACTAGTAGCTGGGTCCTTCTGTTCCCATAACCTGTGGGCCCATGCCTGGGGTTCATTGGTCAGCAGGGAGATAAGAAAGCCAACTTTGACAGTCTCAGTGGAAAAGGTACGGGGTTGCAGAGCCAGATATAACAGGCAGGCATTCTTGAAGGATCTGAATTTCTGCCGGTCTCCAGAGAAACGTTCAGGGGTAGGTACCCGCGGTTCTGGGGGCAAAGTCAGTACCGAAGAGGCCGTAGCAGGGAGATTGGTGGAGGAGGAACCAGGATCCAAAAAGGCAGATGGTAGCATAAAATGTTGGAGTTTTCCTTCTAATTGAAGGTATCTTTCCTGAAGAACTTGGACCACTCGTGTAAGGGTAGCGGCCTGTTGGCATAAAGTCTCTATTGGGGACGCACCTCTGCCGGCCTCAGTCATGGCTGGATTATACTGTCAGAGTCCTGGATGTGAGGCCGAATTGCAGAGGGGGCGCCCCTTGCGGCTAAGTGCAGCGTAACCCTGGGAGTGAGACAGGGAGTACGGTGCCCAAAGGTGCACGGGTTGCCAGATCGCAGTTGCTGAGTAGCAGATAGCAGGGAGCTGCTAGGGTGCGCTGGTAAGGTTGAAGGGCAACCGTGCAAGGAGGGATTCCAGGTATGGAGCCGTGGAGCAACCAGGAGCGGAGTCAGAGCCAGGCCAATGGTCATTCAGCACAGGAATCAGTCCAAGGTGAGGTACAGCAGGATAATCAGGAACAGAGAAGGTAGCCGAGCCGGGGGTCAAACACAGGAGGACGATCAAGGTACAAATGCGGAGCCGAAGAATAGTCAGATACAAGCCGGGGTCAATGCAGGCGGAATACTGGAGCAGTCAGGCAAGCCGAGTAGTAACAGGAAGCAGATATCACAACAGGAACCAGGAACACAGGAACAAGGAAAACAGGAAGCTGATGATAATCCAGCAACCAGCATGAACCAGCAGCAGGCTTAAATAGGCAGAAGGGCGCCACCATGAGGAATACTGGCAGAATTACCCGTCCTACGGTTATCACCCTGACAGCTCCAAGTTGGAGCCATGTTTCCTCAAGTGAAAGCAGGACACTGGGCCCTGAGAAAGGATATTGAGGACCTCAGATTCAATGCACAGGCTGCTGAGCTACGCTTACAGTCACTGGAAGAACACATACTGTACCACTTCTGCATCTCGCATGGACGCATTGGAGAATCAGCTCAGCATATGCCAGCAACAATTCACTGCTATGTAATTACAGAAGGAAGACACTGAGGCTTGAGCAGGCACAACATCAGGCTGAAGGGCATCCCTGTGGCCACTGTGGGAGCCAATCTCCATGTATCCATCACAGCCATTTTCAACCAACTCCTCGGGTACCCACCATCTAACGTGATCGAGATTGACTGGGTCCACCGAGTTCCAGCGCCTAGAGAGGCCTCCCAAGAGACTCCCCTTGATGTATTGTGCCAAGTGCACTTCTTCACTGTAAAGGAAGCCATCATGCAGGCAGCCTGGTAGAAAGGCCCATTTGATTTTGATGGAGCCCAGATCCAGCTCTTTGCAGATTTAATGTCGACACGCTATATCGCCGAGGCCTGCTGAGACCTCTATTGGAACTTATACGCTCTGCAGGAGCCACCTTTACCTGCAGATATCCACTTTCCCTTCTGCTTAAAAAGGACATATATACAAAACAATTCTGCGCTGCCCTAAAAAGATACAAGCAGCTAACACAACCAACAAGGTATTACAAAAGAGAAAAACACGTGTAGCGCTAATGAAATGAAAAAACGTCCAATGTGAAAAAACGTTTTAAATTAATAGTTCCAAATGTAAACCATAAAGAAGAGTCATCCGTATGTATATAAATAAGGAGTCTTCAAGGAACTGAACACTTCAAGGAGATATGTAAGGCATCTGAAATGAAAGTAAACACACCACAACCCAAAAGTGAAGAGGCTTACCGGATGGGATGGACCCAAAGGGCATATGCCGAGTTGGGTCGGATAAGGCTTAGGTGGTGCGTGACTTGGTGAGATGGTACTTATGGATTGACCCGCATGATGCTGTATCCCCTTGAACGGTGCCAGAACCAAAGGGGGCGATGTAGATGAAACAAGCCAGACGTTATCGTATCCCAGATGTTTTGTTTAAAAGGGATGACTCTAGTCAATACATGACAGCTCTAACCACTTGTTATTCAGCAGCATGAACAGTTATTCAGCAGTTCATGCTGCTCTCCAAGCCGCCCAAAGTCACTCACCACCTGAGCCTTATCCGACCCAACTCGGCATATGCCCTTTGGGTCCATCCCATCCGGTAAGCCTCTTCACTTTTGGGTGGTGGTGTGTTTACTTTCATCTCCTTGTCAAAAGAAGTTTATTGAGTATACAATATTATAAAGATACATAAAGTAAGTTTACAAGGATCTATAAAGTAAGCTCATTGTTTTACAGTAGGGTTTATATAGGTAAATATCATGAAATTTCAAATATTAAACATTGGGTTCACGTAAACCTAAATTAAAGATATATATCATTTCCTTAGTTACTTTTGTAGGTATTTAAATGATTTATTCCTACTATACATATTGTTTACAAGTAGAGTGTATATAGGTCAAATAAATTCTGATAATGAGCTTTAATCGTAAGGTGGAGAAAAGGAAAGAGAAAGAAGAAAAAGGGTTGAAAGGTAAAGGTATGGTCCACAAGGTTGTCCCGCTCGTCAGTTTATTATTCTTTTTTTTCTCTTTGAAGCCTTAGAATGGGTGTCTCTGTAAGTCATTTAATCTGTCACCATGGCAACAGGACAGAGTCATTGAAGTTTGACAGGAACTGTTGTTTTATCCAAGGATGCCAAAGTTTTTCAAATTTTGGAATTTGATTTTGATCGATGGCTACCATCTTAGCATGGGACATTGTATTATTCATTCTGTGAATTGTTTCTGCTAGTACCAATGTAGGAGATTTCCATGCCTTGGCCACTGTTTGTTTTGCAGCTGTTATTAGTTGGATCATAAGTTTGAATTGAGAGAGTGTTAACCATTCCGGTTTTAGATTAAGTAAAGTTAAATATGGATCTGGTTGTATTATTTTTTTAAATATTTTAGATGCAATCACGAAGACTTCCTTCCAGAAGATTTGGATTACTGGGCACGTCCACCATATGTGTAAATATGTGCCTATTTCTGGACATCCTCGAAAACAAAGAGCTGAGGTATTAGGTGAATATTTTGCCACTCTAGCGGGTACAAGGTACCAGCGAGTTAGGACTTCATAATTTGTCTCCAGTGCTAAGATGTTGGGTGAAGATGACTTAGATGTGAGCCATATGTTAGACCAGTCCGTGTCTTCTAAAGTTCGTCACAGGTCCTCCTCCCACCTCTGAACGTAAGAGGGTCTATTAAGATTTGCTACTCCATATAATTGATTATAAAGTGATGAAATTGTACCTTTAGCAAATGGATCTTTTGTACAGATTGATTCAAAAATAGATAATTGGGATAATGGTGTATCCCCCTTTAGGAATGGTGTATAGAAATTTTTGATTTGGAGATATCTAAATATCTCAGAGTTTGGTAGATCATATTTTTCTCTAAGCGATGGGAATGAAAGGAATGATTTAGTTGCTATGAAGTCATTTAGTGTCTGAATGCCTGATGTTGTCCAAGCTTTAAAAGAATTTGGGTAGATCCATGACGGATAAAAGGCCGGATTTCTGATAAAAGAAAGGAGAGGATTGTGTGGAGATTGTAACTGATATTTGTTTTTTAGTTTATCCCAGAGAGATAAGAAGTGTTTAGTTATGCGATTATGAATTTTAAAGCGGTCTTTAAGATCAAGCCATAATAAATTTGATATTAATAGAGGGTCATTTTCTGAAGCCTCTATAAATACCCATAATGGGATTTCCTGTTTTGCATGGTATTTGGACAGACTGGCCAAATGTGCTGCTCTGTAGTAGTTAGTAAAATTAGGGAATCCCAGGCCTCCTTTATTTTTGGGAAGATGTAGTGTGTGTATAGGTATAAGTGGTTTAGAAGAGCCCCATATAAATGAAGTTGCTCTTTTTTGTACTATTCTCAAAAAATAGGAAGGAATTGGAATAGGGAGGACTCTGAATAGATAAAGCAATTTGGGTAGAATAGTCATTTTGATTGCATTAATCTTCCCTATCCAGGATAAAGGAAGTTGCGACCATTGTTTTATTAGATTTGTGATCTGTCTTAACCACTTGCCGACCGCCTACCGCATATATACTGCGGCAGAATGGCACGGGCAGGCAGAATCACGTACCCGTACGTGATCTGCCTCCCGCGGGCGGGGGGTCCGATCGGACCCCCCCCCCGGTGCCAGCGGCGGTCGGCATTTGACTGGGAGCGTCGGGAGGCGAGGGGGAGACCATCCGATCGTGCCCCCCCCCTCGCGATCGCTCCCAGCCAATGGGAATCCTCCTCTGCCTGTGTGTAGTTTCACACAGGCAGAGGAAGTGATGTCATCTCTCCTCGGTCTGGCAGTTTCCGTTCCAGCGCCGAGGAGAGAAGACAAGTGAGTGCACACAACACACACACATACACACAGTAGAACATGCCAGGCATACTTTACACCCCTGATCCCCCCCCAATCACCCCCCCTGTCACAAACTGACATTAGCAGTATTTTTTTTTTCTGATTACTGCATAGTGTCAGTTTGTGACAGTTACAGTGTTAGGGCAGTGAGTATTACCCCCCTTTAGGTCTAGGGTACCCCCCTAACCCCCCCTAATAAAGTTTTAACCCCTTGATCACCCCCCCTCACCAGTGTCGCTAAGCAATCATTTTTCTGATCGCTGTATTAGTGTCGCTGGTGACGCTAGTTAGGGACGTAAATATTTAGGTTCGCCGTCAGTGTTTTATAGCGACAGGGACCCCCATATACTACCTAATAAATGTTTTAACCCCTTGATTGCCCCCTAGTTAAACCTTTCACCACTGATCACCGTATAACTGTTACGGGTGACGCTGGTTAGTTCGTTTATTTTTTATAGTGTCAGGGCACCCGCTGTTTATTACCGAATAAAGGTTTAGCCCCCTGATCGCCCGGCGGTGCAATGCGTCGCCCCAGGCAGCGTCAGATTAGCGCCAGTACCGCTAACACCCACGCACGCAGCATACGCCTCCCTTAGTGGTATAGTATCTGTACGGATCAATATCTGATCCGATCAGATCTATACTGGCGTCCCCAGCAGTTTAGGGTTCCCAAAAACGCAGTGTTAGCGGGATCAGCCCAGATACCCGCTAGCACCTGTGTTTTGCCCCTCCGCCCGGCCCAGCCCACCCTAGTGCAGTATCGATCGATCACTGTCACTTACAAAACACTAAACGCATAACTGCAGCGTTCGCAGAGTCAGGCCTGATCCCTGCGATCGCTAACAGTTTTTTTGGTAGCGTTTTGGTGAACTGGCAAGCACCAGCCCCAGGCAGCGTCAGGTTAGCGCCAGTACCGCTAACACCCACGCACACAGCATACGCCTCCCTTAGTGGTATAGTATCTGATCGGATCAATATCTGATCCGATCAGATCTATACTAGCGTCCCCAGCAGTTTAGGGTTCCCAAACACGCAGTGTTAGCGGGATCAGCCCAGATACCTGCTAGCACCTGCGTTTTTCCCGTCCGCCCGGCCCAGCCCAGCCCACCCAAGTGCAGTATCGATCGATCACTGTCACTTACAAAACACTAAACGCATAACTGCAGCGTTCGCAGAGTCAGGCCTGATCCCTGCGATCGCTAACAGTTTTTTTGGTAGCGTTTTGGTGAACTGGCAAGCACCAGCCCCAGGCAGCGTCAGATTAGCGCCAGTACCGCTAACACCCACGCACGCAGCATACGCCTCCCTTAGTGGTATAGTATCTGATCGGATCAATATCTGATCCGATCAGATCTATACTGGCGTCCCCAGCAGTTTAGGGTTCCCACAAACGCAGTGTTAGCGGGATCAGCCCAGATACCTGCTAGCACCTGCGTTTTGCCCCTCCGCCCGGCCCAGCCCAGCCCACCCAAGTGCAGTATCGATCGATCACTGTCACTTACAAAACACTAAACGCATAACTGCAGCGTTCGCAGAGTCAGGCCTGATCCCTGCGATCGCTAACAGTTTTTTTGGTAGTGTTTTGGTGAACTGGCAAGCACCAGCGGCGTAGTACACCCCGGTCGTAGTCAAACCAGCACTGCAGTAATACTTGGTGACGTGGCGAGTCCCATAAGTGCAGTTCAAGCTGGTGAGGTGGCAAGCACAAGTAGTGTCCCGCTGCCACCAAAAACAGGCCCGTCGTGCCCATAGTGCCCTTCCTGCTGCATTCGCCAATCCTAATTGGGAACCCACCGCTTCTGCAGCGCCCGTACTTCCCCCATTCACATCCCCAACCAAATGCAGTTGGCTGCATGAGAGGCATTTTCTTTATGTCCTCCCGAGTACCCCTACCCAACGAACCCCCCCAAAAAAGATGTCGTGTCTGCAGCAAGCGCGCATATAGGCGTGACACCCGCTATTATTGTCCCTCCTGTCCTGACAATCCTGGTCTTTGCATTGGTGAATGTTTTGAACGCTACCAATTACTAGTTGAGTATTAGCGTAGGGTACAGCATTCCACAGACTAGGCACACTTTCACAGGGTCTCCCAAGATGCCAGCGCATTTTGAGAGACCCGAACCTGGAACCGGTTACAGTTATAAAAGTTAGAGTTACAAAAAAAAAGTGTAAAAAAAAAAAAAAACACATACAAAAATATAAAAAAAAAAAAAAATAGTTGTCGTTTTATTGTTCTCTCTCTCTATTCTCTCTATTGTTCTGCTCTTTTTTACTGTATTCTATTCTGCAATGTTTTATTGTTATTATGTTTTATCATGTTTGCTTTTCAGGTATGCAATTTTTTATACCTTACCGTTTATTGTGCTTTATTGTTAACCATTTTTTTGTCTTCAGGTACGCCATTCACGACTTTGAGTGGTTATACCAGAATGATGCCTGCAGGTTTAGGTATCATCTTGGTATCATTCTTTTCAGCCAGCGGTCGGCTTTCATGTAAAAGCAATCCTAGTGGCTAATTAGCCTCTAGACTGCTTTTACAAGCAGTGGGAGGGAATGCCCCCCTCAACGTCATCCGTGTTTTTCTCTGGCTCTCCTGTCTCAACAGGGAACCTGAAAATGCAGCCGGTGATTCAGCCAGCTGACCATAGAGCTGATCAGAGACCAGAGTGGCTCCAAACATCTCTATGACCTAAGAAACCGGAAGCCTCCTTGTGACACTCCTCAATCAGCTGTTGACTGTGACTGTGGAGAGCAGACCTCTGTAGCAGCTCCCTGAAGCAGCTCCCTGAAGCAGCTCCGGCCATCCGGCCACTCAGCTCCGGCCATCCGGCCATCCGTCTTGGACCCTTGGATCCTTGGATCCTCCTGATCCTCTTGCAGCGGCACCGCCCCCCCCCCCAGCCTACATCCGGGGGCCACATCAGCCAGCCGGCCGGCCGCTTGGGATACCGCGGCCCCTGCCAGCTCCTCTGCCAACCGGTATCTCACCACCGCCTCTCCTCTGATCATCCGACCACCAGCTCCGGCATCCTATCACCCTTCCGGGAAATCCTCGTACGCCTCTCCGGAATCCCTCTCCCTCCTCCCCCTCTGACCTTCCCCGGATGCCGCACTCAGCCAGCAGGCCAGCCGCTCAGGTTCCTCTGCGGCCCTCCATAGCTCAGCGGCTAGCTCGGCAGGACATCACTGCCACCCACACTGCAGCCCGGTCTACCGGCCTCCCAGCCCGGCATCCAGGCACCCATCCACGGATCTAGTCCCTGCCGCCGCCCCTCTAGCGGTACACTAGGATCCCCCCACTGACCTCCGGGCGCTGCACTCACCCAGTCCGTCCGGCCGCCCAGGACACTCCGCGGCTCCTACCCGGCTCCGGCTGCCTGCCGGCAGCACATCACTGCCGCTCCTCACACCACCGCCTAGTAGCTCGACCGGCGGACCAGCGCCCCACTCCTGCCAGCCTTCCCACCGGTTCCACCCGCCCACTACAGCATAAGGGCCCGGGTAACCACGCTAGGACAGCCCGCGGCTTGGGCCTAGCAGGCGGCCATCTTAGTACTCCTATTGCCGGCCTGGTCACCGCTCAGGCCTAGCCGGCAGCCATCTTGCTACACCTAGGCTGAACGATACAGCTTCTGGGCCTCCCTCCCTAGGCCGCAAGCACCCAGCCGCATCACATCACCTCCGATTTGACCCCAGCCCCCCCCCCCAGGACACCACCGCAGCCGCTGTCTAGCCACCCCGATCAGCCGCTAGGTTGGTGGGACAGACCACGGCTGCGGCCCAGCTCCGTCAGCCACACCCCCCCCCCTCTCCCAACAGAGCCCGTTCCCCCTCCACACCTGGAACACCCCCCCGCTACTAGACCACACCGCAGAGGGCACTGGTGACTGGCGACTCACCTGATCCCAATCCACCGCAGATCGCCCTAGACGCAGCCACCGCACCACCCACCATCCTACAGGTAAGCACCAAGCTCACTAGCAGTTGATCCAGGGGCCGAGCCCGATCGCCCCTCGGGGGGTCAGGAAGGAATTTTTTCCTCTGCTGCGCTATTGGCTTCGCAGCTGAGGTTTTTTTTTGCCTTCCTCTGGATCAACAGGAGGGTGGTAAGCACACCACCTCCGCCAGGTCCTCCGCACCACATTAACCCGGCACCAAAACCCCTCCAGAAGCAGTGGTGACCATCCGCTCGTCATCGCGACATCGGTATCATCATCATCATCATTAGATCAACCTTCTTTCAACAACGCTGCCTTCTCATCATGTGCAACTTCAAATACACAGCAGACGCCCTTCACAGGCTAAGAAACGCTGCCTCAATCCTGCCAACCGCCACTCAAAAAAGACTAAAAAAAGAACAATTACTAAGGACCAAGCCACAATCAACCATCAGAAACAGGGAGACATCGATCCAACCACAACAACTAGCATGCGCCATGATCAACACCAGATCTGCAGTCAAGCACAGGCTGGAAATCTACGACTTTATCAACGAAAACAACATTGACTGCCTCTTCATTACAGAAAGCTGGCTAACACCTGACTGCAACACCATCCTAGCTGAATTGGTGCCCGAGAACTACAGTATCCTAACCGAGCATAGAATAGGAAAAAAAGGAGGAGGCCTAGCAGTGATTTTCAAATCGCACCTTGTTCTCACCAAACCAACTTTACAGAACTCAGTGCCCTTCATGGAAACTCTCTCACTGCATCTTCAAGCAACACCTCAAGACACCATTCACATACTACTATGCTACAGACCACCAGGACCAAAGACCAATCTCATTACTCCACTCACCGAATTCTTCTCAATACACACCCTGAAAACCAAAAACCTGCTGGTACTTGGGGATTTTAACCTCTGGGCAAACTCTGCCCAAGACTGTATCGCAACCGCCTGCGTCAACCAAATGGAAGAACTGGGCCTGCAACAACTGATAAACGCTCCCACACACGGTTCAGGACACACTCTAGACCTCATCTTCAAACAGAATATGGACATCAACATACTGGACAACACTCCACTACCATGGACGGACCACCACGCTATCAAATTCAAAATCACCATCAACACCACCTCCCAAAAACAGAAACGGACAACAACAACAAAATGGAATAGATCCCAGAAGAAACTACACTCCGAACTCTTCAAAACCACATTATCAAAAAAAATACTTCTGCTAAACTCAAACCTATCAACGGAACAAACACTCAACTGCCTAAACAAGGTATTACTACAAACAGCAGACGCAGTGGCGCCAAAACGCAGAACACCTATCCGCAATAAAAACTCAAGATGGTTTAATGCCACGCTCACCCTACTCAAGCAAGAACGTAGAAGAGCTGAAAGAGCATGGAGAAGAAATCCCACTAAGGAAAACCGTACCAACTACAAAGAACTTACTGTGAAATACCACAAGGCAATCTTCAAAGCCAAAAAAGAACATTTCTCGGACACCATCTCAACTGCCCTAAATCGTCCGCGAGAACTTTTCAAACTAGTCACCCAGTCAATGAACCCGACTTGCTTAGAGCCACCCGAAAACAATACTCAAGAATTCTGCAATGAATTATCGGATTACTTCATCGACAAAATCGACAACATTCGGAAATCGATTCATCAGAAAAGAACAACCAACCTCATTCAACCAAAGCAAAAAGAAGATATTAACACAAACATCACGCAACCACCGAAATTTTCTTTGTCCCCTATCACCGTTGACACGACTATAAACATCATCAGAAGCCTTCGAGACAGCACATCCCCAAACGACATCATTCCCACAAAACTCCTTAAAGAATGTTCCGACATCCTGGCCCCTACTCTGACACACCTCATAAATCAATCATTCAAAGAAGGGACTGTACCAACCTCCCTCAAGCAAGGCATCGTCAAACCTCTGCTGAAGAAACCCAATCTTGACCCTAAGGACCCCAACTGCCGGAGACCGATAACAAGCCTCAACACCATCTCCAAGATTATGGAGAAAGCAGTAGTACATCAGCTTCAACACCACCTGGACACACATCAACTCCTGGACCCACTGCAATCAGGCTTCCGCCCAGGCCATGGCACAGAAACAGCACTCCTCAAAATATGGGACGACGCCCTTGAAGCAGCAGATAGCGGAGAATCTAGTCTCCTGGTACTGTTGGACCTCAGCGCAGCATTTGATACAGTGAACCACGATACTTTACTTGTCCGCCTCTCAGAAGTGGCAGGAGCCACAGGTCTGGCGCTAAAATGGCTTGCATCCTTCCTAGAGAATCGCTCTCAGACAGTGAAACTAGGAACATTCACCTCAGAGACCCGGGCAGTCTCCTGCGGAGTTCCCCAGGGCTCACCCCTGTCACCAGTGCTATTCAACATCTACATCCGCCCACTTCTCAATATCATCAGGAAAACAGACCTCTGTTTCCACTCATATGCCGATGACACCCAACTCTACTTTCGCATCACTGGTCAAAAAAACCATCATCAACAATTAGAAGAATGCCTCTGTTCAATTGATGATTGGATGACCATTAGCTCCCTCAAACTTAACGGTTCGAAAACAGAACTTCTTCTCCTACATGCCAACAAAAATTCCAAAATGAAAACCCCGTGGACACCCCCCACCATCCTCGGACAGACCATCACTCCAAGCCTCAAAGCCAAGAGTCTCGGAGTCATCTTTGACTCAGGAATGACAATGGATGCTCAAATAGGATCAGTGGTGAGCGGATCCCACCATCTCCTCCGCCTCCTACGCAGACTCATCCCCTTCATCCCAGAAGAAGACAAACCGGCAGTTGTGGGAACAATCATCAACTCCCGACTCGACTATGCAAATTCGCTCTACATAGGACTACCTCAATATCAGCTTGCGCGCTTACAACTCATTCAAAACACGGCGGCAAGACTGTTAACAGGAAAAAAACCCTGGGAATCCATTTCACCATCCCTAAAGTGCCTACACTGGCTAACCGTAAAGAATCGGATCAAATTCAAGACCCTCTGCCTCACCCACAAATGCATACAAGGAAATGCTCCGCTATATCTGCAGGAGAAAATAAAACACTACACACCCAATCGCAGCCTTCGATCAGCTAACCAAAACCTCCTCATCATTCCAAAATATCGCTACAAAGCAAAGGGAGAACGACGATTTGCAGTCCAAGGACCTCGACTATGGAACGCTCTTCCGACCCACATCCGCATGGAAGAAAACCATCAGGCCTTCAGGAAAAAACTAAAGACATTCCTTTTCTAAAGAGCTGGCAACAGAGAACGCATTCTAGCGCCTTGAGGCGATTTAGTTCGCATTTGCAGCGCTCTACAAATCCTTCATTCATTCATTCATTCAAGCTACGAGCATTTTATGACTTAGATTTCGCCGGATGTAAACAGCGCCATTGGGAATTTGGGAAAGCATTTTATTACACCGATCTTGGTGTGGTCAGATGCTTTGAGGGCAGAGGAGAAATCTAGGGTCTAATAGACCCCAATTTTTGCAAAAAAGAGTACCTGTCACTACCTATTGCTATCATAGGGGATATTTACATTCCCTGAGATGACAATAAAAATGATTTAAAAAAAAATGAAAGGAACAGTTTAAAAATAAGATAAAAAAATAATAATAATAAAGAAAAAAAAAAAAAGCACCCCTGTCCCCCCTGCTCTCGCGCTAAGGCGAACGCAAGCGTCGGTCTGGCGTCAAATGTAAACAGCAATTGCACCATGCATGTGAGGTATCGCCGCGAAGGTCAGATCGAGGGCAGTAAGTTTAGCAGTAGACCTCCTCTGTAAATCTAAAGTGGTAACCTGTAAAGGCTTTTAAAGGCTTTTAAAAATGTATTTAGTTTGTCGCCACTGCACGTTTGTGCGTAATTTTAAGCATGTCATGTTTGGTATCCATGTACTCGGTCTAAGATCATCTTTTTTATTTCATCAAACATTTGGGCAATATAGTGTGTTTTAGTGCATTAAAATGTAAAAAAGTGTGTTTTTTCCCCAAAAAATGCATTTGAAAAATCGCTGCGCAAATACTGTGTGAAAAAAAAAAATGAAACACCCACCATTTTAATCTGTAGGGCATTTGCTTAAAATATAATGTTTGGGGGTTCAAAGTAATTTTCTTGCAAAAAAAAATTATTTTTTTATGTAAACAATAAGTGTCAGAAAGGGCTTTGTCTTCAAGTGGTTAGAAGAGTGGGTGATGTGTGACATAAGCTTCTAGATGTTGTGCATAAAATGCCAGGACAGTTCAAAACCCCCCCAAATGACCCCATTTTGGAAAGTAGACACCCCAAGCTATTTGCTGAGAGTCATGTTGAGTCCATGGAATAATTTATATTGTGACACAAGTTGCGGGAAAGAGACAATTTTTTATTTTTTTTATTTTTTTTTTGCGCAAAGTTGTCACTAAATGATATATTTCTCAAACATGCCATGGGAATATGTGAAATTACACCCCAAAATACATTCTGTTGCTTCTCCTGAGTACGGGGATACCACATGTGTGAGACTTTTTGGGAGCCTAGCGACGTACGGGACCCCGAAAACCAAGCACCGCCTTCAGGCTTTCTAAGGCCGTAAATTTTTGATTTCACTCTTCACTGCCTATCACAGTTTCGGAGGCCATGGAATGCCCAGGTGGCACAAAACCCCCCCAAATGACCCCATTTTGGAAAGTAGACACCCCAAGCTATTTGATGAGAGGTATAGTGAGTATTTTCCAGACCTCACTTTTTGTCACAAAGTTTTGAAAATTGAAAAAAGAAAAAAAAAAATGTTTTTCTCGTCTTTCTTTATTTTCAAAAAGAAATGAGAGCTGCAAAATACTCACCATGCCTCTCAGCAAATAGCTTGGGGTGTCTACTTTCCAAAATGGGGTCATTTGGGGGGGGGTTTGTGCCACCTGGGCATTCCATGGCCTCCGAAACTGTGATAGGCAGTGAGGAGTAAAATCAAAAATGTACGCCCTTAGAAATCCTGAAGGCAGTGATTGGTTTTCGGGGTCCCGTACGCGGCTAGGCTCCCAAAAAGTCCCACACATGTGGTATCCCCATACACAGGAGAAGCAGCTAAATGTATTTTGGGGTGCAATTCCACATATGCCCATGGCCTGTGTGAGCAATACATCATTTAGTGAAAACTTTGTGCAAAAAAAAAAAAAAAATTGTCACTTTCCCGCAACTTGTGTCAAAATATAAAACATTCTATGGACTCAACATGCCTCAAAGCAAATAGCTTGGGGTGTCTACTTTCCAAAATGGGGTCATTTGGGGGGGGTTATGTCATCTGGGCATTTTATGGCCTTCAAAACTGTGATAGGTAGTGAGGAGTAAAATCAAAAATGTACGCCCTTAGAAATCCTGAAGGCGGTGCTTGGTTTTCGGGGCCCCGTACGCGGCTAGGCTCCCAAAAAGTCCCACACATGTGGTATCCCCATACTCAGGAGATGCAGCTAAATGTATTTTGGGGTGCAATTCCACATATGCCCATGGCCTGTGTGAGCAATATATCATTTAGTGACAACTTTTTGTAATTTTTTTTTTTTTTTTGTCATTATTCAATCACTTGGGACAAAAAAAATGAATATTCAATGGGCTCAACATGCCTCTCAGCAAATTCCTTGGGGTGTCTACTTTCCAAAATGGGGTCATTTGTGGGGGTTTTGTACTGCCCTGCCATTTTAGCACCTCAAGAAACGACATAGGCAGTCATAAATTAAAGGCTGTGTAAATTCCAGAAAATGTACCCTAGTTTGTAGACGCTATAACTTTTGCGCAAACCAATAAATATACACTTATTGACATTTTTTTTTACCAAAGACATGTGGCCGAATACATTTTGGCCTAAATGTATGACTAAAATTGAGTTTATTGGATTTTTTTTAGAACAAAAATTAGAAAATATCATTTTTTTTCAAAATTTTCGGTCTTTTTCCGTGTACAGCGCAAAAAATAAAAACGGCAGAGGTGATCAAATACCATCAAAAGAAAGCTCTATTTGTGGGAAGAAAAGGACGCAAATTTTGTTTGGGTACAGCATTGCATGACCGCGCAATTAGCAGTTAAAACGACGCAGTGCCGAATTGTAAAAAGTGCTCTGGTCAGGAAGGGGGTAAAACCTTCCGGGGCTGAAGTGGTTAATACAGGAGGATAATTGGTTGAGAATAAGTCAGAATGAGATGCTGTTAAATGAATTCCAAGATATGGGATTGATTTTTCTGCCCATGTGAATGGGAGTGCAGCCCTAGCCGGGATCAATTCCATGTTTGTGAGTGAAATATTAAGCACTAGGCATTTCTTAGGATTAATCATAAGGCCGGATAGGGCTGCAAATCCATCAAGAGCTGGTATTAAGTTAGGACCAGAGACCTGTGGTGATGATAGAAAAAGTAATATATTGTCTGCAAATATACATAATTTGTGTGTAATACCACCTACTTCAATGCCAGTTATAGTTTGGTTTGTTCTGATGTATTGGGCCATGGGTTCGAGTTTAAGGGCAAATAATAAGGGAGATAATGGGCAACCCTGTCGGGTACCTCTTTCGATATTAAAGGCTTCAGATTTGTATCCAGCATATTTTATATAGGCTTTGGGTTTATTATATAATGCTTTGATCCATGTTAAAAAGTGGGGTCCAAAACCCCATTTTTGTAATGAATATTGCATATATTGCCAGGATACTGTGTCAAATGCCCTCTTAATATCGAGAGATAGAAAACATAAAGGGATTTTCCGTTTTTTTAGCAATATGTGCCAATAACACTGCCCTGCGTATATTATCGCCTGCCTGTCTATTTGGCATGAAGCCTACTTGATCTCTATGTATTAATTTTCCTATAATGCTATTGAGGCGTTTTGCTATTATTTTTGCTAATAATTTAATATCAAGGTTTAACAGAGAGATAGGCCGATAATTCACACAGGAAGTATCATCAGAAAGGGGTTTTGGGATCATACAAACAATTGCCATTAGTGTTTCTTGCCGAAAAGAATGTCCATCTAGAAGTTTGTTAAAAGTTTCAGTGAGAATGGGGGAGAGTATTTCTGAGAATGTTTTATAGTATAAAGCCGAGTAGCCGTCTGGGCCTGGTCTTTTGTTAAGTTTTAGATCTTTTATGGTGTTAGCAACTTCATCTATAGTTATAGGCTCATCCAAACTGCTTTTTTGATTCTGAGATAACTCAGCTAAGGTTATTTTTGAGAAGAAGGATTCAGCCTCTGTAGGATTAAATTCATTGTTTGTCTTGTATAAAGTTGCGAGATGTGAGTGAAATTTATGGACTATTTTAACTGGATTACAAGTGTAAACATTTTTTGATAATTTCAAACGTATTGGTTTGAAAGATTTGTTAGTTGAATTTAATGCCCGAGCCAAATATGTACCTGGTTCGTTTATATTCATGTAGAAATTGTGTTTGGAGCGTTTGAGGGATTTATCAACTGACTCAGTGAGAAATAGATCGTATTCCAATCTAGATTTTTCCAGATGAGATTTTGTACTCTGAGATGGATTATCTTGAAATGATATGTAGGCTGCATTAAAATTGAGTTCTAGTTTTTTTGCTAGATTTTTGCGTTCCCGTTTAAATAGTGCCATTTGTCTTTGTATTGTACCACGCAAGACAGGCTTATGAGCTTCCCACAGTGTTATTGGGGAGATGTCTGTTGTATTATTAATTGATATGTATTCCTTTAAAGCTTGTTCAATGGCCATCTGATGTAGTGGGTGTTTGAGCATTATGTCCGGTAAGTACCACGTTGGGTCATGCGCTTTTGGTATGGCTGAGGCTATAGTAGTGTATACTGCATTATGGTCAGACCACAGAATCGGAATTATATCTGATGCAATAATTTCTGGTATCATTCCTATTGTTAGAAAAATATGATCTATTCTGGTGAAGGTTTGATGAGGGTGCAAGAAATAAGTGAATTTCTTTTTCATTGGGTTACTTTCTCTCCACGAATCTACCAGATTGTATTTGGAAAGAAGTTGAGAAAAAGGTAATCTAGAGGTTATTTTGGATGGTGTAAAAGGTGATTTATCTAGAAATGGGAGGAGGACCTGGTTCGAATCCCCACACATTATCACTGTTCCTATTTTGTGTGTATTAATCACTTGTAATATATGTGAGAGGAATGGTGTAGGTTGTTTGTTAGGAGCGTAGTAGGAAATCACCGTGATTGCTGTATCCATTATATAACCCATGAGTATCAGGTATCTACCTTCTGGGTCTTTAATTTCTGATGATAAGGTGAATGGTGTGGATCGGTGAAATGCAATTAGAGTTCCCTTTTGCTTGGTACAGGCAGAAGCCGTGTAAATTTGTTGATAAAAAGGAGAAATATATTTTGGAGTAGAATCTTTGGTGAAGTGTGTTTCTTGGAGGCATACTATGTGAGCCTTCTTGTTATGAAAAGTACGGAAGGCTTTGGTCCTTTTTTGAGGGACATTTATTCCCTGAACATTCAGGGAAAGTATATTCAGTGGTGCCATGGCAACAGATCAAATAGTTTTGACTTACTTTTTGTTATGCAGAGCTGACTGCGCAGATCAACCTGTGTGGACTGAAGAGATGAATAGATAGAAAAGAAACCAGTGAATTCTGGAGTAAAGAGTAAACAAAAAACATATGAGATTAGATGATACATTGTATAAATTATTTTTTGCAAGTAATCACAATTTACCCGTGAAAGAGAGTAAATATCTCTCTCAGGGGAATAAGTGCCTTCGTCACACTCCCACATAATATGGTTGGGAGAATGAGGAGGGCTAATGGGGGTACACGGATCTTCCGCTTACAGGAGAGAAGTGCTATGTCAAAAGACATCAAAATGATGTTTCATTAATTGGAGTGCAGAATATAGTTTTTGTTGAAATTATTTATTCCAGGGTGGTTGTATATGGTTAGTCTTGCCCTAGGCTAAATAATTCAGTTAGAAAGGTACTGTTAATAAGTTTGGTATTGATGAAGATAGTTTGAATTATTTGGGGATTTTAACCCTTTTAGAGTAAACAATTACATATTTTATTCATATGTAACTGTTTAGATATGTTAACTCATAAAATTGAGGTTGTATTGCTTCAGATTAGAATAAACAAAAACATAATTCTAGGAACTAGTTAGGTAATAATATATTTGTTTTAAGAAAAGAAAGAAAAAGCTTCCATTACTTCTGGATTATTGAACATATTTGTCCTAAAAAGTAATACATGTATTGTTATTACCTGATAATATATAACTTAACAAGAATTTCCTTATTTCACTTATATATTCTAAGGCTATATGAATCAGAAGTAATAAGAAATATAACTGGAATGTAACATGATCCCACACAGTGTGTGACTATCAGATTGCAGTTACATTCAGTTATAAATACAGGTTTTTTATAGAGAACCATCTCTTAGTATAATAAATGAAGAGATATCAGGAATTAGGATGTCAGTCCATTGAATCTTCTTGGTCCATGGATAATGTGGCATAACGGCCTCTTTTGTGAGAATGATGATTCCCATTTTGTTCTGAAATTTTCTGGGTGCTGCCTGAAGGTGAAGATGATGCCATTCTTCTGCGTGTGGGAGAGTTGCTGCTTGTGGGTTCTGTCAGATTTAATTTTAAAAGGGTTTGTTGTAGTTCATCTGCTGATCTGCTTCTGTAAATTGTACCTTGGTAGTTAAGTCTGACTGAAAAGGGGAAGCCCCATTGATACATAATGTTGTGGCGTTGCAGTTCCATTAGTTGGGGTTTCATGGATCGTCTTTTAGTAATAGTAAGTTGGGATAGGTCAGCAAAAATGTGATAATTGTGTCCTTGAAAATTAAGTTCTTTTTTTTTTCTCTTGCAGCAATTAGTATTTGTTCTTTCGTTCTGTAATAATGAAATTTTGTGATTATATCACGTGGGGGTCCATCTTTCTTTTTGGCTGTGAGGGCTCTGTGTACTCTGTCCAGTTCTAAACGTTCAATAGGGATATCTGGCTTTAGTTCTTGTAATAGAGCAGTAATAGTAGATTGCAGGTCTGTCACAGTTTCAGGTATTCCCCTTATGCGCAAGTTTGAACGTCTGGCTCTATTTTCGTAATCTTCGAGCTTAGTTTGAAGTATTAAATTATCTTCTTTTAATTGTTCCAATTCTGTTATATTTACTTGGGTTGTAATTTCAATTTCATCCATTTTTATTTCTAAGGCTGCGGTGCGGTTTCCCAGCTCTCTTATTTCTTTGGTTAGGCTTTTTGTTATTTGGTCTGAGGTTTGTTTTAAAGTCTTATGAAGCATCTTTTCAAATTGTAATAATATTACTGGGGATGCTGAGGAGGCTTGTGGAGAAGTTTGTGAGAGGATTTGTTCTGTATCTGACTCAAATGGAGAGTCTTGCTGTGACATTTTCTGTCTGTGAGAGCGCCCTGATGCTGTATCTTGTGAGGTGACTGGAGCTGCTTTAGTTGCAGTGAGTGCCTGTGAGCTCTTTGTGAGGTGATTTTTATTTCTGCCACGGTTTCCTCCCAGTACCATATCTCCTGCCCAAACTTTCACAGTTTGTTCCCTGGGGCAAAAAGGTTCAAATGGATACCTTTTGAGCCTGCAGGCTCCGCTTTGTCCTTCTCTTCTCTCCTCAGCGGTGCAGAGCTCTAACAATGCATGTCTGCTCTGCTAGGCTCCGCCCATCTCCCTCGTTTACTTTCATCTCAGATGCCTTACATATCTCCTTGAAGTGTTCAGTTCCTTGAAGACTCCTTATTTATATACATACGTATGACTCTTCTTTATAGTTTACATTTGGAACTATTAATTTAAAACGTTTTTTCACATTGGACGTTTTTTCATTTCATTAGCGCTACATGTATTGTGTTTTTCTCTGGTTAAAAAGGATAGTCGGTACTTTTCCATGTTCAACCCCTCCCAGCTGCCACAGCTCTTTCTATTTTTTTTTTTTTTTACATTAAAAGATTTATTAAAGCTTAAACAGGTTAACAATCTAAGCAACATTTCAGAATCAGTATAGTACATGTGTACATATTTTCATATAAACAGCAGAAAAGCAGGCTATTTACTAAAGTTAGCTGTAGCATATGGTCCACATGTAACAATAATGTCCCTCACTAGTGGAACGTGTGCAAAAAACAAAATACTGTTGAGGGTCTGTCTTTCATTGACCAGCTGGGCATCTGAGATTAACTTAGTTTACACAACAACAATCGCATTGGTCTCTCAACTTTGATTGCTCATAAACATAAAGATTTAGTATGGTAGATTAGAAGAAATGAAGGTGGAAACAGAGGGGGGATGTAGAACAAGTTACCTGAAGTTAATAAGAACTCTCTCCCTGATCGTTGCGACTTGCAAGTGTGAACTTAGGGAATTGCGAAAGACACCTGATTTCGAGTAGGTCTTATCCGTTCCTCAGGCGGTCATAATCTGTTGAAACTTTAAAATGGAGCCAGGGGGACCATATGGTATGGTATCTTTCAATTGTGTCAGATGATTTTGCTATAGCATCTTCCATTTGGCAAATCTCTGAGACTTTCTGCAGCCAGTCTCGTATAGAGGGAGCCTGTGTGCTTTTCCAGTGTAGCGGTATTAAAGCCTTGGCAGCGTTCAGTAAGTGCTTAGTTAAAGATTTTTTGTATCTTTTATATGGAAAATTGGAAATGTGAAGCAGGCAGCAAGCCGCATCTAGCTTAATTCTCGTCTCCGTGATTTGCCTCATGGTTTCTCTCACTGTGGTCCAGAAAGCATCTAGGGCCCGGCACTGCCACCAGATGTGTAGTAGAGTGCCAGTCTCCTCCCCACACCTCCAGCATTTGTCTGATACCAATGTGTCAAGAGCTTATAAGCTGTCTCTTGCGTTTTAGTGCTAATAGAGCACTTATGAGAGAGGATACATGCTGTGTACCATTGGTTGTCTGTAATGTCCCTTTGTAAAGCTCTGGACCATTCTTTCCTAAATCTGTCTTCTGGGGATGTTTTAGAATATTGCAGCCGATTATATATGGTTGAGGTCGCCTTACTGAAGTTGTCACCTTTATGGCATGTTGTTTCTAGTTCAGTCGGTGCTCTTTGAAAGAGGGGTCGTTTAGCTTTATCTGTGACGTAGCTACGTATTTGAAAGTAGGTCCAGACAGGTAGAAGCAGGAGATTGTTATCTTCTTTCAGCTTGGTGTAGTTTTTAATTCTGTTGTTACTAAAGCAGTCCCCTGCAGTGAGCTGTTTCTTGGGATCAGGTGATTGAAGAGCCCTATTGGCCATCCCTGGAATAAATCCAGGGTTGTTAAGCAGTGGGGTTAACGGGCTTAGTTGTGATGTTAGGTCTGTCTTTGTTGTCACCATCTGAAATACGTTTAGCGTGGCTCCTGTTAGTAGATGACTTTTCGTTGAATGAGACTGGCAGTTCCAGGCAATCCATGGGGCGAATTTTAAGGATTTGTGGTTCAATGACTCTTCTAGAATGACCCAATCTTTGGATTTACCGTGGCAGTGCCAGTCAATCACTCTTGTGAGGTGTGCTGCCCTGTAGTAGTTTTGAAAATGCGGAAGTCCCATGCCGCCCAAGTCTTTGGGCCTAGTTAAAAGTGCAAATTTGATTCTGGGTCTTTTGTGACCCCAAAGGAATCGTAATAAAAGGGATTATATATTTTTAAAGAAATTCTGTGGGATTCTGATAGGGAGCGCTCTTAGCAGGTACAATAGTCGTGGAAGGATCGTCATTTTAAGAATAGCGGCTCTTCCAAACCACGAAAAGTATTTGGAATTCCAGTTCCGTAAGTCAGTAGTGATGTTTTGTAACATTTGGGAGAAGTTTTGGTCATAGGTAGTCTTCAAGTTTGGCGTTAATTTAACCCCTAGATATTTGAGGGCCGATGTGACCCAACGAAACGGGCAATTCTCTCGTGTTCTATTGAGGGTGTCTTCCGACAGTGTAACATTCATGGCTTCAGACTTGTAATTAATTTTGAGGTTAGAAATGTAACCAAAAAGTGCAAATTCTTTAATTAGGTTTGGGATAGTAGTGTTGGGGTTAGTTAGGAAAAACAAAAGATCATCAGCATATGCTGCTGTCTTGTATGTTCTATTGGCCACCTCAAAGCCAGTGATCGACTGGTTTTTGTTAACCCGTCTGATGAATGGTTCCAAGGATAGTATAAATAATAGTGGTGACAGTGGGCATCCCTGCCGAGTCCCGTTGGAGATCTGCACTTTGTCTGATAAGGTGCCATTAATTTTTAATCTAGCCGAGGGGTTCTGGTAGAGGGCAGCTATCCACGTCATCATGTGCGGTCCCAGGCCCACGTGACGGCATGTGTCTAACATGTAGTCCCAGGAGACCCTATCGAAGGCCTTCTCCGCATCTGTGGACAGGAGAAGGCCCTCGAGACCCCGGGTATGTGCCGCGTGTGTCAAAAGTAAAGCCTTTATGATGTTATCTCTTGCCTCTCTAGCCGGCATAAACCCACTCCCTGCTTCATGGTATTCAGAGATAGTGCTGATACAACCTATGCACACCCTGATCCCCTCCTATCTATGTGGCTTCAAACAACATATGTACTTTCCAAGGTAATCTTCTGGGTGCTTTTTTCAATCACCTTGGTGATATCCGCAGCTTATATCATTTCGTTTTTTGTTACTTGTATCATCATAGATTCATTTTATATATCTCCTACATTATAGAAGTCCCCTCCACTGCGGGGTGTTGGTGTGCGCGGTCCGGTGTTCCTCGTTGAGGTCCCCCTCTCAGCTCCCGGGCCAGGCTCCATGGCTTACCCCTGGCTTTGTTTTGTTGCACGGTCCCAGTTTTGGCTGTTATGTGAGTAACCTTTTTTGGCATGGCCCATTATGCCCAAATTCCCCCTTTTTCTGCTGATTTTGTTAGACCCATGAAACTATATTGCTTTTTATACTTCTTTTATAGAATGTAGATGCATCTGGCTCCTGAAGAGTGGATTGAAGTCCATGAAACGCAGTGTCGGGCCTACCTTTGATGCATCAAACACACATTGACTAATTTTCAGATGTTTTTTACTTCACATGACTTTTATCTTGTTTGGGGGATTAAGATGTATAATTGTACCTACCCATGTCCCATGGTTGTATATACATAGATTTATTGTCTATATGCGATTTTATGTCTAATGCATGCAATGCGTTTTTATGCCATGTTGATCATTGGTCCTCAATAAAGATACATATGTTTGCACCTCTGTGAGTGTGATTGGGCTGCATCATGCGCACCTCATTTAAAGTCCCAGCCTCCCCCCCTCTTTCTGTAGCCGGCATAAACCCAACCTGTTCCGGGCCAACCAAGGAGGGAAGCAGAGGTTGTAATCTATTAGATATGATTTTAGCTAGAAGCTTGAGGTCTAGATTTAACAAAGAGATGGGTCTGTAATTTGAACAATCGGTTGCGTCTTTGTCAGCTTTAGGTATTAGTGTTATATGAGCTGATAGAAAGTCAGGTGGCACTTGTCTGGGCAAAGAGAGAGAATTCAATGCCCCCATTAGGGGAGTCGATAAGATATCGCTAAATGTTTTATAATAGGCGGATGTGTAGCTGTCTGGCCCTGGGCTTGTCCCTGGCTTAAGGCCCTTGATTGCCACCTGAATCTCCGTCAGAGATATCTGGTCCTCTAAGAGGGACACCTCGGAATCCGCCAACTGGGGATTCCACTTTCAGTTATATAGTCCCGTATTGGCTGCCCTCTCTCGTTTGGAATCGTGGGGGGTTTGTGTTGGAGTGGCAGATTATAGAGTTTTGAGTAGTATTGATGAAAGTGAGCAGCTATGGCCTCTGAGGTTACGCCAGTGTGCCGTCCCGTGACCTGATGCCTGTAATGTTATTGGTGGAGTTAGCATCTTTCAGAGCCCTGGCCAGCAGTCTACCCGTCTTGTCTCCCGATTCATAATATACTTTTTTTTAAAAAATAGTGCTCTCCTAGTTTTTGTCTCAAATAATTGTTGCAAGGCTTTTCGGGTGTCTAACAGGTCTTGGGCGGACTGTGTGGCCAAAGAGTGTTTGTGGGTGGCTTCTAGCTGTCGTATTTTTTCAGTTAGTCTGTTTTTTTCCTGATCCCGGGTCTTTTTATGTTGGGCGCCTATTTTAATTAATTCCCCCCTTATCGTGCATTTGTGTGCTTCCCATATCATCATCGGGTCCATGTCAGGGGTGGTGTTAGTTTGAAAGTAATCCGAAATTGCTGTTCGAATGCGAGGGAGCAATTCAGGATCAGTTAACAATGAGGTGTTCAGTCTCCATGTGTTTGTTCTTGTCTTAGGCGTGTAGAGATCTGCTCCCAATGATATGGGCGCATGGTCTGAGAGTGATTGGATGCCAATGTGGGCCCCTGTCACTGTCTGCAGATCCCTTTGGGATATATAAATGTGGTCAATGCGTGAGTATCGATCATGTGGGATTGAATGGAAAGTGAAATCTCTGGCCTCCGGGTGTAGGAACCGCCAGGTATCAACCAGTTGTAGGGAGCTTAAGAGTTGTTTCATTCTTTTAGTGCTCTGTATGTGATACAGGATTTCCCGGTGGAGGAATCAACTGTAGGGTCTACTGGGATATTAAAGTCACCTTCCATAATTAGGAGGCCCGATGAGAAACCCTTTAGTTCGTGTATGACCTTCTGGCAAAAGGTTATCTGGGCTGAATTGGGAAAGTAGACATTTGCCAACGTCAAAGTTCTGTCTCTATAAGTTCCTTTAAGAAAGACATAACGTCCCTTAGGGTCCACTAGTTTGTCCGTAAGTGTGAAGGGAGCTTTTTTGCTGATTAAGATAGACACCCCCTTAGCCTTTGCTACATCGTTGGTTGCATGGTGGGCCTCAGTGAAGAACGAGTTTGTGAGTTTAGGGATTTGGTTCTTCCTGAAGTGTGTTTCTTGCAGGAAAACAAATTGTGGCTTACCTTTGTTCAAATCCCGGATAAGAGACATACGCTTCTCCGGTATGTTCAAACCCCTGGTGTTATGTGAGATTACTAAAGGTGTCCTCCCGAGCGACGAATAGGCCATCTCTGGGATATGGGGTGGAAATGCTTAGTTCAAACACTGCAAAATAAATCGGAATTATCTGGTGTTTATATCACTTCGCAATAGACCAGGAAGAGATAGTTCAGTTGAATGCAGATGCAGAAAGAGTAAGAGAGAAAAGATTAAGTCAAGAAGAAAAAGATCCGAAGATAGGGAATGTATCCTAGGTATCTGGAGACACAACGAGGAAAGAAAACAATAAACTTTAGATAGTGTATCTCAGTCTCTAAAGTATAAATGTAGTGCACCCGGGTCAAGGACCTCGGCCCAAGTACACTTTGTGGGTGCGTGGGAGATCGCCACCAGGGTGGTATATTCGCCACTGTTTTCACCTTGGTGGAGGTTCTAACAAACCAAAATAATGGTGAAAACAGTAAAAGTACATTCCAAAATAGAGGAGGAGAAAAAAATATTTAACGACACAGCCCAAACTTACAGGCATGAACAAAAAAAAAATGACACAATTGGTCAACTTAGGTCAACCCTAAAAAAAAAGAAGATAGAGCAGTTAATCTTACAAGATTATGCCTGTCCCGTGAGGCAGTGGATGATCCATTTGTTCCTAGTGGAGGTGTCTGCCTGGAATGTAAGTTCGGAATATTCAAAGATTGCTCTTCAGTTGACTCAGGAGCCAGATTGTACTCACTGTCCAAGTAAAGTTCCTGGATGTGAATTCTGCCAGTATGTGTGGACCTGGCCATAGTTGGGCAATAATCAATGAGGGGTATAATCTCAGTCAATGGATGCAGGGTGGAATGTTCCTTTTGAATTGTCTCTGCAGTTTAAGGGAAAGCTGCGTCAGCCGCTTGAAGATAAAGCGTGTATATGATTCCTGTGCTGGGCAGGTTAGAATTTCCCCTGTGATTGGGTGAAAGCCATAGGGCTGGGGTCCTCCTGGATTGTTAAATGTTTGGAACTGAGTTACATGTAGAACACCTCTCATCTATTTCATTTAACAGGATCAGAGTCCAGCAATGGTTGTAAGTGCCTTAGTTTTCAGGTTCGAAAGTGCAATACCTTTCTCAGCTGCTTGAGACCTGGAAGGGGTAGGCCGTTGATTCGGTGTTCCCCAGTTATGGTTGTTACCACGGCCCTGTTTCAAATGCTTTGGCTGCTGTTTCTCTGGGGTGGAGGCAGAGGAGGTAGGGGGGCTTCTGGTGGATGGTGGTAATGTGAATTCCTGGTACCATTCCGGGAGATCTATCAATTCTATACCCAAACCATCACAAAATTCCGGCAAGTCAGTTAGTGAGTGTAGTATGTGCTGTTTCCCTGTAAGCGTCACCACCAGTGCAAATAGGAAGCGCCACGTGTATCGTAGGTCACGTTCCCTGAGTTTATCCAGGAGGGGGCGCAGGGCTCTGCGGTTTTTTAAAGTTATTTGTGAGAGATCTTGAAAGAGCATAATACGTGCTCCATTAAAGACAATGTGGTCATTTCTGCGGGCCCTTCTCATGATGTCCTCCTGGGTAGCTCTGCAGGCAACAGATAATGTCTCTAGGAGGTGCCGTGTCTGGTCCTCTAGCTCTGAGGGCCCGGTGGGCTCTCACAAATTCTATGTCTGTATCTTCCTGTCTTTCTAGCAGGGTAATAAAAACTTTTTGCAGCACCGGTATGATTTGATCAGGATCCGCTGTCTCTGGGATTCCCCTCACCCGAATATTACTCCTCCTCCCCCTATTGTCTAAGTCCTCCAAATGGCGGTTCATTTCTATGAAGTATGTGGCATGAGAACCTACCACTGTCTCCAATCTATGCAGCGCTCTGTCCCTGAGCTTGCCTGTGGCTTCTACCATTGCCATTTTCTCAGTAAGGACTAGTAGGTTTGACTTTAGGTCTGTGATGGCCGCTGAAAACAATTTAATGTCCGCTGCAAACCCAGACATGTCTGCGTATGTGAGGGGTTTATTTGAGCGATTGCGTCCCCCACCTGACTCCTCAGTGGTGGACTGTGAATCCTCGCTGAAGTCGTCAGTATCATGCTGGGACCTTGCCATCTTGGGGCCTGCTACCTCGCCTCGTGGTGCTGGCTGGGCTTTGAGTAGCTCTGATATGCTCTGTACAGCGGAGGAAGCGGCAGTGTTACGTCGGAATCTGGAGTGGGGTGTTTGGAGGTTCAATTTTCCCATTTCCAGGTATGTGCAAGTAAGGGTGACCGGCTCTGGGCTGTGTCGTTTGCGGAGCTCCTCTAGTGCACGTCCATCCCGGTTGCTTACCAAGCCACGCCCCCAACTCTTTCTATTTTTGCCAGACCATTGAGGTTCCTCTTCAGATAGACCAGCTAATACAAGGTGCGTCCAGACAGTAGCTGTAGAGTTCCTTTTGCCCAAAGAACCTGCCTCTCTATGTAAACAAGGCAGATTGCCATTCTGCTAGTAAGAAAGACAGAAATCTTGTGTTTCTGCTAAGCAGGAACACGGATCTATGTCTTTTTTCAGTTACACCATCCCCAGTGGCGGCTGGTGCTCAAAATTTTTGAAACAAACTGAAAAATTCTGAAAAAAAAACATCAATCGCAGCCACTGTGCCATCAAAAGCAGCCACTGTGTTATCAAAATGCAGCCACTGTGTCATCAAAATGCAGCCACTGTGTCATCAATCGCAGCCACTGTGTCATCAAAACGCAGCCACTGTGTCACCAAAACGCAGCCATTGTGTCATCAACTGCAGCCACTGTGTCCACTGATCCCAGACACCATGATTGTCTTAATAGCAGCCAGCATCTCTTTGAACAAGGGGAGAAGGGGGGCAAGTTATCAAAGAAGGATACTCACAGTGATTTGGGGGGCTGGAAGAGGATGCTGTATGTGCTAGGGGCCACTTTGGGAGCAGAGAGGACTTGGTCTAATTTTATATTCAACCCCCCTTCTAGCACAAATCCTCTCTGCTCCCAAAGTGGTCCCTAGCACATACAGCATCCTCTTCCAGCCCCCCAAATCACTGTGAGTATCTTTTTTTGATAACTTGCCCCCTTCCCCTGCAAGTGTCATATTCAGACCTCACCTCAGATCAGCACGTCCTGTTGATGCTGTGTCCATTCTCCTCCCCCTCTGTCTCTGTCTTTGTATAGGAAGGCACTCAGAGGTGTCTTCAGTCCGTGTGTTAGTGTTAGACAAGAGGAGGGGGAATGGGGAAGAGAGGGACAGGTGCAGCTGTGCTGTGCTGGAGCTCACCCTCCTTGCGGCCGCTACATAAACCAGACCGGAACCTGTCACTCATGCTGAGTAACGGTGTGCTCTCTTACCTTCCTCCTGCAGCTCCGCTCGGGTCGAAGAATGGAGCTGCCAACGTCACTTCCGGCTTTCGTCTGTTTCACGAAAGCCGGAAGTGACCTCAAGATTTGAAAAGCAATGCTCCCGCCCATAGAATCACACTGATTCTACGGGCGGAAGCTAATCGGCGTTTTCCAACAAGGCGGGTTAAAAGCCTGCAAATGAAGCGCCACGTCTGCAATCTCGTGATTGCATTGACGTGGTGCTTCCCATAGTGCAGTGCGTCCAGCTCCACTTTGCTAAAGGACTTTTTTTTTTGTTGCTCTGGCCATTTAATTTTTTTTTTTACTACAGGAGGGGGGGCGGCGCCTGGGCGCCTCCTATGGATGGGCTGCCACTGACCATCCCCCACACAGTAATAAAGCATTCCAAGGGAAGAGGTAATCTTTTGATCGCCCCTGATGTTAACCCCTCCCCTGCCAGTGCCATTAATGCAGTGACACTGCAATTTTTTAGCACTGATCACTGTATTGGTGTCACTGGTCCCCAAAAAGTGTCACTTAGTGTCAGATTTGTCCGCCGCAATGTCATAGTCCTGCTAAAAATTGCTGATCACCGCCAGGTCCATAAAAAGTCCATAATTCTATTTCGTAGTTTGTAGATGCTATAACATTTGTGCAATCAATATATGCTTTTTAGGTGTGGTTTGTTTCCAGAATAGCAGGATGCATGTCTTTGCAGCATTCAGCAAATTCAGTAAGAAAGAGCATTTCAAGGACACGGGGGTCAAATGCAACAGAAAGGCAGCTGCATCATCTGGCATCTGGATATCAGTAAACCTCTGAATCCAGTGCTTGATTTGCGACCAGAAATCTTTAGAACCCTCACAGGACCACAAAACAGAGCATGGAGCCTACCTCCCTTTGGCATCTCCAACATAACGAGGAGCTCTGGAGGAACAATTGACGCAGGGTTTTGGGGACATCTGGCAGGCCTTGTGAGTTATCTGTATAGTCCTGTCCCTCTGCTGTTCTGTGAAAGTAACACCCAAATCCTGTTCCCATTTGAGAAGGTACTCCGGAGGCGACAAGTTCTGCAGATGTGATAATATTCTATAGGACTGTGAAATTCCATGTTGAACCGCCTGCTGTGATAAACAAAGATTTTCAAACTCTGTGGAGGTCAGAGTACCCTTCCCCAGTTGTGAGTTAGGAATGATGCAGTTGCAGCGCCTTCCACAGAGAGAGAGAGGAGGCTGAAACATAGCTTGAATGTCAGGTAAGGAGTGCCAGTGACCTCCTGCATAGAAATGTCACACCCTGAATTGGTTATCTTCCAGGGTGGTAAGAAAAGAACAATTGTGTAATACTGAGTTGTAACGACACCCCGAGTATGAAAGGGGTTAAAGTCATTTAGGACATTCCATATTCGGAACACAAAGGCAGCTACCGAACACTTCAATCAGCCGAACAAGAAACCCATACAAATAATTCTCCCCCAAGTACGAGACAAGGCTCTGTATTGAGGTTCAAACAGGAATGAATTTTTATTTTGAGATCTCACACAAATATATACAGCAGTATGAAAATACAACCTGTAGGCAGACACCTAATTAACATGAACTAATTATCTAATCATTTACCCAGACTAGGTGACTCAGAGACATGAAGTTTAGGACAGACTTGTGGTCACCGAGCTTCACACATTAGTATAAATACAGGACATCTTCTCACAATAGCAGGAGCTAATTACAATTAACAATACAAACAGTGATCTCCCCCCCTCCTCAGCCTAGTAGGCAACAAACTATAGTAAGAGTAGACTGTTCGGCTCCTACCCAGTTCTAGAGGCCAATGTGATCAGCTCTCTCAATTAACATGTTGAGTTCAGAATCAAACAAACCAAGAATAGTCTTTACATATATCCTGGAAGATATTGTGGATAAATATTACTGTCCCATTTTAAGTAATCCAAGATATATTTTCTCACTCTGGCACAGGGTGACTTAGACATAAGAAGTGCATGGGGAGCTGAAACATGGGTTTCCCATACTTTCCAAGGGATTCTGGGTTCCACGGGCCCTCCCGTCACACTGAGGTAAAACTTGGATGAGAAATTACAGGGGTCAAGCTAGAGGGAGGCGAGTTTTTGTCCTGCTTAAGCGGAAGGGTAGTCCCAGTGGTTGGGTGGGCATATAAGTGTCGGAGTACTTAAGCGAGCCAAGGGAAACCACCTAATAGACATTCCAAAAAAGACTGTTCAAAATGTACCCACTGTTTCCCCACTTCTGGGAAGCATCAGCTCAGAATGCGAGCCATATGTGCCACTCTATAGTATTTATGGACATCTGGCAAGCCAATGCCTCCTAGAGACTTAGGTCATGTCAACAGACGGCAGTTAAGCCTATGTGCTATGCCCGCCCAAAAGAATCTCCCAAATTCACTTCTAAGGTGTTTGAGAAAGGCTTCTTGTAAAGATATCGACAAGGTCTGGAAGAGATACAAGAGACAAGGCAGTACGGTCATCTTAAGTGGACTATTTCCTCCCAAACAAGATAGAAGTTTTGTTGTCCACTTAGCAAGGTCCCATTTGACTTGGGCTAAGAATGGAGGAAAGTTTTCTGCAAAAATATTCTTGACCTTGGGGGTAAGGAAAATGCCTAAATATTTAAGGCTGAATGGCGTCCATTTAGAAAAGGAAAGCGTGTTTGAAGTGCGGTGCATGTTGAAAGGCATAGTAAGTAAGGATGAGCTCCGGCGTGTTCGCACACCCCACGTGCAGAGCCCGCCAGGAAGTCGGCACTGCACGGCTGCAGAGATCGGGAAATGTCTCACTGCCTGTGATTAGCGCAGTGCCGACTTCCTGGTGGGCTCTGCACATCCTTAATAGTAAGATTCATGGCTTCCAATTTTTGCCAGTTGATTTTACAATAGTCGCGTTGCCAAGATTTTTGTGAACAACTTTAAGATAGAGTTAAAGCCTTCTGTAAATGGTTTGGCAAGCAGTTGCCAATATTTTTTGTGATATGTGAGGAAATGCCATCTGGGCCAGGGGCCCTGTGGGGTTTAGTGTCTTTTAGGGCCAGTTGTCATTCCTCAACTGTAATTGGCTCTCCCAGAGGTTAACTATCATCATCAGATAGGCACGGGAGCCCTGCCTCTTTCAGATATTGGGCTACCCCTTTTGTAAACCCTCCATGTGTGTGGTGTGGGAAGAGTTATAGAGATCCTTGTAAAAGTCCAAAAACACCCAGCTGTTTTGGCAGTAGTGTGAACCAGATTTCTATCTATCTGAGGCAATACTGGGGATATAAGAGCGAGCTCTTAGCTCGCTCAATGCTTTTGCCAAGAGCCTGTCCTGTTTATTGCCCCATTCATAAAATCTTTCGGACTTTGCCTAGATGTACTTTAATTTTGTGTACTAGTAGTTTGTTGAGCCTGTCGCTCAATATCTGAAGGTTGGCGAAGGTAGAGGCAGCCAAAGATTGATTTATTTTTCTATGTTAAGTTTAAAACCAGTTAATCTTATCCAGGAGGGAATCTTTTTGACTTGTACACTCTTTTTTAAGTCGGGAACCCTGGGATATAAGTATGCCTGAAATTACATATTTGTGTATCTCTGTGGTGAGAAAGTGGTAGCGTGAATTTGAAAGAAGGCCCTAATTTCCGTTTCCACTAAGGATTTTGTTGTGGTGTCTTGTAGCAGGGATTAATTTAGTTTCCACTGCCATACTTTATGCGAGTACACCCCAAGAGCAATGTCCAAGCAGACCGGAGAATGGTCAAAAAGAATGTGTGTTGCAATTGAGGCCGAACGCAGCCGTGCGTCATCGAATAGTACGAGTAATCTCTTTCTTTGGAATGTAAAAGGGGGCAGATGTCAACTAGTTGCATAGTATGTAGTGTCTGTTTGAATCGGCGTAAAAACGCGCAGGAGAGATGTGGCGTGTTATGCAAGATGACCAGGTGCAACTGTAAAATTTCCTCTACGAGGAGAACCCCCTGTCCGAATGTGGATCACTCATTCTGGCATTGTTCCAGGAAAGAAATTTGGTCAGAATTGGGAGCATATTTATTCACCAATGTCACCTATTCGCCCTCCAGAGCCCTTCTTCAAGAATAGGAAATGGCCCTCTGTCTGCTTTCTGGTTCTCATACATGCAATTAGCCATATGCAAGATTATTATGCTCACTCCTTTGGACTTTGAGTCTGCTGAGGTACTATGTTATGCGTGTGGGTAGCGAAAATTACCTAAATTGGGGTGGTCACTACCGTTGAAATTAGTATACTGTAAATTGGCTACGTGCACTTGTGTCATCCATAGGTCCCCCAGAACCCTTCACTGCTTTTTAGGGATATTAAGGCCTTTCACATTCCATGAAATCAAACTTGTCAATTGATGGGGTAGTGGCCTATTACTGGTTGACCCTGAGACAGACATGATGATGGGATATTTTAGGCACAAAAATCTCCGGCAGCACGCTCAGAAGAAAAAAAAAGGGGGGGGGGGGGGGATAAATCAATACAAATAAAAAGAGTAAGTGATTAAGTCAAGAAAATCACGTCAAAAGTTCTACTAAGATCTAAAAGCTTTAAACAAGCTCTGCATGTGAACAAACTGGTGGAGTGGCCTAAGTGGGGAGTGGGGAAAAATAACATATTCAATAGCAATAGAGGCTGTGCAGACAGGCAGATAACACTAATCATAGTACTAAATAACATCATAAAAACAAAGCCATACAATTTAAGCTTATAGTAAGCCTATGTAGCAAAGTCCTTTGGCCCCTGAGGCCCAATGGTAACCTCCAGAGTTAGAATAACTGACATCCTTCTGTGTAGAGTGGGTTACAAGGCATGGTGGGTGTAATGCAAGATGAAAGGGTGGGTGCCAGACACTTTTTGAATGCAAAGAGGTTTATTGTCTCTTAAACAGAACTGGGGAGAGAGGGTTAGGGCCAGGACACCCTTAAATAGATGCAGTGATAATTAGCAGACTCCGAGACTTCTATAGGTAGACAGCTATACAGGTGAAGGCCTCCAGCCAGACACCACTTCTGTATAGGTAGGACCACTGTCTCCTATGGCAACAATCTTGTAGCAGTTACTAATGTCAATTGTACTCAACAACACGAACAGTTCTAAGCTTATCCCACAATCACTTACTGTGGGTCTTCACTCAACGAGCTCCCGGTTTTTCTCTAGACCTCAGATCCACCTGCCACTGGATCCCCTGAACTCTTCCACATTTAGCACTGAGTATCTTCCTCAAGTGTCACCCCCGCTTTCATGCTGGGTCCCTGGCTTGGCACTCACAGATACTCTTCAAGCGTCACCCCCCTGTTGACACGCTAGATCCCTGGCTTGGCACTCACTGATGGTCCGCAAGCATCACCGCTGGGTCCCTGGCTTGGCACTTGCTGAACTTTTCCCACTTCTTCACTCCCCCGCCCCCGGCTGGCGAGAAGTCTGCTCTGGTACTGTCCTCAGCTTACTCACAGTGGTCTCTGATAACAAGGTGGATGGTCCCTTAGTGGCAACAGTTTTCCCTCTACCTCCGACCACAAGTGGTTTCCCGGCCAGCAGAACCGTTACTTCTGGGTGGACTACAAGCCCGCAGTCCCAACCCTACGCTGCTCTCTTGCTTCTGGATAGGCCCTCAGACAGCCTAGCAGCCAGATGTCCCTGGGATAGGCCTCAGGCTTACAGCCTAGCAGCCCAGGGCAGCATAACACACGTCCACCCAGACAGCCATCCAGGTGGCACAAAACCAAGATCATCTGACTCCACCCAAATAAATAGGCTCTCCCAGCAGGCCAAGAGACTTAAAGAAACCCCTGACAATTGGCTGAGACACCCCATTCACTCATAATCTGTCCTTGCTATGCCCTTGTCTTATCCAATGTCACCAGCCTTTGCATGATGCATGATGAAAGGCCTTTTAGACTTTCTTGGGGAATTGTTGGTATGGAGGAATTTCCAAGGATGATGTTTTCTGACATGTAAGTTTTTTGAACAGATTGTTGCATATGTTATGATATAGATTGTATTTATATGTATTTATACTTTGCTCTACATTACAGAAATGGAAAAATTGTCCCTGATGGACTCTCACTCATGGATTACCAGCATTTATGTAGTGGGATTCTTGCCATTTCTGTCAACATTGTCAATGTAGTATTATGGTTGCCTACACGTTTGTGACTATTGTCGAATTACGTTTTTATGAATTTTTGTATGAATAAATTGTATCTTTTATATTTAAAACTTCTTCATACTTTTTTATTAATTGCCCAGAAAATCCCACCTCCCCCCACACCTTCTCACATTTAAGGGATGTTGGCAATAGTACACGCAACCTTTGGGAGTCAATTTCTTCTCTTTTTCTTTTTTATATATTTTTGGTGTTTTATCCTGTATTCAGGGTTGGGAAAAGTGCAGCAGTCTGATTGGATTTTATCTAGTGTGAGGTTTTACATTTTTGGTTATCAAGGATGTTGTCTGAACCTGTCCAGGAAGGAAACTTTGAATGTACAATCCCGCCTCAAAAGAACTTCCTAGGAACCACAAGTTCCAAGACATTCTTGAGTCTCCCCAAAGAGGGGTATGAGAATGACCCATCCTCCTAAGGACATTAACCTTGAGTATAAGAACGGCTTTTGGAATAATGGTCAGAACAATCAAACTTTGGAGCAGTACCGTCAATGTTTTGTCAGTTATCTTAAGGATGGCTGGGTGGACTTACAACAATTCTAAACAGTTCCACTTCTTTTTTTTCCTTTTTTTTCGTAAACACCAGGTATCATTCACTTTTTATTCCTGATCTCCTTATCGAAACTCCAATTCTTGCTGTTACCAACAGAATAACTACTGTACATTACAGGAGATTCAGGAGAAATTGATTGAGTTATAGGGAAGGTGCCCAAGGGCCGTGCCCTCAAAAGCTTGCCAGTATCCAATCACCTGAAGGTATGGGCTTATACCATGGTGTATGAATAAGTTGCCTATGCCCTGTACAGAACTTCAAGATATGGAATTCAAAAGTCCTCTCTTTTATTCACCTGCAATGTGACTTTGACCTTGCTAGGAAAATTGAGTAGTCAATTTTCCAGCACAACCCCTCCTTTTTGCATTTTCATTGCCCTCTCCTCTTCTGGGAGTACCCCCGAGCTAGCCTAGGTCCTGCACCCTCTCTTTCCTCTTTCTTACATAACCCTTAATATACAGTATCTTCTGTGGGGGAATCCTAAAGGAATTGTGGTTGCCTAAACCAGAGAGCCTTTTACAGGTAAATAACATACATAACATATGTTAAATGCACAAATCTATAATTATAGTGTCTCTTTGTGGTGGGGCAAGAACAAATGTAAATTATTCTGGGTGTCTGGTTTTGGTCAACATTTAATCTGTATGTAAACATCCTCACAGAATTGTTTTGTCTTCATTATACATTTACAATCTAATTGCCAAATGATCTTTCTAGTAGAAGAGGGACCTACAAATATTACCACTGATTTAAATGGTGATATTTTATATCTGCCTACACTTCTACTTTTAATGTCTGTTTACAGGTATGATAAGGATATGAATTCTGTAGTAAGTAAGGACGGCTTTGAAATCCTTACGAATGGGAGTATGAAAATCTCAGATGTGCATATTGAAGATGAAGGAATGTACTATTGCACCGCAGCAAACAGCAAAGGAAACATGACCATCTCTGCATACATAGATGTCAGAAGTAAGTTTTTACCAAAAATAGCCTATGATGCTTCAAGATTACATGAAGATAGATAACATTTTAGGAGTTGTTTTTCATTTTCTTAAAGCTGAACTCCGGGCAAACTCCTGCATATAAAGATCAAATACCGTATTTGAGATCTGGTTTACATGACCAGGGATTTGTCCATTCAGTCCTGAGATGGGCCTGATCTTTCTCTGCTGAAGTTTTACATTCACTTACAGGGTTCCTCTGTATCCACCCATTCCTGAGATTTATGCAGTTCCGCCAAAGACAATATACATGTGTATCAGATCTGTAAGAACTCACAGAAATTGCAGATTTAAAAGAAAGAGAAAACTGCAGGAGAGAATAATTTAGGCGTTTGCTGTCTCCTATGAGGCTTCAGCAACTATTGTAATAAATGGAAAATGTATAGCTATGTCCACGTAGTTTACGGTTAGAAGCTTTTGAGTACAACTAACAGTAAAGCATGTAATAAACAATACAAAAAGAAAAATTAATATTATAAATATATGTGAATGTATATAAAATCAAAAGGTTGTATAAAATATACAGAAGTATCACAATTGTTTATGCTTAGAATTAAATTATTTTGTGAATGGTAAATCCCAACTCCAGGCAAAAAAAGTTTCCCTATGCACAGGGGCTGTGCTCGCACTGCACGGGCTTAAATGGACACAAACACAACAAACTTCCTGCTAAAGCTCTGTGTGAATAAGGTATTGGAGCTCATTCACATGGGTGCTGTGGCCTGTACAGTGTAAATCAGTGGTTTGTTTATATGGCTGGGGTTGTGTGCAGGCAGTCTACCCTAAAGTGATGCAGCAGGGGTATGAACACAGCCACAGGTCCTAATTTGACAAGTGTGTGGGTGCAGGTGTACTGCCTCGAAGAAAGACCGTGTGCATACAGAATCATTTACCCATGCCTGCACACCTGCCAAATTAGGACCTCTGACTGTGTTTGTATAGCCGCTGCTTCCCCCTAGCGTAACAGGTGGCTCCAGCTTCAGGAACAATCCATCAATTCACATGGCCAGAGTACCCGTGTGCAGGGCAGCAATCAGAAATTGTGGGGCCCTTACACAGCTTTAGGCCTGCCCCCCCTGAGCCTGACCACCAACATTCCCCAGGGTCCCGTCCACTGGCTGCCCCACTAGCCATCCCACCAAGTCCTTCAGTGCCTCAGTCTCCCTCACACCTGTACGCTCTCAGCCCCCCTCACACCTGTACGATCTCAGCCCCCCTCACACCTGTACACTCTCAGCCCCCCTTACACCTGTATGCTTTCAGCCCCCCTCACACATGTACACTCTTAGCCCCCCTCACACATGTACGCTCTCAGCCGACCTCACACATGTACACTCTCAGCCCCCCTCACACCTGTATGCTCTCAGCCCCCCTCACACCTGTACAGTATGCTCTCAGTTGCCCTCACACCTGTACGCTCTCAGCTGCCCTCACACCTATACGCTCTCAGCCCCCCTCACACCTGTATGCTCTCAGCCCCCCTCACACCTCTCAGCACCCTCAAAACATTATACTATGCTTCAGTGATGAATGGACACACGAGCTATCAGTACCGATCGCTCACTGTGCTCATACAGAAAAGGAAAGGGCCAGTTAATTATATATTTACCAACCCCTTTTCCTAGCTTTTCATAAAATCCCCCTGAATGCCCACGTCAGCTGCTGGCAGCACTGCAGCACACAGGGGGCCCGGACAGCAGGGGGATGAGGGCGGAGGAAAAAAGTGGAGTAGAAGCTGGCAGCGCTCCAGGGGGAAACACAAGAGGATCGGTGTCTGCAATAAGCCAGTACAGCTGGCCCTCCTGTTCGGCAGGTGCCTGGGCCCCCCTTTTGAACTCATTTTGAACAGGAGGGCCAGCTGTACTGCTTTATCAGCAACCCTGCCTTCGATTCTCCTAGACTGGTCCATCACCCCTGCGTTTCAGCAGTCTTGAGCTGTGGACTGTCCCTGATCCCAGAGCAGGCTCCATACACTAGGAACAGTCCACTGCTGGACCTGGGGGAGCGCCATTTTCCAGGGGAAAGAAGAAGGATTGGGGAGTATAAGCTTTCACCTCACCCCTAGACAAAACAATCAGTTGACCTGTGCAGTGTGCGTGCACAGCCCTCTGCATGGAAAAACTTTTTTTTTTTTTTGCCCGGAGTTGGGCTTTACAATACATCGATAAAAATATAAATTTCACTTGGCTGGACAAGACCTTCCTCCATCTAAAACATTTCTCGATCCTCTCTCCCTATTCTGAGGACCTCATTGAGAACTACACCACAGTATCGGCTATGGATATACAATGGGGATGAAAGTATTCAGACCCCCTTAAATTGTTCACTCTTTGTTATATTGCAGCCATTTGCTAAAATCATTCAAGTTCATTTTTTTTCCTCATTAATGTACACACAGCACCCCATATTGACAGAAAAACACTGAATTGTTGGAGTTACGGCGGACTTTCAGAATGAACGCACTTGCCCACACACGGACAAGTCCGTTCATTTTGAACGTGACTCAGGTGCGACGGGACTAGAAAAGGAAGTCAATCTTGCCGCTTTTATCAGCGAGATTGACACCTTGCGAGCCCCGTCGCGGGTCATACCAGGCCCTTAGGTCTAGTATAGATTTTAAAGGGAAGCCCCTACGCTGAAAAAACGGCGTGGGTCCCCCCTAAGATCCATACCAGACCCCGATCCGATCATGCAGCCCGGCCAGTCAGGAAAGGGGGTGGGGACGAGCGAGCGCCCCCCCTCCTGAACCGTACCAGGCCGCATGCCCTCAACAGGGGGGGTGGGTGCTTTGGGGGAGGGGGGCGCCCTGTGGGCCCCCCACCCCAAAGCACCTTGTCCCCATGTTAATGAGGACAAGGGCCTCTTCCCGACAACCCTGGCTGTTGGTTGTCAGGGTCTGCGGGCGGGGGGCTTATCAGAATCCGGGAGCCCCCTATGATAAGAGGGCCCCCAGGACCCGGCCCCCCACCCTATGTGAATAAGTATGGGGTACATGGTACCTCTACCCATTCACCTAGGTAAAAGTGTCAGTAATAAAACACACTACACAGGTTTTTAAAATAATTTATTGAACAGCTCTGGGGGGGTCTTCCTCCGGCTTCGGGGGTCTTCTTCCGGCTTCGGGGGTCCCTCCAGTTCCCCTTCTCGCGGCATTCAGTTGGTTCTTGTCCGCTCTCTCCGGCCTCTTCTCCCGGTGTTCCAGTTCTTCGGCCGGCTCCTCCGCTGTCTTCAGGCCGCTCTCTTGCCAGCGGAGGTCCGGACTTCTGGGCTTCTTGTCTTCTTCCCCCTTCTCTTCTCCAGATGTTGACATGACGCTCTCTCCGGCTGGACTGTTCTCTGAGGGCTCCCTTGTGACTTATATAGGTGGAGACCCCGCCCCCTTATGATGTCACATTCCCTGGGCATGTTGGGACTGTGACGTTTTAGGGGGCGTGGTCAATATCACCCGGTGACGGTGAGTGGTGAAGTGATGAGATTGCATGGCATCCCTAGTGACATTGTCTCAGATCGTGGAGTGCAGTTCACTTCAAGATTTTGGAAAGCACTGTGCGAAGCACTGGGCATCAAACTAAATTTTTCTTCAGCTTACCATCCCCAGTCCAATGGGCAGACTGTACCAACCAGTACCAACCAAACGCTAGAACAATACCTGCAATGCTTTACCTCTTTTTCCCAGGAAGATTGGGCCTCACTACTGCCCTTGGCGGAATTCGCATTTAACAACTCTGCCCATGCAGCTACCAACCAATCTCCCTTCTTCCCAAATTATGGGTTTCATCCCTCTTTCTTGCCAACGTTAATTCCAGACTCTCCGTTACCAGCTGTTCAGGACAGACTAAATTTCCTTGCTACTAACAACCAGGTGCTGAGAGAGACCATTTCCAGGACACGGGAGGTTAATAAAAGATTATTTGACAGGAAAAGGAGAGGAGAACTGTATTTGAAAGTTGGTGACTGTGTGTGGCTTTCCCGTCCAGGAAATTGGGACCTAAATACTTGGGACCTTTCCCGGTCAAGAGAAAAATCAACCCAGTGGCTTATGAACTTCAACTTCCCGACACATTCAAGATCCATCCTGTGTTTCATACTTCCTTGTTGAAACCTGACGTGGTTAATCCCTTTCCAGGTCGTGAAGTGGGGCCCCCAGAGGGGATAATGATGGATGGAGAGGAGGAGTTCGAAATTGAGACCATTGTAGATTGCAGGAAAAGGCAAGGGCATAATCAATATCTAATTAAGTGGAAAGGTTTTGGTCCAGAAGAAAATTCCTGGGAACCAGAAGCAAACCTCCATGCCCCAAGGCTTATACAAGCCTTTCATCGCTCTCATCCAGAAAGAAGGATCCAGAGGGGCATCCAGAGGCTACCCGCAAGGAGGGGGCAATGTCAGAGAACCATTACAAATGCTTGTTTCCATGTGCCAGCTAGACGTGCGGCATGAACGGGTGAACCCCGGACCAGGCACGCACGTTAGCACTCTCATACGAACGAGTGCACGTCAGCGTGGGCACGTCTGCACGCCAACGAATCACGGCACAGGGCGCCCTATTTAAAGGATCAGCATACTAGTGTCAGTGCTGGATTGTCTCAGCTAGTTCCTGTATCCTTGTTGCTGTTTGATTGAACCTTGATCCTGAAACCTTGGCTTTCCTGACTACTCTTTCGGATTATCCCTGCAACTCTGCTTACCTCTGCTTCCTGTACCGAACCCGGCTTGAACTCCTGACCACGGCTCTGTCTTACAATCTTGTACCTCTCTGCCAGCTCGTTGCCAACCTCCGCCAGCCCCTGACTACGAACCTGCCTGTCGATTGTGTACCTTCCTGCTAGCACGTTGCCGACTCCTGCCTGTCCCAGACCTTGCCAATACTCCTGTTGGACTTTGCTGAACCAAGCCGGGAGCGACATCCCACCAGCTCCTCTAAAGGCTCCGGTGTCCCTGATTCTGTCAACAGGCACCTGCGCCCTTCTGTTGCCCTAGCAGCCCTGTCTCCACCTCCAGGGGTGCTAGGACCGGAACCGTGCAAGAGGCCACCCTCGTCATTTCAGACTCCACTGTAAGGTACGTGACAGCAGCGCTTTACAATATAAAAGGGAGACAATACAGTTATAATACAATAAGATACAAGGGGATTAAGAGTGCCCTGCTCAGAAGAGCTTACAATCTAATAGGGTGGAGCAGGTGGTACAAAAGGTTGTAACTGTGGGGAATGAGCTGATGGTAGTGGTAAAAGATTAGTTAGAGACGTTATAGGCTTTCCTGAAGAGATGAGTTTTCAGGGATCGCCTGAAGGTAGCAAGAGTAGGGGATAGCTGGACAGGTGGAGGTAGCGAGTTCCAGAGGATGGGAGAGGCTCTGGAGAAATCCTGGAGATGAGCATGAGAGGAGGAGACGAGAGAGATTGAGAGTAGGAGGTCTTGAGAAGAGCGGAGAGGAAGATTTGGATGATATTTGAAGACAAGATTGGTGATGTAGCTCGGAGCAGAGTTGTGAATGGCTTTGTATGTTGTGGTTAGTATTTTGAATTTAATTCGCTGGCTGATTGGGAGCCAGTGTAGGGATTGGAGGAGAGGGTTGGCAGACACTGAGCGGTTGGTAAGGTGGAAAAGTCTGGCAGCAGCATTCATGATAGACTGAAGAGGGGATAGCCTTATGAGAGGCAGGCCAATGAGAAGGGAGTTGCAATAGTCAAGGCGAGAGATAACAAGGGAGTGAATGAGGAGCTTGTGGTTTCATTTGTTAAAAAGGGGCGAATTTTAGAGATGTTACGGAGGTGAATTCTACAAACGTTTGAGAACGATTGGATTTGAGGCTGAAATGACAAGTCAGAGTCTAGGATTACACCTAGTACCCTGGCGTGAGGGGAGGGACTGATGGTTGCATTGTTGATTTTGATGGAAAAGTTGTGGAAGGGGCACGGGCGGGGGGGAATATTAATAGCTCAGTTTTAGAGAGATTTAGTTTAAGGAAGTGGTGCGAGATCCATACTGATATGTCAGTTAGTAAGTTAGTAATGCGAGAGGAGACTGAAGGAGTGAGGTGAGGAGTAGACAGATAGATTTGGGTGTCATCGGCGTATAAGTGGTACTGGAAGCCGTGTGCGGTTATCAAGTGACCAAAGGAGGAGGTGTAGATCGAGAAGAGAAGGGGTCCAAGAACAGAGCCTTGGGAGACCCCCACAGAAAGGGACAATGGAGAGGAGGAGACAGAGTTGTAGGTGACACTGAAGGAGCGCTGTGATTAAAACAGGCAGAAAACCAGGATAGAGCAGATCTCGGAGGCCAAGGGAATGTAGTTTATTGAGAAGGACCGGGTGGTCAACAGTATCAGAGGCTGCAGAGAGGTCAAGTAGTAGGAGTATGGAGTACTGGCTGTTGGTTTTAGCAGTTAATAAATCGTTAGTGAGTTTTAGTAAGGCAGTTTCTGCCATAGGTTAGAAGAGGAGGGTGACCATAGTAGTTGTGAGGGAACAGGATCCAGGGGACAATTGGTTAAGTGGAAAAGAAAAACGTGACAAGCACAAAGGAACTCTTCTATGAGGACAATTCAGTGATATAGGTACAAATCTTTATTAAAGACTATCCAAAAGTAAAATTCCATATATAAATGATTATTAAACTACAACCCTATTCCCAGTACACATTAAAAGACCTAAAGGAGGAGGAAAAGGTGGCCACCATTTTCTAAATAACCTCATACAACTCTCATTCTCACACACACACATACACCAATAGATATTGATTGGTCATACAATGTGTTTGAATTGAAGGTAAAGTCATCAGGTGATCAGTGGAAATTAGTCAATCATGATAACTGGCATAGTCTTATAGTGACAGACATATCCGATCACCAATAGTTTAACCACAGATGTAACAATCTTATAAATATTGTAAAGTGCAGGTGTGGTGTAGCATTTCCATTTCTTTTCAGCAGTACCAGCTTGTGACAGTTACAGCCTCTGTTTCACACTGTGAACATTGGTTATTCAGAATAATTCAGTAGTAAATAGCACAGTCACTGAAGCATGACAGCTAAAAATGAAATTGAAACTGACTTTACCATATGCTGGAGCCGAGCGGCAAGCAGTGTGTCATGAAAAGCAGCAGGGGAATCCGAGTACAGGAACCGGCTTTCAGAAGAGGTCTGTGCGATCTGTTAGTAGCTGTCTCTGATGCTGGAAAAAGGGATCCTACTTGTTGGACACGGTGCAGCTTCCTGCTTTCACGGTGCTTGCTGTAATCAGCTGTTTATGTAGATTCAAGTCCTCGTCAGTAATACACTTGGAGTATCCGCTGTCTGGGCTGCAGATGTCAGGCTCTGATGCTGGCATTTAGTCAGAGGGAAGCAAAGAGGTTTAGAGGTATTTCAGTAAGTGAATAGGTGGTCATCCATGGATCCTCCTCACAGATACCAGATACTGATGCTTACATGTTTCGCGAATTAATTAGCTTCCTCAGAGCATGACAATTGGTTAAGTGGGCATCTGAGAAAAGTTTTGTAACCTCTTCAGTAGTAGCCAATTCAAAAGAGGAGAGTGTTAAATGTGCTGTTAGGCAAGGTATGTTGGGTGGGGAAGATGTACGCACAGTAGAGGTATCCTCACGAATTGCATCAATCTTGTCTTTTTTTTTTTTTTAATTGTTTATTTATTAAGTATATTCAAGTATACATAAACAGACTATTCATTCTCTTAGAAAAAACAATGATAGCAGCAGATTTTCAATGAGGTAAAAAATTTTTTTTGGTAGCTTATTATATATCAAGAAGAAATAACATTAGGTGTCAAATGATTTTCAGACAGTACATACACATCATGGTAGAAATAAGAGGATCAGTTAGTGAAATAAAGCAATGGCATGGTCTGTGGCCCTGTTACAGTCAATCAATATAGGAAACTGTCGTTATATCTCATTAACTCTGGACTACCTGGGGGTTCTCTATGTTGTATTCAGAGGAATCCCAGTGTCCCCATATAGCCTCAAATCTGGGAAGGGAGTCATCAATTATGGCTGTGATACGTTCCATCCTGCGAATATCTGTAATTACTGACAAAAATTGTGCAAAAGTAGGGGGGGTGTTAGCTAACCAACATTGGGGTATAACCCGTTTGGCCGCTAGTAAGATGAAAGCCATCAGTTTCCTAAGTGTTTTTGGCTACTTAGGGAGAGCCAAGCCTAGCAAGAGATGTAAAGGTTGATAGGGTATAGGAAATTTTAGAATTTTTCCCAACGGGGCATGGATCTGTGACCAGTATGGCATTATCAAGGGACATTCCCAAAATATATGGAAATGGGTGCCCAGAGATGAGCCACATCTCCAGCACTGACCGGATGTAGTCAGTTTCTGTCTTAAAAGAAACTCCGGGGTTCTATACCAGAACATCAGTATTTTATAGGTTGTTTCTTTCTGAGTCACACATCTGGATGTCTTAGATGCACTTTCCCAGATATTCTTCCATTCACTTATTTGGATAGGTCTGTTTAAAATATGGGACCATTTGCGCATATATGTGTGAGTCTGTTCTGTGATAGAAGAGGCAGCATGCAGAATATAGTTAGGGTCAGTTGTGGTATTTTGGTGGAGAGAAAATGTTGGATTTGTAGAAAGGAGTAAAAGGTTTTTTGGGATTTTATATTTAGATTGTAGGTCAGTAAAAGTGAGGAGTTTACGGGTCACTGGTGGCGTAGTTGGAAAATACCGGCTTTTGTCCATGGCAACATGGCATCATAAGAGAGACTATCAGGAATTTCCGGATTAAAGGTAATATTTGTTAAAGGAGAGCATGGGGATGAAAGCTTATATTTACCGGAGCAGCTTTTCCATATTGAGAGCGTAAATAGCATCGGGTTTAAGCTAATTTTACGTAACTGAGAGATGAATTTATCCGAAGATGGCCATAACATATAGCATGGATGTGCGGGTACCGTGATGCCCATTTCTATCTCAGACCATCTGTTAGGGGCGTATCTGGATATCCAGGAGGTTATTGTTCTTAGATGGGAGGCATAATAATATTTGATTATGTCGGGTGCCCCCAAACCTCCACCGGCTCGGGATGCAAAAAGTACCGAGCTAGCTATCCTATGAGATTTATGGTTCCAAATAAAATTTAGGAAATTTTGTTGGATTAACTTTAATTGGGACATTGGAACCTTGACTGGAAGGGTCTCAAAGAGATAAAGGAGTTTAGGGAGCACCAACATTTTGAGGACGTTTATCCTTCCAAGAAGGGATAAGGGGAGATTCGTCCATGACTTTAATAATTTGTTGATTTCTATAAACATAGGAGGAAAATTGGCCTGAAAAAGAGTGGAGTAAGAGGAGGTCAGATAAACCCCAAGATATTTCAAGGAATGGGTGCACCATCGATATTTGAAATTTTCCTGTAAAGTTGAGAGCATATCTGTGGAAAGGTTAATAGGGAGGGCTTCAGTTTTGGTCGGGTTTATTTTAAAACCTGAAATGCTGCCAAATTGATGTAGAATTGCATGTAGAGAGGGGAGTGATATATGAGGATGGGTCAATGTTAATAGAATATCGTCAGCGAATAGGGACAGTTTGTATTCCTGATGTCTCAGCGCCACTCCCCCTATGTCAGGGTGGGAACGAATAGCTTCGGCCAGAGGATCCAGGCTTAAAATGAAGAGTAAGGGGGATAGAGGACATCCCTGACGAGTACCATTACTTAGGGAGAATAGCGGAGAGACATGGGAAGACAACTGTACCTGGGAAGTGGGCGTGGAGTAAAGCGCTCTTAAAGCATGTATAAAGGGACCTGAAATTCCATATCTAGTCAAAATGGCGAACATAAAAGACCAGTTTAGGCGATCAAACGCCTTCTGAGCATCTAAACTGAGGACTATCGCAGGTTTCTTAGTTTTAGTCAGTAGATCAATAAGATCGATAGTTCTTCTAGTGTTGTCTCCTGCGTGTCTAGTGGGAACAAAACCGACCTGGTCCCTATGTATGAGTGAGGGAAGAAGTAGGGACAGTCTGTTAGCTAAAATTTTTGTGAAAATCTTATAATCAGAGTTCAGGAGGGCAATGGGGCGATAGTTGTCTGGTAGTGATAAGTCCTTATCCGGTTTCGGAATAACCGTAATAAAGGCATGAAGGAATTGGGAGTGCGGAACTTTCCCTGACATCAGAGAAGTAAATAAACTTATCATATGGGGTATTAAAACTGGTAGGAAGCTTTTAAAGTATGAATAAGGAAGTCCGTCGGGCCCTGGGGACTTGTGGGTTGGAAGCTGTTTAATAACCGCTGTAATTTCTTCAGCAGAGATGGGAGCATTGAGCCCTGAGCGTTTCTCAGGAGAGAGTATAGGAAGATTTAGAGTTTTGATAAAGTCATCAAACTTTTCTTGAGTGAATGCGAAATTTTGGTCTGTTGCTAGGCAGTTATAAAGTTTTTGCTAATAATCACCAAAGACTTTGGACATGTGTTGGGGGCAATATGTAGGTTCACCGTTGGGTTGTAATAGTAAATCAGGGATTGAGGCTGCGGGTCTAGGCTTTAATTTATTGACTAGCATTCTATGGGGTCTGTTAGCGAATTCGTAAAACTTTTGTTTGGACCATAGCAAGGATTTAGCAAGTGTATTCAGATCAAGAGATTTAATGCGGTTACGTAACGATACCACTGATCTAAGGCGTTCCACCGTAGGGGAGCTGACAAGGGATTCCTCTGCTTTGGATAGGTCATGTAAGAGCGATGATCTTTGGAGAGCTCGGTCCTTTTTAAGACGAGAGCTTGAGGAGATGCACTCTCCCCTGAAAAAGGCCTTATGAGCCTCCCATAGGGTGGACGCCTCCGAAACCGAACCTTCGTTAAGTTCAAAAAATTGTGTCAGTTTTTTCTGGAGATGAATATGAATATCAGGTATTTTAAGAAGGGTCTCGTTAAGACGCCAGTGGCACGACCTAGATGTAGGTTTGGTTAGGAGGAGATCAAGGGTTATGGGGGCACGGTCCGACCATGTGATTGTATTTATTTCCGAATGGACTACATATGACACTAAGGGTGCTGAGACAAAGAAGTGATCTAGTCTTGTATATAGCTTGTGTGGGGGTGAATAGAATGTAAATTGTTTGGCTGTAGGATGTTTTATCCTCCAAGTATCAAAGAGGTTGTGAACTCTGATAAGTTTTCTAAAGGATGTAGCCAGCTTTTGAACCTGGGGAGGTGGGGTGTGTGTAAAAAGGGCAAGTCTATCTTTAGTCGGAGACATGCATAAATTGAAATCCCCCCCAATGACCATGAATGGCTGAGAAAAGGATTGCAATTTTTCAAAAAACATTTCAAGAAAACCAATCTGTCCTGTGTTAGGTGCATACACATTGCCAAGGGTAAATGAAACATTTTCATGATCACAGCTCAGGAGAACAAAGCGGGCTTGAGGGTCTAAGTATGTCGATTCGACACGGATATTAGAGTTACATTTCAATAATATGGCTACTCCAGCCCTTCCAGAAGGGTCCGATGCTATATAAGCGGTAGAAAAATGTTTGGAGGCAAATTTAAAAGATCCCTCCGCTTTAAAATGTGTCTCTTGAACCATGATCACTTCTGCTCTGGATGCCTTAAACTCCTTCAACGCCAACCAACGTTTGCGGATGGAACCTAGACCTTTGACATTACATGACAGTATACTTACAGCCATAGCTCAGGTATATGAGTAAAGCATATATTAAATTTAGAGGATATAGAAGGAACGTGTACCATGATGTATAGACATCAATCTTGTCTTTGAAGTGATTGGCAAGATCTTGGGCAGTGAGTGACTTAGTGGGTAGAGGGGATGGGGGACGAAGCAGAGAGTTAAAGGTTGAGAAGAGCCGATGGGGACTGGATGACAAGGAATTAAAAAGAGAGACAAAGTAGGCTTGTTTGGCAGCATGGAGGCACAAATTGTATTTTAGAAGGGCAGATTTATATAGGGTGAAGTCTTGCAGGCATTTGGTTTTACCCCACAGTCGTTCAAGAGCACGGCAATGTCTCTTGAGATTTCTAGTGTTGTCTAGTGTTTGCCAGGGTTGTAACGGTCGGGGCCTGATTCTGCGTGTGGTTAGAGGAGCAAGTGCGTCTAGTGATGATGAGAGTGAACTGTTGTAGACAGAGGTGGCCAGGTCAGAACAGGGCAGGGGAGAGATTATGTCATATAGGTGGTCAGTAGCAGAATAGAGAATAGAAGGGTTAAAGCGGCAAAGGTTTCTACAAGTAATTGTTTGCTGCTTGGAGGGATGAGTGGTGGGAGGCAAGGATACAGTGAAAATAATGAGGTTGTGATCAGAAAGAGGAAAGGGGGTGTTGGTGAGGTTGCCAGGGTTGCAGAGATGGGAGAATACAAGGTCAAGGGTATTACCATTGGAGTGAGTGGAAGTATGTGTCCATTGGGTTAGGTCAAAAGATGAGGTTAAGTCAAGAAGTTTAGCTGTAGTTGGGCTGTTAACATTGACAGGAATGTTGAAGTCACCAAGAATGATAGTGGGTATTTCAGAGGAGTGAAAGTAGGGTAGCCAGGCAGCAAAGTCATCAAGAAAGCGCGATACCGGCCCAGGAGGCCGATAAATTGCTACAATCCTCAGCGAAATGGGAGAAAACAGACGAATACAGTGCATCTCGAAAGAAGAGAGAGATAGAGAGGGAGGGACAGGAAGGACTTGAAAGGTGCTTTGTGGGGATAGAAGAAAGCCAACTCCACCTCCTTTCTGTCTGTTGGGTCAAAATTTTGAAGTCAGGCTTCTGTTATGGCGAGTATGTTAAAGCCATGAGAGATGAAGAGATCATGTACAGATGTTAGCTTGTTACAGATGGAGCGGGCGTTCCAAAGGGCACATGAGATTGGTGGGCTGCTTTGAGGAAGCAGGGGGATAGAAATTAAACTGAGTGGATTGTGGTGGTTGCCAGAGGGGGAGGGGTATTGGATATGTGGCCTGCAGTTGGAAAATGGTGGACCAGGATTAGGAGAAATGTCACCTGAGACTAGGAGAAGGAGGAGGGCAAGATGGGAGTGGGATGTGCATGAGCGCACATGTCTAGTGGCCTTGGTGTTTATGTCAGCATGTGGAAGCAGCAAATGCAGGAGATGATGGGTGCCATAGTAGGGAGAGGGTAGGAGTGAGGGTGATATGTGGATGCTGCAGGGAAGAGAGGAGGGGTAGAGTAAAGATAATTTGAGGATAGAAGACACCAATGTGAGAAGGAAAAGAATAAGGAGCATGTTAGTGGATAGAGAGTTGGAAACTGACTTTATATAAAATAAATATCAAAAGCTGGTTTGCGTGTTGTCTTGCAGAGTGGAGCAGAGTTCTTGTTGTATCTTCATCCAGCTTTAGTTAAACTGCTTCGGTGAAACGGCACATCACTCGTGACAGAGCCACTCAAGGACAGAGCCATGATGTCTGTGCCTTGCCCCTGTCTGCGCCACCCCATAGGATGCTTTAAAATTGATAGGGGGGCTAAGCAGGCATGCTTTTCTCAGTTGGTCATTATTGGGTCTGATTTGAGACACCTGAATATGAGAGAGGAGATCGCCAATACCAGACCAGCTACAGACACAGGCTAGGGTCATAAAGCTAATAACCTCTCTTGATCACTCAGCCAAATGGGGTTGAGAATCAATCACCAGTAATATTGCTATTGCAGTGGGGCTGGTTTAGGGCTAGCATTAAATATAGAAGTTTAAAGATATGGCAGCAGAAGACATTTACCAAAAATGTTAAAGCAATGTCAGCAATGTCAGTTCAGTAGAGATGTACAGATGGATAAAAGATGTTTACCAAAAATGTTAAAGTGAATGTAAATGCAATGTCATCCTTTCTAAACTATAGGGGTTATCTATAAGGGGTTATCTATAAGGAAATACATGTCATGATAACCCCTATGACCCATAGGGGTTATCTATAAGGAAATACATGTCTCCTGCATGTATCCTTACCTGTCAAATGTCTCCTCTCTCTCTGTTATTAGACCCGCAAAAACTGCATATTCTGTGGGTGGGTCTGCTGTCTGGAGCTCGGTGGGTGGAGTCATGATGTCAGTAAACTCCCCGCCCACTTCTACACTCCCCTTGTCAATATGCATTTTCTCTGTGTATTTCTTACACTGAACTTCTGCTGAACTCCTGCTATGATCTCTAACATCCAGTGAAAAGACAGGAAAGTAAACACATGACTTCAGCATGCCAAATCATGCTGAGGTGTGGAACAGCCAATCCTTGCAGAGCTGCTGAAGAAAGGAGTTGGGGAGGGAATTTAAAAATACTGCATGTCTCTTAGGCTAATGCACGAGATGTAAATCACATGTCACTCACAGCAAGGGGGAGTATTTGACAAAGTTTTTCTAAGTTTTCAAGAATTGTCTCACTGAACAATAAAAGGGGATTGCTCAGAGATGGATTAACTCTGTGTGGCAAGACTGGGCTCAAATGATAGCAAATCTTATACTCTACAGTATGATATAAAAAATTTAAAAAAAAAAAAAAAATTGGGGATTTACATCCACTTTAAAGCAATGTTAGCAATGTCACTTCAGTAGAGATGTACAGATGGATAAAAGACGTTTACCAAAAATGTTAAAGCAATGTCAGCAATGTCAGTTCAGTAGAGATGTACAGATGGATAAAAGATGTTTACCAAAAATGTTAAAGCAATGTCAGTTCAGTAGAGATGTACAGATGGATAAAAGATGTTTACCTGTAAAAGAGCAGAGAAGACATGATCAGAATTGATAACTGAGTCGATGAAACTGTGCAGCACTCGTGACAGAGCCATTCAGGACAGAGCCATGATGTCTGTGCCTTGTCCCTGTCATTATAATAGTATGACCCCGAGTTGGGGGGTGGTACGATGTGGATGTGTTTCCCATCTATTGCCCCTCTGCAGTTGGGAAAGTTCCAACGCTGGGCAAATTGGGAAGCCACGGTCTGCCATTCCTGTGGCGTTGAAGGAAACTGTGGAGTCAAACAAGAAAAAAATAATTAGTCATTTTGCACATAACATTGCAAGCAAACATTCTTGGCCAACATCAGTATAACATTTATTTGAAGGAGTTTTATTAAGACAAATATATAAAGTACACTTATCATATTCCTCACCCCCTCTGATGGGCCATTGTTAAAATTTTAGGGGGGGGGTATGTTTTGGACAGGTAACCGTCTCCACTGCATTGAGAGCTGAATGCATAAATAATGTGTGTTACTTTGGCCAGCCCCTCCTTAACCACTTGCTACCCGCCCGCCGTCATATGACGGCGGGACGGTGCAGCTGTTGTTCTGGGCCGCCGTCATATGACGGCGCAGCCTTCCAGGCAGCCCAGGGGGTGTGCGCGCGCCGCCGCATCGCTTGGGTCAAAGCAAGAACCCCAACACCAAGCCCCTGCATAGCACAAACTCTACGATGAGTACGTAACCGCAACATGGCTTCAAAACGGTCGGCTGGTCAGAACAAACTAACAGAACGCACTGAAAAATAGACAGGCCTGAGAACAGCGAGCTGAAAATCAGAAACGAGCGGACAAGAATGCACTGCAAATTCAAATACGTAATATAAAATACACACTGAAAAACGAATGCGAACTGACTACACGCACTGAAAACCAGATAGAAACCCACAAGCACAAACTTAAGAGCAGTAACGATCGGAAAAGCGCGAGTCTGAAAAGCGCGCATCGTCTCTCACCAAACTTCTACTAACACGAGATTAGCAGAAGGAGCCCAAAGCCCACTTGGTATTGAACTTCCTCTTTCTAGTCCCGTTGTACGTGTTCTACGTCACCGCATTCTTGACGTTTGCAAATTGCGACCAACTTTGTGTGACTGTGTGTATGCAAGACAAGTTTGAGCCAACATTTGTCGGAAAAAAAACATGGATTTTGTTGTCGGAATGTGCGATCATGTGTATTACTGTGTTCTCTCCCTCTGCTCCACTGTAACATAGGCTGTAATGTTCTGATGGTTCTGTAGACAGAGCTCAACACCACAGACAGGCTACCATAGTGTAGTAAGTAATAATCCAACCGCTTTTATTCTTGTTAAAATGCCTCCAAATTAAATGAAGCATCCAGCGCGTGTCACATAGTACTTGCCGCTACTCCTTGTTCTAGTCCGTAACATCACCTGGCCCCTCCCCACACATATCGTCACTGATCATGTGACTTCATCAGGGGTACCCAATATCTCAATCACATTCACAGTAAAATATAAGTGTTGTAAATATGATTATATCAGTAGAAGCTGAGGAAGTAGGGATATATTGTGCTAAGATTTGGAGGTCTGCTGAAATAATATTTTGAATGTTTTGGAGATATACTCTATGTAACGAGAGCCTATCCTCATAAGATCTGTAGAAATCTGCAATTGTCTGAATTGTAGCCATTAGCATTGTCCTAAAGGACAGGAAGGTCTCATGTCTGATTAGGGTTTTAGTTACTGAGCATCCAGGTTTGGACACTACCCAAATCTGAATACTACACTGTAGGTGCCAGAGTGGAAAAGCCAATCTGGATGAAAGATTAGTGGCCTTCAGTAGAAGTTCCCAAGATTTAAGCAGTTAGTGGGGGTGGGGGGAGTAAGCCGATGGTGGGAGGCCTTCAGACATTGTGTCAGGGGGATTTAAGGATAATAAAAAGGCAGTACAGAAGACAGTTGCGGCTCTATAGTCACCTATAATTTCTATGCATCTGCAAAATATCTTTCAAAAATGTGGGTAAGTCAAAGTAAGGGAGCACCAGGCCCCCTAAACATAGGAAACAGGAGGAACGCTTTGGGTGCTTGTATAGGGACAGTTTAGAAAATATACAGATACCTAGGTAAATGTCTGTGTTTTTACTGTTATTTCCAAAACTGGTAGTGTTTAAGGATGGCTTGGTGTTCTAGGGACTCTCTGGTGGTTTTTAATAGTGGTAGATAGTTATGTTCATAGAGGTGGGATAGATCTGAAATAATATAGGTGCCCAAATATTTAATGGCAATCAGTTGAAGAGAAAGAGAAATGTTTCTGAATCGTTTTTAGTTTTTTAGGATCATAATATTGAAAGCTTCAGACTTATGACATTGCATTAAAGTTGCCTAATGCACTAAAGGTGTCACATTCACAGAGTAGGGAAGGAAAGGAAAGGCTTTATGGAAATTGGAAATAAATGACAGAATATCATCAGCAAAGAAGCCCATCTTGTGGTACAGGTTACTAGTGTGCCATGTTGTTTCTGATTTTGGGATCCTCAGTGTTTTGTTTAGTCTCCATGTAGGGGATTGCCTAACAATGTCCAGCATTGCAAATGAGACACAATATATTAGGTAATGGTCTGATAATATTTGAATTTCTATGGTTGCTAAGGGAGCCTAGCTAAGACGGTCCATACGTTAGTCCTTTTGTTTTTTTTTTCCAACTAGTGGGTTGAATGAAATAAAAAAAGACCTGATTTCCCCATCACCACATTCGAGGTGAATGGGGGAATCAATCCTGTTGCACTATTGTGTCATGACAGTGTTGGGGTGGGGGGGGGCTATAGCTGTTGGTGCTGATTGTGTGGAAATTTATGAACAGGCTGGTTGTACAGAAATTGATCTGTATAGCCAGCCCACCCATCCATGGATCAAAATTTAGCCCTGCTGAACTGGCCAAATTTTGATCCATGTATTTGTCCACGTAATTGTCCATGTTTTTGTCTTTAGTAGATAGTGGGAAGTGAAAAAGAAAACCTATTCCTTTGATATCTGGAAACCTTTCATGCAAACCTTGCTTACAGATACCCAACAATAGTACAATGTTTTCAATATACCCAATGGTTTCAAACCAGACTGTTAACCAATGACCCTCTAATTGATATCCTACCCTCCACACAATAATAAAAATAAATGAAAACCTATTCTGTGCATTGGTAAAAAATATATAGTGTATAAAGTCTTTGGCAGAGGCATGGGCGTAGCATTAGGGATCACAGGGGTTGCAATGGTGACCCCATCCATGCTCAAGGGGGCCCATGCAGCCTCCCTTTAACCTGGGTTTCCATCTATTCAGCGGGAGTTGCCAACCCCCAGCCAGCGTGCTAGACATCAACAAAGCTGGCCGGAGGGACACTCCTGTGTAGCCACACAGGAGTGTCCCGCCTGCCTCCATTCCCACCCTTCTCCCTCGGTAAGCAGTGTTGGATGTAGAGGGTGGTGCACCCCCCCCACCATGAATGCTGTCCTGGGAAGCTCCTCACCCATCCTAAGACTGAACTCAATCTCACACAGGGCATGCAGCAGGACTGCTCCTATCCACGCTGCACACAGCTGAGGTGTTTGTACAGACATTATGCAGAGTGTGTAGCTTGCTGTTTGCAGTTTGCAGAGCTGCAATAGCCAGCTACATACTGTGCAGATTGAGGCTGTGTCTGTAAAAGAATCCAACCTCAGCTGTGTGCAGTTTGGGAGGAGCAGCACTGCTAAGAGCCCTGCCAGGAAAGACCTCATCATCTGCCCTGCTGATCCCATTGTCTGTCCTACTGACTCCTGTCCCATGTTTTGCTACCCCATCCTCTGCCCCGCTGACCCTTGTCCTCAGCCACGCTGACCTCTGTCTTTCGTGTTGACCTCATCCTATGCCTTGCTGACCTCTGTCCTATGACCTAGGAGTCGTTTGGTGAATCCCAATGTATGAGTAGGTCCATAATCATATGAGACTGACCTGGGGCCACCCATCTTCTATTTCAGAGTATTGTATAATATTGTACATTGATTGTTATATGACGGTTCATTGCTTTTATTCAATAACTATGAATTGATGGACAAAATTGTTTTAATCATTTGTAATAAAGTTTATACTTTTTTATACACCTTGGTTACACTCTATCTACTGTCCTCAAAGTCCCATAGGGGGTTCCTTCTTCTTTTTTGGTTCCTGTAATAGAAGGGTCTTCATTTATCATTGTTCCTGTAAGATCTCCCTTGCAGCTTCAACGGTTTCATTGAATATTCCATCCACAATGGATGAGAAATTGTTCAATCATTTGATAAGTTCAATCCCCCACCCTGTCCATGCAGGAAACCATGCCCAGACCTGGTCAGAGTTGGTGAACAATTCCCTTCTAGCCCTCCCTGCCGTTCCTAACCTTCTGTTGTGCCATCAGATCCTCATGATCGGCCGCGACGTAAGATGCTGGGATGAGTTTCACTAGGACGCATGAACCCCTTGCATTAGGGGGAAATACCATATAAGCTGTAGAACTGCATAAGAAGTAGTAGGGGCCAGTCAGAGTCACACAGGGGGAATCACTATGATGGTCACATGCATTGAGCAGTAACAGGATAGACTGGGGAATTGCTCCCTCTGTCTGAATGTCACACCCTTCCTTCCAACAGATGTATACCGGTCTGGAGGTGTTATTAAAAATGCTAGGGGGTTCCATTGGTAAGATTAACGTTTACACCTTCCTTACAGGTGGTGGATCCTACAAAGTTATCCCTTTTACCAAAAGTAAAGTTGAAGCACACTTGTGGGCTACCCAGTTGTCCCAATACTCATACTGGTTTTGTGAGGGAGAGGCAAGAGCCAGAGTTAATGTTAAAACTATAACTAATTTTACCCTCTAGAAATGTATAATTCTATTGACAAGTATCTGGAGTATGCTCGTTTTTCAAATTTCCTCTTATCAATATGGACATCATATATAGCATATACTGCTGCCATTACCGGGGTTTTAAGGCTTAGTGGGGGTTTAGAGCATACCCAGCAGTTGGTCCTGTTCGCCATTTTAGCCAGTTGGAGGTGAATTTTAAACAATAAGTTAGGATGCTTTTCATCGTCACCCTTGCTAAAATACACTAATCTAAAGATATAAATTAAAAAAAAGTTACTCCTAATTCCTTGGTGTAGTTGAGCAGCTTCTTGCAGTGGCTGGCGTGGATCCAGTTCATGGTCAGCTGAACCTAGAATGGCCCGAGGTATCTCGACTCTAGTCTTGTCTTTTGATGTTTCTTTACAACGACCCAGTCACCTGGTTGGATAAATTGTAAACCGGTTATCAAGTCAGGGTCTGGAAGAGACTTATGAACCCTGTGGTGGATTTTTTGGAGCTCACATTGCAAGGACTGCACATACCCCGTCAGCTGGTAATGTAAAAACGACAGCTGCTGAGGAAAGCACAACCCTGTTTTTGGTTGACTACTGAATAAAACCTTATATGGGGATAACACGTGAGGTCGTCTAGGGGCATTTTTGATGGAGTGGAGAGCTATGGAGAGACATTCGGGCCAGGGTTTTCCAGTATCTGCTATTATATTTGAGATTTTGTTTTTAAGGATTCAGTTCAACCTTTCAACCTTACGACTACTTTGGGGATGATAAGGGGTGTGTAATCCCTGATTGATATGGAAAGCTTTACGCACTTCTGCAAATATCTGACCAGTAAAGTGGGAGCCTCAATCCAAACTCAATGAACCATTTTCCACAACTTCACCGACTATAGTCACTGCATAACCTGTGTGTGGCTTACCATCTTGGGTGTAATACCTGGAACCATTGACAAAAAGGTTCTTAGCGTCTGAGATAGGATCCTCCTTCACCAGACTGGTGGTTATTGACTCAAGTTCCATCAAAGAAAGACAGTTGTGGTGATCCTCAACATGTCATCCTACTAGGTCACAAACTTGGTTAGAATTAGAGAGTTAGTTAAAAAATGTTCATTCTTAACATTATGCCCCCCCTTTTTTCTTCCTCATTACAAAAAGGAAGAAGAGATGCAGGGTTTAGAATGGTGCATCATTTTATGGTTAAATTAGTAGGGGTTACAGGAGAGGGTTGAGAGAGAGAGAGGGGCAAAGAGTTATGAGTGAGGTTAGGTTTGGAGCTCCAGGATAAAGAGGTTGTAGAAGGAGGAGATGCAAACACCAAGGAAAAAGGCAAAAACTTTAAAACTTCAACTGGAACTCGAGTACTTTGCGATTCCTGGCTCCACGACTACTGGTTACAAAAACACTTATTGATTTAAGTAAAGATCCATCTAAAATGTTGTGTTACTTAAAAAACAAAACAAAAACCAGACAGAATGCTGCTTTCACGTTTACTCTTCTACCTTGTTCAGGAAGAGCAAGAAGCATGCAGTCTGTTAAACCCAATAAAATATCTTGCCACTTTGATATAACAATAGAAAAAAATACAAAAAGAAAAACACAAGAGAAACCCCAAACATTGCATGGACCACCCACACAATGTTGAAAAACAAATCAACGTACCAAATCATTAAGGCTTATCCTTGCAAACAAAAAAATCCATCAAGGTTCTCCATAATGTCCCATATACCGAGGCCAAATATCTGAGAGCAGTAGCTAAATCCTCATTCATGCCAAAGAACTTTAACCAGAAAAACATGTACCACACATCCAACTCCCTAGCTGATTTTTTGTATGATTATACTATTGTCCCCATGTGTGCGGGTCTGTTTGCCAGGAGTGTAAATGCAGTCACCATGAGGTGGCCAGTCTCTTGGTGAGGCATAAACGAACATCCCTTAAACGGCAAACAGATTTTCGCATCCATGGGAAGGTTTCTGCAAACCACCAGTCTTTCACCGTGTCTGTATGTGCGGACACGCTCGCATGAACGCATTGCAGCAAAACTGACACTGGGAGGCATCTGACAATATACATTAATAAAAATTGCTGACCCTTGTCCTATGCCCTGCTAATGCCATCCAACGACCTGTTGACCCCATCCTCTGCCCTGCTGACCATGCCCTCTGCTCTGCTGACCCCTGCCCTATGCCCTGCTGACCCCTGTCATTTGCCCTGCTGACCACTTTCCTCTGCCCTGCTGACCCCTGTCCTCTTCCCTATGCCCTGCTGAGGCCATCCTATGTCCCGCTGACCCCTGTCCTCTTTCCTGCTGACCCCATCCTATGCTCTGCTGGCCCTGTCCTATGCCCTGCTGACACCATTTTATGCCCCATTAACCCCTCTCCTTTTCCTTGCTGACCTCATCCTATGCCCTGCTGACCCCTGTCCTATGCCTGACTGACCCCTGTCCTATACCCTGCTGACCCCTGTCCTCTCTCCAACTGGCCCCATCCAATGCCCCACTGACCCCATCCTATGCCCTGCTGACCCCATCTTCTGCCCTGCTAACCCCTGTATACTGCCCTGCTGACACCTTATCCTCTTCGCTACTGATCCCTGTCCTCTACAATGCATGTTGACCACCCTGCTGAACCCTGTTCTCCACCCTACTGACCCCTGTACACTCCCAACCTGATCTCCCATTCTCCACCCTGCTGGCCTCTGAACACTACCCTAGAAACCGCTGACCCTATCTTCTGCCCTTCTGACTTCCCATCCTCTGCCCCCCTGACATTTTTTTTACTGCACCCCACTTCAGACAGACTAGATTTGGTCCTGGTGTTGAGTCGGGTGCCCTGAGCTGCCTGCTCTCATTTTGGACTGGTAATTAACCAGCTATTGACAACTACTTTTTTACAGGTGCAGGAGCTGGAACTGATTTGTGGTGTGAAGGTTCAGGAATAAGATGTGAAGGTGCAGGAATTGGGTTGATCTGAGGTCTAAAAATGTAGGAATTGGGGCTGATACGAGGTGTGAAGGTGCGAAATTTGGGGTGATCTGGGGTGGGAAGGTGCATGAAATTGAGGTGATCTGAGGTGGGAAGTTGCAGGAATTGGGGCTGAATAAAGGTGGGAAGGCGAGGAATTGGGGTGATCGGAAGTTGGAAGGCGCAGGAATTGAGACTGATCTGTTGTCCGTCCTGCTCCACATGTGTGCTCCTGTGGCTGCATTACTCAGTCTACAGGATGTAGTGTTGTGCAGAGCAGGGTGGAGGCACTGCTCCAGTCACCAACTCTGATTGAGGGAGTGCGCTTTCTGCCCCCCTCCCCGTACAGGCCAGTACAGCCCCTCTCTGCCCACCTCAGAAATGCACATGCACACAAGGTAGGGGCAGGCCACACTCTGAGCTGCTAGATGAATATGGTGGGCTTGTATGTGAATCTGGAAGTCAGAGGGCCCACTGAGTCTCCTCTTTTAGATTCAACCCCACCACTTTCACCCGGCAGATCAGAGTGCGGCCTGCCTTTCCCCACCTTGTGTGAACGTGCAGCTGGCAGCAACTTGGAGGATATTGGTGCATGGTGGAAGCAGCGGGTGGCAGTGAGGGGGGGAGCATCAGGGCCCACAAGCTCAGTGGCGTCACTAGGGTTGGTGTCACCTGGTGCGGTAAAACAAGGTGTCACCCCCCTCCACCAAGTATAGTCCCCCCTCAGTACAGACCCGCCTCCCTCAGTTCAGACCTTCCCTCTCCACTAAGTATAGACCCCCTTCCTCAGTCCAGACCCCCTCTCCACTAAGTACAGACCCCCGTCCCTCAGTCCAGACCCCCCTTCCACTAAGTACAGACCCCCACCCTCCATAAAGATCCCCCTCCCTCAGCGTACTCACCCCTCTCCACTCGTGCTTGTAAGGAGGTAGGGGTCAGAATTGTGCTGGGGGTGTTTTGGGAGGTGAGAGGGCTTATTTTCTTGTGGGGGGTTGGATTTCAAATCCAACCTCCACTTCTAGCATAGGTCCTTTCTTCTCCCAAAGTGCCCCCAGCACATATCCTTAACCCCCCCCCCCAGTTTAATACAGGTGTCCCTCCTCCGGTAATAGTTCTGGTGGTGGCCCCACCACCTCCACACGCGGCCAGGCTCAGCTCCATTCCATCACCAGGCTCGGATACACTGTGCTGTACATTATATACAGACCAGTCTCTACCCTGCTGACACTGTGCTGTACATTATATACACTGGTCTATATATAATGTACAGTACGGTGTCAGCAGGGTACAGACTGGTCATATACCCTGTAAACCATATTGTACATTTTATACAGACCAGTGTATATAATGTACAGCAAGGTGTCAGGGTACAGACTGCTCTGTATATAATATACAAGATGGTTTACAGGGTATAAGACCAGTCTGTACCCTGCGGACACTGTAGTTCTGTAAATACACTAACTTATTTCAAGGACTTATAACAATAGTGCACTTAAGCGCTAATATGATAGATGTGGTAATTCAATTATTGTAGAATTTTCATAATGAAAAAATCATAAACAATACCTTAGGAAATAATTAAATAATTAAGCCTCACCTATGTGCAAGTGTTCTGACACCACTCGAGTGAAAATGATATTAACAAGGAAATAAGTGCGCTAAAATTAACTTCCTAATGTGAAATATAAATTATCAATGTGTTAAGGCAGATAACAGAACCATACTATATAAACCTTAAACAAAAAAATAATAGAATAATCTCCTGGACTTTGGGGCATATAGTGGTCCTAGATCAGGGGCGGATCCAGAGTCTAGTCTCCGGAGGGGCACTGCCAGAAAATATATTTTTTGGGGTACATCTATCGGGGAAATGGCTGGTGTTGGCGCTTCAATCATCACGGCACCATGATTGTTATGGTGTCAGGATGATTGAAGCGCATTATTACTATTATTACATTGTTATAAAAAATTAAATAGTTTAACTCACCATAATGCAGAATCAGTGGGAGCCCCGAGTGTGTCACTTGCCACGTCACCTGTCACCAGATGCAGATTGTCACTTGCCATGTTGCCTGCCACATGTTGCGGATTGTCACTTGCCACGTCGCTTGTCACCAGATGCAGATTGTCACTTGCCACGTCGCCTGCCACATGTTGCGGATTGTCACTTGCCACGTCGCTTGTCACCAGATGCAGATTGTCACTTGCCACGTCGCCTTCCAAATGTTGTGGATTGTCACTTGCCACGTCGCCTGCCAAATGTTGTGGATTGTCACTTGCCACGTCGCCTGTCACCAGATGTAGATTGTCACTTGCCACGTCGCCTGCCACATGTTGCGGATTGTCACTTTCCACGTCGCTTGTCACCAGATGCAGATTGTCACTTGCCACGTCGCCTGCCACATGTTGCAGATTGTCACTTGCCAGGTCGCTTGTCACCAGATGAAGATTGTCACTTGCCACCTGCTAAGGTGGTCTCTTGTGTCCCAGAGGAAGGCAGCAGAGAAATGATGTAATCTCTCTGCTGCCGCAGCTGCCTGCATGGTGAGGGGGGAACTGCAGGAATGCAGGGCGGGCGGTGAGAGATGATGTCATCTCTCTGCTCCCCCGCCCGCCGGCTCCCTGATTGGCCAGCAGACAAACACATCGAGTGGCGCCGGCACATCTCACCAACTGAGCCGCCGGGCCAGCCCGCTGTCTCTCTCCTGCGGATCCGCCCGGCGGCTCTCTCACTTATGGGGCCGCTCGCCGGCTCTGTCACCTATGGAGCCGCCCGGCGGCTCTCTCACTTACGGAGCTGCTCGCCGGCTTTGTCACCTACGGAGCCGCTCGCCGGCTCTCTGATTCACCTGCATTTCTCGGAGGGGGCAATTACCCTGTTGCCCCCCCCCCCCTGGATCCGCCCCTGTCCTAGATGAATGTATAAACGAAATCCAGAAATTATTACAAAGCATAGGAAAGTTGTCTTCACCCTAGGTTTCTCTGCTGTATTGCTGTTTAGTCAGCCTATTTGTTATGAGATCCTCCAGTGGTAAGTTTTGTTCATGCAATCAAAAGAAAAGATATCATTGTGCAATTAACCACAACATTGTATCCATCTCCTTACTGCATATAAATAGATGCACTCACTATGTGATACATGTGATAGTCATGTGACGTGACGCAACACGTCGGGAGGAGCCAGTGACGTCATCCGATGTGCCTGTTCGGTACACAAGAGTACGAGGTGCGAGGAGAGAGATCGCGGTGAGGGACTGACTGCCTTATGCGCTGATACTTTGTATCACATAGTGAGTGCATCTATTTATATGCAGCAAGGAGATGGATACAATGTTGTGGTTCAATTATATCTTTTCTTTTGGTTGCATGAAAAAAACTTACCACCGGAGGAACTCTGCCCTATACTATATACTATATGTCCCAAAGTCCAGGAGATTATTTTATTTTTTTGTTTGTTTAAGGTTTATATAGTATGGTTCTGTTATCTGCCTTAACACATTAAAAATTGGGGGGGCGTGTCCGGACGTTCAACAGGGAGGACGTGTGTTTGCTCTGCTCCTTCTAGGCTAATTGAATCCATAGCCATCCCTGTCCTTCCTCACCCCATCGAAGCTTCATATTCATCTCAGGGGCTTCTGGACACCCTCGGCTGTGGCCCCTGGGGAATATCTAACCCATTTGGCAATTTTAAGTGGACCTGGGCCTACAGTTAAGTCCGAGCCTCGGATGCCCGCCACCATCTTGGGGCCCACGCGACACCCGGAGCCCTCCGCTCTCCGCTACTCTGGATCAGAGGCCTCGGAAAAGCTCCTGCACAGCACTCTGGATGTGGAGCCATCCGCACTCTTGCTCCCCCGGTTCCGGCGGCCACTAACCCGGAGACCCCCTCTCTGAAACGCCGACCTCCGGAGGTCCGACGTCATCTTACGGCCAACCGCTCCGACCTACCCTACCTCTTGGAAAGTGGTGAGTACCCTGCTACTTTACCACCTACCCCTCAGCCGGCCTCCCTTCAGCACTGGGACAGTTTTAAATAACTAGAGCTTCAAATCTAGGCCCATACAAAGAGGCCTTCCCGCAATCGGCGGTCACCAGGCCGGCCACCACCACCAGGAAAGTCCGCGGCTCCGGCCTATCTCTGGAGGTCGGCGGCCATCTTAGTACTCTCACTATTCCTTATCTACATCTGTGCCTTCACACGTATTATACAGCCACTGCACCTGTTCCTCTAGACTCTGCTCAAATTGGATCCCCTTGCTCTGCAGCTGAGGTGGCCGTGCTACTACCCACATTTTAGTTTTATGAAAATCTCTACAAATATTAACATTACTTTGAAGTATGAATGACACTGAGCAAATGTAAGTAAGAAGTGCCCCACACAGCTACCCGCCTAATAGTTCCAGTTATGCCTTCCAAATCAACTAAATCTCGTTCTGCACCGGGTAAAAGATCTGGCAAGAGGTCACTGTCTATTCCAGTATCTGAAGGCTCTATTCAACAATATTTGGCCAACGCACGTGGCGACCAGGCCCGAACCTCGAGACCAAGCGCCTCTCCCTCATCTCACGTTGCCTCTGTGAGGGAAAGCTCTCCGGCCTCCTCATACTGCTCGGATCTCATGGATGACCCAGGATCCCCTGCTGGCTCCGAAATGACTACGCTGATGAGTGGTCTTAAAAAAGAACTTGCAGGTATGTTTCATAGCTTGGAAAAGTCTATTAAAAAAGAGATAACTGCAGTTAGAACCGACATGTCACACATCTCAGTCAGAGTAGAGGAAACGGAGCAACGGCAGGATACACAAGCCCTAGCCATTAAAGAACTGCAAGACACTGTTACCCAGCTAGCATTTGCTCATCTGGCCTCCTTATACAAGCTCGAAGACCTCGAGAACCGCAACCGCAGAAATAATATACGTGTTAGAGGTCTGCCTGAGGCTACTGGAGATAGTGATCTAGAACCATCAATACGTGGCTTTTTCAACACCACTATGGGTAACCCTGTCACTGCACCACTCCGCTTTGACCGTGTACACCGTGCTCTGAGACCCTGTAATGCTAATTCTGACCAGCCCAGAGACGTTATCTGTCGCCTGCATTACTTCGAGGATAAAAATGCAATTATGATGAAGATGCGGGGCCTACCTAACATAGATTTTGACGGGGCAACCATCACCGTATTTCCAGACCTCTCCAAAGATACTTTAGACCGTCGTAGAGCTCTAAAGCCACTCCTGGATCTCTTACGTTCAGATGGGATCACATATAGATGGGGCTTCCCAGCCTGCCTGATTGCCACAAAAAACGGCCGTTCCCATACACTAAGGTTCCCGGAGGAACTCACAACCTTTTTACAGGCTCTTAATCTTCCGCCCTTGGAACTCCCAGGATGGCAGGACTCAATTCCTAAATTTTCGAACCTCGCAGATTCAATTTGGAGAAAAACCCCTTCAAAGGCAGGTCGCTCCTCCCTCCCAGGATCTGCACAAAAGCACGGTTGAATTGTGCAAATTTGTCCTTTATTTTTCTTTCTTTTCATTCAACCACATTCCACCAGTACAGATGCTCATTCTCCTACAATTTACTGGCACCAAGTCAGGTTTCAACTACAATTTTTTGCAAATTTACCTGAATATACTTGGTAGACTTTGACCTGTGACTAGTTAGACCACTGATCTCCTTTTATGTTTTTGTTGTTGTTTTGTTGCCGCATCAGTATGGTCTACAACATGTGCTGCCTTGTAGGAATTACAATGTTTAAGTTGATTTTTGTTCCTGCCTACATAACCTTTTTATTTAACTGGAACTAATTATTCCTTTCTTGTTTTAAGTTATTTGTTTTTTACAGGCCAAGTGGTGTTGGGGCACGTTTCTTTTATTGCCCCTCCCCAACAACATAACCCTGTCCCCCCCTCCTTCTGGGGTTGGCGAGTGCGTGCGACCTTAAAGTTATTTTATCCAATCCCTGTTCAAGGTTTTGGATGGCTGCTCGCTCTCACTTTTCCCAATGGGACCACTGCAGATTTCTGCGTGTTATTCATGTGTTTCCCACAAGTTCTTTAATTCACGTTTATGATTTCTCTATATGTTCACTCTCTCCTTCGTTTCTTTTTTTCTACTCTTCACTCTATTCTCTACTCTTCCCCCTCTCTCCACACCTCCCTTCCCCCTGCTGGCATGCATGGAAGTATAGGCTGAAGGATCCTGTTTTGATGTAACAATGGTTACGTTGAAGTTCTTATCGTACAATGTTAGGGGTCTTAATGTCGCAGCTGAGCGGCACCAAACATTCCGTGAACTAAAACAAGCCGCATGCTCTATTGCTTTTCTTCAAGAAACGCACTTAACTCATACAACTCCAGTTAAAGTGACCTCACCCCACTTTCCGCAATGGTACTACAGCTTATCTGACACTAACAAAGCTAAGGGAGTGGCCATTGGGTTTAGCAGAGATGTATCCTTTCGCTTGTCTGACATGTTAGCTGACTTTCTCTTCCTCAAGGGCTTCATAGGTAATACCCAATGTACCCTTGCAAACGTATATTGCCCAAACCAAAATCAGCCTACGTTTTTTTCACAAATTCTAACCAAACTATCACATTTCGCCAAAGGTCTTACTATTTTAGCAGGTGACATTAACATGTCTCTAGACCCAACAATAGACACGTCCCAAGGCCGCTCTAATATTTCCTTTAAACGCCTGAAATTTGTCAAAAGGAGACTCATGGACCTCCAATTAATGGATGTCTGGCGCCTCCTCCATCCCAAGGAGAAGGATTTCTCACATTTCTCCACAACACACCAATCATATTCTAGAATTGACAATATATTCCTAGATCATTTTCATCTCCCCCTCTTACAGTCTACTCACATAGGTACCGCAACTATTTCGGACCACACACCTGTTTCGATGACGTTGACTATGCCTTCCTTAGCACACCGCACTAATAACTGGAAACTTAACGATTCCCTTCTTACTAATGAAGCCGAGGTTTCCATACTGGCCTCTTATCTCTCACAATATTTCAAGGAAAACAAACCTTCTGACACCTCTCCCTCCATTGTTTGGGAAGCTCATAAGGCTACTATTAGAGGCCGGTTTATCGAGCTTGGTGCCAGAAAGAAAAGGGAGCATGGTCAGCGACTCGAACAGGTCTTACAACAAATAGCTGATCTGGACAAGCAACACAAATTTTCTCTCCATACTGAGCACTTCCAATCCCTCACACTTAAACGAGAGGAACTAAAGTCTCTTCTTAATTTAGACACTAAGAGAAAATTCCAACGCATATCACAAAAATTTTATGAGTGGGGAAACAAACCGAGTAGATTACTGGCTAGGTCATTAAAAGCTAAACAAACGCAGTCCTTTATTCCCAAAATTAAACTTTCATTAGGAGAGCTTGCCCATGCAACTCCAGACATTGCTAAGGCCTTCAAGGAGTTCTATGCGGATCTTTATTGTGTCAAAAATGACTTGTCCTCTTTACCTCAGAAAGAGAGATGAAGACACATGCTTTCCTACTTGAAAGAAGCTAATCTACCTAAATTGCCTGTGTCTATCCTTAAAGAACTGGAGGAAGATTTCTCGGTAGAGGAATTTCAGACTGCCTTGAAGTCCACCCCTTCCGGCAAAGCGCCCAGACCGGATGGGTTCACTATTTTATACTACAAAACATTCAGTGACATTCTGCTTCCCCGTCTCACAGCTTATGTAAACTCAGTCTCTCAATCCTCAGGCTTACGCCCAGAATCCCTCTCCACTCACATTACTGTCATCCCTAAACCCGATAAGGACCCTACCCTCTATAACAGTTTTAGGCCAATCTCATTAATACTGATATTAAATTATTTGCCAAAGTAATGGCAAATCGCCTGCTCCCCCTATTGCCTAGCTGGATCTCCAAAGACCAATCAGGTTTCATTCCCAATAGAGAAGCAAAAGTTAATTCCCTCAGAGCGATTTCCCTAATCCAGTATGTTCAAAGGAGTGCCCAGCCCACCCTACTTCTTTCCACTGATGCTGAAAAAGCTTTTGATAGGGTGGACTGGGACTATCTTAAGATGACACTGAGACATTTTGGATTGGGACCTAAGATGTATCACCGTATTTCATCCCTATATCTAACCCCACAGCACAAATTAGAATCAATGGGACGTTGAGTGACCCTTTCGTCCTACATAATGGTACTAGGCAGGGATGCCCCCTGTCCCCCCTCCTCTTTGCCATTACCTTAGAACCCTTCCTAGTGACAATTAGGAACAATGGTAATATTCAAGGCGTACAAGTAGGTAAAAGCTCCCATAAATACGCAGCTTACGCCGACGACATATTATTTTTTATACAGCAGCCACACATCTCAATACCTAACCTAATGTCAGCATTTTCCACCTTTCAATCAATCTCCAACTTCAAAATAAACCGGAAATTTTAAACATTAATTTCTCCCAGTCTGAGGCGACTTCCCTGAAGCCCCTCTTTCCCTTTAAATGGGAACCAAAACATATGAAATATCTAGGTATTTATCTCACTCCCAACTTTCACTCCCTTTTCCGGCATAACTACATCCCTTTGCTTAACAGGATTAGGGAGGACTTACGAAAGTGGTCCAGTCTATCTCACACTTGGTTAGGAAAAGTAAATATTATTAAAATGAATATATTACCACGCATACTCTTTCTTTTTCAAATGCTCCCACTGGGGGTTCCAGTGGGGTTCTTTACTATTTTGCAAACCATGATCTCCCGTTTTATTTGGAGGAACAGTCACCCCAGGATATCTAGGGAGCTACTATTTCGCTCCAAGGGGTCTGGGGGACTGGCACTCCCTAATTTTAAGGCGTATTATCAAGTGGTTGTACTGTCTAGGATAGCCGACTGGAAATATGCTTTTATTTCACAACTGTGGGTACAACTTGAATACCTTTTGAGTGGCGCTGATCTCTTGGTAGTCCCTTGGCTACCTCGCTCTTGCAGGAATCTTGACCGAACCACCTCAGCATTCACCATATCCCCATTAGACATATGGGATGCCCTACATAAAAAATTTTCATGGGGGTATGACTCCCCTTTAACACCTCTCCTTAATCACAAATATTTTTTACCAGGCTTATTAGAGCCAGGCTTCAAATCTTGGAGACCGAAAGAACCTCTCTTACTACATCACGTTCTCCGTGGCAACACACTTAAACCATTACATATGATCCTTGATCCTAAACCCCCCACGTTCCTTGATAAATGGAGATATCATCAACTGCAACGTTTCTTGAGTTCTCTCCCTCACCCGCTTAGAAGTTTGCAAGATTTAAATAACGTAGAAGAAATACTCCATCCAAAAGACCCTCCCTTACATAGTATTTCTCTATTTTATAAAGCTCTTATTGCTCTTCAAAATCCCGCCTTTCCACCCTTCTTGGCAAAGTGGGAAACTGATCTGGGCTCCCCCCTCTCAGACAACCTAAAGGATAAGGTTTTAGCTCACACCTCCTCCCTTGCTTCTAAAATGGCAGAGGTCAATTATAAATTACTCACCAGGTGGCACTACACCCCTGTTAGACTACACCAAATGTTCCCTGCCAGTTCCCCATTGTGCTGGAGGAACTGTGGGAACAAAGCCACTCATGCACATGTATGGTGGTTCTGCCCACTCATTCGCTCCTTTTGGATGGCCATTTGCAATCTGATCTCACAGATTTCGTAGGTCAGTTTACCCATGGATTATCCTTTTCCATGCCACTAAAACCCCCATAGGTTCATATAAATGTTCACTCATTCCTCACCTATTGAACACCGCCAAAGCTTTAATACCTACCTTATGGGGCCAAACAACAATTCAGTCTATAAAAGTCTGGCTTCAGAAGGTTGATGAAGTTCATCTCATGGAGAGTATTACCCATAACATTAAAGGGACTTCAGAAAAACATTCACTAACTTGGACTCCTTGGGTAAAATTTCAGTCCACCCCCTCATATAAGGATATTATAGTGCAAATCTCATAAGTCTACCAATTATACATCGCCATCTAAATTTTGATAACTCAATACTTTGCACATGCATGCCAGCATCCCCCTCCCCCCTTCCCATTTCACCCTCTATCTTATCTACTATCCCTTTTCTCTCCCTTTATTTTATTTCCCATTTTCTAGTTTTATGCATTTCATTCTTTCAATTCTCCCTATTTTATCTCTCTTTTCTAACTAAAGCAAGGTTTTTCATCTAGTTTATATATTTTGATTCCTATGCTCGCATAGAAAGAAGCCTCTTTCTACTCAATTATTACATTAGTTTTCATCTTCCCTCTTGAATATACAGAGGTAGTTAATATATTCCTGGCTTCATGACACTCATTGTAAATCTCCGAGCGTTGAAATTGATTTTGCTTTCTCACCAAGTTTGTATCTAGTTTGTGATATAAGTATGTCTTGTCTTTATTTTTCTTTAATAAAAATTTATTAAACAAAAAAAACACATTAATAATCTATATTTCACATTAGGAAGTTAATTTTAGCGCACTTATCTCATTGTTAATATATTTCCAGGACTTGCCACCCTCAGTTTGCTTCTAGAATCCAGGGACATTTCCACAGCTGCCTATATAATTCACCTGTTCATGCTTCAGCCCCTTGGAGACCCGCCCGCTCTCTGGCATTGGATGGCAAAGGCAGCCGCTCTCCTATTGGCTCTTATTAGTCCAGGAAGGTATCAGTCACTCTTCCCTTCCTCTGTTTATAGAGGCAGACACTGTGGCGCTGCTTACAGTAGCAGACGCTCACTGTCAGTTCTTCCCACTGGGCAGCAAGCAGGGAGGGATTTACATATATCGCCCGCTGGCCAAGCTCACTGTGATGAGAAAGAGAGTGGCTGAGCCTGCTCCTCTGTGCAGGCGCTGCCAGTGCAATTGCTGCCTGGTTGGGAGATCTCCGCCCTCCCCCTCATCCTGCAAGCGCTGGTTAGCGGTGCCGCTGCTGACGAGTGTCATCCCTCTGGCCGTTGTCACCCTCCCCCACACCATTGCACAAGCTTCAAGTTATGCCCCTGGGCAGAGGAGTGCATAATATGCCAAGATTCACTATTTGCAGATCATGGAGGTGAAATTTCAGTCTGTTCAGGGCTGAACAAGAGACCAGGGACATCTCAAAAGAGATGTCTTTCAAAACTGAAGTCAACCCCTAGGAGAGTGCCTTCACTGAAGTCCTCTAAGCATTGCAGTATTTTGGTTAGGGAGGGCAATTAGAACTTATACGTTGGCCAAGGTAAACAAAGTATAAGTTGGCGAAGGTAAACAAATGTTATTTTAGTGTTCTTTCACACTGAACGTAAATGGAAGGGAGGCTTGTATGCTAATCACAACACCTTGTGCTTGTACTCTGTTTATGCATGCAATGAAGGAATTGTTTCCTATTACTAGGTTCATTAGTGCCCTTTGCATTTAGGGAGACAAAAGTCACATGAGCCATTAGGGATGCAGGGGATGGTGTAGTGTAAAGCAAAGTGCCAGCTCAATAGGCACAAAGAGACTGGGGTTTGAACAGTAGGTATAGGGAAGGAGGACAAAAGAATTAAAAAGAAAAAAATAATAGAATTGTTTTTTTACCTGCATATCGTCAAGGTTAGTCCAGATTGCCTGGGTCTACTTGTGTCGTGAAACAACAATCTTTTGTAATGCAGCAGTAATTTTAAGCAGAGTGGTCATGGTCTGTTCGACCTTGACCTCTGAGGTTTCTGTTGGATGAGAGTCACTCCTCTCTGGAGGTGATGCATGTAGCAGATGAGGGCAGGAAACAGGAGTCTTCCCATCCTAACTCCATCTTTTAAGAACCGCGAGACGTGGCCTGCCTGGGGCCTCATTGAAAAAAGTTTATTTTATCCTTTTAGAAGTGTTGGATCCCGTCCACTTTGCCTGTTGTGCTCCAATATAACTAGAAAGAATTCCTTGCGCTAACCAAATAAGTGAAATAGTGCAGCTACCTGTGTTAGCCTAAATACAAAAAAGCTAAAAAACATATATAATCCAAAAAACAGGCGCGCATCCACTAATTTATAATAATCAAACAGTGAACATATGTGAAAACAGTTAACCATAAAATGTCTAATTATTACCATGTAAGTATTGTGTAAAAACAAGAAAGTTGTGTTAAAAAATGAAAAAACACATTGAAAAAAAAAACAACTATATAAACAGTGATCACATCATGATACAGTGATCAATTTTGCTATAAAGCAAATATCCTAATCTGCAAATAAGATTAATAAGTAAATACAAGTGAACAAAAATATGTGAAAAATATCAAAACAAAAACATGAATAAAAAACGGAAAATTGTATACTCACCTTTCCGTAATTTTCCTTTCCTGACACATCCCATAGCAGCACACACACTGGGTTGTGACTCCGCCCCCACAACCTGATAGGACTGATTAGCTATAAGTTTTGAAGAGGAGCCCCCCGCTGCATTCTCAGTATCTCTCACCTTAGACGGGAGGGAATCTGTGTGCTGTCATGGGATGCGTCAGGAAAGGAAAATTACGGAAAGGTGAGTATACAATTTTCCGTTTTCCTGACGCATCATGGCAGCACACACACTGGGAAATAACTCGGTACATGGGTGAGTGCTTTGCAAGAAGATTTTATTTTATTCACAGGATATGGAAGAATTCTCTTTAATGATCGATCTCCCAAATTCAACAGTCGTTAAACGAGCCGGGTCTATTCTGTAGTGAGACATGAACGTGGTTCTAGAAGACCAAGTTGCTGCTCTGCAGATCGTTTCTGGAGACGCTCTACAATACGCTGCCCAAGAAGTCGCCACTGCCCTGGTTGAATGAGCCTTTAGGTCGTTAGGTATTGGAAGAAGCTGGATTGCATATGCTTTCTTAATGATCTTAATTAGCCAAAAGGATATTGTCCTTGAAGAAGCTGCCTGACCTTTTCTAGGGCCATATGGTATGATTAGCAAGTTTTCTGTTTTCCTGAATGGTTTTGTGGCCTCCAGATATGAAGAAATTAGTGATTTAATTATCTAGTGGATGTGGAATCCCTTGGTTAGTGAGAAAAGCTGGTAAACTGATCTCTGGATTGAAGTGGAAAGCAGATGCCACTTTTGGTATGAATAGTTCAGATGGTGTTAATACAACTCTATCAGGAATAGATAGAACCGCAAATGAGGCTCTTTTATTGAAAGTGCTTGCAGCTCGGACACTCTTTTTGCAGAAGTTATTGCCACTAAGAAGGTTAATTTGAGGGTTAGATCCAATACAGACACTGACTCCAGAGGAAAAAAGGGTTCTTTCGATTATGTCCCAGGTCGGGAAGGTTGGTTTTCTGGGTGGTCTTAGTTTCAAGCATGCTTTTTGAAATTGGATTATAAGAGTATTGAAAGCCCATTTGATTCCCATCATGGCCGATAAGGCAGATATTTGAACCTTTAGGGTGCTTGAACTTAGCCCCTTCTCTAGGCCTAATTGTAAAAATTCAAGAATTTGTGACACTGTAGGAATAAATGGGTCCCAGGACTGTTCTTGTGCCAACGTAGTGAATCTTTCCCAAATTCTGTTATATGTGCAGTTTGTAGACTTCTTCCTTGCCTGTTGTAGGGTAGCCACCACCCTTAGCAAGCAACCTTGATCTAGAAGCCTCTCCCTTTCAACTTCCAAGCCATTAGGTGTAACCTTTCTGCTGCTGGATGTAGGAACTGGCCCTGTGAGAGTAGGTCTAGAGTTACCGGAAGGAGTAACGGGTTTTCTGTACTCAATTGTAGGATGGTTGTGAACCACGGTCTCCTCGGCCAAAACGGTATTACCGCAATCACCGTGGATGTTGAGTTTCTCAGCCTGGCTAGGAACCTGGCTATTGAGGGAATTGGAGGGAATATGTAACCTAAATGGAACCTCCACTGGTGATGGAGACAGTCGACCCCTAGTGATGTTGGATAGGCAACTCTCGCCAGGAATTTGACACACTTGTTTATTGGAGTTGCTGCCAAGTCGATATTGGGAATTCCCCATTTGCGTGTTAGAAGGGAAAAGGCTTGTTGACTTAGTGACCATTCGTTGTTTGAGATGAACGTTTGGCTTAGATCGTCCGCCAGTTGGTTCTGCACTGCTGGGACATACACTGCTTTCAGGTCTTCCAAATGGATCTGAGCCCAGTCGAGGATAGGACGTACCTCCCGCATGAGGGCACTGCTCCGGGTGCCCCCTTGCCTCTGGATGTAGTGCACTGCCACCGTATTGTCCATGCGTACTAACACACTCCTTCCTGTGAGTGATGGCCTGAATGCTAGGAGAGCCTGAAAGGCGGCCCTGAGTTCTAGAATGTTCGATACCACGCCCAGAGGGCGGAAAAACCAGCGGCCTTGTACTGCTTGATCCTGGTAATGTGCTCCCCAACCTTGTAGGCTGGCGTCCGACGTGACTATTTCCGGCTGAGGGGGCACAATATGTCGATGACGCTTTAGATTGCTGGTTCGCGTCCACCACCATGCAGACTGTTTCACTGATTGGTTGATGAAAATTTGTTGACTCATTGATGTTCCATTCCATTGTTTCAGGAATGATATATGGAATGTCCTCGTATGCCACTGGGACCACCGGACCATTGGAAAGGTGGCAGACATGGATCCCAATATGCTGAGACATGTTCTGGCAGATAGGTGTGTTGCTTCCATTAGTTTTTTATTTTTTGGACCAAATGTCCTATTTTTTCCTGAGGGAGACTCACCATGTTTGCATTGGTGTCAAGTTCTGCTCCTAAAAAGATCATTGATTGGGTTGGTTCCAGACTTTTTTTTTTCCAATTTATCATCCATCCGAATTGATGTAATGTGGATATTAGTATTTCCAGATGTTGGAGAAGTAACTGCTGGCTGTTGGCCAAGAGTAAGATACCGTCGAGATAGTGGTGGACTCTTAGTCCTTTCTCTCTCAGGTATGCTATGGAAGCAGTATTTTTGTGAATGTTCTGGGTGCCGTTGATACCCCAAACGGGAGACTCCAAAATTGAAAATTTTGTTGCCCGATTGCAAACCGAAGGTATTTTTGAAAACTTGTGTGTATAGGAATATGGAGATAGGCGTTGCATAAATCTTTTGATAGCATCCAGTCTCTTGTATTTATTGCCAGTAGAATAGATTGGAGACTCTCAATTTTGAAAGACTCTACTAGTATCATTCTGTTGAGGGTCTTTAGGTCTAGAACCGGACGCAGGTCCCCTGTTTTTTTCTTGAGAAGAAAAAGGGGAGAGTAAAAGCCTTTGCCTTTCTGATGTTGAGGAACTTCTGTAATTGCATGTTTCTGCAGTAACTCTAGTACATATTTGATTAGAAGCTTTCGCTTTGGAAGAGATGATGGTAGTCGGGTGTTTAGGAAGTGATCTCTGGGGTTTCTGTACTTGAAACTCCATTTGTGGCTCTCGCGGACTGTGGATATTGTCCACGGATCTTTTATATACCTACACCTGTGTAAACAGGCTGAGCCTGGCTCCCACTAACACAGGCTGGGCAGATGTGCCATCAAAACGACTTCTGCTGATCCCCTGTAATAGGAGCTTTGGGCTTCTGTGTCCTCAAGAAAGATGATTGGGTATTACGCCAATTTCGTTTGAACTCCTTGCCTGGTCTATATGATCTGGCTTCTCGGTATCGTTCAGGAAGAGTGCGTCTAAAGGGGTGAACTTTCTGTTGTTTTGGTCTTCGGTCAGATGGAATAAGACCCAATTTTCCCCCTGTGACCTTCGAGATGGCGAGGTCTAACTTAGGACCAAACAGGTTGGTTCCGTCATAGGGGATCTTGCACCAGTTTGATTTGGAAGCTGTATCTGCTACCCGCAGCTTTAACCATAAGGCTCTCCTGGACATGACCGAGGACAACATCGCCCTTGCTGCCGATCTTATTATATCTACTGATGCTTTGGCTACGAAGTCCCCTGCTAGGCTGAGTTCCTGTAGAGCAGATACGATTTTCTGCTGATCAGCTGCTTCTGCCAGTAGTTTTTCAATATTAGAGGTCCAGCTACTAATTGCTCTGCCGACTGCTGCTAATGTAATAGCTGGTCTGCATGCTCCTCCTGCTGCTGAATAGGCTTTTTTGAGATCGAGGTCAATTTTCCGGTCCAAGACATCCCTGAAAGTCACTGCGTCCTCTATTGGCAATGTCACATGTCTGGCCAGATGCATTAATGATGCATCTACTATAGGTGCCGTGATAAGAGGGTTTACGGCTGGTTCCTTTAGAGGCTATAGCTTTGCTATCCTATTGTTTAGGCTGGACTTCTTGTCAGGTTTTTGCCACTCGTCTTTAATTAACTCCTCAAGTTCATCGATAAAAGGAAAGGATTCTAGATCCCTTTTTAGGTTAGGGAAATATTTTCTGAGCTTGCGGGGCGATTCCTTTGGTTCCTCCCAACCAATTGCCTCTTTTACTGACTTCGAAGAGGGGTCTATTAAAGCAAAATCAAAGCCAACTGACACTGGAGAATCCTTTTCTGCTGATGAGTCGTCTGATTCTTGCGGTACGCAGGTGACTGCTGATGTGCTTTGCATTGGTCTAACTGGTTCTGTGGCTAATACCTGCAGAATTGATTCTTTAACAGACTCTCTGATTATGTTTGATACTTCCAATGCATCCAATTCCATTTCCCTAGTGGCTTCTTCAGCACATGTTTGGCAAGCTAACTTGTTAGGAAGGGCTTGTGCTCCACAAATCCAGCAGGCATTGGCTGCAGGTTGGTTATGGTGGTTGGGTTGTGATTGGTGGGAGGATGATGTTTTACTGTGATGGTGGGAAGAAGTCCTTGACCGCCTTCTTCTAGAATGTGAATGTCTTGAAGGGGATCTCTCTTTCCATTTGGATTGAGATGATTTTGACGACCTGCCAGGGCTATCAGGATAAAGTGATATTAGTGGCATGGCTCTCTTTTACTCCTCTTCACTACTTACCAAACATGATGCCTCTTACCTTACTGGCTGTAGATGGTCTGCTGGGGCAGCGGCCTCCATGAGGAAAAGATAGAGTGTATCTGTTTATGGAAGGGGTTAACCCCGTGAAGCTCAGTACAGTATATTTAGCGTGCATTAGCATCTATGTAAAAAACAGGCATGAAAAGTAAGATAAGTCTTACCGGGTCAGCAGGTAGTCAGTAAGCGGTGGCAGCAATAGGAGATGTGGAAAAATGCAGAGTGTGAGCGTTCTGGATACAGAGCAATAACCTATGCAGTCATACAGCATAAACATATTTTTTCAAATAGACCGCCCTTGCGGCGGAAGTGACACGCACCGCGCATGCGATGTAGCGATCCACGGCACCCGACGCCATCTTAGATACTGGCGAAAGGAGATAGATGCCCGCATCACTTCCGGTCGCGCCGACGAGCCAATCACGGCCGTCATCTTGAGAAGGTCAAGGCGGCTGGAGGACTAAAAGACTCAGCAGTGGGGAGAGAGGAAAGGATAAGAAATTAGGTAAAATAAAACGGAAAGAGAATAAATAGAGTGAACATATAAAGAGTAAAAGATGTAAGGCCGCTGCATGGTAATGTAAGCCTGTTTAAGGCTTGTAAAAAGATTATGAAACTCCCCTAAGACCATCAGAGTGGGGTCCCTGCATAAAGCTCATTTAGAGACTGTACAGTCAGGGCTTCCAACTAGGAGGCTGAACCTAGCTGGAGCAAAGCGGTAAAAGGTCCTTGCTTTATCCTGGTCAGTCCTAACAGGTGAGGAAAAAAAGGAGAATGCAGCGGGGGGCTCCTCTTCAAAACTTATAGCTAATCAGTCCTATCAGGTTGTGGGGTCTGAGTCACAACCCAGTGTGTGTGCTGCCATGATGCGTCAGGAAAAATGCATCACACTGTGAGGCTAGTGCTCAGTACTGATATAAATCAGAAAGCCCAATACATGTGAAAATAAAATATAGGCAATCTTCTCAACACTTGGGCAAAACCTTGAATATTTCTCCAGCCAAAAGATATATCAAAAAGCCGCTGACCAGATCAGTTGGACCTCAAATTATAGAGATCGTAAGAGCCTGATGCATCAGCCTGTCGGCCACGATCATTATCACCCGTTCTTTTAATCCAGGAGATACGTTTCCATCCAGTCCCAACGGCCCAAAGTAGGTGCTTTTATCTCATAGACTTGGAACTCAGAATCCAGGAATGAAATACCCTGAGCGGGGTTTCCTCGCAAAACGATGGTACTGCAAGTTGGCCACTCAGTGGAGGATAAAAAAAGAAGGAAGGCTTCATAGTGCAGATAAACTTCAAAAAGGTTTATTTCACTACAGAGTCACTGCAAAGTCACTAAAAACGATTACAGCAAGCATTCACAGCAAAACATAAAAATTCATAAGTCACAGGAACAAAAAGAACAGATTAAAAATAGCCGAAACAGCTAAAACAGCCAAGGATCAAACCAACTAGCTGTATGAGAAAAGAACATAATGATGTCAGAATCAGTTGCTCCACCCTAGGGTGGAGCAACTGATTCTGGATCCAGGAATGAAATTCCTTCCAGGTATTTCATTCCTGGATCCTGAGTTCCAAGTCTATGGGGGGGGGGGGGTTGTCACTCCATTCAGCTGTCAGATTTCAGGGAGCCCTGTGCTCTAGCTCCTGAGTGTATGATGTCAGATCCCTGCTTTCTGCTGCTGAGAGATTGTATTTTTTTGGAAGACTATAGAGCATGTGTCAAACAAGACACCAGGGCCGAATCCGGCCCACCAGGCCATTTCATGTGGCCCCTGCTCTGCGGCACCCCCTTTTTCTCCTCCCTCACTTTGTCCTATCAGTCAGCAGCAGATAGAAGGACAGAACTCTTGCTACAGATCCTGCACTTCTCCATGCAGCCATGGAGAAGCTCATCTCTGTCTCTGTTCTATCATTAAGTGCTTTTATCTATAGGCATTTTATTCTACTGGCAGGTGCTTCTACCTTTTTGGGGATATCTAGATACCACTTACCATGCATGTCAGGTGTCCTGACATTTCACTAGCTACATTCTTTATCCAGATCAAAAAGTCAGCATTTCCAGTTGCTTTTATATCCTGACAAATTTCCTGAAATTAAAACAAACTATTTAAAAAGATATTAATGACTTCCTCAGAAGCAGCCACTGTCATTTTTGTTTTTATGTATTTTAATAAAGTGACAGTTAGAGTAACTATGGGGGCCTTTTTTTACATTTTAAAATCTGAAGTCCGTAAGATCATACATAAGAATGTATGCTGGATGAATTCTGATTACTAGTAAAATGACATTTGACCATATTTATTCTAAGTAAGTCAATTATATTTATTCTTTGAGGGGAACACTATTTTGGTGGCACACAATACTGAGTGGAGTGTGAACACTTCCCTATCACTGGTGTTATTTCATTAAATCATAGGTTGGACTTGATGGACTTGTGTCTTTTTTCAACCTCACCTACTATATGTAAAATTACATCCCTTTTGTTGCATATGAGGAAATGTGTGCCTATTTGTGGAGCTATTTCATGGTCGTTTGTTTTGATTCTATACAGCACTTTATTTTTAAGAATTTGCCTTGAGATATTTTATTGCATTATCACATAGCACTTGGATTATTTGTGTTTTATATTGCTATATCACACTGTATTAATGTTTATTACATATGATATTTTATATTTTATATTTTTGAGTAGAGTATTATACTGTACGTTAGTGTTGGGGGTACATTTAAAACGCATGTGTTTTTTTTTTTTTAAATTTCACATTGTTACTGTCTATGTAAAATGTCTATTTTACCAGTATCAGTACCCAGTCTTTAGACATAGTACATCTTTGTTATAACATTTTAACTATTATATAGAAATAATTATTTTCTGTGCATTTTCTTACAGATGCTACCCACATTGTCACTCCCCCAAAAACACAGCACGTGAGGAAGGGTGGGAAGGCTACATTTGAGTGCATTCCTTTATTTGACCCCAAAATGGAGATGAACCTCTTTGAATGGAGAAAAGATAACACAAAGATAATAGAAGATGATGACGGTGACAAGTATGAAGAATATTGATGAAAGACATGTTACAGGATAGGGCGCACAAAATGATTTGCTCATTAAAACTAGATATAGGGGCTGATTTACTAAACCTGAAGAGTGCAAAATCGGTTGCAGCTGTGCATGGTAGTCAATCAGCTTCTAACTTTAGCTTGTTCAATTAAGCTTTGACCGAAAAAACTGGAAGCGGGTTTATATGTAGAGCTGCACTAAATTTTGCACTCTCTAGTTTTAGTAAATCAACCCCATAGTGTTAATAAACTATTATTGCAACAGCTGTGAAAGCACTACTTTCACCTTTGTCACAAACTGAGAGGTGAGGGTAGTGGGTGAGGGGTAAGTATAAACTAAACCAGCCGTTTATGCTTACCCCTCACCCACTACCCTCTCCTCTCAGTTTGTTTTCTTTTTCTTTTATGATGTCCATCAAATTATCATGCTATTTGGACAGGTATGCTGATTTGTGTGGACTTTTTTCCTTGTCAAAAGAAGTTTATTGAGTATACAATGTTATAAAGATACATAAAGTAAGTTTACAAGGATCTATAAAGTAAGCTCATTGTTTTACAGTAGGGTTTATATAGGTAAATATCATGAAATTTCAAATATTAAACATTGGGTTCACGTAAACCTAAATTAAAGATATATATCATTTCCTTAGTTATTTTTGTAGGTATTTAAATGATTTATACCTACTATACATATTGTTTACAAGTAGAGTGTATATAAGTCAAATAAATTCTGATAATGAGCTTTAATCATGAGGTGGAGAAAAGGAAAGAGAAAGAAGAAAAAGGGTTGAAAGGTAGAGGTATGGTCCACAAGGTTGTCCCGCTCGTCAGTTTATTATTCTTTTTAGTTATCTTTGAAGCCTTAGAATGGGTGTCTCTGTAAGTCATTTAATCTGTTACCATGGCAACAGGACAGAGTCATTGAAGTTTGACAGGAACTGTTGTTTTATCCAAGGATGCCAAAGTTTTTCAAATTTTGGAATTTGATTTTGATCGATGGCTACCATCTTAGCATGGGACATTGTATTATTCATTCTGTGAATTGTTTCTGCTAGTACCAATGTAGGAGATTTCCATGCCTTGGCCACTGTTTGTTTTGCAGCCGTTATTAGTTGGATCATAAGTTTGAATTGAGAGAGTGTTAACCATTCCAGTTTTAGATTAAGTAAAGTTAAATATGGATCTGGTTGTATTATTTTTTTAAATATTTTAGATGCAATCACGAAGACTTCCTTCCAGAAGGTTTGGATTACTGGGCACGTCCACCATATGTGTAAATATGTGCCTATTTCTGGACATACTCGAAAACAAAGAGTTGAGGTATTAGGTGAATATTTTGCCACTCTAGCGGGTACAAGGTACCAGCGAGTTAGGACTTTATAATTTGTTTCCAGTGCTAAGATGTTGGGTGAAGATGACTTAGATGTGAGCCATATGTTAGACCAGTCCGTGTCTTCTAAAGTTCGTCCCAGGTCCTCCTCCCACCTCTGAACGTAAGAGGGTCTATTAAGATTTGCTACTCCATATAATTGATTATAAAGTGATGAAATTGTACCTTTAGCAAATGGATCTTTTGTACAGATTGATTCAAAAATGGATACCGTAATTGGGATAATGGTGTATCCCCCTTTAGGAATGGTGTATAGAAATTTTTGATTTGGAGATATCTAAATATCTCAGAGTTTGGTAGATCATATTTTTCTCTAAGCGATGGGAATGAAAGGAATGATTTAGATGCTATGAAGTCATTTAGTGTCTGAATGCCTGATGTTGTCCAAGCTTTAAAAGAATTTGGGTAGATCCATGCCTTATAAAAGGCCAGATTTCTGATAAAAGAAAGGAGAGGATTGTGTGGAGATTGTAACTGATATTTGGTTTTTAGTTTATCCCAGAGAGATAAGAAGTGTTTAGTTATGGGATTATGAATTTTAAAGCGGTCTTTAGGATCAAGCCATAATAAATTTGATATTAATAGAGGGTCATTTTCTGAAGCCTCTATAAATACCCATAATGGGATTTCCTGTTTTGCATGGTATTTGGACAGACTGGCCAAATGTGCTGCTCTGTAGTAGTTAGTAAAATTAGGGTATCCCAGGCCTCCTTTATTTTTGGGAAGATGTAGTGTGTGTATAGGTATACGTGGTTTAGCAGAGCCCCATATAAACGAAGTTGCTCTTTTTTGTACTATTCTCAAAAAATAGGAAGGAATTGGAATAGGGAGGACTCTGAATAGATAAAGCAATTTGGGTAGAATAGTCATTTTGATTGCATTAATCTTCCCTATCCAGGATAAAGGAAGTCGCGACCATTGTTTTATTAGATTTGTGATCTGTCTTAATACAGGAGGATAATTGGTTGAGAATAAGTCAGAATGAGATGCTGTTAAATGAATTCCAAGATATGGGATTGATTTTTCTGCCCATGTGAATGGGAGTGCAGCCCTAGCCGGGATCAATTCCATGTTTGTGAGTGAAATATTAAGCACTAGGCATTTCTTAGGATTAATCATAAGGCCGGATAGGGCTGCAAATCCATCAAGAGCTGGTATTAAGTTAGGACCAGAGACCTGTGGTGATGATAGAAAAAGTAATATATTGTCTGCAAATATACATAATTTGTGTGTAATACCTCCTACTTCAATGCCAGTTATAGTTTGGTTTGTTCTGATGTATTGGGCCATGGGTTCGAGTATAAGGGCAAATAATAAGGGAGATAATGGGCAACCCTGTCGGGTACCTCTTTCGATATTAAAGGCTTCAGATTTGTATCCAGCATATTTTATATAGGCTTTGGGTTTATTATATAATGCCTTGATCCATGTTAAAAAGTGGGGTCCAAAACCCCATTTTTGTAATGAATATTGCATATATTGCCAGGATACTGTGTCAAATGCCCTCTTAATATCGAGAGATAGAAAACATAAAGGGATTTTCCGTTTTTTAGCAATATGTGCCAATAACACTGCCCTGCGTATATTATCGCCTGCCTGTCTATTTGGCATGAAGCCTACTTGATCTCTATGTATTAATTTTCCTATAATGCTATTGAGGCGTTTTGCTATTATTTTTGCTAATAATTTAATATCGAGGTTTAACAGAGAGATAGGCCGATAATTCACACAGGAAGTATCATCAGAAAGGGGTTTTGGGATCATACAAACAATTGCCATTAGTGTTTCTTGCCGAAAAGAATGTCCATCTAGAAGTTTGTTAAAAGTTTCAGTGAGAATGGGAGAGAGTATTTCTGAGAATGTTTTATAGTATAAAGCCGAGTAGCCGTCTGGGCCTGGTCTTTTGTTAAGTTTTAGGTCTTTTATGGCGTTAGCAACTTCATCTATAGTTATAGGCTCATCCAAACTGCTTTTTTGATTCTGAGATAACTCAGGTAAGGTTATTTTTGAGAAGAAGGATTCAGCTTCTGTAGGATTAAATTCATTGTTTGTCTTGAATAAAGTTGCGAGATGTGAGTGAAATTTATGGACTATTTTAACTGGATTACAAGTGTAAACATTTTTTGATAATTTCAAACGTATTGGTTTGAAAGATTTGTTAGTTGAATTTAACCACTTCAGCCCCGGAAGGATTTACCCCCTTCCTGACCAGAGCACTTTTTACAATTCGGCACCGCGTCGCTTTAACTGCTAATTGCGCAGTCATGCAATGCTCTACCCAAACGAAATTTGCGTCCTTTTCTTCCCACAAATAGAGCTTTCTTTTTATGGTATTTGATCACCTCTGCTGTTTTTATTTTTTGCGCTATAAACGGAAAAAGACTGAAAATTTTGAAAAAAAATGATATTTTCTACTTTTTGTTATAAAAAAAATCCAATAAACTAAATTTTAGGGGGGCGTGGCTTGGCGCCGGACTTTAATGGACGCCTAATCCCTGAGCTCCGGTCCTCAGAGGGTTTCACAGCAGCCTCAAAGAGCCATCCGTTAGCCAAAACATGGGGAAATCTAAGGGGAACCCGTCCCCATCCCGTTCCCCGCGGAGACCCGACTCACAGGCAGGCCGCAGCATTCCGGAGATCTTCCGGACGCAGGCACGCGAGGCCCCGGCTTCATCTCAGGCCTACTCGGCCACAGCGCGCTCCTCCAGCCTCAGCCCCTCTGGCAGGCACAGGACTCAATCGCCCGCTCGGCATGGGGTCACAGCACACCCCCTGAACATGGGGGACCTGAGAATAGTGGCGGAGGATATCAAAGCCACCTTCGCATCGGTCATCTCAGACCTGAGGAGAGACATCCACTCCATGACGGTCCGCATGGACACCGTAGAAGCAGCAACAGCTCAAAATGAAAACTCCATCCACAGGCTCCAGGCATCATCCCAGGCACATTCCGTCCAGCTCAGAGACCTGCACAGATACATGGAAGACCTGGACAATCGCGGCAGACGACACAACTTACGGGTAAGAGGCATGCCAGAATCGATCGATCACACACAACTTACCCAGGCAACCGTAGCTGTCTTCAACGATCTCCTAGGCAGACCCCCCGAGACCCCTATTGATTGTGAACGCTTACACAGGGCTCTCAGGCCACGGGGTAGAGACACTGACCCTCCCAGAGATGTGGTATGCTGCCTAGTTAACTTTAAGCTGAAAGAAGAAATCCTTCGCAGGGCCAGAGACCGTCGCAATCTTTCATGCCAAGGCTCAGAAATAAAAATCTTTCAAGATTTATCACCTATCACCCTACAAAAGAGAAGAGACTTACGCCCTCTCCTTGATATACTACGCACAAACGGAATTCAATACCGCTGGAAGTTCCCTTTCTGCCTTTCAGCGTCAACACAAGGGCGAACGGCTAACCTGAGAGTGCCTGAAGATCTCACCTCATTCTGTGAGACTCTGAACATACCTTGCATTGAACTGCCCGACTGGTACCGCTCTCTCAGACCTCCACAACTCAGAAGGTCCAGCTCCATGGATGCCATCCCTGTGCGTGACGAGTTCCACATAAGAAGACGCAGAGCCAACTCTCCCAGGGCCAACACTTCCACAGGACCCAGGAACCCAACAGACAGCAGCCCCACAGCTTCTCCTGCCCACAGAAGACCTCGCCACGGCGATGCCGACTAATGGGGTGACTCACCCCTATCTTCGATTGATCGCCTGAACTCATTTCACCCCCTACACTACGAAGGCCTTCGCAAGACAGACGTCACTCCACAGTATAACCATCCGATTTCCCACAATTGATCCCCCTACAACCCAGAAGCAAGACGACTGGACTCAAAGAACCACCACAATCCCTCACCTCCCCCGCATCTAGCCCAAAATGGACGCTTTTTGTTCAGCCCCACAGACTGGCCCTACCTGTGAAAACATCCCCCACCCCTCTACCCCCCTCCTTAGTACCAGTATGCTCACCTAGCTGATTTAACACAGTCTTCAAGCAATGGAACATTGGACACGCAAGTATAACAGGAACCTGCACGAAGTTAACTTTTGTTTGTGACAGTTATATAACCCCCCAAATTACAATAGCTCCTTTCCTTATTCCATCTCCACCTCGCCAATATGTCACCCCCATAACCCATCCCCCAAATGGGTCACTTTGAACCTCCCCAGGCGAGTACCATTCCCTAAGGTGACAGCCATATGTCACATTCCCAGGCTAGAACCCCCCCCCCCTATCTTAACTGACACCCTTGCTGAAAAATGAACCGAGGCTGACACGTGCTTGATGATGATGTTGTCTGTCAGTAATGTTGATTCCTCCCTAGAGGGGCGGTTCCACACAGAACCTCATCAACACCATTAATTCCGCCCAAGCTCCACATACCCTACCCTTACTCTTATACCCCCAACATTAAGAGCTGACTCTCATATGCTCGGGTACCCCCCCCCCCACCTAACCAAGAGATCACCCAAATGATTAACGGGTATCTAAACCTAGGCATCCCCTAAGATGATGATTAAGACATAACCGGCATTCCCCAATGCCCATAATAACAACACTACTCTGTGTGGAACCGCTCATCCGGTTGATATATGGCCGGAAAGAGTTATTAAGTTATCTCCAGCTAAGTTGAAACCCATAGGAAGCTAATGTTCCAGCTAGGAGATACTAGTTTCATTACTGTTATTGTCTTTATCTGAATGTTCGTAACACAATGTCCTAAGGTTTATGGTGAATCTTGACAGACACCTCACCAAATGTATGGCTGACCCAGCATAGGGCAAGCCTAAGACCAAGGCACGTAACTTGTTATGATTTCTCATTCTACTTTTTTACCTGTTTTAATACTCTCGTTTCGTTATTAATAGTTCAACGCAACATGACATGTTTGTCTTTTGGCAACCAAGCAAAAGAACCCGAGGGGGACCTCCGGCATGTGTGAAAGACCCCACACTCCGCCTGGTCATGGGTCTCGATACTTCCGCATCCTGATGTATAGACACATGAGTAAACCGGGCCAGACCACCTTTATGGTGAAATCTCAGACTATCTGTTCTTATACAGTGTGGGACTCGATCGCACAGGCTGGAGGCCTACCCGGAGAGTAAGGCAAGCATAAACAACGCTAGAATTGTTTACTAAATATACAGTCTGGTTAATGTTATAAGATTGATGGTACAGATGACCCCTTACTTGTCTCTCGAATTATCTAAACGACTCACAACTAGACATCCGCTCCAATTTCCCCGCAATAGCTAGGGCCGACTTCCCCTACTCAGGCGGACTCACTCACCTGCCCTAAAAGACCTCACACGATACTCTATCTTAAGCAATGACGCTAATTTAAATCTAAGACCCCCCCTCATCTCATTTGATCCATAATCCCCAAGACTAATACTGTAACCTACAGGCTCACTCCTCCATCTTAACCTCCCACACCCCTCTGAGGACCAGAGGACTACACTCTATCTCTAACCCGTCACCACCGGCTCCCTCCACCTCCCCACACAACGGGAACCTATCTTCCCCGTTGACTTACACCGGATAACACATTATCCCATAAGAAGGGTCTCTGAACCCTTCTTTACCTCCGGTACACCCAGATCCCACATATCCTTCTTGATCTTTTTCTAACCTTTCTCCTTCCTCTCCCCCCCCCCTTTTTTTTTTTTTTTTTCTCTCGGCCCCATCTCTTCCCTTCTTCTCCCGTTCCCCCTCTCCCCTCCCTTTCCTCTACCCTTACAGCCCCCTTTCCCCCTCAAATTTTCTAAGCCCATTTTCATTTCCCGCACACCCCTTGACTGCCCCCCCGGTCTCCGTCTCCTCCACTTCGCCTCCGCAACTCCTCCTGATCCATCTATACTCCCACGATCCACCCCTAACATACCCGAAGAGGTAGACTGACTAAACCGACATTAGAGCACATCCTTTTAAAGCATGTCGCACACACCACCTACCACCAAACACGACACACTAAAAGTGACATCCCTAAATGTAAAAGGGCTCAACATACCAGAAAAACGCAGCCAAGTTCTGTCTATGATGCACAAACTAAAATCCGACATAGTTTTCCTCCAGGAAACCCATTTTCGTGCAGACAAGGTTCCTAAGCTTACAAACCACTGGTTCCCTCACTCCTACCATTCTACCAACCCACAAGCAAAGACTAAGGGAGTTTCAATCCTGATCTCCAAAAACTTAACATGGGAACTCAATGACTCACTTATTGACAAGGAAGGCAGATATATCGTTTTAAAAGGCAAGATACAGGGCCGTCCTGTAACTCTAGCTAATATTTACAGCCCCAACTCTGCACAATCCAGCTTCTTTAGACAGATCTCCCAACTTTTATCAGGCTTCTCTGCCGGTCTAACAATACTCGGAGGAGACTTTAATGTAGCCCTATACCCAATTCTAGATACCTCTTCAGGATCCACATCACTGCCATACCGAACTCTGCGCCAAATCAAACTGCAACTGAACGACCTGCTCTTACATGACACCTGGCGCACTCTCCACCCCAATGTCAAGGACTATACATTCTTCTCCGCCCCTCACGACAGATATTCCAGAATTGACTATCTTTTCCTCTCCCAACCAGACCTTCCATTCCTTTCCCATGCGACAATTGAACCAATGGTCCTATCTGATCACCACCCCATCACGATGACACTGACCTTCCCTGAACATCAGAATGTTTCAAAAATCTGGCGCTTAGACTCTACACTCTTGACCTCAGAAGGAGATATCACAGACATTAGACAAACCATACACAACTTCTTTATCGAAAATGACAACGAAAACACGTCTCCACTAACACAGTGGGAGGCCCATAAATGCGTCTTAAGGGGCAAGCTTATTGCCCTCAAAACGTCGCGGAAAAAAGCCCACCAAGCCAGTATCCTAAACCTGATCCAGAAGATTAAAACCCTAGAACTAGCTCACAAACAGACTCAGGCCCAACAAACATATCGAGAACTTACACAAACGAGAGAACTTCTACTCACAGAACTGTCACAAAAAACAAAACGTAAATTCATCCTACAACAGAAATTGTTCTATGAATTTGGAAATAAAAGCGGAAAGTATCTGGCCCGAGCCATTCAGAAAAACAAAGCACGTTCCAATATCCACACGATCAACGACGCCCAAGGTAGAGCGAAAGTCACAGCCCCAGACATAGCCTCCCAATTCGAAGCGTACTACTCCACACTGTACAATCTCGGCACAACTACCGATGGTGCATCCAATAACAAAGATAGACGATCCCTCATTAAAAGCTTTCTAAAGGAACATTGCCCTAAACCGATTGACAGAGAAGATGCTCGCCAATTAGAACTCCCCATTTCAGAAGCTGAACTCAAAAATGCAATCAAACAGCTAAAAGCCGGAAAGAGTCCGGGCCCAGACGGCTTCACAGCCGTATACTTTAAGACCTTCATAGAGACACTCACAGGCCCCTTTCTCAAAGCCTTCAACTCCCTGTCCTCCTCCACGCTCCCCTTCCATAGACTCCTTGAAGCCCACATTACAGTTATACCAAAGGAGGGAAAAGACACGACCCTAGTAAGTAATTATAGGCCGATCTCTCTACTAAATGTCGACATAAAATTGTATGCAAAAATCCTAGCCAACCGCCTGCTTCCCCTGTTACCATCACTGATAGATGGAGACCAAGTCGGTTTTATTCCGGGTCGAGAGGCAAGGGATAACACCATTAAAGCCATAAATCTCCATCACTGGATGACAACTAATAAACATAAAGGTTTCTTTCTATCATTGGATGCGGAGAAGGCGTTTGACAGACTGGCATGGGACTACATGGGGGCAGTGCTACGACACTTAGGCCTCCATAATCGCATGTTTAACTCAATCATGTCGCTATACACGACACCCACGGCCAGAGTTAGGATTAACGGACATCTGTCAAGCGCCTTCTCCATAACCAACGGAACGAGGCAAGGATGCCCACTTTCCCCTATCCTCTTTGTGTTGACCCTTGAACCTCTCCTGAACTGCCTCAGGAGAAATGAGGATATTAAAGGCATACCCATAGCAGGCCGCACTTACAAGTTAGCAGCCTTTGCCGACGATATCCTGCTTTCCCTTAGCAAGCCCCACATTTCTATTCCAAACTTATTAAAAGATTTCCACCTCTTCCAACGCATCTCTAATTTTAAAATAAACTTCACCAAATCACACGCCCTAAATGTCACTATCCCAAAAGAAACAGTTGCGCAGTGTGAATCCAACTTCCCTTTCCAATGGCGACAAAACGCAATTAAATACCTTGGCATCTACCTTACAACGAACCTATCAGACCTTTTTGCACAAAACTATCTTCCCATCCTCAGAACGATCACTGCTGATCTCAAAAATTGGAACAAACCCCAATTTTCCTGGTTCGGGCGGGCAGCGATTATTAAAATGAATATTCTCCCCCGCATTCTATATATCCTACAAGCTATCCCCATCAAACTCCCCCCGTCATTTTTCTTATCCTATAGAAGGCTTTGTACTGAATTTCTATGGAAACAAAAATCTCCGAGAATCGCACATGATCTTCTGACAAAACCCAAGACAAAGGGGGGCATTGGGCTTCCAGATCTGAAAAAATATTACTGGGCCTGCCACCTTACCCGTATTGTGGACTGGTCATTACACACCCAACTCAAAGACTGGGTCAGACTGGAGGGATCACTGTCCCCCTTTCCACTAAAATCCGCACCCTGGCTGGCATCGACACATATCCCCTCCATTCTCAAAGAACACCCTCTCATTGGACCGACCCTGGACTGTTTCAGGGAAACATGCCGTAAGCTACACATTTCATCCTCCCCGGGCCCTTTGACTCCTATAAGACAGAACCCTGCCTTTCCTCCGGGCATGTCCATACAATTCCTAGCGAATCAATGGCAATCCCCCGACATGCTGGCACACCAGTTCTTCCGAGACGGATCTTTTCTAGATCGCCTCACACTGACACCCGCCACCACCAGGGACCCTTTACCGCTCTGGACTTACTTTCAAATTCGACATTTTTTAAAGGAAGCCAACCGCGACTCTTCTATATCCAGAACACTTACTCCTTTTGAGCACTTATGCTCTCAATCCAATCCCCAACAACATTTAATCTCCAGTATATACGCCATACTATTTACTGAAACCTCCTCCAAAGAAGGGAAAGCCTGCAAATCCTGGGAAAGAGAATTACAAACAGAACTAGAAGAAGACCAATGGGAACACATATTCACGATTGCCCATAAAGGCTCCCTAAACGTATCCATTCAGGAAAATAACTATAAGACCCTGACACGATGGTACCGAACCCCAGCTATCTTGAATAAAATTAACCCCTCATTCCCCAACAAATGCTGGAGATGTGGGGATGAACCAGGCACACTGTTACACATCCTGTGGTCATGCCCAGCTATTCAATCATTCTGGACGCAAGTCCGAGAACTCACGGAATCAATTTCAACCTATAACTTAGACCACACGCCAACACAATGCCTGTTTCATCACTCAGATTTATCCGCGTCGTACTACCGTAAAACATTGATCTTACCCCTTCTAAATGCAGCGAAAATGTGCATACCTAGACATTGGGGTACACCTCATTCTCCGACCATCCAAGAATGGCTCACACAAGTTGATAAAATAGCAGAAATGGAAGAACTTATTTCCATCTCACGAGACTCCCCAGATAGATTCTCTAAGACGTGGGCATGCTGGACCCACTTTCGGTCAACCGACAGATACCTAACACTGATGACATAATTGTTGACCTGGACCCACCCATTCAAACTCACCACCCACCACCCTCAATATGCATTGCACAGCCCTCTCAACCTCACCACTCCTATACCTATTCTTCTCCCCCGGCTGACATGGACCCCCCACCCCTAAACAAGGGACGAGTATGGGGGGCCACACGTCAAAATTAGCCCAATTTCACTATCCAAGAGTGAAGATCGAACAAACCTGACCTGCCCCACCTTAAAACAACACCAAACCGAACCTATACCACAAGTGGCGGAGACCGGGGAGACAGGCACTCCTCTAGCCCCCTTATCCTCCCCCTCCTCCCCCTTCCCCCCCCCCCCCCCTTCGCTCCCTTCCCCCCCCTCAAGTCTCTTAGTCACCCCTCCCTCCCCCCCCTTCTCTCCTCTTTTACTCCCACCCCCCATCTTCTTTTTATTTTTTCTTCCTTTCCTCCCTTTTCTTTTCTTCTTTTATATATTTATCATTGTCCACCTACAACCCCTTTTGGCCCCTTACACGGTTTGGATCTCCTAGCAGAGCTCCCAACCAACACCTCTACCTTAGACGTGGATTGAATTGTCATACAATTTCCTATGCAATCACCCAATGATTGGGAATCCTCCTCTGAGAAACATGACAGCGACTTGAAGGAAGGGGGAGGGAAGGGGAGAGGAGAAAAGGAAGAAGAAACATCTTATGCCACAATATTAAACTTCAACCTCTCGATAGTCATTTCAATATGTTACCAGATTTAATATAAAACCCCTCCCGCGCAGACATAGTATATCGTAAATTATCAACAAGAGAATCTCTGTTACCAGTCAATTCACGGTTACTTTTGTCCCAATCGTAAGAATCTATGTATATTCCCCATCTTTTGTACAACTGTATGATGATAATGTGATACTGTCATATTGTACTATTTTTCTTTTAATAAAATCTTTTTTGGAAAAAAAAAAAAAAAAATTTTAGTCATACATTTAGGCCAAAATGTATTCGGCCACATGTCTTTGGTAAAAAAAATGTCAATAAGCGTATATTTATTGGTTTGCGCAAAAGTTATAGCGTCTACAAACTAGGGTACATTTTCTGGAATTTACACAGCTTTTAGTTTCTGACTGCCTATGTCATTTCTTGAGGTGCTAAAATGGCAGGGCAGTACAAAACCCCCCCAAATGACCCCATTTTGGAAAGTAGACACCCCAAGGAAATTGCTGAGAGGCATGTTGAGCCCATTGAATATTTATTTTTTTTGTCCCAAGTGATTGAATAATGACAAAAAAAAGAAAAAAAAAAAATTACAAAAAGTTGTCACTAAATGATATATTGCTCACACAGGCCATGGGCATATGTGGAATTGCACCCCAAAATACATTCAGCTGCTTCTCCTGAGTACGGGGATACCACATGTGTGGCACTTTTTGGGAGCCTAGCCGTGTACGGGGCCCCGAAAACCCAGCACCACCTTCAGAATTTCTAAAGGCATACATTTTTGATTTTACTCCTCACTACCTATCACAGTTTTGAAGGCCATAAAATGCCAAGATGGCACAAACCCCCCCCCAAATGACCCCATTTTGGAAAGTAGACACCCCAAGCTATTTGCTGAGAGGCATGGTGAGTATTTTGCAGCTCTCATTTGTTTTTGAAAATGAAGAAAGACCAGAAAAATTTTTTTTTTTTCTTTTTTCAATTTTCAAAACTTTGTGACAAAAAGTGAGGTCTGCAAAATACTCACTATACTTCTCAGCAAATAGCTTGGGGTGTCTACTTTCCAAAATGGGGTAATTTGGGGGGGGGGGGGTTTTGTGCCACCTGGGCATTCCATGGCCTCCGAAACTGTGATAGGTAGTGAGGAGTGAAATCAAAAATTTACGGCCTTAGAAAGCCTGAAGGCGGTGCTTGGTTTTCGGGGTCCCGTGCGCGGCTAGGCTCCCAAAAAGTCCCACACATGTGGTATCCCCGTACTCAGGAGAAGCAACAGAATTTATTTTGGGGTGTAATTTCACATATTCCCATGGCATGTTTGAGCAATATAACATTTAGTGACAACTTTGTGCAAAAAAAAAAAAAAAAAAATTTGTCTGTTTCCCGCAACTTGTGTCACAATATAAAATATTCCATGGACTCGACATGCCTCTCAGCAAATAGCTTGGGGTGTCTACTTTCCAAAATGGGGTCATTTGGGGGGGGGGTTTGAACTGTCCTGGCATTTTATGCACAACATTTAGAAGCTTATGTCACACATCACCCACACTTCTAACCACTTGAAGACAAAGCCCTTTCTGACACTTTTTGATTACATGAAAAAATTATTTTTTTTTGCAAGAAAATTACTTTGAACCCCCAAACATTATATATTATTTTAAAGCAAATGCCCTATAGATTAAAATGGTGGGTGTTTCATTTTTTTTTTTTTCACACAGTATTTGCGCAGCGATTTTCAAACGCATTTTTTGGGGAAAAAACACACTTTTTTAAATTTTAATGCACTAAAACACACTATATTGCCCAAATGTTTGATGAAATAAAAAAGATGATCTTAGGCCGAGTACATGGATACCAAACATGACATGCTTTAAAATTGCGCACAAACGTGCAGTGGCAACAAAATTAATACATTTTTAATAGCCTTTAAAAGCCTTTACAGGTTACCACTTTAGATTTACAGAGGAGGTCTACTGCTAAAATTACTGCCCTCGATCTGACCTTCGCGGTGATACCTCACATGCATGGTGCAATTGTTGTTTACGTTTGACGCCAGACCGCCGCTTGCGTTCGCCTTAGCGCGAGAGCAGGGGGGACAGGGGTGCTTTTTATTTTTTTTTTTCTTTATTTTTTTTTGCTTTTTTATCTTATTTTTAAACTGTTCCTTTCATTTTTTTTTTAAATCATTTTTATTGTTATCTCAGCGAATGTAAATATCCCCTATGATAGCAATAGGTAGTGACAGGTACTCTTTTTTGAAAAAATTGGGGTCTATTAGACCCTAGATCTCTCCTCTGCCCTCAAAGCATCTGACCACACCAAGATCGGTGTGATAAAATGCTTCCCCAATTTCCCAATGGCGCTATTTACATCCGGCGAAATCTAAGTCATAAAATGCTCGTAGCTTCCGGTTTCTTAGGCCATAGAGATGTTTGGAGCCACTCTGGTCTCTGATTAGCTCTATGGTCAGCTGGCTGAATCACCGGCTGCATTCTCAGGTTCCCTGTTGAGACAGGAGAGCCAGAGAAAAACACGGAAGACGGTGGGGGGGGGGGCATTCCCTCCCACTGCTTGTAAAAGCAGTCTAGAGGCTAATTAGCCGCTAGGATTGCTTTTACATGAAAGCCGACCGCTGGCTAAAAAGAATGATACTAAGATGATACCTAAACCTGCAGGCATCATTCTGGTATAACCACTCAAAGTCGTGAATGGCGTACCTGAAGACAAAAAAATGGTTAACAATAAAGCACAGTAAACGGTAAAGTATAAAAAATTGCATACCTGAAAAGCAAACATGATAAAACATAATAACAATAAAACATTGCAGAATATAATACAGTAAAAAAGAGCAGAACAATAGAGAGAGAATAGAGAGAGAGAGAACAATAAAACGACAACTATTTTTTTTTATTTTTGTTTGTGTTTTTTTTTTTTTTACACTTTTTTTTTGTAACTGTAACTTTTATAACTGTAACCGGTTCCAGGTTCGAGTCTCTCAAAATGCGCTGGCATCTTGGGAGACCCTGTGAAAGTGTGCCTAGTCTGTGCAATGCTGTACCCTACGCTAATACTCAACTAGTGTATGGTAGCGTTCAAAACATTCACCAATGCAAAGACCAGGATTGTCAGGACAGGAGGGACAATAATAGCGGGTGTCACGCCTATATCCGCGCTTGCTGCAGACACAACATCTTTTTTGGGGGGGTTCGCTGGGTAGGGGTACTCGGGAGGATATATAAATGCCTCTCATGCAGCCGACTGCATTTGGTTGGGGATGTGAATGGGGGAAGTACGGGCGCTGCAGAAGCGGCAGAATGCAGCAGGAAGGGCACTATGGGCACGACGGGCCCGTGTTTGTCTTTTTGGTGGCAGCGGGACACTACTTGTGCTTGCCACCTCACCAGCTTGAACTGCACTTATGGGACTCGCCACAACACCAAGTGTTACTGCAATGCTGGTTTGACTATGACCGGGGTGTACTACGCCGCTGGTGCTTGCCAGTTCACCAAAACGCTACAAAAAAAAGTGACAGTGATCGATCGATACTGCACTTGGGTGGGCTGGACTGGGCTGGGCCGGGCGGAGGGGCAAAACGCAGGTGCTAGCAGGTATCTGGGCTGATCCCGCTAACACTGCGTTTTTGGGAACCCTAAACTGCTGGGGACGCTAGTATAGATCTGATCGGATCAGATATTGATGCGTTCAGATACTATACCACTAAGGGAGGTGTACGGTGCGTGTACGGTGCGTGCGTGGGTGTTCGCGGTACTGGCGCTAATCTGACGCTGCCTAGGGCGACGCATATCACCGCCGGGCGATCAGGGGGCTAAACCTTTATTCGGTAATAAACGGCGGGTGCCCTGACACTATAAAAAATAAACGAACTAACCAGCGTCACCCGTAACGGTTATACGGTGATCAGTGGTGAAAGGGTTAACTAGGGGCCATCAAGGGGTTAAAACATTTATTAGATAGTATATGGGGGTCCCTGTCGCTATAAAACACTGACGGCGAACCTAAATATTTACGTCCCTAACTAGCGTCACCAGCGACACTAATACAGCGATCAGAAGAATGATCGCTTAGCGACACTGGCGACAGGGGGTGATCAAGGGGTTAAAACTTTATTAGGGGGGTAAGGGGGGTACCCTAGACCTACAGGGGGCTAAACCTTTATTCGGTAATAAACGGCGGGTGCCCTGACACTATAAAAATAAACGAACTAACCAGCGTCACCCGTAACGGTTATACGGTGATCAGTGGTGAAAGGGTTAACTAGGGGGCAATCAAGGGGTTAAAACATTTATTAGATAGTATATGGGGGTCCCTGTCACTATAAAACACTGACGGCGAACCTAAATATTTACGTCCCTAACTACCGTCACCAGCGACACTAATACAGCGATCAGAAAAATGATCGCTTAGCGACACTGGTGAGGGGGGGTGATCAAGGGGTTAAAACTTTATTAGGGGGGGTAAGGGGGGTACCCTAGACCTACAGGGGGGTAATACTCACTGTCCTATCACTGCTAACTGTCACAAACTGACACTATGCAGTAATCAGGATAAAAAAAAAAAAAAAAAAAAAACCTGCTTGGTGTCAGTTTGTGACAGGGGGGGGGTGATTGGGGGGGGATCGGGGGGCGATTGGGGGGGGGATCGGGGGTGTAATGTATGCCTGGCATGTTCTACTGTGTGTGTGTGTGTGTTGGTGCACTTACATGTCATCTCTCCTCGGCGCTGGAACGGAAACTGCCAGACCGAGGAGAGATGACATCACATCCTCTGCCTCTGTGTACTATACAGAGGCAGGGGATGTTTCTCATTGGCTGGGAGCGATCGCGAGGGGGTGGCCACGATCGGATGGCCTCCCCCTCGTCTGTCATCGCTCCCAACCAAATGCCGACCGCAGCTGGCACCGGGGGGGGGGTCCGATCGGACCCCCCACCCGCGGGAAGGCAATCACGTACTAGGTACGTGATTTTGCCTGCCCGTGCCGCTCTGCTCACGTATATAGGCGTGAGGCGGTCGGCAAGTGGTTAATGCCCGAGCCAAATATGTACCTGGTTTGTTTATATTCATGTAGAAATTGTGTTTGGAGCGTTTGAGGGATTTATCAACTGACTCAGTGAGAAATAGATCGTATTCCAATCTAGATTTTTCCAGATGAGATTTTGTACTCTGAGATGGATTATCTTGAAATGATATGTAGGCTGCATTAAAATTGAGTTCTAGTTTTTTTGCTAGATTTTTGCGTTCCCGTTTAAATAGTGCCATTTGTCTTTGTATTGTACCACGCAAGACAGGCTTATGAGCTTCCCACAGTGTTATTGGGGAGATGTCTGTTGTATTATTAATTGATATGTATTCCTTTAAAGCTTGTTCAATGACCATCTGATGTAGTGGGTGTTTGAGCATTATGTCTGGTAAGTACCACGTTGGGTCATGCGCTTTTGGTATGGCTGAGGCTATAGTAGTGTATACTGCATTATGGTCAGACCACGGAATCGGAATTATATCTGATGCAATAATTTCTGGTATCATTCCTATTGTTAGAAAAATATGATCTATTCTGGTGAAGGTTTGATAAGGGTGCGAGAAATAAGTGAATTTCTTTTTCATTGGGTTACTTTCTCTCCATGAATCTACCAGATTGTATTTGGAAAGAAGTTGAGAAAAAGGTAATCTAGAGGTTATTTTGGATGGTGTAAAAGGTGATTTATCTAGAAATGGGAGGAGGACCTGGTTCGAATCCCCACACATCATCACTGTTCCTATTTTGTGTGTATTAATCACTTGTAATATATGTGAGAGGAATGGTGTAGGTTGTTTGTTAGGAGCGTAGTAGGAAATCACCATGATTGCTGTATCCATTATATAACCCATGAGTATCAGGTATCTACCTTCTGGGTCTTTAACCACTTGCCGACCGCCTCACGCCTATATACGTGAGCAGAGCGGCACAGGCAGGCAAAATCACGTACCTAGTACGTGATTGCCTTCCCGCGGGTGGGGGGTCCGATCGGACCCCCCCCCCGGTGCCAGCTGCGGTCGGCATTTGGTTGGGAGCGATGACAGACGAGGGGGAGGCCATCCGATCGTGGCCCCCCCCTCGCGATCGCTCCCAGCCAATGAGAAACATCCCCTGCCTCTGTATAGTACACAGAGGCAGAGGATGTGATGTCATCTCTCCTCGGTCTGGCAGTTTCCGTTCCAGCGCCGAGGAGAGATGACATGTAAGTGCACCAACACACACACACACACAGTAGAACATGCCAGGCATACATTACACCCCCGATCCCCCCCCCAATCGCCCCCCGATCCCCCCCCAATCACCCCCCCCGTCACAAACTGACACCAAGCAGGTTTTTTTTTTTTTTTTTTTTTTTCCTGATTACTGCATAGTGTCAGTTTGTGACAGTTAGCAGTGGTGGGACAGTTAGTATTACCCCCCTGTAGGTCTAGGGTACCCCCCTTACCCCCCCTAATAAAGTTTTAACCCCTTGATCACCCCCCCTCACCAGTGTCGCTAAGCGATCATTTTTCTGATCGCTGTATTAGTGTCGCTGGTGACGCTAGTTAGGGACGTAAATATTTAGGTTCGCCGTCAGTGTTTTATAGCGACAGGGACCCCCATATACTACCTAATAAATGTTTTAACCCCTTGATTGCCCCCTAGTTAACCCTTTCACCACTGATAACCGTTACGGGTGACGCTGGTTAGTTCGTTTATTTTTATAGTGTCAGGGCACCCGCCGTTTATTACCGAATAAAGGTTTAGCCCCCTGTAGGTCTAGGGTACCCCCCTTACCCCCCTAATAAAGTTTTAACCCCTTGATCACCCCCTGTCGCCAGTGTCGCTAAGCGATCATTCTTCTGATCGCTGTATTAGTGTCGCTGGTGACGCTAGTTAGGGACGTAAATATTTAGGTTCGCCGTCAGTGTTTTATAGCGACAGGGACCCCCATATACTATCTAATAAATGTTTTAACTCCTTGATGGCCCCTAGTTAACCCTTTCACCACTGATCACCGTATAACCGTTAGGGTGATGCTGGTTAGTTCGTTTATTTTTTATAGTGTCAGGGCACCCGCCGTTTATTACCGAATAAAGGTTTAGCCCCCTGATCGCCCGGCGGTGATATGCGTCGCCCTAGGCAGCGTCAGATTAGCGCCAGTACCGCGAACACCCACGCACGCACCGTACACGCACCGTACACCTCCCTTAGTGGTATAGTATCTGAACGCATCAATATCTGATCCGATCAGATCTATACTAGCGTCCCCAGCAGTTTAGGGTTCCCAAAAACGCAGTGTTAGCGGGATCAGCCCAGATACCTGCTAGCACCTGCGTTTTGCCCCTCCGCCCGGCCCAGCCCAGTCCAGCCCACCCAAGTGCAGTATCGATCGATCACTGTCACTTTTTTTTGTAGCGTTTTGGTGAACTGGCAAGCACCAGCGGCGTAGTACACCCCGGTCGTAGTCAAACCAGCACTGCAGTAACACTTGGTGTTGTGGCGAGTCCCATAAGTGCAGTTCAAGCTGGTGAGGTGGCAAGCACAAGTAGTGTCCCGCTGCCACCAAAAAGACAAACACAGGCCCGTCGTGCCCATAGTGCCCTTCCTGCTGCATTCGCCAATTCTAATTGGGAACCCACCGCTTCTGCAGCGCCCGTACTTCCCCCATTCACATCCCCAACCAAATGCAGTCGGCTGCATGAGAGGCATTTATATATCCTCCCGAGTACCCCTACCCAACGAACCCCCCCAAAAAAGATGTTGTGTCTGCAGCAAGCGTGGATATAGGCGTGACACCCGCTATTATTGTCCCTCCTGTCCTGACAATCCTGGTCTTTGCATTGGTGAATGTTTTGAACGCTACCATACACTAGTTGAGTATTAGCGTAGGGTACAGCATTGCACAGACTAGGCACACTTTCACAGGGTCTCCCAAGATGCCATCACATTTTGAGAGACTCGAACCTGGAACCGGTTACAGTTATAAAAGTTACAGTTACAAAAAAAAAGTGTAAAAAAAAAAAAACCACAAACAAAAATAAAAAAAAATAGTTGTCGTTTTATTGTTCTCTCTCTCTCTATTCTCTCTCTATTGTTCTGCTCTTTTTTACTGTATTCTATTCTGCAATGTTTTATTGTTATTATGTTTTATCATGTTTGCTTTTCAGGTATGCAATTTTTTATACTTTACCGTTTACTGTGCTTTATTTTTAACCATTTTTTTGTCTTCAGGTACGCCATTCACGACTTTGAGTGGTTATACCAGAATGATGCCTGCAGGTTTAGGTATCATCTTGGTATCATTCTTTTTAGCCAGCGGTCGGCTTTCATGTAAAAGCAATCCTAGCGGCTAATTAGCCTCTAGACTGCTTTTACAAGCAGTGGGAGGGAATGCCCCCCCCACCGTCTTCCGTGTTTTTCTCTGGCTCTCCTGTCTCAACAGGGAACCTGAGAATGTAGCCGGTGATTCAGCCAGCTGACCATAGAGCTAATCAGAGACCAGAGTGGCTCCAAACATCTCTATGGCCTAAGAAACCGGAAGCTACGAGCATTTTATGACTTAGATTTCGCCGGATGTAAATAGCGCCATTGGGAAATTGGGGAAGCATTTTATCACACCGATCTTGGTGTGGTCAGATGCTTTGAGGGCAGAGGAGAGATCTAGGGTCTAATAGACCCCAATTTTTTCAAAAAAGAGTACCTGTCACTACCTATTGCTATCATAGGGGATATTTACATTCCCTGAGATAACAATAAAAATGATTTAAAAAAAAAAAATGAAAGGAACAGTTTAAAAATAAGATAAAAAAGCAAAAAAAAATAAAGAAAAAAAAATAAATAAATAAAAAGCACCCCTGTCCCCCCTGCTAAGGCGAACGCAAGCGGCGGTCTGGCGTCAAACGTAAACAACAATTGCACCATGCATGTGAGGTATCACCGCGAAGGTCAGATCGAGGGCAGTAATTTTAGCAGTAGACCTCCTCTGTAAATCTAAAGTGGTAACCTGTAAAGGCTTTTAAAGGCTATTAAAAATGTATTAATTTTGTTGCCACTGCACGTTTGTGCGCAATTTTAAAGCATGTCATGTTTGGTATCTATGTACTCGGCCTAAGATCATCTTTTTTATTTCATCAAACATTTGGGCAATATAGTGTGTTTTAGTGCATTAAAATTTTAAAAAGTGTGTTTTTTCCCCAAAAAATGCGTTTGAAAATCGCTGCGCAAATACTGTGTGAAAAAAAAATGAAACACCCACCATTTTAATCTATAGGGCATTTGTTTTAAAATAATATATAATGTTTGGGGGTTCAAAGTAATTTTTTTGCAAAAAAAAATAATTTTTTCATGTAATCAAAAAGTGTCAGAAAGGGCTTTGTCTTCAAGTGGTTAGAAGAGTGGGTGATGTGTGACATAAGCTTCTAAATGTTGTGCATAAAATGCCAGGACAGTTCAAACCCCCCCCCCAAATGACCCCATTTTGGAAAGTAGACACCCCAAGCTATTTGCTGAGAGGCATGTCGAGTCCATGGAATATTTTATATTGTGACACAAGTTGCGGGAAACAGACAATTTTTTTTTTTTTTTTTTTTGCACAAAGTTGTCACTAAATGTTATATTGCTCAAACATGCCATGGGAATATGTGAAATTACACCCCAAAATAAATTCTATTGCTTCTCCTGAGTACGGGGATACCACATGTGTGGGACTTTTTGGGAGCCTAGCCGCGCACGGGACCCCGAAAACCAAGCACCGCCTTCAGGCTTTCTAAGGCCGTAAATTTTTGATTTCACTCCTCACTACCTATCACAGTTTCGGAGGCCATGGAATGCCCAGGTGGCACAAACCCCCCCCCCCAAATTACCCCATTTTGGAAAGTAGACACCCCAAGCTATTTGCTGAGAGGTATAGTGAGTATTTTGCAGACCTCACTTTTTGTCACAAAGTTTTGAAAATTGAAAAAAAAAAAAAAAAAAAAATTTTCTGGTCTTTCTTCATTTTCAAAAACAAATGAGAGCTGCAAAATACTCACCATGCCTCTCAGCAAATAGCTTGGGGTGTCTACTTTCCAAAATGGGGTCATTTGGGGGGGGGTTTGTGCCATCTTGGCATTTTATGGCCTTCAAAACTGTGATAGGTAGTGAGGAGTAAAATCAAAAATGTATGCCCTTAGAAATCCTGAAGGTGGTGCTGGGTTTTCGGGGCCCCGTACGCGGCTAGGCTCCCAAAAAGTGCCACACATGTGGTATCCCCGTACTCAGGAGAAGCAGCTGAATGTATTTTGGGGTGCAATTCCACATATGCCCATGGCCTGTGTGAGCAATATATCATTTAGTGACAACTTTTTGTAATTTTTTTTTTCTTTTTTTTGTCATTATTCAATCACTTGGGACAAAAAAATAAATATTCAATGGGCTCAACATGCCTCTCAGCAATTTCCTTGGGGTGTCTACTTTCCAAAATGGGGTCATTTGGGGGGGTTTTGTACTGCCCTGCCATTTTAGCACCTCAAGAAATGACATAGGCAGTCAGAAACTAAAAGCTGTGTAAATTCCAGAAAATGTACCCTAGTTTGTAGACGCTATAACTTTTGCGCAAACCAATAAATATACGCTTATTGACATTTTTTTTACCAAAGATATGTGGCCGAATACATTTTGGCCTAAATGTATGACTAAAATTTAGTTTATTGGATTTTTTTTATAACAAAAAGTAGAAAATATCATTTTTTTTCAAAATTTTCAGTCTTTTTCCGTTTATAGCGCAAAAAATAAAAACAGCAGAGGTGATCAAATACCATAAAAAGAAAGCTCTATTTGTGGGAAGAAAAGGACGCAAATTTCGTTTGGGTAGAGCATTGCATGACCGCGCAATTAGCAGTTAAAGCGACGCAGTGCTGAATTGTAAAAAGTGCTCTGGTCAGGAAGGGGGTAAATCCTTCCGGGGCTGAAGTGGTTAATTTCTGATGATAAGGTGAATGGTGTGGATCGGTGAAATGCAATTAGAGTTCCCCTTTGCTTGGTACAGGCAGAAGCCGTGTAAATTTGTTGATAAAAAGGAGAAATATATTTTGGAGTAGAATCTTTGGTGAAGTGTGTTTCTTGGAGGCATACTATGTGAGCCTTCTTGTTATGGAAAGTACGGAAGGCTTTGGTCCTTTTTTGAGGGACATTTATTCCCTGAACATTCAGGGAAAGTATATTCAGTGGTGCCATGGCAATAGATCAAATAGTTTTGACTTACTTTTTGTTATGCAGAGCTGACTGCGCAGATCAACCTGTGTGGACTGAAGAGATGAATAGATAGAAAAGAAACCAGTTAATTCTGGAGTAAAGAGTAAACAAAAAACATATGAGATTAGATGATACATTGTATAAATTATTTTTTGCAAGTAATCACAATTTACCCATGAAAGAGAATAAATATCTCTCTCAGGGGAATAAGTGCCTTCATCACACTCCCACATAATATGGTTGGGAGAATGAGGAGGGCTAATGGGGGTACAGGGATCTTCCGCTTACAGGAGAGAAGTGCTATGTCAAAAGACATCAAAATGATGTTTCATTAATTGGAGTGCAGAATATAGTTTTTGTTGAAATTATTTATTCCAGCGTGGTTGTATATGGTTAGTCTTGCCCTAGGCTAAATAATTCAGTTAGAAAGGTACTGTTAATAACTTTGGTATTGATGAAGATAGTTTGAATTATTTTGGGATTTTAACCCTTTTAGAGTAAACAATTACATATTTTATTCATATGTAACTGTTTAGATATGTTAACTCATAAAATTGAGGTTGTATTGCTTCAGATTAGAATAAACAAAAACATAATTCTAGGAACTAGTTAGGTAATAATATATTTGTTTTAAGAAAAGAAAGAAAAAGCTCCCATTACTTTTGGATTATTGAACATATTTGTCCTAAAAAGTAATAAATCTATTGTTATTACCTGATAATATATAACTGAACAAGAATTTCCTTATTTCACTTATATATTCTAAGGCTATATGAATCAGAAGTAATAAGAAATATAACTGGAATGTAACATGATCCCACACAGTGTGTGACTCTCAGAATGCAGTTACATTCAGTTATAAATATAGGTTTTTTATAGAGAACCATCTCTTAGTATAATAAATGAAGAGATATCAGGAATTAGGATGTCAGTCCATTGAATCTTCTTGGTCCATCGATGATGTGGCATAACGGCCTCTTTTGTGAGAATGATGATTCCCATTTTGTTCTGAAATTTTCTGGGTGCTGCCTGAAGGTGAAGATGACGCCATTCTTCTGCGTGTGGGAGAGTTGCTGCTTGTGGGTTCTGTCAGATTTAATTTTAAAAGGGTTTGTTGTAGTTCATCTGCTGATCTGCTTCTGTAAATTGTACCTTGGTAGTTAAATCTGACTGAAAAGGGGAAGCCCCATTGATACATAATGTTGTGGCGTTGCAGTTCCATTAGTTGGGGTTTCATGGATCGTCTTTTAGTAATAGTAAGTTGGGATAGGTCAGCAAAAATATGATATTTGTGTCCTTGAAAATTAAGTTCCTTTTTTTCTCTTGCAGCAATTAGTATTTGTTCTTTCGTTCTGTAATAATGAAATTTTGTGATTATATCACGTGGGGGTCCATCTTTCTTTTTGGCTGTGAGGGCTCTGTGTACTCTGTCCAGTTCTAAACGTTCAATAGGGATATCTGGCTTTAGTTCTTGTAATAGAGCAGTAATAGTAGATTGCAGGTCTGTCACAGTTTCAGGTATTCCCCTTATGCGCAAGTTTGAACGTCTGGCTCTATTTTCGTAATCTTCGAGCTTAGTTTGAAGTATTAAATTCTCTTTTTTTAATTGTTCCAATTCTGTTATATTTTCTTGGGTTGTAATTTCAATTTCATCCATTTTTATTTCTAAGGCTGCGGTGCGGTTTCCCAGCTCTCTTATTTCTTTGGTTAGGCTTTTTGTTATTTGGTCTGAGGTTTGTTTTAAAGCCTTATGAAGCATCTTTTCAAATTGTAATAATATTACTGGGGATACTGAGGAGGCTTGTGGAGAAGTTTGTGAGAGGATTTGTTCTGTATCTGACTCAAATGGAGAGTCTTGCTGTGACATTTTCTGTCTGTGAGAGCGCCCTGATGCTGTATCTTGTGAGGTGACTGGAGCTGCTTCAGCTGCAGTGAGTGCCTGTGAGCTCTTTGTGAGGTGATTTTTATTTCTGCCACGGTTTCCTCCCAGTACCATATTTCCTGCCCAAACTTTCACAGTTTGTTCCCTGGGGCAAAAAGGTTCAAATGGATACCTTTTGAGCCTGCAGGCTCTGCTTTGTCCTTCTCTTCTCTCCTCAGCGGTGTGGAACTCTAACAATGCATGTCTGCTCTGCTAGGCTCCGCCTCCTGCCCCGTGTGGACTTTTTTTCACACAAGCCTAATTAGTGTTAGACTACATAAAACTGATATCTCCACAGCAATGCTATTGGCAGGTGGGTGGAGCTGAGAAGTGTAGAGACCTGATCACCAGAGTCCTTGTCAAATGTAGGAAATTAGTGGGTAATACTTGCATCTACCCAACATGAATTATTATTATTTACGGAGAATCCGAAAGCTGCCTATGTAGCTCTGTTGCCAAGGAGATAAAATGTTTCCCTTTTCTTGAGCAGAAATCCACTTACTGGTTAGTATTGACAAGGCCAACTTTCTGCTACAAGACCACATGTCTGCTCAAAAGTGCTCCTTCTTTTGAAAGCAATGTAAATATGTGATTTGGTGCTGAGCTGTACTGGAAAATATTAAGGCTACCTTTTATGATGTTCTTTTTCAATTTCACTTTCAGTAAGTTTTATTGAAGTTTTATAGGATACATAGCATAAACCGTACAAATATAAAAAAGTAATGCGCATGGAAAATTCCAGAGTGCATCCGTAAGTCATTGACGATAAAGGTGATTAAAAGTGAAGAGAAATAAGCATGGCAAGTTACTGTACATATTGATTGTACAGCAATGATTCACATTATATCAACAGGGGAGAAAAGGTAAATTGTGTGCTTCTTGTAAATTGGGAGACACGCATGGATTGAATTTAAGAGTAGGTACACTGTGCAGAGAATGGCCAAGTAACAAATTATCAAAGGCCTCCCAGGCCAGAGGGAAGGGAGTAGAACAGTATAGAAAAGGAAAGGGAGGAACAGAAGGAGGACATCAGGGACACACAGATCAGAAACCTAGGGCTTCAAATGCCTATAGCAGTGCATAGCTTTATGGGGACATGGAGGGATGAGCATATTGTATCCATGGGGCCCAGGTTTTTAGGAGTTTCTTATGTGTATCTAAGTGAATGCTAGTTAGCAATTTGTGGATGAAGAAAGTGTCTATGTGACAATGGACAAGCTGTTGTGTCCAAGCTTTTGTGATAGTTTGTTTCACTGCTAATAAGACATTTGTAGCCAATTTGAATTGGGATCTTGTGAGACCTGGTGGTTTCAGATGCAATTGGATGTTGTCATAAACCATGAATCAGACCGAGACAGAAGTACAGTTAATTACACTTGTTTAATAATAATAAAAAGGTAAACAGAGTAAGCGTAGTCAATACATAGCCAGAGTTCAGTAACCAGATCGGGTAGTCAGCCAATACCAATGTCAGAGAGCAAGAGATCAACGTAGTAGTACAGCAAGCAGGATCAGGAGCCAGAAGGGACGTCAGCCGAGCAAGTCTTCAACAGGAACGCAGGAGAAAGTCTCTGAGATGTGACCAAAGGCGAAGGCAGAGATGAAGTGAGCTGGATGGCTTTAAGTAGCCAGGACTGACGAGCAGATCATCAACAGCTGGGTAACTGTGGAGAGAGATGGGAGCTGGCAATTAGCCAACAGCTAAGTGGCCAGCTCAGAGAAGGAAGGGCTGAGCCCAGCCCTGACAGTACCCCCTCCTCAACGACCCCTCCCCTTCGGAGGACCACCGAGTTTGAGAGGAAAATGTCTATGGAAATCACGAAAGAAGACAGGGGCATGTACGTCCAAGGATGAGACCCAAGAGTGTTCCTCCGGACCGTACCCCTTCCAATGCACCAGGTACTGTATGCGCCCACGTAACCTACGGGAGTCAACGATGGATTGTACCTCATACTCCTCATGGTTCTCAACCTGTATAGGGTGAGGACATGACACCAAGGTGGTAAAGCAGTTGCAGACCAAAGGTTTCAATAAGGAGATATTAAACACATTAGAGATGCGCATACTAGGAGGAAGGTCCAACGCGTAAGCCACTGGGTTAATCCTGTGAAGGATACGGAAAGGCCCAATAAACCGAGGGGAGAACTTCAAAGAAGGAACACGAAGTCTGAAGTTTGCGAGACGACAGCCAGACTCTGTCCCCAACCTGGTAGGAAGACGCAGGCAGGCGTTTGCGGTCAGTATGGAGTCTGTACCTATTGTTAGGTACTTGGACTTGTGCCCAAGTGGAACGAAGACCACAGAGATGCTCCTCTAATGCAGGAATACTCTGCGGAGCAAAGGAGGCAGGCAACACGGAAGGTTGAAAACCATAGTTCGCCATAAACGGGGACAAACCGGAAGCTGAATTCAAGGCACTATTGTGAGCAAACTCTGCCCACGGCAAGAGGTCTGACCAGTTGTTATGATGGTCGGAAATATAGCAACATAGGAGTTGCTCCAAGGACTGCTTGGCTCGTTCTCCGGCCCCATTAGACTGCGGGTGATACGCAGAGGAGAAAGCAAACTGAATACCCAACTGTGCATAAAAGACTCGCCAGAACGGGGACACAAACTGACTACCCTTGTCTGAGACAATCACCTTGGGTAGCCCATGAAAGCAGAAGATCTCCCGAGCAAAAATAGAAGCCAGTTCCTTAGAAGTTGGCAACTGCTAGAGTGGAATACAATGCAACATTTTTGAGAACCGGTTAACCACCATAAGGATAACTGTGTTGCCCTGGGAGTTGGGTAACTCCACAATGAAATCCATAGACAGGTGGGTCCAGGGCCTCTCTCCATTGGGTATGGGTTGTAGGAGGCCTACTGGAAGGTGTCGTGGAGTCTTACTTTGAGCACACACAGAACAGGCAGCTACGAAGGCGGTTACATCAGCATGTAGACTAGGCCACCAGAATTGTTGGGAAATGGCCCAAAAGAGTTGATTCTTCCCAGGGTGGCCAGCAGCCTTGGGAGAAAGGTAAGTCTGGAGCACAGCAGTACGGAGACTCTCGGGAACAAAGCAGCGGTCACAAGGTTTCTCAGGAGGAGCATCAACCTGAGCAGCAAGAATTTTGTCACACAAAGGAGAAGTAAGACTGGTGCGAACCGTAGCCAGAATACGTTTAGGAGGAATCACAGGAACTGGAACCGAATCCATCTTGGAAGTGGAGGAAAATTGTTGTGACAAGGCGTCAGACCTTACAATCTTAATACCGGGTAAGAATGTGATGTGATGTGGCATTGGAAGCTATTCACTTGCTTTTCACGCATCAATCTTATGTCTGTATTGTCTCTTCAGAGATTTGTTGGATGAAACTATTAAAAAAGTTACTGGGGGTAAGAGTACCAATCTCCCAAAAGGCTCAGAAGGCTAAGGATCAGAAACATTACAATATACTACCCTCTCTCTCCTCCCATAAAGGGGGAAAAGAGTGAAGTCACAAGTGAGACTTTCAGTGTGCCACAGGGAGGATGCACACTACAAATTTGATAAAAACATCTTACAAATCTTTATTACTTTGAAGTCAGACTGATTTATAGATTTTTGATAACTTGGTGCATTAATCAAATTTCCAAAATGGCGTAATGGATCGACAGGTTTCGCAGTAGCTCTTGCTTCTTTAGGATCTATGCCTTTTGTATGCAACCAATATATGTCCCTGGATGATGGTAGCTCTGAGCTGGGGGGGGGGGGGTCAGTGTCAGTTAACTAGCATACAGCCAACATATATCCTCAATCAATGGCAATGAGGGGGCACAAGACACCACATAAAAGACTAAACATAGACTGTTTAGTCTTTAGGGAGCTAGAGCATAGATTCCCCAGGACGCGGAGTCTAAGAGCCAGCGGGTGTTCACCAGAGCCTCTAGTGGTGAGGATGGACTGCGCTGAAGTCTGGCTCCAGGTCGCGGCCCCCAGGGTCTCACAGCTCACGCTCACCGAAGACTACAGGAGAAGAGGAAGGAGGCAGCAGGCTGGAACAACAGGGAAGTAAGGGGTAAGCCAAAGGTCAGGGCGACTAGCAGACAAGGATAAACATAACACGCCAAAGGTCAGGATAACAAGCAGACAGGGAGAGTCGAGAACAGGCCAAAGTCGGTAACAGGAATCAGACGTAGGAAACACAGTAAGTACACACGGAGGCTAACACACAATGGTTGATCAGCACTGCTGGCTTGCAGTGCACAGGTTAATATAGGGTTCCCTGATAGGGCCTGGGGTGGGGCCATGCTTAGAGGAGAGGTTATAAAACCAGTCAGGTGAGAGACAACTGGTCTCTAGAGATGAACAAATGGAGACAGGTAAGCTGACAGAGAAAACTATTGCATAACCATGACAGTACCCCCCCTTTTATGAGGCCTCCCCCTCCCCCACCTGGGCCCTGGCTTAAAGGGAAACTCCAGATGAAACCTCCTCAACAGACGAGGTGCAAAGATCTCAGATGCAGTGATCCAAGACCTCTCCTCAGGACCAAACACTTCCCAATGTATGAGGTACTGAAGAATGCCTCTACGGCGCCGGGAATCGAGAACTTGACTAACCTTGTACTTTAGATTATCCTCAGAGACCGAAACCGAGGTAGGGAGAGGACGAGAGGACTTAATGAGGGCTAAACGCTTCTTAGGAATGGGTAAAGGCATAAAAAGACCATCAGGAGTCTGAGCAGGATCCCCCAGACCCTTAAAGATGAGCTGGACATCCAACACAGGATCATCAGACTGGGCAGAAGTCAGTGGATCCCTGAGACCAGGTTGGTTAGAAAGTGATGTGTCACAGAAGTCAAGCTGGATAGCTTCACTGGGCATAGGCTGAACTGGTGCTGAGGCCGACTGAACAGCATTGCCAGGTGCAGTGACCACGAGAATCGCATTACAGGGCGTAGCGACTGTGGAACTGGTAGACGAGTCAGCCTGGGTGTGCATCCAAGGGGGTCCAGGGACAGGCAAAGGTAAATGACCATGCAAACTGGAGTGAATGATCGGCTCAAGTTCACAGGTGGGCTCCTCATCCAGAGTGCCACATGACCCAGAGAGTGCCTCAGCCCGACTATTACTGGAGACATTCCAGAAATCGCTATATGCAGCGGGAAGAGCAGAAGATACTGGGATTGTGACAACAGGAAGTTTCTCTTTTGGGGTAACCTTGAGTAGGCAGGAAGAGGAACAGGAGGAACCCCAAGCCAGGATCTGTCCAGCAGTCCAGTCATGTGTAGAGAATGGAACCGTATCCAAGGAAGACCTAATATGATAGGAGATGAAGCCTTAGGTAAGACAAGGAAGGATATCCACTCCTGGTGGAGTGTCCCTACCGACATCTTAACAGGGAGGGTCTGGAAGTGGATAGGACCCCCTGGGAGAATAGTGCCATAAATCACCAAGACCACCAATGGCGTTGAAAGGGGCAAAAGGGTAAGTCTCATGGAAGATGCAGTTTCCCAATCCATGAAATTGCCAGCAGCTCCGGAATCCAGATGTGCCGAGACCGAACGAGAGGAAGCGCCGACATGAAGGAACACAGAAGAAGAAGACGAGAAGGTGAAGGTGATACTTCAGGGTCTAATACTCCACCTTCCAGATGTATTAGTCCCAATCGTTTTTCCGTACGAAGAGAACAAGTGTCACAAAAATGACCTTTGGCCCCACAATAGTGGCACAGGCTCAGAATTTCGCGCCTAGCGCATTCTTCAGGAGGCAACTTGGTCCAGCCCAGCTGCATGGGTTCCTCAGCGGGCAGGGGGTGCTCCTCGGATCGAAGAGAAGGGACTGGGAGCTCAAGCTGCCTAAGGATGGGGAGCGCTGGCGTCTTTTTTCCAGGGCCCTCTCCTGAAAGCGAATATCGATCTGGTTACACAAGGTGATGACACCATCCAGATCAGCAGGAAGGGATCTTCCTGCTACTTTATCCTTCACTCTATCAGAGAGGCCATGTAAAAAGGTTGCAACTAGGGCCTCATTATTCCAGCTCAATACAGCTGTGAGGATATGGAACTGAAGAGCATACTGTCAGAAGCGGACTCCTGACGGAGATGTAAAAGAGCGCTAGCCGCTGAGGAGACACGACCTCGCCGGACAGGAGGAATATAATATAGGCTACTTTCGCCCGATCGGACAGGAAGTTTGGGGGCTGAAGTTCAAAATGAATTGTGCACTGGCTAATGAACCCCCCTGCAAGCCTTGGAGTCCCCAGAGAAACGGGCTGGAGCTGGCAGTTGTAATGAATGTGTGGCTGCAACTGGTGCAATAGGTTCAAATGGGATGCCAAATCCTGAAGAAATCGCATCACTTTGGTCTGATGCAATTCCTGGGTCTCAAGTCTGCGAACTAAGCCCTGCAACGGATCATTTGCGGGTAGCGGCACATCAGCCGGGTCCATGGCTGATCAAACTGTCAGGTCACCTGGGACCAGGTGACAGATGCACTCTGTAGGAGTCAGAAGTGCACCGCTAAGGTAGTGGACCCTAGGACTGACTGCTGCGGATTGAACCCTGGAAGGTTCAGGAAGCAGGTCTACAGGATAACTAACATGGATCTCAGTGGGAGCTAGAGCATAGATTCCCCAGGGCACGGAGTCTAAGAGCCAGCGGGTGTTCACCAGAACCTCTAGTGGTGAGAATGGACTGCGCTGCAGTCTGGCTCCAGGTCGCGGCCCCCAAGGTCTCACAGCTCACGCTCGCCGAAGACTACAGGAGAAGAGGAAGGAGGCAGCAGGCTGGAACAACAGGGAAGTAAGGGGTAAGCCAAAGGTCAGGGCGACTAGCAGACAAGGATAAACATAACACGCCAAAGGTCAGGGTAACAAGCAGACAGGGAGAGTCGAGAACAGGCTAAAGTCGGTAACAGGAATCAGACGTAGGAAACACAGCAAGTACACATGGAGGCTAACACACATTGCACTGCTGGCTTGCAGTGCACAGGTTAATATAGGGTTCCGTGATAGGGCCTGGGGTGGGGCCATGCTTAGAGGAGAGGTTATAAAACCAGTCAGGTGAGAGAAAACTATTGCATAACCATGACACCCTTCCCCTGACCAATGTTTCACCAGGGTCACTGGAGTATCTCTACTCAGACTTCATGCCATCACCCCATTCCTTGTTATCCTGGAGGCATCTTGATTGCAAGAACTGAATCCTAGCATTAAAGTGACATTAAATTATATATTTATTTCCTGAAAAGCATCCATATACATGCATTAATTTATGACTGTGTAATCCATTTTTCATTAAGTCATTTTTCTGTATTTTTGTGTAGTCCTTTGCAAGCTACCAAACCTCTCCTTTCTGTCTCAGTTCCAGTGGTTTGGACCCTGCACTTTCTATGCACACTACAAATCTCATAGTTTCTAGTCCATCTCAGGAGTGAGCAAGTATGGGTGGCTACATTTCTACTTACAGTGGGATCATAGAGAATGAACGTAGCCACCCTTTAAGGGGGGTCGAATCACAGCAGCAGAATAAATGGAATATGGACATTTGGGGGAGGCTGAGAGCAATAGAAGATACTTTTTTAGATATAAGAATAGATACTTACACTACTTTAAAAAAAACAAAACCGTGTTTAGTATCACTTTAATTAGACCTCATTAGAGGTTGCTTTTTTCTCAGATTACTTCTGCCAGTTTTGTTTTTCAAACCCTGTCCAAATTCTGTATTGATGTAGAAAACAAAATATTCCCCAAGCCTACCACAATTTCTTAGACATCATTGACAAAAAAGGATCAAATATTTTCCAGACCTGATTCTAAACATTATGTTTGGCTGGATTTATCCCCTGTCTGTCTGAACTAGCTACTCCTAAAGTGGGTGTAAACCCGATTCATGAAATTTGAGCTGGGCACATAAATCTGCAGTGTTTTGTTATCTTTCTTCAAAGCATTATGTCCTGTAGCTGTCTCCTTCCCTGTTCTTCTGTTATCAGCATGATAACTCCTGACAAGTTCTCCCTCACATGTGATAAAAGCAACCAGAGTTTTGTGTTGGGGAGGATGGTATAAATACAGTTGTATGCAAAAGTTTAGGAACCCCTGACAATTTCCGTGAATGTCATTTATAAATATTTGGGTGTTTGGATCAGCAATTTCATTTTGACCTATCAAATAACTGAAGGATACAGTAATATTTCAGTAGTGAAATGAGGTTTATTGGATTAACAGAAAATGCGCAATATGCATCAAAACGAAAACAGACAGGTGCATAAATTTGGGCACCCCAACAGAAAAATCACATCAATATTTAGTAGAGCCTCCTTTAGCAGAAATAACAGCCTCTAGACGCTTCCAATAGACTGTAATGAGTGTCAGGATTCTGGATGAATGTATTTTGGACCATTCCTCCTTAAAAAATATCTCCAGTTCAGTTAGGTTTGATGGTTGCCAAGCATGGACAGCCCACTTCAAATCACCCCACAGATTTTCAATGATATGCAGGTCTGGGGACTGGGATGGCCATTCCAGAACATTGTACTCGTTCCGCTGCATAAATGCCCAAGTAGATTTTGAGCAGTGTTTTGGGTCGTTGTCTTGTTGAAATATCCAGCCCCGGCGTAACTTCAACTTTGTGACTGATTCCTCAAAATTATTCTCAAGAATCTGCTGATATTGAGTAGAATCCATGCGACCCTCAACTTTAACCAGATTCCCAGTACCGGCACTGGCCACACAGCCCCACAGCATGATGGAACCTCCACCAAATTTTACTGTGGGTAGCAAGTGTTTTTCTTGGAATGCTGTGTTCTTTTGCCGCCATGCATAACGCCCCTTGTTATGACCAAATAACTCAATCTTTGTTTCATTGGTCCACAGCACCTTATTCCAAAAGGAAGCTGGCTTGTCCAAATGTGCGATTGCATACCTCAAGCGACTCTGTTTGTGGCGTGTGTGCAGAAAAGGTTTCTTTTGCATCACTCTGCCATACAGCTTCTCCAAGTGCAAAGTGCGCTGAATTGTTGAAGGATGCACAGTGACACCATCTGCAGCAAGTTGATGTTGTAGGTCTTTGGAGGTGGTCCGTGGGCTTTTTTTTGACTGTTCTCACCATCCTTTGCCTCTCCAATATTTTATGTGGCCTGCCACTTCTGGCCTTAACAAGAACTGTGCCTGTGGTCTTCCATTTCCTCACTATGTTCCTCACAGTGGACACTGAAAGCTTATATCTCTGCGATAACTTTTTGTAGCCTTCCCCTAAACCATAATGTAGAACAATCTTTGTTTTCAGGTCATTTGAGAGTTGTTTTGAGGCCCCCATGTTGCCACTCTTCAGAGGAGAGTCAAAGAGAACAACAACTTGCAATTGGCTACCTTAAATACCCTTTCTCATGATTGGATGCCCCATCTATGAAGTTCAAGGCTTAATGAGCCCACCAAACCAATTGTGTGTTCCAATTAATCAGCGCTAAAGAAGGAGAAAACCATCCAGCTAGACCATGAAGGTTGCCACATCCCTGAGATAAGGAAATAAGAATACCCACATAGGTCAATGGGACTTTAACGGCAACGCTAAAATTTAGTAAAAACAAATTTATTGATATAAGCAAAAGTATACAAAAACAGCAATATATGTAGAAAACTAAAACATTGTACAAAATGTTACACCATTAAAAACAATGATATGAAATTGTGATGATGCTTATAAAGTCTTCAACACAATTAATCAGTGCGAAGTAGTTACAGGTATTCAAATCAACAAAATGACAAGGAGACTGTCACGTACCTAGTGATGGAGCCTGATATGCAGAGGACGGCCTCTCTTACAACTCTAACTTGGAGCCCCTGGTAGAGCTGACAGGAAGCACCAAGATGCAGAGTCGCACGAGTGCCTGGGGGATCGCTGAACCTGGAGCTGGATCGGAGCACTCGGCCAGCTGTAGAGGTGTCTGTAGGAATCCCAGAGCAGTGGCAGGCAGGTAGCTGGAGTGATTAGACAACCAGTCCCCACAGGCAGAAGTGCAGGTGCAGCAGAAGGGATGGTGACACCCTCAAGGCTGAAGACAAGGCAGGTACAGGCAGGCCGGGTCAAACTCAAACGGGCACGTCAGGAACAGAGGCTGAAGCGGAAGCGGGATCAGATTACAGGCCGGGTCATCAGCAGACTGGCAGTGAAGTGGCAGAAGGAGCAGGCAGATGCAGAGTAGAGGACAAGCCGGGGTCGGATGCAGGCAGGAAACAGGAACATCAGGAAGCAAGACGGGTCACAACAGGAACGGAAGTCAGGTAGGTAATTGCAGGATACACAGAGAATGCTGTAGAGCAGGTAGCACTGAGTCTAGAAACTGACTGAGTTTAAGTAGCCTGTTTGGGTGTCAAAAGCTGTCACAGGGTGTGTGTGCACCAATGGCATTCTGACAGGCAGAGGTAACAGGTCATCTTCTTCGGCAGCCATCTTGGGTGCTGGCATGCCCTTCCTGACAGGCAGAGGTAACAGGTCGTCTTCTTCGGCAGCCATCTTGGGTGCTGGCGTGCCCTTCCTGACACTGCCCCCCCCCCCAAAAGGGCAGCCTCCGGATGCCCAACTTGGCCCACTTGTCAGGATGGGAGTTCTTAAAAGCTTGAACCAAATTTTGGGGCATGGATATTACCTTCAGGTTCCCAGGAGTTGTCCTCTGGCCCATACCCTTTCCATTTTATCAGGAACTAGATCTAATTTTTTCTCTTCCTGCAGTCTAAGATTGTTTCCACCTCAAACTCTTCCTCCCCATCAATAATTACAGGTTCGGGCGGGCCGGAACTTCGTCCTGGGAAGGGGTCAGGAATGGCAGGTTTCAACAAGGTTGTGTGGAACACAGGGTTGATTCTAAATGACTCAGGCAACTCTAATTCATATGCAACCTCATTGATCCGTCTTTTCACCGGAAATAGTCCTATAAATTTAGGGCCCAGTTTCTTTGAGGGACAGGCCAGTTTCAAATTAGTAGTTGCTAGCCACACTTGGTCACCAGGGTTCAAGATCAATTCTCCCCTTCTTTTCCTGTCAAAAACTTCCTTATTGTATGCCTGTGTCTTGGACATTATTTCCTGTAGCAGTTTGTTATTGGCGTTGAAGAAATTTATAGTTGCGGAAACAGCTGGTATAGGGGAATCTGGAATTGTATTAGACAAAAAAGAAGGGTGGAAACCATAGTTTGCAAAAAATGGAGATTGCTTTGTAATCTCCAGCCAGGGGAAGCAGAGAAGCCCAATCGTCTTGAGAAAATTAGGAGAAACATCTCAGGTACTGTTCGAGGGTTTGATTAGTCCTATCTGTCTGCCCATTCGTTTGTGGGTGATATGCAGAAGAAAATGAAAGTTCAATCCCAAGTGAATCACATAAGGCTCTCCAGAATCTGGATGTAAACTGCACCCCACGGTCGGATACAATATTGGCCGGAATCCCGTGAAGCCTTACGATCTCCTTGACAAAGGTTTGAGCTGTTTCTCGAGCAGATGGTGTGCCCTTCATGGGCAGGAAGTGTGCCATCTTAGATAGTCTATTGACAACTACAAAAATGGTGTTGTGGCCCTCAGATGGGGGAAGTTCTACAATAAAATCTATTGAGATCATCTTCCAAGGTCTACTGGGGACAGGTAAGGGTTTTAGCAGGCCCCAGGCTCTGGATCTACTGGTTTTATTGCGGATGCAAGTGGTGCAAGATTCCACATATTTCCTACAATCTCTTTCCACCCCAGGCCACCAAAATGTCCGTTGTACTAATTCAGTTGTCTTGCCAATGCCAAAATGACCTGCCAGCACATGATCATGGCATCGCACCAGGATGGCCATTCGGAGGTCTTCCGGCACAAAGACCTTGTCTTCATGCCAAAGTAGCCCATCCTTTGCCAGTAGAGAGACCCCGGCTGGTGAAGGGTTCCTTACTAGAGTTTGTTTAATTTGTTTTATTAACTCTCCTTGAAGTAACAGGAAGTTCCCAGGGGATAGAATTGTATTTTGAGATGAGATTTCTTCAGGTTTGCTGAAAGTGCGTGATAACGCATTGGGTTTTGCATTCTTGGATCCAGGCCTGAACGTTAAGTAGAAAAGAATAGTGCCCACCTGGCTTGTCAGGGTTTCAATCTTTTTGCTGTTCTTAAATACTCGAGGTTCTTATGATCGGTATAGATCAAGATTGGGTGTGCGGCCCTCTCTAGAAGGTACCTCCATTCCTCCAGGGCGGCTTTGATGGCCAAAAGTTCACGGTCCCCGACTTCGTAGTTCCTTTCGGCATTTGACAGCTTGCGGGAAAAAAAAGCAACTGGATGCAGTGGAGCCTTAGCTCCCCGCCTCTGAGACAATATTGCTCCGACCGCTGTTTCTGAGGCGTCTACTTCCAAGACTTAGGGCAAGGCTGGGTCAGGGTGTTTCAGGACAGATGCAGATGTGAAAAGTCTTTTTAGGGTGTCAAAAGCTTTCTGAGCTTCCAGAGACCAAGAGAATCTTGTACTTTGTTTGGTTAAACTTGTAATGGGGGATATGATTGCAGAAAAATGTCTGATGTCTGAATTTTCGATAAAAATTTGCAAACCCCACGAAACGTTGGACACCCTTCTTATCACTGGGAGCAGGCCAATCCAGGATGGCTGTAACCTTCTGGGGATCCATCTGGATGCCTTTGGTGGAAATGATTAAACCCAAGAATTGGATGCTTTGGTGTTCAAATACACATTTCTACGGTGGTGATCTAGAGAGGGAGAGAAGATTAGTATATCATCAAGATAAACAACAACAAATAGATCCAGGAAATCTCGGAAGACGTCATTGATGAAGTGCTGAAAGGTAGCTGGGGCATTGCAAAGTCCAAAGGGCATCACAAGGCATTCAAAATGCCCAAACCGTGTGCGGAATGCCGTCTTCCATTCATCCTCCTCTCGTATGTGAACCAGATTATAAGCACCCCGAAGATCCAATTTTGTGAAAATGGTGGCCAAACCAAGTCGCTGGAATAATTCAGGCACAAGTTGAATAGGGTAACGTTTTTTTACAGTGACCTTATTAAGTTCATGGTAGTCCACACAGGGCCGTAATGAGTGGTCCTTTTTTTCTACAAAGAAGATCCCCGCACCGGCAGGAGATGTGGAGGGGCGAATAAACCCCTTTTTAAGGTTGTCATCAATGTAGTCTTTCAAAGCAACAATTTCAGATTCAGATAGAGGAAAGATCCTGTCAAAAGGAACTTCAACCCCAGGAAGAAGCTCAATTGGACAGTCATAATCCCTATGAGGAGGAAACGTTTCTGCCGCTTTTTTGCTGAAAACATCCAGAAAGTCGTGATATGCTACTGGAACGACTTGGCGGGCTTCAGACTCCAAATCGATGCACAGCAGGGGAAATTGGTCCTGATGATTCTCTTGCCAACAATGCTGAAGGCAATAGGGGGAAAGAAACTTGATTTCTTCTGTAACCCAGTTAATGTGAGGGTTATGAGCTTTTAACCAAGGCATACCCAGAATGATTGGGAACAGAGGGGAAGCGATTGCATCTAGGCGTAGAAGCTCTTAATGGTTCTCGGCAATGGTGGTAGATAACGGGATGGTTTCGTGAGTAACCAATCCAGATTTAATGGTGGATCCGTCTGCCAGATGTACAGAAAGTCTCTGAGCCTTGGGTAGTAGAGGAATGTGATGTTTGGCAGCAAAAGCTAAATCTATGAAACAGCTGCAAGCTCCAGAGTCAATTATCTTAACCGGGCAAGACCTCACATAATGTCCTGATCCTCCACAGTACAGGCAAAGATTTAGCTGGCGTCTGTGCTGGCGTTCTTCTGTAGTCAGAGAAGGATGGTGGAGACCAAGCTTCATGGGTTCAGATGCGTCTGAAGCGGATGCTGCAGGAGCAGGTGAAGCGGGACTGAAAGAACCAGACACTCGTGGAAGCATATATACTGGACAGGACTGGTCGGTGGCTTGTTCCGACCTACATTCCCTTAAGCGATGGTCAATCTGGATTGACAATATTATAAGTGTCTCCAAGGTGGAGGGAATACCTGTTCGTGCTAGCTCGTCCTTGAGATTATCAGAAAGGCCCATGTGGAACTGGTAACGCAGGGCAGCATCGTTCCAGCTAGTATTGGAACTCCAGCGCCTGATTTCTGAAACATAGTCCTCCACGGCCCTGTGACCCTGCTGAAGCGTGTGAAGGGCGGCTTCCGCAGTAGCGGCTTGCTGGGGGTCTTCATATAACTGAGCCATGCCTCCAAAAAAGGAGGCTAAGTCCGTCAGAGATGTGGCCTTTTGTTCAAGGAGTTGGTGAGCCCGGGCCTGTGGTTCCCCCTGAAGCAAGGAAATGACAAACCCGACCTTGGTGGCTTCCAGGGAGAAGGTTTGTGGTTGTAGCAAAAAATAGAGTTTGCATGCGTTGCGGAAGGCTCTGAACTTGTTGCGTTCTCCGTGAATCTTTTCAGGAGTTGGGACTCTGGGTTCAGGTGGTAGCATAACGACTGCGGGAGCTGCTGGCATCCCAGAAGTGGAAGGTGCTTGAGCAGGAGCAGAGGCAGACAAGGTCTGTATTTGGCCTTCCAGCTGGGTATAACCCTGTTGTAAGTCCTTTACAGCTTGTGTTAATCCGGCTAGGTGTTGGCAGAGTTCCTCCATAGGAGAGGGTCCTTGCACAGGCTCAGACATGGCTGTCTGCTACTGTCACATACCTGGTGATGGAGCCTGATATGCAGAGGATGGCCTCTGTTACAGCTCTGACTTGGAGCCCCTGGTAGAGCTGACAGGAAGCACCGAGATGCAGAGTCGCACGAGTGCCTGGCGGGATCGCTGAACCTGGAGCAGGATCGGAGCACTCGGCCGGGCTGTAGAGGTGTCTGTAGGAATCCCAGAGCAGTGGTAGGCAGGTAGCTGGAGTGAGTAGATAATCAGTCCCCACAGGCAGAAGTGCAGGTCCAGCAGAAGGGATGGTGACACCCTCAAGGCTGAAGAGAAGGCAGGTACAGGCAGACCGGGTCATATGCAAACAGGCACGTCAGGAACAGAGGCTGAAGCGGAAGCGGAATCAGATTACAGGCCAGGTCGTCAGCAGACTGGCAGCGAATTGGCAGAAGGAGCAGGCGGATGCAGAGTAGAGGACAAGCCGGGGTCAGATGCAGGCAGGAAATAGGAACGTCAGGAAGCAAGCCGGGTCACAACAGGAACAGAAGTCAGGTAGGTAATTGCAGGATACACAGGGAACGCTGTAGAGCAGACAGCACTGAGTCTGGAAACTGACTGAGTTTAAGTAGCCTGTTTGGGTGTCAAAAGCTGTCACAGGGTGTGTGTGCACCAATGGCATTCTGACAGGCAGAGGTAACAGGTCATCTTCTTCGGCAGCCATCTTGGGTGCTGGCATGCCCTTCCTGACAGGCAGAGGTAACAGGTTGTCGTCTTCGGCAGCCATCTTGGGTGCTGGCATGCCCTTCCTGACAGGGACCCAAATTTATGCACTTGTCTAATTTTGTTTTGATGCATATTGCACATTTTCACTATAAACCTCATTTCACTACTGAAATATTACTGTGTCCTTCAGTTATTTGATAGATCAAAATGAAATTGCTGATCCAAACACCCAAATATTTATAAATGACAATCATGGAAATTGTCAGGGGTTCATAAACTTTTGCATACAACTGTAGATTAGCGGAGCCCTGAATGATTCAACAAACATAGCTGAAATTAGGTGCACTTTCTAAACCATATATAAAGATGAAGACAGCAGATATACATGTAAAACTTATGTAGGGAGATTTGTTTCATCCCTGTGTATCATATGAGGCTGTTCACTTAACTGGGTATATGTGAGGGTTAACATCCACTTTAAAAGGAGCATATTGATAAAAGGGGGGTTCATTCCCTCTCCAGCTGGGGCGGGTATCTTCTTTGCTGAGACGAAGGATCATACCTTGCCTCCATGCATTCACAATTGAGTTCCTAACAACAAGGTCACCATCAAGAACTGCTTCCTGCTTGTTCCTAAGCTTTTCCAAAACATTTGATCTGCCAGGATATTCACCAAGTTGGACCTACATGGGATGTATAACTCAATAAGGATCTAAGAGATGAGTTGAAGACAGCCTTTCTGTACTAAGTTTGGGGTTGATTTACTAAAACTAGGGAGCACAGCTCTGCATAGAAACCAGCTTTGTCTTCCAGTTTTTCTTTTGTCAATGCTTATTTGAACAAGCTGAAGTTCGATTCTGATTGGCTACCATGCACAGCTGCAACAGATTGTGAACTTTTAAGTTTTAGTAAATCAACCCCTTTGAATCGCTTTTGATGTGATTTGTGCCCTGTAACATCCTGGCCACTTTCCAACATGTTGTCAATGACACCTTCAGAGATTTCAATGAGGATTACATGGTTATTTACTTTTAATCTTCTCCCTTGATGAATTTATCAGAATAAAGTATGGAAGGTGTTAGGCCATCTCCACTGTCTATGCACCAAGCCAAAAATTGTGAGTTACAAAAAACAACCACTCCGTTTCTGGGGTTAATGATTTCCACCCGAGTTGTCAGTGGTCCTGGAGTGCCCAGCTACCATAGATGTAAAAAGAGATCCAATGGTTTCTGGGGTTCGCAGACTTCTACTGCAAGCTTATTCGGCATTAACGGCTTACACACCCTGTTTTTCTTCGCCACCTGAGGCTGAGTCCACTTTCGGCAAATTGAAGACTTTTTTTGCTTCTGCACCTGTCTTAAACTACCCATATCCTGCATTACCCATTGTCCTGACAGGAGCTATGCTTACTCAAGATTCTAGCTCTAAGGCACTTTGTTGCCTTTTTCTCTTGGAAAATGAGCTTGGCAGAGAGAAATTATGATATGGGCGACAGGGATTTGCTGGCCATATGAGTGGCTTCGAAGGAGTGATGGGATGTATTGAAGGAGCAGTCCATCCTCACTGACCATTAGAACCTGGAGCATTTCTTAAGCCACATACACACGATAGGACTTTGTACAAACTTTCCCTTGGATTTTTGTACAAAGGGCGTTGGCCAGAAGTTTGTCTTCCATACAGACGACAGGACTTTTCCAGCCAACTTTCACCAAATCACGTGGTTTTTCAGCTCTTTACCACCACCCTTTGGTCAACTTCTGTATTGTTGTCTGATATTGTGTCAATCTCGCCACTTTTATCGGCGAGATTGACACCTTGCGAGCCGGGTTCACACTGGTGCGGGGATCCGACTTGGATCCCCGTCAATGGCAGGCACTGTGATTGGTATGAATCTTGAGGGGGAACTCCACGCCAAATTTTAAATAAAAAACCGGCATGGGTTCCTGTTAGGTCCAACTCTTAAATAAGTTGCTTTAAGTTTATATTGCTTTGTCAAATTATTGCTTCTATAAGAATAATGACACGGAGTCATATTAGTCTGTGTCACAGTCCGGAGCAAGAGAGAACTGCACCCTTTTACTTCTTTCAAAGGCCTTTTATAACAATTTAAATAGAACAATTGATACGTACACAGGTAAGAAAGTTCCCATCCAGGGGCATACCAGGACCTTAGATCTGATATGGATTCTAAGGGGAACCCCCTACACTGAAAAAATGGCGTGGGGGTCCCCCCCAAAATCCATACCAGACCCTTATTCAAGCACGCAGGAAAGGGGGTGGGGACGAGCGAGCGCCCCCCCTCCTGAGCCGTACCAGGCCGCATGCCCTCAACATGGGGGTGGGTGCTTTGGGGGAGGGGGGCGCCCTGCGGCCCCCCCACCCCAAAGCACCTTGTCCCCATGTTGATGAGGACAAGGGCCTCTTCCCAACAACCCTGGCCATTGGTTGTCGGGGTCTGCGGGCGGGGGGCTTATCGGAATCCGGGAGCCCCCTTTAATAAGGGGGCCCCCAGATCCTGGCCCCCCACCCAATGTAAATGAGTATGGGGTACATGGTACCCCTACCCATTCACCTAGGGAAAAAAAGTGTCAAGAAAAAAAAACACTACACATGTTTTAAAAGTAATTTATTAGGCAGCTCCAGGGGTCTTCTTCTGACTTTGGGGGTCTTCTGCCGACTTTGGGGCTCTCTCAGGCCTCTTCTCCCTCTCTCCGGTGTCATCTCCGCGCTCTCTGGTCCTATGGAAACAGAAAAAGTTTGTCCGATGGAGCGTACACACGGTCGGATGTTGCTCCAAAACAGCTAATTTGCATGTTTGTTGTCAAAAAGTCTGATCGTGTGTACGGGCCTTTACAAGCACCTTAGACCAAGCCATGGGCTATATGGGCTATATTTTTTTCCAGATACGAGTTTCACGTGACCTATCAACTCAGGTCCAAGAACGTGAAGCCCAATGCCATGTTGTGTATATTCCCTGACAATTCAGTTTCTGTTCCACTTGGTTCCATTCTATTTGACAAGAATGTTTTTATTAAGCTAGCCTAGTCAGTTATTTTGGATCAAAGAAACATCCAAGACATACCAGGCCTCTCCAGAATTGGATCTTTGCCATACTAATGACCTACTTCTGCACGAGGACTATATTTTTATCCATGAAAACCTTCAGGCATTGATTCTTCATTCTTGCCATAAACTCCCACTTGCTAGGCACTTTGGCATCACCAAGACACTGAATGTGCTTATAAAAAGATTTTCTGGTGGTTTACTGTTATTAATACTGTAGACCAAACTGTGAGGACCTTTGCCCATTTCAGCTTGCCCATGAAGTCAAAATTGTGCACTTCCTCCCAGTGAGGGATACTCCTTCCGCTTCAGCCCCAGCTGACATCTTAGGGAAGTGAACTATATAAATATGCTGCGCTATCGAAGAAACATATAGCATAAAGTGCTAAAATGTGCAATCCATGCAATATTGCTAATAAAGTGAAAATGTGCATATATGTGAACAACTCAGTGACAACAATAATATATATATATATATATAAGAATATAATCAAAGTCCTTTGAAAAACATAGCAAAAAAATTATATATATATATATATATATATATATATATATATATATATATATATTTTTATAGTCGTGGCCCTAAGACCGAGACAAATGTGGATCACATAAACACGCGACAAGACTCACAACATAAATAGACCTGAGGTGTGGCTTTTGGTCGTCTGGTAGGTATGGCAAGAAAAGGGGCCAAAAATAACCAGGTAGGGAAGTATCTTTATTGCCTCTAACCTCATTGAGTGAGCTTGGAGAAAGGGCCATCTTGAAGGCATATATATCTGGTAAAGCAGGCAGACTTTCACCTGCCTAGCTTCTTGGTCACATAGTCTGGTACTCCGTGCTGAGATGTGGCTGAGGCTGCACCGATCCAAAGGAATAACCAGAATACCGCCCGGGGTCTAGGCCTAAGTTGACCAGTAGGACCCAAACATGTTTAATAAACTGATTTCCACTCAGGAGGTTGACCTGAAAAAGGCAGTAACGGGCTGGAGACTGGCTGGCTGGGTAGTTGAAAGAGCAGACGGTCAAAAGATCGTTGCTGGGCACCAGGCGTTGCTGGTTCGAAAGAAGTTTATATCCACTCCGGGTCCGGTTTGTTGCGTTTTGGAGACCGTAAGATAAAGGACATAGTGGCTTGGATACCGGCCATTTACAGCCTGATAGGGGTATGAGTGAGAGCCAGCTGTGTGTGGCAATAATATATAAAGGCTAGGACATGAGTGACGTCATCTACTGTGGTTCCGGGACAATTGGCAAGGAACCTATGGTAGGTGTTCCAGGCTGTGGGATAAGCCTTTAGTGTGTTGCTAGACAGTGAGTGGTTGATGAGCCGGGTTGCATTGGCAAGGTGTGGCTTCAATCCATTGTTAGTTGAGACCAAGATGGGATAGGAGTGGATGATGGGTCGGCTCCGGGTTCCTGCTGGAAGAATGAGACAAAATTGGAGCGGGACAGTGCATCGGCTGCGGTATTGCACTTGCCAGGGATATGCTTACAGTAACTGTTAAATTTGGTGATGTAGTGACAATTGCAGCAGACTGCGCAGGAAGGACATGACGGGGAGCGACTTGGATCTACCCTTATTAATGATGTCAGCTGTAACCTGGTTGTCTGTGGTGAAGAGCTCTGTCTGATCTGTCCACGTGTGGCCCCAGACTTGGGCTGCTGCCACAATGGGGTACAGCTCAAACAATGCGAAGATCAAGGGAAACCAGGAATCAGGCAGATTTCCGGGGGCCAAGGTCTGGCAAACCAGTGATGGCCAAAAATTGCAGCAAAGCCAGTGGAGGCTGCAGCATGTGTGACTACCTGGGGCGACTGAGCTGATACTGAGGGAAAAACATTGATATGTCATTCCAGTTGAAGAGGAACTCGTCCCACATAGCCAAGTCTGCTATTGCTGCTGGGTCTAGTCTGAGGACTTGGTCGGGTCCTGCACTCGGGCAAGAAAGACTAAGAGTATTGAGATGAACGACCGCCCCTGAGGAATTGTTCTCATAGCGAAATTGAGCATGCCTATCAAGGACTGCAGCTGTCTTTTAGTACATTCCTGTGACCGGGTAAACTCCTGAATGACCAACCTAAAACAAGCTAATTTGTCAGAAGGCAGGCTAGGCTGCATGGCGTGCGTATCCAGGACGATGCCTGAGAAACTTATGAAATGTGTTGGGCCTTCCACTATGTGTTTATTGAGATTGTTGAAGACCTCTCTTAGCTTGTCTAGATCTACCGGGGGGGTATGTCTAGGTGTTCGGATAATGGATAATGGATAACCCTGTGACACTGGGCCTGGTGTGACAGGTTCAAGTGAGGGATTGGGCGAAACCGTCAGCTTTGTGGGCGAAGTGGCGACAAAAGAGTTCCGTGTCTGTGAGGCTCCAGTCAGAGCTTATCTGGAACTGGGCAAGTCTCGCTGCTGCTTTGGCTGAAAATGACCGATGGCAAAACCTCCATATTTGTAAGCAAGATCTGTCACTTCATGAAGGTATAAGTCCCGCTCCTCCCTCCTGCTGAGGGTGGCTGAACAAAGTACATCTCTGAACATCCCGAAGGCCAGGGCGAACTCAGTGGCTGACAGCTTACGACTGAGGCTGGGGTCTCTCGACTTGACAACCACTGAGATAACCCCCCCAGGCGTATGATTTGTTGTCAGCTAAGTCATGGACTGAGATGAGCAGGGATGCCAATTGACGTCTTTGCCCTCCAATATATCCTCCCTGATGCTGGTTGGGACAAGATGAATGGGGAGGACGATAGGTGCAGAGCCTGGTGTACCTGCAGAAGGAGAAGCTGTCATCAGGACCATGACCAGGTCCGGGAGGGCCAAGCAAGAACCGCCGACGAAGACGCCGCAACCCACTTGTAATCGAACGCACAGACTTATGAACACAAGGTAAGCTGGGAAGAGTCAGCACAGTGACATGTAGTATCGTGCACTGAAACTGACAACAAGGAAGGGGAAGTGGTCAGCTTAAATACCCTCCGGGCTCCTCCCATAAATTCAGGCCAGCACACTGGCCTTCTAACATATATATATTTATATATATGAAATGAGGAGTGCTGCATTGTGCAACATAGAAAACAGTCCATAAGTGCTTCAAAAATCCATGCGATTCAGTTAAATGCCAGAGGTAAGGTGCTGTATCCACACACAGGTGCTCCCCCCTAGGTGATAGCTGTTCACCTTAGGGCGTGTGACCTTGCTGCTGGGCTTGGTCAAAACACGCTTTTTGAACCACTAAAGGGTTCAGTAGTGCATCCGGGATTCTGGGTTGATCTTATGTCACTGTACATCAAAGGAGTGCCACTTTTACCTCGGTATATCAATAGAGAGAGGGCTTCATGGTGCAGTATGTAAACACTTTTATTAATAAAACACAATAAAATCCCACACAGGGTACTCACACTATCATGGCGCTTTAGGGCGCCACTCCAAAATCGTCACAATCAGGTGCGATAAGCTGGCCGATTGTGGAATGTTATGCTGATCATGCACGGCAGATCCTCTGCCCAGCGTTCTGTCCTGTCCCCTTCCCCAACGCGTGTTGATACAAGGGGTATTACGTATCTTCCTCAGGGGGCAATGTGATTGGACGATAGAACTGTCAGTTATTATAGAGCGTCCGTGGCCATTTTGTTGTGGTCTAAGGACGCTCTAGTGATGGACTTAGGTAATTCAATGGTGGAAACATCTCTATGTTTATACTGGATGGATACAACTGGTGAATGCTAATGGTATGGAGTCACCATTTTGCCTCTGTCATATGGGGGCTTAGATGAGACACCAAATACAGCAAGTGTAAATAAATAAACATACCCAAGACGGACGTAGAAATGTTGAGATCAGCATTCCGTACGTTAATCGGCTAACTTTTTGACAAAGCATAAATAATAATATTGATCACTTCATAATTATATAACCGTATTTGTAAATAGAATAATATTGCATATTTAATTAATGTTGTTAATGGGGGAATGAATACTAATGCTTATAACTATGTGTGTATGCACAATAGGCATGCATGCAAATCCATACTCACACACATATTTATCTCTGCCCCGTGTACTCTGGATAACTGAATACATTTAAAAATAAATTGAAATAAAAAATGAGAATAGATATAAAAATAAAAATAAATGAAAAAATGTGTATCAAAAATAAACATTTAAGAAAATATAAAATACATATTATTAAAAATATAAAAAATAGATTATAAATAAAAATGATTTACACCGATAGAATATATATATAAATATGTGAAAAATTGGATTTATAATACAATATATTTATAATATTGGTATAGTCAGAACCTATAGAGATGATAAATGAAAAACAAACCATCTAAAATACACATATTTACAAATATGTACTAAGTCTACTTATATGAATATCCTCATAAATATTTTTGTTGGGTAGATCTGATACTGTTGATTCTGACTAATCTGATGCTGTTGATAATGACTAATAGTTGCTTAAAAAACATTTAAGGTTGAATTCTTTATTCAACCCTCCAGGGGCAAGGGAACCTAACAGATGTATCCACCATGATTCTCTTTTGCTAATTTCCCTCACATAATTTGAACCCCTCCAGTGACGTTTGGGTGTCTCAATACCCCAAAATTGCATACCTTTAGTGCTTTTGTTATGTTTATCCTTAAAATGCACAGATAGATAATGCTTGTCGAACCCTTTTCTGATGTTCCTCACATGTTCCTCAATACGTTCTTTTAATGCCCTAATCCTTCTACCCACATATAATAAATTACATGGACACTTAACCACGTAGACTACACCAACCGTATCACATGAAATAAAATCCATAATCGTATATGTATGACTATTTTGCGGGTTATTGAATTCTTTTACTCCCCTAATATTGTCAGGCACCCTAGTGCAACTATAGAAGCGTCCACAACTGTGGAAACCCTTCATATCCCAAAACATTTTCGGTTTAGGGGGAGGTGGTTCTACCACATTATGCACCAATATATCACACAGATTGGGTGCCCTCTTATACACTATCTTAGGTGTTTCTGATAGATGCCCTTTGAGATGAGTGTCCTGTTTTAAAATATTCCAGTATTTTTGAATGATTTTTTCAACATCCTTATTCTGTAAATTATAGTCAAGAACAATACAGGAACCCATATCGTTATTGGGACTCGTGTCTTTGAAGTTATCCTTAAGTAGATCTTCCCTACTCATACCCTTAACTTTATTTTTCTCCTTTTCCAGGAAGTTCTCACGATATCCTTTTTGTTTAAACATTTTAGTCAACATTTTTGATTGTAATTCAAAATCAGCTTCTTGTGTACAATTTTTCCCTTGGATTCCCATTTAGCCATATATAAGTTGGCAACACTTGGGGCGAATTTGGCGCCCATTGCGACGCCTTTAATCTCTAAATAAAAAGTATTTTGGTACCAAAAGAAGTTGTGTTCAAGGCAGAAACTCAAACATTATAAAATGAATCTCCGTAGCTTCTTTCCTATTCCATCATTACTTTTTAAGGCCCATTTAACTGCCCTTATGGCACCTTGATGGTCTATGCTGGTATAGAGAGATGCCACGTCGCCTATTGCTATCATCAGATTTTCATTAGACGTACACTCATTTAATAGCTGTAGTGGGTGTTTGGTGTCCTTAAGATAAGCGTGAGTCTCCTTTACCAAAGGCTGAAGATGTATGTCTATATATTCATCTAATCTAGATATTAGGGAATCAATCCCACTCACTGGGGGACAACGTCAACCTGTGACGAAACGCTTCTGGAGGGGGATACGTGCTGACATCACCACGCTGTCTCACTAGGAGGACGAGATTTGTATTGCAGCCGCCCGGCTCTGTTAATTTAGCGCAATTTTACTTCATTTTAAATGTAAGTGCATTACTGTTTTTTATTAAACCTGTTGAAGCAATATTATGCTATGGTTGGTCTTTTCTCTTATACCCCACTGAAATGTTGAGGTTTATTGGAGTTCTATGGCATCAGGGCGTTTGGAGTATATAGGCACCAATCTTATCCAACTATCCAGACAATCCTTCCACACAAGCAAAGGCCTTGGCTGGGCTTTAGCCGTCTGTTTGGTTTTACTTGCCATTTGGCAAGCAAGTTTTTTTTAAGGTGTTGGCACTTATTCGTTGATTGGGCTCACTTATGTGTTTGTCCGGATCCGTTTGAACTGTCACTCATTTATTAAATTTATTTGATATCTACAAGCTATTGTTGGATTGAACCTTCACACAGTGCAGCTTCTCCTCTCTATATTCTATAGGTGTAAATCATTTTTATTTATTATCTATTTTTTTATAATATGTATTTTATATTTTATTATATGTTTATTTTTGATACACATTTTTTCATTTATTTTTATTTTTATTTATATATTTTATTTTTATTTTTATATCTATTCTTAGATATATATCTATATCCATTTTTTATTTCATATTATTTTTAAATGTATTCAGTTATCCAGCGTACAAGGGGCTGAGATAAATATGTATGTGAGTATGGATGAACTAAAAGTTAGCGTACGGAAATTAACGTACGGAATGCTGATCTCAACATTTCTACATCTGTCTTGGGTATGTTTATTTATTTAAACTTGCTGTGTTTGGTGCCTCATCTAAGCCACCATATGACACAGGCAAAATGGTAACTCCATACCATTAGCATTCACCAGTTGTATCCATCCAGCATAAACATAGACGTTTCCACCATTGAATTACATAAGACCATCACTAGAGCGTCCTTAGACCACAACAAATTGGCTGCGGATGCTCCATAATAACTGACAGTTCTATCGTCCAATCACATTGCCCCCCTGAGGAAGATACATAATACCCCTTGTATCAACGCGCGTTGGGGAAGGGGACTGGACAGAACGCTGGGCAAAGGATCTGCCGTGCATGATCAGCATACCATTCCACAATCTGCTGGCTTATCGCACCGTTTGTGGCTATTTTGAAGTGGCGCCCTGAAGCGCCATGATAGTATGAGTACCCTGTGTGGGATTTGTGTTTTATAAATAAAAGTGTTTACATACTGCACCATGAAGCCCTCTCTCTATTGATATACCGAGGTAAAAGTGGCACTCCTTTGATGTACAGTGACATAAGATCAACCCAGAATCCCGGATGCACTACTGAACCCTTTAGTGGTTCAAAAAGCTTGTTCTGACCAAGCCCAGCAGCAAGGTCACACACCCTAAGGTGAGCAGCTATCACCTAGGGGGGAAGCACCTGTGTGTGGATACAACACCTTACCTCTGGCATTTCCCTGAATCGCATGGATTTTTGAAGCACTTATGGACTGTTTTGTATATTGCAAAATACACTGCAGCACTTTATATTTTAATTTTTAACATATCTCACTGATATGTTATATATAATTTTTTTGTGATTTTTTTCAAAGGACTTTGATTATATTTTCACTTTATTAGCAATATTGCATGGATTGCACATTTTAGCACTTTATGCTATATGTTTCTTTGATAGAGCAGCGTATTTTAATAGTTTATTTTGATCTTTTGCATGATTTATGAGGCATGTATAATGCTAGCGGCTAATTTAATATAGAAACATTGGTTTTGGAGACCCTTATGGTTGGATAGTTAGCTGTGGCTCACAGGACGCTGTATCATAATCTTAGGGAAGTGGTGAGACTGCTTGGTGTCCTGGAGGACATTGTGTCAGATGGAGTCCAGTTTAACTCTAGATTCTGGAAATAAATGTACAAAAAGTTGGAAGATTTATTCTTGTTATCTTGCTACCATCTGCAGAGGAATGGCCGAATCAAAAGCACAAATAAAACTTTGAAGCAGTACTTCAAATGCTTCTCCTCCATAACACACAATTGTTCCTCATTGCTTTCAATGGCTGAATTTGAATAGAACATTTCTCCGCACCCAGCCACCTCAGTCTCCCATTTTTGCACTCTATGGATTTCATCCTGCTGCTCTACTGAAGTGCACTTCTGAATTTCATGTTCCCTATATACAGGACTCCCTTGCTCTCTTGGCTTCAAATCTGAACAAGCTGCAGATGTTAATTTCTTTAGTCCAAGCCAGGGCTAAATTCAGAGCCGACAAGAATCAAAGAGAAGGTTCCACCCTTAAGTCGGGAGAGTTAGTATGGTTTCCACTTCCAATCTGAAGCTTTGTTTTCCCTCAAATAAACTGTGTCCTAGATTCATTGGCATGGTTTCAATTTGGGAGGTTGTCAACCCAGTAGCAGACATGTTCATGCTTCTGAACTTGCTAATGGTTCATCTGGTGTTTCACACATTTCTTGTCTATCCAATCCAAATGCAAGATCTGGTCATTCTTGGTGGTGTAGTACTGGTAGTCCTAACTTGGTAGAAGGGCTATTGAAAAAAAACTTAAGTTGTTTTACAAAGCTACACTCAAAAACAAACCTGCTCTGTACTTTTTGTAGAGTAGAGCATATTTTTGCAAGTGCCTTTGCCAAACCCCCTTTTTTAACGCTTCTACTGTGAACAGCTAAAAGACTTGTTGTATAGCTGAAATGCAAATAGATACAGCAGCAATACAAATTTGTAGACTGTTATACCTATCAACACATTTGTTTTTCTCATCATTTGATATTGTGATCAAGGTAATCCTTAAGCTGCCCATACACTGGACTAGCCGGATTTCGATGAGTGTGCGTTCTCCCCCGATCAACAAAAAACTGTTGAAGGGACATGTTGGAATTTTTTTCTGGGTGCTGCTGTCAGAATACAATGATCAAATTTCTCCATCCACCTTTTCTGCTGAATAAAAACGAACTGTGTGTGGCAAGCTTTACAAACAGCAAAGCTAGGAAAGGATTAAATAAATAAAAAAAAAAACAGAACCAGGACTTATCCAGTTTAGAACGGATCTGGAGGGATTAATCAATTAAGCTTTACAAATAGCTTTACCCACTAAAAAGATCTGCTTTCACCGTCAGCCTGAGGTTTAAATTACAAAAATAGATGTATATATGTGTATCTGTATACATCCTTATGAAGGACCTCTAGGGGTGGTTATCCTCTGAAATAAAAATTAGTCAACATATAAAAAAGGGGGAGAAGACCCAAAGAATTTCTTCATTGAGGATAGACCAGTGAAATACTGGAATTCATATAATGATTATCCACATAAATTTTATTAAACACAATGATAAAAAAAATATCAAAATACAGTGATAGAAAATTATCAAAATACACACCAACCCACAACACATATTCTAAAATAGACTGTACGTCTAAATGAAAGACAGGTGGCCACCAATTCTGGATCACACAGTCCACATCGCTCTCACATACACAGTCAGGACAGGAACCTAACTTTTCTCCTGTGAAGTAGCAATAGAGCCTTTACTGACTCGGAGAGAGGCTTAAGGAGCTGACACTCTATCTCTTCAGGGTCTTCTAAATATAAAATATTTGCTGTACAAATGTGACAAACATTTGCCGTATTGTATCTAATATGATTATTTCCTATGATTCTCAGTGCCATCCAGTGGCCATAATGTGGTATTTTCCTAAATTAAGTATTTTATAAAATATACTGCATTATGGCCATGAGGTGAAGTTTCCTTAAGACGTAATCATATTAGACAAAATGTGTAATTTTTTAATTGTGGTTGTGTGAATGTTTATCACATTCATACAGCAAACTTTTTAAAAATACACCCCTAAGTGTTAGTGCTGCTGTCACAGGAAGTAAATATAAAGATATATTCAGGTACTTTTTATCTTTAATTTGCTGCTTGCAAAAACTTAAATGTGTTTTACAATGCAGGACAAAGCCATGGGTAACTTTTAAATTATATGTAAATCTAATCACTTAAATCCCATTAACTTAATAATGACATTTCAACACTAATGTTTATTGTTTGTAAATCTGCATCATTCTTTAGAAAAATAACTGGTAATACAGCCATGAAGACACTTTCTGTCATGGGTAACAGTGCTTTGTCTCCTATTCTCCAGTTCAGATGGATTTGCAGGAAATCCTGCAGTCTAATGTCCAAATCTGCCTTGGTAAATTTATTTACCATACTTTATTAATTATTTTAACTTATTATTTATGCATTGTATGGCATTAAAACCATGGCCAGCAGGCTAAGGCAGCAGAAAAGTGTGGCTTTCGGATAAGCAAGCCCCCTCACTATAAAAGGTGGAGGGGGAAGGCCATAGTGTCAGTATACCAAAAGCTGCTGTAGGGAGAGAGATGATGAGATTAATACTTTGTTTTCAGTAGGCTGCTGCATCTTTAAAAGAAAAAAGAAAAAAGGGTTTAAAGTGGTTTCAAAGGCAGAAGGTTTACCTTCTTTGTGCAGTTCCAAACCACAACCCCCCCCCCATATACTTACCTGAGCTCCATCTCAATCCAGCGATGTGCATGAGAGCAGCGGTACTCCTGGGTCTCTCTCTCCTCAATGGCTCACACAGCAGTGGCTGCCAATCATAGCCAATCATAGCCAGTGCACCAATGAGTAAAGAGCATGGGACGGGGCCAAGCCATGCTCTGTGTGTGAATGGACAATGTCCATTACAGGAGCGCGGCTCAGGAGCGAGCCTGCTCTAGTGCACCCATAACATAGGCTTGCTATTGGGGGAATTTGGCAGGGGGGAGAAGCCAAGACTGCCAGTCGTGGACCCAAAAAAGAAGGTGATCAGAGCTGCTGTATGCAAAACCACTGCACAGAGCAGGTAAGCCTTTACTACCTTTACTGTAGAATCACTTTAAGAACAGCATGCAACTAAACAACCTCAAATTATTTAATTTGCATTCACCAACCCCACTATGCCCATATTAAAAATAAAAATTAAAGCATACTTTGGTTAGCCCTATTTTTTCATGATTCAAAGGGGTTTATTTACTAAAGGCAAATAGACTGTGCACTTTGCAAAGTGCAGTTGCACTCTGCAAGAGCAGTTGCTCCAGAGCTTTCTTTTTCCTTGCACATTATTGGGTATTCATTGCAAAGTGAAGCTTTACCTCATTTACTAAGCTCTGGAGCAACTGCACTTTGCAAAGTGCACAGTCTATTTGCTTTTAGTAAATCAACCCTATACTGTCTTGCTACGGGCCAATTTTACACTGCTGTAAACTCTATGGTTTCTTAAAGGATATGTAAAGGTTCTTTTTTTTTCTTAACCACTTCAATACCAGGCACTTAGACACCTTCCCGCCCAGACCAATTTTCAGCTTTCAGCGCTGTCGCAATTTGAATGACAATTGCGCGGTCATGCTACACTGTACCCAAACAAATTTTTTATCATTTTGTTCCCACAAATAGAACTTTCTTTTGGTGGTATTTGATCACCTCTGCGGTTTTTATTTTTTGCGTAACAAATAAAAAAAGACCAACATTTGTAAAAAAAAACAAGTTTTCCGTTGTTTTTGTTAAAAAATTTTAAATAAGTATGTTTTCTTCTTCAATGACGGGCACTGATATGGCTGCACTGACGGGCACTGATATGGCGGCACTGATGGGCACCAATGAGGTGGCACTGATGAGGTGACACTGATGGACACTGATGATGGGCACTGATAAGCGGCAACGATGGGCACTGATAGGTGGCACTGGTATGTGGCACTGATGGGCACTCATAGGTGGCACCGATGGGCACTCATAGGTGGCACTAATGGGCACGCGTAGGATGCATTGATTGGAACATATGGGTGGCACTGATGGGTACTTATGGGTGGCACTGATAGGTGCCACTGATGGGCACTGATAGGTGGGCACAGATGGGCACTGACAGGTGGCACTGATGGAAATGACAGGTGGCACTGATGACACTGATTGGTGGCACTGATTAAATGTATTGGTGGCATTGCTGGCCATGACTAAAACATAATGGTGCCAATCAGTGCCCATTTGTGGGCACTGATTGGCACAGATTGGGCACATGTGGATGGCCATGGGGTACATACCTGGCCATCCACATGTTGCCACCTTCCCTGGTGGTCCTATTGGCGTCCCTGGTGGTCCAGTGTGGTGATCTGAGGGGGGACTTCACTGATAAACAATCAGTGCAGACCCCCCCTGTCAGGAGAACCGCCGATTGGCTCTCCTCTACTCGCGTCTGTCAGACGCGAGTAAGGAAAAGCCGATCAAGGGCTCTTCCTATTGACAGCATGATCAGCCGTGATTGGACATGGCTGATCACGTGGTAAAGAGCCTCCGCCGGAGGCCCTTTACCAAGATCGGTGGAGCAGTGTGTCAGGCTGACACACCGCTCCTCCGATCGCCACGATGCGGGCCCCCACGGGGGCGCGCGGCGACATGTTATCCTGCTGGACGCCATATGACGCCCAGTCAGGATAACGGAACCATTTCCCAGACGTCAATCCGCTATAGGGCAGGCGGGAAGTGGTTAAACAAACATGTCATACTTACCTCCTCTGTGCAGTTCGTTTTGCACAGAGTGGCCCAGATCCTCCTCTTCTCGGGTCTCCCAGCAGCGCTCCTCCTCTTCTCGAGTGCCCCGTTGGAGAGCCGCTATCCCTTGGGGCACTCATGCGGACGTGCTTCCGTGTCCTGCTGCGTCCATTGACACTGACAGCAAGACTCGGCCCCGCCCCCCGGCTCCTGCGTCATTGGATTTGAGTGACAGCAGCAGAAACCAATGGTTGCGCTGCTATCAATCTATCCATTTAGGACCCGAGACATGGGCTGGAGCTGGTGTGCTCGTCCTCGTCGCTGGAAAGACCGGGTTCAGGTAAGTAAAAGGGGGGCTTTGGGGGGCTGCTGCTTTACTGGAGGTTTTTCACCTTAATGCATAGAATTAAAATTGTCCTGCTGCTGCCAATTTTACATTGCTTTATTATCTGTGGTCTGTCAATTCTTGTAGTAAAACACTTGTCTGTACTTTGTGTGTCTAGCACATTTTGGTCCATTCTCCATTAGTAAAACTGCCCCGATGCTGGACACATTTACACAGTAGGGATGAGATTTGTGTTCGACTCGAACATCGTGCGTTCGGTCGTTCGCCGAATTGCGAACATTATGGGCCGCTCGCGCCAAATTTGAGTGGCGCATCGCGCCCCATAATTGACTGTGGCATCGCAGTGCATTGCTGGCTGATGATTGGCCAAGCATGCACTATGACCCACATGCTTGGCCAATCACAGTGCTGTCTGTACAGTAATTGGCCAAAGCCAGGGTGGCTTTGGCCAATTATGGCTCAGGGGGTTTAGTACATGCCCCACACTATATAAGGCCGCCTGCACGGCGGCCCTGTGTAGTGTGTTCCGGCGTTGAGAGAGAGATAGATAGACATAGAGACAGTGTCATTTGATTTAAGTTAGAGTAGGCAGGTCGAGTCAGTTAGCTGCACTTACAGTGTATTGTGTATATATATGCATCCCAGGTGTTGTGTGTGTGTATATATATATATATATATATATATATATATATATATATATATATATATATATATATATAGATCCTGTTCTTCTCTTCCTAATATACTGACAGGCAGGCAGGTGTTTTTACAGTATTTCCAGTTACTGTACTGTGTACCCTGCACAGTTGCACTTACAGTATAGCTACCTGAAGCCAGGTGCTTGTGTAGGCTCTTGACGTATTTCCAGTTACAGTACTGTGTACCCTGCACAGTTGCACCTACAGTATAGCTACCTGAAGCCAGGTGCTTGTGTAGGCTCTTGAAGTATTTCCAGTTACTGTACTGTGTACCCTGCACAGTTGCACCTCAAGTATAGCTACCTGAAGCCAGGTGCTTGTGTGGGCTCTTGACGTATTTCCAGTTACTGTACTGTGTACCCTGCACAGTTGCACCTACAGTATAGCTATCGGAAGCCAGGTGGTTGTGTAGGCTCTTGATGTATTTCCATTTACTGTACTGTGTACCCTGCACAGTTGCACCTACAGCATAGCTACCTGAAGCCAGGTGCTTGTGTAGGCTCTTAAAGTATTTCCAGTTACTGTAATGTGTACCCTGCACAGTTGCACCTACAGTATAGCTACCTGAAGCCAGGTGCTTGTGTGGGCTCGACGTATTTCCAGTTACTGTACTGTGTACCCTGCACAGTTGCACCTACAGCATAGCTACCTGAAGCCAGGTGCTTGTATAGGCTCTTGACGTATTTCCAGTTACTGTACTGTGTACCCTGCACAGTTGCACCTACAGTATAGCTACCTGAAGCCAGGTGCTTGTGTAGGGTCTTGACATATTTCCAGTTACTGTACTGTGTACCCTGCACAGTTGCACCTACAGTATAGCTACCTGAAGCCAGGTGCTTGTGTGCTTCTTGTGATCCTATTAATAGCACAGGCAGACTCTTGACGTATTTCCAGTTACTGTACTGTGTACCCTGCACAGTTGCACCTACAGTATAGCTACCTGAAGCCAGGTGCTTGTGTGGGCTCTTGACGTATTTCCAGTTACTGTACTGTGTACCCTGCACAGTTGCACCTACAGTATAGCTACCTGAAGCCAGGTGCTTGTGTAGGCTCTTGACATATTTCCAGTTACTGTACTGTGTACCCTGCACAGTTGCACCTACAGTATAGCTACCTGAAGCCAGGTACTTGTGTAGGCTCTTGACGTATTTCCAGTTACTGTACTGTGTACCCTGCACAGTTGCACCTACAGTATAGCCACCTAAAGCCAGGTGCTTGTGTAGGCTCTTGACGTATTTCCAGTTACTGTACTGTGTACCCTGCACAGTTGCACCTACAGTATAGCTACCTGAAGCCAGGTGCTTGTGTAGGGTCTTGACATATTTCCAGTTACTGTACTGTGTACCCTGCACAGTTGCACCTACAGTATAGCTACCTGAAGCCAGGTGCTTGTGTGCTTCTTGTGATCCTATTAATAGCACAGGCAGGCTCTTGACGTATTTCCAGTTACTGTACTGCGTACCCTGCACAGTTGCACCTACAGTATAGCTACCTGAAGCCAGGTGCTTGTGTGGGCTCTTGACGTATTTCCAGTTACTGTACTGTGTACCCTGCACAGTTGCACCTACAGTATAGCTACCTGAAGCCAGGTGCTTGTGTAGGGTCTTGACATATTTCCAGTTACTGTACTGTGTACCCTGCACAGTTGCACCTACAGTATAGCTACCTGAAGCCAGGTGCTTGTGTGCTTCTTGTGATCCTATTAATAGCACAGGCAGGCTCTTGACGTATTTCCAGTTACTGTACTGTGTACCCTGCACAGTTGCACCTACAGTATAGCTACCTGAAGCCAGGTGCTTGTGTGGGCTCTTGACGTATTTCCAGTTACTGTACTGTGTACCCTGCACAGTTGCACCTACAGTATAGCTACCTGAAGCCAGGTGCTTGTATAGGCTCTTGACGTATTTCCAGTTACTGTACTGTGTACCCTGCACAGTTGCACCTACAGTATAGCCACCTAAAGCCAGGTGCTTGTGTAGGCTCTTGACGTATTCCCAGTTACTGTACTGTGTACCCTGCACAGTTGCACCTACAGTATAGCTACCTGAAGCCAGGTGCTTGTGTAGGGTCTTGACATATTTCCAGTTACTGTACTGTGTACCCTGCACAGTTGCACCTACAGTATAGCTACCTGAAGCCAGGTGCTTGTGTGCTTCTTGTGATCCTATTAATAGCACAGGCAGGCTCTTGACGTATTTCCAGTTACTGTACTGCGTACCCTGCACAGTTGCACCTACAGTATAGCTACCTGAAGCCAGGTGCTTGTGTGGGCTCTTGACGTATTTCCAGTTACTGTACTGTGTACCCTGCACAGTTGCACCTACAGTATAGCTACCTGAAGCCAGGTGCTTGTGTAGGGTCTTGACATATTTCCAGTTACTGTACTGTGTACCCTGCACAGTTGCACCTACAGTATAGCTACCTGAAGCCAGGTGCTTGTGTGCTTCTTGTGATCCTATTAATAGCACAGGCAGGCTCTTGACGTATTTCCAGTTACTGTACTGTGTACCCTGCACAGTTGCACCTACAGTATAGCTACCTGAAGCCAGGTGCTTGTGTGGGCTCTTGACGTATTTCCAGTTACTGTACTGTGTACCCTGCACAGTTGCACCTACAGTATAGCTACCTGAAGCCAGGTGCTTGTATAGGCTCTTGACGTATTTCCAGTTACTGTACTGTGTACCCTGCACAGTTGCACCTACAGTATAGCTACCTGAAGCCAGGTGCTTGTGTAGGGTCTTGACATATTTCCAGTTACTGTACTGTGTACCCTGCACAGTTGCACCTACAGTATAGCTACCTGAAGCCAGGTGATGTGTGCTTCTTGTGATCCTATTAATAGCACAGGCAGGCTCTTGACGTATTTCCAGTTACTGTACTGTGTACCCTGCACAGTTGCACCTACAGTATAGCTACCTGAAGCCAGGTGCTTGTGTGGGCTCTTGACGTATTTCCAGTTACTGTACTGTGTACCCTGCACAGTTGCACCTACAGTATAGCTACCTGAAGCCAGGTGCTTGTATAGGCTCTTGACGTATTTCCAGTTACTGTACTGTGTACCCTGCACAGTTGCACCTACAGTATAGCCACCTAAAGCCAGGTGCTTGTGTAGGCTCTTGACGTATTCCCAGTTACTGTACTGTGTACCCTGCACAGTTGCACCTACAGTATAGCTACCTGAAGCCAGGTGCTTGTGTAGGGTCTTGACATATTTCCAGTTACTGTACTGTGTACCCTGCACAGTTGCACCTACAGTATAGCTACCTGAAGCCAGGTGCTTGTGTGCTTCTTGTGATCCTATTAATAGCACAGGCAGGCTCTTGACGTATTTCCAGTTACTGTACTGCGTACCCTGCACAGTTGCACCTACAGTATAGCTACCTGAAGCCAGGTGCTTGTGTGGGCTCTTGACGTATTTCCAGTTACTGTACTGTGTACCCTGCACAGTTGCACCTACAGTATAGCTACCTGAAGCCAGGTGCTTGTGTAGGGTCTTGACATATTTCCAGTTACTGTACTGTGTACCCTGCACAGTTGCACCTACAGTATAGCTACCTGAAGCCAGGTGCTTGTGTGCTTCTTGTGATCCTATTAATAGCACAGGCAGGCTCTTGACGTATTTCCAGTTACTGTACTGTGTACCCTGCACAGTTGCACCTACAGTATAGCTACCTGAAGCCAGGTGCTTGTGTGGGCTCTTGACGTATTTCCAGTTACTGTACTGTGTACCCTGCACAGTTGCACCTACAGTATAGCTACCTGAAGCCAGGTGCTTGTATAGGCTCTTGACGTATTTCCAGTTACTGTACTGTGTACCCTGCACAGTTGCACCTACAGTATAGCTACCTGAAGCCAGGTGCTTGTGTAGGGTCTTGACATATTTCCAGTTACTGTACTGTGTACCCTGCACAGTTGCACCTACAGTATAGCTACCTGAAGCCAGGTGATGTGTGCTTCTTGTGATCCTATTAATAGCACAGGCAGGCTCTTGACGTATTTCCAGTTACTGTACTGTGTACCCTGCACAGTTGCACCTACAGTATAGCTACCTGAAGCCAGGTGCTTGTGTGGGCTCTTGACGTATTTCCAGTTACTGTACTGTGTACCCTGCACAGTTGCACCTACAGTATAGCTACCTGAAGCCAGGTGCTTGTGTAGGCTCTTGACGTATTTCCAGTTACTGTACTGTGTACCCTGCACAGTTGCACCTCAAGTATAGCTACCTGAAGCCAGGTGCTTGTGTAGGCTCTTGACGTATTTCCAGTTACTGTACTGTGTACCCTGCACAGTTGCACCTACAGTATAGCTACCTGAAGCCAGGTGCTTGTGTAGGCTCTTGACATATTTCCAGTTACTGTACTGTGTACCCTGCACAGTTGCACCTACAGTATAGCTACCTGAAGCCAGGTACTTGTGTAGGCTCTTGACGTATTTCCAGTTACTGTACTGTGTACCCTGCACAGTTGCACCTACAGTATAGCCACCTAAAGCCAGATGCTTGTGTAGGCTCTTGACGTATTTCCAGTTACTGTACTGTGTACCCTGCACAGTTGCACCTACAGTATAGCTACCTGAAGACAAGTGCAGGTGTTCTCATACTAATAATACTACAGGCAGTGCTAGCTGCAGTATAATCGGTATATATATATATATATATATATATATATATATATATATACATCCCAGTTTTGTGCAGCTACATCTCAATGCATGCCAATAGTATGTCTGGAAGGCCAACAAAGGGAGGCAGACAGTCACAAGCCAATAAAAGAGGGCAAGCAGGCTCTGTGTCTAGAGGCAACAGTGCTGGTCGTGGACACGGTGCATCCTCATCAGCACGTGGCCGTGGGACACGCTTGGCCTTTTTTTCAGCAGCTGGCCATGTTGAGCCGCAACATGCGGAAGACTTGGTCGAGTGGATGACCAAGCCGTCCTCATCCTCCTCATCCTCTCTCACCCAGCTCAGGGTACGTTGTCTGTCAAAGCAGCTGCCAACGCGGCCTCTTCCCTCGGCTCAATGGCATCAGTAACTCCTTCCCTAGCCCCACTATGTCCTCCTGAGGAGTCCCCCGAACTGTTTGGCCACAGTGTTGGGTACATGCTCCAGGAGGATGCCCAGGGTTTTGAAGGCTCCGATGATGGTACTCAGCTAGAGGAAGGCAGTAACATGAGCCCAGACAGAGGGGGTGCCCAAGAAGGACAGCAATCTGGCAGTCATGTTCCCTCTGCTGCAGCATACTGCCAGGTCTGCTCCAGTGATGAGGAGGGAGGGGATGATGAGGTCACTGACTCCACGTGGGTGCCTGATAGGAGGGAGGAGGAGGAGGCACATCACCAACGAGGCATGATGCCCTCCAGGGGCCAGCCTAAGGGCAGCACATTGACTGCATCACACCGCAGAGCTCCGTATTTGCAGGGCGCTGCTGTCTCTGCGCGTTATTCCAAAAGTTCTTTGGTGTGGGCCTTTTTTGAGACAAGTGCATCAGATCGCACCGCTGCTATTTGCAACATATGTCTCAAGCGTATCTCGCGTGGCCAGAACATCTCCCGCTTGGGCACCACATGCTTGACCAGACATATGTTGACCTGCCATGCAGTTCGTTGGCAAGCGTACCTAAAAGACTCACACCAAAGAACAAAGAGGACCTCTCCTTGCTCGTCATCAGCTGGGATCTCCAACCCCACTATACCTTCAGTCCTCTCTGAGACCTGAATGAAGGTGTAGAATTAGGTGTGTCACAGCCAAGTACTTGCGGGCAATCTGCTATTGGTACACCGACGTCAGATTGTACCAGGCAAATTTCCCTGCCCCAGCTGCTGCACCGCAGAAAGAAGTTCGCTCCCAGCCATCCACATGCCCAGCGGTTGAATGCTAGCTTGGAAAAATTGCTAGCACTTCAACTGCTCTTTTCAGTTGGTAGACTCTGCCCCCTTCCATGAGTTTGTGGAATGTGCGGTTCCTCAGTGGCAGGTTCCCAAACACCACTTTTTCTCACGGAAGGTGATTCTGGCTCTCTACCGGCATGTGGAAGGCAATGTCTTGGCCTCGCTGGACAGGGCGGTCAGCAGTAAGGTGCATATTACCGCTGACTCATGGTCCAGCAGGCATGGACAGGAATGTTACCTAAGTTTCACGGCGCATTGGGTAACTGCTGGCAGCTGGGAAGGATGCAGGACAAGGTGCAGTAGTATTGGAGGTTGTTCCGCCACCACGCCTCCAAAATGCCACTACTAGTGATTCTGACACACCTCTCTCCTCCACCCCCTCCTCTTCTTCTTCCTCCATGGCCTCTTCCTGTGCTTTGTCCTCGGAACCAGCGGTGCTCCGTAGGCGTTCAAGGGGCTACGCAAGTACGCAGGCCAAAAGATGCCATGTGGTGCTTGAGCTGGTGTGCTTGGAGGACAGGAGCCACACTGGGGCAGAGATTCTGTCAGCTCTGCAGGGGTAGGTTCAGAGGTGGTTGACGCCACGCCAACTTAAGGCAGGAATGGTGGTTTGCGACAATGGCACCAGCCTCCTCTCCACCCTCCAATAGAGACAACTGACCCATGTGCCCTGTTTGGCTCATGTCCTTAACTTGGTGGTGCAGTGGTTCTTGGGCAGGTACCCGGGCTTACAGGATGTCCTGAGGCAGGCCAGGAAAGTCTGTGTGCATTTCCGCAGGTCATATATTGCCAGTGCTCAGCTGGCTGACCTCCAAAAGGAATTCAACCTGCCCAAGAACCGCCTAATCTGTGACATGCCCACCAGGTGGAACTCAACATTGGCCATGCTGCAGCAGCTGCACACGCAGCAGAGGGCCATTAATGAGTACCTGTGCAACTATGGCACCAGGACAGGGTCAAGGGTTTTTTTTTTTCCCCGTGCCAGTGGGCCATGATCAGGGATGCATGCACTGTCCTGTCACCATTTGAGCAGGCCACGAGGATGGTGAGCAGTGACAGTGCATGCATCAGTGACACTGTCCCCCGTCTCCACCGGTTGGAGCACACGCTGCGTGGAATAATGGACAGGGCACTTGAGGCAGAACAGAGGCAGTAAAAGGAGGACTTCCTTAGCTCTCAAGGCCCCCTTTATCCAGACAGTGTTGCTTGCGTGCCCACCGATCACACAGGAAGAAGAGGAGGAGGATTGTGTCAGCATGGAGGTGGAGCCTGGCACTCAGCATCAGCAGCAGTCTTTAAGGGATCATTTACAGTCCCAAGAAACCCATGGACTTGTACGTGGCTGGGAGGAGGTGGCTGCGGATCATGTCATCCTTAGTGACCCAGAGGACTCCGGACCGAATGCCTCAGCAAACCTATGCTACATGGCCTCCCTGATCCTGCAAACCTTGCAGAAGGATCCTCGTATTCGTGGTATCAAGGAGGGGGATTGTTACTGGCTGGCAACCCTCCTTGATCCACGTTACAAGGGTAAGGTTGCAAACCTTATCTTGCCGTAGCAGAGGGAGCAGAGGATGAAGCATCTTCGGGAGGCCTTGCAGAAAGGTCTGTGCAACGCGTTCCCAGAGACTGGGAGGTTACAAACTCCTGTTCCTGGACAACGTGTTGCTGAGGCTTCGGTCAGTCAAAGAAGGAGCGGTGGAGAAGGTGGCCGTCTGACCGATGCGTTCAGAAAATTTTTTAGTCTGCAACCCCAAGGTATGATCAGTTCTAGCAACCATCGCCAGCATCTGTTTTACATGGTGCAGGAATACCTAGGGGCAAGATCTGACTTGGACACCTTTCCCACCGACAATTCTCTGGGTTACTGGGTCTTGAGGATGTATCACTGGCCAGAGCTTGCACAGTATGCAATTGAGCTACTGGCCTGTCCTGCATCCAGCATTCTTTCGGAATGCACATTCAGTGCTGCTGGAGACTTTGTAACCGATCACAGGGTGCGCCTGTCCACCGACTCGGTCGATCGACCAACCTTCATAAAAATGAATCAGTCTTGGATCACCACCAGATAGCAAGCCCCTGATGCTGATGTAACCGAATATTTTTTTTTTTAAATGTCAGATCCCTTCAAGACTGCCTATGCTGATGCTGAGTGACTGTCCTATTATGCTGAGTGACTACCCTCTTCCTCCTCAATGATCATGCTGATAACATGTAACAATATTTTTGTTTCTGGGCGCCGCCACCAGTGCCTAAGGCCCAATTTTTCAGCCCCTGTTTAACAGGGGCGTGAAATTACAATTTTTGATGCAATTCTTTGCAGCAGGGCTCATTCCTGTGCTCCAACTAGAGTATCTGTGAGGGGTTGCAGTGTTGTGGCACCAGCACCAGTGCCTAAGGCCCAATTTTTCAGCCCCTGTTTAACAGTCTCTAGTTTATATTGGCCAATTCCCCCTCATTAAAATGTTCTGGCTGTATCATCTGCAGCCTCTTAATTTCAGGTTAAAAATTGGTCAGCAGCAGAAAACTTTTTCATCAGCAAGAACAGGGACAGCTTTGGTGAGCAATTAAATAATTTCTGTCCACTGGTCAAAGTGGACCTATTACCACTTTGTGAAAAAGTATGTGTTACTGATTAAAGTGTTACTAAACCCACAAATGTAAAATCAGTCTGTAAATACATTAAATCATGCTTGTTGAACTATGGAACCTAAGGGGTTGATCCTCCGCATTGTGTAAAATGGCTGTTTGTTCCTGTCTTCTCTGATCCTCCCCATTTTCCCCCTTGGCCCTGTAATCAGCAGATGGCCAATAAGCACTGTCCAGACAGAGGATAAGGGGTCCTGCAGCCTCATAGGACAATTGGGGAAGGATTAAAATTCCTCCTACAATCTTTAAAAAATGCTTGGCCGGACACTGATAGAAGTCACAAGACTGCTACAACTGCTGATGAGAAAAGGTATTTAGCAGTTTATTTTTACTAAAATTATTGCATTTCCATGTTCTGTGTACTGTGGGGGACCAGATATAGTGAATGCTGGGTCCTGGGTTTAGTAACACTTTAAACAATGTTTTTCTTTATCGTACATCACAGGACATATGGTTGATTAAAACTTAGACCAAAGGGTTATGCTTCACCTCCAGATGATTGGACACTGGCAAAAAGCCAACCTGAAACCCAGCCCTGCATAACCCCTCCCACCCTCAACATGCTTTCAGTTTTTTGCTAGTGTACTTAGGTGATAAACATAATTTCTTTGAAAAAAAAATCAGTTTTTACTGCTACTTATTTTCTAGCAAGCCTGTTTGTTGTGTCTTGGCTCTTAAAACTAAATTCAGCAGCATCTACGCAGAGCAGTTGCCCCCTGGCCTTATTGTGCCGCGAGGGACTGTACCCGGACCACACAGAAGAGAAGAGCATAACCTAGAATGTTGCTAGCTGGCAACTGACTGTAGTGATATAATAATATTGGGTGGTATGATGTAGAGTGGGTATGATAATTAATTAGTAAGTACTCTTCCGCAGCAACCCAATTCTTCCAGAGAGATGCACTTTATTGACTTCCAACACAGAACAAAGTCCACAGATGACAAAAAAATCAGACAGAGAAAATATAATTCAGAATCCCATTTCCTAGGTCTGTGTGTGCATACACAGACAAGCCTAACTTTAACTATAGACTGAATGCCGTGTTATATTCACTAGACACTGAATGACTGAGCAATTTGATTGGCCGTTTCAATTTAGAACTTTGATTTGCTTTTAGTCTTTCAGACAGACAACAACCCCCAGCCGTGAACAGCTGTAGTCATAAACCGCCCCAATTTGCACTCCCGCATATCAACATCAACAAGTCCCCTTAGATATGTGTAATTAGATTAGATTAACAGATACCACCTGAACACCCTTTTGAGCCCTTGGAATACCTACATTCCTAATCTATATTCTTGCATATTAATATCAACAAGTCCCCTTAGATATGTGTAATTAGATTAACAGATACCACCTGAACACCCTTTTGAGCCCTTGGAATACCTACATTCCTAATCTGTATTCTTGCATATTAATATCAACAAGTCCCCCTGCTATATTAGCCCCCCAGGAGGGAGCCTCCGCTAGGCCAACCCAAAACACTCCTTGATCCCATTGTTACCCCCTCAAGTCTAATTACCATCAATAAATACTTCTTCTATGGTCCTTTAAACAATGTACCCTTTGAAATGTTCAATTAGGTTAACAGCCCATACCTCACACCCCTAGGTAGACTTGCATAAGACCACATCAAAGGGTCTTCAGCTGTTATATTAAAATTGAGTTGGCTTGGACAAATCGACCATTGTCAACTCAATTCTGGCCTGGTTAATATTGACTCTATGTGTACATACATATAATAATGTCCCACATAAATCGGTGAACATATTACAACATATACCCCCACTTGGATCGGTTTGAATCAGAATCGATTCACAACCAAACTGCTCAGTCATCCCTGGCTCTTAAGATTGAAGCCCTCTCTATGCTTTCCTTCTTCCTCTGGATTGTTCTTAGTTGTCTTCTACCACAACAATATAAACCAAACAAAAAACATATTAATATAAATTGAATAAACACAAAAATTATGGACAGAGTTCTCAATAGCGGGTGAGTAAAAGTGTTATTGGGTATGCTCCACCAAGGCTCCTGAAATTCTTCAGCAATTTTATTAGAACTAATGAGGTTTTCCTTTACCAGTTCTTGTAATTCTATCATTTTCCTACTATCCCTCTTAAATAATATATCCAATTCAACTGTAAGTGGTGGTATTTTCTTAAATACAGGAGAAATCATAGAGTCCCAATTGCCAAGATCAGTTTGCTCAATGTCCATAGATACTTGATTCATCTGGATATTGGCTCGAATGTCTTCCTCTCCAATATTTAAACTCTCTATATCAACCCTATTCCAAATTGAACTACCCAAACTGAGGCCTGATATGATATCAGTACCCAGATCCCTCTTTGAAATTTTCTTAAAATTAAGCCCTTGTGTAGCATCCCAAAATAAGTTTACATGTGTTTGAAAAACCGTTTTAAACCATAATCCCATTGATTTTGGGCAACTCTCTGGAATGTTAAATGATGTAAAATTAAACAATAATGGTAATGATAAATATGAAACATCGCTATATACTAAATTTTGAGTCCGTTCAAGGAAAAATCCATGTTCTGGCCACTGTAAAATTGTAGGACAGTCTCTAGAATTTGTGACCATTATATGTAGGATTTTTGTATAGACTCCATCCTCCACATCGTGAGGGCTACAGGATATAATACCCTCCTTAAATATTGTAAAATTCCTTTCTAAAGTCATTTGCATTTGTGGTCCATTCTTTGTCTCCACTAATATTATATCAGTCCAAACAGCAGATTCTACAAAGTAATCAGATTTTGGCATCATGATCTCACATCTAACGACTATCCACCCCCCAACTATGCCCTTTACAGTATCCCCATGTACCTGGATGCCTTCTGATTCCCCTAAAATAGTAAGTTCTGTAGTATGATCCACTACACTTATTTTACTTCGATCAGATTTCCCCACTGGTAAGCACTCCAATTTTTTAACTTGACACGTTTCCACTCTAATGTTTGTGATGCAAAGTAGTAGAGTGATTGACGCTGTTATCAACACACATGCTAATAGAGAAGGCTTGTATTTGTCCAGGGGGATGTCTTCATGTTGATGTAGTCCTCTGGTATTCGCATTACTCCTGGGACCTGAAAGACAATCTCAGGAAGAAAGTTAGACAATGCTTTCATCCATCAAATCCATTTTTCCTTTAAATGCTTTGATCTGACATGCATGACTCCATCTTGACCTATCCTCTCCCAAGTCTAATAAGTAAACAGAGGGTCCAATTTTGTCTATGATTGCATAAGGGCCCTTCCACTTTGCCCTAGGAAATGGGTGAAACCCAGAAAAATTCTGTAACATTACTCTAGCCCCAATTTGGTATTCACTGGTGTCACCCATTGCATTAAACCACTGTTGTGAGCTTTTATGGGTACACTTATTAGTGGCACACACAGCCTTATGTACTGTAATCACATGATCCTTTAAGATCTCTACCCATGATTCAGATAATGACACAGTTTCTAATGCGGCTGGGACCGGATTTATCAGATGTTCCCACGTTCTCATTGTTCTGCCGAGCAGAGCTTCATAAGGGGCAAAGCCTATGGACCTGCAAACTATGGAACGAATAGTTGCCAGAACAAAGGGTAATTTTTCATCCCAATCAGTACCTTGCTCATTGACAACCTTTCTAAGAGCATTTTCAATTGTCCTGTTCATTCGTTCAACCCGTCCCGCAGACTCAGAGTGATAGAAGATGTGAAATTTTTGGATGACCCCAAGGAGCTTACATGTCTCTTGTATCACATTACCTACAAATCCTGGCCCATTGTCACTGTCTAAAACTTTTGGTATCCCCCACCGACTAAATATTTCTTTGACCAAGATCCTTGCAGAAGTAGTGGCAGTACAATTTTTGGTAGCGAAAGCTTCGACCCAGTGACTGAAGGAATCCACCACAACCAGTAAATATTTGTTCTGGTGTGCAGTGTTAGGCAATTCACCTGTGTAATCAATTTGTATTCGCCCCCATGGTCCCATGGAGCTTGTCTCATCAGTGCCCCTCTCCTCTTCCTATTTGCGGGATCATGCTTGGCACACATCAAACATGATAAGATATGGTCCTGCATGTGTTGTTTATTTTGAGGCCACCATGCTACATGATCTAATCTCTCTAAAGCTAAAGGAAGTTTGGGGTGTCCACCAACAGGGGATCCATGAATCCATGTAAGAATGTCTTTCCTCACACCTTTTGGGGCAACCCATAAAGATAAATTGTCTTTGTAAGTTATTAGAAGGCCATCCTTCACCTGCATCTCTTGACCCTCAAACTATATGGGCCCAGTCCTACACATTTCTTTTAGCTGAGCTAATTCCTCATCCTGATCTTCTATTTTACCCAACTCACATGTCTCTTCTTCAATTCCTTTTGCTTGAGCACGTGTAAGGGCAGACACTGGAAATGACAAAGTATGCTCTATATGAGGCCATTCGGGGGATGTTACTGCAGCCTCCTTTGCTAATCTATCTACAGTATTGTTTCAGTAGTGCTCGGTTGTTTGTTTTCTGTGGGCCTGTACCTTTCGGATATTAATTTTTGAAAAGAATTGCGTTTCTTCCTCTATCATTTTCCATAGGGATGCATATCTTATCTCACTGCCATCTGTCCCTTTAAGGCCCATCACATTCTACCATGAAAGATAGACAACTGCACCCTTGCATACCTGGTCTGAGTCAGAAGCAATGTTAACAATTCCACCATCATCTCTTAACTCGATGAGAACTTGCAGAAGTGCTGCTATCTCCACATACTGTGGAGAACGAGCTCTACATGAATATGAAAATTGTCTCTGTACCTCGCCATCTTTTACACAAACACCAGCAAACCCTGAGATTCTACTTCCGTCTTTATAATAAGAGGAACCATCAATGTACCAACATTCACTTTCAAGGTCAAAAGGTTTGGATACGGCAGTAAAAACTCTGTGCTGCAAACTATTTCCTTGCACTTGACATTCGTGAGCTTCACCTTCAATCATCAATCCACCAATCAGGACACTAGGTTCTTTTAACATCAAACCCTCAATATTCTCTGACAATAAAGCTGTAGTCCATCTCGCCAGCCTTTTACAATTCACATCTGCTTCTTTCCATTTTCCATTTGCTAACATGACTATAGGAGTGTGATGACTAGCAATGATGACCCTTTGTGTACCTGTCAAGTACCTGAATTTGTTGATTGCCCAATAACAACACAGCACCATACGAGTACACAAAGGATACTTCTGTTCTACAGTTGATAGTAAACGTGAAGCATAGGCTACAGGTCTTTGTTTTCCAAAATAGTCTTGGGTGAGTGCAACAGACAAAGTACTAAGGCCTACATGTGGATAGAGTCTGAATTCTTTGTCGGGGTCTGGTAATGCTAATGAAGGGGCATTGCCTAAAGTTTCCTTTAATGCTTCAATAGCTTGTGTGTGCTCTGATTTCTATTTCCATTCATCTTGCTTCAGCAGATCATACAAACACTCTGTTAATGATGCATAATGAGGCACAAACTCCCTGCAGAAAGCTGTCATGCCTAAGAATTGTCTCAGACTTTTTTCATCAGTGGGCAAGGGTAGCTTACCTATCAGCTCGACCCTTTGTTCATTGATACTTCGCCCTGACTGTGCTACAGTAACACCCAGAAATTGGACTTCTTGCTTTCCCAATTGTATTTTCTTTGGATTAACTTTCAGACCTGCTTCTCTCAAAAGCAAAAACATTTCACTCACATCGTTCACATGCTCCTCCATAGAGGCTGACCCAATCAAAATGTCATCAACATATGAAATTACTCTTTCAGGTATTGAAAATTTATCAATCACTTCTTTCATATGTGAGTGAAATATTGCTGCACTGTCTTTGTAGCCTTGCGGAAGAACTGTCCAATAATATTGAAGGCCCGCCCAGCTGAAGGCTGTTTTGTATTGACATGTTGGGTCAAGGGGTAAATTCCAATAACTGTTACTGATATCAATGACCGTAAACCATTTCATTTCTGGCGTCAACTTGGCAATCATTTCATGGTAAGCTGCTACCACAGGTGCCATACTTTTAGCATATTTGTTTAAGGCACGGTAATCTATCATCAGCCTGAACGACCCATCGGGTTTGATGACTGGCCAGGCTGGCGATTTGCATATTGATGCACCCCTTTTTAATGTACCTTACGCCTCCAATTGTTTTATAGCTTCTGTTATAGGTTTAATGGCCTCTTTTGGAACTGGGTTTTGCTTGAGAGGTGCCGGATCAAATCCTTCCAATAAAATCATTGTATTCATCCTACCACAATCTTGTTTATGTTTAGCCATTATGTCTTCAAATTCACCCATTAGACTATCCCAACAGGGGTCCCAATCTCCATGTAACACACCGTCGGGCTTTACTGCTGCTGTTACCAATTCCATGGGAGGATGCCACACATGACCCAATCCGTAATTTTCAGGCATCATCCACAATTTCATGTTTGCAAGATCAACTACCAGACCCTGCTGTACACAGACATCAGCACCAATTATTTCCTGATTTTGACAAACAACATCACACTTCCACTTCTCTCCCCCTATTTGCATCTCAACACCACGCACAAAAGGAGCTTCAATGGAATGTCCAGTGACACCTGTTATTTTAATTTTCTCATTTCCAGGGACAACTGATTTACTAAAACTAATAGCTGCCCCACTATCTAACAGCGCATTTACACAAGTTCCCCCTAATGTTACATCAGCAGTGGGCTGCCCCCAGGAGCCTAATGTTAAATCAGTTAAGAATTGGCAGGAAGGGGCGTGGGGGGCTCGGAACCCCTAACAATGACTGGTAGAGGGAGACACAGCACTTTCCTTTTCTACTGTTGCTACTTTGACCCCTCCTGCTTTTATTTTTTTAATTTCTTCCTGTATCTTATATAGTTCCTCTTGCAAACGATCTATCTCACTTCTTATTTCACTAAACGGCACCCAAGGCTGTTTACTAGGCTTTCCTCTGGATTCTGGCCTCCTATAACTCCTATAACTACCTGAAGTGTTATAAGATCTTCCTCTCCATGGTCCTGAATCATCTCTATTTTGCTGACCCTCGACTCTAAAAATTCTAGCTGCATCAACCGCAAGACTGTCCTCTTTGCACTCTCTCCTCCACACATTATCCGCTCTTAACAAAATATCACTATAATCGCTAGGATCAGGTGTAAAAGATAAAATGCCTTCCCTGACATCACCATCAAAAAAAGACACACAATAAGTGTAGCGCTAGTAAAAAATTAGTAAACGTCCAATGTGAAAAACTTCAAAAATCACAGTTCCAAGTATAAATACTGCAGAGGGACCATCAATATATGTATGAAGGGAAAAAGTCTTTAGAAAAACGTTCCAGCCAAAGCTGTATATAATCTTGAAATAAAAAAGCAAACACACCACCATCAATTGTAAGAAGGCTTACCGGATGGAATGGACCCAATGGGGCATACGCCAGAGTGGGTCAGATGCACTTAGATGATGGGTGGCTAGAAATGGCACTGGAAGGCGATGTTGATGGATGGACCCACGCGTTACTCTGTTGCTTTAGGCGATGCAGGGATCCAGAGAGATGTGTAGACCAGAACGCACGTGGTAGTTACGCTCAAATTAAGTATTGGAGGAAGCAGGTGGAAGATGGAAGGAAAGAAAAGGCCATATAGTGTAAATCTGTTTAAGAAATTTAGGATATACACTCACTTGTAAAATGAAAAAAACAGTGCTGAAGATAAAATGTGGCAACAGTGGGGTCCTACCCGACGTGTTTCGTCTTCATAGACGTCGTCTGGGGGTCCATCTGGTAAGCCTTCTTACAATTGGTGGTGGTGTGTTTGCTTTTTTATTTCAAGATTATATACAGCTTTGGCTGGAACGTTTTTCTAAAGACTTTTTCCCTTCATACATATATTGATGGTCCCTCTGCAGTATTTATACTTGGAACTGTGATTTTTTTTTTTTTTTCAAATTATTTTTTATTAAAGATTTTCAAGTACAAAACATAGTACAAGTTTTTTTGTTCATTAACGTACACATCATGGGAACATACATTAATCAAAGACAGGTTCAGAGTTTACATTGTAGAGGGTAAGTAATTTTTACAATGTTATTATCTTATTTATTATATATGATGTAGTAATGATTTATTTAACATAATGTATTTCCATGAGACAATAAAGTGAAAGTGTAGCAAGAGATAGAAGGGGGGGGGAGGGGGGGAGGGGAAGGAGAAATGGTAGGGTAGGGGATTGGAGGGGGTATAGGGAAGGGAGAGGTGACGGAGTGATGTAGGTATGTTTATTTTTCATTAACTATACAAGCTTAACTGAGAAATAGCGGGGGTTATATATTTCAATTCAGAAACCTCTAATTTTCTTTAAACCAATCCGACCATATTTTCCAATGTTTATCAAAGGCAGGTTTTTGTTCAGTTCTAGCTGCTATTAATGATTCAAAGATATAATTGGTTCGTGTTATTGCAAGGGCTTCTGAAGCATTGGGTACAATATTCGTTTTCCAATATTTAGTAATCAGTGATCTAGCAGCTAGGAGTACATGTGTGATCACTGTACGAAAGCAAGGAGGGAAACTTTCAATGCCCAAGTTTAACAGTGCCAAATCTGGGTTTGGTGGTTTTAGTATTCCTGTGATGCGAGATATATACTTAAATATATTGTTCCAAAAGCTGGTGAGATGTTTACATGACCAGAATACATGTAAGATATTACCCACCTCCCCACATGTTCTCCAGCATAATGGTGAGTTGGAGAAGGAGAATTTAGATAATCTATAAGGCGTGAGGTACCATCTTTGAGCTATTTTTAAGGAAAGTTCCCAATGATTTACACATCTAGTTGCTTTGTACGTGGTTTTGAGTGCATTTTCCCATTGATTGTTAGTGTAGGATTCTCCCAGTTCTAATTCCCACTTTAGGAAAGGTGGGAGTTTCGTAAAGGAAGATTTGTTTTGGAGGAAATTATAAAATAAGGAAATACCTTTAGGTGTAGCATGGGGTTTTTGTGTAGAATTGCCATATTGATTCGTGTATAGGTATATGGGTTGATTTTAAAGATTTTAGAAAATGAACCAGTTGCCTATATTTAAAGTGATCCGCTGGGGGCAGTGAGTATTCCCCCACTAGTGTATTGAATGTTTTGAGCGTGTTGTTAATATATAGGTCGGCAATCAGAGATATACCTCTTGTGGACCAATTTGAAAAATTGGAGTATGGTATGGTGTGGTTCAAGATTGTGATTGGAATTGGGATGTTTATACTTTTGGTTGGGGGTGGGGGAGACTTGTGTAGTTCTCTCCACGCTAGTAGAGAGGCCTGAACAGTTAGTGGTAATGATCTTAAGGGATAAGGTTTCCATGTGTCAAGTAGTAATAGTAGTCGGAGATCTTGGGTTGGGCTGATGGCTTGTTCTATGTTGTGCCAGAGGATATCTGGGGATGGTGATAACCATTGTCTGAGTTGGGTAAGCAAAGATGCTCGATGATAGTCCTTGATATCTATCAGGCCCATACCTCCTATTAATCTATGTTTAACTAGAACAGTTCTAGAGCATCTGGGTCTTTTGGGTCCCCATATGTAATTTCTAAGAAGATAGTTTAGTGATTGGAGATGGGTGTTCTTGAGTGGGATTGGTAGTGTACGGAACACATATAGAATTTGGGGGAGTAGGAGCATTTTGAAGGATGCTAATCGTCCTGACCATGATAATTCTACTTTGGTGAGTCTTTTTGTTTCTTTCGTGATTTTGTCTATCAGCGGGTCATAATTGGCATCTGCTAGTTTTGAGGGGTCGGACGTTATTTGTAGTCCCAGATAAGGGATACTTGATGAGTTCCATGTATAAGGGAATCGTTTTTGTAGATCCACTTGAAGGGATGGAGGGATATTTAGACCCAAGATTAGATTTTGAGAAATTCACCTTATAGTAGGACACTTGGCTAAAATTCGTAAGAATATCATGGGCACATCTTAGGGACCTAGTTGGTGAGGTCAAAAGAAGGATGATGTCATCTGCGAATAAGTTAATGTTGTGTGATTTACCTAGCAGGGAGAATCCGGGTGCATCTGGGTGTGCTTTAATTTTTTCGGCTAGAGGCTCTATAAGGAGATTGAATATAGAAGGGGACAGAGGGCATCCCTGTCTGGTGCCATTGGTAATTGGAAAGGAGAGGGAAAGGGTACCTGAAGTGTAGACCTGCGCACATGGTGAAGAGTACAGGGCCAGGATAGCCGAGAGAATGGGGCCCGCGAACCCAAACTTCTTAAGTGTTTGTGCCATATATCCCCAGTGGACCCTGTCGAATGCCTTCTCCGCATCCAAAGAGAGTAGCAGAGAAGGCACCCGACAGGACCCAGCACGATAGACCACGTTAATAATCCTCCTTGTGGCATCAGATGCTTGTCTACCCTTGGTAAAGCCCGTTTGATCTGGGTTGATCAGAAGTGGTAGGAGTGTTATAAGTCTATGTGCTAGGATCTTGGTGTACATTTTAACATCTGTATTTAGTAGGGAAATAGGTCTGAAGTTAGCAGGTGTAATAGGGTCTTTCCCAGGTTTTGGAATAGTGACAACATACGCTTTGAGCATCTCGGCAGGGAATGAGGCAGAGGACATTGCTTCCAGGTAAATTTCTTTGAGTGAGGGGGACAAGATTTCGCAAAACACTTTATAGTAACTGTTTGGTAGTCCATCTGGTCCTGGAGATTTACCAGTGGGCAACGTTTTAACTGCTTTACGGATCTCAGTCTCCGTTATGGGTAGATTAAGCTGTTCTAATTGTGATGCTGAAAGGGAGGGTAGTGTGAGATCTGCCAAAAATGATTGAATGGCGTCATCTGAGGGCTGTGGTGTATTTGTATCGTCTTTTAAATTATAAAGAGATGAGTAGTACTCAGCAAAATTATTTGCTATGTCATTAGGGTTGAATATTTTACTGTTATCTGAGCTACGAATTAGGTAAGGGATCCTCATTTGTGTCCTACGGTCCTTCAGTCTCATGGCCAAATGTTTGCCAGCTCTGTTACTTGAAGAGTAATGATTTAGTTTAAGGTACCTAATATGTTTGTCATATTGTTCTAGCAACATGAGCCTGAGGTCCGATCGCAACTGGTTTAATTTGTTTGCTATGCTTGGGTCAGGTAATTTTTTGTTTTGAACCTCCAGAAGTTTTATATCTTTGAGAAGGGAATCTAATTTCAGTGTCCTCTGCCTCTTCATCCGCGAGCTGATCTGTAGCAATATACCTCCAATATATGCCTTATGGGCACACCACATAGTAAATGGACTGTTAACAGATTTAGCATTAACATCAAAATAATCTTTTAGATGTTTGTTTACAAGAGCAACCTGGGAGGGCTGTTGGAAGATTTGAGGGTTGGCCCTCCAAATGTAGGTTGGTGCTGATGCGTATCTCTCCTCTATCGTGAGGGACACAGGAGCGTGGTCCGACCACGTAATGTCATGCACGGCAGAGGAGGACACCTTCTGAAGTAGAGTTCTGTCTACCAAGATTAGGTCTATGCGTGAATACGAGTTGTGTCTAGAGGAGTGGAAGGAGTAGTCTCGCTCATTGGAGTGTTGACACCTCCAAGCGTCGTACATCTCTTCTTTATGTAGTATGTTTTGGATTGAGGGAAGGGGGCGTCTTGATTTGGAGGTGGTGTCCATTTTGTAATCCACTGTGACATTGTAATCTCCACACATTATAACTGCTCCCTTTTTGATTGAGTTGATCTTACGAAACATCTTTTTCAAAAAGCTGAGTTGGCGTGTGTTTGGCACATAAAGATTAACTAGCGTGTATAAATGGTTGTTAAATTCCCCAATTAGGATTAGATACCGACCCTCAGGGTCTACGTGGGTCTCCCGGATTGAGAGAGAAACAGAGTCCCTGATGGCAATAAGCACGCCCCTTTGTTTTTTAGAAGCTGATGCCTGAAAAATGTGAGGAAATTTATGGTGGGAGAACTTGGGGATTGCTGAGGTTACCCAATGCGTCTCCTGCAAGCACAGGATGTCAGAGTTTAATTTGAGGGCCTCCCTCCACATTGAGGCTCTTTTAGCAGGGTGGTTCAGTCCATGGACATTAAAAGAGGTCACTCTAACCGCCATATGTAATATGTGGGATGATGGTATGTTGGTACCTTATGTATTCCTGGGTAAGCTGCTGGTGGTCTTAGTTGTGGTTTTCCTTCTTTCTGGATGGGAAGAATTCCTCCAGTGGTATGATCTTGCAGTCCATCACCGATTTGAGGGGTTAAGGGATGAGAAAAAGAAGAGGTAAAACAGAGAAAAACAACAAACAAAAATAGAACTGGTGTGTAAAAAAAGTGAGATTCCTTCCGGAATCTGATGGCAGATGTACTGCACATTTTTAGGAGGGGAACTACGTGGGGTGTTAGCTCCATTAGGTGTCAGGAGAATCGTAGTTGTGGGTAGCTTATGACATTCGAGGCGAATATTTGTTGCGGCTTTTCTGCTGCTTTTTGTATGACACAACCTTCCACTCGTTTTGGTCATCTAGCCTTGAGGAGGGGGAAGGCCCTGGAGAGGGTTGTTCTGGTAGAATGTCCCAGGTGCGCAACATTGATAGGCCGTCTTCCAGATTGGTGATCACCGAGGTCTTGTCATCATGGGTGACGATAAGTTTTGTCGGCTAACCCCATCTGTATGTGATGTTGTGATTGCGCAGTGCCTTAGTCACAGTTAACAGTGATTTACGTTTTTGCATCGTAAACTGTGAGAGGTCTGCGAACATTTGGATATTTGAGTACTGCTCAGGAGGTTGTGAATTTTTTCTAAAGGCTAGCATGAACTGCTCCTTAACATGGAAAAAGTGCACCCGCATCAGAACGTCTCTAGGAATGTTGTCTGGTAGGTGTGCAGGTTTAGGAAGTCTGTGGATTCTGTCGATGATTAACTCTGAAGAGGGAGTAGATGGTAGGTAGACTGACATGAATTCCTGGACATATTGGCAGAGTTGTGAGGGTTGGACACTTTCAGGGACTCAGCGCATTTTCAAATTATTTCTGCGTGATCTGTCCTCGAGGTCTGCGACTTTTTCTTTAAGCCATGTTACCTCATCTGATTGGTCATTATGAGCATCTACCAGGGTATTGTATGATGCAGCATAATCCCCCATTTTTTTCTCCACGTGGTCCACTCTGCCCCCTAACTCTTTCACTTCTGTTTTAAAGTTCCGCATGCATTCCATCATGTCTGCGTGCAATGAGCTGCGTAATGAGACTAACATGTCTCTAAGGGTTGTGTCCGAGAGGGGTTGGTTTACAGTAGGGAAGGAGTTAATGGAATCAGCCATCTCTCTCGTGTCTTCTAGAGAGTTATGGCCCGTACTGACCTTTTGGTTGGTCGAATCATTCGACATGCGGGGTTTCGATTTGGCAGGGCTGCCTGAGAGCGGAGTGGAGGCATCTGGAGAGCAGGAGTGTGGGCCTTTTCCGGAGCTCGGGCTTGGTGTGGCCGAGTGTGATCCGATGATGTAACCGGAGAGCAGCCAGCGGCGCCATCTTGGATCTCGCTGTGGTTCTTAGGGGGGAAGAAATCGTTCAATTTCTTCGGTTGTGAGGAGTTCTGTCTCTTTCTCGTCATCTCGAGGGGTGGTGCGGGTCTTTAGGTAAGTGCTGGTACCAGAAGGAGCAGTCTGGATCGCCTCGAATTGCTTTAAATCCTGCCGTCAGAGCAGAGCTAACAGGTCATGCGTCTGTTCTCTAGCGCGGTAGCCACGCCCCCCCGGAACTGTGATTTTTGACGTTTACTCATTTTTTACTAGCGCTACACTTATTGTGTGTCTTTTTTTGATGGTGATGTCAGGGAAGGCATTTTATCTGTTACACCTGATCCTAGCGATTATAGTGATATAGTGATAGTGATATAGTATAAGACACACTTATTGTGTGTCTTTTTCTGTTTTACTTTGTTGGTTGTGTTAGCTGCTTTTTGTTGTTACGGCAGCGCAGAATTGTTTTGTATATATCCTGACATCACCATCCAATGCTTCTAATAACATTGCCCTATGAACCAAACCACCACGCTCAAAACCAGGATTCCCAGTCTTCACATATTCCATCACAATGCTAATTCTATCTGCAAGTTCATATGGGCATTCATTCTTCATTTGCCTAATTTTTCCTGACAAGGATACATTTGTCGTCACACCATACAATGCTTTCAATAATTCCTTTAAAACATCCTTAGTTTTATGACGCTGGCCACAATTTTGCAAAATCCGTGCCCACAATCCATTACCTACACTTTTCTGCAAAATTCTAGTTAGGTCCTCCACATTCAAGTTGTATGCGTCTCTGACTCTCTGCAAATCACAGAACCATTTCATGAACCTGTTTACATCATAGCGGGGTACCTGACCTATCTCGCTTATAATAGCTTCCATCTTCTGTGGCTTTAGTTGTTTTGTAATCAATTTAATTTCACTTGAATCGTCAGTGTTCAAAACAGTTGTTGTAGTGGTAGGAGCTGCTGGTATGCATGGGGCTACATGTAACTCATCCCAGGGATATATTGGCTTATAATCTTTGGCATCAGGCTTTATTTTAGAGGTATCATTTTGATGCATGTAACTTGATTTTTCTGCCAATTTATCAAAAGCAATGTTAGCAGCATGTTTACACTCCTCCAACTGTTTCTCAACAATTTGTATTTTTACTGACAATTCCTCATTTACCCGACTTAAATTATCACATAATTTTGCCTTTTCAATCAATGCCTCTCCAGTAGTGATAGCGTGCAACCTGAGATCTGACATCCTCTCATTCAACCCTTTCTCCATTTCCTCATATCTCTGAGTCTGTTCTAGAATTTTCTGCTTTTTTTCCTTAATCTCCTCTATTAATTCTGCACAACAAGACAGTAGTCCCTGAATAATGATACCCTTACGTTTCTTTTCTTTAGTTTTCTTATCAAAAACATTATCGGATAAAAAACATTTCATTAAATCCCATGACTGTCTATATTCTTGGGGAATCTCATAAGGCCCCCTATGACTTTTTATATAATTTAGCAGCCATATATTCACATCCTCTCCCTTGCTATTGTCAGTGCTATTGTCACCACCAGACACAGCCAAAGCCATTGTGAAGAATATAGTGACAAAAAAAAAATGCTATTTGAAAAATAATGAACAAGGCACACTTACCAATTGTTAGGTTTCCTAGAACTTCCTTCCTGGGTGCTCACGGTCTTCTGTCACCTCACAGGATTGTTGTCACCACCGACTTCTGCTACTAAGTCCGAAAATGCTCTTCTGGTCGCTTGAACGGCACCAATGTAGTGATATAATAATATCGGGTGGTATGATGTAGAGTGGGTATGATAATTAATTAGTAAGTACTCTTCCGCAGCAACCCAATTCTTCCAGAGAGATGCACTTTATTGACTTCCAACACAGAACAAAGTCCACAGATGACAAAAAAATCCGACAGAGGAAATATAATTCAGAATCCCATTTCCTAGGTCTGTGTGTGCATACACAGACAAGCCTAACTTTAACTATAGACTGAATGTCGTGTTATATTCACTAGACACTGAATGGCTGAGCAATTTGATTGGCCGTTTTAATTTAGGACTTTGATTTGCTTTTAGTCTTTCAGACAGACAACAACCCCCAGCCGTGAACAGCTGTAGTCATAAGCCGCCCCAATTTGCACTCCCGCATATCAACATCAACAAGTCCCCTTAGATATGTGTAATTAGATTAACAGATACCACCTGAACACCCTTTTGAGCCCGTGGAATACCTACATTCCTAATCTGTATTCTTGCATATTAATATCAACAAGTCCCCCTGATATATTAGCCCCCAGGAGGGAGCCTCCGCTAGGCCAACCCAAAACACTCCTTGATCCCATTGTTACCCCCTCAATTCTAATTACCATCAATAAATACTTCTTCTTTAAATGGTCCTTTAAACAATGGTCCTTTAAACAATGGTCCTTTAAACAATGTACCCTTTGAAATGTTCAATTAGGTTAACAGCCCATACCTCACACCCCTAGGTAGACTTGCATAAGACTAACACATCAAAGGGTCTTCAGCTGTTATATTAAAATTGAGTTGGCTTGGACATATCGACCATTGTCAACTCAATTCTGGCCTGGTTAATATTGACTGTATGTGTACATACATATAATAATGTCCCATATAAATTGGTGAACATATTACAACACTGACCCCACGGGAAGCACTCAGATTGGCATCATGTTGAGAGGCATGTGGGGTGGTATACAAGTCCAGTGCCGTAGTACACTGCTGTGGAACCCAGACTTTGGGGACCGGACTCTTCATAGGTGAGAATTTTGCTGGGTTCCAATGTGCTGTTGTTGCCACCCTTTGGGGCATGGAAGTATGATGACCATGGTTAGGGATCTGCTGATCACTGTTTTTCCTTTCAGAGGAGGAGAGTAGCTTGGTGGTCCATTTACCTGGGTCCCTTGTTCTTTTGTGGACAGGTCCTAGGGTGTCAGTGCACAGGCATACCCAGCAGGCCATTTTGCACAGGTGTGCACCTTTTTGGAAGCAAGCTGGCTCTCTCCCATGCTCCGGATCAACACAGACACACGCATACTCCAGTTTTTCACTCCATTGTACAGCACAGGCATGCAGTGCTACTGGGCAACATGACCTTCAAGTGTTTGGGCATGGCAAGGCTTTCCTCTCCTTTTAAACTCTTACTGCAGGGGATCTTAGATACAAGGGACACTGTGGGCCCCATCAATGCACAGATTTCAAATGGCAGGGGAAAGGGGTGTACTGAGTTTCAGTCAGCATTGGTCCTCTGCACACAACCTGCACTTTCACTGTTTCCCCGCTGCTGGATAGTATTCCCCCTGGACAATTAACATATATTCATATAGGCAACCAGTACTCTCTTTTCTTTGTGAAGCAATCAGTAATTAAAAAGATTAACTCAATAGGTTTTTTACCTTAATGCATTCTCTGCATCAAGGTAAAAAATCACCCAATACCTGTTCCCCCTCACCCCTCTCCCTAAACACTTCCCTTTGTCCTCTCTCGATTTGGAGCTGTCCCTGTCTGCAGCATCACTGCTCTCTCTTCCTGGTCTCACAGGAAACTTTGAGAGCAGCAGGAGCTTCTGCTGCTGGTAGTCAAATCCTGTGAGGAGAGAGTGGGGGGAGTGGCCGAACAGTGTCTGTGGATGCATACGGCCCAGGCCCAGGAGCACGCCAGCAGCTGGTTTTCTGACAGGGCATCCGCAGGGAAAGAGCAGACAGCACTGGTGGGGGACTCCAGAAGCGCAGGTATAACATCTTTTTTATTTATTTTTAAAAAATAGCCTTTACAACCACTTTAATATCCCAATAATCTATATATATATATATACATATATATATATATATATATATATATATATATATATATATACATATTTCACAGTGTTTTTTGTGATCAATCCCTTATTTCTATATCAATTCTGCCAAAAAATTAAAAATAAGTTTGCAAATGCAAAGTTTACACAACTTACTGTATATATACATCATAGTAAAGTCTTTCATAAAATTCAATCCATCTTCCTTGTCCTTGATTCGTAATGATATAATTTGCAATCTCCTTCAAAGCATTATTCACTTCTGTGCCACTCAGTGCTTTTTTTTTTTTAATTTTATTTAAAGATTAGACACAGATATAAACATAAAGACAACTTCGCAATGCATATAGAATGTAATGAACATAACTGGTATAACAACCATGCAAAACAGTTGCATGTGAGTGAAGGTTGCTATTCAGTCAAACTTATACCACTCGCTGAAGTTTAATATGGGGTAAACATAAAGGTCTGTGCCCATCACTTTTGTTTCTTTTTTATTGAAAAAGAGAAATAGGAAAGGGAGCTAAAGAGAAAGAGAGGGAAAGAGAGCAGGGAGATAGAGAGAAAGGGAGGGAAGGGGTAATTACCACCCGGGAGGCACAGATCGGTGACGCTAGACTGGCGATGGGGATCTTAAACAGTGGATCCTGTCATGTATTAGTGGAACACGTCGGAGAAGCGAAAGAGGTTCCAATAAGACCATCTGGACTTGTGTTCCTTAGACTTATCTCGCAACTCAGAGATCAGATCTTCCATTTGCTCAATGTCCTTCACTCTTGCAAGCCATTGGGCTACCATTGGTGCAGACTGTTGCTTCCAAAGAGGTGGGATGCTGGCACGAGCAGCATTAAGGAGATGCTTGAGGAGGGATTTATGGTAACGTTTTCTCGATAAGGGAGTTAGGTTAAGGAGAACTGCCGCTGGGTTTCCCTGAAGCGGAGTTTCTGTATGAGCTTTAGCACTGGCTGCCAAAAAGTTTGGAGCACAGGGCAGTCCCAAAAGATATGTAATAGGGTGCCTGAGTGTAAGCCACCCTGCCAACATCGATCAGTTTGTAGAGGAAATATCTTAGCCAGCACGGAAGGAGTTCTGTACCAGCTCATCACTATTTTGTAAGCAGTCTTGATATTTGCTGCATAGGGAGGATTTATGTGTGAAAAAGAGTATGCAGTCTTTTTGGGGTTCTATGAAGGTAACTTGCAAGTCTCTCTCCGATTTAGCTAAGAATGGGGGATCCTCAGTGGCGTGAAGGTCTAACAAGGATTTGTAGGAGGTTCATAAGGACCTCTGGATTGGTCTCTCACTCAAGCAAAGTTCCTCAAAAGAGTGGAGCTTTCTGACAAAGTGGGTTGTTTTGGGCAGAGAGCTGAGAAAGTGAGCTAGTTGGTTGATCCTCCAGCGATCCAATGAGAGTGGTCCCTGATCTGAAAGACAGTTCTACGTAGTTAGCCAACCCGATGAACGCAAAAATGAGGAGGCCCTCATGAGCCCGAGTGGGACTAGTGAGAGAAAGGATGGGTCTGTGAGGCCAAGGAATAAAATCTGGATGACCAATAATTGGCGTTAGTTGGGATGGAAAATTTCTTAGTGAGGCTTGATGGAAAAACCTTTTCAGTTCCATAAGAGTTGGCCCAATCAGTGGATGAGTAATCAAGTGGGTGGCAGGAGTTTTCCCTGCCCATGGAAGACCAGCAAGAGGGGCCCTGGCTGCCTCCTGTTCCAGCAACACCCAGAGCTTCAGATCATTGTGTCGGCACCAGTCCACAACCCTGGTCATATGTGCCGCAGTATAGTATAGGGCTGGATCTGGAAATCCAATACAGCCGTTATTCTTTGGTCGTAGTAGGAGTGCTCTGCCGAAACGTGGGTGTTTACCATGCCAGATAAATCTGATGAATATTGATCGCACTGCATGAAAGAATGTTTGAGGTATCTTGACGGGCAAGGCCTGCAATAAATACAGAAGTCAGGGCATTGCATTCATTTTAAGTATATTGCACCAGCCGAACCAGGAAAGGGCCAGAGAATCCCACCTCCCGAGGTCAGCCGCAAGCATAGATAAAAGGGGCTGGAAGTTGAGGGCAACAATGTCTTGTTTATAGGTTGGACTTGATGGACTTGTTACTTTTTTCAACCTTGCCTACTATGTAACTATGTAAGTTTGCAGAAATTTTCATTTTTAGGTATTGAAATGAGCAGGCAGCCCATTTGAATGGGAAGAAGGGGCGTAGGTTAGAAATGGTAGAATCTGACAAGGAAACACTTAAAGCCTCTGATTTTTGTAAATTAACCTTAAAATTAGACAGGGTGCCGTAGCGCTTCAGCTCTTGTAGCAGAGAGGGTAAAGAGGTGAGGGGCTCGGTAATGTAGAATAGAAGGTCATAGGCATACGCGGCAACTTTGTGTTGACATTGGCCCAACTGGATGCCTCTGGATTGATTGCCTCTAATATGTCGTAGGAAAGGTTCTAAGGAAAGGATGAACGGTAGTGGAAACAGGGGGCAGCCCTGTCTGGTGCCATTCGAGATGGGGAAAAGGCTAGAGTCGTAGCCATTTACCCGGACAGTCGCTGTGGGATTATCATATATGGCCGATATCCATGTCAGGATGGGATCTGGCATACCCACGAGTTTAAGCGTCTCTTGGAGGAAAGACCAGTCCACCCTGTCAAAAGCCTTCTGGGCATCTGTGGACATTAGCAGCAATGGTATTCGGGAACGCTTTGCCTTAGCTATGATATTCAGTGTCCGGATGGTATTATCCCTTGCCTCTCTAGTCTGGATAAAGCCAACTTGGTCTATTCCAATTAGACGTGGTAATAAGACATTCATCCTAGAGGCAAGGATTTTAGTGAATAGTTTCATATCACAGTTCAAAAGTGAAATGAGCCTGTAACTGGCACATAGTTGTGGGTCCTTACCTGGCTTAGGAATCACAGATATGGAGGTGCGCAGCATGTCTGCCGGAAGGTTGTGTCCGTCGATCGCAGCATTGAAGGCCGCAAGAAAGGAAGGTGCTAAAGTGTCCTGGTACATTTTGTAGTAGGGGAGGGTGAATCCATCCGGACCGGGAACCTTACTGGACTAGGTGTCAGCTATTGCGGCTACAAATTCCTCCACAGTTATAGGTTTAGACAGATCCTCTTGCTCTTCTGTCGTCAGCATAGGAGGGTCAGTTTCTTGTAGATAACTGCGGATATCCAGAGCATTTTGGGGCAACGACCTGGGGGCAGACATTGGGTCTAAATTATACAGTTTGGAGTAAAAGGCACGGAAAGTATCCAGCAAGTTCTGGCGATTAATGAACTCTGGAGCCCGATGACGAGAGAAGAGCGGGTACGTACGTCTGAGAGCCCTCGGCACGTAAAGCATTGGCCAATAGCCTACCGCATTTGTCGCCGTATTCATAAAAGGAACATCGGGCTTTCATGTACATGTTTTGCCTCAGGCAAGGAATGATCCCGTATAGCTTCCCGAACACAGCCAATTCCGTTTCGATAGCACCATCTGGTCAATTCTTATGTTGGCGTTCCAGAGTGTGAAGTTGCACCAGGAGGTCAGATAAGGTTTTAGCTCAACGTTGTTTGGCCGCATGACCGTGCTTAATTAGTATGCCTCCAATGAAGCACTTATGTGCTGACCATACAGTGGCTGGGTTGTCTACAGAGTCTATATTGACGTAAAGGTAGGAATTAAGTTCCGTAAGGACATCCGTGGCAATCTCAAGGTCTTTTAGAAGAGCCTTGAATGAATGAATGAATGATTTATAAAGCGCTGCAAATGCGAACTGAATCACCTCAAGGCGCTGGATGCATTCTCCGATGTCAGCTTCTCAGAAAAGGAAGGTCTTTAGTTTTTTTCTGAAGGCCTGGTGGTTTTCTTCCATGCGGATGTTGGTAGGAAGAGCGTTCCATAGTAGAGGTCCTTGGACTGCGAATCTTCGTTCTCACTTTGCTTTGTAGCGGTATTTGGGAATGGTAAGGAGGTTTTGGTTAGCTGATCGAAGACTGCGATTCGGTGTGTAGTGTTTTATTTTCTCACGGAGATATGGTGGAGCGTTTCCTTGTACGCATTTGTGGGTGAGGCAGAGGGTCTTGAATGTGATCCGTTTCTTCACGGTTAGCCAGTGTAGGCTCTTTAGGGAGGGGGAGATGGATTCCCAGGGTTTTTTTCCTGTTAACAGTCTTGCCGCCGTGTTTTGGATGAGTTGTAAGCGCGCAAGCTGATATTGGGGTAGTCCTATGTAGAGCGAATTTGCGTAGTCGAGTCGGGAATTGATGATTGTTCCCACAACTGCCGCTTTGTCCTCTTCTGGGATGAAGGGGATGAGTCTACGTAGTTGGTGGAGGAGATGGTGGGATCCGCTCACCACTGATCCTATTTGTGCATCCATTGTCATTCCCGAGTCAAAAATGACTCTGAGACTCTTGGCTTTGGTGCTTGGGGAGATGGTCTGTCAAAGGATGGTGGGAGGTGTCCATGTAGTCTTTATTTTGGAATTTTTATTAGCTTGTAGGAGAAGAAGGAAGCCTTGTTATGTCTCCACGTGGATGTTCTGGGGGATGCTTGTGAAATAGTCAGTTCCAATAGAATTGGGGCGTGATCAGAAAGTGCTATGTGGCCTATATTTCCGCCTTGGTGACCATGTGAATGGCTGAGTGTTTTAGGAGAAAAAGGTTGATTCTAGAGTAGGACCCATGGACGGCAGAAAAGAAGGAATAGTCCCGCTCTTGTGGGTGGACTATTCTCTAGATATTGACTAGTTGATGTGTGGGTAAAAGATCTTTTAGATGAAGTCGGGTTCCCCTTGGGAGGGAAGACAAGTTCGAATAAGAATCTTTGTGAGGGTCTAATGTTAAGTTGAAGTCCACTCCCAAGACAAGGGTTCCTTCAAGGAAGGAGTCAAGGGTGGACAAGATAGCTTTAAGGGTAGGGAGAGGGTTGGTATTCAGGAGGTAGATGTTCGCATGTTCGCCGTTGGGAAGTGTTTGTTTGTTAGTTTGGGTATCTTGTCTGCCCTAAAGTAAGTCTCCTGGAGAAATGCAATATCCTTTGTCTCCATAGCTCGGCAAGACAACTAGTACGCTTCTCCGGGGAGTTCAACCCCCTCACATTCCGCAAGAGGAGCTTGACAGACATTTTGTCTGAATCTGTGTCAATGTGCTTCGACTCCCGGGTTGCATAGGGAAATGGGGAAAAAAAAGAAAAAAAAAGGGGGGGGGAGTTTAGGAGAAATGAAGAAAAAGAGGAAGATGAGAGATAAGAAGAGATCTAGTCAAGGACGTAGACTCCGCAGAGACAAACTACTGCCACCAGGGCAGAGTGTGCCTAATGCGGGGAGTAGTAAGGCACAGCTGAGTTCCAGATCCTAGCCATTGGAGCCCCCGCAGCCTTTATGTTTGTGCAATTTAGGCACTATTGTTAACCGGCAAAAAAAAAATAATTAAAAACAAAAACTTGGTGAAGACGGGCCCACAAGCCCAGATCACAGAATACTTGCCCTAGAGGTAAGCCGTAACTAGGGACAGTACTGACCCTGCGCCCCAGTCCCGAGGTGGCTTAGCTGTACGACGCCCAAATCTAGGCGCCGCAGGGCAGTCAGGCCCCTCTCAGAGCAAGGCCTTGGCATCTAGGTGGTAAATGAAAAAAAAAAAAAAAGCGCTGAGCTGGATGCATGTCTGCAGTCTGCGTGTATGTAATCAGCCAGCCACCTCTTCATTCGGGGCTTGTGAGCCGGAGTTGCCAGTTGCCCGCCCGTCTAGCTTGAGAGTGATTCCTACGACCACGGTGACTATAGTAAGCCCTTTGTGGTCTACCTGGAGGAGCTTGGCACAGTGGATCTTTGGCGATAGCAGTCAGCAGCCAGTTAGGTACTGGAATCGGATCCATGTCGGCAAAGGTGAACAGTTCTGGCAGCTCCGAGGGGTGACGCAAGGGAAAGGTATCTGGGCCCTTGCGGACTATGAGGTGAAACGGGTGTCCCCATTTGTACGTAAGACCTTTCTCCCCAAGAACATCTAGAAGAGGTTTGAGAGATCATCACATTAGGAGAGTCTTTCTGGAAACATCTGGTAGAAGGTAGACAGCTGCGCCATCAGATTCCAACACTCCCACCTGCCAGGCCCGCTGCAAAATATCCTCCGTGAGGGTGAAGGAGTGTAAACAGCAGAGGAGGTCTCTTGGTCTGTCAGATGTATCAGATCGTGGGCCCAGGGTTCTATGAACTCTGTCAACGATGATTTCAGAGTCTGGCGGGCGATCTAGGTAATGGTTGAAGACATTAATCACTGTTGAGCGCAGTTCTGAGTGTGGGACACTTCTGGGCACCCCCCTTAATCTGATATTCTGCCTGTGACTGTGATTCTCCAAGTCGTCTTGGAGTAGATGTAGCTGTATGATTTGGTCAGTAAGTTCAGATTGGGAAGTCTGCAGGGTTTGTTAAGATTGAGACACTCTATCCTGGTCCTGCTCTATTACAGTTACACGTAAGTCCAACACTGCTACGTCTTGTCTGACAGATTGTATCTCAGCCTTCATGGGTGTTTCTATTCTCAGAGCAAGTGACTCTAAATCAGTTCTTGCGGGCAGTTGCTGCAAAAAAGTCCACAGTCTGTGCTCAGTAGAGGCATGGAGAGGGAGGCCCTGTGATTGCTGTGTGCAGTATTGAGTACTCACTGTGGTCTGAAGTGTGGATAGCTGCCTCTGCTCCTCAATGTCTCCTGGGCTGAAATGGAAGTGAGCCGAGGGTGAAGCTGGAAGTGCTGGGCTGAGCAGGATGTCCTCCCTGTCTGTTGAGGTTGCCAGTGATCTGGGGAGACAGGGCGAGAGGTCCCTGGGAGGTGAGGAGGGCGGCATGGTGTGTTCGTCCACCGTTTGCAGAGGGGGATCCGTCACACTGGGGGCCTCTGCTGTGTCCTGTGCTGTATGTCGGGCCGGTGCCATCTTGGCGGTTGCGGGTGTGGAGGCCGCCGGCTGGATTGGGCACAGAAAGCGATCCATGTCAGTCTCCAGATCGGGAGGATGGCGGTTGGGATCCTCGGGTGTCAGCGGGTGTCGGTAAGATCCGGTAATGTGTGGTATTCTGCTTTTATTTAGCTGCAAGAAAGCTGTCAGCCAGGAGCCCTGTGAAGAAGTGTCCTCATGCTGCCATGCCTAGGCCATGCCCCCACTCAGTGCTTTTAATGCAGCTCACTCATCAGTTCCTCATGACACCTTATCTCCAGGAAGGTCATTGAAGGTTTTTTGAACACCTATCGCATTGCTTTCCTCTTGTATCCTTTCTCCTCCAATTCAAACGGTCATTCCAGATATCATACATTAAACACAAGAATCATAGTGTAGTATCATAAAGAACTTTTATTAAAATACATATGCATAAACTATTCACATTCAGTGGCGGCTGATGTTTTTTTTTTGGTGGGGGCAACAAACAACCAACCCCTTGGTCGACCAGCATCCCGCGACACCCCCACGGGCAGCGCTCCTGTGGGCGGCAGCTTCAATTGCGTCTCCTCCCTCTTCCTGCTGGGCGTCCAATAAGATTGCCTGACTTTTCAGACAATCGGTTGACGGGTCTCGGGACCCGCTTCCTGATTGGCCGGGAGGAGAATCAGTGGGACAACAGCAAATATTAATTCGCTATTATCGCACAAATGGGTGCACTCAGGGCACAGTGCTTTGTGTTCCGAGCCCACCCTTTTTAGAAGCCTTTTAGAGCCTCAGGCTCTAATTACGTACTTAAAAAAAAATCCCCAATTGAAATCTATGCGTCCGGTGCCCCGCATGCAGATTAGGGGGCTGGACACATGGATTGGGGGACGGCATGGCCGTTGAAGCCCAAGTTGTGAAGGACAGTTTTCTTACATATTTAGTCTTCCCTACCCACTTGGAACATAGGAAGTTGTCTTCCTGCAAGATCTACAACAATACTTTGTTTGGTGTGAGAGCAGAACGTTTCTTCTCAAGAAGTACTTTGGGGACTCATTCTGTCTTTTCTCCAGTTGAGTCTGAACAAGTGATTGGTCTTAAGTACTGTTAAGGGTCAGATCTCTGATTTTGGTGGCCCTTATTTAGAGGTCTCTTGCTTCCCATTCCTTAGTGAGAGCTTTCATACAGGGAGTGACACACATTGTTCCTCCTTACTTGTAACGTTGCCTTTCTCGTGCCTTCCTTATTTTAGCTGGTGAGTTTCTAAATTTGCGGTCGTATCCTGTAAGGAGTCATTCTTCTTGCTACACAAAGATAAGATTGTACTAAAGCCTTGGCCTTCTTTTTTACCCAAGGTGGTCTCTTCTTTCCACCTTAATGCAGATTTTACCATCTTTTTGTCCTGCTCCTAACCACTCTAAGGAAATGCTTTCCATTGTTTGGATGTGGTCTGGGCTATGCAATTTTACCACTTAACTATAACCCCTATTTGTCAGTTTGTCTGCCTGCTTATCCTGCTTGACGGCTCTTGTAAGGTGCAGGCTGCTTTTCGTTCCACTATTGTTAGGTGGAATTATCAGTTCATCAATTCATCTCTGAGGCCTATGACCTTAAAGCTGAAGTTTAGTAAACACTTTTGGGTATCTATCCTATTGCCAGCAGGCAACTGCTTCTACTCATAATCCTCTATGTTGTATCCCTTTAAAAGGTACTGCCCTACATTGTCTCCTGGCACTTTGAAGGTTAGGAATGTTGTACAGCTCACTCACCCCCTCTTGCCTCCTTCGCCATTCATAGAACTTGTCTTACTACAGTCTTATGAAGTATATCATTCCAGGGCTGTCTTAATGAGCGGGCCCAGGGGCCCCAGCTGCATGAGGGGCCCCTGCACTTTCCCTTGCAACTTTGTAAACATGTACTGCTTTGCCAAGTGGATCGGGTCAGCAGGAGGCTCAGCGGTGCAGGGAAGGCTGCCTGTAACACTCCCCTGTCATCCAGTTCAGGTTAGGCTGTCCCTCAGGGATCTTCAAAATCTTCTGAGGCACCCGGATTTGATGGGTGGAGCCAGGAGAGAACACAGCAGCCACAGAAGTCTTCATATCCAGCAATGCTGTAAATGACTGAGCACATTGTCACTGCATACAGCCCTAACCTGCCACTATACTATGCTCACCTGCCACTATACCAGCCTATCCTGCCCAAACATGCCAATATACTACCCAGACCTGTCATTATAACACCCTATACTATCCTAACCTGGCTGCCACTATACCTCCACTATATTAACCAAACCTGCCACTTTGCCGCCCTATAATACCCAAACCTGACACTATACATTACCACACTATACTGTACCCTCCTGACCTCCCGTACTGTGTACAATCATACATAAATATAGGCCGCTGATAGGCTGGGAGAGGCATTAATGACAGGGGGAAAATGTGTACAGGGAGCTGGATAGTTTCAAAAAGGAGTGGGAGCAGTGTGTACATTAAAAAAGAGTCAGTGTATATAGGGGGGTCAGGGAGTGTGTAGAGAGGGCGGCACAGTGTGTATATGGGGTGAATTTAATTTGGGATTTTTCCCTGGTTGTGTTTATCTGATGTTCCTAATCAGACTAAAAATCCATGCCCAATATACAGCATTATTTAGCTACACACACTCCTTGCGATAGCGCACATAGCGAGCCACAGGTCACCATCTCCCTGGTAGGGGCCCTAGTGCATTACTTTGCCCAGGGGCCCATTATCAGGACCGTTTTTAAGGCAGGGCAAAAGGGGCAGCTGCCCTGGGCCCCATCATTGTTGTGGGGCCCAAAGCAGCTGCCTCATACTTGCCAACTCTCCCAGTTTAAAATCCCTAATCCCTTGAAGTTTTAGTCCTGTGCTGTGTCCTGATATCTCAGTGTGAAGTTCTGTTGCTGCTGCCCAGCTCTGCCCTTTTGCCATGTACAGATGACTCACCTGCAGACCCTGTGTTTACATGTAAATAACTTGCATAGATATGTAAATAGTGACAAAATCAATATGTAAATAGTTGCGGACCGCGTCATTGATATGTAAATAGAGGCGGCATTCATATTTATATCATGCCCCCCTGAGGTCATATCTACCATCACTTCTGCTGAATTCTGCACACTGGGGAGGTAAAGGAGCATGCTTGAAAGTCCTGCTTACAACTATAGTAATTAAGCCTAACATCAGCCTGTTCTGTAACCCTTCTTCAAAATAACATGGTGCCACAGCACCCTGAATTTTGGTGCAAGTGAATATGCACATTTGAGCCCATGCATAAGGTTGTCATTAACAATTAATGGCACTTCTGTGCATCTGCTAAGGGGCAGACACACACTAATGTAAACGCAGGCTAAATATCTCAGTTACATTGATGGTCACTGTAAATCTTCTCATTACATTGAGGCTTGGTGTACAATCCTTTCCTTCACACTAGTGACCAGTGTGCAGGTCCCCCTTACATTGGTGGTCAGTGTAAATCCCTCTTTACATTTGTGGATACTATGAATGCTCCTATTATATTAGTGGTCAGTATAAATCCCCATTACATTGGTGGGCAGTGTAGAAACTCCTCTTTATATTTGTAATTGTGAAAAAAAATCAAAACTTGCATTTGTGGTCAGTTTCGAATCCTCCCTTACACTGACCACCAATGTATAGGGGGATTTACACTGACCACCAAACACTGGTGGTCGGCGTAGAAGTGTCACCTTACATTGGTGGTCAGTACAAATCTCATGGACAATGGTTGTCAGTACAAATTCCCCCTTACATGGAGGCCATTGTATATTTCCCCTTACACTGGTGGTTGGTGTAAATGCTCTAATTACATTGGTGTCAGTGTAGAAATCTCTCTTTTCTATTGGTGGTTGGCGTAAAGTCCCCCCGTTATATGGTGGTCAGTGCAAATCCCCCCTCACATTGGTGGTCATTGTAAATTCCCCATTACATTGGTAGAATCCCCCACTATATACTTGCCAAAGATTTCCAGCTTTGCTCTACATGATTCAGAATTTGCCACAGTGTACTGCCTCCTAAATAATCCCATCCCCCCACCACTGTTATTGTGCCCATCAACCCCCCCCCCCAGCATTGCCACTGATCACACCCCCCCCCCCCTCAGCATTTCCACTGATCCCAGGAGTCCTAGGACCCCTAGGAGTTTTCTGTCTATTGATGGGTACCCTCACCTCCCCAGTCCATGGTGTGCAGACAGTGAGATTATGTACTGTAACCTTTAGCAACCAATCCAATCAGTGAGCAGTAACGCTGTGCACTAACCTCTTGCAACCAGTCGTTGAGCAGTAAGGATTATACAGTAACCTCTAGGAACCAGTGAGCAGTAACAATGTGCAGTAACCTCTAGCAACCAATTAGTAAATGGTATAGATGTCCAGTAACCTCTAGCAATCAGTGAGCAGTATTGATGTACAGTAATCTCTAGCAACCAATCAACAAGCAGAAGTCATGTGCTGTAACCTCTAGCAAATAACAAGTGAGCCATAATGTGTGCTGTAACCTAGCAGCCAGTCAGTGATCGGTAATGATACACTGTAATCTCTTTCAACCAATCGCAAATGCTGCCTGATCTGATTCATTAAACTGATTGTTGTCTCAAAGCATGTGGAGAGCAAAATTGCATGGAAGAGGTCCCTGCCCATTATGCTATTAAGATGGCACTGTTGCGTTCTGCAAATGGACAGAAGAGGTGCTGTCATTCAACTCCTTCTCCTTCATTGTCAGAACTTGATGCGCAATAAGGGTGAAAAAAATCCATTTAGTTCAACCAATAGAAAACAAATAAATAAATGAAATACATAGAAAAACTCCATATACAGAATCCTATGCCAACAGTTGATCCAGAGGGGGACAAAAAAAACCCCCTATAAAGTATGGTCAAATTTGCTGCAGCAGGGGAAAAAATAAATTCCTTCCTGATTCCCCAGAGAACAATAAGATTAAACTTATTTAGCAATGCATTCAGCTTTGAGCTGGCCTGAACTAGTTCTTGAAGACATCTATTCCACATTTTTATAGCTCTTGTTGCAAAGAAGCCTTTCTGTATGTGGTTTTATCTCTTATATCTCTTCTATAATCTACCAGAACACCCAGATCCTTCTCGACCACTGACACCTCCAGTTGTACTCATCCCTAGAATGTATGATGCATGCATACATACTTTTGGCTCCCAAGTGCATAACTTTACATTTGCAAATTCTACTAGGTGGATTTTCAGGCCTCAGCTGATGGTTGGAAAGTGCTTCCGGAGGTCCTGTGAATTTGGACTGTTCTTTTTGGCATTTCTGGGGGCCATTTTTTGCTGTGTTGCACACCCCTAATGGGATTGCTTTTGGACGCTCTATTGGTCTAAGAATTAACCAATTCTGTGACTTACTGTCAGGGGATTTAATTGGCCAGACTATAAACAGTGCAAAACCAACCACAGACCCACAAACAACAAATAGTATATACAAGTAAATGGAGATACCGGAATCGTAAACAAAGCCAGGCCAAGGTCATACACAGGGAGGTCAGCAGATGGGTAAGGACGGGAAACCAGCATGACAGGGAGAGGATGGATGGTTAGGCTGCAGGGCAGGGATCCAAGGGAATCAGGAGGGACAAGAACAGGATGGGATAGGGATCGGATCAGATGAGGACAGGACAGAAACAGGTTCACGGTCAGGATACAGACAGCAAGGTCAGGGCGCAGGGAGAAAGATACCAAGGCAAGCCTGTGAGGGCTTGCCGGATATTTATAAGGCTGTAGTAATTGACCTCATGTTACAGCTGAGCACAGAGGGTGCTGTTTGCTCCACACTGCCGGAGTGCACCCGCTGGTGGACACCGGTACTACGGCCCAAGAATGCAACAGTGCCACCAGCAGGAGAGACCTCTTACTACAGGTCCTAGGTGTTGGAAGACACCCGCTGGTGGACAGTGGTACTGTGAACCAAGAGACCGATAGCGCCGCCAACGGGTAAACCCTCTCATGATAGTACCCCCCAGTCAAAGGAGCAGCCCCTGGACGCTCCAACAAGATGAAATTGTCCAAAGTTCATGGCCTCAAACCGAACAACAGATGAGGGCACATCAGGCTGGGCATCGGGTACATCAAACTGGACAGTGTGTACATCCGAGAAGACAGCGGGCACATCTGAGCAGACAGCGGGCACATCCGAGATGACAGCGGGCAGGAGTACACCGAGCTGGGCAGCAGGCACGGGCACTTCGAGCTGGGCAGCAGGCACGGGCACTTCAGGCTGGGCAGCAGGCATGGGCACTTCACGCTGGGCAGCAGGCACATCAATCTGGGAAGCTGGCACATCAGTCTGGGAAGCTGGCATATCAGTCTGGGAAGCTCTCACTGAGACATCAGGCTGGAAGGCAGGCACTGGGACAATAGGCTGGAAAGCGGGCACATCAGACTGGAAAGCTGGCACATCAGACTGGGAAGCTGGAACATCAGACTGGGAAGCTGGCACATCAGACTGGGAAGCTGGCACATCAGGCTGGGAGGCAGGCATCGAGACATCAGGCTGGAAGGCAAGCTTCGAGACATCAGGCTGGAAGGCAGGCACTGAGACAACAGACTGGGAAGCTGGCACATCAAACTGGGAAGCTGGCATATTAAACTGGGAAGCTGGCACATCAGGCTGGAAGGCAGACACCGAGACATCAGGCTGAAAGGCAAGCTTCGAGACATCGGGCTGGAAGGCAAGCTTCGAGGCATCAGGCTGGAAGGCAGGCACTGAGACATCAGACTGGGAAGCTGGCACATCAAACTGGGAAGCTGGCACATCAAACTGGGAAGCTGGCACATCAGGCTGTAAGGCAGACACCGAGACATCAGGCTGAAAGGCAAGCTTTGAGACATCGGGCTGGAAGGCAAGCTTCGAGGCATCAGGCTGGAAGGCAGGCACATCAGACTGGGAAGCTAGCACATCAGACTGAGAAGCCGGCACATCAGACTGGGAAGCTGGCACATCAGACTGGGAAGCTGGCGCATCAGGCTGGGGAGCTAGTACATCAGGCTGGAAGGCAGGCACATCAGGTTGGAAGGCAGGCATCGAGACATCAGGTGGAAGGGCAGACACCAAGACGTCTGACTGAAAGGCAAGCTTCGAGACATCAGGCTGAAAGGCAGGCATGAAGACATCAGACTGAAAAGCGGGCACCGAGATTTCAGGCTGGAAGGCAGGCATCAGGACATCAGACTGGAAAGTGGGTACATTAGACTGGAAAGCGGGTACATCAGACTGGAAGGCGAGCACATCAGACTGGAAGGCAGAGACATCCAGCTGGAAGGCAGGCACCGAGACATCCGGCTGGAAGGCAGGCATTGAGACATCCGGCTGGAAGGCGGACACCGAGACATCAGGCTGGAAGGTAGGCATCAGGACATCAGACTGGGAGGCAGGCACATCAGACTGGATAGCAGGCACATCAGACTGAAAAGCGGGCACCAAGACTTCGGGCTGGAAGGCAGGCATCAGGACAGACTGGACAGTGGGCACATCAGACTGGACAGCGGGCACATCAGACTGGGAGGCAAAGACATCAAGCTGGGAGGCAGGCGCTGAGACATCCGGCTGGAAGGCAGGCATCAAGACATCAGACTCAGAAGCGGGCACATCAGACTGAGAAGCGGGTACCGAGACTTCAGGCTGGAAGGCAGGCATCAGGACATCAGACTGGAAAGCAGGCACATTAGACTGGAAGGCAGGCACATCAGACTGGAAGGCAGAGACATCAAGCTGGAAGGCAGGCACCGAGGCATCCGGCTGAAAGGCAAGCATCGAGACATCCGGCTGGAAGGCAGGCACCGAGACATTGGGCTGGAAGGTAGACATCAGACTGGGAGGCAGGCACATCAGACTGGATAGCAGGCAGAGGTTTGGCAGGTTTAGGTGGGTCATCAAGTTCAACTGGCATGAACGCAGGCTGGAACAAGTTGGTTGGTGTGGAGGCAGGTTGGGTTACTGGCAGGATGGTGTGGGTCGGGAAGAACTTTTGTTTCTTTTTTGGTTTAGCCACTGCAGCTTTCTACGGAGGTGCAGGGTCGTAAGAAAAGAAAGTAGCTGGGCAGAAGGAAGACCAAGGAACAGTGGCTGGAGGAGGGTTTTGTGGGATTGTTACAGGTGGAGGAGAAGAGACAGGTGGATTGAAGGCAGGATAGGTGCTACACTTGGAGACTGGGTAATAGTATTTGGTAGGGGGCTGAGTAAACTGGGCTGTAGCTGAGGTTACCATAGGCGACGGGGAGATAGGTTCTTGGGAAGGCAGGTGATTAATGGCAGGGCTGGAATATTGTGGCTTAGCTAAATACAGGAGATCTGACCATGCCTGTAGCACAGGCTGAACAAACGCTGATTCACACACAGCCTGACTAACCAAGGATTGCACAGACTGGATGCAATTAGACAACACCTGCTGTGAACAAGAGGAATAACGTTCCATGAAATAGGCTGGATCATCTTCTAATAACCATACCAGGGATTCAACTTGGCCATAATTGAAGGGGGGAGAAAAATCATCGCTCCCTTCGGAAATACATGACAAGGCTGGATTCGCACATAGCTGGATCAGGGGCTGAACATCTTTAAATTACATATACCCCTGATCCACTAGGGAATCAGCTGATCGGATAGTTTCCATCAGCTGGTCACTAGTCCACCCTTTTAAAATCTGGCCACAATATTCACCATCCTCTTCTGCTAGCAGAGAATAATAAATTATTTCATTGAAATCCATATTAGCAGACCTGACAAACCGGGATGGTTTCTCAATGCAGCCACGTCTGGTCAGGGATGGCCTTGGTATGCTGCCAGGGGATTTAATTGGCAAGTTAAAGTGAAATTGGCATTTAAGTGAAAAATAATGGTGTTTATTAAATAAGTGACAAGAGGAATATAAACAGTGCAAAACCAACCACAGACCCACAAACAACAAATAGAATGTACAAGTAAATGGAGATACCGGAATCGTAAACAAAGCCAGGCCAAGGTCATACACCGGGAGGTCAGCAGATGGGTAAGGACGGGAAAGCAGCAGGACAGGGAGAGGATGGATGGTTAAGCTGCAGGGCAGGGATCCAAGGGAATCAGGAGGGACAAGAACAGGATGGGTTAGGGATCGGATCAGATCAGGACAGGACAGGACAGAAACAGGTTCACGGTCAGGATACAGGCAGCAAGGTCAGGGCGCAGGGAGAAAGATACCAATGCAAGCCTGTGAGGGCTTGCCGGGTATTTACAAGGCTGTAGTAATTGACCTCATGTTACAGCTGAGCGCAGAGGGTGCTGTTTGCTCCACACTGCCGGAGTGCACCCGCTGGTGGACAACGGTACTACGGCCCAAGGATGCAACATTGCCACCAGCAGGAGAGACCTCTTACTACAGGTCCCAGGTGTTGGAAGACACCCGCTGGTGGACACTGGTACAGCGATCCAAGAGACTGATAGCGCCACCAACGGGTAAACCCTCTCATGACACTTACAATAAAGACGTTTTTTCTGACCTACTTGTAAAATCTCCTTCTTAGAAGAACATTGAAGGACACAGGCACCGTCCCTCTGGGTCTATGATCACTCCTGTATTGCTTGATACAAAACTGGAGGCAGGTTGGGAATGGGAGGGCTTATGCAGCACTGGGTTTTAGCTTAGATTTTGCCAGTGCCCAAACAACTGGAAATCATTTTTTCAAACTAAAAACCAGAAAGGAATGCTACAGTTGCTTTTAAGCCAAGCTATTTGTAAAAGAAAAAAAAAAAACAATTTCAATTCTCGTACATTCCAGCAGTATGAGTACTGTTTTGTAATAACATGTACAGCATTAAAGGAGAAGTTCAGCCTGAGCTCATTCGGCTGGGCTCTATGGGTCACAGGAGTGCAATTCGATTTGCACTCCTGTGACCCGTTTTCAGCAGAGAGCAATCTGAAGTCCGCTCTCTGCTGACGTCACACAGATCAGTCCAGGCACCGCGTCATCCTGTCTCTGGAAGTCTGGATCCACCAGGTGCTCCAGTGAGTGTGGAGGAGCAGAGCAGGAGAGCTGTTGATTGACAGTCAGCAGCTCTCTGCTCGGGGAGCTGTGAGAACCGAGCCATCGGCAGTGTGCAATGGCTCTATTCTCAGTGCAGAGACACCGGGGGACAGATGCAGCATCGGACCGATGCTGCATGAACCTAGTTAAATATAATGGGGGAAAAAACTAAAACCCATACTTCTCCTTTAACCCCAAGCTGTAATTTAAGGGATTAAACAGCTCCCATGCTGTTTTTCTTTTAAGAATAGTTTACCTATTAGTCCTAGAATTACCAGAATTGATTAGCAGGATTCACTTCCTGTAGACTTTAACCACTTGCCTACTGGCACTTTTAGCCCCTTCCTGCCCAGGCCAATTTTCAGCTTTCAGTGCTGTCACACTTTGAATGACAATTACGTGGTCATGCAACACTGTGCCCAAATTAATTTTTTATCATTTTTTTTAATCATAAATAGAGCTTTCTTTTGGTGGTATTTAATCACTGCTGGCTTTTTAATTTTTTGCTAAAAAAGCGAAAATTTAGCAAAAAAAAAAACAAATAAATATGTTTTTCTTAGTTTCTGCCATTAAATTTTGTATATAAGTATTTTTTCTTCACTGATGTGCGCTGATGAGGCGGTACTTATGGGCACTGAGGTGGCACTGAAGGGCATTGATTAGGTGGCACTGATGAGCAGGTACTGAAAGGCAGCACTGACTGACGTCACTGATGGGCACTGCTGTCCTGTACTGTAATCAGGGCACTGATGATCCGTGGCCTTATTACCTGTACAGGTCTCCCCTGCGAGGAGATTCCGCTGTTCAGCTCTCCTTGCCACACACTTTGTCAGTGTGAGCCGAGGAGAGCCGATAAACGGCGCTTCCTTGTTTACATGTGACCAGCTGTGATTGGACACAGTCGATCACATGGGTAAAGAGCCACGTAATCAACTCTTTACTGAAATCAGGGTTGTGCCGTGTCCTAGGAACATATAGCGATAGCAGTGGTTTTGGGGCGCTGTTATATGATGTCATCCCAGAATGAGAGTGCATCGACGGACGGCAAGTGGTTAATTGGTATTCACCTCTACAGTCGGCTATACATGGATTGAAATTCAGTTGGTTCAGCAGAGACTAGCTGAATTTTGATCCATGTATGAGCACCCTGGCTGTATACAAGTTAATCTATAAATTGCCTTATTTACTACCAGCCTGTTGGGTTTTTCCCCAAACAATTAGTGCCACTGACAACGCTAATCATTGTGTTCTGCCAGAAGGGAAGGCTCTCCACTGGCAGAAGACAGTAGCGGTGTTGATGGGGGAAGCAAGCAAAGATAGAAAATTGGATAATTTATAGCCTGCCTAAGTTTTGTTTCACTCAGATTTAAACGGCATTTGCCAAACCCTCAGCCAATCAAACCTGAACAGATTTGCTTCTCCCTGATCCTGAGTTGCCATCATGTTACTTGGGCTTTCGATGGAAACTACAAGTAGCTTTTTCTTTACATATGGTCCACTGTTTCTGGCATGCATGTCCCACTGTTGTGCCTGTTGAAAATGCCCTGCATCCACCTCTTAAGTGCATGCATAATTGTAAACAAAAAGAGACTGCAGATCAGTAGCAATAAGACACAGCAAAGGATAGAATGCTGAACTCTGGGATAAGTAGATATTGTATAAATATAAAAGAAATGTGTATTCCTCCTTGAATCTTGGTGTGCTTTGTGTATTTATATGTGCAGTAATCCAGTGTAAAACGTTGCCTTTGTGCAGGAGCTTGTAATAAAGACTGGTCACTGCTGCTCTCTTTCCTTGTGCCAACTTGGATGTGATATCAGCAGGCCCCTGGTCTCGTCTCCGCCTCCTCCTGATGTCTTCTGCAGACAGTCTTAGAGGCTCCCACAGCTCTGCTCTCTGCACAAGCAATGCGCAACTTAGTGATGATGTTGCTGCTATTTTTACAAGGTAATATCTGGGTTTGTGAAGGCATTTGGTGCACACAAAGCCAATTTACTATATATCTTTGTCAGTTATTCAGTTGGGGCTGCTAACTTCACATCTAAGATTGCTGATATCACATCTAAGATGGTGATGCCCATTAACAGTCTTAGGGCTTTTGGGTTACAAAAAACAGTCACTTCCAGCGCTAATAGGTCTTCCAAGGTGAGGAGTAACATGTCAGATAAAATGGTGGTGTGAAAAGGTATATATGGTATCCCAAAACTAGGTGGATGCTGCATTCCTCAGATGGGGTAATCCGAAAGGAACTACAAGAAAGACAGAAATGAAAGGCGTGCACACCTAGTACATTACCAGAGATAATTTAATAATAAGACATTTTTGTATAAAAGTGGGTACTCACAAAATGCAACTGACAAAAGGTCATAAACACAGTGCATGGACATGCACAGAACATGGGGTACAGCTAATGCATTTCAGGGGCACACCCCCTTCTTCAGAGTTAGGGCTTTTGGGTGTTTTACACAAGAGAGACTTTTACAGGTATAAAATCTATACACATATTATGTTAAGGGAAGCTTTTTGTTGACATAAATAGTCTGGTCTCTTTGAAGGTTTTACTTTTAAGGCCCCCTTCTCACTAGCGGACCTCCAGAGTGGTCCGCTAGTGAATGGTGGGTGTCCTTTGACACCCGCCAACATCCATTATGATCCTATCTGCTAAAAACAGACGCCAATCGTCTGGTGGATCGGATCAGATGGCATTTGTGTGCAAACGCACTGTCAGTCTGTTTACATCTGACCTCCCATAGAGGAGTGTGAGCTATGTCTGCTCTGCATAAGGTGAGTGGACCAGCCATCTGCCTTCTCAGCAGGGATCAGCAGGCAGATTCCCCTCTGAATAAAGAAAACAAGAGGTTGCGCTAATGCTAGTGGAACATAATAAATAGTTTTGCAATGAAAAAATTCATATGGGAATTATAAATAGATCAATGTGCAGAACTTTAGTAGTGAAGAAAAAAAAAAGTCCATAAATTGAAAACTTCAATTGGATATTATAAGAAGTCCAAAGAATAAAACATCAATGAAGTGTTTACAAAGCGTCCAAATCACCAACAGAAAATAAAAATAAAAATGAAGGTAAAAAAATGAAGGTAAAAAAATCCAAGTGGTAAACAATAAAGATCAGTGACAACGAGGAAGGGTCCACCACCAGGTACTGAAGGGGTTACTCCTTACCAGAAGGCCATGACCCCCTACTACAGAGGATCACAGCAAGCAGAGATCTTTTAAAGCCAGAATGGGGATTAGCAGCGGTGTCCACCAGGGGTCATCTCGTCAGCGGCCACTCCAACAACCCAGGGTATTGATACCAAAAAATAGAAGGGGCTCACATAGTGTAAAACCACTTTACATTTTATTAAAATAGATAAAAAACAGATATACACTTACAAAGTGTCAGATGAATAAACAGCCTTAAGTCCGGCTCCGTGGCTTAAGGCTGTTTATTCATCTGACACTTTGTAAGTGTATATCTGTTTTTTATCTATTTTAATAAAATGTAAAGTGGTTTAACACTATGTGAGCCCCTTCTATTTTTTGGTATCAATACCCTGGGTTGTTGGAGTGGCCGCTGACGAGATGACCCCTGGTGGACACCGCTGCTAATCCCCATTCTGGCTTTAAAAGATCTCTGCTTGCTGTGATCCTCTGTAGTGGGGGGTCATGGCCTTCTGGTAAGGAGTAACCCCTTCAGTACCTGGTGGTGGACCCTTCCTCGTTGTCACTGATCTTTATTGTTTACCACTAGGATTTTTTTACCTTCATTTTTTTACCTTCATTTTTATTTTTATTTTCTGTTGGTGATTTGGACGCTTTGTAAACACTTCATTGATGTTTTATTCTTTGGACTTCTTATAATATCCAATTGAAGTTTTCAATTTATGGACTTTTTTTTTTTCTTCACTACTAAAGTTCTGCACATTGATCTATTTATAATTCCCATATGAATTTTTTCACTGCAAAACTATTTATTATGTTCCACTAGCATTAGCGCAACCTCTTGTTTTCTTTATGCTTTTTTACAATTGATGTTTTTGTGAGGATTGCTGCTTTTCACTGTATTTTATTTTAGCACTTGGTTTTTAGCGCAGTTTCTTTCACCTTTTTTAGATTCCCCTCTGAGCAGGAGGACTCCATTGGAGCCCGCCCCGTGTGTAAGGGGCCTAAGGGAAAACTTATTTACTAGTTTTTGCATTAATCTATGTTTTTTTTTCTGTGCAGGTATTTTATTAAAGACTATATTCTCAGCATAGAGAATGTGCAGGAAGGTGACCAGGCAAATTATACGTGTGTTGTTCATAGTGAACTGGATTCAGTGAGCAGATCTGCTCCTTTAATCATGCTCGGTCAGTATACAAAGACAGTTTCACTTAGATTCAAAATTCTTCTTACTGTGAAGTTGGCATTTATCTCTGTCTGGTTTTGAGATTGAAATAAAACATTAAGAGAATACAAGGTTTAACAATAGCAATGAATACTGCATACCTGTGAACCTGTGGTCAAGCTGCCTCTGTGGGTTCTGAGATGTTAGTAGGAAATAAGCACAAGAGACATAGGCGGGCGCACAGGGTGTGCCAGGTGTGCCTAGGCACACCCTAATAACTCTGTGTGGCACAGATTCCCCCTGTTTAAACCCTTGATATTTCAGAAAAGCCCCCTAATGGGGCTCCTATAAAGTTCAAAAAAAAAAATTGTAAAAAATAATAAAGTGAGCTTTGAGGTGCACACCCTAATGCATAGGCTGTGCACACCTATTGCAAGAGATGATATACAAAATAAGCAAAATAGCTCAAATTCAAACTATATAATGCTCTACACTATTACAGATATACAGTTTTGTAGGGTACAATGGGAAGCTACTGTATATGTAAATAGCAAGTGACTGAATTTGTCAAGAGTTTTTATATCCTACAGCCATTATAATGGGCGATTTAAAATGAGCATACATTCAGATAACAAACCAAAGAAATATGCATAGAAACAAACTATGCACTGTGTTGTACTTACACTGTTGCATACACACTGCACTGCTCTAGCTCCAACTGGACTATCAATGACAGATCCCTTTAAATATACAGTATATGCAGATGATAAAATCATCCAGACAATAAAATAATTTTAAAATCCTACAACCTAATGGTAAAAATCATTGGGTAATGAATACTGAATTTTACCAGTATCAAAGCTCAGCGAGTGGACAGAATGTTTCCAAAGCTAAGTAAGTAAAGTAAAGTAATTAGCAGTACTGTGCATCAGAGTCCCAAGTCTCTTTATTATGTATTTTGTATGTACTTAGCTTTATTGAATGTATGTTCTAGTTTTTTACAATATACAGTGGGTATAAAAAAGAATCAACCCTTCCCCCTTTAAAATAATCACATGTTGTTGCTTTGCACCCTGAAATGAAGACAGACACAGTTTTTATTGTATCCAGTTGTGCACCTTATAACATCTAAGTGAAAGATATAACACCAACATATCAGAAACAAATTCTAAAACAGAATTACTGATTTGGAGTTGGAAAAAGGATCACTCCCACCTAAAAATGACTTGTATCTCAATCAGGTGTAGGCAATCACCTTCTCAATGGCACACAAAGCCATTTGGCTTTCAGCTATGATCAGCTGTGGCCATTTTGATTAGCTCTGCATGAAAATAGCTTTCCTGGAGCATTTCAGTCCCTCATAGTGCATCTGAAGCAAACAATCAACTATGGGTGGTAGGGCACTTTCAAAAGTTTTCTGGGATACAGTTGTGGACAGACACAAGTCAGGAGATGGATTAAAAACATTTTCAAAGGCCTTATCAATGCCTAGAATACAACACAGACCCTTCCTGGATTAGGACGTTGCTCCAAACTGATCTGAACAATATCACAAATTCTCCACAAATGTGGCTTGTATGGGAAGGTTGCAAGAAAAAATCTAAAAGATTCTGAGGCCACATGGAAAAAGGAGTTATGCTCAGATGAGACAATTTTGTTTTATTTGGCCTCAACACCAAACATAATGTCTGGTGGAAATCCAATACAGATCACCATCCAAATAACACTGTTCCTACAGTAAAGTATGGAGGTGATAATATCTTGTTTTGGAGGTGTTTCTCTGCAGCATTGACTGGAACACTTGTCAGGATAAAAGGAAATACAGATGGGGCAAAATACCGTCAAATTCTGGAGGAAAATCTGCTGCCCTCTGCCAGAAAGTTGTCTGTGGGAAGAAGGTTTACCTTCCAACATGACAATGACCCAAAGCACACAGCAAAATTGACCACACAGTGGTTGAAGGAGAAAAAGGTGAATGTCCTTGCATGGTCTAGTTAGAGCCCAGACTTGAAACCCATTGAAAATCTGGGGAATGACTTGAAGACTGTGGTCCACAAATGATCATTGTCAAATTTAACTGAACTTGAGCAGTTCTGCAAAGACGAGTGGGCAAATATTACAAAGTCTAAATGTGCAAAGTTAGTAGATACATATCCCAACAGATTTAAGGCTGTAATTAAAGCAAAGGGTGGTTCAACAAAATATTAACACAAGGGGTGATCCTTTTTTCCAACTGATTCTGTTTTTGATTTTTTTTTCTGAATGTTCTGGTTACAGTGCCTTGAAAAAGTATTCATATCCCTTGAAATTTTCCACATTTTGTCATGCTACAACCAAATACATAAATGTATTTTATTGGGACTGTATGTGATAGACCAACACAAAGTGGCACAGAATTGTGAAGTGGAAGAAAAATGATAAATGGTTTTCAAAATGTTTTACAAATAAATATCTGAAAAGTGTAGCGTGCATTTGTTTTCAGCCCCCTGAGTCAATATTTTGAAGAGCCACCTTTCACTGCAATTACAGCTGCAAGTCTTTTTTGGTACGTCTCTACCAGCTTTGTACATCTAGAGTGAGCTTTTTGCCCATTCTTCCTTGCAAAATAGCTCAAGCTTCGCAGATTAGATGGAGAGCGTCTGTGAACAGCAATTTCCAAGTCTTGCCACAGATTATTAATTGGATTCAGGTTTGGACTTTGCCTGGGCCATTCCAATGCATGAATATACTTTGATCTAAACCATTCCATTGTAGCTCTGGCTGTATGTTTAGGGTTGTTGTTCTTGTGAACCTCTGCCCTAGTCTCAAGTCTTTTGCAGACTCTAACAGGTTTTCTTCTAATATTGCACTATATTTGGCTCCATCCATCTTCCCATCAACTCTGACCAGCTTTCCTGTCCCTCAGGGGCGGACTGATAACTCATGGGGCCCTCGGGCAATAGGAGATTATGGGGCCCCCAGGCAATCTGAGATTATGGGGCCACAGAGTATACACACACACAGTATACAATCACACAGTATACACATACATGTACACACAGTATACACAGACAGATGTAAAAAAAACACAGATTTATACATACTGTCCCTGGTTTTACTGAGGCTGGCAACCCTGATGGGGCCCCCTAGTGGCCCAGGGCGCTCGGGCAGTGCCCGAGTCGCTCAATGGTCAGTCCGCCCCTGCTGTCCCTGCTGAAGAAAAGAACCCCCACAACATGATGCTGCCACCACCATGTTTCACGGTGGGGATGGTGTGTTCAGGGTGATGTGTAGTGTTAATTTTCCACCACACATAGCGTTTTGCTTTTAGGCCCATAAAGTTCAGTTTTGGTCTCATCTGAACAGAGCACCTTCTACCACATGTTTGCTCCCTCGCACATGGCTTCTCGCAAACTGCAAACGGGACTTCTTATGGCTTTCTTTTATCAATGGCTTTCTTCTTGCCACCCTTCCATAAAGGTCAGATTTGTGGAGTGCACGACTAATGCCCTGGACATATGATCGCACATTCCGACAACAAAATCCATTGGATTTTTTTCCGACGGATGTTGGCTCAAACTTGTCTTGCATACACACGGTCACACAAAGTTGGTCATAAATTCCAAATGCCAAGAACATGATGATGTACAACACGTATGATGAGCCAAGAAAAATGAAGTTCTATAGCCAGTGCGGCTCTTCTGCTTGATTCTGAGCATGCGTGGCACTTTGTGCGTCGGAATTGTCTACACACGATCCAAATTTACGTAAACGGATTTTGTTGTCGGAAAATTTTAGATCCAGCTCTCAAACTTTGTGTGTTGGAAATTCCGATGGAAAAAGTCAGATGGAGCCTACACACGGTCGGAATTTAAGACAACAAGCTCCGATCGCAAAAGTGGGGGAAGATGGTAGTTGCGCTGTGATGAAGGGGGGGGGAGCTACAAAGATGACTAAAGTGGCAAAGTGAACTAAAAAAGAAACGGGCCAAAGCATGAATGGATCCTACATGCTAAAGGAACATGGTAAGGATGCAGTGCAGTGCAACGTAGCTGATCAACATGACTATAATGTTACAGGCAGACAAAGCCTAATATATAAAGGTAATTGTGAAATAGTGACTGCTTGAATATAGAAAAGCAAAACTGCAAATACTAACACAAATAGGATAAATAATGACACAATGCAAAAAAATATATAATGCAAGAAAAATACATGTGGGCTAGTGCCCCATTAGCAAAAACGTGACAAATACCTAGGACAAACATGAATATTAGTTCTATCATCCAGTCCAAAAACAAAAACTCGTGATGAGAAACACAAAACAATTCCAATCGTGAAGGGAAGGGGGATTTTTAGTGAGGACACCTCCGTGTTCGCAAGCCGCTTACCTTACAGCTGTAAGGTGTACAGCCTGTGTTGCAAATGACCCGCAGGTGTCCCGTGTATAAGGTAGTGACAATGATGAACATGCCAAGCGAAATATAAAAAATAAAAAATATACAGCAGGTAAAATAACTCTGCGATGACCACAGTGGAGGGGGGGGCAAGACACACACGGGGGGAGGTTGCACTCACTTTCATGAAGTGAGTGAGGGCATCAATCCACGAGCGCCAAGCTCGTATGCCTCCAGGGGTATCACCAATCTGGAATCTGTCCCCGTGCCTGGAAACTGAAATTTGTCCCCGTGCCTCTCTCCTTAGTGTTCGTCAGGTAGAGTAGTGATGTACAGTGTGAGGGGGAAAGAGACGCACATAGCGTGATCCCATATAAAAGGTATATTTATTTGATAAAACAAGTCCAATCAACTTACATTTAAAACAATGCTGCAGTGTGTAGTAACTACGAGCGCCGAGCTCGTCTCCTGTTGTTTGTCTGTGGTAGCGTCCCAAGCTCCAATCCTAATGCATATTGTCACGTCACGTGACTTCTTCAGAGGAAAGTCTGATCGTGTGTACAGGGCATAATAGTTGTCCTATGGACAGAGTCTGTCACCTGAGCTGTGGATGTCTGTAGCTCCTCCAGCGTTACCATGGGCCTCTTGGCTGCTTCTCTGATTAATGCTCTCCTTGGCCAGCCTGTCAGTTTGGGTGGACGGCCATGTCTTGGTAAGTTTGCAGTTGTGCCATACTCTTTCCAGTTTTGGATGATGGATTGAACAGTGCTCCGTGAGATGTTCAAAGTTTGGTATATTTTTGTATAACCTAACCCTGCTTTAAACCTCTCCACAACTTTATCCCTGAACTGTCTAGTGTGTTCCTTGGCCTTCATAATGCTCTTTGTTCACTAAGGTTCTCTAACAAACCTCTGTGGGCTTCACAGAACAGCTGTTCTGTGAGATTAAATTACACACAGGTGGACTCTATTTACTAATTAGGTGACTTCAGAAGGCAATTGGCTCCACTAGATTTTAGTTAGGGGTATCAGAGTAAAGGGGGCTGAATACAAATGCACGCCACTCTTTTCAGATATTTATTTGTAAAAAAAAATTGAAAACCATTTATCATTTTCCTTCTACTTCACAATTATGTGCCACTTTGTGTTGGTCTATCACATAAAATCCCATTAAAATAAATTTACGTTTTTGGTTGTAACATGACAAAATGTGAAAAATTTCAAGGGTATGAATATTTTTTCAAGGCACTGTATATCTTTCGCTTTTTTGTTTTTTTACGTTGCACTGAGTAAATATTAGCTGGCTAAAACAAAAGCTATGTCTGTCTACATTTAAGGCCACAAAATGTGATTTTTTTTTTTTAAGGGAGTGATTCTTTTCTATACCCCCTGTATGTATAACTAAACTAATATAATGCATTTATTTTCTGTGTATATGTATGTTTCATACAGTATGTACAGTTGTGCTCATAAGTTTACATACCCTAATCAATTTATGATTTATTGGCAATTTTTCAGAGAATATGAATGATAACACAAAAACATTTCTTTCACTCATTGTTAGTATTTGGCTGAAGCCATTTATTATCAATCAATGTGTTTACTCTTTTTAAATCATAATCACAACAGAAACTAACCAAATGACCCTGATCAAAAGTTTACATACCCTGGTGATTTTGCCCTGATAACATGCACAGAAGTTGACACAAAAGAGGATTGACCCTCAAATCTTTCATCCAGTGCTGCACTGAAGTTTCTGGATTCTGATTCACGGGGAAAGCAAAAGAATTGTCAAATGATCTGCGGAAAAGGTAGTTGAACTGTATAAAACAGGACAGAGATATAAAAAGATATTCTAAGGAATTGAGAATGCCAATCAGCAGTGTTCAAACTCTAATCAAGAAGTGGAAAATAAGGGGTTCTTTTGAAACCAAACCATGGTCAGGTAGACCAACTAAAATTCCAGCCACAACTGCCTGGAAAATTGTTTAGGATGCAAAGAAAAACCCATAAATAACTTTAGGTGAAATACAGGACTCTCTGAAAACATGTGGTGTGGCTGTTTCAAGATGCACAATAAGGAGGCACTTGAAGAAAGATGGGCTGCATGGTTGAGTCGCCAAAAGAAAGCCATTACTACGCAAGTGCCACAAAGTATCCCACTTACAATATGCCAAACAGCACAGAGACAAGCCTCAAACCTTCTGGCACAAAGTCATTTGGAGTGAAGAAACAAAAATTGAGCTTTTTGGCCACAACCATAAATGCTACATTTGGAGAGGAGTCAACAAGGCCTATGATGAAAGGTACACCATTCCTACTGTGAAACAGACGTGGATTGCTGATGTTTTGGGGATGTGTGAGCTACAGAGGCACAGGAAATTTGGTCAAAATTGATGGCAAGATGAATGCAGTATGTTATCAAAAAATACTGGAGGAACATTTGCATTCATCAGCCAGGAAGCTGTGCATGGGACCTACTTGGACATTCCAACATGACAATGATCCAAAACACAAGGCCAAGTGGACCTGTCATTGGCTACAGCGGAATAAACTGAAGGTTCTGGAGTGGCCATCTCCATCTCCTGACCTCAATATCATTGAGCCACTCTGGGGAGATCTCAAACGTGCAGTTCATGCAAGACAACTCAAGAATTTACTGGAACTGGAGGCTTTTTGCCAAGAGGAATGGGCAGCTTTACCATCTGAGAAGATAAAGAGCCTCATCCACAAATACCACAAAAGACTTCAAGCTGTCATTGATGTTAAAGGGGGCAATACATGGTATTAAGAACTGGGGTATGTAAACTTTTGATCAGGGTCATTTGGGTAGTTTCTGTTGTCATTATGATTTAAAAAGAATAAACACAGTTGATTAATAATAAATGGCTTCAGCCAAACACTAACCATGAGTGAAAGAAAAGTTTTTGTGTTATCATTCATATTCTCTGAAAAATGGCCAAGGAATCATAAATTCTGCAAGGTATGTACTGTAAACTTATGAGCACAACTGTATATTTAGGTGTAAGGTTATGATTCCACCAACTGCCCCTTAATTCTTCGGTGCCTTGCTTGTTCATCCAGGCTGTGAGTTATTAATGGTACTCAGTAAATATTCATTATACTGTGATCCCCTAAGATCTATTACCTTCTGTCATAAATCATGTTAAGTGTATTTTAATGTAATGCTTTTAGACTTACCAGAGCCTCCTTACAACTTGGAACTCTCCACATTTCAAGATACAAGTGTGACTTTAAGCTGGACCCCAGGAAAAGATAACAATAGCCCCATTAACGGTAAAGTTTTATACCTTGTAACCTTAATTGATGTGATTTTGTATTTCAATATGTTTATTGAAGTAACAATGTTGTATAAGGCACAAGTGACAAAAACAGAAGTGAAAATCAAGCACCCTCAGGTAATGCTACTCTTTCAAATAGTCATAGACATAGAACTTCTGGATAAGAAACTCGACGTAAAAGCGTTTGGCGGGAGTGCCAATTAGCATAGCCATATAACATAATAACATTTTTTTTTTTTGTCAAGTCATTCACTGTAGAGTCAAAAAATACATCTCTAATCAACTAGGGACCGGTTGCAGGTTGTCCCATCAAGCTACTTTAAATTATAGCATTAGGAATGACTTGCACAGGGAGAAAGATGTATGTTGTAAGGAACAGAGGAAAAAAAAGGGGGGGGGGGATTTGGAAGGGTAGGGAGGGGGAGGGAAAAAGGGAACCCCTGTATACATTTCTACTAGTATCATTTCAGCATAGAGATATATGTTCTGTCAGAACATCTTATAGTTAACAACAATAACCAGATCAACATAAATTTTAAGAAAAAAAAAGAAAAGACAAAGAGAAAAGGAAATAAATGGAAAGAAAGAAAAAAGGAAAGAATAAAAAGAGAAAGAAAGAAGAGAGAGGAGAGAAGAGGGTCAGCCAGAAGTGCTTTAAGGTGTAGATGGATAACGTATCCATGGATCCCTTAGTAAAGTACTAATTTCTTAGTAAATTGGTGTGATTTTGAATTGATTTTGAAATCTGCTCTAACAATCAGAAAAATACAAGCAAATGTGAGATATCACCGCAAATGTTAGAGTGAGTGCAATAATTCTAGTGCTAGTCGCCATTTCACGCGCGTGCGCAATTTTAAAGTGTGACATGTTCAGTATCTATTTACTCGGGGTAACACCCTCTTTCACATTGTACAAAAAAATTGGAGTAAATATTGTGTATTTTTTCCAAAAAAAAAACACTTTTCCAAAACCGCTGCACAAATATTCTCTTCAGTCTCTACTTATAAAAATGTATAATGTTTGGGGGGGGGTTATAAGTAATTTTCTAGCACAATAATACTGATTTAAAATGTAAACAAAAAGTGGCAAAAAAAACCTGGTCGGCAACTGGTTAATACTGTACTGTAAAGCCCAGCAGTTTTGTCACCTGCGTCCAACTGGAGAGATTTCCCTTCAATTTCAATTTCATAGCTACCACAGAAAGTGAGGGGATATCTAGGTAGCCACCAGGATCAATAGAATAGAGGTCCCCTCTATTTCTATTCTGGATTTAATCATACTTAATAAATAAATAATTGAAATTTCAGTTACTATCTGCCAAAGAGACAGTAATACATTTTTACAATAACAATTTGTTAAAGGACCTTGCAGCAGTGTTCAGTGGAACAGGTGTCCCCGTATGAAGGTTTTCCCTCAACACCGGTTCCACTGAGAACTGCTGCAAAAGATACATAGAAAAACATCTAGGCCTGGAGTGGCCGTAACCAATATTTTTATAACTCAAACTGTAATTTTATGTGTTTACAAGTACTGTATTTTTAATAATATTACAGTTCAAACATATCATTCCAATTTCAAATAAATTATATGAAGAACCTCTTGTTGTGAAATTATGACTGTCACTATATTGTCACAATTTTGTGGGAAAACTACAGGCAAACCAGCCCAGACCAGCCCTCTTAAATTTCAGTAACTGTATAACCTAACCTACTACTGCCTTGTGTGCTGCAGATGCCTGTATGTCTAACGAAAGTCAGGAAAGCTATAGTTGTTAATAAAAAACTGATCTTTTGGAACTTTGTGAAAAATGTTATGAAAACATATTATACACTTTAACCAGTTGCCGACCGCCGCACGACGATGTACGTTGGCACAATGGCATGGGCAGGCAAAAGGACTTATATATAAGTCCTTGCCTGCCCGCAGGCGGGGGGTCAAAACGGACCCCCCCCCCCGGTGCCTGCGGAGATCAGATTATCAACAGGGGCAATCAAAGGTGTGGGGGAAGCCACTCATTCGTGCCCCCCCCTCACGATCGCTCCTGGCGAATGAAATGCTTCCTTGGCTTCTGTAATGTAAACTGAAGCGGAGGAAGTGATGTCATCTCTCCTCGAGCCAGTCTTTTCGTTCCGGCGCCGAGGAGAGAAGACATCAAGTAAGTTTGCACCAACACTACACTAACAGTAGAACATGCAGGCACACTTTTCACCCCCCGATCACCCCCTTGTACCCCCTGTCACACTGACACCAATAGCAGTTTTTTGTTTTTTTTCTGATTATTGCATTGGTGTCAGTTTGTGACAGTTAGAAGTGGTAGGGCAGTTAGGGTTAGCCCCCTTTAGGTCTAGGGTACCCCCCTAACCCCCCCTAATAAAGTTTTAACCCCGTGATCACCCCCCGTCGCCAGTGTCACTGAGCGATCGTTTATCTGATCGCTGTATTAGTGACACAGGTGACACTAGTTAGGGAGGTAAGTATATAGGTTCGCCGTCAGTGTTTTATAGCGACAGAGACCCCCATATACTACCTAGTAAAGGTTTTAACCCCCTGATTGCCCCCTAGTTAACCCTTTCACCAGTGATCACCGTATAAATGTTACGAGTGACGCTGGTTAGTTTGTTTGTTTTTTATAGTTGTAGGGCACCCGCCGCTTATTACCTAATAAAGGTTTAGCCCCCTGATTGCCCAGCGGTGATATAAGTTAAGTTTTAGGGTCAGATAAGGTCTGCGTTGCCCCAGGCAGCGTCTGGTTAGTGCCAGGAGCGCGAACACCCACGCACGCAGCATACACCTCCCTTAGTGGTATAGTATCTGAACAGATCAATATCTGATCCAATCAGATCTATAGTAGCGTCCCCAGCAGTTTATTGTTCCCAAAAACGCAGTGTTAGCGGGATCAGCCCAGATACCTGCTAGCACCTGCGTTTTGCCCCTCGGCCCAGCCCACCCAAGTGCAGTATCGATCGATCACTGACACTTACAAAACACTAAGCACACATAACTGCAGCATTCGCAGAGTCAGGCCTGATCCCTGCGATCGCTAACACTAGTGAAGAGGCCTACACGTTTCTGAGCATGACAGATAGTGACGAGGAAGTCACTCATCTGTCAGATTCAGGCTCAGAATACGATCCTGTAGACGACAGCGGCTCCATGACAGATAGCTCTGATGACAGAGTTTTGGTCCCTGCCAAGGTCAGGCGTACCAGACCCCAAACTTCTTCTGCTGTTGTTGAGGTGCAGGAACCACAGGGCTCTCGTATGGAGCAGAGAAGTGCTAGCGCCGTTATTCCTTCTGGTGAACTGGCAAGCACCAGCGGCCTAGTACACCCTGGTCGTACATCCAGCACTGCAGTAACACTTGGTGACGTGGCAAGTCCCATAAGTGCAGTTCAAGCTGGCGAGGTGGCAAGCACAAGTAGTGTCCCGCTGCCACCTAGAAGACAAAGACAGGCCCGTCGTGCCCATAGTTCCCTTCCTGCTGCATTCGCCAATCCTAATTGGGAACCCACCACTTCTGCAGCACCCGTACTTCCCCCATTCACTGGCCAGCCCGGCATTGAGGTGGAAACGTCACTTGATTTTTATTCGCTGTTTTTCACCGAAGATCTCTATAGATCTATTGTTGACCAAAGCAATTTGTACGCTGGTCAACACATCGCCACTATTCCCAGTCCTCCCTTGCCAGAGATTGGAGACCAATTACGGTCTCTGAATTTAAGATCTTTCTGGGCCTTTCCCTCAACATGGGCATAAATAAAAAGAGTGAGTTGCGGTCATATTGGTCCACTGACCCAATTTACCATATGCCCGTGTTCTCTGCCTCCATGGCCAGGGCACGATACGAGCAGATTTTGCGGTTCATGCACTTCAACAACAATGAACTCTGTCGTCCTCGTGGAGACCCTGAATACGATCGGCTCTACAGAATTCGGCACCTCGTAAACCACTTCAACCAACGTTTTGCAGACTTGTTTACTCCCCATCAAGTTGTCTGCGTTGATGAGTGCCTGATTAAATTTTCTGGCCGCTTGTCATTCAAACAGTACCTTCCCAGCAAGTGTGCCAGATACGGGGTCAAGATGTATAAGCTCTGTGACAGGGCCACAGGCTATACATGTAGCTTTATGGTTTACAAGGGCAAAGATAGTCACGTAGAGCCGACAAACTGCCCTGACTACATAGGAAGCGCTGGCAAGATTGTGTGGGACTTGGTGTCACCCTTATTCGGAAAGGGGTACCATTTATATGTGGACAATTATTACATGAGCGTGCCACTTTTTAGTCACCTTTTTGATCATCTAATTGGAGCATGTGGCACCGTGCGATCTAATCGCCGGGACTTTCCCCAGCGGCTTGTAGATTCCCGTCTTAGGCTGGGGGAGAGCCTGCTTGCGGTGTAATAATTTGCTTGCTATGAAGTGGAGGGACAATAAGAATGTTTTCGTTCTTACCTCCCTTCATGCAGACACGACGGTCCAAATTACTACGGCGACTGGTGTTGTGGAGAAACCCCTCTGTGTCCACAAATATAACCAAAATATGGGAGGGGTGGACCTCAACGACCAGTTGTTGGCGCCGTACCTAGTTGCCCGTAAAGGCCAGACGCTGGTACAAAAAAGTGTATGTATACTTATTTCAGTTGGCTTTGCTGAACGCTTATGTGCTATACAGAGCTTCAGGATGGACTGGATCCTTCCTTAAATTCCAGGAAGAGATCGTCAGAGCCCTTCTGTTTCCAGACGGTGCTCCACCTCACCATCCCCAACCAAATTCAGTAAGCCGGCTGCATGAGAGGCATTTTATTTATGTCCTCCCGAGTACCCCTACCCAACGAGCCCACCAAAGAAAATGATGTGTCTGCAGAAAAAGCGGATATAGGCGTGACACCCGATATTATTGTCCCTCCTGTCCTGGCAATCCTGGTCTTTGCATTGGTGAATGTTTTGAGCGCTACCATACACTAGTTGAGTTTTAGCGTAGGGTACAGCATTGCACAGACTAGGACACACTTTCACAGGGTCTCCCAAGATGCCATCGCATTTTGAGAGACCCAAACCTGGAACCGGTTACAGTTTTTAAAAAAAAAAAGTAAAAAAAATAAAAACACAAAAAAAATATATAAAATAAAAAAAACAAAAATAGTTGTCGTATTATTTTTAACTCTCTCTCTGTTCTCTCTCTATTGTTCTGCTCTTTTTTACTGTATTCTATTCTGCAATGTTTTATTGTTATGTTTTATCATGCTTGCTTTTCAGGTATGTAATTTTTTTATACTTTACTGTTTACTGTGTTTTTTTGTTAACCATTTTTTTTGTTTTCAGGTACGCCATTCAGCTGCAGCGCGGATTTATTTATCTTGAAAGCAACAGCGTTTGCTCCCACGATACATAAAGCCGTGACTCCATCGCTGTCGGAGGTGATTTAACCACCACAGTTACATACGTCAGCATATATGCCAAAGCGTGGGGGCAGCAGTGGGTTGAGGAGCGATTTGCTCCTGCCTTTTGCGGGAGGATGCCCCCATGCTTCGACATATATAAACGGTGCATATATGCCCATCATTAGAAGTGGGTGGATGAAGGTAGGTATTCTAATGGTGGGCATACCCACCGATCAATCTCTTTTTTTCGTTCAGCCCACAGGCTGCATGAAAAAAAAGTTTACAATATATGCCCAACAAGGACCAGCAACATACTGGTATTTTGCTGGACTTTAAGTGGTTATACCAGAATGATGCCTGCAGGTTTAGGTATCATCTTGGTATCATTCTTTTCAGCCAGCGGTCGGCTTTCATGTAAAAGCAATCCTAGCAGCTAATTAGCCTCTAGACTGCTTTTACAAGCAGTGGGAGGGAATGCCCCCCCTCCCACCGTCTTCCATGTTTTTCTCTGGCTCTCCTGTCCCAACAGGGAACCAGAGAATGCAGCCGTTGATTCGGCCAGCTGACCATAGAGCTGATCAGAGACCAGAATGGCTCCTATCATGTCTATGGCCTAAGAAACCGGAAGCTACAAGCATTTCATGACTTAGATTTCGCTGGATGTAAACAGTGCCATTGGGAAATTGGGAAAGCATTTTATCACACCGATCTTGGTGTGGTCAGATGCTTTGAGAGCAGAGGAGAGATCTAGGGTCTAATAGACCCCATTTTTTTTCAAAAAGAGTACCACCCCGCTCTCGCGCAAAGGCGAACGCAAGTGTCGGTCTGGCGTCAAATGTAAACAGCAATTGCACCATGTATGTGAGGTATCACCGCGAAGGTCAGATCGAGTGCAGTCATTTTAGCAGTGGACCTCCTCTGTAAATCTAAAGTGGTAACCTGTAAAGGCTTTTAAAGGCTTTTAAAAATGTATTCAGTTTGTCGCCACTGCATGTTTGTGCGCAATTTTAAAGCATGTCGTGTTTGGTATCCATGTACTCGGCCTAAGATCATCTTTTTTATTCCATCACACATTTGGCTTTGGCCAATTACGGCTCTCTGTACACACAGCGTTGTGATTGGCCAAGCATGTGGGTCATAGTGCATGCTTGGCCAATCATCAGCCAGCAATGCACTGCGATGCTGCAGTGAATTATGGGTCGTGACGCGCCACTCGAATTTGGCGCGAACGGCCCATATCATTTCGCAATTCGGTGAACGACCGAACACACAATGTTCGAGACGAACATGGGTTTGACTCGAACAGGAAGCTCATCCCTAGTCAGGACTAGATGGACAGAAATTAAATTAATTTAGGCCAAAAAAGCAGCTCCCTTAATGTATATTATCAGTGTATTTAGCTGTTTTCCTGGAGTTCCACTTTAAACATCCTAATCTACAAATGTTGGCTGATTTTATTAATTTTGGCAAGGATTTAGCAAAGTGCTGGGGAATATAATCCATATTAACATGATGCACGTCATTTTGGTTTATCAGCCTTACATTCATTTTTAAATCCTCCCACTATACCTAATTATAAATTTGATCTATTGAGCTGACATCTAGGGACAGTGCAAGTGATGGGCCTATGTGGATTCTGTTGCCTTTGTCCACAACCCTACCTGGGCACCAGCCACCCTGTGGCTGTCTGAATTGAGAATTGTTTTTGGAGGGATATCCCTTTTTTGGTTAAATTCTCCACAAAATACCCCTTCAATACTTGAGTATGTGGGCTAAGCCAGATTTACTTCTAAGCCACAGCCTTGGGCAGCATGCGGGGCAGGAGTGGCTGCTAAAAGCTAGTTGAGGCTAGTTGAACTTAATGGCATGCATTTTTTGTAGAGGTCCTAGTTCAGCTTCCTTTTGGTTCTGCGATTCATGGCATTGTACTACATACACTACTTGTCCACTGTGTACTCCACCACTTATCTAGCTGTAAATGCTTGAAGTACATTTTATGTACAGGAAGTGGAATGGATATAAAAAAGAAGAGCAAATGATAAGAGAACCGCCTGCTGGAAATAAGCTTATGAGAAGACAGTGGCTTGCTAAATTGAAAGGTGAAGAAGGTTTGAAAACCAGAGGGTGTGGGAGAGAGTGTGTGTGGTTATTCATACTTTACCAACAGTTTATTTCTTTGTATTTTTCTCTCTCCGTTTCTCCTAGTTGCTACAACTAGGGTTGCCACCTGGTGTGTTTTTTATCAGCCTTGTCAATAAAAATGAAAGCTATTGCCAATATTAATATTAGGATAGGATTAGGATAGAATTAAAAGGCCAGTATTTTTCCCAGAAAAGGTGGTAACTCAAGCTACAACACACTCCAAAGTGAGCACAGTCCTTTCTTGTATTAGGAGGGGTATGGACTCCAGAGAGAGAGAAATAATTTTGCCCCTGAACAAATCATTAGTAAGACCTCATCTGGAATATGCAGTTCAGTTTTAGGCATCAGTTCTCAAAAAGGATATCGGGGAACTGGAGAAAGTGCAGAGAAGGGCAACAAAACTGATAAGCGGCATGGAGGAACTCAGTTATGAGGAAAGATTAGAGGAACTGAATTTATTCTCTCTTGAGAAGAGGAGATTAAGGGGGGATATGATCAACATGTATAAATACATAAGGGGTCCATATAGTGAACTTGGTGTTGAGTTATTCACTTTAAGGTCATCACAGAGGACAAGGGGCACTCTTTACGTCTAGAGGAAAAAAGGCTCTGGCCAGCTCAGTAGCTTGCTTTAAAAAAGGCCTGAATTCTTTCCTTAACTTACATAATTTAACATTTATAGGTAAAGTTGATCCAGGGAATATCCTCTCAAGGGATCAAGAAGGATTTTTTTCCCCTGCTGTAGCAAATTGGATCATGCTTTGCTGGGGTTTTTGCCTTCCTCTGGATCAGAAAATACAAGAATTATTGCGCTTCCCAATGTCTTATGCTGCAGTTCAAATTTGTAGGTAACAAAAATACATGGGCAAAATAATCAACAGAACCGTGCTAGCAGATAATTAAATGTGAAAACAAACGGTGATCTAAACAATATGAAAAATTACATCCATCCTCTGGATCAACTATGGGTGAAGGATTGTGTATATGGGATTGTATTTTTTTTTTTTGGTTCAACTGGTTGGACTTGTGTCTTTTTTCAACCTGACTAACTATGTTACTATGTAACACTCTTAACTTTACATTATCACTGTTCTCCAAACATCTTTACTGTTTACAAATTCATCCCTCTGTCTTCCCCTTATTCACACATCTTACTGGTTGTTCAGAATGCTAATGATTAATTTATAAATCATGATAATAAAGTCATGAAATAATACAGCACTCCCTACACCTCTATGTACAGTACATTGCTATACCTAAAATCCATTTGCATATAAAAATACATAATGGTTAAAAACACAGGTCCAGCACTGTTAATAAACAATCATCTGCAAAATGATTCAGCAGTTCAATCAGACAAAATTTATTTACAAACGGGGAATGTCTGGTGAACGTGCAGGTAATGTTACAGTCAATACCTTTTCCTAAAGAACAGATGTTGCCATGTTCGTATTTCAAAAGTATATATTTTTAATATCTTTTAGAGTTCATCATAGAGTTTGAGGAAGATAATTTCGAACCTGGAATATGGCATGAACTAAAACGGGTTGGTGGAACTGAAAACTCTGCATACCTGGACCTTTCTCCTTATGTAAATTACCAGTTTCGGGTTATTGCAGTGAATAAGCTGGGACCAAGCAATGGAAGCAAGCCATCAGACCGCATTAGGACACCGGAAGCAGGTGATAATCTAACATTAGGTATAGTTAGAGACTAGTGAATCTTAACAAATTTTCCCCACAGCTAAAATTAATTTTGGGGGTGAAAATTCCCTATCCATCTGGCATATGGTGAAGCAGTAACTAGGTCCAGTCCTTACCAGTTAAGTTTTTGAGTCTCTGCTCTATGCGGTGCCCCCTTTCCTTGCCCTTTTGCCACAGAGTATAGCAATATGAATGGGATCCGGGAATCAACATGCATTTAATTGAAGGCAGAAAGAGTAGGGGTTATGGAGTGAGACTTATCTTATAGCCCCAATAAGTAAGTAATGTATTGAAACAGTTGTGTTTCAAAAATTTATTATTATACAATGCATACCCATGCCAATGTGACAAGCGATTAAAACATCTTGACAATAATTAATTGAGATATACTGGAATCTTCAGTCTTATTTTACTTTACTTTTCATGTAGACCAGGGTTATATAACCAGTTTTTAACACCAAAGATCCTTACAGTTGAACTACTGCCCAAATTGGTTTCACTTGTAAGCCATCAGTGATATTACCTAGTCAGATTTCGATTTTCCAGAATTGAATATCAGGAGACTGGCAAACTATTTAATATTTATGGCTTTTCTTGATGTAGAATGAGCAAAGACAGTTACACAAGTTAAATTGTATCTTTTGTATCCACCATAGCTCCTTTAAACAACCCTATTGATGTTCGGGGAGAAGGCACTAAACCCAATAACATGAAAATAACATGGAAGGTAAGTAATTCTAAGACTATACATTGTAATAGACATTGCAAATAAAAAATCAGTACAGACTTTCCAACATACTTGATAAAGTCCTATTCACAAAGTACAATGTATAAGGCTTCTGACATATGGTGGTCATTTGTGAAAGTAATAGCCCCATCCTTTTATGGACTTTAAATGACTCTTCAATGATCAATGAATCACTATGAATTCTATTTCACACTTCAGTATGTCTTCCACACTAAGTTAACAGGAAGAACTCACTGCCCACATCCTGCTACTCAGCATTAGTAGGAACTTACATTTTATCATACAGTATATAGTGAGTTTTGTCTATCATTGTTTCTTCCAGTGGCAGGGCTCTTCTTTGTCACAAGTGGAGACATCTAAACATTTTTTTTGTAACATCCTTTAACTTCAATTAGTTCATACTATGAGCCACTGGTCTTTGGCTAAACCATATGCATTCACAAAGCGCATAGCGCATCAGAAAAACATGTTCTCATACATTTACATTAACATTTTCATTTTTTTTCTATGCTTGTAAATTGGCTTTTTGTGCCATGGTTTTCCTCTGATTTCAGTGATTTAACCCCTTGCCGACCACCACACGCCGATATATGTCAGCACAATGGCACGGGTGGGCAAAAGGGCGTATAGGTACATCCCCTTTAAGATGCGACATTGTGGGCGCGCGTGCCCGCCGTGTGCTCTGTGACCTGGACCGCGGGTCCCGCGGACTCGATGACCGCCGTGTGCCCGCGATCGTGTCACGGAGCGGAAGAACGGGGAGATGCCTTTGTAAACAAGGCATTTCCGAGTTCTGCCTAGTGATATGACAGAGATCACTGCACCCTGTCATCGGGAGCAGTGATCGCTGTCATGTGACTAGTAGCCCATCCCCCCCCCACAGTTAGAATCACTCCCTAGGACACACTTAATTCCTTGATCGCCCCCTAGTGTTTAACCCCTTCCCTGCCAGTGTCATTTCTACAGTAATCAGTGTATTTTTATAGAACTGATCGCTGCATAAATGACAATGGTCCCAAAATAGTGTCAAAAGTGTCCAATGTGTCCGCCATAATGTCGCAGTCACGATAAAAATCGCAGGTCGCCGCCATTACTAATAAAAAAATAAAAAATAAAAAAAATGCCACAAAATTATCCCCTATTTTGTAGACACTATAACTTTTGCGCAAACCAATCAATATACTCTTATTGCGATTTTTTTTTTTAACAAAAATATGTAGAAGAGTATTATAGCAAAAAGTAAAAAATATTGTGTTTTTTTTCAAAATTGTCTCTCTTTTTTAGTTTATAGCACAAAAAATAAAAACGGCAGAGGTGATCAAATACTACCAGAAGAAAGCTCTATTTGTGGGGAAAAGAAAGACATCAATGTTGTTTGGGTGCAATGTCGCAAAAGTGCTCTGGTCAGGAAGGGGGCAAATCCTGCCAGGGCTGAGGTGGTTAAGTACTGACCCAAAACTATACAGATTAGGAATTCTGACTTTCTGCCTATATTGGCTGCATATTTGTCTCAGGTCATTGTCTTCAGTAGTGTTAATGTCGAAGAATCTGCATGACCTAGCATTCTGGGAAGAATGTCAGCTATGGAAAATTATGTATTTATTTTAAAACAGATTTTGGCCATATCAGCCTCTATTGTTTTACAATCCTCTGTTTTATTTTATCTCCTGTTTCCATCTTGTAGCTTTCATCCTCTCTTAAAGACTAATTTACCTTTCTTATTCGCTTAAAATGTTCATTGGTGGGAGTGCATGCACACAGTGATTGATGCAGGAGGCTTCCTGATTGAGCTCCTTACACCTTGGGACCATCGAGGTTGTTAACCCTCATTGGACCCATAAAACAGACACAATAATGTCTATCAAATGTAGCTCTCCCCCTGCTACAGCATATTGTTTCAACCCAACACAAGGAGCAAACGCAAGTGAAGAATAATCAAAGAAGCTCTGCAGCCAAGATGGTTGCTAACAGAGCAAAGCAGTGCAGCCTCCACATCTCCTCTACCTACCTGTAGCCGAGAGCGGACTACAGCTATCTGACACTGCAGACTTGTCCTCTACCTTTCCAGACTGTCTCTGTATCTCCCTAGTGCTGGACTTGGATTGCCTGTGTCATACTTTTGAACCTAGATGAGAGCATTGTGGGAACTGTAGTCTCCTGAGCAGACATCACTGAATTGCAGAACTATCCATGAACTACACATCCCAGCAAGCCATCTGCACTAAGGGGAGAATGATGGGGGAGGCTATAAAGTGATCTGCCGGGCTCTCTTGCTTCCTGGGTCTCACCGAGTGAGCACCAGCTCACCGCTGTGTACACGTTGCACCACCTTTGCAGCTCCAGCTCAAGAGGGTCAGATGTCGCACACTACACGAGGGGCACCCCAGCAGCATCGCTAAAAGCATCAGAGTCTGACAACTTACTGATTCAGCAGACTACCTGCCATCTCAGCCTGCATGCAGTAAGAATAATTGACTTGGATCGCTCGTCAAGAAGTTACTACAAAGTTCTCAAGATTGGTAAGGGGGCACCTGCCCAAAAATCCAGTTAACAGTCACTAATATATCACTCTGGACACTGTATACAGACAGCTTATACCTGGATTGCCTAAAGGATTGCTACTAGTCAAAACCAGCTGCTTTGCTATGATTGCTTATCATAGCTACCCAGAGCTCATACTACCACGGGAGTCTTCCTCACATCCCACCGCTATCTCCGGGCAACCCATGGTGAAATTTGGGCCCAAACAAACAGCTCCTTTACCCACCACGGAGCTGTGGCCTTCCCAGACTCTGGACTGCTTTCTGCATAGGCCTGAATCCCCAGCCTCGAGTATGAAGGACAACCCTGCAGACCCACTCGAGGCAGACGGGGATGCTCATCCACAGATCCCATCCACTCCAATAGCGGGGTTGTCGACCCCCCTAATAGTGGAAGTGCTGGACACAAAGCTGCAATCCCTCCTGCAAAGCCGGACACGCAATATTACCCGGGAAGTAGGGAAACTTGCTCAAGAACTGAGAAAAAAGGAAGGGGGGGTAAAAATACCCAGGAGAACGAAACGGATGGACTTTGTAGGCACCAATCATAAAAATCAATGTAAACTTTTATTTATACACAAATTTAAAAAGAATCACATAAACGTAAACATTTTTTTAAAAACTCAGTACATTGCGGAAATTGGTATTATATGTCTCTACATAAATGTATGAGAACGGATCGGGGAATAGCCCCTATACCAGAGGGAGGGATAAACCCCTTCCGTTCCCATTAAATAACCTCAAACTGATATAGCTCGGTATGGCTCTACATGTTTCACAAATTTTTGCTCAAGAACTGAGACATGAGATAGCACACTTGGAGGAATGTACTGACATGCTTGAAAACAAATTTGATGATCTGGTACAATATGTCCATGTTTTAGAAGAGGATAATGCAGCCCTGGAACATTCTGTCTTCCAGCTCCTGTCCCAGCAGGAAGATCTGGAAAACAGGGAATGGTGCAAAATCTGCGAATTTAGAACATCCCTGAGACAATGAGTGATCGAGAAATTTGCCCTTACTTATTGAGTCTCTTTAACACCATAGACCCTCTCATCCCTGACATAGACTGGTGTCTGGATCGGGCTCACAGATCACTGGCTCCTAAACCCCCCACAGAAGCCAACCCCAAGGATATTATAGTACGCTTCCATTACTATGATAGCAAGGAAGCTCTTGTATTGGCCACCCACAACAAAACCAGATTGGAGTTTAAAGGTGCAAAGATACAGATATTTAGTGATTTATCGCCCATAACTCTAGCTAAATGTCGCAGTTTCCGCCCAGTGACTTCCCATCTGTAAAACCACCAGCTTGCATACCGTTGGGGCTTCCCCTTTTGTTTATCAGCTTCATGTGATGGTATGCAATATTCCATGATGGATCTTCAGGTTCGTTAGAAATCGCAGAAGACCTTGTCCACCCCTCACTGATATCCTTCTTCCAGACACCCAACCTGAAGATCTTCTTCAAAACGGTTTGTTTGGCTTTGATTTGGGTCATGTCCCATTCAACTTCCCCGATCTTGGTCTTTTTGTCCCATGCCCATGGGTTGATTTTATAGTTTATTTTGTTTCAAACTTCACATCTGTTTTATTTTCCTTGCTAAAAGACGGCGGGGATCACTCCAGTCAGTTTGGAGGCCCCCATGCTCCTATCCTGGATCTGCGTTCGTGGACTCCTGGGAGGTTTCAACCTCTCAAGTTTTTGATTTTTGACTTTGTGTTTCTATAGGTCTTTTTTTTACCTATTTTTCACTCTTTGCACTACTGTTTCCTACTGTTGATATATGCTTTTTTTATGTCTTTCTCCCTTCAGATACACCATGTACTTTTTTTTTGTGTTGTTGTTTTCGATGTATATTAGCTACGCTTTAATTATATTACAGTATAATGGCTTTACGTATTTTAATCTATAATGCGAAGGGCTTGAACTCCATTCATAAAAGATGGTTGGCTTTAAAGGAGCTCAAATCCTCAGCAGTCAGCATAATCCTAGTCCAGGAGATCCATTTCCGTCCAGGGGGTTCCTTTAAATTTGCCGCTAAGCATTTTCCTACCTCTTTCATAACCTCTGACCTTTCTGGGAAAGCAGGGGTAGCCATATTGAATAAACACTCCTGTCCCCTGAGAGTGGGATCTTCCTATATGGACCCTCAAGACAGGTTTATCTTCCTGGACTGTGATTACCTATCATGTTTATTCACCTTAATTAATGTTTACGCCCCTAGTTCAGGTCAGATACAGTTCCTCACTGATGTGCCCGGTAAGCTTGGAAATTTTTCACAACCTTTTATGATTATTGGAGGTGACTTCAATATGACCATGTCCCCTAGAAGAAACAGATGCACACTTTTTTTCTTCTACTCCCTCCGCTTCCGTGGACTCATTAGATCTCACAATTTATTAGACATCAGGCGATTGAAACATCCTTAATCCCGAATTAAACAATTCACATTTTACTCCCCTCCCCACAAAATGTATTCCAGACTAGACTATCTTTTTGTCACATCCTTGTTACTGACGTACACAGTCACTTCGGAAATGAATCCCATTACCTGGTCTGATCATTCCTCTGTTCAACTCGACCTCATGCTCTCCTCACCCTCTACTAGGACCTGTCATTGGTGTCTTAATGATTCCCTTCTTTATAACCCAGTTATCAGGAACCAACTATCCCAAGAATTGTCTGAGTTTTTTCACCTAAATGAAAACACTGTGGCAGAGGTCTCCTCCCCTGGGAATTGCATAAGGCGTATTTTAGAGGTTAGTGCATCTTGGCTGGCTCTCACCTGAAAAAAGACACAGCTTTGCAGCGGTCTTCTATCCTTTCCCAGCTACGTAAGGCGGAAAGACTATTGCTTGCTTCCCGTACAGTGGTACGCCTGCACACAGTTACCTCTTTATGTGAACGTTTGAAAACTCTAGATATGGTATCGCCAAACAGAAACTCTACGAAGTCTCCAATAAACCTCATAGACTGCTGGTGAACAGACTTAAACCTCGCCCATTCCATTCTTTCCCTGATTTTATCCTACAAGCTGACAGGGCGTTTGGAAACTATTACCAACAATTATATAATTGCTTGAATGCAGACTCCAGGCACGTTTTTTCCCAAGACAAATTTGACTCTTTCTTTAACCCTTTAAAATGATCTTAATTGTCACCTTCCCAAATTTCTTCGATCAATGCTACTATCACTCCAGATGAATTGGCTGCTGTGGTTAAGGACCTCCCTTCACACAAATGACTGGGCCCAGATGGCCTGTCTAATTTTTATTATAAGACATTCCTCCCAATCTTAAGCCCCTATTTACTTGACCTATTTGCCTCATTGATGAAGGGCACTGTCCCTCATCCTCAATTCTTACACGACCGCATTACAGTCCTCCCGAAACCTAGAAAAGACCGTCACTACCAGATAACTATAGGCTCATTCCTCTACTTAATTCATACTGTAAAATATTTACAAAAATTAAAAAAACTAATAGACTAACTTCTATAATCCCTAAACTTATACACAAAGATCAGGTGGGCTTTGTTTCCTCTAGACACGCCTGCACCAACACCAGACCCACCATTGACCTCAAAGATTTATTTGACAAGACTTCCCGCTCAGCTCTTATTCTAAGTTTGGATGCTCAGAAGGCCTTTGACAGGCTTGGCTGGCCCTATATGTTTGCCACTCTCACACAATTTGGATTTACATGCCCTTTCATTGCAGCTCTCCGCGCTTTATATTCCAGTCCCACTTCCCAGGTACAGTTGTCCTCTTTCTTATCCCCATCTTTCTCCCTTAACAATGGTACTAGACAGGGTTGTCCCCTATCTCCCTTACTCTAGCTGAAGCTATCCGTTCTCATCCTAATATCTGCAGAGTTTCAAACTTTCCCTCTTTGCAGATGACATTCTTTTAACATTGACAAAACCCCATACCTCCCTCCCCAATCTCCACACTCTATTAGACACTTTCAGTCTGGTTTCCGGTTATAAAGTAAACACAGCAAAGACGGAAGCTTTACCCATACATATTCCCCTTCCACTCCCACTCCATATTACAAAACAACTTTTCTTATCACTGGAAAATTTAGGAATACACCTAACCATATCATACTCCACTCTCTATCATGCTAATTATTCCTCTCTTTTTGCGGAAATAGATCACCTTCTACGTCAATGGGAGGATTGCCCTCTGTCTCTTCTCGGTAGGATAAATGTCTTAAAGATGTCTATACTCCCAAAACTTTTGTACCCTTGGTCACTAGCCGGTATTTTCCAGCTTTGTAACCTGGTACACCCTGTGACCCATAAATTGCTTTGATTCCAGGAACTCCATAACAAATTTGAGATCCCAAAGAACCTTTTTTTCTCTTATCTCCAAATCAAACATTATTTTTGCTCTAAATCGCTGTCCCTATCCTTGGAAAAACCTATTGCATTTGAATTATGTACCCAGGGCCCACATCAATATGGCCTTATTACTTCTATATATACAATTATTTATGAATCTATTCCACTTACAGAAATCTCTCACACTTCAATGCTGAAATGGGCCAAGATCATTCTGACACCTCTTTCTCTCCCACAATGGCAAAGAATTTGAGACTCAATATCTAAAGCCTCTAGATGCGTGCAGCAGAGAGAGACAGCCTATAAAATTATTATTATTATTATTATTATTATTATTATTATTATTATTATACAGTATTTATATAGCGCCAACAGTTTACATAGCGCTTTACAACTTGAGGGTAGACAGTACAAATACAATACAATTTGATACAGTAGGAATCAGAGGGCCCTGCTCCTTAGAGCTTACAATCTAAGAGAAATAAAATCCTCATGTTCTGGTACAGAACCCCAGAAGTTCTCCATAAATATGATTCCTCCTTTCCCCAGACATGTTGGAGATGCCTTAAAGATATAGGTACACACTACCATATTTTCTGGGATTGTCCGATGGTCCACCCTTTTTGGAATTCAGTTCAATCCCTCCTTCAAGATCTTTTTGAGATGGACCTACCTCTAGACCCAGTCCATTATCCAGACCCAATCGCAGTCTTCGATCTTCTAACCATAACCTCCTGCTTATTCCAAAAACCCGCTACAAAACAAAGGGAGAAGGAAGATTTGCAGTTCAAGGACCACGGCTATGGAACGCTCTACCTACTCACATTCGCATGGAAGAAAACCATCAGCCCTTCAGAAAGAAACTTAAGACCTACCTCTTCTAAGAAGCTGGACAACATAGGACAGATCTAGCACCTTGAGGTGATTCAGTTTGCATTTGCAGCGCTATACAAATCATTCATTCATTCATTATCTGTTAGGTCTCTCATTCCCAGGGGTCCCTAAACACACAAAGAAATTGATATATTTTATCTTATTAGCCGCTAAAAGAGTAATACCCACTGGCTGGTTATCTTCTAAGCCTCCTACGCAGTCCCAATTGGTACAAACCTAACCCATATATGTAGGATGGAACATATGACAGCAGTCACTTATGACACTTTATCCCACTTTTCAAAAATATGGGACCTGTGGGATAACTCCAGATTCAACTCAGAAGCAATTCCCTACACTCCTGATTGAATAGCATCCTTCTAGGATTTCTAGCTTGTTCAAGTGTTCTTCCCTTATTCTCATCTATATCACAGTCATATTGTTCAAATCCATGGTGTACCCCTCTCCTTTTGATGTTTTTCTTTTGATGTCTTGAAATGTTTTAGTTCTCTGATACATTATGTTTTTCTGGCCTAAAAGGTGGAGCCACAATAGGGTTATGAGATATTCACGTTTGCTATCACAGCCAGCTCCTTCGGCCTATTATCCAGATTTCCCATTTTTTTACATGTGATATATGCTCCTTTTTTGAATGGTTATAACTTATTTTTTTTTGTACTGTTATAGGTATATCTTTATTTCACGAGATATGCTCTTTTGAATATGATTCTTTGATTTCTCTTTGTATTTTTCTTGAAAACCAAATAAATATACAATTCTAAAAAGGAACTGAATAACAAACCCCATTGAAGTCTATGGGACCCAAACGTGAAATTAAAAGTGCCCATTTTGAAGGCTTATACAGTGGGGACGGAAAGTATTCAGACCCCTTAAATTTTTCACTCTTTGTTATATTGCAGCCATTTGCTAAAATCATTTAAGTTCATTTTTTTTTCCTCATTAATGTACACACAGCATCCCATATTGACAGAAAAACACAGAACTGTTGACATTTTTGCAGATTTATTAAAAAAGAAAAACTGAAATATCACATAGTCCTAAGTATTCAGACCCTTTGCTCAGTATTTAGTAGAAGCACCCTTTTGATCTAATACAGCCGTGAGTCTTTTTGGGAAAGATGCAACAAGTTTTTCACACCTGGATTTGGGGATCCTCTGCCATTCCTCCTCTCCAGTTCTGTCAGGTTGGATGGTAAACGTTGGTGGACAGCCATTTTTAGGTCTCTCCAGAGATGCTCAATTGGGTTTAAGTCAGGGCTCTGGCTGGGCCATTTAAGAACAGTCACGGAGTTGTTGTGAAGCCACTCCTTCCTTATTTTAGCTGTGTGCTTAGGGTCATTGTCTTGTTGGAAGGTAAACTTTCGGCCCAGTCTGAGGTCCTGAGCACTCTGGAGAAGGTTTTTGTCCAGGATATCCCTGTACTTGGCTGCATTCATCTTTCCCTCGATTGCAACCAGTCGTCCTGTCCCTGCAGCAGAAAAACACTCCCACAGCATGATGCTGCCACCACCATGCTTCACTGTTGGGACTGTATTGAACAGGTGATGAGCAGTGCCTAGTTTTCTCCTCTTATTTCTCACCATCTTGGAGTCCTTCAGGTGTTTTTTAGCAAACTCCATGCAGGCTTTCATGTGTCTTGCACTGAGGAGAGGCTTCTGTCGGGCCACTCTGCCATAAAGCCCCGACTGATGGAGGGCTGCAGTGATGGTTGACTTTCTACAACTCTCTCCCATCTCCCGACTTCATCTCTGGAGCTCAGCCACAGTGATCTTTGGGTTCTTCTTTACCTCTCTCACCAAGGCTCTTCTCCCCCAGTAGCTCAGTTTGGCCGGACGGCCAGCTCTAGGAAGTGTTCTTTTTGTCCCAAACGTCTTCCATTTAAGGATTATGGAGGCCACTGTGCTTTTAGGAACCTTAAGTGCAGCAGAATTTTCTTTGTAACCTTGGCCAGATCTGTGCCTTGCCACAAATCTGTCTCTGAGCTCTTCAGGCAGTTCCTTTGACCTCATGATTGTCATTTGCTCTGACATGCACTGTGAGCTGTAAGGTCTTATATAGACAGGTGTGTGGCTTTCCTAATCAAGTCCAATCAGTATAATCAAACACAGCATGACTCAAATGAAAGTGTAGAACCATCTCAAGGACGATCAGAAGAAATGGACAGCACCTGAGTTAAATATATGAGTGTCACAGCAAAGGGTCTGAATACTTAGGACTGTGTGATATTTCAGTTTTTCTTTTTTAATAACTGCAAAAAGGTCAACAATTCTGTGTTTTTCTGTCAATATGGGGTACTGTGTTTACATTAATGAGGAAAAAAATGAACTTAAATGATTTTAGCAAATGGCTGCAATATAACAAAGAGTGAAAAATTTAAGGGTTTCTGAATACTTTCTGTCCCCACTGTACATAGCCAAAATGACACCCCAAAATACATTCTGCTTCTCGTCCTGAGTGTGGCGATACCCCATGTGTCAGACTTTTCCACTACCTGGCCACATACATAGGCCCAACATCCAAGTAGCACCTTTAGGCTTCTAACACATAGCATGTACACACCAAGAATTACACCCCGAAATGCATTCTGCTGAGCAAGGGTAAAAAAAAGGCTCACCTTTGGTTTTAGCAGGCAGGAATACTGTTCCAGAGCAGTCAAAGCATTGGTCCAGACAGCTAAAGGAAATGTCCAGGAATTGTCCAGGCAGCAGACAGATATGGAAAAGTATGAACATAGTTCAGTACAGTCCATGGTTTGGCAGGCAGTTCAGGTAACAGGCAGAGGCATGGCCAGTTCAGGTGGCAGGCAGAGGCATGGAAAGTTCAGGTGGCAGGCAAAGGCATGGCCAGTTCAGGTGGCAGGCAGAGACATGACCAGTTCAGGTGGCAGCAGGAAGCACTATAACATTTAGGCCTTGGTCAGGTAAGACCTGAGGACAGAGGTAGAGGCTTCTTCCCACCCATATCTCTACGAAGCCTCCGAGTCTCCAGACCCTAATCCGAGAAAATGAAGAACCCGAAGAAAAACGTTTTCTCCACTCGGAAAACCTTTTCTGGAGCCCCTCACATATGTGAGACCTCTGTGCTGTACAGTGGCAGGGCAAATGATCAGTTCAGGAGGCAGAAAAAAAGCATGGTCATTTAACAGGCCGAGGTCAATTTACGTTGCAGGCAGAAACATGTTTGGCTGAGGCATAGTCGTTAACAGTCCGGATCATTCACAGAAATGGCAGATAGTGGAAACTGGAAAAAAATCATCTTCACTTTACTAATAGTGTAGTGAAGTATGATAGCTCCGATAGCACTCTCCAATACAGAGGCCTGGCTGGGAGGGACATTGGGGACAGTAATATCGGGTGTCACGGCAAATTCCTCTACTTGAACACGAATGACAATTTTTTGGGGGTTTGCGACCTGTTTGGGTAAGAGGGAGGATTTCGGGAAAGTGCCTTTCATGGAGACTGGCTAATGTATTGGAGTGAATTAGTTGAGGGGCTTGGCCATGGGGATAGAGAAGGGCTGTGATAACGTCTTCTTTTTCTACAGATGGTGGAAAAGTGGGAGACTCGTGTAGAATTTGTCTACATATAGGTGGTAACCTTTCCCAACCAATGGTTCGATCAGCTGCCAGACAATTTTGCCACTTGTCAGCATGTAGGTAGGGCAACCAGGGGGGTTTAGCTGTCTGTCTTTTCCCCCATAAATTATAAAGTCATACGTGTAACCTGTGGCCCTGTCACACACCTTATACAATTTTACTCCACGTCTGGCTCTTTTACTGGGGAGGTATTGCTTTATTCCAAGTCTTCCGGTGAAGTGTACTAGGGATTCATCTACACAAATATTTATATCAGGGGTAAACATCTGCTTGAAGCTGGCACAAAAAAAATTGATTAGGGGCCAATTTTGAATAATTTGTCATAACTGGGATGATTTCGAGGGAGGCATTGTTGTTGAAATATAAAAATCTCATAATCATCTCGTAATGGGTTCTGGGCATCAATGACGAATAGACCTGCATGTGTGGATAGGTTGGGTAGACCAGTAGGCATGGAGTTCATTTTTTTTGTCAGCCTCATGTTGAGGGTTAGGCCAAGGAAAATGTTAAATTCTTCCACGGTGAGGGGTTTCCAAACAAAAGGACAGGCATATGAAGAATTTGGATTGTTGGCTATATGTTGGCTGACATATAGATTACATTGCTCCACAATGTAATTTAGGAGATCATCTGTAAAAAATAAGTGAAAATAATAAATTGGGGTTACATTTTCCGACTGTATCTGAGGGCCTGGCTGGGCTGTATAAAGGGGAATTACAGGTTCTACTGACGTATCGGGCAGCCATGTTGGATACAGTAGAACATCTGGGAGGCTAGTATGGGCCCTGCCTTGTTGTTGATGGGATGCTCCGTTGCTAGCATCTGGCCTATCCTCTAGGAAGGTTGCAGAACTGCTGGTGGATGCCTGCCTATCCCGGAATGCTGCACTGCTGGTGGATGCCTGCTGGTGTATGCCCTGGAGTACTGCACTGCTGGTGGATGCCTGCATATCACCCTGGAGTGCTGCACTGCTGGTGGATGCCTGCTGGTGGATGCCCTGGAGTGCTGCGCCTGCTCATTTCACCCGATTCTCCTTGTTAGGATTCTATCCTCCTCAGTTTCCATTTCGGAGCCACTGCTTTCCACTGGCTCATAGTCGCTATCCGAGTGTGACAGAGAGAGTTCCCTGCTACTCTCGTCCGACATACTCTGGAGTATCTGGAGAGCCTCCTCTGCACTGTAGAATCTTTTACCCATGTTGGTGGGCAGATGTGCCTGATGTTGGCGGGCAGATGTGTCTGATGGCGGGCAGATGTGCCAGATGGCGGGCAGCAGATGTGCCAGATGGCAGGAGGCAAATGTGCCAGATGGCGGGCGACAGATGTGTCAGATGGCGGGCTGCTATGCCAAATGTTAGGCGGCTGTGCCAGATGTTTGGCGGCAGATGTGCCAGACGTTTGGCGGCAGTTGTTGGGCAGATGTGCCAGCTGTTGACGGGCAGATGTGCCAGCTGTTGATGGGCAGAGGTGCCAGCTGTTGGCAGACAGATGTGCCAGCTGTTGACGGGCAGATGTTCACTGGGACAGCTGTATGACAGGTGTTTTCATTGTTTTGGGGACACTGGCTGGGTGATCAGTGGGTAAACAGCAGACAAACAGCTAAAAACTCACTAATCTCCCGGCTACAGCACAGATCTCTCTTCCTCTCCTCACTAACAGGCTCTGTGCGAGGAGAGGAAGAGATGAGAGCAGTTACAACAGCTCTCTATTTACATTATATGAAGGCTGTGATTGGACACAGTCGTCAAGTGATCAGGAGGGCCAATCACAGAGCCCTCCTTTGATGTACCACTCTCCTGTCTCTGGGGGGCACAGGCAGATCGGGATCGCGCGCGCGCGAGAGAGATTTTTTGTATAAATTCCGGTGTTTCTACCACAGACTTTGGATTTCTACTTTTGTAACGAGTGCGGAAAAATTGTTCTTTGGGTGACGGTGATGCCTTCACACCGTAACCCTATAGAGGTACTCTTGATAAAAGCAAGAATTGGCCTTGCTGTCAAAAATTACAATGATATGCAGGTGCAGGAAACAGGTGCAGAAAAATTGTTTGACAGTACATGCCCAGTGTCCAAATGCAAGCTTGTCAAAGCTGCTGGCTATAAAACGTCTGCCTTTCCACCTGGTGGATTCTGCCCCCTTCCGTGAATTTGCAGAATGTGGTGGACCACAATGTCAGGTTCCCAGTCGCTATTTCTTTCCATGTAAGGCCATCCCATCTCTCTACCATCACGTGGAAAGCAATGTTGTGGTATCGTTGGGCAAGGCAGTCAGCCGCAAAGTCCACGTTACTGCTGACATGTGGTCCAGCAAGCGTGGGCAGGGACAATATATTTAGTTCACAGCACACTGGGTAACTTTGCTTGCAATTAGGAAGGATGCAGGACAGGGCTCAGTGCTGCAGCTTTTTGTGCCCCCACGTCTCCATACAGCTGGTGACGATGTGAGATTTGTCAGCTCTTCCCCCTCCTCCTCCTTCTCCATGCCCTCCTGCTGAATTCTCCTTTGAACCTCAAGTACCCCTAAGCATTCAAAGGGCTATTCAATGAGTCAGGCTAAAAGGTGTCATGCAGTGCTTCAGCTGGTGTGTCTAGGGGACAGGAACCACACCAGAGCAGATTCTTGCAGCCTTACAGGGACAGGCTCAGAGGTGGTTCATGCCAGCTGGAGCCAGGAATGGTGGTGTGTGATAATGACACAGACCTCCTGTCCACCCCTAGTTAGGGAAAGTTGACACATGTGCCATGCCTGGCACATTTTCTCAATTTGGTGGTGCAGTGTTTCCTAAATAGGCACCCAGGGTTGGAAGATCTACTAAAGCAGGCCAGAAGAGTCTATGGCCATTTTAGGCAATCATACACAGCCAGTGCTCGGTTGGCTGAAATTCAGCAGCAATTCCACCTGCCCGTAAACCACCTGATTTGTGACATGCCCACCAGGTGGAACTTGACTTTGACAATGCTGCAACAGCTGCACATGCAGCAGAGGGCCGTCAACGAGTACCTGTGTGAGTATGGTACAACGACAGGCTCACAACGGCTCAGCTTTTTTTCCCCATGCCAATGGCTGCTCATAAAGGATGCATGCACTCTACTGTGACCATTTGAGGAGGCTACAAGGATGGTGACCTGTGACAATGCATGCATCAGTGACACAATCCCTGTTGTCTTCCTGCAAAAGCAGACTCTGCATGGCATTATATGGACAGGGCACTCGAGGCAGAGCTGGTTTTCCATCGCCAGAACCCTTGTGAGTAGTATGTGGCTGAGAAGAGGCAGTTCCAGATACTGTAATCCTCTGTGATCCCGAGGAGTCTGCTTCTCATTCCTCCGTAAATTTGCGGTGCATGGGCTCCCTCATGTTTCAAAGCCTGCGAAAAGACCCAAGAATGCGTGGAATAAAGGGAAAGTATCACTATTGGTTAGCAACCCTCCTTGACCACCATTATAAGGGGAAAGTCTCAGAACTCATCCCGTCCCCACAGAGCATGTAGAAGATGAAATCTCTTGAGGACACATTAAAGAAGAGTTTATCAAATGCTTTTCCTGACTCTGGTAGGTTACAGTGTCATGGAAAACGTAGTTTTGAGGCTTCTGTTGGACAAGAGAGGAGCGGTGGAGAAGGCGGCCGCCTAAGTAAAGCATTTCTGAATTTATTTAGTCTTTGCCGCCCAAGGCTGTCAGCTTCCACATCCCATTGGCAGCGTCTGCATCAAAAGGTGTACGATTATTTTGGGGCAGAAACAGAGAGGGAGAGCTTTCTAGTCGATGATCCACTGGCTTACTGGGTCATGAGAAAAGACCAGTGTGCAGAAATTGTTGGGGTTGTGCCTCACCCTCACTTTCCTCCTCTGCTCTATCCAGCACCCAAGTCGAGTCAGTGACCTCATCATCATCATCTCCTCCATCCTCATTACCACTGGAGACAACTTGGCAATACGCTGCGGCTAGGGGAACATGGCTGACAATTTGTGTACCAGTGTCCTTCCCTCTCTGTAGGCTCATGTTCCTGTCTTCCTCAACCTCAGAGTCAGAACCAACATCTGAATCGAGTAATGTCTGTGCATCATCAAGGAGCAAGTGGCTGACGCTGTGTTCAAATAACTCTGCTGACTCCTCCATGCCTGATGCTGGGGCTATGGCAGGAAAAGCTGTGGACAAGGAGGCAGGTTTTGCCATTCTGGCAGCTGCAGGGGACTGTGCACTAGTCTCTGCTTGGGTGACGGAGGATAAGGATGGCTTAGTAAGCTACCTCCTCTGCATGCTGTGGCTGGATAGCACGGGAACATCACTAAACAGAGGAAATTATGCCCTGCCTGAGGACTGACAACGTCTACCTTTGCCTGTGGACTCATACTCTGCTGGCCCCCTTACAGTGCCATGGAAACGTCTGCCTCTCCTTGCTGTCCTCCCAGACATGATGGGGGAGTGGGGGTGCTTATTAACAAAATGTAATAAAGATATGTAAATGTGTACGTAGATGCACTTTAATCAATGGAAGGTGGTGTTTGGTGCACTTTAATTTGAGTATTCACGACACAGACACACTCCATGGATACACTATAATATACTGCAATATACTGCGTCAAACTTGCAGTAACGCAAATGAAATATACGGCATTAAACTTGCAGTAATGCACAGAACTATATGGCATTAAACTTGCAGTAACGCACAGAACTATATGTGGTTATACTTGGAGTAATGCAATTAAATGAATGCCGTTAAACTTGCAGTAATGCAATGAAATATATGGTGTTAAACTTTCAGTAATGCACAGAACTATACTGTGTTAAACTTGCAGTAACTCATATAACTATATGGTTACTGGCAGTAACCCAATAAAATATACTGTGTTAAACGGACACTACACTCACACTGGCTGAACTATCCCTACATTCACACTAATGTAAAGATGAATCGTGGTCACTACACTCACAATGACTGAACTATTGGGCCGAACCGTTCGCCCATCCTTATCAGGCCCTAGTCAGCCCAGTCATGAGCCATTGTGGGAGAAAGAGATGAACCCAGCTGCCCAAATAAACCCAAATAAATAATGAATAATATATAAACCCAATATATAACAAGTAAAATTACAAAAAGTTCAGGATCCAGGACCCATTCCTACAGGAGCTGGTACGAGCGGTTTCCGATTTATGCTGTAACCTCAGTTTAATGAGGTAAGGGGCCACTGCTTATCAGTGTCGGATTGCTGCATGAAGAGGAGAAATGCTGTATGCACTAATTCACCGATTGGCACTTTAGGGAATGATTAGCTACTGAAAACACTGTATTTATTGCACAAGCCACAATTTTTGGATGTTCTATATTTCTTTGTGCTTCCTGATTTTAGAACACTGGTTTAATTGCACTGGACACTTTAAGATTTTGAGTACGTCCTAGGATCTCCTCGGACGTACAGTATAACACTGTACTTTTTGTAATTTTACTTGTTGTATATTGGGTTTATTTATTATTTATTATTCATTATTTACTTATATATTTATACACGCACGATATATATTGGTGTACACTGCATGCTTTGCATTTTTATGACTATTATTTTGTATTTAATTTGTTTAGTCTATATGCACTAGTTTAGGTATATTGATTTACCACTTTTTTGAGAGTACATACACCCTATTGCAGTCTGCACTTTATGCTTCTTCATATTACTCCGTTCACTGTTAATACACTACACGCCCATATAGGGCTAGCTTTAAACCCACGTACACTGGGAGTATCATAGCACGTTTGCCATCTATTTTTGGATTAGCGCAGCACCATTCTTATAGGGCATACACACGGTCGGACTTTGTTCGGACATTCCGACAACAAAATCCTAGGATTTTTTCCGACGGATGTTGGCTTAAACTTGTTTTGCCTACACACGGTCGCACAAAGTTGTCGGAATTTCCAATCGCCAACCACGCGGTCACGTACACCACGTACGACGAGACTAGAAAAGGCCGGTTCTGTCAGGAAAGGGTCCATCCGCTGGTAAGATATATCATTTGGCATGCAGTACTGGGGTCCACCAGCAGGTGTCTCCTGGCAGTATCGAACTGTCAGGAGAATATTTCCCTGCTGGTGACATGTCATCTTTTGGCCGCAGTACTGATGTCCACCAGCGGATGGATCCCGGCAGTATGGAGCAGACAACACACACTGCGCTCAGCTGTGACATGAGGTCAATTACCAGCCTTATAAATACCCGGCAAGCCCTCATAGGCTTGCCTTGGTATCTCTCTCCCTGCACTCTAACCTTGCTGCCTGTTACTTTGACCTTGAGCCTGCATCTGCCTTGTCCTGACCTGACCTGATCTGATCCCATCCCTATCCTGAGCCTATCCCCTCTGTTCCTGGTTACCTTGGATCCCTGCCCTGTATCCCATCCATCCACCCTCTTCCTGTCCTGCTGGTTTGATCTCCCTGTGTATGACCTTGGCCTGGCTTGTTTACGATTACGGTATCTCCATTTCCTTGTATATATTGTTGTTTGTAGTGGGTTTGTTGTGTTGGTTTTGCACTGTTTATATTTCTTTATTTGTCACTTATTTATTAAACACCATTATTTCACTTATATGTGTTTTGGGTTTCCTCTGTGCAGTCCACACAGTCTGGTCAATTAGATTCTCTGACAGTATACCAAGGCCATCCCTGACCAGACGTGGCTGCATTGAGGAAACCATCCTGGTTTATCGGGTCTGCTAATATGGATTTCGATGAAATTCTTTATTATTCTCTGCTAGCAGAAGAGGATGGTGAATATTGTCGCCAGATTTTAAAAGGGTGGACTAGTGACAGGCTGATGGAAACTATCCAATCAGCTCATTCCCTAGTGGATCAGGGGTATATGTCTTTTGAAGATGTTCAGCCTCTGATCCAGTTATGTGCAAAACCAGCCCTGTCATGCATTCCCGAGGGAAGTGATGATTTTTCGCCCCCCTTCAATTATGGCCAAGTTGAATCCCTGGTTTGGTTGTTAGAGGATGATCCAGCCTATTTTATGGAACATTATTCCTCCTGTTCACAGCAAGTGTTGTTTAATTGCATCCAGTCGGTGCAATCCTTGATTAGTCAGGCTGTGTGTGAATCAACGTTTGTTCAACCTGTGCTGCAGGTATGGTCAGATCTCCTGTCTTTTGCTAAGCCACAATACTCCAGCCCTGCCATTAATCCTCTGTCTCCCCAAAAATGTATCTCCCCGTCGCCTATGGCAACCTCAGCTACAGCCCAGTTTATCAAACCCCCTACCAAATACTACTACCCAGTCTCCAAATGTAGCACCTATCCCGCCTTCAATCCACTTGTCTCTTCTCCTCCACCTGTAACAGTCCCACAAAACCCCTCTCTAGCTACAGTTCCTTGGTCTTCCTTCGATCCAGCTACTTTCTTTTCTTTCAGCCCTGCACCTACATACAAGACTGCACGGGCTAAACCAAAAAAGAAACAAAAATTCTTTCCTACCCACACGATCCTGCCAGTAACCCAACTTGCTTCCACACCAACTAACCCACCTGATTCTGTCAAACCAGTGCCTGCTACCGAGCCTGATGCGCCAGTGTCTTCTACGCAACCTGTTGTGCCAATGCCTGTGCCCGCTGTCCAGTTTGATGTCCCTGCCTTCCAGTCTGGTGTGCCCACCTTCCAGTCTGATGCACCCGCTCTCCAGTCTAACGCACCTGCAATCCAGTCCGATATGCCTGCCTTCCAGCCGGATGTCTTGAAGCTTGCCTTCCAGCCTGAAGTCCCGGTGCCCGCTTTTCAGTCTGTGCCCGCTCCCCAGTCTGATGTCTTCATGCCTGCCTCCCAGCCTGATGTCCCGAAGCTTGCTTTTCAGCCTGATGTCTTGGTTTCTGCCTTCCAGCTTGATGTCCCTGCCTTCCAACTTGATGTCCCTGCCTTCCAACTTGATGTCCCCGCCTTCCAGTCTGGTGCGCCCGCCTTCCAGTCTGGTGCGCCCGCCTTCCAGTCTGGTGCGCCCACCTTCCAGTCTGGTGCGCCCACCTTCCAGTCTGGTGCGCCCACCTTCCAGTCCAATGCACCTGCTATCCAGTCTGATATGCCTGCCTTCCAGCCGGATGTCTTGAAGCTTGCCTTCCAGCCCGAAATCCCAGTGTCCATGTTCCAGTCTGACGCCCCAGCGACTATTGACCAGTCCGATGTACCTGCTGTTCTGCCCGATGTGCCAGTGTCTACTACTCAGCCAGTTGTGCCAATGCCTGTGTCCGCTGCCCAGTTTGAGGTCCCAATGCCTGCTGCTCAGCCCGAAATTCCAGTGTCCATGTTCCAGTCTGACACTTCAGCGACTACTGACCAGTCCGATGTACCTGCTGTTCTGCCCGATGTGCCAGCGCCTGTGTCTGCTGCCCAGTCTAAAGTTCCAGCACCCGCTGCCTGGTCTGATGTCTCGGTGCCGGCTTTCCAGTCCGCTTTCCAGCCTGATGTGCCAGTGTCTACTACTCAGCCAGTTGTGCCAATGCCTGTGTCCGCTGCCCAGTTTGAGGTCCCAGTGCCTGCTGCTCAGCCCGAAATTCCAGTGTCCATGTTCCAGTCTGACGTTTCAGCAACTACTGACCAGTCCGATGTACCTGTTCAGCCTGTTGTGCCAGTACCTGCTGTTCTGCCTGATGTGCCCACTGTTCAGCCTGATGAGCCTGCTTTCCGGTTTGATGTGTCCATCCTCCAGCCTGATATCCTGGTACCTGTCTTCCAGCCTGATGTCGTGATGTTGGTATCCCAGCCTGAGGTTTCGGTGCCCGTGTCTCGGCCTGAGGTTTCGGTGCCCGTGTTTCAGCCTGGAGTTTCGGTGCCCATATCCCAGCTTGCTGAATCGGTGCCCGTTACCCAGTCTGTTGAATCGGTGCCCGTTACCCGGTCCGCTGAACTGGTGCCCGTTACCCAGTCTGCTAAACCGAAGTCCGTCACTTGGCCTGTCAAGCCAGTATCCGTTATCCGGCTTGCCGAACCAGTGCCCGGTGTCCAGCTCGCTGGGTCGGGGCCTGTCACCCAGCCCACTGGGCCGGGGTCCGTTACCCAGCTTGCTGAGCCGGTGCCTGTAATCCGGCCTGCCCTTACGGTGCTCGCTGTTCGGCCCAATGTTCCAGAGCCCGCTGCCCAGCTCGATGACCCGGAGCCCGCTGCCCAGCTCGATGACCCGGAGCCCGCTGCCCAGCTCGATGACCCGGAGCCCGCTGCCCAGCTCGATGACCCGGAGTCCGCTGCCCAGCTCGATGACCCGGAGCCCGCTGCCCAGCTCAAGCTGTTCCTGTGTGCTGCCCAGCTCAAGCTGTTCCTGTGTGCTGCCCAGCTCAAGCTGTTCCTGTGTGCTGCCCAGCTCAAGCTGTTCCTGTGTGCTGCCCAGCTCAAGCTGTTCCTGTGTGCTGCCCAGCTCAAGTTGTTCCTGTCCGCTGCCCAGCTCAAAGACTCTGACATGCCAGCCGTCTGCCCGGATGTGCCTGATGACCAGCCTGAAATGCCTTCTTCCACCATTCTGCCTGATGTCATAGACCATGGACAATTAAGACCAGTTGGAGCGTCCGGAGGCCGCTCCTTTAGGGAGGGGTACTGTCAGGAAAGGGTCCATCCGCTGGTAAGATATATCATTTGGCATGCAGTACTGGGGTCCACCAGCAGGTGTCTCCTGGCAGTGTTGAACTGTCAGGAGAATATTTCCCTGCTGGTGACATGTCATCTTTTGGCCGCAGTACTGATGTCCACCAGCGGATGGATCCCGGCAGTATGGAGCAGACAACACACACTGCGCTCAGCTGTGACATGAGGTCAATTACCAGCCTTATAAATACCCGGCAAGCCCTCATAGGCTTGCCTTGGTATCTCTCTCCCTGCACTCTAACCTTGCTGCCTGTTACTTTGACCTTGAGCCTGCATCTGCCTTGTCCTGACCTGACCTGATCTGATCCCATCCCTATCCTGAGCCTATCCCCTCTGTTCCTGGTTACCTTGGATCCCTGCCCTGTATCCCATCCATCCACCCTCTTCCTGTCCTGCTGGTTTGATCTCCCTGTGTATGACCTTGGCCTGGCTTGTTTACGATTACGGTATCTCCATTTCCTTGTATATATTGTTGTTTGTAGTGGGTTTGTTGTGTTGGTTTTGCACTGTTTATATTTCTTTATTTGTCACTTATTTATTAAACACCATTATTTCACTTATATGTGTTTTGGGTTTCCTCTGTGCAGTCCACACAGTCTGGTCAATTAGATTCTCTGACAGGTTCAGAACCAAGCGCGGCACCCTTTGGGCTCCTTTTGCTAATCTCGTGTTAGTAAAAGTTTGGTGAGAGACAATTCGCGCTTTTTCAGACTCGTGGCTTTCAGATCGTTTTCTGCCGTTCAGTTTGTGCTTGTGGGTTTGTATCTGCTCTTCAGTGCGTGCAGTCAGTTCGTATCGGAGTTTTCTGTGTGATCTTGCCTGCTCGTTGCTGTTTTTCAGGTCGCTCTTCACAGGCCTTGCTGTTCTTCAGTGCGTTCTGTTACTTCGTTCTGAGCAGCCGACTGTTTTCTAGCCATGTTTCGTATGCGTACTCCTCGTAGAGTTTGTGCTGTGCGGGGGCTTGGTGTTGGGGTCCTGACCTTGACACAAGTCTAGTCCATGAACAGGGTGGGGAGGAGTTCATGAACCAAGAATTGGTTGCTTCAGCGTGACCAGTTCTCTCATATGCCTTTGCTCCGTGAGATCCGTGAGAATAATCCTGATGATTTCAGGAACTTTCTCAGGATGACGGACCTCGTGTTTCACCGTTTGTTGGCTTCGCTGACCCCCTATATCAGCAGGCAGGATACCTGCATGAGGCAAGCCATCACTCCGGAGCAGAGGTTGGTCGCTACCTTGCGGTATTTGGCCACAGGGAGAAGTCTGCAGGACTTGAAGTTCTCGACAGGCATCTCCCCCCAGGCTCTAGGGATCATTATCCCAGAGACCTATTCTTTCATCATCCAGGTGCTGCAGAAGGAGTATATGAAGGTAAGATTTTTATCCTTTAATATCACATTTTATTGTCTTTAATGTTTGATAATATCTTGTATTTCTTTACTCATTCCCTAATTACCATGATTGTAATATGCTGTGAATGTCCCCTTTGTCCTCATGCAGGCTGGATTTTTATGTAATTATTATTTTATGTCCTTCATACATATTTGCCCTTCAATAACCTCCCCAGCATGGTGTCTCCTGCCCTATATTCACCTCATGTAGTCACTTAACAATGTATTTTATCAGCTTCATAGTAGTGCTTTACCCCAAACACCCCCTAAAATGTTTGCAAATGTTATTTTTGATTTAAATTCAGGCAGAGTGCCAGAGGCTTTTTTCTGTGGTGTCCCCAAATAATTTTAGTAACCCTCCCTCCCCCAACTGCTAAGTCAGCTGATCCCAATTCTCTATCTATCCTCAATCATCTATCTGCTGACTTTGCCAAACCCATACACACTATACCCACCTCTTTACTGGTCAGATGTATGGATGAATTCCACAAAGCATGTAGTGCAAGGGCCTGCCTGTATACTTTCCAATGGTACTGTTTAAAGTTTTTGTATCCTATTATTATCTTGATAGGAAATAGCAGAATGTCCAAATGTCCTCAAATGTGTACAATGTGTATTTATATCTTTGTATTCTGACACTTCTTACCTGTCCAGTGGTCTGCCAATAGTGTAACTAAGGAGGGGCTCTTCAAAGTAATACCCATTATTTAGGCATTCAGCTCTCAATGAAGTAAAGAGGGTTACCTGTCCAAGATTTCCACATACCCCATAATGTTAGAAATGGCCCATGAGAGGGGGGGGAGGGGGAATATGATAGGTGTACCTTATACTTTGGCCTTGTTAAATTCCCCTTAATAAATGCTATCTGGAGGTTGCCCCATAATGTTTGTGTCTAATCTGCTTGCCATGTTTCAGAGTAAAAATAGTAATGTTTATTGTTTTTTCCTCAACAGTTTCCTTCCACGCCACAGGAATGGCAGACTGTGGCCTCCCACTTTGCCCAGCGGTGGGACTTTCCTAACTGCGGAGGGGCAATTGATGGGAAACACGTCCACATTGTCCCACCACCCAACTCGGGGTCGTACTATTATAATTACAAGGGGTTTAATAGTATAGTGATGTTGGAGGTGGTGTCGGCTAATTACGACTTCTTGTATGTGGACGTGGGGAAGAATGGCCGGATGTCCGATGGTGGAATCATCGCCCAGACTGAGTTCTACAGGCGTCTCCAGAATGGCAGCTTGGACTTGCCAGCTCCAGAGGACAATGTGGAAGGACTCCCATTTGTGTTCATTGCTGATGAAGCATTTGCGCTGGGGGACCACCTGATGCGGCCATTCCCGATGAGGACCCTCACTCCGGAACAGAGGGTTTTTAATTACCGGCTGGCCAGAGCCCGAAGAGTGGTGGAGAACACATTTGGAATCCTGGCCAGCCGGTTCCGCCTATTTCTGACACCTATCCATATGGCGGAGTATAAACTGAACCATATAATACTTGTGTGCTGTGTTCTCCATAATTTTTTAAGGAAACATTCGGCCAACTATGCTGGCTCAGTTGGGCCTGAGGCCGGAATCCTACATCAAACCACACTGACGGCGCTTGAAAGTGGCCGTCCTGGCTTGCCCTCCCTGAGTGCCCGTGATGTCCGGTTACGCTACCTGGAGTTCTTTGCGGGTAGGGGGGCTATCAATATGCCAGACAATACGTGAAGCCTTTTTCAAATAAAAAAAAAAAGAAAATCTTTGTGGACATTTACTGCTTGTGTTTGTTTTAGCTGACCCTGACAGAAATGTTTTGAGTTGAGAAAATGTCGTGATTCGGTAACCTTATACAAAGCACTGTTGGCTTGTTATTTCCTAAATGCAAAAACACATTTCACTACAAGTGCACTTGCAACTGCACTGAAACTGCACTTGTAGTGCAAAGAGGATTTGCCCTTAGGAAATAACCCCCACTTTTGCATCAAACAGCTATTACATCACCCCAAAAGTGTTGTAGTGTTGAGACAATAATCCACACATTCTTGAGTAAGCCACTTTTTTATACCTGCACAATCACATGTGCATTTACCAAAGGTTTTTAAAACAAACCAACATGTTTGTTGTATAACTATTTTTGCAGTAGCATTAGCAAAATTCGAAATGTCCATTTCAGATAAAACAGGCCTGTGTAAAACCAACAAGAAAGCCAAAAAACTTGAACTTACAAAGTTCACATTAGGTAAAACCTGAAGGCTATATCAGACATCAGTATTTAGGAACTGGGTTTGATATAGCGTTCAGATGGGGGGAAATCACCCCTGGAAAAGCCATATTTGGAAGATGCACACAAATTTCCCAATGTCAACATGTGCTATCTGCCATCAGGGGGGATCAAGGGACGTGTTTTGGAGGAGCAAGCCCTTCCTCAACGCTACTTTATAATTGAGGAAGGGGTTGCACCCCCAAAACGCGTCCATTGATCTCCCGTGATGGCAGATAGCACATGTTGGCACACTGTGTGCATCCTCCAAATTTGGCTTTTCAAAACATTGCCAAAAAATATAAAAGATTGGACCACAATACAAAAAGTGATTTTGTGGGGTTTAAATTCGCCCCGAAACATCAATGATGTTATTATTTTTTTTAATAACATCATGGATTTTTTGCTGGATGTTTTGCAGTTCGGCATTACACCCCATGATCTCCCCGATCAGGATCTGGGCACTTTCAGAAGTAAAGCGTTCGTGATCCACAACCTCACGATCACCTAAAAAGAGATAAATAAAAAAAAAAAAAGGTCTCAAAAATCTGCCACCATCCATCTCTTTTACCTGAGCCTGTGGTCGCAGACACTCACCTGTTGTGGTGCCAATCTCCACCACATCTTCTTCTTCCTCCTGCTCTTCTTGGGTTTGCGGTATTTCACCTTCTTCCAGAGGTGGGGGGTCTCTGGTCTCCTCGGATGAGGGGTGTCCTCCGAGTCTTTTCTCCCCTATGTAAAACAAAAATGGTATAATTAGCACACAGATATTTGATGGCAGAACTAGAAATAGGAAACATTGCTTGGAAGTGGGGTACAATTGTCTATTTTAGCCAAGTTACAAGATGTATTTTTTTATTGCCCTTTGTCAAGCTGCAATACTTTACCTGTTTGGTACAAGCTTCACAGATGTAGCCCCCCCTATAGTATACACTGGAGCACCTGTGTCCCCCCCCTAATAAAAAGGGTGTTCTTGTGTCCCACACTAGTGCTCCAGTGTCCAGATGTGAAAACAGCTGCTCAGTGTCCTCTCCTTACACACAATCTAGTTGGCATTTCATTCTAGTAACAAACCCATCTACACAAACAAATATTTGGCATCCAAGTAGGCCCAAAAAAAATGTGGGAAAATGCATATGGCCTAAACAATGGTGTTCTAGAGGCCGAAAGAAAAATGTTTGATACGAACGAATAATGGGCCCATGAACATTAAAGTTGCCCTTTTAAACGTTACAATTAATAAAAGCATATGGAGCAGCACGAACGTAATAAAGACAGAAAGAATAGGAACACAGCACAACTACTTACTTTTTTGCAGCACTCTCCGGATCTTTCGGTACAGCTCTGGCTCTCTCAACTTCAGGTCCGACCACCGCTTCCTGAGCTGATCTTTAGATCTTTGTACCCCGAAATTCCTGTGAAGGCTTTTGACCACTTTAGCAATGATTTTGGCCTTTCTGATGTTGGGGTGGGGGTAAGGCCCATACTTCCCGTCATAGTCGGACTTCCTCATGATGTCGACCATCTCCAATATCTCCCCAAAGGACATATTTGTGGCCTTAAAACGTCTCCTTCTGGATCGGGACGTGCCTGGATCCGGGCTTTCCTCCTCCTCCTCCTCCTCGTTGCTATAATTAGCACACACCTGCTCGAACTCCGCCATCATGCTCTTCACCCACTGCGCCGAACGAAACGGGGCGGGGAATAGACTAGAAAGAATGTCAGGGGCGGGCGGAGTTACACGCATGCGCAATGTGTATAAAGCGTAACACGCGTGCGTAATACGTATGATCTGTGAGCGGAGGAAGGAGCATTGGACGCGCCGATCATAAGAACGAAGGTAAGAGACAATCTTGTGCCTATACTGCTTCTAGATTGTCTTGTGTTGTGTCTTGCAGTGAACATGGATATGTACTCAAAGATAATGACTTCATGTCAGTATTCCTAGAGATGCTAAGGGAGCTGCCCTGTCTGTGGGAGATTAAACACCCCCATTTCAAGAACCAAGCAAAGAGGAAGGCAGCACTGGAGCAATTGTGTGAAATTGTGAAGCAGATGATCCCCACGGCAGACATCACCTATTCAAAGATATTAATTGGTTGCCGGAGGAGCACATATCTGAGGGAGCGCAAGAAAGTCCTGGATTCACAGAGATCCGGAGCTGCAGATGACATCTATGTCCCCAGGATGTTGTACTACGACAGGCTGCACTTTCTGGCAGGCCAGACTGAACCCAGGCCATCCCTCTCAAGTCTTCCTTCCATGCTTCCTTCCCCCCCGGCTGAGGCTTCTGACGCCCAACCTGGGCCTTCCAGGCCGCATGTGGAGGAGCCCAGACTGAGCCAGGTATAGCATTCCTCTAAATATTTCTGCTTGTACAATCAATGATGTTAACTAGATGTTAGTTGGGAGTACTAATTTAGGATTGTGATTGATGGTGCAAAAACTAAAACCATGTCCCTTTTTCATACACAGGGAAGTCTCAGCCAGGAGGTGGCCGGGCCGAGCCAGCTGGCTGATCTGCAGGTCCCTCCACCCCCCCTGAAAAGAGAAAGTGGCAGTAGGAGGAGTGCCCTAGAGGAGGCTGCTATAGGATTCTTTTGGAGGGCTGTGGTCCTGGGAGCACCCCACACCATGGAGGAGAACATTGCTGCCTTCATTGCATATAAAATGCAGAGGATGGAGGAGGGCCAACAAGTCATGTGTGAGGCCCTCATATTGGAGGCTCTTGAGAAAGGTATGAGGGGCCAAATGACACCTCAGACACACCTTTGGGATGGTCCTCCTCCTCCCTCTCCTCTAGGTCCCCCCAGTCCTCCTCCAGGTCCTCCCAGTCCTCCTCCAGGTCCTACTCCTCCTCCTGCCACATCTCCAACTGCACAGCCACAGCCCGGAAGGAAGCGTGGAAGGAAGACCAGACAGTGATTGCCCTGGGTTCAGTCTGGTCGGCCAAAAGATGCAGCCTCTTGTGGTACCACAGCCTGGGGACACAGATGTCATCTCCTGCTTTTCGGATTTCTGCGAATTCTGGACCAGACTGCCCTCCCTTACATATGGACTCCTCAGGCCACCAATTTTGATGTTCAAGAATTGATGTCTGCCATGGGGGTCCAAGGCTTCGCTAATTTCTCATGTTGATCCAGTGTTGCCTTCCTCTTTGTTTGGTTCTGATCCCTTAATAAAGGATTTTTGTTTTGAATTATACTCTCCTATGTGTTTTACTTCAAAAATGACAGCTTGTTTGTGAGGATTCAGGTACATTTCAAATATACAATGTGAAATGAACAAGGGACACCAACACCAAACAATCTCCTGGAGATTAAATAATAAAAGATATCAATGGTGTTGGGGTAACTTGACACACAAAACACACAGAAAAATATTCTGGAGTAAAAATAAAAATAACATTGAACAAAGATCAGCCTTTGAAAAAATCCAAACATTAAAGAAAAAAAAAGGCTGAAAATCCAAAAAAAAAAAATATATATATATAAAACTGTCAGATGTGACAACTAATAACAATATATTCAGGGAATCCCACTAAAAAAACACAAATAAAACTTTGTGAGAAGTGTGTGTGAATATGAGCAGCAAAACTACTTAATTCTTGTCACATTATAAAGAAGAAGAGAGTGCGCTGTATTAAACCATTGTTAACATTGCAGTGTGACGAAAGTGCTGTATCCATTGCGAACGCTAAGTTTACCAGAACGAGCTGTACCGTGTCGGAATTTCTTCTGAGCATGCGTGGCACTTTGTGCGTCGGAACAGGCCACACATGGTCGGAATTGACGCGATCTGATTTTGTTGTCGGAAAATTTTATCTCCTGCTCTCCAACTTTGTATGTCGGAAAATCCGATGGAAAATGTCCGATGGAGCCCACACACGGTCGGAATTTCCGACAACACGCTCCGATCGGACATTTTCCATCGGAAAATCCGACCGTGTGTACGGGGCATTAAAGTCCAGAAAGAGTCAAAGCAGAAGTGGCGAGCAAGGTCCTTCACTTGTTCCTCTTCTCCTTTGCCTGCATCTAAAAGTGAGTCCCTAGGGAAGGGAAGAAAGACACAAGAGGTCAATGCACCCCCTTCTAGTCACAGAGTTACATAGTTAGTAAGGTTTCATAAAGACAACAATCCATCCAGTTCAACCTGAGTGAGTGAGCTATAGTCCAGCTATCAAAGAGACTTTACGGCCACAAAAGAGGTTGGCTAGGGCTCAGACTATATAGTCCCAAGCGAGGAATCTGCCAAATAACTTGGTAGGGTCTTCTCCAATAATTTTGCTTCAAGTGGAAGGGATCTACACCAAAGTGCTGCTAGATACCAGAGCCCAGGTGATGTTATTGTATAGGGAATTTTTTGACAAACATCAGAAGCATATCCCATTGTGTAAGCTGGAAGAGCTGGAGATCTGGGGTATTGGTACACAAAAGTTCTCTTACAATAGATATATCCCTATCGAGATAACATTTGATCCTTCATTGGCCGAGAAGCCAGAAACGTTTGACACCTTGGCAGTTGTCTGCTCTTGGCCTGAGTAGGAATTATAATGTTTCTGACTATATGAACCAATATTAAACCAAAAATGAACCAAAAGTTTTTATTTATTTTTTTGAAAACTGACAATTTTATTGAATTTCCATATTTTCCAACAAAAAAAAAGACAAACAGAAAAAAGAAAAGGCACACATTGTGATATGTGGCATACACATCAGGTGAACTATCCACACACATTGTCTCCCAAACAAGTTTGAGGCATGTAAAACAGATAGACAAAAACAAACAGTTCATAACAGCAACCAAACAATGGAGTATGATTCAGTGCTTCTGTATTACCGCTAACTTCAAACTCGTTCAAGTGCATGTCAGTGACAAAAGGGGAGAGAAAAAAGGGTAAAAAGCTTAGAGCCAAGGGGGCTAGAGAGAGTGGGGGTAAGGCAAGGAGGAAAGGTTAAAGGGTAGGAGAGAAAAGGACAACCACCCGGCCCTGGGCCTCCGCACTGCCCGCGGACATCGACCACGTGTTCAGCTGATATTGGGGGCTTCCAGCATATCCCACAACTCCCATACTTGGTTGTGTGTATCGAGGGTATCATTTAGGGAAACTGTGGGATATTCCATCCGCTTGACGTCACTGATCCTGGAGTGCAATTCAGACAAAGAGGGGGGTTCCTTCCTTTTCCATTTCAGGGCTATCAAGCATCGCCCAGCCGTTAGCACTTGGGCCAAGAGTTTTTTAGAAGATTTAGAAAAGGAAGGAGGTGGGAGGCCTAAGAGGAACATTTTAGGGTTGAATGTCACCCAGGAACCAAAGATGGAGTGCAGAAGAGAGTGCACTGTCTGCCAGTAGGGGATGATCAGTGGGCAGGTCCAATAGGTGTGATACAGCGTCCCCACCTCTTTACAACAGAACCAACAACGGCGATCGGCAGAGGGCTATATAGTATGGAGCAGATCAGGGGTTTGGTACCAGTGAAGTAAAATCTTGTATTGATTCTCTTTGTATAACGTACACACAGAACTCTTAGAGACTTGCGACCAGATAAGTTCCATGTCTTCAAGGGTTTATCCTCACCCAAGGCCCGCTCCCACTTGCACATATAGGCATGCCGAGGTCCAGTTGATGACATGTCTGTGATCAGGAGTTGATAGGTGTGTGATATACCTTTAAGGGACGAACCCTCTAAGCGGGTTTTCTCAAACTCGGTTAAGAGGGGGAATTGCAGGTTTGGTACCAGAGATTGTGCAAAGTGACGGATCTGTAGGTAACCAAAGAAGGCCTGTCTGGGTAAATCAAAGGCATCTTTCAGATCCTGGAAGGTCCTCAAAGTTCTGGTTCTGGTATCCACCAATTGACCATACCGAAACAAGGCCCTATCCATCCAGAAATGGGACATCTGCGAGGTCAAGCTGTCCGGGACATTGGGAGTAAACAGAAAGGAGGTGACCAAGGAGGCAGCGGAGGTGAGCGGGTACATCGATTTAGCGCGTCGCTATAGCGTTCGTAAGAGCACCATTGGCCCTAGTAGTTGGGAGCCACCGAGAGGTACATAGCATGGAGTTTGGATGGGTAGGGGCCAGCCACAGCTTTCAATTTGTGTCCACCTGTTGTATGCGTGAAGAGTACACCAAGAGGCAATCGGGCACAACTGGGCAGCCAAGTAATACTTGGCTACGTTAGGAAACGCGTTTCGTAGGAGGATGTGCAGTGGACACCGAGGTACTTTAAGGTGGATGTCTTCCATGAGTAAGGATGAGATTGGAATTTGAATCGAACGCATGTTCGACTCGAACATTGCCTGTTTGGTCGTTCGCCAAATTCCGAACGATATGGGCCATTCGCGCCAAATTTGAGTGGCGTGTCATGGCCCATAATTCACTGCGGCATCGCAGTGCATTGCTGGCTGATGATTGGCCAAGCATGCACTATGACCCGCATGCTTGGCCAATCACAACGCTGTGTGTACAGAGAGCCGTAATTGGCCAAAGCCGGGGTGGCTTTGGCCAATTATGGCTCAGGGGGTTTAGTACACGCCCCACACTATACTGTATAAGGCCACCTGCACGTCGGCCCTGTGTAGCGTGTTTCGGCTTGAGAGAGAGATAGACAGAGAGAGAGAAAGTGTCATTTGATTTAAGTTAGAGTATGCAGGCGAGTCAGGTAGCTGCACTTACAGTGTATTGTGTGTATATATATATATATATATATATATATATATATATATATATATATATATATATATATATATATACACTGTATTCTTCAGTTTAGCTAGATCCGTTCTTGTTATTTTCTTCCTACTACTGACAGGCAGGCAGGTGTTTTTACAGTATTTACAGCAACCTGAAGAAAATTGGTGGTGTTCTTCTGATCCTATTAGTCCTATTAGCTACAGTATTTACAGTTAGTGTAGTGTGTCCTCTGCACAGTGTGCACCTAAAGCTACCTGAAGAAAATTGGTGGTGTTCTTCTGATCCTATTAGTACAGTACCGCAGGCAGCTTCAGTATTTACAAGTTAGTTTAGTGCATCCTCTGCACAGTGTGCACCTAAAGCTACCTGAAGGAAATTAGTGTTCTTCTGATCCTATTAATACAGTACCACAGGCAGCTGTAGTATTTACAAGTTAGTGTAGTGCGTCCTCTGCACAGTGTGCACCTAAAGCTACCTAAAGAAAATTAGTGGTGTTCTTCTGATCCTATTAGTACAGTACCGCAGGCAGCTGCAGTATTTACAATTTAGTTTAGTGCGTCCCCTGAACACTGTGCACCTAAAGCTACTTGAAGAAAATTAGTGGTGTTCTTCTGATCCTATTAATACCACAGGCAGGCAGCTACAGCATTTACAGTTAGTGTAGTGCGTCCTCTGCACAGTGTGCACCTAAAGCTACCTGGAGACAATTGCTGTTGTTCTGCTCCTATTAATACCACAGGCAGGCAGCTACAGTATTTACTGTTAGTGTACTGTGTCCTCTGCACAGTGTGCACCTAAAGCTACCTGAAGACAATTGCTGGTGTTCTCATACTAATAATACTACAGGCAGGCAGTCGATTCTGCTAGCTGCAGTATCAGTATATATATATATACATCCTAGCTTTGTGCAGCTGCATCTCACTGCAAGCTATTAGTATGTCTGGAAGGCCAACAAGGAGAGGCAGACAGTCACAAGCCAATAAAAGAGGGCAAGCAGGCTCTGCGTCTAGAGGCAACAGTGCTGGTCGTGGAGACGGTGCATCCTCATCAGCACGTGGCCGTGGGACATGCTTGTCCTTTTTTTTGGCAGCTGGCCGTGTTGAGCCGCAACATGCGGAAGACTTAGTAGAGTAGATGACCAAGCTGTCCTCATCCTCTCTCACCCAGGCTCAGGTTACTTTGTCTGGCAAATCAGCTGCCAACGTGGCCTCTTCCCTCGGCTCAATGGCGTCAGTCACTCCTTCCCTAGCCCCACCATGTCCTCCTGAGGAGTCCCCCGAACTGTTTGACCACAGTGTTGGGTACATGATCCAGGAGGATGCCCAGCGTTTTGAAGGCTCCGATGATGGTACCCAGCTAGAGGAAGGCAGTAACGTGAGCCCAGAGAGAGGTGGTGCCCAAGAAGGACAGCAATCTGGCAGTCATGTTCCCCCAGCTACAGCATACTACCAGCATTGCTCCAGTGATGAGGAGGGAGGGGATGATGAGGTCACTGACTCCACGTGGGTGCCTGATAGGAGAGAGGAGGAGGAGGAGGCACATTACCAACGAGGCAGGATGCCCTCCAGGGGCCAGCTTAAGGGCAGCACACCGACTACAACACACCGCAGGGCGCTGCTGTCTCTGTGTGTTATTCCAAAAGTTCTTTGGTGTGGGCCTTTTTTGAGACGAGTGCATCAGATCCCAGCGCTGCTATTTGCAACATATGTTTCAAGCGTATCTCTCGTGGCCAAAACATCTCCCGCTTGGGCACCACATGCTTGACCAGACATATGTTGACCTGCCATGCATTTAGTTGGCAAGCGTACCTAAAAGACCCACACCAAAGAGCAAAGAGAACCTCTCCTTGCTCGTCATCAGCTGGGATCTCCAACCCCACTATACCTTCAGTCCTCTCTGAGACCTGCACTGAGAGGAATGAAGGTGTAGAATTAGGTGTGTCACAGCCAAGTACTTAGGGGCAATCTCCTATCGGTACACTGACGTCAGATTGTACCAGGCAAATTTCCCTGCCCCAGCTGCTGCACCGCCGAAAGAAGTTCGCTCCCAGCCATTCACATGCCCAGCGGTTGAATGCTAGCTTGGCTAAATTGCTAGCACTTCAACTGCTGCCTTTTTAGTTGGTAGACTCTGCCCCCTTCCGTGAGTTTGTGGAATGTGCGGTTCCTCAGTGGCAGGTTCCCAAACGCCATTTTTTCTCACAGAAGGCGATTCCGGCTCTCTACCGGCATGTGGAAGGCAATGTTTTGGCCTCGCTGGACAGGGCGGTAAGGTGCATATTACCGCTAACTCATGGTCCAGCAGGCATGGACAGGAACGTTACCTATCTTTCACCGCGCACTGGGTGACTCTTCTGGCAGCTGGGAAGGATGCAGGACAAGGGGCAGTAGTGTTGGAGGTTGTTCTGCCACCACGCCTCCAAAATACTACTAGCGGTGATTCTGCCACACCTCTCTCCTCCACCCCCTCCTCTACTTCTTCCTCCATGGCCTCTTCCTGTGATTTGACTTCAGGACCAGCAGTGCTCCGTAGGCATTCAAGGGGCTACGCGAGCATGCATGCCAAAAGATGCCATGCGGTGGTTGAGCTGGTGTGCTTGGGGGACAGGAGCCACACTAAGGCAGGGATTCTGTCAGCTCTGCAGGGGCAGGTTCAGAGGTGGTTGACGTCACGCCAGCTTAAGGCAGGTATGGTGGTTTGCGACAATGGCACCAACCTCTTCTGCGCCCTCCGACAGGGACAACTGACCCATGTGCCCTGTTTGGCTCACGTCCTTAACCTGGTGGTGCAGCGGTTCTTGGGCAGGTACCCGGGCTTACAGGATGTCCTCAGGCAGGCCAGGAAAGTCTGTGTGCATTTCCGCAGGTCATATAATGCCAGTGCTCGGCTGGCTGACCTCCAAAAGGAATTTAACCTGCCCAAGAACCGCCTAATCTGTGACATGCCCACCAGGTGGAACTCAACGTTGGCCATGCTGCAGCGGCTGCACACGCAGCAGAGGGCCATCAATGAGTACCTGTGCGACTATGACACCAGGACAGGGTCAGGGGAGCTTGTTTTTTTTCCCCACGCCAGTGGGCCATGATCAGGGATGCATGCACTGTCCTGTCACCATTTGAGGAAGCCACGAGGATGGTGAGCAGTGACAGTGCATCAGTGACACTGTCCCCCTTGTCCACCTGTTGCAGCACACGCTGCGTGGAATAATGGACAGGGCACTTGAGGCAGAACGGAGGCAGGACGTGCCACTTTACAGGCATTCTATAGACACCCCCCAGGTACGATATTTAAAGGAATATTTCACTTTTTTTTCACCTTAAGCATCAATCACTGCTCCCGAAAAAACAGCCGTTTTTGAAACTTTTTTTTGCATTGGTACCTGGAGCAGGACCCGGGTCCCCAAACCCTTTTTATGACAATACCATGCAAATTAGCCTTTAAAATTAGCACTTTTGATTTCGAACGTTCGAGTCCCATAGACTTCATTGGGTTTTTTTTTTTTTTTTTTTTACCACTCAGCAAGATAATTTCTCTGGGAGTCATTTTTCAGTTGTCAAGAATTCAAAATTTGTCCCATTCTTTCTTCACATCATCGTGGTTGTAATAATTCCATTATTGTACACCTCAAAGCTTATCTAGGAGGTATATATTTCACATTTACCTTTACATATTCACTCATATGAAATAGGCAGACCCAAGGATCATCTGGTAGGTTAATACCCGTTATGTCTTTGATAAATCCCCTCACTTCACTCCAAAATATTTTGATTGTCAGGCATAGCCACCAGATGTGAGCCATTGATCCTGTTTCCTTACACTCCCTCCAACAGTATTGTGGAGATCCATTTTGAAATTTATTCAAGCGATTCGGGGTCAGGTACATCCTGGCCAGACATTTGAAGTTTAACTCCAGGATTTTGCAGTTTACTGACGTGGCCGATACTCTGCTTAGGATCAATGACCCCTCTGGGCCTGTGAGCTTCCTTCCTAGCTCCTTCTCCCATTTCTGTATAAACAACGGGGCTTCTATGCCCCCCAGGCCTATTAACATTTTATAAATCTGAGAGAAACCCCCCTTCTTGTCTTTATCCATACACATTTTCTCTAATGGGCGTAGATTCTCCCTTGATCTAATTGGTTGTGGTAGGGTTCTTATGAACTGACTCAATTGGTTGTACCGCCAAGTGTTTATAACTAGTAGGCTTTTTTTGTCCTTTAACTCTTGATATGTACATATTTTGTTCTGATGCATTACGTCTTTTAACTGTATGTTCTCGTCCAGTAGCCACCCCCCAAACCACTCCCCTATCCCTGGTGCAAAATAGTCTGAGTCCTTAAGTGACATTAGAGGAGAGTTATATCCCCAGTGCTCCCTTTTGTGGACAGTGTCCCATATTTTTAGTGCGTGTCTAGTGATCTTATGCGTTTCAGTACTTAGTTTCCTTAAGTGTGGTGGGATCCAAATTATTTTATTCAAGTTAGTGTCGCTAATTTCCTTCTCCATTTTTACCCAATGTTTATCTGCTTTATCTTTCGCCCAGTCTATTACTCTGGCAAGAGCAAGAGCTATGGCTTCATAATATTTACGAACATCTGGTGCTCCCCATCTCCCTTTACCTTTGGCTTTTATCAATTGTGTAAATTTAAGTTGGGGAATTCTTTCTCTCCAAATGAATCTTAAAAAAATCAAGTGCAGTTTTCTAAGGTAGGCTTGCGGGAGCGCCACTGCAACATTTGCATTTTATAAGTTATTCTTGGCAATACAACCATTTTGTAAATATTTATTCTCCCCCCCCTAGGATAATTGTCCTAGTGATATTCTATTAAGTTCTTGCTTTACCTTGTTAAGAAGTGGCAGGAAGTTTGCTTGAAAGAGCGTCTCTTGTGAGGTTGTAATTTTTATCCCTAAGTAATTTAATTCTTTTTGCCCCCACATGAAGGGGAAGTGCTTTTGATATGAATGATCTCTAATTTTACAGGTGTTAAGGCTTAATGTTTCAGATTTATTTGAGTTAATTTTGAAGTTAGAAAGCTTTCCATACTCTAATAGGGTTGTCATTATGTTCGGGAGAGATATACTTGGGTGCGTTATGTAAAGCAGAATATCGTGCGCGATTGCGGCTATTTTGTATCCTATCGTTACCCCGCTGATATCCGGACATTGCCTAATCTTAGCTAGGAGAGGCTCTAGAGTCAGTACAAACAGGACAGCGGAGAGTGGACACCCCTGTCTTGTACTATTATAGGTTTCAGTCTTTCCGCGATTACCTTCGCATATATTTTCGTGTCTACGTTTAGGAGGGAAATAGGCCCGTAGCTTGAACATAATGTACTATCTTTGCCTTCCTTAGGGATAATAGCTATGTTAGCTGCCAGAGCTTCCTTTCTCATTTCTCCTTTGTCCCCGATGTCATTCATATAAGAGCACATTTTGGGTATCAGGTAGTCCTGATATTTTCTATAATACAGCACTGTCAGTCCATCTGGACCTGGACTTTTTCCCAATTGCATCTCTTGAAGCACTTTTCTCACTTCTAATTCAGTATAGGGGGCTTCTAAGGCGGTTTGTTCACTTCCTGATAGTTTGGCCAGGCCACTATTCTTTAAATAATTTTTAATTTTCCCTTGTTTTACTTCCCTCTCCTCGATAGTTATATTTTTGCTTATAGCATACAGCCCCCTGTAGAACTCCTGGAAGGTCCTCGCAATGTCTTTGTCTTTGTAGGCAATCTCGTCTGTTTTAGTTTTTATTTTATCAATATAATTATTATTTTTCTTTTTACTTAGGACCTTAGCCAGGAGTCTACCGGGTCTGTTACCTCCTATATATCTTTCTTTTTTAACCCGGTTGTATACCTTACGATTCTCTAATTGGATAAACTCACACATAGCCTCTCTACTCTTATATAAGTCCACCATTATCTCCTTGTCCCCTGTTTGCTTATGTTGTTGTTCTAACTCCTGGATTTTCTTCTGTAGGGCAAGTCTCTCCCTGACCTCCCTTTTTTTCCTTTCTGAGCCCGCCTTTATTATAATGCCTCTGATATATGCTTTGTGGGCCTCCCATACTACGGCTTCTGGGGTTTCCCCAACTGTGTTGGTTTTAAAGTAGAATTCTATTTCTTCCCTAATACACTTATCGATATCTCTATCATGTAGTAGGTCCTCATTTAGTTTCCAGCTGTTAAAGGGGTGTTTCCCTTTACCTAGTTTCCACTGAAGGCTTACTGGAGCATGGTCAGAGAATGTTATTGACCCTATTTTTGTGCCCTCTACTTCATCAATATGCCACCAAAAAAAAATCCAGTCTGGAGTACGTCGAGTGTACGGGGGAGTAGTAGGAATAGTCTCTTTCATTCGGGTGTTGCAGCCTCCAAATGTCTGCCAATTGGCATTGACGAAGTTTCTTTTTGAGTTTATTCATCCATATCCCCTCAGTCCCCCGGGCACTCGACGTACTGTCTTTACCCGGGTCAAGGCACACATTGAAGTCTCCTGCAACAATGGCCCTCCTACTCTTGAAACATTCAAACTTTGAGAGAATGCCCAATAAGTACCTACCCGGGTTAATATTTGGACAGTAGATATTTGCTAACGTACACTCCACCCCATTTAGATTGCCCCTGAGAAATAGAAACCGTCCCTCCGGGTCAATCATTCTCTCGTCCAGCTTAAACCTGGCGTCTTTGGCAAAACCTATAGCAATACCTTTTGAGCCCCTAGTTGGGGAGTCCCCGTATTCCCACTTCGGGAAGTCTCTTGAGAGTATTCTTTGGTTCTTGCCCACGTAAAGGTGCGTCTCCTGCAAGAAGACTACCTCTGCTTTGAGGAGTTTCAATTCTCTCATTATGTTCGCACACTTTGTGGGAGAACTGATGCCCCTCACATTGTATGAGATTAGGTTTATCCCTGTCATCTTGTTATTGTACCGTAATGTGGGCTGAACCTCTCCTTATAGTTCTAGGAAGCGGGGAACAGTGCCATAAGTACAGGTCTCTCCCTCCCCCTACCCCCCCACCCACCCTTGCCCCTCCCTTATCCCCCCTTACCCTCCCCCCATACCCTCCCCTCCCTCCCCCTCCATTCGGGAGTAGCGGACCATCTCATGGCCCCGTCAATCATGGCCCTACTCACTCCTCCCGGCCCCTCGGTTCTCCCCCTAGAGGTTGAGCACGGGGGTGCCATCCTTGGATCCAATCGCCTCCCCCGGGACTCCCGACCCCACCCCCCCTCCCCAACCTCCCCTCCCCCAACCCCCCCCAAGACCCGCACCCCCCTGCCTCCCCCGCACTTGTTATAATACTTAATCCAGGGGTTGTCTTTCCATGACTATAATACAGTCTTATATCTCTTATTTATGGTCAAATAATTTTGGTGACTGGTTTCCAGGTAGGTGTCCCCTCCCTGCTATCTTGAGTTACGGTTCTTTCCCACCATCCCGGAATTTCCACCAGTGGCACTTCCAAGCGATGGCAAAATTTTTGTGTCTCTTCAGTAAACCGCAACGTCGCTGAGTGATCCTCCTTGCGTCCGATCAGGCAAGCTGGGAAGCCCCATGAATATTGGACATCGTATGCTCTGAGTTGAGCCAGAAGTGGCTTAAGAGTTCTTCTCCTGGCCAGGGTCTCTGCAGATAGGTCTGGAAAAATCTGTAGGTTTACCTCTCCATACTTTACTGGCTGGTTCGTTCTTATGCTGGATTTAATCCGCTCTTTATCCTGGAAGTTATGAAATCTGATAACTACATCCCGTGGGGCATCCCCACTAATCTTAGCCGGCTTTCTTATCCTATGGGCTCTCTCCAGTTTAATCTTCGGTCTGTTATCAGTTGGGTCTAATCGGTCTCCAAAGATTTGGTCGATTTTTTTCTTCTAGATTCTCTTTACCCCCTTCCATCTCGGGCAGGCCTCTTATCCGCAGATTTTTCCTCCTATTACGGTTCTCCTGGTCTTCCAATTTGTACCGTAGATTTCTTTGTTCTTTCTGGATTTCTTCTATCTGCTGTTTGAGGTTTTTTATCTCCATTCCCTGTACGTCCATTGTTGCTTCCAGCTCTTCCACTCTTTTTAGTGTATGGCCCATATCTTGACGAATTGTTTCGATTTCTCCTTCAATTGATGTTTCTAATCTTGCAAACATCTCTGCCATCTCGCTCTTTGTTGGTAATTGTTTGTCTTGCTGGAGGTCCATTGATGCCTCTTCTGTTGTCTCCGTACCTACGGTATGGGAGTCCATCTCCGCCAGTTGTCTTTGTGTGCTTATTTTGGATGGGGGTTCAGGGGTTTTGAATTTGGACCCACCTGCCTTCCCCGGGCTCCCCTTACTACTATCTTGGACCATATATTTCCTAATAGTGCCCGGGCTTACGCTTGTTCTGTTACTGTTGGCCGCGTTGGCTGTGGCCCCCTTCCCTCCCCTCCCCCTCATTATGCTGCTTGCGCTGCGGGGCCCCGAGGAACGGTGCTAAGTGTCCTACCGGTGTGATCCGTATGGTATATGACCGGTCCTCTCAGGTGTTCTGCGCAGTCAACCGAGGGGTTAATCCATTCTAGCCTCCAGGGCCTCTTTAGGTCAGGTATTTCTCGCACAGGGACCCAGTGGGTCAGCAGGCTCTCCTAGCTTACGCCCACCCAGTATATTGGCGCTATGGATATGCTCTTATTTCACACACATAAAAAAAAGAAAAGGACAATGAAGAGATATAAGGAAGAACCATCAGAGAGGGAACCTTTAAACTAGGAACAGTCCTACTTCTTTAACATGAGTCCCGGTCCAGATTCTCTTTGGCAATGTAACATGCACAGGAGCAGGTAATACAAGTTATCATTCCGCAAGTTTTGCTTTCTTTCTGGATCCCTTACTGAGAAGGGAAGTCCAGCATCATATAGTCAAAGTGGGACACTTACCCCCTCGGTTGCACGATCTTACCCAGTTTTTTTTTTTTTTCAATACAAGCACAAGCTTTCTTCCACGGGATCTCTGTGCACCTGTCGGGTGTTCGAGTCAGCGTGTCTCACCGCCGCCCGGACAGCCGACAACCGTCCTCCTCACTCGATGGTGCCTGACCATGCCCCGAGGTAGCTTTACTGCGGGGACCCGTGTCCGAGATGCATAAGGAGATTAGAGGCGCAGGGTATCAGGCTCCAGAGCGGGGGTGGGAGAGCTACAGGGGGGGGGTGAGGCTGCTCTCAGCTGTTCGCCAGAGCTAGAGGGAGAGACGCCCGGCATCCCGGGATTAGCAGCAGGTCCAACTAGACGCCCACATCCGGCTCCTCCCTCCTATTGAGATGGGGTTCTAAAGTTCGTGCAAACTTTCGGTCCGTTCGCAGGTTCTGGTGCGAACCGAACCGGGGGATGTTCGGCTCATCCCTATCCATGAGTAGTTAAATGATTGGGAGAGGGCAGACAATGTCTGAGGGGTCATATTAAGAGGGAGGGCTTCCGTCTTAGAGTTGTTAATTTTGTAGCCTGAGAGAGTGCTGTAACGATCTAATTCTACATGTAGGCTCGGAAGGGAAATATGGGACTGGGTAAGTGTGAGCAGAACATCGTACGCAATTAAAGAAATCTTAAAGTCCCTAATACGGACTGGGATGCCATGAATATTTGGATTTTGTCTAATATGGGCTGCTAGGGGCTCAATACATAGGGCATAGAGGAGAGGGGAGAGCGGATAGCCCTGTTGGGTATTGTTGGTGATAGGTAAGGTGGGAGAGAAGGCAAACTGAGTCTTGACTAGGGTCGAGGGGGATGAGTCTAAATGGGTAATGGCTTGAAGGAAGGGGCCCTTTATACTGGCTCAATGAAGGGTAGCAAAGAGGAAAGGCCAGCCCAGTCTATCAAAGGCCCTTTCTGCGTCTAGGCTTAGAAGCAATGCCTCAGACCTGTTCCTGTTTGCTACCTCCACGAGATCAATAACCCTCCTGGTGTTGTCCCCAGCCTGTCGGAGGGGAATAAACCCCACTTGATCTTTATGGATCAGCGAAGGCATGAAGTTGTTTAACCTATTTGCTAGTAGTTTAGTAAAGATTTTTAAGTCTGCATTCAGGAGCGCAATCGGCCTGTAATTAGAGCACAGTGTATGGTCCTTTCCTGGCTTGGGGATCATTGTAAGAAAGAGGTCTGCATGTCTCTCGTAATGGGTGTGAAAGAGAGGGGTGACATGGGGGAGAAGAAGCGGAAAGAAGGTTTTATAATAAAGGTATGGTAGACCATCGAGCCCAGGGGCCTTCTTCAGAAATAGAGGAGTTAAGGCTGGTTAGGGTGGAGGGGGAGAGTGGGAAGGTCGCAGTCCGCTAGATAAGAGTGGATGGCCTGGGATAGATTAGGAGAGGGTGGATTAGTGGTATACTTGGGTCATTATATAGAGTAGAATAATAGTCATGGAAGAGTTGGGCAATTTTAGAGGGGTGGGATTGAAGGGTGTCATTCGCGTCTTTAATAGAGGTGGGTGAAGTGGCTGCTGCCCACTCGTGGAGTTGTCTCGCTAGAAGGGTGTGCGGCTTGTTAGCTTTGTCATAATAGGTTTGGCGCAGCCGGAGAAGGGCTTTCTCAGTTTTCTTCAGGTCTATGTCCCGTAGACTAGCCCTAGCGCTCACTAATGCCCTAAACATACGCAAGGTGGGGGATGACAGCAAGCGTGTCTCCAGTTGTCGGAGCTGATCTAACAGCAGCCGTCTGGCCACTGAAGACTGCTTTATGGCCTTCCCATAAAGAAGCGGGGGAGACCTCCGGGGTTTTCAGCGAAGTACAGCTTCAAAGTTTGCTCCATTTCCACTTTGGAGGGATCGCGCTTAAGCAAGAACTCGTTTAAACGCCAGTAACAGACTCAAAAGGATCCCGGGGAGAGTGCTAGGGAGAGTTTAATCGGGACGTGATCCGACCAAGAAATTGCTTGGATATCCGAGCTTGTACAGGCTCTCAGGGTTGGGGCATTAACAAAAAAATAATCAAGACGCGATTGGGATTTGTTGGGGGGGGAGTAGAAAATAAATTGCTTAGCTCATGGATATGTGGTGCGCCAGGTGTCAAATAGGGCATATTTCCTAGTTAATTGGAGAAAAAGGGTGGATTTCTTATGAGCTGCTAAGGAGGCTTTTCCAGGACCTATGCAGAGCTTATCTAGGAGTAGGTCAGGTTAAAGTCTCCTCCTATGACCAGATACTGGTGGGGAGCCACAAACAAGTGTTTATACTTTGGATAAAAAGGAGTTCTGGTTGACGTTCAGGGCGTAAATATTACATAGAGTGAGGTTGGTACCTTTCCAGGAACCCCGGAGAACGAGATAGTGGCCTAGAGGGTCTGCGTGCAGGGATTGCAATTGGAATGGGGATCCCTGTCTAAAGAGGATCGCTACACCTGCCCGTTTACGTGGATTAGATGCAAGATATATTTGGGGGAAGTGTTTGAGGGCAAACGCCATAGTGCCTGACTTAGCAAGGTGCGTCTCCTGGATAAAGATAATGTCCGCTGTGGACCGCATGAACTCACGTAGGGCTAGACTACACTTTACATTGGAGTTAAGGCCTTTTACATTTAACAACAGTATGTCAATTCCTGCCTACATAACCTTTTTATTTTCCTGCCTACATAACCTTTTTATTTAACTGGAACTAATTATTCATTTCTAGTTTTAAGTTACTTGTTTTTTACAGGCCAAGTGCTGTTGGGGCACGTTTCTTTTATTGCCCCTCCCCTGCAACATAACCCTGTCCCCCCCTCCTTCTGGGGTTGGCGAGTGCGTGCAACCTTTAAGTTATTTTATCCAATCCCTGTTCAAGGTTTTGGATGGCTGCTCGCTCTCTCTTTCCCCAATGGGACCACTGCAGATTTCTGCGTGTTATTCATGTGTTTCCCACAGGTTCTTTAATTCATGTATATGATTTCTCTATATGTTCACTCTTTCCTGCTTTTCTTTTTTTCTTCTTCTCACTCTATTCTCTCCTCTTCCCCCTCTCTCCTCACCTCCCCTCCCCCTGCTGGCATGCATGGAAGTATAGGCTGAAGGATCATGTTTTGATGTAACAATGGTTACGTTGAAGTTCTTATCGTACAATGTTAGGGGTCTTAATGTCGCAGCTAAGCGGCACCAAACATTCCGTGAACTAAAACAAGCCGCATGCTCTATTGCTTTTCTTCAAGAAACGCACTTAACCCATACAACTCCGGTTAAATTGACCTCACCCCACTTTCCGCAATGGTATTACAGCTTATCTGACACTAACAAAGCTAAGGGAGTGGCCATTGGGTTTAGCAGAAATGTATCCTTTCGCTTGTCTGACATGTTAGCTGATGATTCCGGTCGCTTTCTCTTCCTCAAGGGCTTCATAGGTAATACCCCATGTACCCTTGCAAACGTATATTGCCCAAACCAAAATCAGCCTACCTTTTTTTCACTAATTCTAACCAAACTATCACATTTTGCCAAAGGTCTCACTATTTTAGCAGGTGACATTAACATGTCTCTAGACCCAACAATAGACACCTCCCAAGGCCGCTCTAATATTTCCTTAAAACGCCTGAAATTTGTCAAAAGGATACTCATGGACCTCCAATTAATAGATGTCTGGCGCCTCCTCCATCCCAAGGAGAAGGATTTCTCACATCTCCACAACACACCAATCATATTCTAGAATTGACAATATATTCCTAGATCATTTTCATCTCCCCCTCTTACAGGCTGCTCACATAGGTACCGCAATTATTTCAGACCACGCACCTGTTTCGATGACGCTGACTATGCCCTCCTTAGCACACCGCACTAATAACTGGAAACGTAATGATTCCCTTCTTACTAATGAAGCTGAGGCTTCCATACTGGCCTCTTATCTCTCACAAAATTTCAAGGAAAACAAACCTTCTGACACCTCTCCCTCCATTGTTTGGGAAGCTCATAAGGCTACTATTAGAGGCCGGTTTATCGAGCTCGGTGCCAGAAAGAAAAGGGAACATGGTCAGCGACTTGAACAGGTCTTACAACAAATAGCTGATCTGGACAAACAACACAAACTTTCTCTCCATACTGAGCACCTCCAATCCCTCACACTTAAACGAGAGGAACTATAGTCTCTTCTTAACTTAGACACTAAGAGAAAATTCCAACGCATATCACAAAAATTTTATGAGTGGGGAAACAAACCAAGTAGATTACTGGCTAGGTTATTTAAAAGCTAAACAAACACAGTCCTTTATTCCCAAAATTAAACTTTCATCAGGAGAGCTATCCCATGCAACTCCAGACATTGCTAAGGCCTTTAAGGAGTTTTATGCAGACCTCTATTGTGTCAAAAATGACTTGTCCTCTTTACCTCAGAAAGAGAGACGAAGATACATGCTATCCTACTTGAAAGAAGCTAATCTACCTAAATTGCCGGTGTCTATCCTTAGAGAACTGGAGGAAGATTTCTCGGTAGAGGAATTTCAGGCAGCCTTGAAGTCTACCCCTTCCGGCAAAGCGCCCGGACCGGATGGGTTCACTATTTTATACTACAAAACATTCAGTGACATTTTGCTTCCCCGTCTCACAGCTTATGCAAACTCAGTCTCTCAATCCTCAGGCTTACGCCCAGAATCCCTCTCCACTCACATTACTGTCATCCCCAGGACCCTACCCTCTGTAGCAGTTTTAGGCCAATCTCATTAATAAATACTGATATTAAATTATTTGCCAAAGTAATGGCAAATCGCCTGCTCCCCCTATTGCCTAGCTGGATCTCCAAAGACCAATCAGGTTTCATTCCCAATAGAGAAGCAAAAGATAATTCCCTCAGAGCGATTTCCCTAATCCAGTATGTTCAAAGGAGGGCCCAGCCCACCCTACTTCTTTCCACTGATGCTGAAAAAGCATTCGATAGGGTGGACTGGGACTATCTTAAGATGACACTGAGACATTTTGGATTGGGACCTAAGATGTATCACCGTATTTCATCCCTATATTCTAACCCCACAGCACAAATTAGAATCAATGGGACATTGAGTGACCCTTTCGTCCTACATAATGGTACTAGGCAGGGATGCCACCTGTCCCCCCTCCTCTTTGCTATTACCTTAGAACCCTTCCTAGCGACAATTAGGAACAATGGTAATATTCAAGGCGTACAAGTAGGTAAAAGCTCCCATAAATACGCTGCTTACGCCGACGACATATTATTTTTTATACAGCAGCCACGCATCTCAATACCTAACCTAATGTCAGCATTTTCCACCTTTCAATCAATCTCCAACTTCAAAATAAACCTAAATCGGAAATTTTAAACATTAATTTCTCCCAGTCCGAGGCGACTTCCCTGAAGCCCCTCTTTCCCTTTAAATGGGAACCAAAACATATGAAATATCTAGGTATTTATCTTACTCCCAACCCTCACTCCCTTTTCCGGCATAACTACATCCCTTTGCTTAACAGAATTAGGGAGGACTTACGTAAATGGTCCAGTCTATCTCACACTTGGTTAGGAAAAGTAAATATTATTAAAATGAATATATTACCCCGCATACTTTTTCTTTTTCAAATGCTCCCATTGGGGGTTCCAGTGGGGTTCTTTACTATTTTGCAAACCATGATCTCCCGTTTTATTTGGAGGAACAGTCACCCCAGGATATCTAGGGAGCTACTATTTGGCTCCAAGGGCTCTGGGGGACTGGCACTGCCTAATTTTAAGGCGTATTATCAAGCGGTTGTACTGTCTAGGATAGCCGACTGGAAATATGCTTTTAATTCAAAACTGTGGGTACAACTTGAATACCTTTTGAGTGGCGCGGATCTCTCGGTAGTCCCTTGGATACCTCGCTCTTGCAGGAATCTTGACCGAACCACCTCAGCACTCACCATATCCTCATTAGACATATGGGATGCCCTACATAAGAAATTTTCATGGGGGTATGACTCCCCTTTAACACCTCTCCTTAATCACAAATACTTTTTACCAGGCTTATTAGATCCCGGCTACAAATCTTGGAGACCAAAAGAACCTCTCTTACGTTCTCCGTGGCAACACACTTAAACCATTACATATGATCCTTGATCCTAAACCCGCCACGTTTCTTGATAAATGGAGATATCATCAACTGCAACGTTTCTTGAGCTCTTTCCCTCACCCGCTTAGAAGTTTGCAAGATTTAAATAACGTAGAAGAAATACTCCATCCAAAAGACCCTCCCTTGCATAGTATTTCTCTATTTTATAAAGCTCTTATTGCTCTTCAAAATCCCGCCTTTCCACCCTTCTTGGCAAAGTGGGAAACTGATCTGGGCTCCCCCCTCTCAGACAACCTAAAGGATAAGGTTTTACAATTAGCTCACACCTCCTCCCTTGCTTCTAAAATGGCAGAGGTCAATTATAAATTACTCACCAGGTGGCACTACACTCCTGTTAGACTACACCAAATGTTTCCTGCCAGTTCACCATTGTGCTGGAGGAACTGTGGGAATGAAGCCACTCATGCACATGTCTGGTGGTTCTGCCCACTCATTCGCCCTTTTTGGATGGACATTTGCAATCTGATCTCACAAATTTTGGAGGTCAGTTTACCCATGGATCCATGGATTATCCTTTTCCATGCCACTAAAACCCCCATGGGTTCATATAAACGTTCACTCATTCCTCACCTATTGAACACCGCCAAAGCTTTAATACCTACCTTATGGGGCCAAACAACAATTCCGTCTATAAAAGTCTGGCTTCAGAAGGTTGATGAAGTTCATCTCATGGAGAGTATCACCCATAACATTAAAGGGACTTCAGAAAAACATTCACTAACTTGGGCTCCTTGGGTAAAATTTCAGTCCACCCCCTCGTATAAGGATATTATAGTGCAAATGCCATAAGTCTATCAATTATACATCGCCATCTAAATTTCGATAACTCAATACTTTGCACATGCATGCCAGCATCCCCCTCCCCCCCCCCTTCCCATTTCACCCTCCATCTTATCTACTATCCCTTTTCTCTCCTTTTATTTTATTTCCCATTATTTAGTCTTATGTATTTTATTTTTTCAATTCTCCCTATTTTATCTCTTTTTTCTAACTAAAGCAAGGTTTTTTATCTCGTTTATATATTTTGATTCCTATGCTCGCATAGAAAGAAGCCTTTTTCTACTCAATTATTACATTAGTTTTCATCTTCCCTTTTGAATATACAGAGGTAGTCAATATATTCCTGGCTTCATGACACACATTGTAAATCTCCGAGCGTTGAAATAGATTTTGCTTTCTCACCAAGTTTGTATCTAGTTTGTGATATATGTATGTCTTGTCTTTATTTTTCTTTAATAAAAATGTATTAAACAAAAAAAAAAAAAAACGACAGTATGTCAATTATGGTGGATACAGAAGTATGAGACGCTTCCGCTTACCTATCCGAGTTAACATTGGCCAGATGTTCAGGGGATCCACCGGTTGATTCCCAAGGGCAGTCCTGGATCAGAGCTGAGCAGCCGGAACCGACGCCCCGGAGGTAGGGGGTGTCCAGTACGGTAAGAAGTAGAAGTAAAAAGAGAGGGGAGAAGCCAAGGAAAGGAGAAGAGGAGAGGGTGAAAAACAATAAACAAAACATATAGCATAAAACACAAACGCAAATACTGTTAACATCTCACAGTATAACCCACCTAAAAAGGTGGCGGGTTGGGAATCTCCGAAGGGCCCCCCCTGACGGGGATGGAAGAAAAAAAACCCATCAGAAGACAACAAACAAAACAGTACAATCAGGCAGGAGAGCCCTTGGGGGAAGAGGTTGCATGACCAAGGGAGGAATGATCCGCTCCCGGGCCTGCCTGCAAATGTAGTTAGAAATAAACCTGCACTTAGCCAATGTTCATAGCCGTAACTGTATCTATAACCCAAGAACAATTTAGCGAGCCAACCGCTCGGGAATAAATGGGTGGGTGGGGCCAGAGGATCCCAAAATTTAGTATAGGTGAGTCCCCCTCCCCGGTGCCCCCTAAAGGGGCACCGGGGAGGGGGAATTTGCAGCAAACAAAGGGGGAGGGGGGTATCATCTGTAGTAGATTGACCACCAAGGGGTACGAACAAACAAATGAAAATGCAACCAGGCCTCATCTAGGGACCCAGATTGGGGGAAATGAGGGAGACCAATCATCAGGCCGCCAAAGGTGAAGTGATCATTGAGGGAGCAGAGAGTTAATGCAGATGGGGAGGTGTAGAAGTACCAGAGGGATGGGACCACGAGTGCTTCCTCCCGGTGACCTGGATCCAGGGGGCCAGACATGGTGGGAGAGCTGGCAGGGAATCCCAGCTGGGAGTAGGTGGTACAGGAATGTCCAAGTCTCTGCAGAAGGACTGAAGATCCTCCGGGTATTGTAGTGTGGTGGACCTCCCGTCTCTCTTTGCTGTAAGGCTAAAGGGGAAGCCCCAGTGATAGCGGAAATCATGTTCCCTCAGTAGGCTAAGAAGCGGTTGTAAGGAGCGTCATTGCTGGAGAGTAATCTATGACAGATCAGGGAAGAGTTGTATGTCAATAGTGCGCATGTTGCGGGCTTTTCTCATGATTTCCTCTTTGAGGGTATAGTTGTGAACTCTGCATTTTTATTGAAGTAACAAAATAATATCATATAAAGCACAATCTTTGCACAATAATTTAAACTGGAATTTAACCATATATAAACACAGGAATATCGTCCCCTAAAATATTCGTAGACAGAAGACTTGCGAATGTGAAACAGGGAGAACCCAACAATCAACATTCTTGGTTGGGATACCATTGGAAACAACAAAACAGTTTATTAAAATTCAAATTAAAAGGGGGGGAACCCCCGTGCACCTTCCTGTGAGTATCAACAGCATAGAATGTGACAGACCTAGCCGGGACAGAGGCTTTTGGAGGGGACTGAATGCTAGCCTCTTGCCGACCGATTATGGGCCTTGGCATTTGGGGGAACGGTGCTCGGTGTGAGCTGTATGCCTGGGGACCCTTGAGATGACGTTACTTTAGATTGAGGTCCATGTCCCCCAAGACACACAGACTCTGGGGACCCTGGATATGCCATTGTGACGGGAGTCACTAATAAGGGCACAAGGTGAATGGGAAACCCACTATGATCTGTGCTATATAATGTGTGCTGTCTCATTATGTTGTGTACTATTTGCTGTGATGGTTGGGGTGTGACTGTATTCTATTGTCTATTGTGGCTGTCTGCCTCAACTATTATGGGATGTCTAAGTGTCTTGCTGTGAGGAAAGAGGGAGGGGGGATTCCTCCAGCAGCCCCACTGTCAAGACTGTTTACTGATGAGAAGTTAAACACACCTGACCTGTGTGTCCATTGTCATTGGACAGTTTAACCCGCCCTGTTTTCCATGGGTGGGGGGAAGTGTTTTGAAGTGGGATCTGTATAACATGTGTTTGAATAAAGATTAATTCCTGCTTGAACCTCAAGACAGAGCCTCGTTTCGTACTTGGGGGAGATTTATTTGTATGGTTTGCTTGTTCGGCTGATTGAAGTGTCCAGTAGCTGCCGTTGTGTTTGGGAATGGAATGTCCTAAATGACTTTAACCCCTTTCATACTCGGGGTGTCGTTACATAGAACTATTAGGGTTATTTACTAAAGGCAAATCCACTTTGCACTACAAGTGCACTGAAAGTGACCTTAGAAGTAAAGTTGCTGTAGATCCGAGGGGGACATGCAAGGAAAATAAAAAACAGCATTTTAGCTTGCACATGATTGGATGATAAAAGCAGCAGAGCTTGCCCTCATTTCAGATCTACCCCTTAGATTTAGAGAGACTGTACTTGCAGTGCACTTGTAGTGCAAAGTGGATTTGCCTTTCGTAAATAACCCCCTATGAACATCATACAATTATTGAAGAATTTAAACAAACTCAAAGAAGAAAATAAATAAATAAAAAAAGAGACAAAAGAGAGTAGATCAAAGAAGAAAATGAAAAGAAAAGAGAGAGAGAGAAAAGAGAGGGCCAGCCAGAGATTTATTAATTTACAGATAAGTATCATATCCATGGATCCTATGTCACATCAAATTTCTTAGTAGAGTTTTGAAGAATACAGGGAAGTCTATCATCAACCATATTCCAGTTAAGTTTGTTCTTCGCGTATTCAAACGGAATCATCAACAGCGTCCAATATTTAGCAATAGTTATTCTAGCTGCTAAAAAATATATATGTAATGGGTTTTTTTATCGATTTTTTTGGGGGGACCTCATCAGGAAACATTTGAAAAAGTGCTGGTTTCGGCGATCTATGGATATTAGATATAGTTACATGGTTAGTAAGGTTGATTAAAGACACCAGTCCATCCAGTTCAACCTGAGTGAGTGTGGTTGCGTGCCTACAATTATCTATATTTATCTTAGGTACCCATATAGCACCATCAATTCATGCAGTATCCACACATACATTGCACCCTATCCTCTAGGAGCCCACAATCCAAGGTCCCAAACTCACATTCATATACTAGGGCCAATTTTGGACAGAAGCCAAATAACCTACCAGCATGTCTTTGGAGTATGGGGGGAAACCGGAGTACACGGAGGAAACCCAAGCAGGCACAGAGAGAACATGCAAACTCCAGGCAGGTAGTGTCGTGGTTGGGATTCAAACCAGCAACCCTTTTTACTGCTAGGCGAGAGTGCTACCCACTACACCACTGTGCCACCCTAACCCTGTCACAGAATATATACAATTAAACATTCAAATCCAAAATCTGGTGACTACATGGTACATTGTACCCATCTGGCCGCAACGCGGAAAGCAAGTAGGGGATGCAGATGGGTGCATCTTCGCAACTCTGGTAGGGACCAAATACCAACAAAGGAGTGTTTTATAATTTGCTTCAACTAGTCTTGTGTTAATAGATACTTTGGATAAAGCATAGGCAATATCTTGCCAATCAGACAATTCAAAAGTGCTATTCAAGTCTCATTCTCATTGGGTCATATAATGGAGCTTAGTAGTCAGGTCAGTAAGAGTGGCATATACCGTAGATACCCACCCCCATAGAAGGCCTTCTGTTTGACAATATAGTTCAAAATATGTGAGTGTAAGTGGTCCTTCTAGTAAATTGGGTGTAGATCGTACAAAAGAGATAAGCTGATTGTACCGAAATGTTTCACTAGAGGGCATGTGCAATGTATCCTTAAAATATTGCAGTGAGTACAGTTAATTCTCGTTGAGGTAGTCACCTATCCTAAAAAGCCCCTTGTTAAACCACCATAGGAATGGCATTGGAGTCAGTCCGGGGAAAACTCAGGGTTGTAGAACAAGGGGGCCAGAGGGGTATGAGAGGATGACAAGGGTTTTCGATTAATTACTCCATCCCAAACCGCTAGTGAATGAGACAGGGTAGGATACAAAATAGGGGGGCGAAGACGGCTAGGAAGCCACATTAGAGAACCAATGGCAAGAGGGTGGCATGAGAGGGCTTCGATAGAGACCCAAAGGGTTGTAGATCACTTGGCCGTTGTGTAGGAAAGTTGAGTTATTTGAGCCGCTTGATAGTAGGCCTGTAAATTAGGAAGGCCAAGCCCACCACTCGGTTTTGAGGCATACAATGTCGCTTTATTCATTCTGGGTTTTTTATTACCCCAAATAAAGCGAAGGGCTTCTGATTGTAAACTGTAGCTCACCCCCTGGAACAGCAATTGGTAAAGTTCTAAAATAGTAAATTATCCTGGGTAGAAATGTCATTTTAATGGAGTTGATTCTGCCAAACCAAGATAGGGTATAGTCTGCCAATCGTCGAAGATCTCCCCGAATTCGACAAAAGAGTGGGGGTAAAGATGGTAGAGATAAAGTATTCAGGATACAATTAATGGAAGAAGAATTAGGGCCCTGAGGTGGGTTGTATAAAATGTATGACTGGACCAGCGTAAGCATTTCTCTGCCTTTGTAGTAAGGCAAATATTACGTTCCGTGCGGGCTTTTTCGAGTACAAGTTTGGATGTGGGGAACATTTGTGTTGAATAGCTAGGGCTTCATATTCCCTAGTTTTGGCAGTGATCACCTAGTTTCGTGCTTTCCTTAGTCTAGACGCCAAGACGAATTAAAAAACCCCGAACGGAAGCTTTGTGTGCCGCCCAATTGGCAGCAGTTGTGTCCTCTGCCTTATTGATATCAAAGTAAGCTTTCAAATGGGTAATGATATCTAAGCAACAATATTTGTTACTGAGGATAGATTTTTTTTAATCGCCAGTGAGATTTAGCCAATTTAGTTGTCAAGTTTGAGAACAACAAAACTACAGGATCGTGGTCGGACCAGGGAGCCGAGATTATCCTAGCCAAGATCAGTTTGGATAGTAGCCCCGATAGGAAAAATACATGATCAATGTGTGAATAGTGATTATGGGCTCTAGAAAAATGGGAGTAGTCTCGAGTGGTAGGATTCGCCTCCCTCCAAGCATCAATAAGATCCTGGTGATAAAATAGCTGAGCAAATTTTCAGCTTTGTTTAGGGGGGGACTGCAGTCGAGAAATGTGAGATTTATCTAATATATGGTCTAGCGCCAGATTAGAGTCACTGGCCAAGATAACGTCCCCTTCAAACTCCGGCGCTATAGATCGAAGTAAGGAGTGGAAAAAGGCCACCTGGTTCATATTAGGAGCATAATAAACCAGAAATGTTACCAAGTCCTCTCCCAAGTGCCCTTTTACCAATAAATATCGCCCTTCTTTGTCTTTTAGTACTTTAGTTTCCCCTGTTTTTTCTCTGTAGCATTAGCAAAATAACAAACAGGGTAATCTTTATGTATATAGTAGGAAGTGAAAGAAGGAGTAAAATGCATTTCCTGAAGAGCTACAATATCAGCACCTAGTGACCTATAGTAACTAAATACCTTAATCCGTTTGGAAGGTGAGCCCAACCCCTGAACATTATAGGGAGAGCAGTCGTATGGTTCCAATGGAACTTGGACATGGCAAAGGATAAGTAACTGTAGACTGACAAACGTACCCACCAATGCCAACATGCACGAATCTTGGGAATCCAAGAGAAATTCCAGCTAACCCTCAGAAAGGAAAAGGAAAAAAAGGTTAAACATAGAATAATGGGTAAAGAGAAAAAAGAGTAAAAGATACGTGGGCTTAGGTACGCCCAGTATCAAAGAGTATAACATGGAAAATTAAGTTCAACTGAAAGTAGTAATTAAAGTGACCATGTAGTCCAGAACCCAGGTTCTGGGAATGTGGGAGTCTCCTCCAAAGGTAACCAATGGGAAGAGTCTGACAAACTGGGGAAGTGCATATCCTCCTCCCGGCACAAACATTTTGTAGGAAGTAAAATAAAATGCCCTCCTAGGTGCCCTAAAGTGACAACCTAATGCCTAGAAATCTTGTTTCAGGTCAGAGGCTAATTTAGTGGTAGCTTTTCACAATTCCCTCTGCAGCATGTCAGTAAAGCGGGCAAGCAGGATAGTGTCTTGAGAGTATGGCAATTGTACAGGTAAAGGAGCTGGGGGCCCATCAAGACTGTCAGTATCTGCATCCTGGCCACTGATTTGGCTGAGAAAGATGTCTGTCATGTCCTTATCCAGGGTAGATGAAGCATGGGAAGCAGGGCCTGGAGATGGTATAGAGGCCTGTGAGGGGGATCTGCCAGGGCTGGAAGGAGTGCAGGAAGGATCAGTTGGTTCACCTGAAGATGAGATGGCTTTAAGGGAGTCCACGCTGTATGCCCCTGGACAAGGGGGCTTCCCTTTGTTCTTCTGTTGCTGTGGCTGCAGCTGCCCTTTCCCTGTGTGTGTGGTTCTGGCGCCAGTAGCCATCTTGGCTCCCTTCTCAGGCACATGAGGCGGGTAGTGGGGGCCGCTGTAGTACCTCCCCGCTGACCTAGTGGACATGGAGCGGGTTTCCGTGATGTACACCCACCGCCCGACACAGCACTGGAGCAAGCTATGAGTAAGCACTCAGTCCTGAGTGCGAAACGCGTCAGCCTATCTGTACTTTCTGCATGACAGTCTTGTTATTTTGATGATCCCATTTTTCCAATAAAGTGAAGTTTTTTTGACTACATCCGGTGTGCGGCATCCAAATCTTCTCCTCCATTCAAGTCTACAGCACTGGAGCAAGCTGGAAAGGAGGACTGCTTGTGGAGGCTGAAAGTGCCGGGAGTGTGCGGAGCGGTTTAAGCTTGCATCTGCTCCCAACCCCCGGGCATTTAATGTTGTACGAGGTTGTACGAGGCTATGTGATTTATCCTCTAGTGTTCAGCTAGCAATAGCATTTTTATTTAGCTTCATAGTGTCAGTTTGCACTGATTGTATCCTGTTTCAACTGTTAAATCTTTTATAGATGCAACAATCACTTCTATTTAATAATGGCTAGTGTAACCCTCAACAAAGATGTTTATTACACACTGCAAGACTCTGTATTCCATCCTATTTATGGGTGGCCATTGGAGTACGCTGTAGTAGCTGTGGTGCTGTGGTTCTTTGTTTGCTTGTTGCTGTTTTTGTTCGGTCTACTGTCTTGTAGGATGTATGTTTTTCTATTTTATTGAAAAAGCAAAGAAAGAATTTTCAAAAAAAAAAACTAAAAGAGAAAATGTTTATTGGTTAGGAACATCATATACAGCCGGCATGTTTTGAGGAGGAGTCCCCTGTCTTCAGGGCTTATAACGCATTGTTCCTAACTACTGTAAATCCAGACAGAATTCATCAGAAAGCCTGGTTTAAAGCTGAATTGGCTGCATCTTCAGTGTGTTCTTGTGGCAGTAAGGGTTGCACACTGGATCCATTGTGGACACGTTGACAATTCATCCTCATCCAGTACTAAACAAAGCTTTCTAATGAATTTTGACAGAGAAAATTGAGTACTGTCCGTGATACTTTTTTTATTTGCACTAACATAACATTTTTCAGGACAAGCTTTCGGGGTATGTCCCCTTCTTCAAGGTCCAAGCAGTACTGATTCACAAATTTTTAAGCAGAATGCTTGGACCTTGAAGAAGGGGACATACCCCGAAAGCTTGTCCTGAAAAATTGTATGTTAGTACAAATAAAAAGAGTATCACGGACAGTACTCAATTTTCTCTGTCACAATTGCACTAATACGGCTACAATCACATCAAGCATAATGAATTTTGTATAGATTTAGTCGCAAACTATAGCTCAAGCACTGAAGAAGTGGGAGACCTTTCCCCAAAAGTTAGCTCTATAAGATGTCCTTATCCAATAAACATTTTAAATGAATCACCAAGCTATTTGACAGTTTGTACCAGACACCTCTAGCCTGTAGAATCTTTGGAAACTATGCAGATAAAAAGGCACATCCACGCCTCCTGACTATACTCCTGCACCTGTACAGAAGCTCAATTTAGCTTAGTGTTCTGAGGAGATAGGACATCTCTCTCAAGCTCTGCTGGATCTTGGCTTAGTTCTTGTAGAACCTTCTATAAGCAACTGCTGGTAGTGTTAGACTAGATCACCAGATCCCGTAAATTCACTTCAGCATCCATTGCTACGCAGTGCTTTCTGAAACTGTCAAAATTAGTTCCTTGTGACTTTGGTCACTGCAGGGGCCATACGGGACTCAATGTCTTCTCTGGAAAAGTAGAATGGAGAGCCGGCTTAGTTCTTGTAGAACCTTCTATAAGCAACTGCTGGTAGTGTTAGACTAGATCACCAGATCCCGTAAATTCACTTCAGCATCCATTGCTACGCAGTGCTTTCTGAAACTGTCAAAATTAGTTCCTTGTGACTTTGGTCACTGCAGGGGCCATACGGGACTCAATGTCTTCTCTGGAAAAGTAGAATGGAGAGCCGGCAACTCGTTCTTTCGAATATGATACTTTATTATTAAAGGCAGAGTGTACAAAATATAGCAGCTAACACATTTAGGCGGTTAGCCTTAATCATAGCATCCAATGTCCTCTCTACTGTTTTTTTTTCTTTCTTTGTGTCCATATCAAGCCATTTTTACTTCTTCTTGAGTCTCCCAGGGAGTAACTGGCTGGGTTAGACCTTTTTTTGCCACATACTTGTTGCTGCTGAAAGATGTACTCATCTGGCACACAACTTCCCACCTCCAAATGCCTGGTTGCAAGGTCAGTGTTGGCACACTAGAGACTCAGCATTAAGAAGTGTCTTTCCTTGTACTGCAGGCCATTCTGTACATTAAAAAGCAGACTTAAAGCGGAGTTCCACCCATGTAAAATATATATATAAAAAGATATACATTAACTAAGGTTAATAAGTAAGAAAGCAGAAAAATGGAGGATAAAACTGAAGACAATGAGACAAAATAGAAGGGATAAAGCAATCAAAAATAATAACTCTACCTAAAAGTGAAACTAGTAAAATGCAATTGCGTACGCCTTTACTGCAAAAAAGCACACACTGGGTGTTCTTTTCATAACCAAGAAAGCTTTAGGAGTTCTCACATGGGTAAGGCAAGGACCCCTAACAGGGCTTAACAGCAAAGTTCTCCAAATGTTTTTACAAGCTTTCCACAGTCTGCCTCCACCTGTGATGACAGGGTAGAAGGAAGCTACAAATTCTGGATGGACCCTCCGCACACTGCTTCTCCATTCCCAGCAAACTATGCAATGAAAAACGGGGATATTTAGTTCTCATATATTGCAATACATGTTTACGCTGACCAACTTCCTCAAAGTAATCCCTCTTCTGGCCAGTCCTACACTGCCTTGCCACTGCAAATGCTACAGCCAACATGTGGCATAAAGACCCAAGGTGGGGGAGAGCAACCAGGTTCGGATCTGGTCACTGACCTGCGTTACAACAGAAAAAAGATATACCTGTGCTCAAATCCGTATAGCTTGTACATGTATTTGAACTATTAGGTGCGAAAGGGGTGTGACCAGATATTAACACTACAAATTCTGGATGGACCCTCTGCACACTGCTACATCCTTCCCAGCAAACTATGCAATGAAAAACAGGGATGAAGACACGTGACCCTGTGTCGAACACGTGTAGGGGAGGGGCCAGGACAGAGCACGGAGCCTTTCACTCCACTGAGATGATATGCACAGCTTATCCCTCCTGACAGGCAAACTTTGAGGCAAACTTTGGAGACTGTTATCAGATTGGTGCACTCACGCACCTTGCAAATGTGAGTACCCTAATGTGGGGAGCTTTTATTCCAATAAACATTTATAAACGATATCACACTATCCAGTTTTTCTTTTCCTTTATTCCTAACTGTGGAGCTGCTGAAAACTGTGTATCTGGATTCCATCACTGAGCCGTGGGATGGCTCATAAGCGTATTTAGATTCAGTCTCACAGCTGAGTCACACGCTCTGAGCTGAGCGGCTGCCCCCGGGGGGTCACTGGATGGCACTTGAGCATGGAATTCTGAGCACTAAGCACTAAGATTAATGCACGCACGTTGGATTTTTTATGAACTGTTTTTATGGACTTTATGTGCATTTCTTTTATAAATTGGACTTTAATAACCACGTATCACATCTTGAATTTGATATTCACACTCATTGTGTGGCACTTGGCACTTTGTTGTGTTTTTTGCACTTATTACTGTGATATTATTTATTTATTTTTTTAACCATATTTTATTGAAAGTAAAGGATCAATACATGTTATGAATATCAAAGAAGTTTTTCAAAGTATAAAACGTGGTACAAGATAGTACATATAATATCACAAGTGTAAGAGTACACAACAAGGCGTTGGACAACTAATGCCTATGGACTGTAATCATACGAGGGATCTGTATTTGAGTCTAAGAGCGACAATAATAGAAATAAGAACATGTATTATGTAATACAGGACTGCGGACGCAGCCGCCGTTTAAAGTATTCATGTTTATAGATGTCAAAATAGGAAAAAAAAAGATTACAAGTCATAAATGGAATAACCTTGCATTTCTACATAACTTTTTGTGAGTGAATGGCTGGAGTTTCTCTGTGTCAGTAGATGGTGTAATGTTGCGTGTGATAGGGGTCCGGATAGCGGATGAGGGGGTAAGGGGATGCAGGGTTGGGGGGGTCTTCTCCTTCTCTACCACAGCTCCCACATCTGTCTCACGGCAGGACTCTTTTGTATTCATCTGTGGTGATGAAATGTAGCCAGCAGGCCCATGTGTTGGTGAATGTGGCGGGTGTGTCTTTCACTTGATGTATGAGCTCCTCCATTTCCGCAGTTTTTTCCAGAAGGGCTGGAGTTTAGGGCAAGTCCACCATATATGTATGAGAGAGCCTATTTCTGTCTTACATCTCCAACATTTCTGGGGGAGAGCTGGGTTGAAACGGTGTAGCTTAAGTGGGGTTCTGTACCACCTGGATAATACTTTAAATGCATTCTCCTGTACCTGAACGTTTATTGTTCCCTTTTGTACGTGCATGTAGATGTTTTCCCAAGCCATCTCTGTAAGGTTAATTAAGAGTTCTTGTTCCCATTTTTTTGTTGGTCCAGTGTAGATTGGAATTTTGGTCTGAGAATAGCAAGGTGTAAGTAAGAGAAATTAAGTGGTTTTGTGGCTCCTCTTTCAAGCATAAGGATTCGAAGGTAGTGGTACATCTAGACCAGTCTGGTCGGGGCTTAGGTTTGTCAAAGAAGTGTCTAATTTGTACATATGTCCAAAAGGGGAACAAATCTGTGGTCATTTTGGCAGCAAATTCTGTTTGAGATAGAAGGCGACCGTTGTCAAAGAACTGTTCTGCTCGGATGCTTGGATGAGGCCAACCTTCAGCTAAAAAGGAAGTATGTGTACCTGGGGTGAACTCTGGATTTTGTGCTAGTGGTGTCATTGGGCCCAGGATTGAAGAAATTTTGTGTTTGTTGCATGCTTCACGAAAGGAGAGCAGGGTTGGGTTGATGAGTGGGTGGAGTTTACATCCTGGGGGGGTGTGTTGATGTGTGATCCAGGGAAGATGAGCTAACGGAAGAGGCGACATTGATTGTTGCAGTTGGGTCCAATCTTTATACTTGGTATGTATGTTCCAAATCTATGATCCTAGCAAGGTGGCTTGCTTGTTGGTATTTTCTTATATCGGGTAGACCTATTCCTCCTTTGAGTTTGGGAGAGGTGAGCCTTAGGTAGCTAAGTCTCGGTTTTAGTTTGCCCCACACAAATTTTATGCATGTTGTTCGATAGGTTGAGAAGAAGGCAGGTGGGATCTTTATTGGGATCGTCTGTAGAAGGTACAATGTTCTGGGCAAGATATTCATTTTAATGATGGCGGCTCTACCAAACCAGGAAAATAGGCCTGAGGCTCATTTTGTTAAATCTCTTATTATGTTTTGTAGTAATGGTAAGTGGTTTAGGGAGTACAAGTCAGAAAGGGAGTTTGGGAGTTGTATGCCCAGATAGGTGATTGCGCGATCGTTCCAAATAAATGGAAACATTGTTTGGCATTGCTTGTATGTTGTGGAGGGTAATGTAATGTGTAAGGCATTAGATTTCCTAAAATTGATTTGTAGGTTGGACAGGGTCTTAAAGGTATTGAAGTCTTTGAGCAAGTTCGGGAGTGTGGTGAGCGGTTCGGTAAGAAAAAGGAGAATGTCGTCCGCAAAGGCTGCTAGTTTGTAGGTACGGTTTTTAATCTCTATGCCTTTCATATCTGGGTTCGCTCTGAGCCGTCTCAGAAGTGGTTCAAGGGTGAGGATGAAGATTAGAGGGGAAAGGGGGCATCCCTGGCGTGTTCCATTCGACACAGAGAAGGCATCCGACAGGTGGCCCTTCACTCGGACTCTATTGGTGGGGTTAGAGTAGAGCGTTAGTATGAAGTTTAGCATTTTGTTAGGGAGGCCTATAGCCCTTAATGCTTCTGTCATGTAGTCCCAGGCCACTCTGTCGAATGCCTTCTCTGCATTGAGGGAAAGTATGAATCCCTGGTGCTGGGTGGATGTAAGCCAGTGGTGAACGTTAATGGCTTTGAGCGTATTATCTCTCGCTTCTCTGCCCGGGACGAAGCCAACTTGGTCGAGATGGACTAGTTGGGGGAGAAGGGGGAGAAGTCGGTTTGCTATTGCTTTGGCGTACCATTTGGGATCTACGTTGAGTAGCGAAATGGGTCTGTAACTAGAGACCACTGTTGGGTCCTTACCTGGCTTCGGGATTACTGTAATATGGGCAGTTAGTAGGTCTCAAGGGGGTTCAGAGGGAGTCGTGAAGGAATTAAAGGCGGACAGAAAAAAGGGGGTAAGGATACCAGCATAAGTTTTGTAGTATCCTACAGTCAAACCATCGGGTCCGGGACTTTTGCCCGTTTTCATTTGTTTAAATGCTAGGTCGACTTCTTCTCTGTTCAAGGGGGTATCTAGATCTTGTGCCATGGATTCAGAAATAGGAGCTGGGCTATATTGTCGTAGGTAATCAATAATCAATTGTTTCCTTGTGTTTGCATCTGTGGGTGGGTCCGTTGGGGGGAGGTTATAAAGTTTTAAATAGTATTTGACGAACTGTTTAGCTATGTCTGGGGTCGAGTTAATTTTTTTCCCTGTTGCATCTATGATTAAGTGTATCGTCATAGAGGCTTTTTTGTTTTGTAGGGCTCTTGAAAGCATTTTACTGGCTTTATTGCCGTATTCATAGAATGTTTTCTGAGATATATATTTGCGACGTATTTGTTTTCGTAGAAGGTCTAATGCCCCATACACACAGTCGGATTTTCCGATGGAAAATGTCCGATCGGAGCGTGTTGTCGGAAATTCCGACCGTGTGTGGGCTCCATCTGACATTTTCCATCGGATTTTCCGACACACAAAGTTGGACAGCAGGAGATAAAATTTTCCGACAACAAAATCCGTTGTCGGAAATTCCGATCGTGTGTACACAAATCCGACGGACAAAGTGCCACGCATGCTCAGAATAAATAAAGAGATGAAAGCTATTGGCCACTGCCCCGTTTATAGTCCCGACGTACGTGTTTTACGTCACCGCGTTTAGAACGATCGGATTTTCCGACAACTTTGTGTGACCGTGTGTATGCAAGACAAGTTTGAGCCAACATCCGTCGGAAAAAATCCTAGGATTTTGTTGTCGGAATGTCCGAACAAAGTCCGACCGTGTGTATGGGGCATAACAGTTCATTTTGGGCTTGAATAAGGTCAGTTAAGGTAGCTAGAGCTTGCGTATGTTTGTGTGTTTTTTCTAGCTTCTGGATCCGATCAGTGAGTTCTGTGTAGTGTTGTCGCCTTTCACGATTTCGTTTGGCGGCTGCTGCAATAAGGAAGCAACGGATCACACATTTGTGGGCTTCCCAGTTAATAAGTGGAGAGGTGTCGGGGGGTTTGTTCTCTAGGAAGTATTGTTTGATACGTTGTTCAACTTCTGTTGCGATGTTGGGATCAGTAAGTAGGGAGGGGTCTAGTCACCACGTCTGCGAGCGGGGAGGAGTATCATGGAATGTCATTGTCATGGAAACAGGGTGGTGATCCGATAGGAACATAGTGTCTATGGACGCGTGTTTGAGCATGGACAAATCTTTTTGTGACATGAAGAGATAATCTATTCTGGAGTACCGGTGGTGTGGTGTTGAAAAGAAAGTGAAATCTTTGCCATTGGGGTTTAACGTTTGCCAAGTGTCGTGAAGTAGCATATTTTGAAGGTGGGATTTAATTGTTCATAGGGCTGCATAAGGGAGAGAGGATGTGCCAGATGAAGTGTCCTGAGTGGGGTTGAGCGGGATATTAAAGTCTCCACCTAGAATAAGAATACCTTCCTGGAATGTGGTTAGTGAGTCAGTGATGTTACGGAAGAAGGATACTTGACCGATGTTTGGAGCATATATATGTTAGCTAGCGTGATTTTCTTATTTAGGTATGACCCTTTCAGAAAAAGGTATCTACCATCTTTGTCAATCATTGTATCAGTTGGTTGAAAAGGGCAGCCTTTTGCTATGAGTATAGAGACCCCTTTATATTTGGATAGCGGGTTGGTTGCATGATACACAGTTGGGAAATGATGGTTATGTAGTTTCGGTGTGGAGTCGGAACGAAAATGTGTTTCTTGTAGGAAGATAATGTCAGCTTTGTTTCGATGCATGGTCATGAGAAGTTGGGAACGGTTTTTGGGTATGTTGAGTCCTCTGGTGTTAAGTGAGATAATTTTAAGCATAGGTGTAGCTGTAGAAGTTAGTGAAGAACTCATCTTAAAGATCTATCAGCGAGTCTTCTTGTTTGAAGGTGGGGAGTGTTTCAGGAGCCGTGGCAGAGAAACAGGTGGGGGGGGGCTGGGGATCTAACTGCAAGTAGTGTGTGTGTAGTTATTTGTGTGGGTTTAGGAGCAGATGGAGCGCGTTGGGTGGTGCGTTTAGGGTAAAGGAATAAGTTAAAAAGGGGGGGTGTTCCGGTGGCAGGTGGTAATTCGCTCACCTGTCCAGGTGGTCGGGATCCACAGATGTGGGTATTCCGGAAAGGATCAGTGGCATGTGATATAAGAAATAAGGTATGAAGAGTTGTATCAATAGATTGCCACTGTGTGGGGGTTGGTCTGTCGAAAGAGAGGGGTAAAACAAGTTATACATTCTAAACCGTCAAACCTAGAGCCTTATCGTGCGAAAGGGTAGGCTAGTGGGGATTAGGTGTAGCATGCGGACGTGCAAGATGTTAGGGTTAAGGCCGTGTATCCATGTGTTGCATGTCAGTGTGTGGAGATTAGGTATGTTAAGGTATATCCCCACTTTGCAATAAAGGTGAGATAATGGTAAGGGAATGCATCTGTGTTAATTCTGTGTTGTCTAAACGAGTCTTTATGATACGTGTATTGTAAAGCTTAAGATGATTGGTAAATGATAAAAAACAAAACTTATAACATTGAACATTAGCAGATCCTTGGTTGTAGAGCATCCTGTGAGGATGTGGTATAACCAAGAGGAGATGAAAGATCAAAAGGAGAAGAGAAGGAAAAGGTCTGTTGACTCTCTCTCCTCTGCTTCCCTCTCCCCTTCCTCCCTTTTCCTTCTTTTCCCCTTCTCCTCTCCCCTCCCTTCCTCCATCTTTTTCTTGTGTCAAGGCTGCAATTCAGCATCAGGGCAACAAGCCCTCTAGAGCAAAATCAGCGCCCTTTAAAAGCTAATGTTTATATAACCGCATTCAAGGACGGAGCTCAGAGGTGATTAGGAGAGGTTAATGAAACAAATGAGCAGCTTCAACTGGGGTTTACTTAAAAGTATGTGCACATGTGGGATACGGCAGGTATTGCCTCGATAGTCATGTATAGAGGCGTTGCGGGTGGATATATTCGTTTATGGGGAGGACTCGATTATACCAATTGATCCGGATATGTATGAAGTATCTCGTACATCATTCCAGAGTGGGTGTATATTGTCAAATAATATGAGCTGTCATTAATTGGGGATGTGGGGTGAGCTATCACTTTACCCGAATGACAGTAAGTCTCTGAGCTCCGATCTTGGCTAAACATATAAAACAAGTATTGATGAGGGTGGAAAGTGGAAAACTGAGCATTTCGATCTCTACACACCAAGTAATAAACAGCATCAATTCTAAGTAATAGTGTAAAGCATGCATGGCAAAAGAACCATAACTAATTACCCAAATTGATGACTACGAATGGAGATAGTTAAAGCATAGGTGTCCTCCAAACTTCAGTCACTGTGATCTCGGGTAATTCAGTTTTGTTTTGTGACTGTGTTCGTGATTGTCGAAGAAGGGAGCCTGAGTATGCTCTTTCATCCTGTTAATGTTATTTCTCCTGGATGGAAGCAATCATGAGTCGTCAGATTCGCGCAATGGGAGACAGGATTCCGAGGGTTCCGATTGCCCGTGATGTGGCAGGTGTACCATTTGCTGTTCGTCCGAGACCTGTGGGAGGGTCGGTTCTGGGGGTGCCGCTGTTGGGGTTGTGCTGCATTAATAGTGTGTTCCCGGTATTCTGCAAGCTGGCTGTGTGTGACAGATCGGGGGCTGCGTTAGATTGCGTGCACCAGTTAGGTATGGGTCCTCCAATACCGTCTGTCTCCAGTGCTGATTTCAGTGCAACTTGTGAGAGTGTAGATTCTGCTGTGTGTTGAGTCAGTAGGGATGGCTTTAAGCATTTCTGCATGCTCCGTGCAGAGCTGGAAGGGGTTGCGGCAGTGGAGTGAACATTATCTCCTCAAGTTGAGGGGATGATTTGCAGGAAGAAAAAAAAAATTAAAAAAATAAATAAATAAAAGATAAAAAGAACAAAAAGATAAAGGCAAAAAGACCGATGAGTATGATCTGGAATGAACTCAATTAGGTAGCTAGGGCGTCCTCAGTGAGATATGTCTCAGTAATCGCAGCGTGCTCGGCGGGGCAGAGGAGCAGTCATAGGGCTTGCTGGTTGCCGCCGAGGCATGGCAGTTGAGCTGGGTCTAGTTGCCGATGGGGATCGTTGCCTCCAGAAGCTCATGTTTTGGGCTTCCATCGGTTCTTCTCTGGAAGGGCGTTCGAGATCTGAGAGAGTAAAATCGGCATACCAATTTGGTACATCGACATAAGGAATGTCCAGGGTTTGGCAGAAAGCCTCCAGCTCTTCAGGGACTCTCAGTAAGGCAGAGTTGCCTTGATGGGTTGCCTGAAGGCCAAACGGGAACTTCCATCGGTATCTGATTCCTTTGTTCCTGAGGACTTCCAGGAGAGGATGCAGGTCTTTACGGTGTCTGAGCGTGATTGCCGAAAGATCTTGATAGATGTGTATTGTGCGGCCTTCAAATGTTAATTGCTGTTTGTCACGGGCCTTTTTGAGAATGTCTTCCTTGAGAGCAAAGTCATTCACATAGCAGACAATATCTCTTGGGGGGTCGGTGTCTCTGCCTCGAGGCCTGAGGGCCCTGTGTATGCGCTCCATTGCAATAGGCGTATGACGCCTATTCTTCTCTGGAAGGGCGTTCGAGATCTGAGAGAGTAAAATCGGCATACCAATTTGGTACATCGACATAAGGAGTGTCCAGGGTTTGGCAGAAAGCCTCCAGCTCTTCAGGGACTCTCAGTAAGGCAGAGTTGCCTTGATGGGTTGCCTGGAGGCCAAACGGGAACTTCCATCGGTATCTGATTCCTTTGTTCCTGAGGACTTCCAGGAGAGGATGCAGGTCTTTACGGTGTCTGAGCGTGATTGCCGAAAGATCTTGATAGATGTGTATTGTGCGGCCTTCAAATGTTAATTGCTGTTTGTCACGGGCCTTTTTGAGAATGTCTTCCTTGAGAGCAAAGTCATACACGTAGCAGACAATATCTCTTGGGGGGTCGGTGTCTCTGCCTCGAGGCCTGAGGGCCCTGTGTATGCGCTCCATTGCAATAGGCGTATGACGCGGCTGGTCAAGGAGGCGATTGAACAGATCCGTTACAGCTGGAAGAATCTGGTCTTTGTCGACAGATTCGGGGAGACCCCTCACCCTCAGATTATGTCGTCTTCCTCTATTATCCAGATCTTCAACATGGTGTTAAAGATCTCGGAGTTGCAAAGTGTGCATATCAACCTTATGATGAACTCTCCGTATGGCGGTTTGCTGTTGTGCCACCGTGTGTTCCACTCTTTGTTCTCTCCCCGCTATGGCCTGAATTTCATGACGGAGGTCTGTTATGGCCACGAACAGTGTGTCCTTGATGTCGGTTGCTACTGCTCGGAGGTCGTTTAGGCTCGGCTGTTGGAGTGAGGCTTGATTGTTCTCCACCTGAGCGGGAGGTTGGTCCTTGGGAGTTAGTGTAATCCCTGTGGGGCTTTGAGCATGCGATGAGGTGGGAGAAGGAGCCGCCATGTTGGTTCTCGGGGTTCTGAATATCTCCGGGATATTTTGGCTGATGCGTCCTATTAATTCTCTCGGTGAGCGGGATCTGGTTGCAGAGGGTCCGCTGGAAGAAGTCCCCATGATGGTTGGCCGAATTTCAGCTGTAATCCCCGGTTATGGGTTTAGTGTAGGCTATGGTCTGACGGAGCTTGAGGGTTAAGCAACCATCTTCTCTCAAGGCAAACCACGCCCCCGTGATATTATTTATATATATTTTTTACACGGCAAATTTCAGATTATATAAATAATTTTTCATTCATTATATATACAGTTAGTAGTTTATTCATCGCTACTCTTATTCTAATGGTATACATCTAGTATATTATTTACACATTGCACCTTATAATCACTTTTAAAATTATTTATTTATTTATTTTTAATACATATATCCTTTTTGCCTTGCTGTGGCTGGATAAGCCGCTTATGCGATATTTTCAGTATACCTCATATGCATTAATGGTCTCCAAATTGACATTTTCACCTTAGTGCAGCGTATCTTTTGTATATATTTAGTTCACATATAGTCAGGTCCATAAATATTGGGACATCGACACAATTCTAATCTTTTTGGCTCTATACACCACCACAATGGATTTGAAATGAACAAGATGTGCTTTAACTGCAGACTTTCAGCTTTAATTTGAGGGTATTTACATCCAAATCAGGTGAACGTTATAGGAATTACAACAGTTTGTATATGTGCCTCCCACTTTTTAAGGGACCAAAACTAATGGGACAGATTAACAATCATCCATCAAACTTTCACTTTTTAATACTTGGTTGCAAATTCTTTGCAGTCAATTACAGCCTGAAGTCTGGAACGCTTAGACATCACCAGATGCTGGGTTTGATCCCTGGTGATGCTCTGCCAGGCCTCTACTGCAACTGCAACTGTCTTCAGTTCCTGCTTGTTCTTGGGGCAACTCTTTGGTTGCTTTCGCAGTATGCTTTGGGTCATTGTCTATCTGCACTGTGAAGCGCCGTCCAATGAGTTCTGAAGCATTTTGCTGAATATTAGCAGATAATGTTGCCCGAAACACTTCATAATTCATCCTGCTGCATTTGTCAGCAGTCACATCATCAATAAATACAAGAGAACCAGTTCCATTGGCAGCCATATATGCCCACGCCATGACACTTTGGATCATGAGCAGTTCCTTTCCTTCTCCATACTCTTCTCTTCCCATCACTCTGGTACAAGTTGATCTTGGTCTCATCTGTCCATAGGATGTTGTTCCAGAACTGTGAAGGCTTTTTTAGATGTTGTTTGGCAAACTCTAATCTGGCCTTCCTGTTTTTAAAGCTCACCAATGGTTTACATCTTGTGGCGAACCCTCTGTATTCACTCTGGTGAAGTCTTCTCTTAATTGTTGACTTTGACACACATACACGTGCCTCCTGGAGAGTGTTCTTGATCTGGCAAACTGTTGTGAAGGGTGTTTTCTTCACCAGGGAAAGAATTCTTCGGTCATCCACCACAGTTGTTTTCCATGGTATTCCAGGTCTTTTGGTGTTGCTGAGCTCACCGGTGCATTCTTTCTTTTTAAGGATGTTCCAAACAGTTGATTTGGCCACACCTAATGTTTATGCTATCTCTCTGATGGGTTTGTTTTGTTTTTTCAGCCTAATGATGGCATGCTTCACTGATAGTGACAGCATTTTGATCTCATATTGAGAGTTGACATCAACAGATTCCAAATGCAAATAACACACTTGAAATGAAATCTGGACCTTTTATCTGCTCCTTGTAAATGGGATAATGAGGGAATAACACACACCTGGCCATGGAACAGCTGAGCAGCCAATTGTCCCATTACTTCTAGTCCCTTAAAAAGTGGGAGGCACATATACAAACTGTTGTAATTCCTACACCGTTCACCTGATTTAGAAGTAAATACCCTAAAATTAAAGCTGAAAGTCTGCAGTTAAAGCTTGTTTCATTTCAAATCCATTGTGGTGGTGTACAGAGCCAAAAAGATTAGAATTGTGTCTATGTCCCAATATTTATGGACCTGGCTGTATATTGCAAAACATGTTTAAGCTGACCAACTGTGTCAAAGTAATCCTTTTTCTGGCCAGTCCTACACTGCCTTGCCACTGCAAATGCTACAGTGGACACCATGCCAACATGGGGCATATGGACCCTCTGCACACTGCTACAACATTCCTAGCAAACTATGCAAGGAAAAACAGGGATATTTAGTTCACATATTTTGCAATACATGTTTAAGCTGACCAACTTCCTCAAAGTAATCCCTCTTCTGGCTAGTCATACAGTGCCTTGTCACTGCAAATGCTACAGCCAACATGGGGCATAAAGACCCAAGGTGGGGGAGAGCAACCAGGTTCAGATCTGGTCACTGACCTGCGTTACAACAGAAAAAAGATATGCGTGTGCTCAAATCCCAATAGCTTGTACATGTATTTGAACTATCAAGTGCTAAAGGGGTGTGACTACATATTAACACTACAAATTCTGGATGGACCCTCTGCACACTGCTACTCCATTCCTAGCAAACTATGCAATGATAAACACGGATATTTAGTTCTCATATATTGCAATACATATTTAAGCTGACCAACTGTGTCAAAATAATCCCCCTTCTGACCAGCTCTACACTGCCTTGCCACTGCAAATTCTACAGTGGACACCATGCCAACATAGGGCATAAAGACCCAAGGTGGGGGAGAGCAACCAGCAGGCATGTACTGGTCATCGGGACTACCGGGAGATTCCCGGTGGGCCGATGGCACAGTAGGCCATTCTGGTGCGGTCCTGGAGCTGCTCCTCACTGACAGTGAGTGATCGCAATTTCACTTCTGTCAAGAGGAGCAGCTTCCGTCATATGCTGGAGAGAGCATTAGGCGTTATGCTCCCTCCAGCCTGCAGGGGGAGATAGACCAACGGCAGACTTTCCTTCCTCTCTCCCCTTATCACTTGTTATCACATGACTGGAGAGAGGAACGAGAAGCTGCCTTCAAAACTGTGAGTACATGTGGGAGGGGGAGGACACTCTGATGTGAAGTGAGCTGCTGGTGGGGACTCTGATGTGAAGTGGGCTGCTGGTGGAAACTCTGATGTGAAGTGGGCTGCTGTTGGGGACACTCTGATGTAAGGGGGACGCTGTTGGGGACACTCTGATGTAAGGGGTACGCTGTTGGGGACACTGATGTAAGGGGGACGCTGTTGGGGACACTCTGATGTAAGGGGGACGCTGTTGGGGACACTCTGATGTAAGGGGGACGCTGTTGGGGACACTCTGATGTAAGGGGGATGCTGTTGGGGACACTCTGATGTAAGGGGGACGCTGTTGGGGACACTCTGATGTAAGGGGGACGCTGTTGGGGACACTCTGTAAGGGGGACGCTGTTGGGGACACTCAAAATTAAAGTGGGCCGGTCATGAGGAAGTCCAGGGCCAAATTTTTGTTCCAGTCCAGCCCTGGCAACCAGGTTCAGATCTGGTCACTGACCTGCGTTACAACAGGAAAAAGATATACCTGTGCTCAAATCCCAATAGCTTGTACATGTAAATACAAGCTATTTATTATCAAGTGCTAAAGGGGTGTGACCACATATTAACACTACAATTTCTGGATGGACCCTCTGCACACTGCTACACCATTCCTAGCAAACTATGCAATGAAAAACAGGTAGATTTAGTTCACATATATTGCAATACATGTTTAAGCTGAGCAACTTTGTCAAAGTAATCCCTCTTCTGGCCAGTCCTACACTGCCTTGACTCATTGGGTATTAAGGATGAGGCAGCCGTCTTCCCAGCCCCCTCTCCTAAGCAACCAGCAATGTACAGTGTTTTTACAGTGTGTTTAAAGAGAAAAAAAACATGAAATGCATGAAAACTGCATGCAGATTTGCAGATTTGCTTGTAAGTCTAGGTTCACATCTATGCAGCTGTGCTTGATGCGTTTTTCAGGCACGTTTTGAAGTGCGTTTGGCGTTTTTAAACCCTTGTTTTTTTACAAGGGTTTAAAAACGCCAAACGCACTTTAAAACGTGCCTGAAAAATGCATCAAGCACAGCTGCATAGATGTGAACCTAGACTTACAAGCAAATCTGCAAATTACCTTTCAAACATTCCATAGTCCATGATAAGAACTAAGAGTGCTCAATAACCTTGCAATAACACAGGAAGACTGCACAAGACAGGTCTGAATTTCTGACAAGATTAACATTTTTAACTGCACTTTTTAAACAGATATAAAAAAAATATTTCTAACAGTATGTTTAACAAACTAAAAGAGAGAAAATAAAATAAGATTTTTTACATACGATTTAAGGTTTGCTGTCTGTTTGGGACACCCACAACAGTACCACCCTCAGGTATTCTGGCTGTTCTGCTCATTTCTGACAGGTTCGTACCTTTGTTCAGGTTGTTACATATATTGTCCTACCCTTTTGCTTTAAGGAATCAACACTTGGGCACTTTCTGGGCCGTCTGGTACCAGGTTTCTGTTCCCCGGTCCTCAGTCCAAACCTTCACCAAAGTACAGATGGTTGGCATTGCTACTCGGTGGATGCTAGCTTTGAACATAAAGCCTTGCAAGGCAGGGTGTAATTTAGTCACACAAAGTTTTTTGGGGGGTTGCTGGAACCCTTTTTCTATTTTGTTTTTTGTGTGCTTGCTTCCCTTCTAATTGGTCTTTATCTCTTGATTTTTGGCCTGTTGCTGTATTTAAGAATTTATACTAGTAAAGGTTGTCTTATCCCTTTGCTGTTATTCATTACTGTGATACTACTGAGCTTTATATCCAGTTGCAGAGATATAGCCACTAGGTGGTGCTGACGCTCTTTGTATAGTGTACTATACAACCCTCCTAAAAGGCAGAACATACACATTACGACCCCTTTCACACTGGGGCGGTGCGGGCGTTAGCGGTAAAGCGCCACTAGTTTTAGTGGCGTTTTACCATTGTAAGGCTGCTTTCACACTGGGGCGGTGGGGGCGTCGGCGGTAAAACAGCTCTATTTTTAGCACTGCTTTACCGTTGTTTTGCGGCGGTATTCGCGCTGTTTTACCGCCGACGCCCCCACCGCCCCGCTGGCGGACGAAAAAGGGTTAAAACTGCTCGCATAGCGTGGCTATAGATTTCTGCTATTGATTTCAATGGGCAGGAGCGGTTTAGGAGCGGTGAATACACCGCTCCAAAGATGCGGCTTGCTGGAGTTTTTTTCTTCTCCTGCCAGCGCACTACTTCAGTGTGAAAGCCTGAGGGCTTTCACACTGAACAAACAGTAGAGGCTGTTTTGGGTCGGTTTGCAGGCGGTATTTTTAGTGCAATAACGCCTGCAAACCGCCCCAGTGTGAAAGGGCTCTTACAGCGGCACTAGCGGGGCGCTTTTAACCCCCACTAGCGGCCAAAGAAAGGGTTAATAGCGCCCATGTTGCAGCGCTGATAAAGCGCTCTGCAAGCGCTTTGGCAGCGCTGCCCATTCATTTCAATGGGCAGGGGCAGTGGAGGAGCTGTGTATACACTGCTTTCCCACCACCCCAAAGATGCTGTGTGAAAGCACTCGAGCTTTCAAACTGGGGTGGCTTGAGAGGTGCTTTTCAGGTGCTTTACAGGCACTATTTTTAGCACTAAAACGCCTGAAAAGTGCCCCAGTGTGAAAGGGGTCTAAAGAATCTGGTGTTCTATAATGAACTGCAAGAAGCATTTTTACGGGGAGTACAAAAGCATATTATTACAAACCTTATGTAATTATGTATATTATGTTATATATTTTTTCATGCCTATTCATTACCTATTAGTCATTTTTTCCAAGTAAATTGAAAACTAAGATATAAATAAAGGATATAAATGAAAATCCTGTTGATGATTCTCCTTATATTGGCAGCCTATGAGAGGAATTGAATGGAATGGACCTGGTTTTGCTTACCTTGTGAAGTGGAGAAGGCAGAAACAGAATGAAGAATGGAAGGAGAAGATTGTCACAGAGCCTTATGTCTTTGTAGAAGATACCAATACATTTGTGCCTTATGATATCAAAGTCCAGGCTGTAAATGAGCTTGGGGAAGGCCCTGAGCCTAAAGCTGTCACTGGATACTCTGGAGAAGACTGTAAGTATCTCTACTTAACCTTTCTTGTCCATTGATGCCTAGATGGGTATGTCAATTCAGCAGTGTCAGCATAGGTTGATTAACTTGCCAATTCATCATCCTTTATACATTTTTAATGACATATAAAAAGTTTTTTTTTTTTTTGTATTACATTTTTTAACTAATTATCTTTTAAAAAACGGATTATCTTTTACAGCGTTTAACATATGGATCCACAAATGAACACTACAGCCTGAAATAAGCAGTGTTCTTTTGCAGGCTGAAGGCTTTCATTTTTTTTTTTTAAGTAAAGCCTTCAGACTGAAAAGGATCACTATGTCATATCAGGAACCATGCTGATTTATTCCAGATCGTCAGGGGGGACCCGAGCTGTCAGTGATAGTTGGGATTGAATGCCACCAGCTGCATCCAGTCAGCTGCTGGTTCTCAACGAGGAGAATGTTTGTTTATAAATGTGACCCTAGCACAAGACATGTGTTGGAAGATGTTCATACTGTATATAGATGGTTAGAAGGAAGGGGTTAGGAACACTGGCAGTGCTGGACATCAAAAACCTACCTCTGGGGATCTCGAAATTTTAAACAAAGGACGTATATACTGTCCCTCAAACTGTTCAGTAGGAGTAAAAATGCCCTGACTTTTTACATCAATGTCATGTCATGCCATGTTTTAGGGGTAGTGAGCCCTTGTTGAATGCCAACCTGGGGTTTCTAAAGCCCCAGCCTGCTTCTTCACCAGGGCTTCTGATGGTGGGGATGGACTTTCAGCAAGCTGGAACCCGGCCACGGCCCCCAGGTACGCCCAGAAGGTTATACGGAGACCACTTGCATGTGCAGATGGCAGGATACAGAATAGGATATGGGAAACGCGACGAGGTCAGGGCAGGTGGCAGACAAGCACAAATGGAAAACGAAGCCAGGGTCAGTACATGGGAAGTCAAATTAAACACTAGGCAAAATAGAGCTCAGGGAGGTAGGAAGTTGCTCAAGCAAGCCAGGCTGCACTGAACATGTCTTTATATAGGGGGCAACCCAGGAAGTGGTCACAAATAAGGATGGGCCAAATTTTCGCTGTTCGGACGTTTGACCAACAGCCGAACAAACTGGTCGTTCGACCGTTTGTTCGCCCCCCCGAAACCGACCACAATGCATTGCGGCGCTGAACAATGCATTGCAAGCCCTGATTGGCTGAAGCAGTGAAAGCTTTGGCCAATCTGGACACAGAACACTGTCAGCATGACTTTATCCAGTCATGGCTCATTCCTGCCCCACAGTATAAAAGTATTCTTTCAATGGCAGCCATTTTCAGTGTGATTTCGGCGTAGAGAGAGATAGAACAGGGCTTTGTTCAGTGCTATTAGTTAGTGTGCTATACTGTGCTATTTTGCTTCAATTGTCAGTGTAGAATATTAGTTTAGTGTCAGTCTAGGGATAGTGTGAGTGTAGTGAGGAGGACCATCATTCAGCTTTGCATAGTATGCAGCTAGAGCTAGATAGTTCTGTGTGCGTTAGTGCCAGTTTAATGCCATATAGTTCTGTGTGCGCTACTGCCAGTTTAACGCCATATAGTTCTGTGTGTGTTACTGCCAGTTTAACGCCATATAGTTCTGTGTGCGTTACTGCCAGTTTAAAGTCATTTACTTCTGTGTGCATTACTGCCAGTTTAACACCATATAGTTTTTGCGTGCCTTACTGCCAGTTTAACGCTATATAGTTCTGTGCGTCACTGTACGTTTGGCGCATTATATTGCAGTATATTGCAGTGTATCCGTGGAGTGTGTCTGTGTAGTGTGAGTACTCAAATTAAAGTTCACCAAACACCACTTTACATAGATTAAAGTGCATCTATATACAGATTTCCACTTCTTCTTTACATTTGCTTATAAGCACCACCCCCTCCCTCCCAATAATGTCTGGGAGGACAACAAGGAGAGGCAGACGTTCCCTTGGCACTGTAAGGGGGCCAGCAACAAATGTGTCCACAGGCAAAGGTGGACGTAGTGGTCATCAGTCCTCAGGCAGGGTGTCAGAAGAAGCTTTCCTTCTATTCCGGCCGTGTATTTTCGCGCAGGCACGGCGGAACGGCGTTCAGGCGCATGCGCATTCGCGCTACGGCGCTCGCACATGCGCACTAGCGCACACCCAACGTGATCCTCTGGGCGGCCTATAAAAGGCGCTCAGAGGATCAAACAAGTTGATGGTTTGTCTCAGCTCCCTGTATTACCTGAACCTGTCTCCTGTACCTTGCTTGACTACCTGTTGTGACCCGGATTTGCCATTGGATTTCTCTGCTTCTCTCCTGGACCTGACTTCGGCTTGTTTATCGGATTTCCACCAGTCTCCTGTGTTTGACCCTCGGCCTCTTTCTTGGACTGTCTCCTGTCTCCTAGCCTGACTCTCTGCTTGCACCTGGACTACCTGTGTCTTCAGATACCAACCTGCAAACCTTGCAGCTCAAAACAATTGCTTTCTGTGTTTGACCCTCAGCCTGGTTCTGGACTTCCTATCTGTTGTCCCAGTTTGTACCTCTGTCTACCAGTACCTTCACAGCGGCTCTTCTCTACCAAGACTCTCAAGCAAGTCACCAACAGTCCATTGGGGAGCCTGTGCCTCTTTGTGCCGTTACCTCCCTGTACCACCTCCAGGGGGCGGACTGCGCTTAGTCGCAAGGGTGAACCGCTCTCGGCATCTCGGCCTCGGTGAGTACTACTAGTGACAGTATAAACCAGCCATGTCAGAGGCCGACAGAGCACGTTCCCCATTGGAAATCCTGTGTCAGCAGGTCTCACTGAGGCAGTCCAAAACTTGCAAGATGGCTACGCCCAAATTGACGGCCGCCTTCAACAACTCTCCGGGCCATCCCCAGCTCCAGCTGCAGCCTCTGTATCTCCCAGTGGAGTCTCCTCTCCTCAGATATCAACTAATCCTACAGTGGTTATGGCCTCCCCGGAGCCCAGGGTTCCCATACCAGAGCGATTCTCTGGCAATCGTAAAAAGTTCAGAGCTTTTAAAAATGCTTGCTCTCTGTATTTAGCTCTGCAACCCAGGACTTTCTCTTCTGAGGTGGTAAAGGTCAGCTTCATCATCTCTCTCCTGGCCGATGAACCTCAAGCTTGGGCCCATAGCTTAATGGAACAGAGGAACCCCATGCTGAATTCAGTAGATACCTTCTTCGAAGGTATGGCACAGTTATATGACGATCCCCAGCATACGGCCACGGCCGAGGCTTTATTGCATAACTTATGCCAAGGGCGAAGGCCGGTAGAGGACTATATCGTTGAGTTCCGGAAGTGCTCAGCCGATACCGGCTGGAATGAACCTGCCCTCAAGTACCAGTTCCGTCAGGGGCTGTCTGAAGCATTGAAGGATGAGCTGGCCAGGATTGAGACCCCCGATTCCCTGGACGACCTAATCCAAATAACAACCAAACTGGATCGTCGCATGCGTGAGCGTCGCTTAGAGCGCTTCCAGGCTCCTCTCCCTACCAGGATGATGCCTAAACCAACTCCCATCCATCCATCCTACTAGGCTCCACCAGTCTCTACCACTCCTGAAGCTGAGCCGATGCAACATGGCCTAGTTCGTGCTCCCCTCACTCCAGAGGAAAGATTACATAGGCGCCAGGGCAATCTGTGCCTCTACTGTGGGGGTTCGGGACATTTCCTCCGTTCCTGCCCCGTGAGACCTAGTAAGTCCTACCCTCAACCTGCCATCAAGTCTCCGGTTTTTCTCAGACTTATGTTACTCTCTTTGTCTCCTTACAGCTACCGGAAAAGGAAGCTCACCTACCCGCTATAGTTGATTCCAAAGCCTACAGGTACACCTAGTTGATGGGTCTCTTCCCCGTTCTGGACTTATTACTCAGGAAACCAGACCCATCCTTACCACCACGGATACTGGCCACCAGGAATATCTGCGCTTTGATATTATCTCTTCTCCTATGTTCCCCATTATCCTGGGACTCTCATGACTACAAGCCCATGAACCACAATTCGATTGAAACAAGAAAAGTCTTTTTCTCATCCGAATATTGTTCCCAACACTGCCTCCTTCCGGCTCCAGCCTCTTGTTATTGTAACCATGTCTGATAATCTCCAACATGTACCCGCAGTTTACTTGGAATTCAAAGATGTTTTTGATAAGCAACAGGTCGACCGTCTACCACCCCATCGCCCCTATGACTGCCCTATAGACCTTTTGCCTGGTTCTGAAATTTCTTTTGGCCGCATCTTTCCCTTGTCCGAAACAGAATTGAAGGCCCTCAAATCATACATTGATGAAAATCTTGAGAAAGGGTTCATTTGTTCCTCCTCATCACCGGCCGGAGCCGGTATTTTCTTTGTAGAGAAAAAGGATGAATCCCTCCGGCCCTGCATTGATTATAAGGAATTAAATTAAATCACCATTAAAAACTGGTACCCGCTTCCTCTCATCCCGGAACTATTTCAACGCTTCAGATCCGTCCGCATCTTTTCCAAACTGGACCTTCGTGGTGCCTACAATCTTATTCGAATTCGAGCAGGCGATGAGTGGAAGACCGCCTTCAGATCCAGGTTTGGACATTATGAGTACCTGGTAATGCCGTTTGGACTTTGTAATGCTCCGGCCACTTTGCAACACTTAGTAAATGACATTTTTCGTGAATACCTTGACAACTTTCTAGTAGTTTATCTAGATGACATTCTCATTTTTTCAGCCACCATGGAACTTCATCGGGTACATGTCAAACTGGTTCTTTCAAGCCTCAGAAAACACAAATTATACCTTAAGGCAGAGAAATGCAAATTCGAAAAGACAGCAGTACAATTCTTAGCATTCATTATCTCAACTGACGGTGTCGCAATGGACCCCCAGAAGGTCAAAGCAATCCAAAAATGGCCGGCTCCTGTAGATAGAAGAGGGGTACAACGATTCTTAGGATTCTCAAACTTTTACCGAAGATTTATTGTAGGTTTTTCAGCTATCGTAGCCCACATCACTCAGCTTACACGCCAGCATAATCGGTTCCAATGGTCCTCAGAAGCCCGGGAAGCTTTCTTGAAGTTAAAAACGCTATTCTCGTCTGCACCAGTCTTACGACATCCGGACCCAGCCTTGCCTTTCATTCTAGAAGTTGATGCTTCAGAGCCCGCTACTGGTGCCATCCTCTCACAAAGACAGGGACCCAAGGCCTTCTGCATCCCGTAGCTATTGCATCCCGGAAATTAAGCTTACCTGAGAGGAATTATGATGTAGGCGATAGGGAGTTATTGGCCATCAAGTTTGCCTTGGAGGAGTGGAGGTATCTGCTTGAAGGGGCATCCCATCCTGTCATGATATTCACTGACCACAAAAACCTGGAATATCTTCGAAAAGCTAAACGTCTAAAACCCAGGCAAGCGCGATGGGCCCTCTTCTTTTCCCGATTTAATTTCCGTATTTCTTATAGACCTGGTTCTAAAAATGGGAAAGCGGATGCACTCTCAAGGATGTTCCATGAAACTTCTCAGGTAGCTGAACCTAGTACCATCTTGTCCCCACAAAATTTCCTTCTGGTCACCCAAGTGGACCTGATATCCGCAAGTCAATGTTCTGAACCTGACATATCTTTTATTGAGAAACGTAATGATTTATTCTGGTCCCACGGAAAAATCTTTGTCCCGCTGGAATCTAGGCTCCTAATTTTACAGACTTTTCATGACCACAAGTTGGCAAGCCATTTTGGGTCACAAAAAACCATGGAATTGATCTCACGTTCCTTTTGGTGGCCAGGCTGGAGACAAGATTGCAAAAACTACGTTTCATCCTGCATTCCTTGCCAGCGCAGCAAGGGTCCAAATACAAAATCGTGGGGCCTACTTAAACCTTTGTCCATCCCTGAATGCCTATGGGAAGAAATCTCCATGGATTTTATTGTGGACTTACCCCCGTCAGGGGGGTTCACGACTATCCTCGTCATAATTGACCGACTGTCCAAAATGGCACAATGGCAAAATTTCCTGCCCATGGTGAGTACTCCCTCTGCCTCTGCTACAGCTAATGTGTTCTTCAAGGAAATCATCAGGCTTCATGGTACCCCTGTGAGTATCACCTCAGACAGAGGTGTCCAATTTACTTCCACGTTTTTGAGAGAATTATGTAAGTCCTTAGAAATAAAGATCTGTCTGTCCTCCGCTTATCATCCCCAAAGCAATGGCCAGATGGAGAGGACAAACGAGACCCTGGAGCAATACCTCCGATGCTTCTGTTCCGATTCGCAAGATGAGTGGTCCTCTCTCCTGGCATATGCTGAATTCGCATATAATAACTCCATCCATTCCGCCACCAACCAAACACCTTTTTGGTCTAATTTTGGATTTCATCCTTTTTTCCTCCCAGTTTCCATCCCAGAAGTATCTGTTCCTGCTGTACAGGATCGAGATGGATCAGAGGCTCCATCTCAACCGACACTGTTTTGCAAGGTGGGAATTTTGTGTTAATCCAATCTGATCTGATATCACATATCCAGTTGATCTGATATCACATATCCAGTTGAATTTTCCAGATGATCAAAGTAGCTATGCAAAAAGCCCAGGAGGATTATAAAAGATACTATAATAAGGGAAGGAAGGAGAATCCAGCCTTTAAAGTAGGCGAAGAAGTGTGGCTATCAGCCATCAATCTCAGACTGCCAATTCCCTCCTGGAAACTAGGGCCAAAATGTATAGGTCCTTTCAAAATCAAAAGGGTAATCAATCCTGTGGCCTTTGAATTAGCTCTACCTGATTCTTACAAAGTGCATCCAGTCTTCCATGCATCTCTCTTGAAACCTGTTATTCCCAGTCTCTTTTTGGACAGAGAGGAACCTCCACCTCCACCAGTCATGATTGACGGAGAAAACGAATTTGAGGTGGAAAAAATTCTAAATTGCAAGAAAAAGGGTAGACAGCTTCAGTACCTAATCAAATGGAAGGGGTATCCTTCTGAAGATAACTCCTGGGAACCATCCAGTAATCTACATGCCCCACGTCTGTTCCAGGCATTTCACCGAGAGCATCCGGAATTGATGTCTACTTTGGGTGTCCAGAGGCCACCCCTCGGGGGGGGGGGCACTGTCAGAAGAAGCTTTCCTTCTATTCCATGTATTTTCGCGCATGCGCGGCAAAACGGTGCATGCGCATTCGCGGTCCGGCGCTCGCACATGCGCACAAGCGCACACCCAACGTGATCCTCTGGGCGGCCTATAAAAGGCGCTCAGAGGATCAAACAAGTTGCTGATTTGTCTCAGCTCCCTGTATTACCTGAACCTGTCTCCTGTACCTTGCTTGACTACCTGTTGTGATCCGGATTTGCCATTGGATTTCTCTGCTTCTCTCCTGGACCTGACTTCGGCTTGTTTATCGGATTTCCACCAGTCTCCTGTGTTTGACCCTCGGCCTGTTTCTTGGACTGTCTCCTGTCTCCTAGCCTGACTCTCTGCTTGCACCTGGACTACCTGTGTCTTCAGATACCAACCTGCAAACCCTGCAGCTCAAAACCATTGCTTACCGTGTATGACCCTCAGCCTGGTTCTGGACTGCCTATCTGTTGTCCCAGTTTGTACCTCTGTCTACCAGTACCTGCACAGCGGCTCTTCTCTACCAAGACTCTCAAGCAAGTCACTAACAGTCCATTGGGGAGCCTGTGCCTCTTCGTGCCGTTCCCTCCCTGTACCACCTCCAGGGGCGGACTGCGCTTAGTTGCAAGGGTGAACCGCTCTCAGCATCTCGGCCTTGGTGAGTACTACTAGTGACACAGGGCATAATTTCCTCTGTTTAGTGAGTTTGCCCATGCTATCCAGCCACAGCATGCAGAGGAGGTGTTGGACTAGCTTACTAAACCTTCCTCATCTTCCTCATCCTATGTCACACAAGCAGAGACAGTGCAGTCCCCTGCAGTTGTCAGAGTGGATAAACCTGCCTCCTTGTCCACAAAGAGTAATTTTTCTGCACCTGTTTGACAGATGCATATCATTGCAATTTTTTACAGCAAGGTCAATTCTTGCTTTCATCAAGATTACCTCTATAGGGTTACGGTGGGAAGACGCCACCAAAGACCAATTTTTACGCACCCGTTACTTCTATCCAAAGTCAGAGTAACACCAGAATGTATCCAAAAAATCTCTAATTTTGTTCCCAGTGCACTACATTTTGACCTCATCATACACACTGGCTCCCCAGCTGTTGCTGAGCAAAATAAAGGCAGCTTGCAGGGAATATTTCATTTTTTTTTGGCTTTATAAATGCAATTTTTGCTGCAGTAGATTCTAGACATGGTACAGATCTGCCACTTTACAGGTAGACTAAGGGGACCCCCCAGGCACTATAATGGAAGGATTTTTTCATTTTTATGCTTTCACTTTAAAATTGAAAGAATCACTGCTCATTAAAAATGACGTTTTTCACAAACCTTTTTTTATTGATACATGTCCCCCGGGGCAGGACCCGACCCCTATAACCACTGTATGCCCAATTACTTGCATATAAGCCTTCAAAATGGACACTTTTGATTTTTGACATTCTGGTCACATTGACTTTAATGGGGTTTGTTATTTGGGTCCAAACTTTTGCTGTGTTCGAAAGTACTGGTGCGAACCGAACAGGGGTCCGTTCAGCCCTAGTCACAAACAGAAATATACAGGCTAGACAGTGACAGAGTAAAAAATACCCCTGTGTCCAGTTGTCAGTAGAAGGGCCAGTGGAAGTGAAAAAAAGTATTTGGTGGTCAGCTAGAGTAAAAAATTGCCCTGACATCAAATAGGCATAAACAAATACTATGACCTCTTCCCTCACAGCCCACATTACCATGTTACCAAAACTGGGAAAAGACCATTCTGACTCCCATTATTTTCATCCCATTCCCTTATCAACATAGACATTGAATTACCGGTATTAGCCAAAATATTGGCCACCAGGCTCGATTCGAGAGAGGGGCTCATCAGGGCTGCTCCCTTTCCTTGGCGCACCTTATCAGACTGAATCCTAACATACATGGCATAGATTCGGTCCAACGCATCAAGTTAGTCTTTTTCAGAAAATGCTCATCTCCATGCCCAACTTACTGTCTACTGTTTGAACTTTTACCCAAATCTCAAACCTACAGGTTTGTGAGGTCACGTCTCTGGCCCTCAACGTCTCCCAATTCTTTGCTTGACATGTTAAAATCATCTTTTAAATTTATCTTAGCCACCAAACAGAAGGAATACCTGGGCATTCAGCTAACCCTGCACTACTCTAGATTATACTCAGCTAAATGTATCCTCACCATTCATTCTTTGACATCCCAAATCACATCCTGGCTCCCCCACTCCCTTTCATGGCTTGGCAGAATTACTTCCTTTAAAATGACTATCCTGCCTAAGCTCTCATATGTTTTCAGGACACTCCCCTTCTGATTCCCTCATGCGCTCTCCAATCGTTTCAAAACCATGTCATATCTTTTATTTGGTACAATCATAAACCTTGTGTTCCTCACAGAACTATGTCTATTCACAAGTGCTACATTGGTTTAGGTGTGTCAAATTGCATTGAAATATTACCAGGCTGCTCAAATCACCTCACTATGCTGAGAGTGACAACCACCCTTTATGTCACATACCTGGTTGAGGCCGAGCTGACGGGAGGGCTTTTCTCCTGTCCTTTTTCTCCTGAAGGTGGAGACAGGATATAACAGGGCACGCAGTGGCATGGGTGCCTGGTTGGAGATCCTGGACAGAAGGCGCTTGCAGCAGGTGCCAAGCAACGGACGGGTCTGTGGACTGGCCGATGCGGATACTTAACTACAGTTGCAGGGCAGTAGGCAGATTGGTGGACTGGCAGGTGCAGGTAAACAGCAGCAGGAGCAGGACAGCAGACAGCAACCAAGCTGGAAAGCAGGCAGATGCAGGGTCTCTGGTGGAAGGCAGAAGTCTGTAACGGCCAAGTAGCATAGGCACTAAATTGGACACAGAGAAGTGTCAGGGCTAAGTCAACATCGGCATCAAACGAGCAGAGAAGGCACCGGAGAAGTAGGCAAAAGGCAGAGTCGGGTCACAAGCCGGGTCAGCAATCAGGTATCAGGAACGAGCAGAGACAAACAGGCCGGGTATATACAGGAACAAGCACAGGATTAGGTCACAGAGGGTAGAAGCTGACGACAACTCAGCAATCTTCTGGTCTATGGAGCCAGTTTAAATAGGCAAGAGGGCGCCAAGTACTCACCCCTGCTCACGCTAATGTGCATGCGTATGTGCATGGATACGTTAGCGAGTCAGGAATGCCTAGTTGTCACTCGTGAATTCTAATGTGCATGCGCACGAGTTACGTAACCTCTAGTTGTCACTTGAGAATTTTTACTAGCGAGTGCACATCTTCGTGCATGTCTTTGTGCATGATTATGCATACGATTTCCTTGACAGTGCCCTCTCTTTACGGGCAGCCTCCGGAAGCCAACTTGCAGCTTCTTTTCTGGATGAGCTGTGAAAAAAGCCTGCAAAACTTCTGGAGTGTGCACATTGGACTCTGATTCCCAGGAACTTTCTTCTGGGCCAAAACCTTTCCACTTAATTAAATACTGTACAGTCCCTTGTCTCTTTCTATAGTCCAAGATAGTTTCTACTACATATTTCTCAGACCCATTGATTACAATTGGTGCTGGAGGTCCTGGATCCCGATCTCTGAAGGGGTCAGGTACAGTAGGTTTTAGCAATTGCACGTGAAACACAGGGTGAATCTTGTAAGAATCAGGTAAAGAAAGTTAATATGCTGCTGGATTGATCCTTCTCTTGATTAAATATATTTTTATTTTGGCCCTAGTTTCTTTGACGAACATGGCAGTTTTAGGTTTACAGTTGACAACCAGTCCTTGTCTCCTGGGTTAAGGAGTAAATCCCCCTTTCTCCTTCTTTCTCTTTCTGTCGAATATCTTCTTGTTGTCTTCCTGAGCCTTGGACACAGCAGCTTGTAATTTTTTGTTGTTATCCAGAAAGAACTTAACTTTATCCTGAATTGCCAGTACAGGTGAATCAGGAACTGTATCAGGCAGAAAGGAAGGAAAAAATCCATAGTTAACAAAAAATGGAGCTTGATTTGTGGCACTATGCATGGAATTATTATAAGCAAACCAGAGGTAGCAAATGTGCCCAATCATCCTGTGAAAAGGAAGAAAAGCACCTGAGGTATTGCTCTAATGTCTGGTTGGTACGCTCAGTCTGTCCATTAGTCTGTGGATGATAGGCCGACGGAAAGCATAGTTCAATTTGCAGACACTTGCACAGCTCTCTCCAAAACGTTGAGGTAAACTGCACCCCCCGATTGGGGGGGGGGGCTGGAACTCCATGAAGTCTCACCACCTCCTTGATAAATGTATGAGTCTTTTGTTGCTCTGAAGGTGTACCTTTCATAGGAACAAAATGTGCCATCTTGGATAATCTATCCACGTTCACAAAGATGAAGGTGAAGTCATCTGATACTGGTAGTTCAACAATAAAAATTCACAAGCACCAATGATAAGTGTCCATATAAAGTGCTGATTGAACAATCATATAGGTGACTTTGTTAACGTATAAATAAATATCAATCAGCGCAATTCTAATTCTATACCAACAAGCTGTTGAATACTCAGGGTTAAACTATTAAATCCCACAAAGTAATCATATTAATAAAATAGTGCAGCGCTAAATCTAAAAATATCAAATAACAAGTCACAAGCACCAATGATAAGTGTCCATATAAAGTGCTGAAGTTGAACAATCATATAGGTGACTTCATGAAGAACCTCCACCACTGGAAATATTAGCAGCTCACCTCCCAGAGTGGACCCCTGTAGGAATAGGGTCACAAGCGCTTTCCCCTTAATGGGGGGAGTAATGCTGTGTAGATGAGAGGAATCACCAGGATGGGCTAATAGGAGAAACAAATCCTTATCTGCAAGCTCCAGATCTCTCCAAGCATAAAGGTGTCACGATTGAGCATGAAATAAAAAGAGTATATAGTGCTCTCTGCCAGAATGGGTATTTATTGCATATAAAAAGAGAATAAAACTTACAAGTGTGGCACTGTAATTCAGTGCCAAGTATAAAGGCATGTGCGATAAGAATCTCAGCGATGGCCGCAGGTGACGTCACATGATTCCCTTCTGTCCGTACGCGTTACTTCTCAGGGGGCGGGATTTCATCAGTGGATACGGAAATGAAGTCTGTGCTGCATGCCTGGAGGTGAGAGATTCTTATGGGCAGCCAACTCGCTCTGAGGCCTATTGGTATAATGTGGATCACTAATCCCTGTTGGCTACAAGTGGGTACTATCCCACCAGCAGGCCCTTTCCTTCACCCGCACCTAAGCACAATAACCAGCTAGTTATCTTCCTAGCCATACTTGTTACTTTGTGGGCCACTTGTGGGAATTTTCCATGTGGGGTTGTCCTTGTGGTGCCCTCTGTGAGCGAGTGGTGTGGGCCCTTGGGTTGCTCTTGGGTGCATAGGCCTCTCTCTGGACCTGAAGCAGCGAGCTTGAGACAGCAGCATTATCCAATTTCTCCATTTTAAACTTAGATGCAACATTTCCTGAGTTTCTATGCAGGCTGGACGGCGTATTCACGTCCTGCTGTAAAACCACTTACCCCTAAAGAAGAGAATTAATATTGCAGATTTGAAACGCGTTGGATTATTTATTTTGTTCTTTGTTCAAAAGAGTAGTGGTCATTTCAACTGTTTATTCCTTTTTGTATATATTCTTGTATTTGCATCCTATGTATATTATATGTATTGTACACCTTACTTTTTAACCAATTTTCAATAAAACTAATACTTTTATGACAATGGTATGACACTTAGATGACCATTACCCCTTTAAAGTCTCACTCAGAGGAAAACTTTATGCATTTTGTTATGTTGCAGGGATGTGGGTTGGTCACCTTTAATATTTGAAAAATAGCACCATTCAGCCAATTCTACGGAAATGAAGTCGGTCACCCACTTTAAATAGTAAAGGCTGGTTACTGTAGAAATCGAGATTCACATCACATGGTATAATATTAGGGCGACTCTCTACTAACCCGGAAACTCCCAGGAAGTGTCCACACATCACGGATTTAGAAGAACATCCACAGTTTGTAATCCTACAAGACATTCTGCCTGCTTAATCAATAAGCATGATAAAAATGTATAGGAATATGGAGAACTTTTCCCATGCCTTAAAAAACTATACATTAAAACCATCACCATTATCATGGCATAAATTTTAAATATAAAAAATTATCTAAAATAACGAATTTAGAAATGAAGTGACATCAATCCGCGGCCACCCACAATAGAACACTTTAAACAATGAATTGTATAATGTTAAAAATAACAACAGTAGCCAAATACACATTAACGATCAGATATGAAACAATTAATATCAAAATTAATGTTTAAGCCTGCAGGTACTAAAACCTTTGTCTCAAGTATCCAGTAAGATTCCCTGCGGCTCAATTGACGTAAAAAATTACCCCCTCTTCAATGTTTAGTGACCCAAAATCTAAGGCCACGAGGATCCTGATTATGAAATAATTAAAATGCCTAGAGACATTATGAGTCTTTAACCCTTTTTTGATGTTGTTTATGTCCAAACGGACATGTAAAGGTCTGGAGGTCCTACCAATGTATTGCAAACCGCAATCACATTCAAGCATGTAAACCACACCAATAGTATTACAGGTAATCAATTGCCGAATAGAATAATTTTTATTAGTAACTGTGGCAAAAATATTTTTACGCTTTTTAATGCTGACTTTCGAATGCCTACAGGCTGTGCAACACCCACAGGCATATAAACCACTAAGGAAAGAGAATAACCTATTTTCGGACTGAATAGAGGATTAACAACTCCTGGGGCTGTATGATCCCGCAGCGTAGGAGCTTTTTTATATATAAATTGTGGTTTTACTGGCAGCACCGGGCCTAACACCTTATCCTGTTTGAGTATAGACCAGTGGTTCTCAACTCCAGTCCTCGGGACCCACCAACAGGCCAGATTTTAAGTATTACCTTGGGGAGTTGCAGACTAGAATACTGCAATCACTGAGCAGCAAGTGATATCACCTGTGATGTATTTCAGCTATCTTGCAAACCTGGCCTGTTGGTGGGTCCTGAGGACTGGAGTTGAGAACCACTGGTATAGACCAATTTTTTGATACTATCTTTTCAAACTTCTCATATTGGATATTATAGTTCAACACCATTTTAAAATTATTCACATCATTTTTAAGTTCCTATTCTTATTAGACACTAATGCCCCGTACACACGGTCGGATTTTCCAATGGAAAATGTCCGATCGGAGCGTGTTGTCGGAAATTCCGACCATGTGTGGGCTCCATCGGACATTTTCCATCGGATTTTCCGACACACAAAGTTGGAAAGCAGGAGATAAAATTTTCCGTCAACAAAATCCGTTGTCGGAAATTCCGATCGTGTGTACACAAATCCGACGGACAAAGTGCCACGCATGCTCAGAATAAATAAAGAGATGAAAGCTATTGGCCACTGCCCCGTTTATAGTCCCGACGTACGTGTTTTACGTCACCGCGTTTAGAACGATCAGATTTTCCGACAACTTTGTGCGACCGTGTGTAGACAAAACAAGTTTGAGCCAACATCCGTCGGAAAAAATCCTAGGATTTTGTTGTCGGAATGTCCGAACAAAGTCCGACCGCGTGTACGCCCTATAAAACCTGTCTGTCTGTAGTCCTTACTTTCTCTATTTCTCCAACCAGGGTATCTTTATCATACCCCTTCTGCTCAAACCTAGAGGCTAACACCTGTGACTGAGAGACAAAGTCCTCTTCTCAAGTGCAATTTCGTCTCAGTCTAATGAACAGCCCCCTGGGGATGTTGCACAACCACACATAGTGGTGGCAACTCTCCAAGGGGATGTAGGCATTCCGATCTGTTGGTTTAAAATAGTTGCACATCCTAAGACACTCATTATCCTTAGCGATTTCTAAGTCTTAAAAGACCATGCTTTCCAAGTTAATATTCCATGTAAGGGAGATGTTCTTTGTGTTGTTATTCATTGCCTGAATAAACCTATGCAAGCTAGACATCTCTCCTTCACAAACCATAATCAGATCATCAATGAATCTCCTGTAACAGACAAGTTCAGGGGGGCGATTGTTGAAGACTACCTCCTCCTCCCAGTGGGCCATAAATAAATTGGTCACACTGGGAGAAAAACGGGCTCCCATCATAACTCCCCTAGTTTGTAAGTAAAACTGTCTGTCATACCAGAAATAATTCCTGGATAAACAGAAATTCAAACTTTTAAAAAATGTTTTTGTTTTTCCTGGGGGGCTCAGAAGAGGATAATGCCCATTGTACCGATCCTACAGCATCCTCATGCCCTATGATGGTATATAACGAGCTTACATCATCCGTAACAAGGATCCTAGAGGGAGTACACTTCAGGGACTACAAAACCTGCATGATAAGTTTCATATCTTCAAGGAAGGCACCTGTTTTTACAACTAATGGTTGAAGAAGGGAATCTATATATTGACCCAATCTAGCAGAGGCCGATTTGATCCCATTCACGATTGGTCTGCCTGGAGTGTTGACACTGTCTTTATGGGTTTTTGGGAGAAAATAAATAATAGGGGTTCTACAAAAAAGAGGATCCAGATAAGCAGCCTCCTTTTTACTGAGAACACCCTTACCCTTCCCACCTTCAACTATGGTGTGTAGTTCATCTTTGAACTCCATCATAGGACCCTTTTTTAGTAATTTATACATGTCACAATCGCTCAATAAACGACCCATCTCTGCTTGGTAGTATGACTTACTTAGGACAACTAAACCACCTCCCTTATCCACAGGGCGTATGATGATTTCCTTTTGCTTCTCCAAAGACTCAATGCCATTTCTAATGTACCGGGGATCTACCAATTTCCTCACTTTAAGACCATCCAGATCCTTAACCACCCTATTTTTAAACACCTCTAGGAATTTATTATCCGTGTTGAGAGGGTTAAATGTCGATTTATTGTGAAGTTTAGAATGAACCCCTTTATTAACTGCAACATTCCTAATAGGATTTGACAAAAAATATTTTTTGATATTAAGATTCCTAATATATTTTTATATACTTATATACATCTGAAATTTGTTGAGATTTTTGGTTGGGGCAAACTTAAGCCCTCTATCCAGAACTAGGGATGAGCTTCGAGTTCAAGTCGAACCCGTGTTCGGCTCGAACATCGCATGTTCGACCGTTCGTCGAATTGCGAACGATATGGGCCGTTCGTGCCAAATTCGAGTGGGCGTCACGGCCCATAATTCCCTGCGGCATCGCAGTGCATTGCTGGCTGATGATTGGCCAAGCATGCACTATGACCCGCATGCTTGGCCAATTACAGCGCCGTCTGTGGAGAGAGCCGTAATTGGCCAAAGCCAGGGTGGCTTTCGCTAATTATAGCTCAGGGGGTTTAGTACACACCCCACACTATATAAGGCCGTCTGCACGTCGGCCCTGTGTAATGTGTTCCGGCGTTGAGAGAGAAAGAGACAGTGTCATTTTATTTAAGTTAGAGTAGGCAGGTGAGTCAGTTAGCTGCACTTACAGTGTATTGTGTATATATATATATGCATCCTAGGTGATATATATATATATATATATATATATATATATATATATATATACACACTGTATTCAGTTTAGCTAGATCCGTTCCTGTTATTCTCTTCCTACTGACAGGCAGGCAGGTGTTTTTACAGTATTTACAGCTACCTGAAGAAAATTGCTGGTGTTCTTCTGATCGTATTAGTCTTAGTAGCTACAGTATTTACAGTTAGTGTAGTGCATTCTCTGCACAGTGAGCACCTAAAGCTACCTGAAGAAAATTGGTGGTGTTCTTCTGATCCTATTAGTACCGCAGGCAGCTGCAGTATTTACAAGTTAGTGTAGTGCGTCTTCTGCACAGTGTGCACCTAAAGCTACCTGAAGAAAATCGGTAGTGTTCTTCTGAACCTTATAGTACCGCAGGCAGCTGCACAGTGTGCACCTAAAGCTACCTGAAGACAATTGCTGTTGTTCTGATCCTATTAATACTACAGGCAGGCAGCTACCGTATTTACAGTTAATGTACTGTGTCCTCTGCACAGTGTGCACTTAAAGCTACCTGAAGGAAATTTGTGGTGTTCTTCTGATCCTATTAGTACCACAGACAGCTGCAGTATTTACAAAATAGTGTGGTGCGTCCTCTGCACAGTGTGCACCTAAAGCTACCTGAAGAAAATTGGTGGTGTTCTTCTGATCCTATTAGTACCGCAGGCAGCTGCAGTATTTACAAGTTAGTGTAGTGCGTCCTCTGCATAGTGTGCACCTAAAGCTACCTGAAGAAAATTGGTGGTGTTCTTCTGATCCTATTAGTACCGCAGGCAGCTGCAGTATTTACAAGTTAGTGTAGTGCATCCTCTGCACAGTGTGCACCTAAAGCTACCTGAAGACAATTGCTGTTGTTCTGATCCTAAAGCTACCTGAAGAAAATTGGTGGTGTTCTTCTGATCCTATTAGTACCGCAGGCAGCTGCTGTTGTTCTGATCCTAAAGCTACTTGAAGAAAATTGGTGGTGTTCTTCTGATCCTATTAGTAGCGCAGGCAGCAGCAGTATTTACAAGTTAGTGTAGTGCGTCCTCTGCACAGTGTGCACCTAAAGCTACCTGAAGAAAATTGGTGGTGTTCTTCTGATCCTGTTAGTACCGCAGGCAGCTTTAGTATATACAAGTTATTGTAGTGCGTCCTCTGCACAGTGTGCACCTAAAGCTACCTGAAGAAAATTGGTGGTGTTCTTCTGATCCTGTTAGTACCGCAGGCAGCTGCAGTATTTACAAGTTAGTGTAGTGCGTCCTCTGCACAGTGTGCACCTAAAGCTACCTGAAGAAAATTGGTGGTGTTCTTCTGATCCTGTTAGTACCGCAGGCAGCTTTAGTATATACAAGTTATTGTAGTGCGTCCTCTGCACAGTGTGCACCTAAAGCTACCTGAAGAAAATTGGTGGTGTTCTTCTGATCCTGTTAGTACCGCAGGCAGCTGCAGTATTTACAGTTAGTGTAGTGCGTTCTCTGCACAGTGTGCACCTAAAGCTACCTGAAGACAATTGCTGTTGTTCTGATCCTATAAATACCGCAGGCAGCTGCATTATTTACAGTTAGTGTACTGTGTCCTCTGCACAGTGTGCACCTAAAGCTACCTGAAGACAATTGCTATTGTTCTGATCCTATTAATACCACAGGCAGGCAGCTACAGTATTTACAGTTAGTGTACTGTGTCCTCTGCACAGTGTGCACCTAAAGCTACTTGAAGAAAATTGGTAGTGTTCTTCTGATCATAATAGTACCACAGGCAGGCAGCTGCAGTGTTTACAGTTAGTGTACTGTGTCCTCTGCACAGTGTGCACATAAAGCTACCTGAAGAAAATTGGTGGTGTTCTTCTGATCCTATTAGTACCACAGGCAGGCAGCTGCGGTATTTACATTTAGTTTACTGCGACCTCTGCACAGTGTGCACCTAAAGCTACCTGAAGACAATTGCTGTTGTTCTGCTCCTATTAATACCACAGGCAGGCAGCTACAGTATTTACAGTTAGTGTACTGTGTCCTCTGCATAGTGTACACCTAAAGCTACCTGAAAAAAATTGGTGGTGTTGTGATCCTATTAGGACCACAGCCAGGCAGTTGATTCTGCTATCTGCAGTATCAGTATATATATACATCCCAGCTTTGTGCAGCTACATCTCACTGCAGGCCATTAGTATGTCTTGAAGGCCAACAAGGAGAGGCAGACAGTCACAAGCCAAAAAAAGAGGGCAAGCAGGCTCTGTGTCTAGAGGCAACAGGGCTGTTCGTGGAGACGGTGCATCCTCATCAGCACGTGGCCGTGGGACACGCTTCTCCTTTTTCTCGGCAGCTGGCCTTGTTGAGCCGCAACATGCAGAAGACTTGGTAGAGTGTATGACCAAGCCGTCCTCATCCTCCTCATCCTCTCTCACCCAGGCTCAGGGTACTTTGTCTGGCAAATCAGCTGCCAACGTGGCCTCTTCCCTTGGCTCAATGGCATCAGTCACTCCTTCCCTAGCCCCACCATGTCCTCCTGAGGAGTTCCCCGAACTGTTTGACCACAGTGTTGGGTACATGTTCCAGGAGGATGCCCAGCGTTTTGAAGGCTCCGATGATGGTACCCAGCTAGAGGAAGGCAGTAACGTGAGCCCAGAGAAAGGGGGTGCCAAAAAAGGACAGCAATCTGGCAGTCATGTTCCCCCAGTTGCAGCATACTGCCAGCTTTGCACCAGTGATGAGGAGGGAGGGGATGATGAGGTCACTGACTCCACATGGTTGCCTGATAGGGGAGAGGAGGAGGAGGAGGCACATCTCCAATGAGGCAGAATGCCCTCAAGGGCCCAGCTTAAGGGTAGCACACCGACTGCATCACACCGCAGAGCTCCGCATGTGCAGGGTGCTGCTGTCTCTGTGCGTTATTCCAAAAGTTCTGTGGTGTGGGCCTTTTTTGAGTCAAGTGCATCAGATCCCACCGCTGCTATTTGCAACATATGTCTCAAGTGTATTTCGAGTGGCCAAAACATCACCCGTTTGGGCACCACATGCTTGACCAGACATATGTCGACCTGCCATGCAGATTGTTGGCAAGCGTACCTAAAAGACCCACACCAAAGAATAAAGAGGACCTCTCCTTGCTCCTCATCAGCTGAGATCTCCAACCCCACTAAACCTTCAGTCCTCTCTGAAACCTGCACTGAGAGGAATGAAGGTATAGAATTAGGTGTGTCACAGCCAAGTACTTGCGGGCAATCATCGGTACACCAACGTCAGATTGTACCAGGCAAATTACCCTGCCCCAGCTGCTGCACCGCCGAAAGAAGTTCGCTCCCAGCCATCCACATGCCCAGCGGTTGAATGCTAGCTTGGCTAAATTGCTAGTACTTCAACTGCTGCCTTTTCAGTTGGTAGACTCTGCCCCCTTCCATGAGTTTGTGTAATGTGCGGTTCCTCAGTGGCAGGTTCCCAAACGCCACTTTTTTTTCATAGAAGGTGATTCGGGCTCTCTACTGCTATGTGGAAGGCAATGTCTTGGCCTCGCTGGACAGGGCGGTCAGCGGTAAGGTGCATATTACCGCTGACTCATGGTCCAGCAGGCATGGACAGGGACGTTATCTATCTTTCACCGCGCACTGGGTGACTCTTCTGGCAGCTGGGAAGGATGCAGGACAGGGTGCAGTAGTGTTGGAGGTTGTTCCGCCACACTTGCCTCCAAAATTCTACTAGTGGTGATTCTGCCACACCTCTCTCCTCCACCCCCTCCGCTTCTTCTTCCTCCATGGCCTCTTCCTGTGCTGATTTGTCCTCGGAACCAGCAGTGCTCTGTAGGCGTTCAAGGGGCTACGCAAGCACGCAGGCAAAAAGATACCATGCAGTGCTTGAGCTGGTGTGTTTGGGGGACAGGAGCCACACTGGGGCAGAGATTCTGTCAGCTCTGCAGGAGCAGATTCAGAGGTGGTTGACACCATGCCAGCTTAAGGCAGGTATGGTGGTTTGCGACAATGGCACCAACCTCCTCTCCGCCCTCCGACAGGGACAACTGACCCATGTGCCCTGTTTGGCTAACGTCCTTAACTTGGTGGTGCAGTGGTTCTTGGGCAGGAACCCGGGCTTACAGGATGTCCTGAGGCAGGCCAGGAAAGTCTGTGTGCATTTCCGCAGGTCATATAATGCCAGCGCTCGGCTGGCTTACCTCCAAAAGGAATTTAACCTGCCCAAGAACCGCGTAATCTGTGACATGCCCACCAGGTGGAACTCAACATTGACTATGCTGCAGTGGCTGTCCATGCAGCAGAGAGCCATCAATGAGTACCTATGTGACTATGGCACCAGGACAGGGTCAGGGGACCTTGTTTTTTTTTTCCTTACGCCAGTGGGCTATGATCAGGGATGCATGCACTGTCCTGTCACCATTTGAGGAGGATGGTGAGCAGTGACAGTGCATGCATCAGTGACACTGTCCCTCTTGTCCACCTATTGGAGAACACACTGCGTGGAATACTGGACAGGGCACTTGAGGCAGAACAGAGGGAGGAAGAGGAGGACTTCCTTACCTCTCAAGGCCCCCTTTATCCAGACAGTGTTCCTGCATGCCCGCCGATCACACAGGAAGAGTAGGATTGTATCAGCATGAAGGTGGAGCCTGGCACTCAGCATCAGCAGCAGTCTTCAAGGGATCATTTACAGTCTGAAGAAACCCATGGACTTGTACGTGGCTGGGAGGAAGTGGCTGCTGGTCATGTCCTTAGTGACCCAGAGGACTCTGGACCGAATGCCTCAGCAAACCTGCGCTGCATGGCCTCCCTGATCCTGCAAAGCCTGCGGAAGGATCCTCATATTCGTGGTATCAAGGGGAGGGATGATTACTGGCTGGCAACCCTCCTTGATCCACGTTACAAGGGTAAGGTTGCGGACCTTATTTTGCCGTCGCAGAGGGAGCAGAGGAGGAAACATCTTCAGGAAGCCTTGCAGAAAGGTTTGTGCAACACGTTTCCAGATCCTGGGAGGTTACAATTTCCTGGTCCTCCTGGACAACGTGTTGCTGAGGCTTCGGTCAGACACAGAAGGAGCGGTGGAGAAGGTGGCCGTCTGACCGATCCGTTCAGACAATTTTTTAGTCCGCAGCCCCAAGGTCTGATCGGTTCCAGCAACCATCGCCAGCGTCTGATTCACATGGTGCAGGATTACCTGGGGGCAAGATCAGACTTGGACACCTTTCCCACCGAAAATCCTCTGGGTTACTGGGTCTTGAGGATGGATCACTGGCCAGAGCTTGCACAGTATGCAATTGAGCTACTGGCCTGTCCTGCATCCAGCGTGCTTTCGGAACACACATTCAGTGCTGCTGGAGGCTTTGTAACCGATCACAGGGCGCACCTGTCCACCGAATCGGTCGATTGGCTGACCTTCATAAAAATGAATCAGTCTTGGATCACCAGCTACCAAACACCTGATACTGATGTAACCGATTGATTTTTTTTTTAATGTGAGATCCCTTCAAGACTGCCTATGCTGATGTTGAGTGACTATCCTGTTATGAGTCACAATCCTCTTCCTCCTCAATTTTCATGCTGATAGCTTGTAAGAACATTATTGGTTCTGGGCACCGCCACCAGTGGCCAAGGCCCAATTTTTCTGCCCCTGTTTAACAGGGGCGTGTAATTACAATTTTTGATGCAAAACTTTGCAGTAGGGCTCATTCCTGCGCTCCAACTATAGTATCTGTGAGGGGTTGCAGTGTTGTGGCACCAGCACCAGTGCCCAAGGCCCAATTTTTCAGCCCAGGTTTAACAGGGGCGTATAATTACAATTTTTAATGCAATACTTTGCAGCAGGGCTCATTCCTGTGCTCCAACTATAGTATCTGTGAGGGGTTGCAGTGTTGTGGCACCAACACCAGTGCCCAAGGCCCAATTTTTCAGCCCCCGTTTAACAGCGGCGTATAATTACAATTTTTGATGCAATACTTTGCAGCAGGGCTCATTCCTGCGCTCCAACTGTAGCATCTGTGAGTGGTTGCAGTGTTGTGGCACCAGTGCCTAAGGCCCAATTTTTCTGCCCCTGTTCAACAGGGACATGTAATTACAATTCTTGATCTAATATTTCACAGCAGGGCCCATTCCTGCACCCACCAAGAGTAACTGTGAGGGCTTACAGTGTTGTGGTAACACCACCACCACCAAAGGCCCAATTTTTCTGCCCCTGTTCAACAGGTGCATGTAATTACAATTCTTGATATAATATTTCACAGCGGGGCCCGTTCCAACGCCCACCAAGAGTAACTGTGAGGACTTATGCCCCGTACAAACGGGCGGACATTGATCGGACATTCCGACAACAAAATCCTCGGATTTTTTCCTACGGATGTTGGCTCAAACGTGTTTTGCCTACACACGGTCGCACAAAGTTGTCGGAATTTCCGATCGCCAAGAACGTGGTGACGTCAATCACGTACGACGAGACTAGAAAAGGCCGGTTCAGAACCAAGCGCGGCACCCTTTGGGCTCCTTTTGCTAATCTCGTGTTAGTAAAAGTTTGGTGAGAGACGATTCGCGCTTTTTCAGACTCGTGGCTTTCAGATCGTTTTCTGCCGTTCAGTTTGTGCTTGTGGGTTTGTATCTGCTCTTCAGTGCGTGCAGTCAGTTCGTATCGGAGTTTTCTGTGCGATCTTGTCCGCTCGTTGCTGTTTTTCAGGTCGCTCTTCACAGGCCTTGCTGTTCTTCAGTGCGTTCTGTTACTTCCTTCTGAGCAGCCGACCGTTTTCTAGCCATGTTTCGTATGCGTACTCCTCGTAGAGTTCGTGCTGTGCGGGGGCTTGGTGTTGGGGTCCTAACCTTGACACAAGTCCAGTCCATGAACAGGGTGAGGAGGAGTTCATGGACCAAGAATTGGTTGCTTCAGCGTGACCAGTTCTGTCATATGCCTTTGCTCCGTGAGATCCGTGAGAATAATCCTGATGATTTCAGGATCTTTCTCCGGATGATGGACCCCGTGTTTCACCGTTTGTTGGCTTTGCTGACCCCCTATATCAGCAGGCAGGATACCTGCATGAGGCAAGCCATCACTCCAGAGCAGAGGTTGGTCGTTACCTTGCGGTATTTGGCCACAGGGAGAAGCCTGCAGGACCTCAAGTTCTCGACAGGCATCTCCCCCCAGGCTCTTCTTTGTGGACATTTACTGCTTGTGTTTGTTTGAGCTGACCCTGACAGAAATGTGTGGAGTCCAGAAAATGGCGTGATTGTGTAACCTTATACAAAGCACTGTTGGCTGTTATTTACTAAATGCAAAGACACTTTTCACTACAAGTGCACTTGCAACTGCACTGAAACTGCACTTGTAGTGCAAAGTGGATTTGCCCTTAGGAAATTACCCCCATTTTCTCATCAAACAACAATTACATCACCCCAAAAGTGTTGTAGCGTTGAGACAATAATTCACACATTCTTGATGAACAATCTTTTTAATACCTGCACAATCACATGTGCATTTACCAAAGGTTTTTCTGACAAACCGACATGTTTGTTGTATAACAATTTTTGTGGTGTCATTATCCAAAATCAAAATGTGCATTTTATATAAAACAGGCATGTGTAAAACCAACAAGAAAGACACAAATCTTGATCTTACAAAGTTCACATTTGGTAGAATTGGAAGGCAATATCAGACATGAGTATTTAGGAACTGTGTTTGATATTGCGTTCAGATGGGGGGAAATCACCCCTGGAAAAGCCAAATTTGGAAGATGCACACAAATTTCACAATGTCAACATGTGCTATCTGCCATCAGGGGGATGAAGGGACGTGTTTTGGGAGAGAAAGCCCTTCCTCACCGCTACTTTATTATTGAGGAAGCAGTTGCACCCCCAAAACGCGTCCATTGATCTCCCGTGATGGCAGATAGCACATGTTGACACACTGTGTGCATCCTCCAATTTTGGCTTTGGGAAAAATCACAAAAACATTTCGCACATTGTAGCACACAAAAGAAGAAAGTGATTTGGAGGGGTTTTAAACTCGCCCCAAAACATCAATGATGTTTTTATATTTTGGAATAACATCATTGATGTTTTGCTTGATGTTTTCCAATTGTAAATTACACCCCATGATCTCCCCGATCAGGATCTGGGCACTTTCGGATGTGAAAGGATCTTCATCCACAACCTCACGATCACCTAAAAAGAGAGGAACCCCAAAATAAATTAGGTCTAAAAAAAATGCCGCCATCCATCTCTTATCTGAGCCTGTAGTGGCAGACACTCACCTGTTGTGGTGACTACTTCCACCACGTCTTCTTCCTCCTGCTCAGCTTGTGTTGGGGGGATTTCACCTTCTTCCAGAGGGGGGGGGGTCTGTGGTCTCCTCGGATGAGGGGTGTCCTCCAAGTCTTTTCTCCCCTATGTAAAACCAAAATGGTATAATTAGCACACAGATATTTAATGTCAGAACTATAAATAGGAAACATTGCTTGGAAGTGGGGTACAATGATCTATTTTAGCAGAGTTCCAAGATGTAGCTTTTTTAGTGCCCTTTGTCAACCTGCAATACTATACCTGTTTGGTACAAGCTTCACAGATGGAGACCCCCCCTATAATATACACTGGAGCACCTGTGTGGCCCCCCTAATAAAAAGGGTGTTCTGGGGTCCCACACTAGTGCTCCAGTGTCCAGATGTGAAAACAGCTGCTCAGTGTCCTCTCCTTACACACAATCTAGTTTGCATTTCATTCTAGTAACAAAGCCATCTACACAACCCAATTCTTTGAAGACAAGTATAGGGCCTCAAAATGGTGGCCAAATGCATATGGCCTAAACACTGTTATTTTATATTTGCCACGAAAAATGTGTGATCCGAACGAATAATGTGCCCATGAACATGAAAGTTGCCATTTTAAACTGTACAACAGTTCCTAAAAGCACATGGAGCAGCACGAACGTACTAAACACAAGAACAATAGGAACACAGCACAACTACTTACTTTTTTGCAGCACTCTCCGGATCTTTCTGTACTGCTCATGTTCTCGTAATTTCAGGTCCGACCACCGCTCCCTGAGCTCATCTTTCGATCGTCGTACCCCGAATTTCCGGTGCAGACTCCTGACCACATTCGCCATGATCTTGGCCTTTCGGACATTGTGGTTGGGGTAAGGCCCATACTTTCCATCATAGTCGGCCTTCTTCAGGATGTCCACCATTTCCAACATCTCCCCAAAGGACATATTTGAGTCCTTTAATCTCCTTCTGGATCGGGACGTTTCAGGCTCCGGCCTTTCCTCCTCCTCCTCCTCGTTGCTGTACTTAGCACTATCCTGCTGTCTCTCCGCCATGTGCTCTTCCTCCACTGCGGGGACGATCCTCCTCCTCCTCCTCCTCCTCCTCCTGCTGCCACAACTCCACCACCACAGCCAAAGGCTGGAAGGAAGCGTGGAAAGAAGACCTGAGAATGATTGCCCTGGGTTCAGTCTGGTCTGACAGAAGATGCAGTCTCTCGTATGACCACAGCCTGGGGACACAGATGTCATCTGCTGCTTTCCGGATCTCTGGGACTTCTGGACCACACTGCCCTCCCTTAGATAAGGACTCCTCAGGCCACCAATTTTGCTTTTAAATAATTGATGTCTGCCCTGGGGGTCCAAGGCTTCGCCCTCTTCTGCAGTTTCACCAGCGTTGCCTCCCTCTTTGTTTAGTTGTGACCCCTTAATAAAATATTTTTAGGTAAATTCTACTCTCCTGTGTGTGTTTTCATCCAAAAAGGACAGTTTGTTGGTGAGTATTCAGGTACATTTCTAAAGTACAATGTGAAATTAACAAGGGACAACAACACCAAACAATCTCCTCCTACAGATTAAATAGAACAACATATCAATGGTGTTGTGGGAACTTGTCACAAAAAACACACAAACATTTTCGGGAGTACAAATCAAAATCACCAAAAAAAATAAAGAAAAAGAGAAACACAAAAAAAGATTCTACATTAAAGTAAAAAAAAAAAATGTTGTCAGATGTGAGAAATCAAAATATATTAAGGGAATCCCGATAAATAGTAACGAAAAAAGTTTGTGAGAAGTGTGTGTGAATATGAGCATCAAAACGACTTAATTCTTGTCACATTATAAAGAAGAAGAGAGTGCACTGTATTAAACCATTTTTTACATTGCAGCGTGACGAAAGTGCTTTATCCATTACGAACGCTAAGTTTACCAGAACGAGCTGTCCCGTGTCGGAATTTCTTCTGAGCATGCGTGGCACTTTGTGCGTCGTAACAGGCCACACACGGTCGGAATTGACGCGATCGGATTTTGTTGTCGGAAAATTTTATCTCCTGCTGTCCAACTTTGTGTGTCGGAAAATCCGATGGAAAATGTCCGATGGCGCCCACACACGGTTGGAATTTCCGACAACACGCTCCGATCGGACATTTTCCATCGGAAAATCCGACCGTGTGTATGGGGCATTACAGTGTTGTGGCACCAGCACCACCACCACCAAAGGCCCAATTTTTCTACAACTCTTTAACAATGGCATGTAATTACTATTCTTGATCTAATATTTTACAGCAGGGCCCATTTCTGCGCCCAGCAAAGCGTAACTGTGAGGGCTTACAGTGTTGTGGCAACACCAACACCTAAGGCCCCAATTTCTGCAGAGTATATAGGGCAGGCCCCTACTTTCAAACATCCAACTTACAAACGACTCCTACTTGCAAACGGAAGGAGACAACATGAAGTGAGATGAAATCTACCCTTAGGAAGGGAAATTCTCTCCTTTAAGAGTTAATATGGGAAAAATGTGTCTCCTCTTCACTGATGCTTTATCACCAATCCTTGTTTCACTAAAAACCCCAAATTTTCAAAAAACATTTGTCATTGGGACAGAAAGTGAGGTGAAATCTTCTGAAGAGGTGCACAGACAGCAAAACAAATGTTACAGGGTTGATAACCTTTCCCTATGTTTTCCAAAAAGCTTAAAATAGATTTTTTGGCTGGAGCTACACTTTAAAAATGTACCAGTTCAAAATTACAAACAGATTCTACTTAACAACAAACCTACAGTCCCTGTCTTGTTTGCACCAAATAGGGCCTGGGGGCCCCACGCCTGTCCTTTTTTTAATTTGGGTGCGGGGTTCCCCTTAATATTCATACAAGACCCAAAGGGCCTGGTAATGCACTGGGGGTTGGGGGGTACCCATGCCGTTTGTCTCACTGATTTTCATCCATATTGCCAGAACCCAACATTACATTAAAGCCGCAAACAGTTTTAAATGACTTTTATTCCTTTAAAGCGGAGTTCCACACAAAAATGGAACTTCCGCTTTTCGGAACCCTCCCCCCCTCCGGTGTCACATTTGGCACCTTTAAGGGGGGAGGGGGGTACAGATACCTGTCTAAGACAGGTATTTGCACCCACTTCCTGGCATAGACTCCCACGGGAGTCTACGCCTCTTCCCGTCCCTCCGCGCTGTCTCCTGGGAAACACACAGGTCCCAGGAGATAGCGGGGACCAGTTATGACGCGCAGCGCGACTTTCGCATGCACAGTAGGGAAACGGGAAGTGAAGCCGCAATGCTTCACTTCCAGATTACCTCACCAAGGATGGCGACGGCAGCTGCCGAGAGTCGAGCGAGTGATCGGCGTTGGCTGCCGACGTAGCTGGACCCTGGGACAGGTAAGTGTCCATTTATTAAAAGTCAGCAGCTGCAGTATTTGTAGCTGCTGGCTTTTAATATTTTTTTTAGGTGGACTCCTGCTTTAAAAATGTCATTTTGTGCAGGGACTGTTCTAAGCACGGGAAACACGCGCCATTTTACAGGCATACTATAGACACCCCCCAGGTACGATATTTAAAGGAATATTTCACTTTTTTTTCACTTTAAGCATCATTAAAATCACTGCTCCCGAAAAAACGGACGTTTTTAAAACTTTTTTTTGCATTGATACATGTCCCCTGGGGCAGAACCCGGGTCCCCAAACCCTTTTTAGGACAATAACTTACATATTAGCCTTTAAAATGAGCACTTTTGATTTTGAACGTTCGAGTCCCATAGATTTTAATGGGGTTCTAAAGTTTGCGTGAATTTTCGGTCCGTTCGCAGGTTCTGGTGCGAACCGAACCAGGGGGTTGTTCGGCTCATCCCTATCCAGAACATGTATCTCATCATCATTCAGAGAGATGCCACTTAGATTATATATTCCTGTTCCTATTGAGTGTCCCCACCAATCCCTCACATTGGGCTGGTATGGTGGAGGACCCCTCCCTGGTCCGCTCTGGGCCCCCAAAAAATCCCCTCCCTCATAGGAGGCATGATTTAGGAAAGGCGCAAATCTATTATGGATTGGCACTTGCCCACCGTGGGGATATGATGATCTCCCTCTATTGGAATAACTCCCATGAGATTCTGAATAGTGGCTCGTATTTTCCCAATTTCGGAATGATTCGGGAAAAAGTGGTTGAGAGTTATCTTGATGAGTGGATTGCTGATACCCTCCTCTCCTACCTCTACCTCTCCTAATCCTCCCTCTCTTATTATTTCCTCTAAATTGATAGTCCGTCTGGGGTGTATGATATCCTCCCTGATTATGCCAATCATACACATAGGAAGGACCTCCTCTGGGGGTAGGTATAGAGGAGTCCATATTTAATTGATTCTTGGGTATTTTGTCAGGGCCCTGATTAGACGGATTTACAGCATTCTGCCATAAAAATATTGCACCATTAACAAAATCATCCAAATCTCTAATAAATTTTCTTTTTTTCTTAGATTGAATTTCTAGATCCCATTTAGTAAGTTTATTTTTTAATTCAACAGACAATTTGAGAAACTCTTCACTATCTTTTTGATTTTCAATGCTATTAGTGATATCTCTAATCTGTGAATCTAAAATTTTCATTTTTCTTTGTTTACGCAAAAGCAAAAATTCCAACAGCTCAAAACCTTTTTTTAGTGAAAAAAATCACCCCATTCCTTCATGGATTCATCATCTAATAATCCATCAATTGGGGGTACATCCCACCTGAGACGTCTAGGAATAAGTTTGGCTGATAAATATTGCTCAAATTAACCTTTTTCTCAAAGATATGTCCCAGTTTAAAAAAAAAATAAGATAAATCATTAGCATGAACTGGTTCCTTGAGAAAATCTCTCCTATTTTAACCTCATGTTTTTCCAAATACTGGAAAACATCCATAACTGCTGCTTGATTGGGATACGTTGAATGTGTAAATATAAGTAAATATCAATCAGCGCAATTATATTCCTATACCAACAATCTGATGAACACTCAGGGTCAAACTAAATCCCACAAAGTAATCATATTAATAAAATAGCGCAGCGCTAAATCTAAAATGATCAAATAAGTCACAAGCACCAATGATAAGTGTCCATATAAAGTGCTGAAGTTTAACAATCATATAGGTGACTTCGTGAAGAACCTCCACCACTGGAAATATTAGCATGATCTCCCCGATCAGGATCTGGGCACTTTCGGATGTGAAAGGATCTTCATCCACAACCTCACGATCACCTAAAAAGAGAGGAACCCCAAAATAAATTAGGTCTAAAAAAAATGCCGCCATCCATCTCTTATCTGAGCCTGTGGTGGCAGACACTCACCTGTTGTGGTGACTACTTCCACCACGTCTTCTTCCTCCTGCTCAGCTTGTGTTGGGGGGATTTCACCTTCTTCCAGAGGGGGGGGGGTCTGTGGTCTCCTCGGATGAGGGGTGTCCTCCAAGTCTTTTCTCCCCTATGTAAAACCAAAATGGTATAATTAGCACACAGATATTTAATGTCAGAACTATAAATAGGAAACATTGCTTGGAAGTGGGGTACAATGATCTATTTTAGCAGAGTTCCAAGATGTAGCTTTTTTAGTGCCCTTTGTCAACCTGCAATACTATACCTGTTTGGTACAAGCTTCACAGATGGAGACCCCCCCTATAATATACACTGGAGCACCTGTGTGGCCCCCCTAATAAAAAGGGTGTTCTGGGGTCCCACACTAGTGCTCCAGTGTCCAGATGTGAAAACAGCTGCTCAGTGTCCTCTCCTTACACACAATCTAGTTTGCATTTCATTCTAGTAACAAAGCCATCTACACAACCCAATTCTTTGAAGACAAGTATAGGGCCTCAAAATGGTGGCCAAATGCATATGGCCTAAACAATGTTATTTTATATTTGCCACGAAAAATGTGTGATCCGAACGAATAATGTGCCCATGAACATGAAAGTTGCCATTTTAAACTGTACAACAGTTCCTAAAAGCACATGGAGCAGCACGAACGTACTAAACACAAGAACAATAGGAACACAGCACAACTACTTACTTTTTTGCAGCACTCTCCGGATCTTTCTGTACTGCTCATGTTCTCGTAATTTCAGGTCCGACCACCGCTCCCTGAGCTCATCTTTCGATCGTCGTACCCCGAATTTCCGGTGCAGACTCCTGACCACATTCGCCATGATCTTGGCCTTTCGGACATTGTGGTTGGGGTAAGGCCCATACTTTCCATCATAGTCGGCCTTCTTCAGGATGTCCACCATTTCCAACATCTCCCCAAAGGACATATTTGAGTCCTTTAATCTCCTTCTGGATCGGGACGTTTCAGGCTCCGGCCTTTCCTCCTCCTCCTCCTCGTTGCTGTACTTAGCACTATCCTGCTGTCTCTCCGCCATGTGCTCTTCCTCCACTGCGGGGACGATCCTCCTCCTCCTCCTCCTCCTCCTCCTGCTGCCACAACTCCACCACCACAGCCAAAGGCTGGAAGGAAGCGTGGAAAGAAGACCTGAGAATGATTGCCCTGGGTTCAGTCTGGTCTGACAGAAGATGCAGTCTCTCGTATGACCACAGCCTGGGGACACAGATGTCATCTGCTGCTTTCCGGATCTCTGGGACTTCTGGACCACACTGCCCTCCCTTAGATAAGGACTCCTCAGGCCACCAATTTTGCTTTTAAATAATTGATGTCTGCCCTGGGGGTCCAAGGCTTCGCCCTCTTCTGCAGTTTCTCCAGCGTTGCCTCCCTCTTTGTTTAGTTGTGACCCCTTAATAAAATATTTTTAGGTAAATTCTACTCTCCTGTGTGTGTTTTCATCCAAAAAGGACAGTTTGTTGGTGAGTATTCAGGTACATTTCTAAAGTACAATGTGAAATTAACAAGGGACAACAACACCAAACAATCTCCTCCTACAGATTAAATAGAACAACATATCAATGGTGTTGTGGGAACTTGTCACAAAAAACACACAAACATTTTCGGGAGTACAAATCAAAATCACCAAAAAAAATAAAGAAAAAGAGAAACACAAAAAAAGATTCTACATTAAAGTAAAAAAAAAAAATGTTGTCAGATGTGAGAAATCAAAATATATTAAGGGAATCCCGATAAATAGTAACGAAAAAAGTTTGTGAGAAGTGTGTGTGAATATGAGCATCAAAACGACTTAATTCTTGTCACATTATAAAGAAGAAGAGAGTGCGCTGTATTAAACCATTTTTTACATTGCAGCGTGACGAAAGTGCTTTATCCATTACGAACGCTAAGTTTACCAGAACGAGCTGTCCCGTGTCGGAATTTCTTCTGAGCATGCGTGGCACTTTGTGCGTCGTAACAGGCCACACACGGTCGGAATTGACGCGATCGGATTTTGTTGTCGGAAAATTTTATCTCCTGCTGTCCAACTTTGTGTGTCGGAAAATCCGATGGAAAATGTCCAATGGCGCCCACACACGGTTGGAATTTCCGACAACACGCTCCGATCAGACATTTTCCATCGGAAAATCCGACCGTGTGTATGGGGCATTACAGTGTTGTGGCACCAGCACCACCACCACCAAAGGCCCAATTTTTCTACAACTCTTTAACAATGGCATGTAATTACTATTCTTGATCTAATATTTTACAGCAGGGCCCATTTCTGCGCCCAGCAAAGCGTAACTGTGAGGGCTTACAGTGTTGTGGCAACACCAACACCTAAGGCCCCAATTTCTGCAGAGTATATAGGGCAGGCCCCTACTTTCAAACATCCAACTTACAAACGACTCCTACTTGCAAACGGAAGGAGACAACATGAAGTGAGATGAAATCTACCCTTAGGAAGGGAAATTCTCTCCTTTAAGAGTTAATATGGGAAAAATGTGTCTCCTCTTCACTGATGCTTTATCACCAATCCTTGTTTCACTAAAAACCCCAAATTTTCAAAAAACATTTGTCATTGGGACAGAAAGTGAGGTGAAATCTTCTGAAGAGGTGCACAGACAGCAAAACAAATGTTACAGGGTTGATAACCTTTCCCTATGTTTTCCAAAAAGCTTAAAATAGATTTTTTGGCTGGAGCTACACTTTAAAAATGTACCAGTTCAAAATTACAAACAGATTCTACTTAACAACAAACCTACAGTCCCTGTCTTGTTTGCACCAAATAGGGCCTGGGGGCCCCACGCCTGTCCTTTTTTTAATTTGGGTGCGGGGTTCCCCTTAATATTCATACAAGACCCAAAGGGCCTGGTAATGCACTGGGGGTTGGGGGGTACCCATGCCGTTTGTCTCACTGATTTTCATCCATATTGCCAGAACCCAACATTACATTAAAGCCGCAAACAGTTTTAAATGACTTTTATTCCTTTAAAGCGGAGTTCCACACAAAAATGGAACTTCCGCTTTTCGGAACCCTCCCCCCCTCCGGTGTCACATTTGGCACCTTTAAGGGGGGAGGGGGGTACAGATACCTGTCTAAGACAGGTATTTGCACCCACTTCCTGGCATAGACTCCCACGGGAGTCTACGCCTCTTCCCGTCCCTCCGCGCTGTCTCCTGGGAAACACACAGGTCCCAGGAGATAGCGGGGACCAGTTATGACGCGCAGCGCGACTTTCGCATGCACAGTAGGGAAACGGGAAGTGAAGCCGCAATGCTTCACTTCCAGATTACCTCACCAAGGATGGCGACGGCAGCTGCCGAGAGTCGAGCGAGTGATCGGCGTTGGCTGCCGACGTAGCTGGACCCTGGGACAGGTAAGTGTCCATTTATTAAAAGTCAGCAGCTGCAGTATTTGTAGCTGCTGGCTTTTAATATTTTTTTTAGGTGGACTCCTGCTTTAAAAATGTCATTTTGTGCAGGGACTGTTCTAAGCACGGGAAACACGCGCCATTTTACAGGCATACTATAGACACCCCCCAGGTACGATATTTAAAGGAATATTTCACTTTTTTTTCACTTTAAGCATCATTAAAATCACTGCTCCCGAAAAAACGGACGTTTTTAAAACTTTTTTTTGCATTGATACATGTCCCCTGGGGCAGAACCCGGGTCCCCAAACCCTTTTTAGGACAATAACTTACATATTAGCCTTTAAAATGAGCACTTTTGATTTTGAACGTTCGAGTCCCATAGATTTTAATGGGGTTCTAAAGTTTGCGTGAATTTTCGGTCCGTTCGCAGGTTCTGGTGCGAACCGAACCAGGGGGTTGTTCGGCTCATCCCTATCCAGAACATGTATCTCATCATCATTCAGAGAGATGCCACTTAGATTATATATTCCTGTTCCTATTGAGTGTCCCCACCAATCCCTCACATTGGGCTGGTATGGTGGAGGACCCCTCCCTGGTCCGCTCTGGGCCCCCAAAAAATCCCCTCCCTCATAGGAGGCATGATTTAGGAAAGGCGCAAATCTATTATGGATTGGCACTTGCCCACCGTGGGGATATGATGATCTCCCTCTATTGGAATAACTCCCATGAGATTCTGAATAGTGGCTCGTATTTTCCCAATTTCGGAATGATTCGGGAAAAAGTGGTTGAGAGTTATCTTGATGAGTGGATTGCTGATACCCTCCTCTCCTACCTCTACCTCTCCTAATCCTCCCTCTCTTATTATTTCCTCTAAATTGATAGTCCGTCTGGGGTGTATGATATCCTCCCTGATTATGCCAATCATACACATAGGAAGGACCTCCTCTGGGGGTAGGTATAGAGGAGTCCATATTTAATTGATTCTTGGGTATTTTGTCAGGGCCCTGATTAGACGGATTTACAGCATTCTGCCATAAAAATATTGCACCATTAACAAAATCATCCAAATCTCTAATAAATTTTCTTTTTTTCTTAGATTGAATTTCTAGATCCCATTTAGTAAGTTTATTTTTTAATTCAACAGACAATTTGAGAAACTCTTCACTATCTTTTTGATTTTCAATGCTCTTAGTGATATCTCTAATCTGTGAATCTAAAATTTTCATTTTTCTTTGTTTACGCAAAAGCAAAAATTCCAACAGCTCAAAACCTTTTTTTAGTGAAAAAAATCACCCCATTCCTTCATGGATTCATCATCTAATAATCCATCAATTGGGGGTACATCCCACCTGAGACGTCTAGGAATAAGTTTGGCTGATAAATATTGCTCAAATTAACCTTTTTCTCAAAGATATGTCCCAGTTTAAAAAAAAAATAAGATAAATCATTAGCATGAACTGGTTCCTTGAGAAAATCTCTCCTATTTTAACCTCATGTTTTTCCAAATACTGGAAAACATCCATAACTGCTGCTTGATTGGGATACGTTGAATGTGTAAATATAAGTAAATATCAATCAGCGCAATTATATTCCTATACCAACAATCTGATGAACACTCAGGGTCAAACTAAATCCCACAAAGTAATCATATTAATAAAATAGCGCAGCGCTAAATCTAAAATGATCAAATAAGTCACAAGCACCAATGATAAGTGTCCATATAAAGTGCTGAAGTTTAACAATCATATAGGTGACTTCGTGAAGAACCTCCACCACTGGAAATATTAGCAGCTCACCTCCCAGAGTGGACCCCTGTAGGAATAGGGTCACAAGCGCTTTCCCCTAAATGGGGTGAGTAACGCTGTGTAGATGAGTGGAATCACCAGGATGGATGTTCCTGATCTCTGTGACAAAACTGCTCCCACAGCATTCTCAGAAGTATCAACTTCAAGGATATAGGGTAACGCTAGATCAGGGTGTCGCAGGATTGGGGCAGAGGTAAAAAGGAGAAACAAATCATTCTCTGCATGCTCAAAAGCCCTCTAAGCATAAAGGACAAACTCTCCAGTGTCATGATTGAGCATGAAATAAAAAGAGTATATAGTGGTCTCTGCCAGAATGGGTATTTATTGCATATAAAAAAAGAATAAAACTTACAAGTGTGGCACTGTAACCCAGTGTTTTAGGATGTGTAACTATTTTAAACCAACAGATCGGAATGCCAACATCCCCCTGGAGAGTTGCCACCACTGTGTGTGTTTGTACTACATCCCCAGGGGGCAGTCCTTTAGACTGAGATGAAATTGCCCTCAAGAAGAAGCTTTGTCTCTCAGTTGCAGGTGTTCGCCTCTAGGTTTGAGCAAAAGGGGTATGATAAAGATACCCTGGTTGGAGAAATAGAGAAAGTGAGGACTAATGACAGACATGTGTTATTGTCTAATAAGAATAGGAACTTAAAAATGATCTGAATAATTTTAAAATGGTGTTGGACTATATAATGACTATAATGTCCAATATAAGAAGTTTGAAAGGATAGTATCAAAAATATGGTCTATACTCAAACAGGATAAGGTATTTGGCCTGGTGCTTCCGGTAAGGTCAGAATTTATATATAAAAAAGTTCCTACGCTGCGGATTGTATAGCCCCAGGAGTTGTTAATCCCCCTATTCAGTCCAAAAATAGGTTATTCTCTTTCCTTAGTGGTTTCTATGCCTGTGGGTGTTGCACAGCCTGTAGGCATTCGAAAGTCAACAATAAAAAAAGCGTAAAGAATTCTTTGCCACAGTTACTAATAAAAATATTCTATTCAGCAATTGATTACCTGTAATACTGTTGATGTTGTTTACATGCTTGAATGTGATTGTGGTTTGCAATACATTGGTAGGACCTCCAGACCTTTACATGTCTGTTTGGGGGAACATGTAAACAACATCAAAAAAGGGTTAAAGACTCATAATGTTTCTAGGCATTTTAAAATATTTCATAATCAGGATCCTCATGGCCTTAGATTTTGGGGCATAGAGAGGGTCACTAAACATTGAGGAGGGGGTAATTTTTTACGTCAACTAAGCCGCAGAGAATCTTACTGGATACATGAGACAAAGGTTTTAGTACCTGCAGGATTTGCCCACACTGTAACATCAGAGACCAGGTATGTCAACTCAAACTGCGACTGCCACTAACATGTCCCATTGCTCTACATACTATGCTGAGAAATTACATTACATGTTAAGGCTCCACCAGCCCAACATCTCCAATATGGGATATATATCTCTGAAAACACCACCCTTTTCCTTGTCTCTGACTCTGCAGGTGCTTGTACAGTCCGCCCAGCACTGGTGGCTCTTGTGAGCCCTGGCTCGCCGTCCATGTGGGGATCTGTGTCAAGGCCAGTACCTGCAAATCCCTCCATATCTTCCCCTTTGGGCTCCATCCCCTGAAAATTATATCCAATATTTGGATCTTTAACCGAGTGATATAACCTTTCGAGCTGTAAGAAGTGGGAGTCCTTCTCGTGATATATCTGTGTACAGTATATATGCTGAAGAGTCATATGCCTTGTGAGTATCTCTGTATAAATATGTTTGTTCAGTCTGAGATTTTGCTCTGTCCTCATGTCTTGTCTGTAATCCAAACAGTCTCCCATACTCTTAGACATAATGGTTCCATACCCTTTGTTGGTGCTTATTACAGTGACCTATTTATACCTATATATACAAATATATCCTTTTCTCTCCTTTATAGAAAAATATCATAACTGCTTTCCCGAAACTCCTAAAGAAGGAAAAACACCATATAGAGGGGATAGAACCTCTTTATTTTCCGAAACATGTAGAGTATTATATGCTATCGTATCTTCAGCCCAGCAGGTCATATTTGTATTTACTGGGATAGTATACCTAACATGTTAGCAGTTTGATTACCATTGTTTTTTGTCTCTTCCGCTCATGCGATTTTATATCTTAGATTTGTGTGTATTTTTCTACTTAATAAACTTTTGTTATACAACTTTTAACCTCAACTGTGTATTTCACGCATGCACCATCCATTCATTGCCCGGTGACACACTGCCCATAGTATCCCCCTTGGGGCACATTTCCTTTCCTGGTCTCCTAGTTGCAACCTTTTTACATGGCCTCTCTGATAGAGTGAAGGATGAATTAGAAGGAAGATCCCTTCCTGCTGATCTGGGCGGTGTCATCAACTTGTGTAACCAGATCGATATTCGCTTTCAGGAGAGGGCCCTGGAAAAAAGCCGCCAGCACTCCCCGTTCCTTAGGCAGCCTGGGCTCCCAGTCCCTTCTCTTCGATCCGAGAAGCACCCCCTGCCCGCTGAGGAACCTATGCATTTGGGCTGGACCAAGTTGTCTCCTGAAGAACGCGCTAGGCGCAGAACTCTGGGCCTGTGCCTCTATTGTGGGGCCAAAGGTCATTTTCGTGACACTTGCTCTCTTCGTACGGAAAAAACGATCGGGGCTAATACATCTGGAAGGTGGAGTATTAGACCCTGAAATATCACCTTCACCTTCTCGTCTTCTTCTTTCTGTGTTCCTTCATGTCGGCGCTTCCTCTCGTTCGGTCTTGGCACATCTGGATTCTGGAGCCGCTGGCAATTTCATATATTGGGAAACTGCATCTTTCATGAGACTTATACCGCGTACACACGATCGGACTTTCTGGCATACTTGGTCCGGCACACTTTCTGACGGACTTTGTCCGCCAGGTGCGCCGGACTTTAAAACGGATGGACTTGCCCACACATGACCGAACTTTCCGGCGGGCTAAGTCCGCCCATCTTTCCGACGGACTTTCGCCGGAGTTACGGCGAACTTTTACAATGAACGGACTTGCCCACACACGGACAAGTCCGTTCATTTTGAACGTGACTCAGGTGCGACAGGACTAGAAAAGGAAGTCAATCTTGCCGCTTTTATCGGCGAGATTGACACCTTGCGAGCCTCGTCGCGGGTCATACCAGGCCCTTAAGTCTAGTATGGATTTTAAAGGGAAGCCCCTACGCCTAAAAAACGGCGTGGGGTCCGCCCTAAAATCCATACCAGACCCCGATCCGAGCACGCAGCCCGGCCGGTCAGGAAAGGGGGTGGGGACGAGAAAGCGCCCCCCCTCCTGAACCGTGCCAGGTCGCATGCCCTCAACATGGGGGGGTGGGTGCTTTGGGGGAGGGGGCGCCCTGTGGGGCTCCCCCACCCCAAAGCACCTTGTCACCATGTTGATGAGGACAAGGGCCTCTTCCCGACAACCCTGGCCGTTGGTTGTCAGGGTCTGAGGGCGGGGGGCTTATCGGAATCCGGGAGCCCCTATAATAAGAGGGCCCCCAGATCTCGGCCCCCCCACCCTATGTGAATGGGTATGGGGTACATGGTACCCCTACCAACTCACCTAGGGAAAAAGTGTCAATAATAAAACACACTACACAGGTTTTTAAAATAATTTATTAAACAGCTCCGGGGGGGTCTTCTTCCGGCTTCAGGGGTCTTCCTCCGGCTTCGGGGGTCTTCTTCCGGCTTTGGGGGTCCCTTCCGGTTCCTCTTCTCCCGGGATCCAGTTGGTTCTTCTACGCTCTCTCTGGCCTCTTCTCCCAGTGTTCCAGTTCTTCGGCCGGCTCCTCCGCTGTCTTCAGGCCGCTCTCTTGCCAGCGAAGGTCCGGACTTCTGGGCTTCTTGTCTTCTTCCCTCTGCGGGGCCCCCCCACCCCAAAGCACCCACCCCCCCCCATGTTGAGGGCATGCGGCCTGGTACAGTTCAGGAGGGGGGCGCTCACTCGTCCCCACCCCCTTTCCTGATCGGCCAGGCTGCGTGCTCGGATCGGGGTCTGGTATGGATTTTAGGGGGGATTTTAGGGGGGACCCCATGCTGTTTTTTCGGCGTAGGGGCTTCCCTTAAAAATCCTTACCACCCCTAAGGGCCTGGTATGTCCCGCGCTCGCCGCAATAGGAAAATTTGTTTTTCCTATTGCAGCAAGCGCGAAATGCAATACCCTGCCCTTGCGTCGTATCTGGTCCGTCGGACCAGCATACAGACGAACAGACTTTCCGCCAGAAACTGTCCGACGGAAAGATTTAAAACATGTTTCAAATCTAGGTCCGGCGGGATTTTGGGAAAAGGTCCTCTGGAAAAGTCCGCTGGAGCCTACACACGGTCAGATTGTACGGCAGGCTCTGGTCCGCCAGACCAACTATGCCGGAAAGTCAGCTCGTGTGTACGCGGCATTACCCTTTTGCCCCTTTCATCGCCATTGGTGGTCTTGGCGATTGATGGCACTGTTCTCCCAGGGGGTCCTATTCGCTTCCAGACCCTCCCTGTTAAGATGTCGGTAGGGACACTTCACCAGGAGTGGATATCCTTCCTTGTCTTACCTAAGGCTTCATCTCCTATCATATTAGGTCTTCCTTGGTTACGGTTCCATTCTCCACACATTGACTGGACTGCTGGACAGATCCTGGCTTGGGGTTCCTCCTGTTCCTCTTCTTGCCTACTCAAGGTTACCCCAAAAGAGAAACTTCCTGTTGCCACCATCCCAGTATGTTCTGCTCTTCCCGCTGCATATAGTGATTTCTGGAATGTCTCCTGCAATAGTCGGGCTGAGGCACTCTCTGGGTCATGTGGCACTCTGGATGAGGAGCCCACCTGTGAACTTGAGCCGATCATTCACTCCAGTTTGCATGGTCATTTACCTTTGCCTGTTCCTGGACCCCCTTGGACGCACACCCAGGCTGACTCGTCCACCAGTTCCACAGTCGCTACGCCCTGTGATGCGATTCTGGTGGTCGCTTCACCTGGCAATGCTGTTCAGTCGGCCTCTGCACCAGTTCAGCCTATGCCCAGTGAAGCTATCTAGCTTGACTTCTGTGACACATCACTTTCTAACCAACCTGGTCTCAGGGATCCACTGACTTCTGTCCAGTCTGATAATCCTGTGCTGGATGTCCAGCTCATCTTTAAGGGTCTGGGGGACCCTGCTCAGACTCCTAATGGTCTTCTTATGCCTTTACCCATTCCTAAGAAGCCTTTAGCCCTCAATAAGTCCTCTCGTCCTCTCTCGGTTTTGGTCTCTGAGGATAATCTTAAGTACGAGGTTAGTCAAGTTCTGGATTCCTGGCGCCGTAGAGGCATTCTTCAGTACCTCATACATTGGGAAGGGTTTGGTCCTGAGGAGAGGTCTTGGATAACTGCATCTGAGATCTTTGCGCCTCATCTGTTGAAGAGGTTTCATCTGGAGTTTCCCTTTAAGCCAGGGCCCAGGCGGACGAGGGGAAGGCCTCATAAGGGGGGGGTACTGTCATGGTTATGCAGTAATCTTTCTCTGTCAGCTTACCTTCTCCTCATGTGTAGAGACTAAGAGGCCAGCCACTCACACCTCGCTGATTTTATAACCTCTCCTCTAAGCATGGGCCCACCCCAGGCCCTATCAGGGAACCCTATATTAACCTGTGCACTGCAAGCCAGCAGTGCTGATCAACCATTGTGTGTTAGCTTTTGTGTGTACGTGCTGTGTTTCCTACGTCTGATTCCAGTTACCGACTTTGGCCTGTTCTCGACTATCCCTGTTTGCCTGTGACCCTGAACCTTGGCGTGAACTCTGTTGTCCTTGTCCGCTTGTGGCCCCAACCTTGGCTTATTCCTTTACTATCCCTATCCTCCTGTTACCTACTGTGGGTGTGAGCTGGGGGACAGCGGGGGTCACGACCTGGAGCCAGTTGCAGCCCAGTCCATCCTCACCACTAGAGGCTCTGGTAAACACCTGCCGGCTCTTAGACTCCGCGCCACAGGGAATCTTACGCTCTAACCCCGGTGGGATCCGTGTTGGCGTTCCAGTGGCCCTGCCTTCCTTACCACCCTGACTCCCATCCGCAGCAGTCAGACGTAGGGTCCACTACTTTGCGGTGCATTCCTGATCCCAACGGTGTGCATCTGTCACCTAGCCTCAAGGTGACCTGACACACTGTTTACACTGCATAGTGCCATTTAGATGGCGTGTACATATATGAATCTGCAATAATTAATTTTACCCTATTAAATCTCTTGTCAATTTTATATGCCATCCCTTTGTATGTGTAATGTATTCATGAAGTCAATACCATGTATGTGTATGTATTAAACCCTTTCTACTATGTGCATCATTGTTATGTATTGTCAGACTCAATATGCCAATTAAATCTACTTTCTAGTTATCTCACTCCCACAAATCAATAGCCTCATTCAAAAGTCCCACCTTCCTTTTTCTAATACTATTGTCGGCAGTTAGCTCCGATTTGACATGCTATTTGATCTGTAAAATTGCATGTCAAATTGTGCTGATGTGAACGGGGCTAAAACCTAGAAGCTAATTGGTTACTATGCACAGCTGCATCAGATTCTGTGTGCACCAGCTTTAGTAAATCTCCCCCAATATGTTTGCCAATGTTGATATGCTCACTTCTTCTGTGCACAAAAGTTTTGCAATGTTGCAGTAGATTTTCTTCCATCTCGCCGTGCCCCTTTGGGTAGCTAGAGACTTGCCTAAGTCTAAAAAGAAATTCCCCATTCAGGAACAAATAGGACAATTACATTTGCAGAACGCTCTGAACCATCTGTTGTCCCGAGGAGCAGTCCTTCCAGTACCTATGTAGGACAGGTTCAAAGGACTTGTATGCCTCACCAAAACCCAGTGAGGGTATTCGTCCCATCCTGGACATACCCCTGAAGTTCCAAATTTTTTTTATGGAATCTGCAAGGTCCTATATTTACCCCTCTGAGATAAAGGGAATACATAAAATCCGTAGACATCCAAGATGCCTACAGAGCCTTGAAAAAGTATTCAAACCCCTTGAAATTTTCCACATTTTGTCATGTTACAACCAAAAACATGAATGTATTTTATTGGGATTTTATGCGATAGACCAACACAAAGTGGCACATTAATTGTGAAGTGGAAGGAAAATGAAAAATGGTTTTCAAATTGTTTTACAAATAAATATCTGAAAAGTGTGGCATACATTTGTATTCAGCCCCCTTTACTCTGATACCCTAACTAAAATCTAGTGGAACCAATGGCCTTCAGAAGTCATCTAGTTAGTAAATAGAGTCCACCTGTGTGTAATTCAGTCTCATTATAAATACAACTGTTCTGTGAAGCCCTCAGAGGTTTGTTAGAGAACCTTAGTGAACAAACAGCAACATGAAGGCCAAGGAACACACCAGACAGGTCAGGGATAAAATTGCAGAGAAGTTTAAAGCAGGGTTAGGTTATAAAAAAATAACCCAAGCTTTGAACATTTCACAGAGCATTGTTCAATGCATCATTCGAAAATAGAAAGAGTATGGCACAACTGTAAACCTACCAAGACATGGCTGCCCACCTAAACTGACAGGCCGGGCAAGGAGAGCATTAATTAGTGAAGAAGCCAAGAGGCCCATGGTAACTCTGGAAGAGCTGCAGAGATCCACACCTCATGTAGGAGAATTTGTCCACAGGACAACTATTAGTCGTGCACTCCACAAACCTGGCCTTTATGGAGGAGGGGCAAGAAGAAAGCCATTGTTGACAGAAAGCCATAAGAAGTCCAGGTTGCAGTTTGCGAGATTCTTGTGGGGGACACAGCAAGCATGTGGAAGAAGGTGCTCTGGTCAGATGAGACCAAAATTGAACTTTTTGGCCTAAAAGCAAGATGCTCTGTGTGGCAGAAAGCTAACACTGCACATCACGTTGAACACACCATCCCCACCACGAAACATGGTGGTGGCAGCATCATGCTGTGGGAATGCTTTTCTTCAGCAGGGACAGGGAAGCTGGTCAGAGTTGATGGGAAGATGGATGGAGCCAAATACAGGGCAATCTTAGAAGAAAACCTGTTAGAGTCTACAAAACACTTGAGACTGGGGCGGAGGTTCACCTTCCAGCAGGACAACAACCCTAATCATACAGCCAGAGCTACAATTGAATGGTTTTGATCAAAGCGTATTCATGTGTTAGAATGGCCCAGATCAAAGTACAGACCTAAATCCAATTGAGAATCTGTTTCAAGACTTGAAAATTGCTGTTCACAGATGCTCTCCATGCAATCTGACAGAGCTGGAGTTATTTTGTAAGGAAGGAAAAAAAGTCACTCTCTAGATCAGGGGTCCTCAAACTACGGCCCGCGGGCCACATGCGGCCCGCCGAGGACATTTATCCGGCCCACCCCACCCAGGGCCGGATTCCCGACAGGCCAGGCTCGGGCCGGGGCCAGGTCGGCTCGGCTTGGGCAGGTCCACTCTGCTTCAGAAGGGAGCATATCCGCTCCGCTCAAGCCGCCTCCCCCACCCCAGTAATGGAAAGCTCCGTGTGCCGCGCTGCATGCTGTGAAGTGTAGTTTCCAGCACAGTCCCGCGCGGATTCACGTCTTCCTCACGCAGACAGGATGCGCGGAGGGTGACAGCGAGAGGAGGCTTCAGGCAACAGCCTGCTAACAAGTAAGGACCCCTGTCCACCCCTCTGTCCCCCTGTCCACCCCTCTGTCCCCCTGTCCATCCCACTGTCCCCCTGTCCACCCCTCTGTCCCCCTGTCCACCCCACTGTCCCCATGTCCACCCCTCTGTCCCCCTGTCCACCCCGCTGTCCCCCTGTCCACCCCACTGTCCCCCTGTCCATCCCACTGTCCCCCTGTCCACCCCTCTGTCCCCCTGTCCACCCCTCTGTCCCCCTGTCCACCTCACTGTCCCCCTGTCCCCCCCTCTGTCCCCCTGTCCACCCCACTGTCCCCCTGTCCATCCCACTGTCCCCCATCCACCCCACTGTCCCTCTGTCCCCCTGTCCATCCCACTGTCCCCTGTCCACCCCACTTTCCCCCTGTCCATCCCTCTGTCCCCCTGTCCATCCCACTGTCCCCCTGTCCACCCCTCTGTCCCCCTGTCCATCCCACTGTCCCCCTGTCCACCCCACTGTCCCCCTGTCCACCCCACTGTCCTACTGTCCACCCCTCTGTCCCCCTGTCCCCCCACTGTCCCCCTGTCCTCCCCTCTGTCCCCCTGTCCATCCCACTGTCCCCTGTCCACCCCACTGTCCCCCTGTCCCCCTGTCCATCCCTCTGTCCCCCTGTCCATCCCACTGTCCCCCTGTCCATCCCACTGTCCCCCTGTCCACCCCTCTGTCCCCCTGTCCACCCCTCTGTCCCCCTGTCCACCCCACTGTCCCCCTGTCCACCCCACTGTCCCACTGTCCCCCTGTCCACCCCTCTGTCCTCCTGTCCACCCCTCTGTCCCCCTGTCCACCCCACTGTCCCCCTGTCCACCCCACTGTCCCCCTGTCCACCCCTCTGTCCCCCTGTCCACCCCACTGTCCCCCTGTCCACCCCACTGTCCCCCTGTCCATCCCACTGTCCCCTGTCCACCCCTCTGTCCCCCTGTCCGTCCCCCTGTCCCCCTGTCCACCCCACTGTCCCTCGGTCCCCCTGTCCACCCCTCTGTCCCCCTGTCCCCCCCTCTGTCCATCCCACTGTCCCCCTGTCCACCCCACTGTCCCCCTGTCCATCCCACTGTCCCCCTGTCCATCCCACTGTCCCCTGTCCACCCCACTGTCCCCCTGTCCACCCCTCTGTCCCCCTGTCCATCCCACTGTCCCTCGGTCCCCCTGTCCACCCCTCTGTCCCCCTGTCCGTCTCCCTGTCCCCCCCTCTGTCCCCCTGTCCACCCCACTGTCCCTCGGTCCCCCTGTCCACCCCTCGGTCCCCCTGTCCACCCCTCTGTCCCCCTGTCCACCCCACTGTCCCCCTGTCCCCCCCTCTGTCCCCCTGTCCATCCCACTGTCCCCCTGTCCACCCCTCTGTCCCCCTGTCCACCCCACTGTCCCCCTGTCCATCCCACTGTCCCCTGTCCACCCCACTGTCCCCCTGCCCACCCCTCTGTCCCCCTGTCCACCCCTCTGTCCCCCTGTCCATCCCACTGTCCCCTGTCCACCCCACTGTCCCCCTGTCCATCCCTCTGTCCCCCTGTCCATCCCACTGTCCCCCTGTCCATCCCCCTGTCCACCCCTCTGTCCCCCTGTCCACCCCACTGTCCCCCTGTGTCCCCCTCTGTCCCCCTGTCCATCCCACTGTCCCTCTGTCCACCCCTCCCTCTGTCCACCCCACTGTCCCCCTGTCCACCCCTCTGTCCCCCTGTCCCCCTATCCACCCCTCTGTCCCCCTGTCCACCCCCTGTCCACCCCACTGTCCCCCTGTCCATCCCACTGTCCCCCTGTCCACCCCTCTGTCCCCCTGTCCACCCCTCTGTCCCCCTGTCCAACCCACTGTCCCCCTGTCCAAACCACTGTCCCCCTGTCCACCCCACTGTCCCCCTGTCCACCCCTCTGTCCCCCTGTCCACCCCACTGTCCCCCTGTCCACCCCACTGTCCCCCTGTCCACCCCTCTGTCCCCCCCTCTGTCCCCGTGTCCACCCCTCTGTCCCCCTGTCCACCCCACTGTCCCTCTATCCCCCTGTCCACCCCTCTGTCCCCCTGTCCACCCCTCTGTCCCCCCCTCTGTCCTCCTGTCCCCCCCTCTGTCCTCCTGTCCCCCCCTCTGTCCCCCTGTCCCACCCCTCTGTCCCCCTGTCCACCCCTCTGTCCCCCTGTCCACCCCACTGTCCCCCTGTCCACCCCACTGTCCCCCTGTCCACCCCTCTGTCCCCCTGTCCACCCCACTGTCCCTCTGTCCCCCCTCTGTCCCCCTGTCCACCCCTCTGTCCCTCTATCCCCCTGTCCACCCCTCTGTCCCCCTGTCCACCCCTCTGTCCCCCTGTCCCCCCCTCTGTCCCCCTGTCCCCCCCTCTGTCCCCCTGTCCACCCCTCTGCCCCCCTGTCCACCCCTCTGCCCCCCTGTCCACCCCTCTGTCCCCCTGTCCACCACTCTGTCCCCCTGTCCACCCCACTGTCCCCCTGCCCCCCCTCTGTCCACCCCTCTGTCCCCCTGTCCACCCCTCTGTCCCCCTGTCCACCCCACTGTCCCCCTGCCCCCCCTGTCCACCCCACTGTCCCCCTGTCCCCCCCTCTGTCCACCCCTCTGTCCCCTTGTCCACCCCTCTGTCCCCCTGTCCACCCCTCTGTCCACCCCTCTGTTTACCTGTTCACCCCTCTGTCCATCCCTCTGTCCCCCTGTCCATCCCACTGTCCCCCTGTCCACCCCTCTGTCCCCCTGTCCACCCCTCTGTCCCCCTGTCCACCCCTCTGTCCCCCTGTCCCCCTGTCCATCCCTGTGTCCCCCTGTCCATCCCTCTGTCCCCCTGTCCATCCCACTGTCCCCCTGTCCATCCCTCTGTCCCCCTGTCCATCCCACTGTCCCCCTGTCCATCCCACTGTCCCCCTGTCCACCCCACTGTCCCCCTGTCCACCCCACTGTCCCCCTGTCCACCCCACTGTCCCCCTGTCCACCCCCCTGTCCACCCCTCTGTCCATCCCACTGTCCCCCTGTCCACCCCACTGTCCCCCTGTCCACCCCACTGTCCCCCTGTCCACCCCTCTGTCCCCCTGTCCACCCCTCTGCCCCCCTGTCCACCCCTCTGTCCCCCTGTCCACCCCTCTGTCCATTCCACTGTCCCCCTGTCCACCCCACTGTCCCCCCCTCTGTCCACCCCACTGTCCCCCTGTCCACCCCTCTGTCCCCCTGTCCTCCCCTCTGTCCCCCTGTCCACCCCTCTGTCCCTCTGTCCCCCTGTCCATCCCCTCTGTCCCCCTGTCCATCCCCTCTGTCCCCCTGTCCACCCCTCTGTCCATCCCACTGTCCCCCCTCTGTCCACCCCACTGTCCCCCCTCTGTCCACCCCACTGTCCACCCCTCTGTCCCCCTGTCCCCCCCCACTGTCCCCCTGTCCATCCCACTGTCCCCCTGTCCATCCTACTGTCCCCCTGTCCACCCCACTGCCCCCCCCTCTGTCCCCCTGTCCATCCCACTGTCCCCCTGTCTATCCCTCTGTCCCCCTGTCCATCCCCTATATATATTATTATTTATTATTCATTCTTTTATTCTTTTGCACTACAAAAAAGATGTGTGCATAGGAATTTAGGAATTAGTTCATATTTTTTTTTATACTATAGTGCGGCCCCCCAACAGTCTGAGGGACCGTGAACTGGCCCCCTGTCTAAAAAGTTTGAGGACCCCTGCTCTAGATGTACAAAGCTGGTAGAAACATACCCCAACAGACTTGCAGCTGTAATTGCAGTGAAAGGTGGTTCTACAAAGTATTGATTGAGGGGGGCTGAATACAAATGCACACCTCACATATTTATTTGTAAAAAAATTTGAAACTCATTTATCATTTTCCTTCCACTTCACAATTACCTGCCACTTTGTGTTGGTCTATCACATAAAATCCCAATAAAATACATTAACATTTTTGGTTGTAACATAACAAAATGTGGAAAATTTAAAGGGGTATGAATACTTTTTCAAGGCACTGTATCTGCATATTCCCATTTACCCACCTTATCAGTGTTTTCTGTGCTTCACAGTAGGAGACAAACACTTTCAGTTTGTCACACTGCTATTTGGCCTATCCTCTGCTCCCAAAGTATTCACAAAGGTTCTTTTACCCCTTCTTGCTTGCTTAAGAACTCAGGCCATCAGGTCAAAGGGTATCTGGATGACCTTCTGAAGGACTCATCTCCCTCCAAACAATCTACAAACATCCACAGCACTATTCAGATATTTCGGGCTTTCGGTTAGGTAATCAAGAACTTTCAAAAAGACGCTCTCCACCCTTCCCTTCCCTTGGAATACTTGGACTCCATTTCAGACACAGCCCAAGCAAATGTCCTTCTTCCAGAAAACAAATTGGTCTCTCTCAGATCTCACTCTCAGGTTTCATTCTCCATGAGAGTTCTGGGCTTCATGGTGGCCTCCTTTAAGGCAGTTCCATTCGCCCATTTCAATTCAAGGTCTCTCCAACACATGTTGTTGGCATGGAAAAAACGTGCTCCCCTCTCAACCTATCATGCTTCCATTCAGTGAAGCAAGAAACTCCCTAGCTTGACTTGAAATGGGGAAGTCATTCTACCATACCAGTGGAAGGTGATAACAACAGATGGCAGCCTCTAAATTTAGATAGTGTATTCTTGTCTCACTCAGTTCAGGAAACCTGAACCACCCAGGCTCCCTATCAACATCCTTGAGCTTAGAGTGATAAAAATAGCTTTGCACCATTGCCTCCCCCTCAGGGACACCTGTTCAGGATGCAATGAGACAACATGACAGCTGTAGCCTACATCAATCACCAGGGAGGCACCAAGAGTCATGCAGCCTTGAATGAAGCAAGCCTGATTATATTGTGGATAAAGAAACACTGTCCGCCAATATCTGTTCTTCACATCCCAGTAGTGGACAACTGGAAGGTGGAGTACCACAGTTGTCACCACCTGGACCAAGGAGAATAGACCCTTCACCCCAACATCTTCAACCATATATGTCAGAGATGGGGACTCTAGATGTGGATATCCTGGTCTCCAGATTCAACAAGATACATCTGTTTGTGAATAGGGCCAAGGATCCTCTAACACTGGCATCAGATTCTCTGATAATTACACTAATCTCAATTCAGGCTAATTAATGCCTTTCCTACATTGTGAATTCTGCCTTGACTGCTATGCAAAATAGAGCAAGAGAAGAAACCAGTGATTCTCATTGCACCAACCTGGCCCGGAAAATCTGTTACTCATCTGAGTACATCTATACAGTACTCAGACTTATACGGAAACAAACCCCTTGCCTCTTCCAAACAGCTCTGTCTCCGGGCCCCCTGTTCCATCCTGTTTCTCAGTCACTAGCTTTAATGGTATGGCTCAATCCAATAAAACTTGTGAGCTGCTATAAATAATTATATGTGCTACACCCTCAGCTGCCAGTGCCTTCCTACTCTCTCATCTGGGTGTTTTATTATACAATTATATTGATACTGGTACAGCGCTACCCCCTACTATTTTCAACATATATGTGATATCACACACTTTATTAAACTATGTGTCACAGCGTTGGCAATAAAATAAAAATATGTTAAGATTAAAATGCAAAAAATGTATAAATATATTTAAACAATATAGTCTCTCCAACCTGAAAACTGTGCAATTAATTTCCGTGCCATCAGTTCAGTACAATACTGTCTTGCTGAATTAGATTTCCTCTGCAAGGTAGTCTTCCTAGTGGCCATCATGTCTGTCAGACATGTCTCCGAGGTAGCAGCTCTCTCTTGCCTCATTCTTCACGAGGCTAAAATAGTCTTGCACCCAAGACTCTCCTTTCTTCCTAAGGTGGTGTTAGCCTACCATCTCAAAAAATATATAATCCTTCCTTCCTTGTGCCCTGCTGCTCAGCACCCAAAAAAGATTGCTCTTCTTCTCTATCTGGATGTGGTCAGAGCCAATAAAGTATACCTAAAACCTACAGCTTCTATCAGGAAGACAGACTCCCTACTTTTCCTAACCCCAGGACCTCACAAGGGACAGCCTGCTTCAAGATCCACCACTGCTGGAAAGGACAACTCATCTCACAAGTTTACACCCTAAAGGATAAAGCAACTCCTTCACCAATATGGGCCAGGTCAACCAGGTTGTTGGCATGGAAAAAACATGCTCCCCTCTCAACCTATTATGCTTCCATTCAGTAAAGCAAGAAACTCCCTAGCTTGACTTGAAATGGGAAAGTCATTCTACCATACCAGTGGAAGGTGATAACAACAGATGGCAGCCTCTAAATTTGGGTAGTGTATTCTTGTCTCACTCAGTTCAGGAAACCTGAACCACCCAGGCTCCCTATCAGCATCCTTGAGCTTAGAGTGATAAAAATGGCTTTGCACCACTGCCTCCCCCCCCCCCAGAGACACCTGTTCAGGGTGCAATGAGACAACATACAGCTGGTCAACCAGGTTGTTTCCTCTGCATTCTGACATCAACTCTCTGTTGCCCAGCTTTTTAAGGCATCCACCTGGTCTTCTGTTCATACCTTTTTCATGTTCTTCCAGGTGGACGTCCAAAGATTACAGCTTTCGGTTACAAGTTTCTTGCAGCAGCACTCTGAATTGGATCCACTGACCCTTGTTAATCTTGGGCCTGTTGGTCCCAATAAGTGTACAGCATATTGATTGGTTTGTGCAAATGTTATAGCGTATACAAACTATGGGATATATTTATGGAAATTGTATTTATTTATTTTTTCTACTAGTAATGGCGGCGATCAGCGACTTTTAGCGGGACTGTGATATTGCGGCAGACAAATTTGACATTAACTGACACTTTTTTGGGGACCAGTGACGTTATAACAGTGATCAGTGCTAAAAATATGCACTGTCACTGTACTAATGACACTGGCTGGGAAGGGGTTAACATCAGGGTGTTTCAGTGTAGTGGGGGAGGTGATTTAGTAAAAGCACTAGTAAGTGGAAGGCATGGATAAGTGTTTCTGCTTTACAGGAACACATGATCCATGCCTTCTGTACTGACAGAATGGCAATCTGCTTTTACATAGGCAGATTGCTGTTTTGCCTGTATACAGAACAATCAGCGGGTACCAGCGGACATCGGGTAGAATCACAGCAGGAGCGGGCCACCGGTGACGGCACTCGTGTCCGATACGAAGTGCAGAATCATGTACATATACAGTATCTCACAAAAGTGAGTACACCCCTCACATTTTTGTAAATATTTTATTATATCTTTTCATGTGACAACACTGAAGAAATGACACTTTGCTACAATGTAAAGTAGTGAGTGTACAGCTTGTATAACAGTATAAATATGCTGTCCCCTCAAAATAACAACACACCGCCTTTAATGTCTAAACCACAGGCAACAAAAGTGAATACACCCCATAAGTGAAAATGTCCAAATTGGGCCCAATTAGTCATTTTCCCTTCCCAGTGTCATGTGTCTTGTTAGTGTTACAAGGTTTCAGGTGTGAATGGGGAGTAGGTGTGGTAAATTTGGTGTTATCATACATCCATAAGGGGACGTTCACGTATTTGCACAAGAGAATGCATTTAAAATATTTTCCAGATGGTACAAGACCCTACTCAGACTATATAAAATATCGCTGTGCCAAGGACTTGGGATCGCTCTTTCACATATGGTGGTCCTGCCTTCTCATACAACTGTTTTGGAAAGAAGTACCTATAAACCAAATCACCACTCTGACTCTAGACTACTCGCCAGCCCAATTTTTACGCCACCATTCTACAATTTCAAATGCTGTATAATTACGCTCACTAGCCAATTATATGGAAAAAGCAGCAAATATGTGCATACCTGCCAAGTGGTGCGCCTCAGACCCTCCGACCATAACAGATTGGGTTAGATGTATACAGAAAACCTCAGCAACAGAAGAACTTATACACCAAGCGAATGATAGCCCTTCCAAATTCAGGAAAATATGGTCCTGCTGGCAGCACTTTATCACTACTGATGAATATACCAAACTTATGGCCTAATCATTCACAAAAAGGCTGACAGGTGTAGTGTAGAACTCTGGGTTTTATTTCTCCCCCCCCCCTATAATGACCATTAAGGAAACCACCTACCTGTTCGAAACCTCCTCTAACCACTATCACCACTCCCCTTTATTACCGTTATTATAACCCTATTGAACAATACGAGCAAATATATACACTCCAGACACCTGTATTAAACGTGGAATTACACATTAACAAATAAGCTGAAGCAATTATAAACATTGTAATCAGAGAGTCTTAGCTCTCTTTGGGTTTATGTTTTTTTTTTTGGTTTTTGTTTGTTTGACAGTAGGTAATACTGTTCATAATTTAACCACACCAACATATTGGTTATTATGTTTGACAAGCTATGTCTTGTGCATTCATCTCTAACGAAATTCAACCCTTTTTGTTCCGTTCCTCTGTTACTGTAGCAACTGTGACTTTTTGTATACACCTTTTTTAAACAAATAAACACTTAAAAAAAATAAATAAATAAAATTTGGTGTTATCGCTCTCACTCTCTCATATTGATCACTGGAAGTTCAACATGACACCTCGTGGCAAAGAACTCTCCTGAGGATCTGAAAAAAATTGTTGCTCTACATAAAGATGGCCTAGGCTATAAGAAGATTGCCAAGACACCGGACCTGCCTTTATTTGTATAGATAGGGGGGAAAACATTAAAGTTTCAACCATTTTTGCCACCCTGCCATCAACCTAATACATTTGAATTATAGAGACTGACAACAAGGATACATTACTTTTCAATTCTGATGGACAATTTGAATCTTTACATAAATCATCTAGTCTTCTCTGCCTGTCCTATGAATAATGCAATGCAAACAAATGCACTACCAACAGTTTGCGCAGCGCTTTACAACATGGGGGCAGACAGTATAGTTACAATACAATTCAGTACAAGAGGGATCAGAGGGCCCTGCTCGTTAGAACTTACAGTCTAGAAGGGAGGGTCAAGTGGAACAAAAGGGAATAGCTGTGGGGGATAAACAGATGGAGAAAATGAAAATACAGTTGTTAGGTGTGGGTAGGTGAAGAGGAGGGTTTTCAGGGTTTGTCTAAAAGCTAATAGAGTAGGAGATAATCGGACAGATTGGGGTAAGGAGTTCCATGTACTTAGAGGTGTACTCATTTTTGTTGCCAGCGGTTTAGACATTAATGGCTGTGTGTTGAGTTATTTTGAGGGGACAGCAAATTTGCACTGTTATACAAGCTGTACACTCACTACTTTACATTGTAGCAAAGTGTCATTTCTTCAGTGTTGTCACATGAAAAGATATAATAAAATATTTACAAAAATGTGAGGGGTGTACTCACTTTTGTGAGATACTGTACGTGACTCTGCTTTGTGCGGCCGCCAGGTAGCAGTAAAAGTGCTATGGGGCGGTCGGCAAGTGGTTAAATACCGGCGTTTGGCACAATTTCACAAGCGTGCACAATTTTAAAGCATGACATTTTTGATATCTATTTACCCGGCTAAACATTTTTTATATTTAACCAAAAATGTGGGTATTATATTGTCTTTGTGTGTATTGAAATTCATTAAAATGTATTTATGTGTTAGTGTGTAAAATGGCGTTCGAAAAACTTCTGCGCAAATACAGTGTGAAATAAAGATTTTCAAAACCCACCATTTTATTCTCTAATGCCGCGTACACACGGTCGGACTTTTCAGCTACAAAAGTCGGACAGCCTGTCCGACATACTTCCGGCGTACCTTCGGCGGACTTGCGGCAGACTTTCTTACGAACGGACTTGCCTACACACGACCACACAAAAGTACGACAGCTTAGTACGCGGTGACGTACACCAAGTCCGACGAGACTATAAAACGGAAGTTCAATAGCCCGTACGACACCCTTTGGGCTCCTTCTGCTAATCTCGTGTTTATCTCGTGTTAGTAGAAGTTTGGTGAGAGACGATTCGCGCTTGTGAGACTCGTATTTTTCAGTTCGTTTTAACTGTTGTTCAGTCTGTGCTTGTGAGGTTTGTATCTGCTTTTCAGTGCGTTTGGTCAGTTGGCATTGAGAAATCTTTGTTTTATTGGCCGCTCGTTCCTGATTTTCAGGTCGCTCTTCACAGGCCTTGCTGTTCTTCAGTGCGTTCTGTTTAGTGCGTTCTGACCAGCCGACCGTTTTGAAACCATGTTACCTGTACGTACTCGTCGTCGAGCTCGTGCATTGTATGTGTTTGGTGCTGTAGTTTATTCTTCAGCCCAAGACCAGTCCATGAACAGGACGAGGAGGAGTTCATGGACCAAGAATTGGTTGCTCCAGCGTGACCAGTTCTGTCACATGCCATTGCTCCGTGAGATCCGTGAGAATAATCCTGAGGATTTCAGGAACTTTCTCCGGATGACGGACCCCGTTTTTGACCGTTTGTTGGCTTTGCTGACCCCCTATATCAGCAGGCAGGATACCTGCATGAGGCAAGCCATCACTCCGGAGCAGAGGCTGGTCGCTACCTTGCGGTATTTGGCCACAGGGAGAAGCCTGCAGGACCTTAAGTTCTCGACAGGCATCTCCCCCCAGGCTCTGGGGATCATTATCCCAGAGACCTGTTCTGCCATCATCCAGGTCCTGCAGAAGGACTATATTAAGGTAAGATATTTTTCTTTTATTAGCATCACATGTTCTTTTATGTAATCTTTGATAATGTAATGTATTTCTTGCTTCAAACACTACTTACCATCATTGCAATATAGTGTGAATGTCCCCTTTTTATCCTCACACATGCTGGATTTTTTTCCTGTTATTTTTTGTCATGCATGTATATTTTCCTTCAATAACCTCCCCAGCATGCAGTGATGTGAACATATCCACCTAGTCTACTCATTTTGAATGTATTTTGTTTGAGTGTATTTAGTGTGCTTATAATTAGCAATTAGCTAGATTTCCCAACCCCCCCCCCCCCACCTAAACTCACTCCAAATAGTGTGCTGCTAATTAGCAATTAGCTAGATTTCCCAACCCCCCCCCACCTAAACTCACTCCAAATAGTGTGCTGCTAATTAGCAATTAGCTAGATTTCCCAACCCCCCCCCCCCACCTAAACTCACTCCAAATAGTGTGCTGCTAATTAGCAATTAGCTAGATTTCCCAACCCCCCCCCCACCTAAACTCACTCCAAATAGTGTGCTGCTAATTAGCAATTAGCTAGATTTCCCAACCCCCCCCCCCCACCTAAACTCACTCCAAATAGTGTGCTGCTAATTAGCAATTAGCTAGATTTCCCAACCCCCCCCCCCCCCACCCTCGTAAAAATTTGCTTGAATGTTCTGTGGTGTTGATTTGTCTAAAGCAAATATATGTTGCACTTTGCAAAATGCATGTGCACTCTACAAGTGCATTTGTTCCAGTGCTTTAGTAAATGAGCAGAAGCTCTGCTGATTTCCATCATCAAATCATATGCAAGCCTCAAAGTGTTTTCATTAATTGCCCTTGCATGTGATTGTGTACTCCTTGCAACATGAATGCCTTTTTACATTACCTCATTTACTGTAAGCTGGTTAGCAACTGCACCTGCAGAGTGCGACAACTGCAGTCTTGTAGCCTTTTTAGTCCCTAAATTCCTGCGTGTCCTAAAAGTAATCTTTTTTAGGGATTTCACAACCCCCTAAAATGTAATCAATGTTCCATCAGAGGGGGTGAGCAATCTGATAAGTGTGCCTTTCCATATTAGTTATTCCAGAAGAATTAAATTATTTAATGTTATACTGATGCTGGGGAATAATGTTTTTAATTGTCTAATTTTATTGCAATGTTAGCTTCCAAATTAATTGATTTTGGTTTTCTTGTTTGATTCCCCAGTTTCCTTCAACGCCACAGGAATGGCAGACTGTGGCATCCCATTTTGCCAGCCGTTGGGACTTTCCCAATTGTGGAGGGGCTATAGATGGGAAACATGTCCACATTGTGCCACCACCCCATTCGGGGTCATACTATTTAAATTATAAAGGGTTCCACAGTATTGTTTTAATGGCGGTGGTGTCGGCACACTATGAATTTTTATATGTGGACATGGGGAAGAATGGCCGGATGTCGGATGGAGGAGTATTTGCCCAGACGGAGTTCTGCCAGCGTCTCCAGAGTGGTGGCCTGGGATTGCCATCTGATGCGGATAATGTGGAAGGACTCCCCTTTGTCTTCATTGCCGATGAAGCCTTCGCTCTGAGCAAGCACCTCATGAGGCCATTCCCCCAAAGAACCCTCACCCCGGAGAGGAGGGTTTTTAATTTCCGGCTGGCCAGAGCTAGAAGAGTGGTTGAGAATGCGTTTGGAATTCTGGCCAGCCGGTTCCGCCTGTTTCAAACAGCCATTAATTTGGCGGAATACAAACTTAATTTTATCATTTTATCGTGCTGCATTCTGCACAACTTTTTAAACAAACATTTTCAGAATTATATAGGCACAGTTGGGCCTGAGGCCGGACTTATAGGTGACAACCTTACGGGCCTGGATACTGTCCGTACTGGCTTGGCCCCCCAAAGTGCCCGTCAAGTTAGACAGCAATATGTTAATTATTTTATGGGTAGGGGGGCCATTGCAATGGGCCAGGATATTTAATTTTTTACAATAAAAAAAATATTGATGAAATCTTGAATTATATTTATTGCTTGCCTTTCTTTTGGGCTTTCTCCTAGGTTATGGTCGAGCAGTTGTAGTGCCAACTGTATTTTCATTTTAAATGTCTAAATAAAAGCTCCATTGCCACTGTAAACAACTTTTTGACAATTATAACCAAACTGATACTGAGCATTGAAATAACAAACCACACATTTATTTAATTCCTATAAGGAGATGTTTTTATTAATGGTTGTTATGCATTCAGTTCTGCATTTAGTATAAAATGTTCATAGACAAAAATATAATGATATCTTAATAATTTCGAAAAATATAATTATATTTAAATATTTATACATAATCCACAAAAAAATATTTTTGGCTTTTTGATTTTCGCAAACAGGCTTTTTTTTTTATATTTTTTTTTGTTTTTTTAAAATCAAGTTTTTTACTTTTTTTCTTTTTTTTAAAATCAAGTTTTTTATTATTTTTTTTTTTTTTTTTCAAATAAAGTTTTTTTTTTATTATGGTTTTTAAATCAATTTTTTTTGTTTTGTTTTTTTGTTTTAAAATCTATTTTTTTTGTTTTTTTTTTTGTTTTAAAATCAATTTTTTTTTTTTGCTTTAAAATCAATTTTTTTTTTTTTTTAAATCAAGTTTTTTATTTTTTTGTTTTTTTTTAAATCAAGATTTTTATTTTTTTTGTTTTTTTTAAATCAAGTTTTTTTTTTTTTTTTTTGGTTTTTGAGAAAATCAAGTTTTTTTGTTTTTTTGTTTTAAAATCATTTTTTTTTTTTTTAAATCAAGTTTTGTTTTTTTGGAAAATCAAGTTTTATTTTTTTTGGGTTTTTAAATCAAGTTTTTTTTTTTTTTTTGGTTTTTGAGAAAATCAATTTTTTTTGTTTTTTTGTTTTAAAATCAATTTTTTTTGTTTTTTGTTTTTTTTTTTAATCAAGTTTTATTTATTTTTTTTGTTTTTTTGGAAAATCAAGTTTTTTTTTTTTTTGGGTTTTAAAATCAATTTTTTTTTTTTTTGTTTTTTTGAAAATCAAGTTTTATTTTTTTGTGGATTTTTTATGTATTTTCGAGAAACAGCCCTCCTTTTTTAAATTAGGTTAAACAGCCATTTATGTTCAGCCAAAAAAATAAAGAGAAGGCCCAGAATGGGGTCAGCAAAACAGGAAATGAAGGACATGATCGATGTTTTGGGGTTTCAAAAAGGGCATTTAGATTCGACCCAAAACATCAATCATGTCCTTCATTTCCTGCTGCATACGATCCAGCCGATTACGCATTTCATCGATGTCCTTATTCCAGGCCATTATTTGACCAATTAGCCGTTGGGCACTTTCTGAAGTGAAATAGTCACTTCGTGTACCTAAAGTGGAATGAAACCAAAAAATGTATTTAGAAATATGCACACATACATAGTTTACCTTACCATAATAAAGCTGTTGTCTCAGACACTGACCTGGTGGGGTGCCCATGTAGCCTAATTCCTCCACATCCTCGGGGGTGGCACTGTTGCTTGAATCAAGCACAACCAGATCCCCTAAAATAGAGTAGAAAAATTACATTAAACAAAAGGCAGCCATGCATAGATTACCGTAAGCTGGTGTGTCAGACACTCACCTGGTGGGGTGCCCATGTCGCCCACCTCTCCTTCCTCCACATCCTCAGTGGGGCTTGGGCTGATTTCCCAATCATGTTTGGCTTGGGGTGGACTGTCTTCTTGTTGGCTGAGTGATTTTTCCCCTATGTGAAACAAAAAATTATTAATCTACTTAGCACACAGATATTTTAGTACATAGTAATTTTCCAACATTTGTAGTGAAGTGGTTTGTGTAGAGTTCCTATTTTACCTCAATATTTAAAATTATAAAGACATATCGGATAGATAGATATCTAGATATCAATATCTCAAAATATAGTTAATAATCTTTTGATCTCTCTCTCTCTCTCTCTATATCTGGAACAAAATCTATAAATATCTAACTAAATGTAAATAAAAGGTAATAAACACAAGAGAAAAACACGACAAGTACTTACTTTTTTTAAGCACTTTCCGGATCCGTCTGTATTGATCCGGCTCCCTGAGTTTCAGGTCAGACCATCTTTTTCGAAGTTGATCTCGGGAGCGCTGTACCCCAAAAGAAGCCTGCAAAGTGTCCACGACCTTCGCCATTATTTTGGCCTTGCGCAAATTTGGCCGTGCGTACGGCCCATACTTCCCATCATAGTCGTCTTTGTGAAGAATGGCCACCATCTCCACCATCTCTTTAAAACTCATATTGGAGGCCTTAAATCTAGGCCTCACAGATTTGGTTGACGTTCCAGCCTCCGGGCTTTTTCCACTACCTGAGGACATGTCAGGTGTCTCCGCCATTATTTACCCCACTACACGCCGTAACTAAAAATGGGCGGAGAACATGAGTTAAAATCGAACGTCAGGGAAGGGCGACGCAGGCGGAGTTTCACACATGCGTAGTGTATAAAGAGGGGCCTTGCGCACGTGTCGTACGTACGTTCTGTGCGTCGAATTAGGGGGCGGAGAACATGAGTTAATTTCGAACGTCAGGGGCGGGCGACGCAGGCGGAGTTTCACACATGCGTAGTGTATAAAGAGGGGCCTTGCGCATGTGTCGTACGTACGTTCTGTGCGTAGGTGATAGTGGACCAGGACGTTACAAAACGAAGGTAATTTTATTTTATTTTTTGGGGGGTTTTATGGTCATGACTTTGTAGCAAGCGGCCTATATGGCTTGATAGATTGATGAGGCCTACATAGGGAGAAGATGATGAGGGGTTAGCAGAAACCTAATAAGTGTTTTTTGTCTTGTGACTTTATCTTTTCCAGATATAATGAATCCCCTATTTAAGGATCCAGAGCTCCTTACAGCTTTTATTTCGAAATATCGAGAGATGAGGAATTTGTGGGAGGTGAAACACCCTCAGTATTATGCAAAGCATGTGAGGAAGTCAACGCTGGAGAGACTTCTGTCCTTTGTCCAGGCGACCATCCCGGGAGCAACAATGGAGACAGTGCTCAAGAAAATTGGGGTCTTGAGGAACATGTATAAGAGGGAGCATAGGAAGATCCAGGAATCAAGGAGATCAGGAGCATCAGCAGATGATGTTTATGTACCCAGGCTGTGGTACTACAATCAACTCCGTTTTCTTGATGACCAGAATGAAGCCAGGGCATCACTTTCAACCCTTCCCTCCACCCTTCCCTCCACCCTTCCCTCCACCCCAGCAGAGGCTGATGAGGAGCAAGCTGGGTCTTCCATCCTGGATGAACCGGATATGACCATCTGGAGTCAGGTAAATTATTTTAACAAATATTTACTGTACTAATATTAATGATGTTAACTGGATGTTATAATTGTCTAAAATAATTTTGCACTCAAAATTGTGTATACATATCAAATGACAGTAGTGGCTAAATATGTTTGGCACCTGCTTGAAATAATTAGGGTGTCTGATTAGACTCTTTTATTAAAGAGATGTATTCACATTGAATTTGCTAGTCATGAGAAGCAAACTGTGTGTCATTGATGAACCCAAAAAAATATACTAAAACTATTGTCCTTTTTTTATACACAGGATGAGTCCATCCAGGAGGAATGTGGGGAAAGTGGCAGGCAGGAGGAGACCGGGCCCATGGACAGCCTGGAGGAGGCCGGATTCACCATCATCCTGGAGGAGGCTGGGCCCAGTGTCAGGCAGGAGGTGGCTGCTCCCAGTGAGGTGGCTGGGCCAAGTGAGGGGGCTGGGCCAAGTGAGGTGGCTGGGCCCAGTAGGAGCCTGACCCAATCCCAAGTGCCTCCCCTCCACCTTCCCAAAAAAAGGGCCAGGAAGGGGATGGTCACACAGGACGCATCCCTGCGCCTCATGCAAGAGGCCACCCGTTTTTTAACGAGCCCCCCCGAAGCGGAAGAATCCTATGGCTGCTACTTAGCCAGCAGGCTTCTTCAGATGGATTGGGAGCAGCGCCTCATTTGTGAGCGCCTATTTGGGGAAACAATCCATAAGGGGCTGCAGGGCACGCTAACACAAAACACCCAACTACATGAGGCAGCCCCCCTCCTCCTCCTCCTCCTCCTCCTCCTGCCACAACTGAAACACCAGAGCCACAGCCTCAAAAGAAGGCTACAGGGAAGGCTGCAGGGAAGGCTGCAGGGCAGCGTGGAGGAAAGGCTGCAGGGAAGAGAAGAAAGTGATGACCTGGGTTCGGTCTGGTCTGACAGAAGACGCAGGCTGTTGTAGGACCACAGTCTGGGGACATCTAGATCATCTGCTGGTGCTGTTGATCTCTGGGATTCTTGGACCAGATTGTGCTCCCTCTTATATGGACTCCGCAAGATCCCAATTTTCTTGTACACCGACTTTTTCCAGCGTTGACTTCCTCTTTATTTTATTTTGACCATGAATAAATGGATCTTTTTTGAGTTTAGCAAAAGACTTTATGTGTTTTCTTTTAAATCATTGATTTTACACACAATGTTAAATTAACAAGGGACAACAATCTCATTGAGTTTGAAAAAAACACACCAAAAATACATTACTAATGTTAATAATGTTCAAGTGGTAAGTCTTGAAAATAAAAAAAATCTACATAACCAAAAACGGTGCTTTGGGTTAACTTTATCTAAAAACTAAAAAATAATCACTAGAAAAAATAGAATAATGGGTTCTTTGTGGTAACTTTACAAACCTAAAAAAAAAAAAAAATAAGGGAAAAAGTATTATTAGTATGGAAACATTGTTTTTAAAAAGCATACTATATCATTCATGAGATCAAAGAGAAAAAGAATCCAGAAATCAGTTTGGGAGAACTCTGATTATGAACAGCAAAACACCTTTGTTCTTTAGAACATTCGTAAAGAAGAAATAAAATGCGCTGCATTCAACGATCACAGATTTTGCAGCGTGATGAATGTGCTACCTACAATACGAACACTAGTTTTACTAGACCGAGTGCTTCTGTTTAGTTTTTGCTTATGAGCATGCGTCGTTTTTTTGTCCGTAGGACTAGCATACAGACGAGCGGACTTCGGGGTCCGTCGTAGTTACGACGTAAAGATTTGAAGCATGTTTCAAATCTAAAGTACGTCGGATTTGAGGCTAAAAAAGTACGTTGAAAGTCCGGAGAAGCCCACACACGATCGGATTACCAGCCAGCTTTAGTCCGTCAGCGTCCGTTGGACTTTTGTAGCTGAAAAGTCCGACCGTGTGTACGCGGCATTAGGCCTCTGCTACAAAAATATATATTGTTTGGGGGTTCTAAGTAATTTTCTAGCAAAAATACAGATTTTTACTTGTAAACAAAAAGTGTAAACTTGTAAAACTTGTAAACCTGGTCTTAAACAAAAAGTGTAAACTTGTAAAACTTGTAAACCTGGTCTTAAACAAAAAGTGTAAACTTGTAAAACTTGTAAACCTGGTCTTAAAGCCGATAATGCCTAAAGGTGCTACTTGTATGTTGCGCCACTGTATTGTGGCTAGGCTGTAAAAAAAAGTCTCACATGTGGTATCACTATACTCAGGATGAGTGGGCAAACATGGGCGAATTATGTTTTATTCTGTTTTTACCCTGCAAATCTTGAGCGCATATACTTTAAAATGGGTGAAAAAGCACTTTGATAAAAAGAGCAAATGTGCAGGTTTAATTCTTTGTTAGAAAGTGTAGGAATATTGGTCAAATTACCCATCAAATCATTAGTGAATAGACGCCTCTGAATAACTAATGTATGTAGCAGATTCATTTATGCAGAACTGTACATCAGAAATTAGAAAATAAAGAAGAAGAATAGTTCAATAAAGAGGCTTTTCCTCCAAAATCAGATAGTTGGGTTACTTCAATTTGCTGTTTACTCCTGTTTACTATGCCTTATGTTTTTAACATGGTCTTTAATACATTCATCGTCTGTTTCTTCTTGCACAGATCCCCAAAGTATCCCTGAGAATGTTGGTTTAGAAGCTGTTAACGACAGTACAATAAAAGTTGCATGGTTGCCTGTACAGAAAGAAGGATTAAATGGTCACTTGAAAGGATTTGTGGTAAGTTTTTGGTGTAGCGTAACTGAAAATTGTTGAGGTAACTGCTTTTTGCTTTCACCATTCACCAACACAGTCTGTTAATAAACTGAAGAATACTGTCTGTGTACCCTGTTTCTGCATAAGGGCCCAAAAAAACAAGGAAGGAACACTTCTGAGATTCATGGTAGTATATTATGGGTAGCCAGAGGACCAAGATTGAAGAGGACTTTTACTGCGTATCATCTAGGATTATTTTTTTATTGACCTTAACATTCTTTGAATGCATTCACACTAGCAGTTTTACCTGTGCCCGGGCAATGTTCAGGTTGAGTGCAAACAATGTCTTAGCACTCTTCATAGAGCACCAAGCACAGAAGCAGTGATCACTGTGGTCTGGTTGACAGATGTGATGATGTAACGGTGCCTGGGAACACTTTCAGGGGTGTGGGAGGGGAGACAATCAAACTGGGGCATGGTTCAGTTCAACTGAAACAGTGTGCCCAGTGTGAGAGCACTGTCCTAGAAAGAAAATTCTGCTCCTCCATAAATACAATACAGTAAGTGAGGGTTTAAACGCCAGGTGAAACCCCAAGGTTACTAGCTAGAAATTAAGTAAAAAAGACAGAAAATGAATGCATACATCAAATCTAAGGACAGACAGGTAAGCTGCATTATATTCGTTTTTTGTTCTTGCTGCTCTGCATTTTAAAAGCACTATAAGCATAAAATATTTTGGAGGTTTTGGTATATTAGCTTTTTTTGCACAGTGGGGACCTTGAGTGGAGAGTGTGAACAAGTTTTGCTTTTTGACTGCTGGTGATTACTGGGTTGCATTTTTAGGGTTCTTTTTGGGACTTTTCCTTGTAGCTTTTTAACACCTTTTTCTGTCACTTTTTCAACAGCTTTTTTTTCTTTGCCTACTAATTAAGGGGAGTGGTTAATTGGTCACAGGTGTTGAGGCTTTTATAACCTTCTGTAGAACTCATTGTGAGCCTGCTCATCTTTGAGCTGGCTGGAACTTAGACCAAGTGGAACTGGACTAAGTGGTGAGTTAAAAAAACAGAGTTGAAAACAAGAGGTTGTAACAGGGGTGAAGTACCTGTGTAGGGTGAGTGTGTACCTGTGTATTGTAAGCACATGAGTGCTGCGAGTGCATGTGGGCTGTATTGAGTATTAGTGTTAGATAGTACCTGTGTATTGTGAGTACCTGAGTGTTGTCTGAGTAGTGTGTGTGGATCGTTAGTACTTGTGTATTGTGTGTGTGCGTGCATGTGGGTCTGCGATGGCACGTTGGTCAGCGAGTACCTGTGTATTGTCTTGTTGAGTACCTGTGTATTAGTGTCAGGAAGCTAGTTGTTAGGTAATTTGGACAGGGTATAATCCCCAATTCTCATTAAATTAGTAGTTACGATGCCTGGTGGGTGTAGAGATGCGACTATGTGTACATCTTGTGGCATGTATGCATTCCTTGATCATCCGATCAAGGGCGAATACTGCTGTGCAAAATGTAAGCACATTGTTTCCCTGGAAGCCCAGGTTCTGAATTTGGGGAAGCAACTGTCAGCACTGAGAGGTCCCGCCATACTAAAGGGGAGCCAGGAACATACACGGCAGGTGTCGGCAGGGGCCAGCACAGAGACAAAGAGGTGCAGGCACTAGGAAAGAGTAGATGGGTGACAGTCAGGACGGGTAAAGGGGGAAGTGCCAGGGAGGCCGATCCAGGGCTGGAGCATCCCAATAAGTATGCTCCATTGAGTGACATTGGTGAAACCAGTCAGGGACCACCACTGCTGGAGCTGAGGGACTCTCCTAGCTGCTGGGTGAAGAACTCCTCATGAGAGTGGGGGGGAAGCGAAGGGAAAGGAAAGACAGATTCTGGGGGTAGAGGACTCATTACTTAGAAAGACAGAGAGGCCAATCTGTAGCAAAGACCTGAAGCGCCGAACTGTATGTTGTCTACCGGGAGCTCGGGTTCGGCACATCACGGATCTGGTGGATAGATTACTGGGAAAGGCTGGGGAAGACCCGGCTGTCATGATGCACGTTGGCACCAATAACAAAGTCAGAGGCAGATGGAGTGTCCTTGAGAAGGATTTTAGGGACTTGGGAGTTTAATTGAGGAAAAGGACTTCCAAGGTAGTATTCTCAGGAATACTACCAGTACATCGAGCCACACCAGAAAGGCAGAGGGAGATTAGGGAAGTAAACAAGTGGCTGAAGAGCTGGTGTAGTAAGGAGGGGTTTGGGTTCCTGGAGAACTGGGCCGACTTCTCAGTTGATCACTAGTACTAAAGAAGGGACGGACTGCACCTAAATGAGGAGGGTGCAGATCAGCTTGAAGTAAAGATGGCCAAAAAGTTAGAGGGGTTTTAAAACTAGGCGACGGGGGGGGAGGGCACAGAGGTAGAGATAGTCAGCGCGAAACATATTCCAGAGGGTAGTATTGGAGGCATTAGTGGTAGGTTGACTAAAGCACATAAACCCAAGGTAAGTATAGCAACAAGTCCTAGTTGCAATTTTGGAACACCCAATAAGAGGATAGTATGTAACCAGTCTAAACTACGTGGCATGTTCACCAATGCCAGGACAAGATGGGTGAACTAGAGATACTGTTGTACAAGGAGGATTTGGATTTTGTGGGAATTTCAGAGACCTGGTTCAACAGCTGTCATGATTGGCTGGCAACCATTCAAGTGTATACCCTTTATTGCAGGGATAGAGAGGGTAAAAAAGGGGGAGGGGTATGCCTATATATCAAGAATAATGTACAAGTGAATGTGAGAGATGACATCACTAAGGGAGCTAGGGACGAGGTGGAATCCTTATGGGTAGAGCTCCAAAGGGATGAAGCCAAGGGGAAAATATTACTGGGAGTATGCTATAAGCCCCCTAACCTGAGGGAGGAGGGGGAGATGGATCTCCTATCACAAGTTGGATTAGCAGCAAGGATGGGAAGTGTTATCATAATGGGGGATTTTTATTATCCAGACATAGACTGGGCGGAGGGAACCACGCAATCGGCTCGCCAGTTCCTAAATGTCTTGCAAGACAATTTCATGGTTCAGATGGTAGACGCATTACCTAGAAATAAAGTGTTACTGGATCTACTGATTACCAACAATACAGACCTGATCACAGATGTGGAAATACGGGGCAATTTAGGAAACAGTGATCACAGGTCAATTGGCTTCAGTATAAATCACACAAATAGGAAACATAAGGGAAATACAAAGACACTGGATTTCAAAAGAGCCAATTTCCCTAAAGTACAAACCTTGTTAGAAGGCATGAATTGGGATAAAATCTTAGGAACAAAGAACACGGAGGAGAGATGGGTTTGCTTTAAGAGCATATTAAATAAGGGCATTAGCCAATGCATCCCATTGGGTAAAAAATTTAAAAGCGCAAACAAAAGTCCTGGATGGCTTAACTCCATTGTAAAAATGCATATAAAAGCAAAGGAGAAGGCCTTCAAAAAATACAAGCTTGAGGGATCATCATCAGCATTCAGACTTTATAAAGAATGCAGCAAGAAATGTAAGAGTGCATTTAGGGCAGCTAAGATAGAACACAAAAGACACATAGCGGAGGAGAGCAAAAAAAAAATAGAAGAAATTCTTTAAGTATGTAAACAGTAAAAAAGGGAGGACAGACCATACTGGCCCCATAAAGAATGAGGAAGGACATCTGGTTACAAAGGATGGGGAGATGGCAAAGGTATTGAATTTATTCTTCACAAGGGAATCGGGGGGCTTCAGTAACCAAAACTGCAGTGTTTATCCTTATGACACATCACAGGAAGCACCTCCATGGTTAACAGAGGACAGAACATTAATAAATTACCGGGACCAGATGGCTTGCATCCGAGGGTACTTAGGGAACTCAGTCAAGTAATTGCCAGACCATTGTTCCTAATTTTTACTGACAGTCTACTGGCTGGAATGGTAGCAGGTGATTGGAGAAAATTCAATGTAGCACCAATATTTAAAAAGGGCCCAAAATACATCTCTGGGAATTACAGACCAGTTCGCCTAACATCAATAGTATGCAAGCTCTTGGAGGGGATCATAGGGGACTCCATACAAGATTTTAGTAACGAGAACGGTATCATTAGCAGTAATCAGCATGGATTCATGAAGAATCGTTTTTGCCAAACCAATCTATTAACCTTCTATGAGGAGGTGAGTTGCCATCTAGATAAAGGAAGACCCGTAGACGTGGTGTATCTGGATTTTGCAAAAGCATTTGACACAGTTCCCCATAAACATTTACTGTACAAAATAAGGTCTGTTGGCATGGACCATAGGGTGAGTACATGGATTGAAAACTGGCTACAGCGAGTTCAGAGGGTGGTGATAAATGGGGAGTACTCGGAATGGTCAGAGGTGGGTAGTAGGGTTTCCCAGGGTTCTGTGCTGGGACCAATCCTATTTATTTTGTTCATAAACAACCTGGAGGATGGGGTAAACTGTTCAATCTATGTATTTGCGGATGATACTAAGCTAAGCAGGGCAATAACTTCTCTGCAGGATGTGGAAACCTTGCAAAAAGATCTGAACAAATTATTTGGGATGGGCAACTACATGCCAGATGAGATTCAATGTAGAAAAATGTAAAATAATGCATTTGGGTGGCAAAAATATGAATGCAATCTATACACTGGGGGGAGAACCTCTGGGGGAATCTAGGATGGAAAAGGACCTGGGGGTCCTAGTAGATGATAGGCTCAGCAATGGCATGCAATGCCAAGCTGCTGCTAACAAAGCAAACAGAATATTGGCATGCATTAACAAGGGGATTAATTACAGAGATAAAACGATAATTCTCCTGCTCTACAAGACTCTGGTCCGACTGCACCTAGAGTAGTCCCAGTTCTGGGCACCAGTCCAGGAAGTGTGTACTGGAAATGGAGCGAGTACAAAGAAGGGCAACTAAGCTAATAAAGGGTCTGAAGGATATTAGTTATGAGGAAAGACAGAGCTTTTTTTCAGCGGAAACGCGGGGGAACGCACTGAATGTATGTAATAGCATGGGGTGTGGGGTGTGCTGAAGGGTCTATTGATGTTGGCTGCTGGGGGATCTATTGTCACTGGTGGGGATCTGATTTTGTGTGAGGGAATCTATTGTTGCTGGGGGGTCTTATGTTGCTGGAAGGGGATCTACTGTTGAGGGAGAAGTCTATTTTTATTGGCTGCTGGAGGATCTATTGATGCTGGCCTGCTGGGAGATCTGTTGTTGCTGCTGGGGGGTCTAATGTTACTTGGGTGGATATTTTGTTACTGGGTGTGATATTTTGTTGTGGGTAGTTCACTGTTGCTGCAGGGAATCTATTGTTGTTGGGGTGGAGTCCATTGTTGCTGGGGGAGTCTATTGTTGTGTGGGGATCTATTGCTGGGATTCTATTGTTGCTGACTGCAGGGGATCTATTTTACTGCTTTTCTTTTTATCATCAACATGTTCCATACAAATGATTTAGCACCACAAAACGATACTTGATTCTGTATTCTCTAAAAGGGGCAGTACTGGTAGGTGGGTAGGTGGTGAAATCAAGGGACGGTGGTCAGAGGTGGGTAGGGGGCAGAGACAATGGGTAACTTAGACGGGGGGAGTTCCTGCACCTATTCTCTGAGAAAAAAAGCCCTGAGGAAAGGTTGCGAGCACTGAACTTATTCTCTCTGGAAAAGAGACGGTCGAGAGGGGATATGATTTCAATCTATAAATACCGTACTGGTGACCCCACAATAAGGATAAAACTTTTTTGCAGAAGGGATTTTAACAAAATGCATGGCCACTCATTAAAATTAGAAGAAAAGAGGTTTAACCTTAAACTACATAGAGGGTTCTTTACTGTAAGAGTGGCAAGGATGTGGAATTCCTCTCCACAGACAGTGGTCTCAGCGGGGAGCATCGATCGTTTCAAAAAACTATTAGATAAGCACCTGAGCGACCGCAACATACAGGAATATATGTAATACTGACATATAATCACACACACAGGTTGGAATTGATGGACTTGTGTCTTTTTTTAACCTCACCTACTCTGTAAATATGTAACATGGTACCAGGGCCAATGATAGCGGCCTGTACCATGTGATAGTGTTGACCAATCACAGCAACACAGTAGTACACAGGGCTAAAAAAAATAGTAGTACAGTATGGTAACACCGCACTGCTCTGGAGACCATATATATAAAAAAAGAAAAAATGTATATATTTTCCACTTGCTGACCAGCCACAGTACATATACTGAGGCTGGGCGGCACATGCAGGCAAAAACACGTACATAATTACATGATCATAATGTCAACAAAGTTGTTATGAATGAATTCATTTATAACAGCTGTGTTTCCTATGTTATGATTGGCCAACAGCTATCACATGGTACCTGGGCCAATCACAGCTCTCTGTACCATGTGATTAGCTGATACCAATCACAGACCACTCGTGATCACAGTCGTCATGAATGTAACCCAGAGGTCGGCAAGCCCCAGCATGCGTGCCAGACATGGCACGTGGCCGCATTAAAGGATGGCACGCAAAGGCGTTTTAGACACCTGCATAGCCAGATGTGGCTGGTTTACAGCAGCTCAGCTGCCTCTGTCCCCCTCCCCCATTCCCGGAGACACCTGACAGATCGACATAGCCGACCACCCAATGCTTGCGGCTGGCTATAGAAGAAGGAGCTCGGCTGCCCCTGTCCCGTCTCCGGTCCCATCCCCCTCCGTTCCCGGAAACACCTGACAGATCGACATGGCCAGCCGTCCGATGCTTGCGGCTGCCTATACAAGAATAGCTGAGCTGCCTCTTTCCCCCACCGGGCCCTCCCACCTCTTTTGGCTTGCATTAACATGGATGCTGGTGTTCGGCTGGATATAGGGAATGCTGCGCACTCCCCCCCCCTTGGATGCTGTGCCTGGCCTGCTTAACTGCTCCTGCCATCCCCGCACAGGGCACTCAGAAGATCTCGTCCTTCCGCACAGCACATACATAGCTGAAATCGGATTATTTTACAGATACAACCTCCATCTGCACAGTGTGTAGCTGCCTGCTATGTTGCTGCTCTGACCTGTGAAATATCCAGATCAGAACAGCAGCAACGCTGCAGTAGCCAGTTGCACACTATGCAGATAGAGGTTTTTGGCCGTGTGCCCTGCCAACCCTGACTCCTGTTCTTTGCCCCGCTGACTACCATCCTCCAACCCCATCCTCTGCCCCACTGACTTCTGTCCTCTGCAACATTGACCCCTGTACACTGCCCCGCTGACCTCTGTCCTCTAACCCCATCCTCTGCCCCACTGACCCCTGTATACTGGCCTGCTGACCTCTGTCCTCTAACACCATCCTCTGCCCCACTGACTTCTATCCACTGACCCCTGTACATTGCCCTGCTGACCTCTGCCCCCTTACCCCATCCTCCGCCCTGCTGACTTCTGTCCTCTAACCCCATCCTTTGCCCCGCTGACCCTTGTACACTACTCCATTGATCCCAGTTCTCTGCCCTGCTGACCCTATCCTCTGCTGAACACTGTTCTATGCCCTGTCCCCTGCACTGCTGAACCATGTTAGCCATTGGGCACTGCTAATTTACAGCTGCAGGAATTGGGGCTGATATGAGGTGTGAAGGTACAGAAATTGGGACAATCTGGGGTCTGAAGGTGCAGGAAATGGAGTTTATCTGCAGTCTGAAGGTGTAGGAATTGGGGCTGATCTAAGGGGTGATAGAGCAGGAATTGGTTTTGATCTGAGGTGTGAAAGTGCAGGAATTGGGTCTGATCTGGAGTGTGAAGGTGCAGGAATTTGGGAGATCTGAGGTGTGATTGTGCAGGAATTTGGGAGATCTGAGGTGTGATGGTGCAGGAATTTTTGGTGATCTGAGGCGTAATGGTGCAGGAACTGGGGTGATTTGAGGTGTGAAGGTGCAGGAATTTGGGCCTATTTGAGAACTAAAGTTGCAGGAATTGCCACTGATCTGAAGTGTAAAGGTGGAGGAATTGGGGTGATCTGAGGTGTGAAGGTGTAGGAATTGGGTCCGATCTGGGGTGTGAAGGTGCAGGATTTGGGACTGATATGAGGTCTGAAAGTGCAGGAATTTGGGAGAGCTAAGGGGTGATGGAGCGAAATAGGGTCTGGTCTGGGGTGTGAAGGTGTAGGAATTGGGTCTGGTCTGGGGTGTGAAGGTGCAGGAATTGGGACTGATCTTGGGTGTGAAGGTGCAGGAATTGGGTCTGATCTGGGGTGTGAAGGTGCAGGAATTGGGGTTGATCTGAGGTGTGAAGGTGCAGGAATTTGGGAGAGCTGTGGTGTGATGGTGCAGGAATTTTTGGTGATCTAAAGTGTGAAGGTGCAGGAATTTGGGAGAGCTGTGGTGTGATGGTGCAGGAATTTTTGGTGATCTAAAGTGTGAAGGTGCAGGAATTGGGGTGATTTGAGGTTTGAAGGTGCAGGAATTTGGGCCTTTTTGAGACATGAAAGGTACAGAAATTGGTGTAATCTGAAGTGTAAAGGTGGAGGAATTGGAGTGATCTGAGGTGTGAAGGTGCAGGAATTGGGGACTATTTGAGAACTAAATTTGCAGGAATTGGCACTGATCTGAAGTGTAAAGGTGGAGGAATTGGGGTGATATGAGGTGTGAAGGTGTAGGAATTGGGACTGATATGAGGTGTGAAGGTCCAGGATTTTGGGTGATCTAAGGGGTGATGGAGCAAGAATAGCATCTGATCTGGGGTGTGAAGGTGTAGGAATTGTGTCTGATCTGGGATGTGAAGGTGCAGGAAATGGGACTGATCTGAGGTGTGAAGGTGCAGGAATTTGGTCTGATCTGGGGTGTGAAGGTGCAGAAATTTGGGTGATCTGAGGTGTGAAGGTGCAGGAATTGGGGTAATTTGAGGTGTGAAGGTGCAGGAACTGGGCTTATTTGAGATTTGAAGGTTTAGAAATTGGGGTGATCTGAGATGTGAAAGTGCAGGAATTGGTGTGATCTGAAGTGTAAAGGTGGAGGACTTGGGGCTGATATAAGCTGTGAAGGTGCAGGAACTGGGCTTATTTGAGATCTGAAGGTGTATAAATTGGGGTGATCTGAGATGTGAAAGTGCAGGAATTGGGGTTAATCTGAAATCTGATGGTGCAGGAATTGGGACTGATCTAATGTGCAGAGGTGCAGAAATTGGGTCTGATTTGGGTTGTGAAGGTGCAGGAATTCGGACTGATCTGAGATGTGAAGGTGCAGGAATTAAGGCTGATCTGAGGTGTGAAGGTGCAGGAATTTTGGAGATGTGAGGTGTGATGGTGCAGGAATTTGAGTGATCTGAGGTGTGAAGGTGCAGGAATCGGGGTGATTTGAGCTGTGATGGTACAGGAAATAGGGTGAGGTGTGATGGTGTAGGAACTGGGTTGATTTGAGGTGTGAAGGTGCAGGAATTAGGGCCTATTTGAGATCTAAAGGTGCAGAAATTGGGGTGATCTGAGGTGTGGTGATGCAGGAATTGGGTCTGATCTGGGGTGTGAAGGTGCAGGATTTGGGACTGATATGAGGTGTGAAGGTGCAGAAATTTGGGAGATCTAAGGGATGATTGAGCAGGAATAGGGTCTGCTCTAGAGTCGGAATGTGTAGGGATGGGTCTGATCTGGGGTGAGAAGGTGCTGGAATTAGGGCTGATTTGAGGTGTGAAGGTTCAGGAATTGGGTCTGATCTGGGTGTGAAGGTGCAGGAACTAGGCTTATTTGAGATCTGTGGGGGGGATAAATTGGGGTGATCTGAGATGTGAAAGTGCAGGAATTGGGGTTGATCTGAAATCTGATGGTGCAGAAATTGGGACTGATCTGAGGTGCAAAGGTGCAGGAATTGGTCTGATTAGGGGTATGAAGGTGCAGAAATTGGTGTAATCTGAAGTGTAAAGGTGAAGGAATTGGGGTGATCTGAGGTGTAAAGGTGCAGGAATTGGGGCTGATATGAGATGTGAAGGTGCAGGAATTGGGGCCTATTTGAGTTCTGAAGGTGCAGGAATTGGCACTGATCTTAAGTATAAAGGTGGATGAATTGGGGTGATCTGAGGTGTGAATGTGCAGGAATTGCAACTGATATGAGGTGTGAAGGTGCAGGAATTTGGGAGATCTAAGGGGTGATGGAGCAGGAATAGGGTCTGCTCTGGGGTGTGAAGTTGTAGGAATTGGGTCTGATCTGGGGTGTGAAGGTGCAGGAATTGTGATTGATCTGAGGTGTGAAGGTGCAGGAATTGGAGTTGATCTGAGGTGTGAAGGTGCAGGAATTTGGGAGATTTGAGGTGTGATGGTGCAGGAAATGGGGTGATTTGAGGTGTGAAGGTGCTAGAATTTGGGCCTATCTGAGATCTTAAGGTGCAGAAATTGGTGTGATCTGAAGTATAAAGGTGGAGGAATTGGAGTGACTTTAGGTGTGAAGGTGCAGGAATTGAGGCTTATTTGAGATCTGAAGGTGCAGGAATTGGCACTGATATGAAGTGTAAAGGTGGAGGAATTGGGGTAATCTGAGGTGAACATAATAGGTATCCAAAACATACAAATAGATAAAAGTGAATAAAAGTCCAACTAAAAGCCCAATGGTAGGAGTTAGTTTATATAAAGGTAAAAATCTCATAGGGGTAACTTGATAGAAGAAAAAACAGACAACACATCAATCCAAACATCGACTGTTATATTTATGAATTGACAACACAGCAAGTGCAGCGCTAATATTGATGTAAAATATGATATCGTTATGATAATAAAAATTGTGAAACAATTGTGACACATACAATGGTAAGTGAAATAAAAAATAACTACATAAAAAAAGAAAAAATATTTAAAAAAAGAAAAAGAAAAAGAAGAAAACTAAAGCAATGTCCCATAGTGATCAATGAGAAAATGCATAAGCAATATGCCTCCACAGGAAAAAAGGTGAATTGCAGGAAACAGAAGCTGTGACACCAATCTTCCCAATGCAGAACCAACGTGTGTTCAGGTCAACACCCAAAAGTGAGGTAGCTTGCTTACCAAAAGCCATGACTGCTGCTAGCAGTCTCGCCCAGCACAGGGAATTTAAAAGTCTCCCCAAAACTTAAGATCATCCAGACCAGACAATCTTTCTATTGTTGCTCAAAGATAAAAGATAGAAACTTCCATAGTGCAATATGTCAGTTCAATATCATTTATTAAAGAAAACGTTTGCACTTACAGGAACGATGTGTCATCATAAGCGGTTGTGTCACATAAAAGCTGCGGTGTCTCTATTCGCTTCTCCCTATTCCTAGAGCGTTCCTCTCACCACCGTCGCGGAAGGCTAGCGTGATGACGTCACCGAGGCAATTTTTAGAGAAGGAGGATTCTGAGCTGGGTCCTCTTGGTGACTGACTGCTGGTTATTTTGCCAATCCAATGCCACAACATCTTCCCCTGCTTTCCTTCTTTTATATTTATGAATTGACCGCTCACCTCCAAAAATGACCCAAAGGTCAAACAAGGCTCATCAGATAATCAGATAAGGAATCCTGCTGATGGATCGGTAAAGACATCCAGGTCCCAAGCGAAGACAAAGAACTACGTCCAGATCTTGGTAACCTAAACATCTTGGGAAACTCCATATATAGAGGAAACTGCTCGCTCCAAGAAATGGCACTTCTTGTATAAATGGCGTTCAAAGGAAACAAAGAACAGCCATAGTGCAATATTGCCAAATAAAAGGTAAATTTATTATGTAAAAGAAGCTGCTCACATCAAATAAGGATAAAAATCACAGTAAGAAACAATGGGAGTAGTGACACACTTGCCTCCTCACCGCACTTCCGTAAAATGCCACCGGAAATGACGTCACAAGGCTCCACCCGACGCATTGCGTCACTGGTCACATGACTTCCTCAGGGAAACAGGAATAGCGTCTGCTCTAGAGTGTGAAGGTTTAGGAATTGCGTCTGATCTGGGGTGTGAAGGTGTGGGAATTGGGGCTGATCTGAGGTGTGAAGGTTCAGGAATTGGGTCTGATCTGGGGTGTGAAGTTGCAGGAACTGGGCTTATTTGAGATCGGAAGGTGTAGAAATTGGGCTGATCTGAGATGTGAAAATGCAGGAATTGGTGTGATCTGAAGTGTAAGGGTGGAGGAATTGGGGCTGATATAAGCTGTGAAGGTGCAGGAACTGGGGTTGATCTGAAATCTGATGGTGCAGGAATTGGGACTGATCTGAGGTACGAAGGTGCAGGAATTGGGTCTCATCTGGGGTAAGAAGGTGCAGAAATTGGTGTGATCTGGAGTGTAAAGGTGGAAGAATTGGGGTGCTCTGAGGTGTGAAGATGCAGGAATTGGAGAGATCTGAAGTGTGGTGATGCAGGAAATTGGGTGATCTGAGGTGTGAAGGTGCAGGAACTGGAGTGATTTGAGGTGTGATGGTACAGGAATTAGAGTGATTTGAGATGTGAACATACAGGAATTGGGGCCTAATTGAGATCTAAAGGTGCAAAAATTGGTGTGATCTGAAGTGAGTGTAAAGGTGGAGGAACGGTGCTGATCTGAGGTGTGAAGGTGGAGAAATTGGGGTTATTTGAGGTGTGAAGGTGCAGGAATTGGTGTGACCTGAGGTGTGAAGGTGCAGGAACTGGAGAGATCTGAAGTGTGGTGATGCAGGAATTGGGCTGATCTGAGGTGTGAAGGTGGAGGAATTGGGGTGATCTGAGGTGTGAAGGTGCAGGAATTGGGGCTGATATGAGGTGTGAAGGTGCAGGAACTGGGCTTATTTAAGATCTGAAAGTGCAGAAATTTGGTCTGACCTGAGGTGTGATGGTGCAGGATTGGGGGGCTGATAAGAGGCATAAAGGTGCAGAAATTTTGGAGATCTAATGAGTGATGGAGCAGGATTATGGTCTGATCTGGGGTGTGAAGGTGTAGGAATTGGGTCTGATCTGGTATGTAAAGGTGCAGGAATTGGGGCTGAACGGAGGTGTGAAGGTGCAGGAATTGGGGCTGATCTGAGGTGTGAAGGTGCAGGAATTTGGGCAATCTGAGATGTGAAGGTGCAGGAACTGGGGTCTATTTGAGATCTGAAGGTGCACAGTCTGATCTGGGTTGTGAAGGTGCAGGAATCGGGACTAATCTGAGATGTAAAGATGCCGGAATTTAGGCTGATCTGAGGTGGAAGGTGCAGGAATTTTGGAGATGTGAGGTGTGATGGTGCAGGAATTTGAGTGATCTGAGGTGTGAAGGTGCAGGAGTCGGGGTGATGTGAGCAGTGAAGGTGCAGGAATTGGGGGGAACTGAGGTGTAATGATGTAGGAATTGGGCTCATCTGAGGTGTGAAGGTGCAGGAATTGGGGACTATTTGAGATCGGAAGATGCATGAATTGGCACTGATCTGAAGTGTAAAGGTGAGGTGAGAGATAAACAGCTGTCATTTTGTGGGTTTTGGCTTGGTAAGAGTCTGCAATTAGTGCTGGTGGGGAAATGTTAAGGCTGATTATAGTCCTTGCCCATGAAAACATATGACACCATTTGCAATGGTGGTGGAACCCTCTTACACATAAATACTACATTTAGACATAATATATGTAAGGACTAGAGTCAGGAGTTATGTAACATATGGAGAACAGTGAACAAAATATATTCTAAATATATATACTTTAAGTGAAACAATTATGAAAAGGATTTTTTACAAAATATATTGCAGCTGCTGTACACAAGGTGCTTTTCACTTGACAAAACAAAAACATATATACAGTCAGGTCCATAAATATTGGGACATCGACACAATTTTAATCTTTTTGGCTCCATACACCACCACAATGGATCTGAAATGAATCATCAGAGTGAGCTATCAGGAGGGGCAAGTGTTGCAGCTGCTCTTAACACTGCAGCCCCTGTGTATATTACTAAGGAGGTTCGATGAGCCCACTTCTGGTTTGGGTTCACTAAAGCCTCCCCAATCTGTTCATTCTTTTCCTATCCATTCATGGCTAAGGAAGCTAATGTATTCTGAGTGGGAGCACCCAGATAAACAGTTTTTTCCTCCGAAAAAGTTTTCAATACTTTATCCTATGGAGGAAGAGTTTTAGAAGAAATGTGGAATTCCAGAAATTGACGCTGCTATATCAACTGTAAATAAAAACCTGACTTGTCCAGTAGACAATGCTTCTTATCCAATGGATAAGAAGTTGCAGTTCCTTTTTAAAAACTATATTGCACTGGAAAGTTCAGTCGTTCAACCTGCACTGGCAGCGATTGGAGTATCTCAGTCCTTAAAGGACCAGTTTATAAAGGTACTCAAAGTTATTCCTGATCAGCAGGCCCAGGAGTTGGCCGGGATATCAGAAGCGTTGTGTTTTACAGTAGACGCTATGAAAGATTCTATTCTCCAGGACTCACAGCTCATGCTAGGGCTGGTACATGTGCGTAGAATCCTATGGTTGAAAAATTGGTCAGCCGAAGCGCCCAAGCAAAAAGCTCTTGGCCAGTTTCCCTTTTAATGGTGAACGGTTGTTTGGGGACCATCTGGATAAGTATATCCAAAGAATTTCTAACTGGAAAAGTTCCCTTTTACTGGTTAAAAAGAAGTTTAAGCATTTTTCTTTTAAACGTGCTTCTTCTCCAGTGCCAGAGGCATCAGCCTCCAGGCAGTCACGATGGCCTCCACCATCAGGTTCAAGAGGTAAACCTCAGATTCAGTCCCAGGGCCAAAAAAGGACCTGGGGGAAGAAACCCACAAAACAGAATACTAAAGCCTCCTTATGAAGGTGCGCCCCCACACGCTCAAGTGGGGGGAAGGCTTCTACAGTTTTTTCAAAGGTTTGGCAGGAACAATGTCAAGACATATGGGTGGCTTCCTCAATTTCTCTAGGTTACAAACTAGAGTTCCGAGAGTTACTGTTTCATTTTTTCAGATTAAAGATTCCCAGAGATCCAGCGAAAAAGAAATCTCTCTTTCTAGCTTTGGATCATCTCTTGTCTCAAAGAGTGATATCGGTGGTCCCATTGGAAGAGCAAGCTTTGGGGTTTTATTCAAACCTGTTCACGGTTCCAAAACCCAAACGGGGATGTTAGACCCATTTTAGATCTCAAAGATCTAAACCGGTTTTTGAATATCCGTTCTTTTCGCATGGAGTCAATCCGATCAGTAGTCTCTGTCCTACAAGGGGGATAACTTCTGGCGTCAATCAACATCAAGGATGCTTATCCCCATGTGCCAATTTTCCCCGCTCACCAGAAATTTCTGTGCTTCAAGGTAGAAAATCTTCATTTCCAGTTTGTAGCTCTGCCTTTCGGTCTAGCTACTGCACCTCGAGTATATTCAAAGTGTCAGACTTCCACGTACCTGACCGTTGAGCCCGATATAGCAGGGGAAGCACGCCCCAGTGCACACTGACACACACCAACACAGCGTCTGCTCTGGGAACCTCTCTGACACAAAGGTCCTGGCTCCTCCCTTAGCCAGGCTAAGGGCTCAAGGTATAACGATACTAGCCTACTTAGACGATCTACTCTTGATATATCAATCGGTAGCCCGCTGAAACCAAACTTTGGTCACCGCAGTCAGCTACCTGGAATACCTAGGCTGGATGCTCAACCTAGAGAAATCATCCTTAAAACCATTAAGGAGATTGCAGTACTTGGGGCTGATCGTAGATACAGATCAGAAGAGGGTATTTTTACCCCAGGAAAGGATCATTCCATAAAGGAACTGATTCAGTTGGTCAAGACAAAGAAGAATCCTTCTATTCGACTTTGCATGAAATTGTTGGGAAAGATGGTGTCTTCTTTCGAGACCATTCCTTATGTGCAGTTTCATTCAAGACTGCTGATAAACAGTATCCTGTCAACTTGGAACAAGAAGGTCCAAGCTCTGGACTTCCCAATTTGTTTATCCCCCAATGTGCGTCAGAGCCTCAATTGGTGGTTGATATCCCAGAATCTTCAAAAAAGGAAATCCTTTACCAGTTACCTGGAAGGTGGTAACAACAGATGCCAGCCTTCTGGGCTGGGGAGCAGTCCTGGAAGAAGCATCTGTCCAAGGGAAATGGTCCAAATCAGAGATAATCTTGCCCATCAATACTCTAGAGATTCGGGCAGTATGCCTGGCCCTGGAGGCCTGGACGTCCAGACTACGGAATTGTCCTGTCAGAATCCAATCCGACAATGCCACAGCGGTGGCCTATATCAATCACCAAAGGGGCACGAGAAGTCATGCTGCCCAGAAAGAGGTGAATCATATTCTTTCTTGGGCAGATAACAACATTCCTTGTCTATCAGCAATTTTTATTACAGGGTTAGAGAATTGGCAGACGGACTACTTGAGTCACCAACAATTGATCCTGGGAGAATGGTCCCTTCATCCCGACATCTTTCTGTCACTATGTCAAAAATGGGGACTTCTGGACGTGGATCTGTTTGCGTCCAGGTTCAACAACAAGATCGACAACTTTGTGTCAAGGACAAGGGATCCGATGGCATACGGAACAGATGCCTTGGTCTTTCCGTGGGATCAGTTTTCACTGATTTATGTGTTCCCTCCTGTTCTGCTGCTCCTGCGTCTTCTTCGCAGGATCAAGCAAGAAGGGAAGGAGGTGATTCTGGTGGCCCCAGCATGGCCCTGGAGATCTTGGTTTGCTGAGATCATGAAGATGGTGGTAGGGGACCCTTGGACCCTACCACTGTCCGCAAGGTCCGGTATTCCATCCCACCTTACAAACGCTAAATTTAACGGTTTGGCTATTGAGACCCACATTCTAAAGCACAGTGGGCTGTCAGCTTTTTATTTATTTATTTTTTTTATAAGTTTTTTTATTATGCACAAACAGAAGTATACATACATCACATAAGACATATATTACATCAACATACAAATCTCCAAAATCGTATCAATCTTAGTGCAAACCAGGATATGACATTCATAGTTACATAGTAGGTGAGGTTGAAAAAAGACACACGTCCATCAAGTCCAACCTATGTGTGTGATTATGTGTCAGTATTACCTTACATATCCCTGTATGTTGCGGTCATTCAGGTGATTATCTAATAGTTTCTTGAAGCTATCAATGCTCCCCGCTGAGACCACCGCCTGTGGAAGGGAATTCCACGTCCTTACCGCTCTTACAGTAAAGAACCCTCTACGTAGTTTAAGGTTAAACCTCTTTTCTTCTAATTGTAATGAGTGGCCCCGAGTCTTATTAAACTCTCTTCTGCAAAAAAGTTTTATCCCTATTGTGGGGTCACCAGTACAGTATTTGTAAATTGAAATCATATCCCCTCTCAAGCGTCTCTTCTCCAGAGAGAATAAGTTCAACGCTCGCAACCTTTCCTCATAACTAAGATCCTCCAGACCCTTTATTAGCTTTGTTGCCCTTCTTTGTACTCGCTCCATTTCCAGTACATCCTTCCTGAGGACTGGTGCCCAGAACTGGACAGCATACTCCAGGTGCGGCCGGACCAGAGTCTTGTAGAGCGGGAGAATTATCGTTTTATCTCTTGAGTTGATCCCCCTTTTAATACATGCCAATATTCTGTTTGCCTTATTAGCAGCAGCTTGGCATTGCATGCCATTGCTGAGCCTATCATCTACTAGGACCCCCAGGTCCTTTTCCATCCTAGATTCCCCCAGAGGTTCTCCCCCCAGTGTATAGATTGCATTCATATTTTTGCCACCCAAATGCATTATTTTACATTTTTCTACATTGAACCTCATTTGCCATGTAGTCGCCCACCCCATTAATTTGTTCAGGTCTTTTTGCAAGGTTTCCACATCCTGCAGAGAAGTTATTGCCCTGCTTAGCTTAGTATCGTCTGCAAATACAGAGATTGAACTGTTTATCCCATCCTCCAGATCGTTTATAAACAAATTAAATAGGATTGGTCCCAGCACAGAACCCTGGGGAACCCCACTACCCACCCCTGACCATTCTGAGTACTCCCCATTTATCACCACCCTCTGAACACGCCCATGTAGCCAGTTTTCAATCCAGGTACTCACCCTATGGTCCATGCCAACGGACCCTATTTTGTACAGTAAACGTTTATGGGGAATTGTGTCAAATGCTTTTGCAAAATCCAGATACACCACGTCTACGGGCCTTCCTTTATCTAGATGGCAACTCACCTCCTCATAGAAGGTTAATAGTTTGGTTTGGTAAGAACGATTCTTCATGAATCCATGCTGATTACTGCTAATGATATTGTTCTTTTTATTTAAATATTGTATATAGTCCCTTATCATCCCCTCCAAGATTTTACATACTATTGATGTTAGGCTAACTGGTCTGTAATTCCCAGGGATGTTTTTTGGGCCCTTTTTAAATATTGGTGCTACATTGGCTTTTCTCCAATCAGCTGGTACCATTCCAGTCAATAGACTGTCTGTAAAAATTAGGAACAACGGTCTGGCAATCACCTGACTGAGTTCCCTAAGTACCCTTGGATGTAAGCCATCTGGTCCCGGTGATTTATTAATGTTAAGTTTCTCAAGTCTAATTTTAATTCCGTCCTCTGTTAACCATGGAGGTGCTTCCTGTGTTGTGTCATGAGGATAAACACTGCAGTTTTGGTTACTGAAGCCCCCCGATTCACTCGTGAAGACTGAGGAGAAGAATAAATTCAATAACTTTGCCATCTCCCCATCCTTTGTAACCAGATGTCCTTCCTCATTCTTTATGGGGCCAATATGGTCTGTCCTCCCTTTTTTACTGTTTACATACTTAAAGAATTTCTTGGGATTTTTTTTGCTCTCCTCCGCTATGTGTCTTTCATGTTCTATCTTAGCCGTCCTAATTGCACCCTTACATTTCTTATTGCATTCTTTATAAAGTCTGAATGCTGAGGATGATCCCTCAACCTTGTATTTTTTGAAGGCCTTCTTCTTTGCTTTTATATGCATTTTTACATTGGAGTTAATCTATCCAGGATTTTTGTTCGCTCTTTTAAATTTATTACCCAATGGGATACATTGGCTAATGCCCTTATTTAATATGCTCTTAAAGCAAACCCATCTCTCCTCCGTATTCTTTGTTCCTAATATTTTATCCCAATTTATGTCTTTTAGCAAGGTTTGTAGTTTAGGGAAGTTGGCTCTTTTGAAATTCAGTGTCTTTGTATTCCCTTTATGTTTCCTATTTGTGTGATTTATACTGAAACTAATTGACCTGTGATCGCTGTTACCTAAATTGCCCCGTATTTCCACATCTGAGATCATTTTTTTAATAAAGAAAAAAGGTTAAACAAACCGGGGAGTTTGAGAGGATATAGAGAAACTTGGGCAGTAAAATCATCTTAAACCGATTTATCCGTCTCATCAAGGTAATCGACAAATTCTGCCACCTTTGAAACTTCTCCTGAAACTTCCCGACAATCGGCGACAAATTGGTCTCCAAGAACTTAGAAATGGGAAGTTGAATTTCAATTCCCAAATATCTAAAAGATGTAGATAGTGGAATGGGACATCCCGGTGGGACACTCACCGCCCCATCAATAGAGAAAAGGGATGATTTTTTCCAGTTTATACGGAATCCAGAGTGATCTCCGAACTTCTATCAATCTGAAAGCCTCCAGGAGCGAGGGTCCAGGATCCTGCAGATAGAGCAGCATGTCATCTGCATAGAGTGACACTCGCTCCTCAAATTCCCCTATCCTCAAACCTGTCAATTGTGAACTGGACCTCAATTGAACTGCTAACGGCCCTATAGCCAGGGCAAACAGGAGGGGTGAAAGTGGACACCCCTGCCTGGTGCCCCGAAATATAGGGAAGGGGTCCAAGATAATACCATTAACCCTTATTCTAATCAGTGGATCCGTATACAGCAACCGTATCCAGGAAATAAATACTGGGCCGAAGCCATAGGACTTCAACACTTGAAACAAATACGGCCACTCTACCGAGTCAAAGGCCTTCTTTGTATCCAAAGAAGCCACCACTCTAGTCCCGGAGTTGTCATGAACAGTCTGAAGATTCAGAAAAAGCCTCCTAATATTCATTTGAGTGCACCTTCCCTGAATAAATCCTGTTTGGTCTGCATCCACCAGTTTAGGGATGACTGACTGCAGCCTACCTGCAATTATTTTGGCCAGTATTTTTGTATCAACGTTCATCAGCGAGATCGGACGGTAAGAGTCACACTCCTTCCCCCCTTTAGGGATCAGAACAACCAAAGCTTCCCTAATAGAAGGGGGGAACCCACCATCCGACCTGGCCGCACTGAACACTCTAAGCAAACGGGGAGCTAGACCATAGCGAAATGTGCCATACCACTCTGATGGAAGACCGTCTAATCCAGGGGACTTTCTGGGCGGGAAGGAGGCAATCGCCTCTACTACCTCCTCTACCGTAATGCCAGCCTCCAAAGCGGTGCTGTCATCATCCAACAATCTAGGGAGATCAATGTCCTCTATGTATGTTTCTATTGCTTCTGACCCCAGAGGAGCACAAGACCTATATAATTCTTTATAAAAGAGAACAAAAGTATTCAAAATATCCGCTGAGTCAAAGACTTCCAGCTTACGGTCGCCAAAAAACGATTTGATATGAACCGAAACATATTCCCGCCTCGCCAAGTATGCCAGTAATCTGCCATTCTTGTCGCCAAATTCAAATATACGCCTGCGCTGGGCCAGGCTAAGCTTCGTGGTATGGTCGGTTAGTGCAGTCTTGTACTCCCTGGTTGCCTTCCGCAATTTCAGGAGCCTCTCCCCAGTGGGATCCCTAACATATTCTGCCTTCGCCAGGGACACCTCTGTTTCCTTATGTTGCAATGTGGAAGCTAACTGTTTCTTAAATCCCTTTACTTCCGCTATGAACACCCCCCTCAACGTGGCTTTAAAGGCTTCCCATTGAAGAAGAAAGGACCCAGAGCTGGCATTGTCAACCCAGTAGTGTTTGATAGCTTCTGTGCACCCGATTTTAATATATTCTTCCTGGAGCCAGCTAGCCTCCATCTGCCAGAGACGCAACCCAGGCTTCGGTCCCAGATTAAGCTCCAGCAGCATAGGGGAGTGATCAGATAGCGCTCTGGGTAAGTAGGATACCTTCTTAACTAAGGTCAGTCCCTCCCCCTCAGTCAGGATAGTGTCTATTCTGGAGAGCGTCTTGTGCGTTTCCGAATAGCAGGAATATTCCCTAGCATCAGGATGGTGAAAACCGTGGTCTAAAACCGTGAGCAGACATCCACCCCGCCAGGGGAACAGGACTGCCAACTGCCCCCCCCCCCCCCCAACCTATCCAAAACTGGATCAGAGACAGAATTGAAATCCCCCAAAATGAAAATCCTCCCCTCCGCTACCTCATATGTATCCTTCATCATATCATCCAAATGAGTTAGCGCAAAGGAAGGAGGAATATATAAATTCACAAATGTTAGTGACTTATTCATTACCTGCAAAACCAGTATAACATACCGCCCTTTAATGTCAGTCCATACCTTTTGAATAGATATGGGCATGGCCTTGGTGACCAAAGTAGAGACTCCCCTCGCATACGAGGAATAGCTGGAGTGATAAGCCCCAGCAATGTGAGCTTGTTTTAGGGAAAGAAGCCTGGAGCCCTGAAGATGAGTCTCCTGGAGGAGTATCAGGTGGGGTTTGTATTTTTTAATATAATCAAATATCAAAGAGCGTTTAAACTTAGCGTTTAGGCCTCTGACATTCCAGGCCATAACCTTCAAATTTACCTCCATAACGGGTATGTAAAAGGAAAGAAAAGAATCGAGTGGAGGTGTTCCCTCCACCGTTGGGTATGGTCATCTATAGAGTTGGGTCTCCAGGCTCCTCCCCCCATGCACACCCCATAGCACTTCACGCCTTGGGCAATACCTAATGCAGAAACACCGAATGAAGACAATCCCATCTGTACACTAACATAAAACCCTTGCCCCATAAAACACCCCAACTTCCCCCACCCCCCTCCCCGCACCCAGCCCCAACTTGCCAGGCACTTTATTCCCATAACTTGAATTTGAGTAGGTAACAGAGGTGCGACTCAAAACTGTCACATGAGACCAGTCGCCAAGGAGCGGCCGTCTCTTACCGTAGGCTCAACAACTGTTCTCCTGTTATTGGACAAAAGAAGGTATAAACAATAGAAAAAGTCCAATCCTACGTAAATTATTGTGCCTAGAGCATCTTGCAGACTTAGCATATATTGCTGGCAATTGACATAAACAGTCCCAATATCAGCAAAAAATATATATATAAAAAAGCGAAAATATATAATGACAGATAATGGTAGAAAATGAAACAAAAAAACGTTCTGTTCCACAGATTGTCTGTCCCATGGGAGTATTATCAAACTAGTATATCCTTGCAAATGTAAGTGCGTCTTCCAGAACCGTGCAGTATCAAGCACAACTACAACAGCAATCACTGAGAAAATAAGGCAGGAAACAAAAAAAAACCCCATCTCAAACAAATGCAAGTGCACTTATATGCTAAGACATATATGCTAAACGGCTTGTGGGAGGAGCCAGAATATCATTGAAGATTGCTCCTCAAAAAATTAGCAACAACACAAAAAAAAGGGGAAAAACCCCCAAATCAAAAGTTATTCTTCTGGGAGCCCCCCGATCCTGTGCTTGTGCTTCCTCCATAATCATGGCGGGCGGGGAGAAACTCTGTTTCGCTGGCGACCACGTGTATCCAGCCACTCCGAGGCTTCAGTAGGGTTATTGAAGAAATATGTCTTCCCATTATCCACCACCCTCAACTTGGCAGGGTAGAGCATGCTGTAAATCAGGCTAAGGCCTCTCAATCTCTTCTTTACAGGTTGAAAAGAGGCCCTCTGCTTCTGGGTAGCTGCAGAAAAAATCAGGATATATTGATACACGGCATCCGTCGATCATTAAATCAGGACCCGTCCGGGCTCCCTTCAGAATATTTTCTCGATCACGGAAGTGCAGTATCTTTGCGATCATTGATCTAGGGGGGGCTCCCGTCCTGGAATGCGGTGTGCCCTTTCAATGGCAAACATGCTTGTAAAGGTGTTAGGAGACATATGTTCCAACAACCACTTCTCAAGGAACTCTTCAGGATGCCTCCCCTCCACCCCTTCCGGGAACCCCACCAGCCTGATATTATTCCTTCTCATACGATCTTCCATGTCAGCCATCTTTAATGTATGTTCAGACAATGTCTTCTTAGTCACCTGTGCTGCAGTATCCAGGGGTCTGATTACATCTTCCAGGGAAGTAAGGCGGCGATCTGTGATCTGTGCCTTCTCTCTTAGTTTTTACATGTCATGCTTCATGAAGGAGAATTCCACCTTCAGCTCCTCAAAGTGATCTATCAACTTGCTCTGACATCCCTGCATTGCAGCCATGATCTGAGTTAGGGATGGCTCCACTCCCCCCTCCACCGTCCTGTCAGCACTGGCCCTGGAGTCTCTCAGCCTGTCTAAGGATCTCCCCCTCCTTAGCACATCAGCCCGCTGGGGTTTAGGACTCACCCTGTCCTGCTTAGGAGACGCCTGCTACGGGGTATCGTCGGGCCTGTGAAGTGGCGGCCATTCGTCCTCCTCCTCCTGTGTGCCGGCGCCATTTTGAGAGCCCCAGGCATATTTCGCCAACTGTTCTCCGGTCAATTTGGGCCAGGGGGGGCCGTATTTCAGCATCCCCAGGGTGTCCCTGTAGTCATCCCCCACAATCCTGGGAAGAAAGCGGGTGTCTTTTGCCCAGGATTACTGCAGGATCTGCTGTCTGCTGACAGAGCTCCATTCTCAACTTCCTCACATGCAGCTCGCTGGCTCCGCCCCTTGGGCTGTCAGCTTTAGTAGTTTCTACTTTCCTAATGCTAAGAAGCCAGCCTCCAGAGTCATATACTATAAAGTCTGGAAGGCATATGTCTCCTGGTGTGAATCCAGGGTATGGCACCCCAGAAAATATGTCATAGGTAGGATCCTTGAATTCCTACAGATGGGATTAGAAATGAAGCTGACCTTCAGTACTATCAAGGGCCAGGTGTCGGCCTTATCTGTGTTTTTTCAACGACCACTTGCTTCAGACTCTCTGGTTCGTAATTTTTTTCAGGGGGTAACACGGATTAATCCCCCAGTTAGGTCACCCCTGAACCCTTGAGACTTAAATTTAGTCCTGTCGGCTTTACAAAAACAGCCTTTTGAGCCAATTTGAGATATTCCCTTGGACCTCTTGACAAGAAAAATATTATTCTTGGTTGCCATATCTTCTGCAAGAAGAGGATCAGAGTTGGCTGCTCTTTCTTGTAAATAGCCATATTTGAATATTCATAAGGATAAGGTTGTATTGCGGCCTCATCCTAATTTCCTACCGAAGGTAGTGTCAGGTTTTAATTTAAACCAGGATAATGTTCTGCCTTCATTTTTTCCAGAACCTCGTTCTGTGGAAGAAAAGTCACTACATTCTCTTGATGTGGTGAGAGCGGTCAAGGTCTATTTGAAAGTGACCGCTCAGATTCGTGAAACAGATGTTTTGTTTGTATTGCCAGACGGTCCTAAAAAAGGACAGGCAGCATCGAAATCTACTATGTAATCTAAATTGATTCGCCAAGTGATTGTTCAAGCTTATGGTTTAAAAAGGAAAATTCCTCCTTTTCATATTAAAGCGCACTCCACCAGGACTGTTAGTGCTTCTTGCGCAGTGCATCACCAAGCCTCCATGGCTCAGATCTGCAAGGCCGCAACTTGGTCTTCAGTCCATATATTTACCAGATTCTATCAAGTAGATGTAAAAGGTCAGCAGGATATCGCCTTTGGGGGCAGTGTACTGCAGGCTGCAGTATAAGTCCTCTAGTCTCTTAGTGCCCTACTTTTGTTATGTCTCCCTCCCTTCAGTTGGCATTGCTATAGGACATCCCACATAGTAACTACTATGGCTCTGTGTCCCGTGATGTCCGATAAGAAAATTGGATTTTTATAACAGCTTACCTGTAAAATCCTTTTCTTTGAAGTACATCACGGACACAGAGGTGCCTCCCTTCTTGGTATACATGTGTATTGCTTTGCTACAAAACTGAGGTACTCCCAGTAGTGGGAGGGGTTATATAGGGAGTGCACTTTTTGTCTTAGGGCGTGCCAGTGTCCATCACCTGAAGGTGACCTATAACCCACATAGTAACTACTATGGCTCTGTGTCCCGTGATGTACTTCAAAGAAAAGGATTTTACAGGTAAGCTGTTATAAAAATATTTATAATATTTATAAAATGTATAAATATCATATTTTTTACCTAGCGCTCATTTTGGTACTTATTATAACTCTTGGTAAAAAAGGAATGGGAGTTAAAATGAGAGTGGTTTGCACGTCTGAGCATGCTCAGTTGTGCTGGCACCTAGTTGTAAAGAGATGGGGGAAATTATCTCTTCTCAGACTGTTAAAGATATTTCAGTATAAAAGCAGATTATCTTTAACCACTTAAGGACTGAGCCTCTTTTTGAGATCTGTTGTTTACAAGTTAAAAACTGTTTTTTTTGCTAGAAAATTACTTAGAACCCCCAAACATTATACATTTCTTTTCTAACACCCTAGAGCACGGGTATTGAATTAAAATTCATGAAGGTCCCATTAGTAAGATTTTCTTCCAGCCGACGTCTGAATCGCAGTTTCGTGCGATGACTCAGATTCTTTACATCACAGCTCAGGTGTGCAGGCTTGACAGACCATTCATTTGAATTTTCCCAGTTTTCTGCTGGGAAAAGGTCCTGGCACCTTTTAAAAATGTGGCTGCTTGGAAACTACATGGTGCATTTGTAAAATGCAATTTCCATGTGCAGGAAATTGCACCTTGCATTTCAGTGCGTTTAAGAGTCAATGGTACCCTTACATGTTTTCTGTGCAGCCCTTTAAGAACTATGAGGCAGAAGTGACGTTTTGACTTCCGCCCTGTTATGGGGACGGGTGGGGGCCATCCTCCCCTCACTCATCTCCATGCCCAGCAAGGGTGAAGATCCGATCGCCTCCGGCAAGCTCCGGTAAGCAGCGGAGGGCAGCAGGGCACGGCAGGAGGGGGGCCCTCTCCCGCTGCCGATAAGTGATCTTGCGGCGAATCCCCTGCAGAGACCACTGTTATTGGAAAGCGATCCGCCGGCCGAACAAGAGGATACCGGCGTTATGGCAGCTAGCTGCTGCCATAACAACAATATCCCTCATTAAAGTATGGACGTATATCAGCGTGCGGTGGTCCGGAAGTGGCTAAACAATATACCACATATTTCAGTACCATTTTGGTAATCATATATTTCAGGTCCTAGCAAGAGTAAGGGTTTGGGCGCTATCTGTTTTCTGGGAGCTATAGTAAATTCGGTTTTGGGAGTATTTTTGCCTCAGCGCTATTGTGAATTCCGTTTGGGTGCTAATTACTGTGATCGCAGTAATTTGAGCGCTAATTAGTGGTAATTACCGCTAATTAGCATGTGGCGCTATAGTAAATTACCCCCACTGAGTAGTTCAACACTGTTGGGGACTAACAAGGAGCGAGGTTGCCACATATAACCAGTCGCCTTTGAAGACAGCGGTGTGCTTAAGTCTTTTATCCTTCCCTGAGAGATCTCTTGAGAGACAGTCAGGTGGACTGGTGTGAAAGTCAGCCAGGAGGGCTGGTGAAAGAGGCAGCTGCAGCCAGGTATGCTGGCAGTGCCTGAAGAGGTGATGCTGGGATAAGGAGGAAAAGGCTACATGCGGTTTCACTACACCTAAGCTACACTTAAGGGTCTGGGTGTCCTTGCCTGTCACGGGCTGTTGCTGATCTGATAGAGTCTGTCAAATCCTACAAGAGTGAATCAGCAGAAGCTGACAAGTGTGGGCAGAGGGAAGTGAAGAGGTGAGTGTATAAAGCTGTATATAGAAAGTTGTCCCTGAAGTTTGCTGAAGTAAGGTGGGCATCCCATAACCACCCATGCCTATCCAAGTTGTTAACGCCCTATTAAATAACAAAAACAAAGCTATGGACTGTTTTCTGACTCTGTGTGCCTGTGAAGATTTGGTGTGCCTTGCTGTGCAGGAGTGGGGGATCCTTTTTCATCTGCATCTCTTACGTGGGGTGTGCTACATTTGGGGGCTCATCCAGGATATTGCCCATGGTAACCTGCATGGACGTTGCCCCTAGCAACCGAAATTTATTGAGCCAGAGGACTGTGCTTTGTTGCTGGGACCACTAAGGCGGTGAAACAGGAAGACAATGTTATGTACATTGCCAAACTGTGACTGTGGCTGTGTGAGTCAAGTGCCAACCCCCATAGCAACCAGTGGGAAGTTGCTGCCAAACCAGTGCCATACTGCATGCCCAGTTGCTCTTACCATGGCTGGAATGGCTACTTGTGCCAAAAGCTGCTTAATCAGTGAGAACTCTATGGTGTGCTGTTACCCCGTGGCAACTATGACCGGTGATCACGCCCATGGATTACAAAGTGCCCAGTGGTCTGCATAAATCTTTGGAAGGTGACTGTGCTGCAATGGCCTGCTGAAAACAGTGAACTGTGCAAGGAAATGTCTGCTGTTACCCCTGACAACCAGAGTGAACCAGTGGGAGGAGGGGGTCTATCAGTTGTCCAACCACAGTTGAAGCTAGAGACTATCCTGAACCTGCTAGAAACAGTGTGATGTGTTACCGACTTTGTTATTGCTCGTGGCAACCACAGTAAACTTTTATTTTTTCAATACTTTATTGTTAAAGATTGTACGCAAAGAATTCAGAAACATCATAATACAAATGTCCAGCGAAAGAATGTGATCATACACAATGTAACAATTAGCAGACCAGAACTTGCCTGGAATCAAAAAGAACATAGGAAAGGGGAAACCAAGGAGCCAGATAATATCAGGTCCTTGAACCCCATGTGGCGTTTTGCATGGTAATTATCCTAAATATAAAAACGCAGTTAAGGAACTAGCCAGAAAGAAATGCATAGGAACTAGAAAGGGGAGGGGGGGAGAGAGGAGGGGGAAGGAGAAAAAACAAGGAGGGGGGAGAAAGACTAGGAAATGGGGAGGGGAGGAAAGGAAGGGGAACCAGTGAATCCGCCATCACACATAGCCCTAAGAAAAGAGGATCCCACGGAACAATTTCCAGGGTTAAAAATTTAGGTCAGGTCACTAAGGCCCAGTACTCCTCAGAATAAACAAATTTGTGCCAAGAGAAACCACTTTTTGAGGAATTTGTTACAAACGCCTCTCTCCCTGGCCACAGCGACTCTGTGGCCACTACGGAGTCACTGACATTTCATTAATGTCAGCGACTTTTTTCAACCACACGGCTATGGACGGTGCCTGCGTCTGTTTCCAAAAGAGGGGTATGCAACTCTTTTCCGCGGTGATCAGTAATGGCAAGATAGAGCACCTATAGGCCTTGCTCGAGAAGCGGTGATGATACAGAAGAAAGAGAACAGTGTCCCTTGGCAAAGCATAATCAGTGAATTTTTGGGTAATACAATGGACTACCATAAAATATACCTGTAGAAGGTAGCAGGACCAGAAGACATGGTGTCAGGAAAGGCTTGCCAGGGAACAGTAGTTCCACACAAGCTGGTGTGCTGTTGCGGGTGCCTATGAGCGAGCACGCGCGCGATCCCCGGCGCCAGGCGGGCTATTTAAACTCAGCTGTTACAATGAAGCTTTGCTGTCTGATCTACAGCGTTCCCTGTGAGTTACCTACTTATCTGATCTGTTCCTGTGATTACCATACTTGCCTTGTGATTACCTCTGCTCTCCGCCTGCATCTGACCCCAGCCTGACAAGGACCTTGCACCTGCCTTATTCTCTGGTTTATTTCAGCCTGCATGTTACCAACCCGGCTTGTCCAATGACTCTACTCCTGTCTCCTGCATCTGTTCCAGTACTGTCTGTCTGTGTATGACCCAGCTTGCCTGACCTTCCTGCGTTCCAGCCCCTGGAACCTCCTCTTTGCATCCTGTGTGTGGCTTCCTGACACGAGCCTGCTCCAGCCAAGTCTGCTATCTCCAATCTGCTGATTCCCAGCCACAGCATCACCCGGAACTCCAGACCTACTTCCCCCAGCTGTTGATCCTGCTAGGCACTCATGCTACTCTGCACTTCCGCGCCTCCTGTCTACTCTACCAGGGGCTGTGAGTCAGGGGCATAAGAGAGGCCTTCCTCTGCATATCGGGCTCATCTACTTGGTATGTGACAGTATCAGACAGCCATGTCTGAGCCCAAGCAAGGAACCTCTCCTATGAATGAATTTTGTTTACATCTGGCAGACTGTCAAAAGTCTGCAGGGGGGGAGCATGCGCGGGGCAAAGCAAGAAGGAACCAGCGGCTGAGAGCTCCGTGAGTCACAGAGAAAAATGGCACTTCCCGGGGGCTATACAGACACATTTTACCCCAGATTTCTAGCCGAACCCCCAGCAGAACACTCAGCGCATGTCGGGACCCCGAAATCGCCGCAGTAAACCGGCCCAGAAGACCCTAACAACATACCTGCTTTGGGTGAGGGAGCAGAGCAAGATGGCCCAAGATGGCGCCCAGCAGAAAACAACACAGGCACGCTCTCTGGCTGCAGATTTCTCACCAGAACACTCCCTGGGAGAATGTGAGTACTCATTGCAACTCACTAAAGCCGATTTAGATGAGAGCCTGTCAACAATGTATGATAAAATAGCCCAGAAATTCCAAACATAGCTGCATAAATCCACCAACACCTTGTCCTTAGAGATTGTAGCTCTGGGTAGCAGGACTGATTTATTGGAAACCAAACATGATGAGCTTGCTCTAGTCTGTTCCAATCTCAGGAAAGATCATAAATCCCTCTCTGAGACAGTCCTACAACTCCAAGCCCACATTGAGGACCTGGACAACAGAAACAGGCGGAACAATCTCAGGGTGCGTGGGGTCCCAGAGACTGTGACTGATCTTCCAGCGGTACAGAACTTGTTTCAGTCTCCCCTCCCTGACTCCCCTCTCCCTGCCTTCTCCTGCGTCAGGATCCACAGGGCCCTACGCCCCAAACCTCCACCTGAAAAACCCCTGAGGGATATCGTGCTCTGCCTTAAAGACTTCCTGATTAAAGAGGATATTCTCAGGGCCTCACAAAATACCCCCAATATTCATCTGGAGGGAGTCCCCGTCCAAATACATCTAAACATCTCCCCTACCACCGTGGACAAACAAAGAAATATGAGGGAAGTTACATCTGTTCTCCAGTCAGCTAATATCCGCTACCGTTGGGGGTTCCCGTTCAAACTACAGGTCCCTCATAATGGCACGACTTACTCCATTACCACAGTCCCAGAGGACAAGGAACTTTTGGTGAAGCTGGGCCTCCTCGATGCAGTGGTACTCCCCAGGATGCCATCTACTCCTTGTTCATCAGCCATATGGGCTGCCCCACCTCCTAGACGGGATCGTCGAAATATTAAGACTAGCCTCTCTTCCCCCCATGGTTAACTTTTTTTTTTTTTTGTTCAAGGGTGCGGCCAGCAGAACACTCCCGACATGCTTCGTAACAACTGGTTTCTCCCCGCTCTGAGCTGGAGTCCGGTCATGTCTGCTTGGCTGTCCCCCTTCTCTAATAAAGTCATTAGACATTAAGGAAGGACATTACTGTTAACTGTTCTCTTTATTTTGACTGATCCACAGCTTTAGAGTAATGGACCCCAGGATCCGAAAAGACATTGTTCTTTTGGTCAGAGGGAGTACTTTTGCCCTGACCCCTCAAGACTGTTCACCGCCATTTTTTGGCCTAGTTTTCTTGTTCACTGACTTACCGTTATCTATCTTTTTTTCCTTTTTTTTCATAACTTTTGATCTTTACCACAAATGTATTGCATAGATAGATAGAGTCCGCTAGATGTAGCTCTTCTCCTTTCTATATCTCATACACCTATTCTATATCTCATACACCTATTATGCTTGCTCTCAGGGGTATAGTAAGTTGTTTTGGGGGTGCCCCTCTCGACTTGGACTATTTCCTGACCTCCAGCTGCCCATACTTAATTTGTCATGGATCTTAGAATAATTTCCCATAATATTAAAGGACTCAACTCTCCCTACAAATGGAGAAAAGCTTTTAGATCATACAAATCTTTAGGGGCAGACTTTCTCCTGCACATTTCTCCATCCATAACCACCCATCTTTCTTAGACAAATCTTTTAAACAGTCTTACTTCACTACCTATGATTCCCAGTCTACTGGAGAGGCTATCCTGATTAAAAACTCTGTCATGTTTACTGTTCATCAAACTTACAAAGACCCAGAGAGTCGTTTTGTGATAGTTAAGGGCTCTATTCAAGACAAAGCGATCACCCTGGCCTCAGTGTATGCCCCTAATGTGTCCCAGGCTTCGTTTTTTAAAAACTTTTTCCAGGTACTCAATAAATTCCACTCTCCCCATCTCCTGATAGGAGGTGACCTCAACCTAGCTGGCCCATTCTAAAATGGACAGGAACCACATAGTATCCTCTTCTAACGCTTTCCCTATATCCCTTCATTACCCTTCATTAATCCCTCAAGTCTTACCAACTAATAGATACCTGGAGGGTGCACAGTGTGGGCTCTCAAGGATACACCTTCTACTCCCACCCACATGACAGTTTTTTCGCCTTGACTACATTTTCTACTCCCCTATTTTAACTGCAAATTCCAACTCAGAAAATATTCACGTATGTCCGTGGTCGGACCATCATATAGTATCCTGTGACCGCAACTTGTATAGGCCTCCCCAATACCACCAGGGCATGGTGCCTTAATGACCCCTTACTCACGAACCCTGCCATATTAAACCAACTATCTGAACACCTCACTGAATATTTTAGACACAATGACACTGAGGAGATCTCCCCTACATCTCTCTGGGCAGCCCATAAAGCTGTGATGAGGGGCCATTTTATAGAAATCGCAACCACTAAAAAATGCCAAAAACTACAGGAAATACGCATGCTCACCTTATATCTTGAAAGACTATATCAAAGACACAGCCAAACCCCATCACAAGATTTACTACTTCAAATTAATGAAAAGAGAAGCGCCCTAAACACCCTACTCTCGGAATATACAGCAAAATCCCTTAGTTGGAGCTAAAGCCCGCTTCCTCCTCCATAGCAATTCGGCATCAACCATGTTTGCAGGGAAATTGAAACAAACCACCCAAGCCAACACACTCCTATAAATTATGCGATAGAGAAGTTAACCTCTCAACCCACCCTAACGATGTCCTTAATATTTTCTCCTCTTACTACCGAAAACTGTCAGACCCCAAGCCCCCGCTCTGTCTCTCTTCCCAGACCTGGCTTTCCCAGACCTGCCCTTTCACTCCCCAAGCTCACAGAGTTACAACTACAGACCCTTAATGCCCCCTGTACGGAGGAGGAAATTGCTTCCATCGTCTCCTGTTTAACACCCTCCAAAACCCCAGGCCATAATGGGTTCTCCGCCTCCTATTACAAAAAAATTGCCGGATCCCTGATCCCTGTTCCCCAAAATGACTACACTTTATAACCACATTCTCTGGCGAAATGCTACTGGCAAATATCTCCCTAATCCCAAAACCAGGAAAGGACCACACTCTCCCTCAAAACTTCCGCCCCATCTCAGTCATTAACAATGACCTAAAGATTTTTGGACGCCTGTTAGCAGACCGTTTAGCTTTGGTTATCTCAACACTTATCTCCCCTGATCAAACAAGCTTCATACCGTCTAAACAGATCACAGACAATATACACTTAGCAGCTAATGGTCGTGCTCAGTTTCCCCAAGAGACATTGCTTGTCAGTTCCTTTATCTCTGGTCTCTCTCCAGAGAGAAGTTTAAATTGCTCTCTAATCCACGACGCTTGGCCCCTTTCCTAGGGGAACTCCAGTTCCCACCGGCCTTCGACACTTGCCTATTATTTCACAGCTTGATCTCGCAGGGGCTTGTAACCTTAGAGTCCCTGTTGCAAGGCACGGGCAAGGCTTTTTTCTAACTCCCTAGTGCAAGGTGTAGAACTGGCTAAATTACTATTTGAAAACCTCTGTGGGGAGGCCTTCAAGAGATAGGGGGACTATCTCAACCTTATACCAGTACCTTAATGACCACAATACTACAACTAAATCTACAGCTATGTTAGGCTGGGAGAGACAGCCCAGCAGTTTTCAGCAGAGGATTGGCAGGATATGGTCTCTAACATGCATAGATGCACACGCTCAGTCTCCATCAAAGAGACACTATACCCCTGACAGGTTGCACACAATTTACCCACTGGTTCCTGACACATGCTTCAGAGGATGTCAGGACAGTGGTACTCTCCTGCACACTTTTTGGAGCTGCACTGTTTTGAAACCCTTATGGCAAAAAACCTCCTCGCTGATACTCCAGTTAACTGGAGTACCGGTGACCCTGACATTTCAAATGTGCACTCTTTTTGCTGAACTCCCAGGGGTCTCTCTCCCTCAACAGAAGCTAGCGCATACGTTCTTCAGTGCTATCCAATGGGCCATCACCTTGAACTGGCGACGTCCCTTGGTAACAGATTGATGGAGAGAGTGCATCATAATCTCCTAGACACTATGCACATCTTCGACCATAAATGGGGAAGTTGGTCAACTCACCAAATGTTTACCAGGCTTGGAGACCTCCTAGTCCCTAATCCCAATGACCAGATAGGTTGAGGCCTCTCATGTTAACATACCCAGTACTGATGAGGATTCTACTTGTTAACTCCTTGGCCTAAACATACTCAGCTATTACCTACTTATCACACCTCGCAGATGCAATCTGGTCTACTCACAATATTACTTTTGCATTTCTCTTTACATATATTTTTCCGGTTTTCTTATTACATTGTTCACTGTTTATTCTGTTAAAAGGTAACACAAGAGATGTATTTGTGTACTATTTTATCATGTTCCTTGAAAGTAATGGTTCCCTTTGGGTGCCTGTACAATTTGTACTTACCTGAAATACCTCAATAAAACGTTTATAAACAAAGTCTGCAAGAGGGCTATACCGGTTTGGAAGAACGGGTTCAAGCACTTTCATCTCCTGCTGCAACCCAGGGGTCTCCACATCCCTCTGCCACCACAGCCAGCGCACCTGCTACACCTGCAGTAGTGATTCTACCCCCTGAGCCTCGTGTACCTACACCGGAAAGATTCTCGGGAGAAGACAGCAAATTCAGGGCCTTCCACAACAGCTGTGAACTTTATTTTGCTCTGCAGCCATGCACCTTCTCCTTAGAGGCTACCAAGATGGGCTTTGTGATCTCCCTGCTACAGAATGAGCCTCAGTCTTGGGCACACCACCTTCTTGAACAAAAAGCAGCAGAACTGACTAACCTGACAACGTTCTTCAATGCCATTGCCCAACTATACGAAGATCCCCGGCTATCTGCAACTGCAGAAGCTGCACTTCATACATTAAAGCAGAGCAGCAGAGGACTGTGTTGTAGAATTTAGATGTTAGAGTGCTGATACCAACTGGAATGATGCTGCCCTCCACTACCAGTTTTGTATGGGACAGTCAGACCCCCTAAAGGACGAACTAGCCCGAGCTGGGGTGCCCCAAACTCTGAATGCACTTGTTAATCTGGCTATACAGATCGACCGACATTTGCGAGAATGCAAATCAGAAAGAGCCGCTGGACAACCTTGTCCTACCTGGATGTTACCAAGAGTCCCCAGCTTCTCCAATGCGGCCCCCACCGGTACAATCAGCACCCGCTCCTGACACGTCTGAACCTATGCAGTTGAGCATGCTACGTCCCTCACTCACGGGGAAAGAAAGCCAACATCTTCGTCTGAACAATCTATGCATGTACTGTGGAGAACCTGGGCACTGGTGAGGTCCTGTCCGGCAAAGCTCCGTAAGTGCCTCTCAGTTTCTGCTGACCGCACTCTTGCGGTAACCAACACTTCATCCCATTTTGCTCTCCCCGTTCTGTTGCAGCTCCCCGGAAGGAACATCCAGTTATCCGCTATCATTGACTCAGGGGCTTGTAGCTGCTTCATGGACTCAATCTTCGCAGCTAAATATCCGATTCCTTTACTACCCAAGGCTCAAAGACTTTTAGTCCATCTAGCCGATGGGTTTGCCATCAAGTCGGATCCTGTCAGGCAGGAAGCTACCCCTCTACCAGCCACCATTGCCAATCTCCACCAAGAACTGCTACGTCTGGATATCATCACTTCACCACTGTTCCCAGTCATTCTTGGCATGTCCTGGCTACAGGCCCACAATCCACATATCAATTGGGCCACCAGAGAAGTCACTTTCCCTTCATCTTATTGTCGTCAACACTGTCTTCAAGAAATTGCCAGTGACTCTTCCTCCTTGATGTGTCTGGACTCTGAAGTACATCAATTAGTCCCAGTGGCGTACCATGATTTCTTGGATGTTTTCAGTAAAAAGGGTGCAGAGACTCTTCCTCCCCACAGAGTCTATGACTGTCCAATTGAACTCCTTCCAGGGGCCGAGGTGCATTTTGGAGCAATTTTCCCTTTAACAGAACTTGAGCTGGTTACAGTAAAGGAGTACATTGACGACAATATGAAAAAAGGGTTCATCCTCCTTCCACATCTCCGGCAGGAGCTGGCATCTTCTTCGTGGAAAAGAAATATCATACAATATGTCCTTGTATTGATTATCGCAAACTTAACAAAATCATTGTTAAGAATCGCTACCCTCTCTCTTTGGTGCCAGAATTATTCCAGAGACTTGGAGCTGCAACAAACTAGACCTACAGGGGGCCCAACACTTTATCAATTACATTTTCCGAGATTACCTGGACCTGTTTGTCATTGTTTACCTAGATGACATTCTAATCTTCTCTTGCAGCATTGACAGTCATTGCAAACATTTAAAGTGTGTGTTGGGTCGGCTCCGGCAGCACGGCCTATACGCCAAACCCGAGGAATGCGAGTTTGAACAGCAAAGTATCCAATTTCTGGGACTGCTCGAAAGCATTAAGATGAATACCCAAAAGATTTCCGCTATCCTAGAATGGCCAGTCCCTGCAGACAAGAAGGGGATTCAACGGTTCGTATGATTTGTGAACTTTTACTTTCAATAAAGGGTTCTCAGCCATCATCTCCCCCATTACGCAGTTGACCAAGCAGGGGATCCAGTTCCACTGGACTACTGAAGCTCAAGTTGCCTTTGATGCCTTCTAAAGACTATTTACCTCTGCTTCCATTTTAAAACATCCCGACTCTACCATTTGTTGTTGAAGTCGATGTTTCTGAAGTTGCTGTCGGAGCAGTGCTTTCTCAACAACAGGGATCAAAGGCTCTTTTATACCCCATTGCCTTCTTCTCCCATAAGCTATCTACTGCAGAGAAGAACTATGACGTTGGGGACCAAGAACTGTTGGCTATAAAGCCCGTATTAGAGAAGTGGCGATATCTTTTAGAAGGGGCAGCTCATTCTGATTTATACTGACCATAAAACTCTGGAGTACCTGTGAACTGCAAAGAGATTAAGGCCACGTCAAGCCAAGTGGGCATTATTCTTTTCCAGATTCTCCTTCCATGTCACCTACCAGCCCTGCTCGAAGAACACAAAACCAGATGCCCCATCTCACATGTTCAATGACTCTAAAGAAACTGCATCCCCGGATACCATTCTGTCCTTGGAAAACTTTCTACTAATACAGGAAGGTCTACTGCCCCGGGTCAAACAGGCTTCCATTGAAGTTACTCCTCCCCTGAAGCAAATTTGTTGTCAAAAGATGGCCTGTTTTGGCACGATGACAAGATCTTCATACCTGAGAGTCTTCGGGTCACCATACTTGAACTCTGTCATAACCATGTGTTGGCCGGCATTTTGTCACATCCAAGACCTCTGATCTGGTACAACGCACATTCTGGTGGCCCCAAGTAGCAAAAAACTGCAAGAGATATGTGGAATCTTGTATCATCTGTATCCAAAGCAAGAGTAATCGAACCAAGGCCTGGGGCTTGCTTAAACCACTACCTGTTCCGACTTGCTTAGAAATGAGTTATAGGGGTGGGAGGGGAGGGAGGAGTCGGATGTGGGCGGCTTACCTGACGCGATGCTGAGCCCGGGAGGCTTGGATCCTCTCCCTGAGACGCCGTCCTATGCATAACTAGGGCCGGCGCGTCCCTTCTCCCGTCCGCTCTGCTGCTCGTCTGCCCCCCCCCCCCTGCCCCGCTGCATCTTTCCATGGGGGAGCTGATCTTCTGGCCGTCTGCCCGCTTTGTCTGCACCGCTGATGACTGGCGGTTCACAGCCTCCCCGTAGCCCGCATCAGCCTTCTCTGTCTCTCCGTCCACTCTCTGCCTATACGGGAACGCCGTCGCTATGAAGACGCCGCACAGCTGATTAGAGGGATCGAAAGCGGCAAGGAGCTGAGTGCTGAGTGCTGAGTGCTCCCGTCTTTTGGCCGGGGCCAAGGTAAAAAAAGATTGGACTCCCAAAAAAAAAAACACCTAAACAGGAAAACAAAATTTAAAATCTAAATTAAAAAATATTAAAGGAAAGAGCCTGGAGAGAATTTGGAAATCGCAGGAAGGGGTAAGTGCTGTTAACCCCAGTTTTATCCCAGTAAGGGGAACAATCGAAGGTAACAAAGGAACAGAGGAAAAATCAACAGCCACAAGAACAGAACGGAGAGAGAGGAAGATGGGCAGGTAGTTTTAAACTTTATCTCTGGTTTGTGCATTTAGTATCATTTTGTGGACTGCAGATTTTGGTGAAGATGATGTCCCCCATATTACAGCTATAAATCGTTAAACATTGTATTAACTTGGCCTAATGGTTGTGTTCTAGAGGTGTTCTAGAGGCGCTGCCCCCAGAGGGAAAGGATATTATTACAAAAAGGAAAAAAAAAAAAAAAAAAAACCAGGAACGCTTTAGTAAATTATATTTAAACCTGCACCTCATGACCGCATATAACACAACGTCTTTGGGACTGGAGGAAAGAGGTTTAGTCCTATCCGCATAAAAAGGGAAAAAAAGAGGATTGTCGTAGTCCAAGTGGGGTATAGGGGAAAAACTGTCTGACCACACACCAAGGAACACCTGTGTTACATATAGAGTATAACTGTGGATTCGGTTGTATAAATATTCATTCCGAGTTAAAAGGCTGCCTCATGGTATCAACATACTTTTTATCCCTCACTGTTAATATATAGCCTAGGGGAGGAGGTCGACGTCCCTGTGTGAGACCCTGCGAGAGCAGAAGAACTGAATGCTTTGGAGGGGGGGGGACTCACCACCCAGTCCGGTCGGATCAGTGCTACAGGGAAAAAAAAAAAAAAAAAAAGGGGGGGACAGTTACAAAAATAAATTGTCAGAGTGCGGACCTATCTGGATAAGACGGCCCTAACCACACAGAGGGAGCTAGAGAGCTGTCTAGTCGCCAAGCAGCAGTAATTAAGTCGAGTAAATTGTTTTGGTAGCTAACCTAGTCGATGGAGACGTCTGGCTAGAGATACAGGAGCCCTCCTCTGATAGATATCACAAGTTGGGGCCATTTCTGTTAAAGGGAGTAGGAGCATCCTGGGCCCTGGAAGTGAGCCCTTGGAACAGGGCAGGCGGCTGGAACAAAAAAGCCTGACTAAAGAGCAGTCTTAGGAAAGAAATGAAAGGTAAAACCACGAAAGGATCGTCTGCTAATACAGCTAACCCACCCAGGACAAGTGCAAGCCCAGGAACTATCAGAAAGTACATGGTGCAGGAACCCTGCAAGAATAGTCCAGGCAAACAAAAAGAATCCAAAATCAAAACACCTGAATGCACCCCTAGGATAGGGACAAGAAGACAGACGGTAGAGGCAGATATCCACATAGGGAGCAGCGAAATAACCGAAGAGGCAACAATGGAACCCCAGCAAAAAAAACTACTCCCCACTAAAAGTGAAATGGCGGAAATGTTCGCCAAACTGGAAGTAACTATAAAGGGGGAAATAGGCTCTCTCCGAGAGGAGATGAATCATATGCTGCAAAGAGTGGAAGAAGCAGAAACAAAGATGGACAAACAAAATGAAGAGATAAAGGAACTCAAATCCCAGATGGAAGAGCTACAAAGAGAACAGAGAAATCTACGTTACAGAGCGGAAGACCAGGAAAATAGAAGCAGAAGGAAGAATTTACGGATCAGGGGCTTGCCGGAACCGCAAGGGGGAACCGAAGACCTTCAAGGAGTGATGGACGATATATTCGGGAAAATGGTATACACCCCGGAGAATGTGAAAAAAATAAAGTTCGAGAGAATACACAGGATAAGAAAACCGGCAGAAATAAAGGGTGAGGTTCCTAGAGATGTCATCGCAAGATTTCACAAGTATAGCGACAAAGAGAAAGTCAAGGAAAATCTGAAAAAGAACTTTCCAGTGAAGTACGGCGAGACAAAGTTGCAGATATTTCCGGACCTGGCAGCAGAAACACTAGCTAGGAGAAGAATACTAAAACCACTCCTTGAACAGCTAAACGCTCATAATGTCCATTATTCATGGGGGTTCCCAGCCTGCCTCACTGGCCGTAAAGAAGGCAGATCGGCCACTCTAAGATTCCCAGAGGAAACAGCTAAATTTTGTGATCGCTTAGAGGTTCCTATGGTTGAAATACCGGGGTGGTGGGTTAAAACTGGGGACGCTGAAGTTCACGGGATACAGCAGGCTTGGAAGCCAATATTTAAAACGAGAAAACCTAAATAGATCAGTCTTAAGACCTAGTTAAACAAGGTTGAACTAAGATTTGGGGGTAGGTGGGGGGTGGGGGGGGGTGGGGGAGCGGAGGGGGAGGGGAGGGGGGGGACCAACCAGGCCTGGGCACCCCCCAATATTAGGGGGAGCATGGCGAAAGGGGCGGTCCAGTCCGATCTCAACCTCAGGGGTAGAACCGAAGGGACGGGTGGAGATGGAGGAGCCACGGTTTTTCTATTGGGCCACGAGAGGGCTTAATATCCCCATGGGTACAGGGGAGGGAAGGGGGAGTGGGGTGGGTTTTGGGAGGGGTGGGAAGGAGGAGGAGGGGAAGGGTTGGGGGATTTGGAAGGAGGGGAGGGTAGGTAGGGAAACACAGCGACGAATTTTGTATTTTGAGTCCCCTGGACACCACTCTGCTGCAGGGACTAGGAAAGAACTTCTGTAGGACAGATGAGTAATATTAAAATAATCTCATATAATGTACGAGGTCTGAATGCAAGGGTGAAGTGTATCAATATTCTGCAGGAACTGAGATTCCGGGGGGCTGACGTGGTTTTTCTTCAGGAGACTCATTTTCTCCTGGAGAGGAACCAAAAAATATTCTCCAAGGACTTCCCAGTTTGGTTCTATGGCGACTCTCCCACACCACGCGCAAAAGGAGTAGCCATTGGGTTTGCCAATGGAGTAAGGTTTGAGCTTCATGAGAGAAGGACGGATCCAGAAGGCCGGTTTTTGTTCCTAAAAGGGAAACTCAATGGTGTTGAATGCTCACTGGCAAATATCTATGGCCCAAACAAAAACCCACATAACTTTATGATCAGGAGGTTGTCAGAATTTACCGAGTTTAAGGAAGGACTAGCTATAATGGCTGGGGACTTTAATCTATGTTTAGAGCCAGAGAAAGATAAATCGTCCCATGTGCAGGGGGCAAGTTCGGTCTGGGTCAGTAGAGTGAGAAAGAAAATGCACCAGTGTCAAATGGTGGACGTGTGGAGGACGCTACATGCCGACAGTAGAGATTATACGTTCTATTCCCATGTCCACGGGACTTATTCTAGACTGGACTTTTTTTTGATTGAGCATTCCCGGTTGGAGGAGATCGTTAGCTCAGAGATAGGGGTGGCGACTTTCTCTGATCACGCGCCTGTAGATTTGAAGGTAAACATGAAACAGACCCATAACAAGAGCTTCAGTTGGAAGTTAAACGAAGAACTAATAAACGACAAAGAGATTAGGGATTTGGTGTCGAGGGAACTTGAGTTTTATTTTAAAACTAACGAAACAGCTGAAGTTTCAGAGTCAATAATATGGGAGGCCCACAAAGCCTATATTAGGGGGATCCTGATTAAGGCAGGTGCGGAAAAGAAGAGAAAGAGAAGGGAAGATAAACTTGCAATTATGAGTGAAATAGAGGAACTTGAGCAGACCCATAAAAAAGAGGGGGTGAAGGAGGTGCTCCTTAGACTCCATAACAAAAGAGAGGCCATGAGAACCCTAATAGAACAAGACACGCGAGAAACGTACAACATATTAAAGAAAGAGAGATATATGGGAGGTAATAAACCGGGGAAGTTCCTGGCAAAGATCCTAAAAAAAAGGAAGTCCAACAACTATATTGAGAAAATCAGGACCCTAGAAGGGGAGGTAAAATATAAAACAGGAGAAATTGCCAAAGTTTTCCAAAAATATTATGAGGGACTGTATTCGATCAACAGTATTACCTCAAAAAGAGAGACAGAAAAAAAAAGGGAAAGAACTAAAGTTTTCTTCCAGGAACTCGGTTTAAGGAAAATAGAAGAAGATACATATAATCTACTGGAGGGTCCCATTACGGAAGAGGAAATTAAAAAAACCTTGAGGGAGACGCCAGTAGGGAAAAGTCCCGGGCCTGACGGTTTCTCAGTACTATACTACAAAAGGTTCCAAGATCTCCTAACTCCTAAACTTTGTACGTATATGAATGGGATAGGCACGAAGTGGGAGATGGGGAAAGAAGCGTCAGAGGCAATTATTGCCATTATTTTGAAGGAGGGTAAAGACAGTACTCTCTGTTCCAGTTATAGGCCAATAGCACTCCTTAACGCAGACACGAAATTGTTTGCGAAAATACTGGCTGGGAGAGTGAAGCATATTTTAAATAATATGATACACCCAGACCAGGCGGGATTCATCCCGGGTAGGGAGGGACGCGACAATGGGATTAGAACACTTATGGTAATCCAAAAAATGAGAGACAGTGGAGCCCCAGGTCTACTCCTGTCAGTAGACGCTGAGAAAGCTTTTGACAGGGTAGACTGGGGCTTCATGTTCAGTGTGCTGGAGGAAATAGGACTGGGACCAATTATGATTAGAAGAATAAAGGCATTGTACACACGTCCCTCAGCAAGGGTTAAGGTCAATGGAGCGCTGTCAGAATCATTTAAAATGTCAAACGGAACAAGACAGGGCTGCCCATTGTCCCCTCTTTTGTTTGTGTTGACGCTTGAGCCCTTGCTCGAACGGATAAGACTCAATCCGGACATCTCGGGGGTCTCGGATGGTGAGGAAGAACACAAACTGGCTGCTTTTGCAGATGACATTTTATTGTATATTACTAGACCTAGAATAACTCTGCCTAACCTGCTAAAGACTCTGAAAGATTACGGAGAAATATCAAACTTTAAGATTAATCCAATTAAATCTGAAATATTAGAAATCAAGACTGACAAAAAAGATCATACAGTCCACAAAGAATTCCCCTTTTCATGGGGGAAAAAGGAGATAAACTATCTTGGGGTAAAAATAACAGGAAATAGAGAGTCACTGTTTCAGGCCAATTTTATTCCCCTCCTAAATGAGATCAAGAAGGAGTTGAATAAAATCACAAGAGGACAGTTGTCATGGGGGGGAAGAATCAATATTGTTAAAATGGCAATCTTACCAAAGATTTTATTTAAAATGCAGATGTTACCAGTCCCGCTTCCACAAGTATATCTCAAAAAACTGCATTCTCTTATTATCAAATTTGTTTGGAGGGGGAAAAAGTCACGTATAAGTTATGACACTTTGGCAAGGGATAAAGAGAAAGGGGGGTGGGGAGCACCGGACATTAGATTATATCACGAAGCTATCACATTATCTAGAATTATAGATTGGGCAAAAGGAAACAATGAGAAGAGGTGGGTTAAAATGGAAAATACAATTAGTAAAGTAGAGTTAAGTAAAGTTATTTGGATACCTTCACACTATAGGAAACTAAGTCTTGAGGCACACAGTATCACTAGGCATACTCTGAAAGTATGGGATAATTTGCACAGGCGGGAAAAATGGGAGTATAACTCTCCTTTGATCCCCCTGAGGGACACTGAGTTTTTTGCACCGGGAATGGAGAATGTAAGTGGGAGATGGATATTGCAAGGAGGAGCTCAGCTAAAGGATGTTATGCAGCAAGGTAAAATATGCTCATTTCAGGACCTGAAAAGTAGGAGTGACCTTCTGACCCTTAATAGGTGGCGATACAGTCAGTTAAAAAACTTTATCGAAACGCTCCCCCAACCAATTAGAATGACGGATAACCTCAAACCGTTTGAGAAGCTCTGTGTTGGTCAAGATGGGAAGAAGGGGATCTCAAAAACCTATAGGATACTAGTTGACCTGAAGGGAACAGACATTCCAGCATACATCAAAAAATGGGAATCAGAACTAAAATCAAAACTTAAAGAAGATGAGGTTACAACCTTACTGAAACGAGTTCATGGTACTTCGGTAAACTACAAAATGTCTGAGCTAAACTACAAATGCTTGTCAAGATGGTATATTACCCCAGACAGAGTTTCTAAATACCAGAACGAAATTTCACAACTATGCTGGAGGGGATGTATGGAATTGGGTACAACGGCACACGTTTGGTGGCACTGTACAAGGATAAGGGAATTCTGGGACGATATTAGGAAAATCACCGGTGAGATAACCCAAATAGTTGTGCCGGATGACCCATGGGCATGTCTGTTCCACGGCTTCAGAATGTCAACTGAATCTTATTTGAGAACACTTGTCCCTCAAATGTTGAATGCAGCTAAGAGTCTGCTTGTAAGCCACTGGCAGGAGAAACAAGGCCCAACAATACAAGAATGGTATGACAAAATAAACGAAATCCAGAATTTAGAGTATTTGAGATGTGCCGAGGAAGTGGAATTGGAAGAGTTCGAGGAAAAATGGAAGAAGTGGCAAAAATTTAAAAGCTCAACAAGGGTACTAGAGGTCTTGAGGACTCAATAGAGCTTGCGGGGGAATCCAGCAAGAAGGGTTGAGGAAAAGACAGCAGAAGTGGTGTCCATTGTGGGAGGGGGATTCAATTAACATGATGGAGTATGGAGAAAGAAATATAAGTTGCTGTGAGGGGGTAGGGTGAGGTAGGGGGAGGGAGGGGAAGGGTAGGGGGTTTGAATAGGGGGGTTTAACAGGGGGTTAAGTTCAGATTCATGATTAAAAATTAGATAGGTCAGTTTGATGCTACCAATAAGAAGATAGCTATAAAAGAGACCGGTAATACCGTAAGGGGAAAAAAAAAAAAAAAAAAAAAAAAACCACTACCTGTTCCAGATAGACCTTGGAAAATGATATTCATGGACTTCATTGTCGAGCTTCCTCCCACAGAGGGTCATACCACCATCTTTGTTGCTGTCCAAAATGGCGCACTTCATTCCAATGAAAGGAACACCTTCAGCCCCTGAAACAGCGCAAGTCTTCATCAGGGAGATTATTAAGCTTCACAGAGTTCCGGCCAACATTATCTTAGACAGGGGAGTACAGTTCACCTCCAGATTCTGGAAAGCACTATGCGAGTCCCTTGGTATTGAATTATCATTTTCCTCAGTTTACCACCCACAGACAAACGGGCAGACGGAGAGGACCAATCAGACCCTCGAACAGTACCTATACTGTTTTTCCTCTTTTTCCCAAGATGGCTGGATCTCTCTGCTGTCATTAGCTTAGTTTGCTTACAACAACTCTACCCACTCCACCACAAGACAAACTCCGTTCTTTTCCCAACTATGGGTACCACCCATTATTCCTGCCTAATTCCAATCTGGAATGTTCTGTGCCAGCTGTTCCCAAAACTGTAAACTTCTTTAGCACCAATAACAAATTACTACAAGAAACAATGGCTAAAACACAGGAACTCAACAAGGAGACCTTTGACAAGAAAAGATGGGGAGAATTAATAAAGGGAAACCAGAGACCAGGTATGGCTGTCCACAGTAAACCTTAGGCTGGTGTGTGGGTCTTTTTTCAGTAAAAAGAATGGTCAACGAGGTGGCCTACGAGCTGGAACTGCCTGATTCATTCCAGGTTCACCCCGTTTTCCATGTCTCCTTATTAAAACTAGCTGTTTTCAACCCTTTTCCAAGATGAGTAAGACCTCATCTGGAATATGCAGTTCAGTTTTGGGCACCAGCTCTCAAAAAGGATATCGGAACTGGAGAAAGTGCAGAGAAGGGCAACCAAACTGATAAGAGGCATGGGGGAGCTCAGCTATGAGGAAAGATTAGAGGAACTGAATTTGTTCACTCTTGAGAAGAGGAGAATAAGGGGGGATATGATCAACATGTTCAAATATATAAGGGGTCCATATAGTGAACTTGGTGTTGAGTTATTCACTTTACGGTCAACACAGAGGACAAGGGGGCACTCTTTACGACTGGAGGAAAAGAGATTTAATCTCCAAATAGGGAAAGGTTTCTTCACAGTAAGAGCTGTGAAAATGTGAAATAGACTCCCTCCAGAGGTGGTTCTGGCCAGCTCAGTAGATTGTTTTAAGAAAGGCCTGGATACTTTCCTAAATGTACATAATATAACTGGATACTGACATTTATAGGTAAAGTTGATCCAGGGAAAATCCGATTGCCTCTTGGGGGATCAGAAAGGAATTTTTTCCCCTGCTGTAGCAAATTGGAGCATGCTCTGCTGGGGTTTTTTGCCTTCCTCTGGATCAACTGTGGGTATAGTATTGGGTATATTGGATTGTAGATATTTTGTTTTTGGTTTTTTTTTTGTTTTGTTTTTTATGGTTGAACTGGATGGACTTGTGTCTTTTTTCAACCTGACTAACTATGTAACTATGAGATATGGGTCCTCCAGAACCTGTAATGATTGATGGGGAAGAAGAATTCGAGGTGGAAGCAATCATGGATTGTAGAAGGAGAAATAAACAAATCCAATTCCTTATCAAATGGAAGGGGTATGGACCAGAAGAGAATTTGTGGGAGCCTGAAGGTAATATCCACGCCAAGAGACTGATCCAATCCTGCAAAAGGTCCCATCCTGAGAAGTTGGCCCGGTTGGGAATCCGGAGGCTGCCCCCTGGGGGGGGACAATATCAGGAAAGGCTTGCTGGCAACAGTAGTTCCACACAAGCTGGTGCGCGGTTGCGGGTGCCTATGCGCACGATCCCCGGCGCCAAGCGGGCTATTTAAACTCAGCTGTTACACTGAAGATTTGCTGTTTGATATACAGCATTCCGTGTGAGTTACTTACTTATTTGATCTGTTGCTGTGATAACCCGACTTGCCTTGTGACTATCTCTGCTATCCGCCTGCATCTGACCCCGGCCTGTCGACGACCTAGCACCTTCCTTATCCTCTGGTTTATCCGTGCCTTCCTGTTACCGACCCGGCTTGTCCAGTGACTCTGCTCCTGTCTCCTGCATCTGTTCCAGTACTGTCTGTCTGTGTATGACCTGGCTTGCCTGACCTTCCTGCTTTCCAGCCCCTGGAACCTCCTCTGTGCATCCTGTGTGTGCCTTCCTGACACAAATCTGCTCCAGTCTTCAGCCAAGTCTGCTGTCTCAACCAGATCTCAACCAGTGTCCGTCTGTCCGAGTCAGCTCTTTAGAACAGGTTGCGGGAGAACTAACACTGGCAGACACTATGACAATACATATTAAAATACATCTTCATAAAATTTCCACAACAGTCCCTGCTCTTGTCATATGGACACTCATGTGTCCCTCAATGAATCTTGATCTTATTACACCTGGAAATGAATCAGTCCTTACAATCCATATGAGTTAATAAAAAGAAAAACACAGCTTGACATGTAGACTCTGTTCTTCAGGAGGGATGACTTAGATGAGGACATGAAGGCTGGCCAGTCTGGGATCCTCTGTGTTTTGTACGTGGGTTGGGCTTCGGGGCGTAGTCATCTGCTCAGGCTTTGTTTACTGGTCCAATCAGGCAACGGTAGCACCTCATCACGGCATATAGAAGGAATAGAAACAATAAGAACATGAGTATATATACCCCTACTTCCTTCAACTATGATTCGCTGCAAAATAAAAAATTAAATCCCCAAAGATTCCCAGACCCTTAAAAGGACTTCAACCTTCACTAGCTATAGCTCTGGCTTTGCCTTGCAGGGATCTAAACCTTATCCATATGGGCCTGAACTTTGTCACTAGTATCCCCAGTTATAACAATCTTTACTTATGAATTCCCAGAAACCCCCCATGGACTGTGGGAAGTTCCTTGTAGCTTCAACAGTTACATGAAACATCTCATCCTCAATGGATGAGAAATTGTTCAATCGTTTCATAAGTTCAAGCCCCCACCATGTACAAGCAGGAAACCATGCCCAGACCTGGTCGGGGTTGGTGAGCAATTCCCTTCCAGCTGTCCCTGCCATTCTTACCTTCTCTCACGCCATCAGATCCTCACGATCGGCCATGACAAGATGCTGGGATGAGTTTCACCCGGACGCATTAACCTCTTGCATTGGGGGGAATTGAGTCCACAGCAATCCGCGCTATCCCCAAAGACCCTACGATGCTGTTATACCTTTACAAATATTGACAAAAAATAATGACAAAAAATTGATAATCACAAAAAATACTGAAAACGTTATGACAAAAAAGTGCTGCAACCAAAAAAAAAACAGAATATGGGTTCTGTTAAACAATAAATACCGTATTTATTGGCGTATAACACGCACTTTTTTCCCCTTGAAATCAGGGGAAAATCGTGGGTGCGTGTTATACGCCAATCCACGCTAATTGTGATCTATCGGCGGCGATTGCCGCCAACATTCACATACTGTGTCGTTTTAAATATGGACCCGCGGAGTTCGGAGGGACTTGGCGGGGCTCATTCAGTGACTTCTTGGAGCCGAGATACACATATTCGAGTGTATTCGGCTCTTTCCGGCGCCGCTCACAGTCCCGCCCTATGATGGACATAACACAGGTCCAATGGCGTGACTGTGAGCGGAGCCGGAAAGAGCCGAATACACTCGACTATGTGTATCTCGGCTCCGAGCAGTCACTGAACGAGCGCCGCCGAGTCCCTCCGAACTCCGCGGCGCCATATTTAAAACTACATGTGTATGTCGGCGGCGGTAAGCATGGACACTAGGGGAAAGGCTGCACTGACAAGGCTGCACTGGGGCAAAGCTGCACTGGGGCAAAGCTGCACTGACGCAAATCTGCACTGACAAGGCTGCACTGACAAGGCTGCACTGACAAGACTGCACTGGGGCAAAGCTGCACTGACAAGACTGCAATGGACACTGGGTCAAGGCTGCACTGACACTGAAAAGGCTGCAGTGACACTAACAAGGCTGCAGATGAACACTGATGAGGCTGCATTGATGGGCATTTTAATGTAAGTTTTTTTCCCTAAACTCCCCTCCTAAAAGTTTTTTTCCTTTAAAATTCTCTCCTAAACTTGGGGTGCGTGTTATACGCCGGCGCGTGTTATACGCCGGCGCATGTTATACGCCGATAAATACGGTAAGTACAGGTGCGCTACGAGTGTCAAAAACCACAATGTTTAAGGATTAATCTTCAACCTAAAAACCTTAACATATAAATGTGAAAAAAATATATAAAACATATATATATAAATTATATATATTGTTTTATAAATATGTGAATATTAAATTAGTCCTAGACAATCAATCTGTGTTTCTGTGTAAGTAGTCCTTCCTTCAGCTAGTGGGATTTCATCTCGCTGGGTGTCAGACTTACACGTACCTGACTGACAAACCTGGTATAGCAGGGGAGGCCTCCCGTACGTATCTGGTTCCTGGCCCCTGGTAGTGTAAACAGAAGGCACAGGAGCGCAGAGTGGTAAGAGAGCCTGGCAGGTGACTTGCGGAGGTAAGGCCCAGGATCCTGATGCGTATGGTCTGGAAGTCCTAGAAAGTAAGGGACTAGGCAGCTGGTGCAGAGCAGGAGCAAAGTGGGCTGGTCCGGTCACAGGCAGAGTTGGCAACAAACGGTAAGCGAGGTACAGAGGAGCAGGCAGACTCAAAGTCCGGGTCACAGGCAGGGTTGGCAGCAGGCGGGCAGCGTGGTACAAAGGAGTAGGCAGAGTCGTAGTCAAGGAAAGCCGTGGTCAGGTGCAGGCGGATAACAAGAGAAGTCCAAAGGCAGGCCGGGCTCACCTAGGCGATCAAACAGGCAAACAGGAAACAGAAAGTCAGGAATTGGGAGCTGCAGATCGGACAGCACCGAGCAGAAGATTCCAGCAGACTAAATAGGGCGGCTGGCGCCAAGCGCCGTGCGTGCCCGCACAGCGGCGCAGACCGGCGCGAACCAGCGCACACTGGAGCGCCCACTAGCCAATCTATTCAAGGAACTCCTCTGACAGTGCCCCCTCCTAAAGGGCGGCCTCCGGACGCCCATCTGGGCCAGTCTATCAACGTGAGCATTCCAGAAGTCTCTTAAAAGTTCCTTAGCATGCAGATTGCCTTCTGTTTCCCAGGAGTTATCTTCTGGTCCATACCCCCTCCATTTGATCAAATATTGGACTTGATCGTGTCTCTTCCTGCAGTCCAGGATTGCTTCCACCTCAAACTCTGTCTCGTTGTCCACAATTACAGGTTCAGGTGGGCCGGTATTACGACCCGAAAAGGAATTGGGAATAGCAGGTTTCAGCAAGGATACGTGGAAGACTGGGTGAACTTTTAATGTATTGCGTAGATCCAGTTCATAGGTCACATCATTTATTTTCCTTTTGATTGGAAAGGGACCCATGAATTTGGGACCCAACTTCTTTGAGGGACAGGCCAACTTTAAGTTGAGGGTAGACAACCAAACCTGGTTGCCAGGTTCCAGAATGAGTTCTCCTCGCTTCTTCCTATCGAACATCCTTTTATTATATTCTTGGGTTTTAGCCATGGTTTCGCGTAGTAATTTATTATTGGTGACAAAGAAGTCCATTGTTTCAGAAGCTGCAGGAATAGAGCACTTGGGTAAGGTTTCAGGCAGGAATGATGGGTGAAAGCCATAATTGGCGAAGAATGGTGTCTGTTTAATAGCTGAGTGCACAGAGTTGTTGTATGCGAACTCAGCAATAGGCAGAAGAGAGACCCAATCGTTCTGTGCGAAGGTGGAAAAGCATCGGAGGTATTGCTCCAGGGTTTGGTTAGTTCTCTCTGTCTGCCCGTTTGTCTGGGGGTGATAGGCAGATGAGAACACCAACTTAATTTCAAGTGACCCACAGAGCGCCTTCCAGAACCTGGAAGTGAACTGCACACCTCTATCGGAGACTATACTTGATGGTACTCCATATAATCTTACGATTTCTCTGACAAAAATTTTTGCAGTTTCCACGGCAGAAGGTGTACCTTTCATGGGGAAAAAATGAGCCATCTTAGACAGTCTATCTACAATGACAAAAATGGTGGAAAAACCCTCTGCCAGGGGGAGTTCTACGATGCAGTCCATCGCAATCATTTTCCAGGGTCTTTCCGGAACGGGTAGAGGTTTTAGTAGACCCCAAGCCTTTGTCCGACTATTCTTGCTCCGAGCACAGGTGGTGCAGGACTCCACATAACTTTTACAATCCTTTACCAGTTGGGGCCACCAAAATGTACATTGCACCAGCTCTGTCGTCTTCAGTACGCCAAAATGCCCCGCTAACTTATGATCATGGCAAAGTTCCAGTACTGCCACTCTCAGACTCTCTGGGACCAAGATCTTGTCTTTGTACCGGAACAACCCATTTTGCAAGCTTATGTTGACTTCCCTAGGTGGGGACAGATTCCTGGAGGCCTGTTTAATTTGGGATATGATATACCCCTGTAGCTACAGAAAATTTACAGCAGGGAGGATGGTGTCAGAAGGTAGAGGTTGCTCGGAATCCTGGAACATGCGGGATAATGCGTCCGACTTAGTGTTCTTGGAGCCAGGTCTGTACGTGATGTGAAATTGGAACCTAGAGAAGAACAGAGCCCACCTTGCCTGCCGAGGTCTCAGTCTCTTGGCTGTTCTCAAGTATTCAAGGTTCTTATGGTCGGTATAGACCAAAATGGAATGTGCAGCACCCTCTAGGAGATAACGCCACTCTTCCAATGCGGCCTTAATAGCTAGAAGCTCTCTGTCTCCAACGTCGTAGTTCCTTTCCACAGTGGAGAGTTTCCGAGAAAAAAAAGCCACTGGATAAAGCAGAGACTTGGCTCCTTGCCGCTGAGAGAGTACTGCCCCCACTGCAACCTCTGAAGTGTCCACTTCAAGGACGAAAGGTAAGGCAGGGTTTGGATGCTTCAGGATGGAGGCGGAGATGAACAACTTTTTAAGTTTGTCAAAGGCAGATTGCGCCTCGGTAGACCAACAGAAACAGTTCCCTTGCTTGGTTATTTCGGTAATTGGTGTAATAATTGCAGAGAAGCCTTTAATAAATTTGCGATAAAAGTTGGCGAAGCCAATGAAGCGTTGGACCCCTTTTTTATCGGAGGGAGCGGGCCAGTCGAGGATAGCTGCCACTTTTTGCGGATCCATTTTAATGCCGTCACTAGAAATGATTAGGCCAAGGAACTGGATACATTGGCATTCAAATTCGCACTTTTCTAATTTGGCATAAAGTTCATGCGGCCTGAGCCGGGTTAGTACATTTCGGACATGCCTGTGATGTTCGATGACTGGGGAGGAGAAGATCAAAATATCATCTAGATATACTATAACGTATAAGTCCAGGAGGTCATGGAAAATATCATTAATAAAGTGCTGAAACGTTGCAGGTGCATTGCACAGACCAAAGGGCATAACAAGATATTCGAAGTGCCCGAACCGGGTACGGAAGGCAGTTTTCCATTCATCTCCCTCTCTGATGCGGATTAGGTTATAGGCCCCACGGAGATCGAGTTTAGTGAAGATTGTTGCTGAACCCAGTCTTTGGAAGAGTTCAGGTACCAGAGGCAAGGGATAGCGATTCTTGATAGTAATTTTGTTTAACTCTCTATAGTCGATACAAGGCCGAAGGGAGTGGTCCTTCTTTTCCACAAAGAAAATGCCGGCCCCTGTCGGTGACGTGGAAGGACGGATGAACCCTCGCCTTAAGTTCTCGTCAATATAGGTCTTGAGAGTACCCAGCTCCTGCTCTGTTAACGGGAAAATTTGTCCAAAAGAAACTTCAGACCCAGGCAAAAGTTCTATCGGGCAATCATAAGGTCTGTGAGGTGGAAGGGTTTCCGCCCCCTTTTTACTGAAGAAATCAAGAAAATCCCGATACGGAGTGGGAATCGCTTGCTACGATTCGGTGTCCACGTCCAGACACATGAGTTGAGAAGAATCAGTAGGAGTGCTGGGCAAACAGTATTGCTGACAATAGTGGGAGCAGAACTTAATTTCTCCGGACACCCAATCAATACTAGGGTTATGGGCTTGTAGCCACGGCATTCCCAAAATAATTGGAAAAAGTGGAGAAGCAATCACATCAAAACGAAGGAATTCTCTATGGTGAGTACCCATGATGGCCAACAGAGGAATAGTCTCCTGGGTGACGGGACCAGAGCTGAGAGTGGAACCATCAGCGAGATGGACCGCAAGTCCCTGTGATTTTGCTTGGAGAGGAATGCGGTGGTTAGCGGCAAAGGTTAGGTCTATAAAACAGCTACAAGCTCCGGAGCCAATTATGACCGAGACTGTAAGATCCTGTCCTGGAAGCTGTAGAACAATGGAGAGAGCAAAATGATTAGCAGGATTACGCATGACAGGAGCACACTTAGTAGAGGCTGAAAAAGACTTACATATCTTGTTAGGGCAAGATCTCACGTAGTGACCTGACTCTCCGCAGTACATGCATAGGTTGTTGACCCTTCGGCGCTGTCGCTCTTCAGGTGTGAGGGATGGTCGGAGAAGGCCAAGCTGCATTGGCTCAGGGGCATCAAGGACCGAAGTAGGCAGTACACGAGGGCTTGGGCCGACAGAACTGGTGGCACTAGGGAACTTTGGGAGGACCCAGGTAGGACGGAACTGACTGGTGGTTCTTTCAGGGCGGCGCTCTCTGAGGCGCCGGTCTATCTGAACGGACAGGTTGATAAGGTCCTCCAATGTTTGTGGTACTCCAACCCACGCCAACTCATCTTTAAGCGGATCTGAAAGACCCATGCGAAATTGGTAATGCAGAGCCGCGTCATTCCAATCCGTGTTTGAACTCCAACGCCTGAATTCCAGGACGTAATCTTCCGCGGGTCTACGCCTGGGTCTAAGCGAACTCAGCGGTGGCTTTCAACTGGGGGTCCTCATACAATTGGCAGCAAAGAATGCATCCAGGTTGTCTAGAGATGCTGATTTCTGTTCCAGGAGATGGTGGGCCCAGGTCTGTGGTTCGCCAGATAGGAGAGAAATTACGAAGCCCACCTTCGTTGCTTCCAAGGAGAAGGTTCATGGTAACAGAGCAAAGTATAATTTGCAGGCATTGCGGAAGGAACGATATTTGCTACGATCACCGGAAAATCTGTCGGGTGTGGGAACCCTTGGCTCAGGAGGGAGCATGACCACGTAGGGAGGAGATGAGAGTCCGGTAGCAGAAGCAGCTAGAGGGCTAGCAGGTGAGAAGAGCACCTGGACTCTTTCTTCCAGCCTAGTGTAGCCTTCCTGAAGGATCTTTACAGCTTGAGTGAGACCTGCCAGGTGTCTGCATAGCTCCTCCATGGGAGAGGATCCCTGCTCGGGCTCGGACATGGCTGTCTGATACTGTCAGACTTACATGTACCTGACTGACGAACCCGGTATAGCAGGGGAGGCCTCCCGTACATATCTGGTTCCTGGCCCCTAGTAGTGTAAACAGAAGGCACAGGAGCGCAGAGTGGTAAGAGAGCCTGGCAGGTGACTTGCAGAGGTAAGGCCCAGGAACCTGATGCGTATGGTCTGGAAGTCCTAGAAAGTAAGAGACTAGGCAGCTGGTGCAGAGCAGGAGCAAAGTGGGCTGGTCCGGTCACAGGCAGAGTTGGTAACAAACGGTAAGCGAGGTACAGAGGAGCAGGCAGGCTCAAAGTCCGGGTCACAGGCAGGGTTGGCAGCAGGCGGGCAGCGTGGTACAAAGGAGTAGGTAGAGTCGTAGTCAAGGAAAGCCGTGGTCAGGTGCAGGCGGATAACAAGAGAAGTCCAAAGGCAGGCAGGGGTCACTTAGGCGATCAAACAGGAAGCAAACAGGAAACAAACAGGAAACAGGAAGTCAGGAACTGGGAGCTGCAGATCGGACAGCACCGAGCAGAAGAGTCCAGCAGACTAAATAGGGCGGCTGGCGCCAAGCGCCGTGTGTGCCCGCACAGCGGCGCGAACCGGCGCACACTGGAACGCCCACTAGCCAATCTATTCAAGGAACTCCTCTGACACTGGGCGATTGTGTGAGAAGGGGGGCCGCTTACCAGATGTGCTGGACCCCTATTACGGGGGTCTTCAGGGCTTCTCAGATGCCGAGTCTCACAGGCAGGAACAGCTGATTTTGTTTGCAGACTTGGATCTGCCTTAGTTTCCTCCTGAGCACTGGAATTCCCATATCATAAGCTGTATCTCTGTAAAATCCCTCAGATATTCTCTCCCAGTCGAAGCCTTTTACAGAGAAACGCTGCGTCGGACGGAGCCACAGGACCTGACGTCACCACACATCAGCTGGCTAAGCTTCACCGCGGCCGAGCTGTACATTTTTGAACTTTCTGCCTTGCTTTAGATGTCAGCTACTCATTCATTTTAATAAAAGCTTTACGTACTTCACTATGGAGGATCCTCTGTTCCTTTGATCTCTCCCTGCATGTAACGAGTGGTTTCACAGAGATACAGCTCCTGTTAAGGAAATTCCAGCGCTCAGCAGGAGTCAAAGACAGATCCAAGCCTGCAAGCAATATCAGCTGTCCCTGCCTGTAGGATTCGGCATCTGAGAAGCCCTGAAGACCCCCGTCATAGGGGTCCAGCCTATCTGAGGGATTTCACAGAGATACAGCTTACGATACAGGAATTCCAGTGCTCAGGAGGAAACTAAGGCGGATCCAAGTCTGCAAACAAAATCAGCTGTTCCTGCCTGTGAGACTTGGCATCTGAGAAGCCCTGAAGACCCCCATAATAGGGGTCCAGCACATCTGGTAAGCGGCCCCCCCTTCTCACACAATCGCCCAGCGAGATGAAATCCCACTAGCTGAAGGAAGGACTACTTACACAGAAACACAGTTTGATTGTCTAGGACTAATTTAATATTCACATATTTATAAAACAATATATATAATTTATATATATGTTTTATATATTTTTTTCACATTTATATGTTAAGGTTTTTAGGTTAAAGATTAATCCTTAAACATTAGGGGGAATTACCTTATAAGCTGTAGATCCGCTTTAATACCAAACTAAGGTTGAAGCACACTTGTTGGTACCTAGTTGTCCCGATACCTAAACCGGCAAGAACCAGAGCGATTGTTAAAATTATAATTAATTTTACCCTCTAGAAATGTATCATTAAATTCTATTAACAGGTGTCTGTTTGGATTTTACTAGTTTGTCAAAACTTCTCATACCAATATAAACATCACATATAGCATGTACTGCTGTCATCGCTTGGGTACTAGAGCTCGGTGGGGACTCAGAGTAGACCCAACCATGTGTCCTGTTCGCTTTCTTAGCTAGTTGGAAAATACACTTTAAAAATATAAATAAACAAAGATATTCCTAAATCTTTGGTGTAGTTGAGCAGCTTCTTGCAGGGCTGGTGTGGATCCAGTTGTCTTGTCCCTCAAGCTTCTTTACAATGACCCAGCCACCTGGTTGGAAAGAATGTAAACCGATTATTGTGTCAGGGTCCAGGAGGGACTCATGAACCCTGTGGTGGACCTTTTGCAGTTCATGTTAAAGTGACTGCACCCCCCCCCCATCAGCTGAGAATGTAGGTGACAGCTGCTGAGGAAAGTACAACTCTGGCTTTGGTTGACCTCCAAACAAACCTCATATGGCAATAACCCAGACATGTGGGAACTTAATGACTGTGGTCACTGCATCTTATCATCTGGGGTGTAATACCTGGAACCATTGACAAAAAGGTTCTTATGGGAGCGTCCTTCACCATATTGCTGATTCAAATTCCATCAAAGAAAAAAAAGTCATGGAACCTGTCGTTCCTACTAGGTCACAAACTTGGCTAGAATAAGAGCGGTTAGCATTATTGGTTTGAAAATTTGTCATTCTAACCACTATCATCCCCCCTTTTTCCTCCTCATTACAAACTGGAGGAAGACACGCAGGATTTAGAATGGTGCAGAAAAAAAACAATGAAAACAGTGAAATAGCCTATGATACTTTTACCTTCTTAGGCGTGTGTATTTATGTATGTGTACAGCTATCTACATACACCTGCTTTCTATGTACATACACTTTCAGAAACTCCTTGGACTTATAAACAAAAGTTATTACTCTATCCTTCATATTTAACCTGCAAAGAATGGTAAACAATACAACATTTGTGTACATTGGTAAATTGTCACTGACATTCCTCAAAACTGATAATAACTAAACCCTCTGTAACCCTTACTTTCACATTCCTACTAAAATACAACACCCGCGACACGTAAGAGGGCTGTCGCGGTAGGTTCAAACATATTCTTGTTACCACATACAAACATGAGACAAACATTTAGATACAAATGTGGGGGAGATATTTCATAGTTCCCAAAACAAAAATGGAAAAACAAAACAGCCAGATAGTTCAGCAATGATTTTGGGTCCAACGCTATGGCAACAACGCCCCTCTGAGAAACGCTGAGGCTGAAAGGCTATGACAGAAATGCTGGGACTGAACGCTGAGGCAGAAACGCTATGAAATAATCCTGGGGTAGAAATGCAAGGACAGCAACGCTATGACAGAAAATGCTGTGACAGAAATGCTGATACTGAAAGCTGAGTCAGAAACGTAATGACAGGAATCCTGGGGCTGAAACGCTGAGGCAGAAATGCCATGAAAGAAATCCTGGGGCAGAAACGCTGACAGAACGCTGAGACTGGAACGCTGAGGCAGAAGTGCAATGACAGAAATCCTGGGGCAGACATGCCATGACAGAAATCCTGGGGCAGAAACGCAACAACAAAACGCTGAGGCAGAAATGCAATGGCAGAAAACCTGGGGAAGAAGTGCTATGAAAGAGATGCTGAGACTGAACCCCAAGACAGAAATGCTGAGCAGAACACTATGACAGAAAAACGCCATGACAGAAAAACGCCATGACAGAAAAACACCATGACAGAAAAACACCATGACAGAAAAACGTCATGACAGAAATCCCGAGGCAGAGATGCCATGTCAGAAATCCTGGGGCAGAAATGCTATGACAAAAATTCTGGGGCAGAAAACGCTATGACATAAATTCTGGGGCAGAAAACACTATGACAGAAATTCTGGGGCAGGAAACGCTATGAAAAAACCCTGGGGCAGAAACGCTATGACAGAAATGCAGAGACTGTACTCCGAGACAGAAATGCTGGGGCAGAACACTGTGACAGAAATGCTGGGGCAGAATGCTATGACAAATGCTGGGGCAGAAAGCTGTGACAGAAATGCTGGGCTGAACACTGCAACAGAAATGCTGAGGCCGAACGCTACGACAGAAATGCTGGGGCCGAACGCTACGACAGAAATGCAGGGGCAGAAACGATACGAGAGAAACCCTGGGGCAGAAATGCTATGACAGAAACCCTGGGGCAGAAACGCTATGACAGAAAAGCTGGGGCAGAACGCTAAGGCAGAAATGCTGGGGCAGAACGCTATGGCAGAAATCCTGGGGCAGAAACGCCATGACAGAAATGCCGAGACAAAAATGCCGGGCAGAACACTATGACAGAAATGCTGGGGCAGAAGGCTATGACAGAAATGCCAGGGCAGAATGCTATAACAGAAACGCTCGGGCAGAAAAACGGTATGACAGAAATGCTGGGGCAGGAAAACGCTATGATAGAAACACTGACCAAAGAAACAAAATAACCAAGTAAAAACAGCAATGTATGTGGTTTACATCCTCCCCATCTTGCCAAGCCAAGCACTGCTGACAATGAATGTGACCTTATGTAAGCTTGCGAATGACATGCGACTAAAACCACAATGAAAAACGATAATGAAAACTAATAACAATCCAGCATGGTACATCTATTGCAAGCCACAACAGACCTGTCACCTCCCGTCTGGCCGTTGCCATGACTTCTGTGCGTAGGTCTGATGTCCTCTGTGCTGCAGCGATACTAATTGTGGGCAGAGAGGAGCAGGGGGGCGGGTGGCCGCCCATCCCCCCATGTGAGCACCGGGAGAAACGGGCAGGCGGCCCCCTCGTGGAGCCGCATGAGGAGAGGAGCAGGCAGGCGGCCGGCTGATTACACCCCCCAATACCCAGGGAAGTGGGTGGGCGTCTCCCACATGGAGCAACATGTGCATGGGAAGAGAGGAGCTGGCGGACAGGTGGCCGATCATGCCCCCAGCGGGGCACCAGGCAGGCGGCTCCCTGGTGGAGCTGGATGTGCATGGGGAGAGGAGTCGGCGGCGGTCGATCACCCCCCTCACCGGGGGGAACGACAGGAACAGCTTGATGCTGGATCTGCCCAGGGAGAAAGGAGCTGGTGGGTGGGTGGCCGATCACCCCCCCGGCATGAACACCAGGAGAAGCGGGCGGCCCCCTCGTGATGTGGGATGTACCCAGGGGTAACAAGGTGGGTGGGCAGACGGACTCCCCGGTGGAGCCCGGTGTAAGCACCGATAGAGGCACCGCCACCATCATGCAGCCGACCATGCTCAGCAAGAACCCGGAAGTGACGTGTCAGCCCCACCCCCTTCTGAACCCAGAACCGCCAACAAAAGCCCTGACAGGAGGAGGCTTAAATAGCCCTCTCAGACTCCTCCCACAAATACAGGCTAGCCTCCAGTCAGCCTTACACATGTCCACCATGAACAGGGTGTGGTCCGAGAAAGTGATCGATCCGGTGGAGAAAGAATGAACTTTGGACAGGAGCGATTGAGGAAGCATAAAGAGGTCTATTCTGGAGTACGAATCATGAGGATGAGAATAGAAGGTATAGTTCCCAGTGGTTCTGGTGAAGGACACACCACACATGAACCAGATGGAAAGTGTGAAATGATTTCTTTAAATGTTTCAACACTGCATAGGAGATGAGGGAAGCTTTCCAGGAAGCATCTAGGATTGGGTCCATTGTGAAGTTCATATCACCCCCCCACGATCACCATGCCCTCTGCAAAGTCACTTAGTTTAGCAAGGACGGGTTCCAGAAAGGAGATCTGGTTCGAACTGGGAAGATACAGGTTCACCAAGGTGACCCTCGAGTGACCAATGATTGCCTTTAGGAAGAGAGCTCTGCCCTCTGCATCACACCGCCTATCTCCAAATGACCGGGGGATTAAGTTATGTAGCAATATGGAAACCCCTTTGGACTTGGAATCAGAAGAGCAACTGTGGTAGGCCATTGGGAAAAATGCAATAATGGAGTTTAGGTATTTTATCAGCACGGAAATGTGTCTCCTAAGGGAAACAGAGACGGGCCTTCATATGTTTCAGATTGGAAAGTACTATGGATCATTTTCTGGGGTATTCAGCCCCTTAACATTGATTGAGACCAGACGCACAGATTCTGTTTTACCTAAGGCCATCACGAAAGATGGTGGATGAGGGGGAGGGAGGTGAGGTAGGATGAGGATAAAGGGAAGAGGAGAGAGGAGGTAAAAAGGGTAGAAAAAGAGGTTGGTAGGTGAGCAACCAACAGGCTGCCAGCTCAGTACTTTAGATCTAATACGCCTAAGGCGTAGCAAAGAGAAAATCTCAAAGCACCCCAGTAGCACAACAAAATTATTTAAAGCAGAAAGGAAAATAAACTAAAAAGATATCGCCAAAAGGCTGCGGCCCTATGTGGGGAAGAGGTTGAGCACAGCAGGGATCAGAGACTCCCTATCCCTCCAAAACCCAATTGAAAATTGATTTAAAAAGAGAAAAACAAAAACTATAGCAAGTAGACAGTCAGGTGATGTATACTCTACCAGTGTAGTCACTCAGAAAGTGGGCAGAGTAACATGACCCTTAAACAAACATATAGTAACATCGTACCAGCAAAGACCACCAAACTGCTAGACAAGGATTACTTTGCAGCTGCAAATCATGCATTGTGGTTCAAAAATGGTCAAACTTAAAGGTCTATACAGGCACTCCCAATAGCTGGCTATCTGGAGAAGACTGCCAGATCGAGCAGGAAAATAAAGGGGATACTAGAGGAGCAGGGACACGGGTGGGGGGGGAGAACAAGGGAAAGGGAAAAGGACAGCGAGCACAAATCCAGGCAGCACCTCCAGAAACCAGCTCCTGGAACACACAGTAAATTACATATCATCACAGCACAATGGTAAAACAGTATAAGACGTGAACAAGTGCTAACCCACAGCCCCAATCATGCAAGCCACACAAACTAATGGCAATTGCTCTACTGCAACACGAAAATAGAACTGTTAAGCAGAAATTGCTGCCAATCTCTCCACCATACCCCCATTCCCATCACGGGTTGACAGGTCAGACTGAACACAGGTATGCCCGTGAGACACCACAGCATGAAAAGCATGGTCACTCATAGACTGCAGAGTAAATTTTTCTTTCAGGATCCACAGAAGTTTTGGCACCCCGGTGGGGTGAACAGGGTGTAGTTCAAAGGAGCAAGCAGGGGAGACAAGGGACGGGGGGGGACAGGGGGACAGAACAATCCCTTAGGCAGTTCTGAATCAGCTGTGTGGGAGAGTAACTCCAGCAACAGTTTTAGCATTGCTCTTCTTAGTAGGGTGGCTCTGGAGACATCAGGCAGTATAGTGACGCTGGCTCCATCGAAATCAAGGCCCCCCTTTGTCCATGCATTGCTGAGGACTTGTTTGTTCTGTGTGTAGCGATGCAGACGGCAGATCACATCTTTTGGACGATCAGGATCAGCTGGTTTAGGACCCAGCGCCCTGTGCACTCTGTCAAATTCCATTGGTCTAGAGTCCATAACTTTGTTTAGAATTGCCGATACAGTGTCCATCAAGTTCTAAGGGCATGTTGCTTCCGACAGTCCCTGGAGTCGCAAGTTATTTTGGCGACTCCGGTTCTCCAGGTTCCAGCTGTATCTCTTGCTTATCAGAACTGTTGGCGCCAGCCAGTCTGGCAGCTTGGGGGTAGAGCCACACATCAGAGGAGATCCAGCATAAGCAGACAGTGGGGAGGTGATACAATGCCTCCTCACCGCATGTCTATTGCTCTCTGAAGAGTGACCTGAATGTGCATTGCTCTTTAGCGAGCAAAGCTCGTGTAAGTGAGATTGTAATGCCCCGTACACACGGTCGGACTTTGTTCGGACATTCCGACAACAAAATCCTAGGATTTTTTCCAACGGATGTTGGCTCAAACTTGTCTTGTATACACACGGTCACACAAAGTTGTCGGAAAATCCGATCGTTCTGAACGTGGTGACGTAAAACACGTACATCGGGACTATAAACGGGGCAGTGGCCAATAGCTTTCATCTCTTTATTTATTCTGAGCATGCGTGGCACTTTGTCGGTCGGATTTGTGTACACACGATCGGAATTTCCGACAACGGATTTTGTGGTCGGAAAATTTTATATCCTGCTGTCCAACTTTGTGTGTCGGAAATTCCGATGGAAAATGTGTGATGGAGCCCACACACGGTCGGAATTTCCGACAACAAGGTCCTATCACACATTTTCCGTCAGAAAATCCAACCGTGTGTACGGGGCATAAGAGTTACAGATGAAGCAAGCAGAGGGAGGAATGGACAGAACACAAATAGATCCTGCATTATTTTCTCCCAGTCAGAGATTCCCTGTAATAAACATGATTCCTGCTGGTTTAAAGGAATGCATTAAAGTTTTACTAAACCCACAAAAGTAAAATTAATCTGTATATGCAGTAAAAGCATGCTTGTTCTACTCACTGTGGAATGTAAGGGGTTAATGCTCTGCATTATGTAAAAAGGCTTTTTGATCTTGTATGCACAGATCCTCCTCTTCTTCCACTGACTCTAAAACAGGTCCGGATAAGAGTCAGGCTACACATGCATATTGTTAAGGGAAAAAAGTCCTGCGCTAGAATTTTAATATAAAGTGACTTGTGCAAAATGAAAATTGAAGCGCAACACTTAACTCAATACATGAATTCACAAAGTGCCACGTGCATATAGTGCAAATATACAAATGAACAGCGTGTAAAGAAAAGTCCATAGGGTTGATTGCTGAGATGGGAAACCATAAAGAGTTCATTCAAGGGATCACCACTGTGTACATCACCCAGAGAAGGGTTAAAAACACTTACCAATATTCATGGACTCCACTGCCATCAGCACTGAGTCAAACAGGCATCAGGAGAATAAGCTCTCCAAAGCAATATTCTGACACCACATCACTTGGGGAAAGGAACTTTTCTTTCAATCAGTTTGCACATCTCTGTTCCAGTGTGCCAGTGTCTCTCCTCTCAGTCTGTCTCCACATTCCTTATAGGTTGTTGCTCAATGAAGATAGAAACATCCTTTCCTGTCCAGATACTTTTTTGTCTACTTTGAGTTCTCAACACTTCTCCACACTCTCTAGAATGTTTCTTTTTTTTTTTTCATTCACATTTAGTGCAGATTATTCTTCTGTGCAGGTGCATCCACTCCTTCCTCCCCAGATAATTTTTCTGTCTGCTTCTGTATATTTGGGACTCCAACCCTCATCCTGGCTCTCTATAGGCTCTTTGTTCTAGTCCTTGTATATGCAGTCTTTTTTCCAATATAATTGTAAATATAGCTGTGCTAAATGCCAACCTGAACAACATAGGAGGAGTCAAAGATCACAGGTCACAGTGTCGCTTCCTCACACCTGATTTCAATCCCTAACCGCCATACTACCATGTCACAATCATGTCTGCTCAGTCAGGTGTGTATTGCTAGAGAGTTTTTTTTCCTTTCTTGATAGAGTGCATGTGATCAGCACAGGGCCAATCAGCACTGTCCAGACAGAGGGTCAGGTGTCCTGCATCCTAAAAGGAAAGCTCAGTGCAGTATGAAAACTCCTCCTACAAGTTTTAAGCAGGAACTGATAGAAGTCACAAGACTGCTATATACTGCTGATGACAAAAGAAATAACGAATGCAGGGTCCTGGGTTTAGTAACACTTTAAGTCTGTTGTCTGCCTCTCTGACACTGTCACTTAGGATCTTCAACAGCCTGGTGTCTGAATAAATACATGACAACATGAATGTATTTATGTAATAAAAGTGCTGCGCAAATAAATTGTCCATTAAATAAGTATAAAACTAAAATGAAAGATGAGATGAGATCCCCAGTGAAAAGTCAGAACGCCTAGGGTAGGATCGGGGGTGACCAAGAGATCCCTTCACCATAGATGGATGGCCCCTCACCTGCAATCTTCTGAGAGAGAGAGCAGCTTATGTGGAGTTATTACCGCCCGGTTCTCAGCTTACCTACTTGGTTTACATGCTGTGTGACCTGTTTCGGGTCGAAGATTGCAGGTGAGGGGCCATCCATCTATGGTGAAGGGATCTCTTGGTCACCCCCGATCCTACCCTAGGCGTTCTAACTTTTCACTGGGGATCTCATCTCATCTTTCATTTTAGTTTTATACTTATTTAATGGACAATTTATTTGCGCAGCACTTTTATTACATATATGATTTTTGAGGTGTTTGTTGAATTTGCCTTTGTGCTTGTCTGCATTTATTTTTTATTGTCTTTGTGTCAGCGCTGAGTTATTTAATTTTTAAACATGAATGTATTGTAAGAGAATGCTGGTCTTGTTTCCCTCTTTCTCCATTACCTGCACTAAAAGAACAAACCTATTGCTTTTCCTGCCGCTGCAAAACCTCCTTATCCCCCCTCCATGAAGTAAACAAAGAAAAAAACTCACATGAAAGCTAGAGAGCTAAGGGTGATTTCTAGCTTCTTCTTTCTCTGGAACTGAAGTTGAAATGTTGTGGGAGGGGTTGCATCATGGACAAGGCATTATTGGCTAACACTGAGCATGTGATTGCGAAGCAAATATCCCCCCCTCCCTTTGGTGGTCGGGTACGCTGATGTTCCAGCTGGGTCTTGGTTATCATGACAAACAGGAGACCCAGACTGCAAACTCTGAACAATAGGACAGGGAGGATGATCGGCACAGCAATTACAGCAACAATGCCCTGTATGTCTCTCCCTCCAGCAGCTGAAAGCTGGTGGGAGGGGGAGGGAGAGAAAACTGCTTTCAGCTGCTGGAGGGAGAGACACACAGGGCATCCTTCCTGTAATTGCGTGCCAATCATCCTCTCTGTCCTGCCCACTTCCACTTTCTCCTGACTGCCCGGCAGCCTTATTTAGCAGGGGGGGGCAAGGAAGACCTGGGGGGGGGAATTGCTCCCCTGTAGGTACGACACTGCTTATCTTGTGGGTCATAGGAGCAGAATTACATTTAGTCAGCTTATAGTGGGATTTTGCAGAGTGGCAGTGGTAGAACTGTGTTGGGATCAGGGAGGATCCCAACAATATATTCTGGATCCACCCCACTGCCCGATTGACTGCTGGCTCTACCTTTCAAAAAGCAGATGAGACACAGAGCCACCCGGGTCTGCCTGTCACCTGCCTGGGTGCTTCAGTGTGAGTGCTGGAAGGGTGGAGCAGAGAGCAGTAATTGAAGCTCTCCACTCAGAGGAGACCAGGAACTGATCAGCAGTCATGAGATCGCTCAGTGCTTAGGCTGGCCATACATTATACATTGATCTTGTGCAATTTTCCTTTAGATTTACCAAAACCAAATAATATGAGATCAAACCTAAACACCTGATTTGTATGCAATCAGGCAGGCCCTTGCACTACATAGTTAAAGGTAAATGTAAAGGAAATCAAATACCGTATATATTAGAGTATAAGTCGAGATTTTCAGTCCTTTTTTTTAGGCTGAAAGTGCCCCCCACGACTTATACTCGAGTCACCGCCGTCTGCCTACATGATCAGTGTGTCATGCAGACAGACGGCGGCCAGCGTGTGATACATTACATTCGGTGGCCATTCCACTATTCAAAAGCCGCGCCTCCTCCTCGTCTGTGATAGGCAGAACACTCAATTTCCCAGCAGTCAGTATACAGCTTATCACGGACATTCTCTCATCCTCGCCCATGGTATGGGGATGAGAGAATGTCTGTGATAGGCAGTCAGTGTACAGCTTATCACGGACATTCTCTCATCCTTGCCCATGGTATGGGGATGAGAGAATGTCCGTGATAGGCTGACTGCTGGGAAATGGAGTGTTCTGCCTATCACAGACGAGGAAAAGGCGTGCGTTTTGAATAGTAGATGGCTGCCGAATGTTATTTTTGACATGCTGATAGGTGGATATCGCCATACGGAGGCTGCAGATTGGCACACGGAGGCATGCACAGGACACAGGTAGGTTGCACAGGACACATGCACAGGACACAGGGACACATGCACAGGACACAGGGACACATGCACAGGACACAGGTAGGCTGCACTGGACACATGCACAGGACACAGGGACACGTGCACAGGACACAGGTAGGCTGCACAGGACACATGCACAGGACACAGGTAGGCTGCACAGGACACATGCACAGGACACAGGTAGGCTGCACAGGACACATGAACAGGACACAGGTAGGCTGCACAGGACACATGCACAGGACACATGCAGGCTGCACAGGACACAGGGAGGCATGCAGCTGCAGATTGGCATTGTTGACCCTCTTTTTCCCCTTACAGTAGCTGCTGCATTTCTCACCCTCGGCTTATACTCGGGTCAATAAGTTTCTCCCAGTTTTTTGTGGTAAATTAGGGGCCTTGGCTTATATTCGGAACGACGTATACTCGAGTATATACGGTAAGAAAATCATATAATGTAATGGCCAGCCTTAGTCTTACAGTTGAAGTGGGTCAGGTGAGGCATTACACAGATGCTGTAGTGTTGGGGTGAGTGAGTGGGGTGAGTGTGGATGTTGTTTTTTTTTTTTTTTTTAAAGCCCACACTTCTCCTTTAATGAAATGCCCACATATGTACACAATATATAAATTTTAAATGTACATGAACGTTTTTATTTAAATAAAAAAATGTTTGGGTTTTCAAAACAGGAAGAAACAGAATCTTTGATTTGCTATGACTTCTTTTTACATGTCAATACAGGAACAAGAGATTTTTTCTTCAATGGGACAAAGGCAAATGAAGTTACCTAGCGGGTTCTAACCAATGTCTAATTATTCCAAAGCAGGAAAGAAAATGTTTGGCCTATGATATCCTCAAAGGGGCTATTTTATAATGGAGAACAGATAGTGTTATGGCCTTTCCATTTTACTTGGTTGTACTAATGCATGCTGAAGCCCACCTGTTAATAAAAAGGGGAGTTCTCCCTGCTTAATGTAGCAGTGTGATTGGAGGAGAGCCAGCCATGTGACTTTGACAAGTTTTTTTGGAAACTCCTCATTTAATGGAGGGAAAGGTGTATACTAACATGATTACTAAAGTTCATTGGGCTAAAGAAGGCCTGAAGAATTATAATCTGATGCTACACTCTTATAGGGATCATTGATCTAAGCAGGTGCTCCAACATGGCCCACTACATATGGTACATACTCCATTTCTGGGCTGCTTTTTAGCTTTCTGATTGAAATGACATGACAGGTAAACAGATTCTATGCAAAATAAGCCTGGGGGGAGTTAAAATTACCTGACAGTTAAACTCCTCAGCAGTTCAGTGAGACAAACTCAGGAGCAGAGTATTTTGTACCATATGAAGTGAGTTGTGTAGGAGGATTTGCCTTAATAGCAACCGTATAATATGTAAAGAAGTTACTATTCAAGAGCCCTTACAGTCTGTCTTAGTTCCTTGTCAACTTTATTTCACAGGTCCAATATGCGGCTCAGAATGAGAGGCATACACATAAGATAACTGTGTATGGTAATGTTACTCATGCAAACATCAACAGCCTAAAGCCTTTTACCAACTACTCAGTCACAGTTCATGTGCTCAACGGTAAAGGTGAAGGCTCAGAAAGTGAGACAAAGACCATCAGAACGGAAGAAGGAGGTGAGTTCACACAGATACAGGTAGAAGTATAGCTCAAATCTAACCCCCATGTATAGCTCATTGATCCTCCACCTTCTCAATTTTACTTGGTTGTACTAATGCATACTGCAGCCCACCTGGTAATAAAAGGTGGAGTTTACTCTGCTTAATGCAGTGTGATTGGAGGAGAGCCAGTCATGTGACTTTGACAATTTTTTTGTTGTAAACTACTCATTCAAAAGGGGGAAAGACTTGCATGATTAGCATAAGTAATCCAATTTGTGAAGCATGTGATTACATTTGGCTGTAAATCTAAATCTGCAGAGATACAGACTAATGTATTTGTGAATTCAAGCTCTGCTCTTAAGTCCACTGTAGCTCCACCCACAAACAGTTCTGGTTCAAAGCTGGTTATACACCGGTGGTTTTTCTCGAACAAATTAAATTCTAAGTCTGAATGTGGTTTTTGTTTAGAAAAAAATCATACTTATTGTAATGTGCACGTATATCCTGAAATCAAGCGTAGGATTTAAAACTTGGCAATCACTCATTTTTTTTCAGGATTTTTATCCAAAATTTGTTGAGTCACGATCGTTCTATCGAATACTCTGACAAACGATCTTTCCTGCCTGCTATACAAGCAGGTGTAGGTGTGCTTATAGTATCTATGAATGTATACATTTGTAATATCACAGTGCTGCACTGAGAATAGTTTTTATGGTTATTGTGTCATATTGTGACACTGTATTTTGATTTGGTTATTCACTTATTTATTTATCTATTGATAATAGTTGGGAATTAATTGTACAAACAAGTTAGCTCTAATGATCACTATTGTGTAGTATATAACTCGTAGGTTCATTGATGCCGAGAAGTACGGTCATCATTATATTTCTAGCACTCTGTCCTTGTCCATTTACAAAATGTCTTGTACCTTTTAAAGAATACAAGGTGTTCTGTGATGGACAATGGGAGAGGAGGAGCGGGTAAATTACAGGACCACCCTTGTCCATTCACAAACACCTTTTATTCTGTAAAAAGAATAAAGGACATTTTGTGAATGGTAACAGGGAGAGAAAATGGAGGGTAAAAAACTGGATCCCTTTACTGTATGATAGACATTGCTCTTAATTACAGTGTTGTACTTTCCAGCACTAGTTAGAAGTTTTAAACTACACACCAGTGATCAAGAACTAGGATTATCATCTTTAGAGCTAACTTGTTTATACAAAGCAGATTTTAAAAATATTTTTTCCTGGAGATTCACTTTAAGATTAATGTGTACTGAATATGGTAGCTATAGAAAAAGCAAAAAGGAATTTAAAAAGTAAGTTAAACTTTTTTGCAAAAATAAACCAGAGCCCCCTTTCCTAGCCCACTCTACTCATGAACTCACTCATCTGTGTTGCCCCCTTCCCCTCCCCCCACTGGTCAGCACATACCTCCTCCAATGGCTACGGCCCCCAGCACTGTCTACACCTGGCTGTTAAAAAGTTAGTGCTGGGCTGCTTGTGTCAAATGTCAGTGGTAATCAGCGTATGTAGAATGCCAACCTGGGAGGTCTAAAGCCCGGCACACACTACTAGTTTTTTTCATTCAACCGAGCAGGCTGAACGAAAATAAGACGACAGGTCAGGTCGGAGCCAATGTATTAACTATGTGATGTTAGTACAGTGATCTCCTCTGCTGTTCTATTGTGTTCTGATAGGGGGGGTCTCCCCCCCCCCAGCCCGAACACTCCAGTCAGCACTTTCAGCCATTGGCCAATTGGCAGACTGAACGGTCGGCTTCTGTTGGACCAGCTGCAGTACACAAGGGAGGCCTGACATTTGGCCCCTTGTGTACTTGTGCCTCAACCTGCTCTTCACCAGGGCCCCTGATGATGGCGGTGGACTTGCAAGAAGCTGGAACAGGTCACGGCCCCCAGGTACACCCAGCTGATGATACGAAGACCACTCACGTATGCAGAGTACAAATAACAGGAGGCAGAAAAGGATCCAGGAAACAAGCCGAGGTCAGGGCAGGCAGCAGACAAGCACAAACAGAAGAGGAAGCCGGGGTCGGTACTACTAGGCAAACTAGAGCTCAGAGAACTAGGAAGTTGCACAGGCAATGTTGGCTGCACACACATTTCTCATATAGGAATCAGAGGTCTAGCAGAACCACTGCAGCAAGGAGGTAAGAAAACACAGGTAGGAAACTGCAGGCTAAACCATGACAGTACCCCCCCTCCCCCTTACAAGCCCTCCCTACTTGTTTAGGGCCAAGCTTGAGAGGAAACTTCTGATGAAAGACGGGGGGACGTCTGTAGAAGGTATCCAACATCTTTCCTCAGGACCATATCTCTACTAATCATTTAGATTAGTAGCTCTGTGTATATAAAGGAGCATGGGGGAGCTCATGACCATAATGGGGATGGTATTGACACAGCCCCAAATTGTCCACAATGACTCAAAAGTGATAAGGTCCAGAAATATTTTGACAGAATAAATGTGGATAAAGCACCAGGACCAGATGGCATCCACCCTCCAGAATTGAGCTCTGTCATTTCAAAGCCATTGTTTCTAATTTTTAGGGACTCGTTAATGACTGGAATAGTACCACTGGATTGGCATAGGGCCAATGTGGTGCCTATATTTAAATAGGGATGAAAGTCTTTACCAAGTAACTATAGACCTGTTAGTTTAACTTCTATAGTCGGGAAAATACTGGAGAGTTTAATAAAAGACCATATAGCTGCTCCTGTTTGTGACACACCCACACACATCCTTGCCCTAAGTATTGCAGGAGTTCCAGAAATTTGGAGTAGTTAGCAACCTCAAAGTAAATTACAATAAGTCGGACCTACAAAGACTCTCGACTACTTTCTCCTTCAAAACTGGTTCCACTTCTATCAGGTATCTCGGAATTCAAATATGGGCGGATGCATCCCAGCTCTTTTCCCAGAACTTTGTCCCCCTACTCCTTAGGACCCAAGCAGATTTATTTACTTATGCGTCCAAACGGCTCTCATGGCTAGGTAGAGTGAATGCCCTGAAAATGGATGTTCTCCCCCAGTTCCTGTATTTGTTCCAAACCATTCCTATACACATACCTAATTCGTACTTCAAGAAACTACGCCAGCTGTTTCCCAAATTTATTTGGAATGCTGCCTGTCCCAGAATACGGTATGAAACATTATCTCTTCCAAAGGTTCAGGGGGGCCTAGCCCCGGACGCCTCCCTGTACCTGTATAAAGCAGCAGTGCTCACTCACATGCTAGATTGGTTTCACCACTCTACAACCAAGTTTTGGGTTCAGTTGGAAAGTCACATGAACCCAATAGAACTCTCCGCTCTCCCATGGACCTTGCCCATGGTCTGGGGGGGGTTCGGGCCCCCTCAATGACCTTACCCATCAAACGATCCAGATCTGGGATCGTATGCTGACCAGAAGGATTTTTATCCTTCTATATCCTTATACAGATTTTTATATAATCTCTTCTGATGCACTACGTACGGGGCATCTATGATCCCCTAACTGAAATGAGGATGAAGGTTACTTTAACTTTTTTTTTTTACAGGGATTGCTATCACAAAAGGTCTCCTGGTGGGCCCTATACACATGCTTCCAATCCTTTTATTTGTAACCTAGACATGTTTTTGTTCTGACACACATGATTCATATTGTTGGTGTATCTTATCACTGTTTGTAATGTTTAAGATAATATCTGTCTTTCTTGGCTTCTCTAGTGAATAAAATAAGATTTAATTAAAAGACCATATAGATGAGTTCTGGCTGGAAAAAAATATTTTAAGCAATAGACAGCATGGATTAATGAAAGACAGTTGTCAAACCAACCTGATTTCTTTTTATGAAGAGGTAAAACCTTGGATAGAGGGGTGGCTGTGGATGTATTATACTTGGATTTTGCAAAAGCGTTTGACACAGTTTCCCACATAAGGCAAAGTCTACAGGCTTGGAAATGTCAGTTTGTAAATGGATAAAAAACTGGCGAAAAGACAGAATTCAGAGAGTAGTGGTAAATGACTCTTACTCTAAATGGTCTAAGGTTATCAGTGGGGTACCGCAAGGTTCAGTGTTCAGGGACCCTTAGTTTTTAATATATTTATAAATTATATAGGATTTGGGATTAAAAGTACCATTTCAGTCTTTGCAGATGACACCAAGCTATGCAGTGGAATAATCATTACAGGATGTCTCCAACTTACAAGCCGACCTCAATGTACTGTTTTATTGGGCAACTATGAGGCAAATGAGGTTTAATGTTGATAAATGTAAAGTTATGCACTTGGAGTCTAAGAATATGCACACATCATACATACTAGGGGAAGTACAACAGGGGAAATCCATAGTGGAGAAGGATCTGGGGGTTTTGGTAGATCATAAGCTTAATAATAGCAGGCAATGCCAAGCTGCAGTTTCCATAGTGAGCAAAGTCCTTTCTTGTATTAAGAGAAGCATGGAATTTTTCCCCTGTACAAATGATTAGTAAGACCTCAACTGGAATGCAGTTCAGTTTTGGGCACCAAAAAGCATATCAGGGAACTGAAGAAAGTGCAGAGAAGGTCAAGCAAACTGATGGAGGAGCTCAGCTATGAGGAAAGATTAGAGGAACTTAATTTATTCTCTCTTAAGAAGAGGAGATTAAGGGGGGATATGATCAACAAGTACAAATACAAAAGGGGTCCATATAGTGAACTTGGTGTTGAGTTATTAATTTAAGGTCATCACAGAGGACAAGGGGACACTCTTTACGTCTAGAGGAAAAGAGATTTTGTCTCCAAATACAGAAAGGTTTCTTCACAGTAAGAGCTGTGAAAATGTGGAATAGACTCCCTCCAGAGGTGGTTCTGGCCAGCTCAGTAGATTGCTTTAAAAAAGGTCTGGATTCTTTCTTATGTGTACATAATATAATTGGGCACTGATATTTATTGGTAAAGTTGATCCAGGGAACATCAGATTGCCTCTCGGGGGATCAGGAAGGACATTTTTCCCCTGCTGTAGCAAATTGGATCATGCTTTGCTGGGGTTTTTCACCTTCCTCTGGATTAACTGCAGTATAGGATTGGGTATATGGGATTGTATTGTTGTTTTTTTTTATTGGTTGAGCTAGATGGACTTATGTTTTTTTTCAACCTGACTATGTAACAAAGATATAAAAGCCTTCCGCTGGAGTATTTAGAATCCAAAATTTGCTTGACTTCATACTGATCCATGATATTGATCACTGGAGGAGGAAGAGGATGGGAAAACCTATTGATGATGTGCGGTCTCAGGAGAGAAATATGGAAGACATTAGGGATCCCTAAACGTGAATGGAGACGGAGCTTGAAAGCGTCAGGATTAACCTGGCGGGAGGATTGTAAAGGGACCAATGAAACAAGGAGCAAACTTAATTAAGGGTACTTTAAGACAATATTCTTAGTAGAGAGACAAACCTTATCGCCCAGGAAGAAATTTGGGACTCACATGACGATGACAATCTGCAGCTACTTCGTACTTGGAGGCTGCCAAATATAACTTCTTGCCCAGGATTGTAGAGTCTCTGCAGCCGCTGGCACCACAGCAGAGATGGCAACAGAGAATGGTACAGAAGGATGACAACCATACACCCTGAAAAAAGGAGATTCACCAGTGCTGGCATTAGCGTGGTTATTAGGGGCAAACTCAGACCAGGGTAGAAGGTCTACTCAATCATCCTCATGGGAAGAATTGAAGGTACAAAGGTACCATTCAACTTTCTGGTTCACCCTTTGAGTTTGCCTATTTGACTGTGGGTGAAAGGCTGAGGAGGAGTTCAACTTGATTCCAAAGGCTGTGGCCAGAGCCCTCCAGAAACGAGCTGTAAATTGAACTCCTCTATCAGAGACAATGTGCGAGCGCATATCATGAAGATGAAAGATTTCCTTAATAAATATGGAATCCAGAGTGACAGCTGAACTTAATCCCGCAAATGGAGTTAAGTGACACATTTTAGGAAACCTGTACACCACTGCACAAATGGAGCCTGCTGAGAGGGGTAGTTTATAGATAAAGTCCTTGAAGATACAACGCCAAGGTTTATCTGGAATAGGCAGAGGTAAAAAGAGACCTGCTGCAGCAGACGTGAAAGACTTATGCCGCGTAAACACGATCAAACTTTCTGCCAACAAAACTGTGGATTTTTGTTCGAAGTTTGTTGGCTCAAACTTGTCTTGCATACACACGGTCACACAAATGTTGGCCAACAATTACGAACATGGGAACATGGTGACGTACAAGACGTATGGCGAGATGAGAAAAAGGAAGTTTAATAGCCAGTGCGGCTCCTTCTGCTTGATTCCGAGCATGCGTGAACTTTTGTGCGACGGCCTTTTATGCACACGATCGGACTTTCCGACAACAAAGTTTTGTTGGCGAAAAATTTGAGAACCTGCCAGCAAACATTTGTTGGTGGAAAGTCCGACAGCAAATGTTCAATGGAGCATACACATGGTCGGACTTTACAACAACAAGCTCACATCCAACAATTTCCGTCGGAAAATCCAAATATGTGTACGTGGCATTAGACTGTACACAAATGGAGCAAGCCTGAACAAAATCTTTAAGCCTTTCCAAAGGAGTAGAAACACTGCAGGAAAGCACAGGTAGGTGGTACACCAGGATGTCTGGGAAGTTTGGAGTCATGTGCCCATTTGAGAAGCTTGGATCGAAGGGCGGGCACTACAATGGTCTTTCAGGGTGGGATACATAAAGACGGAAGAGAGGGGGTGGCCAGGATATGATTGGCAGGAATAATGGACTCTGGTTCAACATGAGACTCAGCCATGTCAAATCTGGACAAGGCAGCCATTCTTGAAACCAGGCTAAAAGGTAATGTCAAAGTTAAACCTGGCAAAAAAGAGAGCCCATTGTGCTTCCATTGGGAGAATTGCAGGTACAGGAGGTCCTTGTGATCAGTATAAATCAGGATATGGTGTGGTGATCTCTCCAGTATCTCTTGCAGCACCAGCTTAATAGCCAGAGGTTCACGATCCCAGGTGTAATTTCTTTTGTCATCCAAAAAGCAGGCACAAGGGCAGAGCTTGACATTATGCATTTGAGAAGAATGGTTCCTACACCCAACGACGCCAAAAGGCATCACAAGATGCTCATAATGCCCATCTCTAGTGTTGAAAGCTGTCTTCCACCCATCACCCTCCCGTATCCTAATCAAATGGAGGTCTAACTTTGTGAAGCATCCCGAAGCCTATCAAAAAGTTCAGAAATCAAGGGTAGCGGATAACGATTCTTAATGGTGATGACATTGAGGTCCCTATAGTCAATGCAGCATGGGAGTGTATCGTGATTTTTCTGCACAAAGGAGAATGACAGTCCCAGCGGGAGTATTGGGTTTTGGATAAATCCTTTTTTGGAATATTTTGTAGAATAGCATGCTATGAGGCAGGCCAGAAAGTAATAGAAGGGAAGAAAATAAAAACCCACAAATAAGAATCAGGGGTCTAGCAGAATCACTACAGCAAGAAAGCAAGAAAACACAGGTGGGAAACTACAGGCTAAACCATAAGCGTAAGGACTTTGAAGGCATCAATGTATCTGGCAAAGAGGACCAGGTTTGCCCCATAGGGGCTATTGTTCCAAATGAATGATTCCTCCCATTTCTCCCAATAACCCATAAAGATGTTAGCATAACTAGGGGTGAACCTGGCCCCCATAGCCGTACCCTTGATTTGCAGATAATGCTCTCCAAGAAAAGAAAAGTGGTTATGCGTTAGGGAAAACTCTACACAATCAAGCACAAATTTGGCCTGTACAGAATTGAGTGTCCTTTCTTTGGAAAGAAAGTAGTTGACTGCCCTTAAGCCATGAGTGTGGTCGATTGATGTGTAGAGGGAGGCTACATCCAAGGAGAGCCATCTGTACCTGGGCTGCCATACATAATGGGATAAAATCTCTAGCATATGGCTGGAATCCCTAACAAAGGACGGGAGATTTGTCACTATTCCTTGCAGAAAATGATCAATGTAACAGCCCACATTGCTGGAGACACTGTCGATCCCCGCAAGATGGGTCTACCCGGAGGATCCACTTCACTTTTATGCACCTTGGGAATATGGTAAAAGTGCAGGGTCAGTGCATGTCTATTGTAAAGGAAGTGATATTCGTTTTTGGTGAGGACCGCATTGAGTAGAGCCTGATTCAAAAGTGTTTTCAGATCTTTAGTGTACTCTATAACGGGGTCTCTTTTCAATTTAATATAGGTATCCGTGTCCCCCAATAATCTCATTGCTTCAGCTATATAGTCTTCTTTGTTGTTTCAACCCCTCGTTATTAAATATTTTAAAAAGAAGAAAACAAGCAATATCATATATACATCATATCACTTTCAATAACTACATATATACCGTATTTAGCAGCGTATAACATGCACTTTTTTCCCCTTAAAATCAGGGGAAAATCGTGGGTGCGTGTTATTCGCCAATCCCCGCTATTTTGTGATCTGTCGGAGCGATCGCCGCTGACATTCACATAGCGTGTATTTTTAAATATGGCGCCGCGGAGTTCGGAGGGACTCGGCGGCGCCGAGGACACAGTGACTGGGCGGAGCCGAGATACACATAGCCGAGGGTTCTCGGCGCCGTTCACAGTCACGCCCAGTCCCGCCATTGGACCTGTGTTATGTCCATCATGGGGACTGGGCGTGACTGTGAACGGCGCAGAGAAGAGCCGAGAACCCTCGGCTATGTGTATTTATCATAGGTGTTTTTACTTCTATGAATGTCTTTAACTGCTGGTATTGTAACCACTTATTTTTATATTCAGATCCCATATCCTTCAGTTTTGGTAGTTTCCCGTCCACTAGGCTCTGTACCACCCTTAGATTCTCAGTTTTATTCCATTTTAAGTACTTTGTAACCTCCAAAGCTGGCGGAAATTCAGGATTGAAGAACAACGGTGTCATGGGTCCAATCCTTGTGGAAAGATTCCCCCTTTTTATTATCATATCCCATATTTTTAGTGCAGCGTTGACAAAAAATGTTAGTTCTTTTTTTTTTTGGTCTTAAGTGGGGTTTTATCCATGGGAGAAACCTTAATTGTGGTCATATTATTTCTTCTTCTAGTTTGACCCATTGTTTAGTTTCTTTATTATGATACCAATCAATGATACTAGTCAGTGATGCTGCTTGTAAGTATTTTACAAAATCTGGTAGTGCCAGTCCTCCATTTTTTTTCCTGATTAAAATTTCTCTCTTTATTCGGGGAGTTTTATGAGCCCAAATTAAGCTTACTACAGCTTTTCCTAAATCCAACAAATAGCTTCTTAGGAGGATCTAGGGGTATTGTTTGAAAATTATATAATAATTTTGGTAGTATATCCATTTTAATTATATTAATTCTTCCCATCCATGAATATGCTATTTTATCATATTTCTGTAATAACTTAATTTTCGAATTGTCGCATCATAATTCAACTCCTGCAATAGATCCAAATCCTTTGGGATTAATATTCCTAAGTACTTAATTGCTTTTTGTTTCCATTTAAACGGAAAATCTTTTTGCAAAAGTGAATATGTTTTTTCTGATAATGATATGTTCAGCATCTCTGATTTGTCATAGTTAACCTTAAAGTTACTTATTTCCCCAAATCTTTTAAATTCTTTTATTAAATTTGGAATTGTTATAATAGGATTAGTTACGTATATTAGCAAATCATCTGCGTATATAGCTGTCTTATATTCTTTATCTTTCACTTTTATTCCTTTAATACCTTAATTTTTTCTTATTGCCATAATTAAATGTTCCATTACTAATATATATAGCAAAGGGGAAAGAGGACATCCTTGTAGAGTTCCATTTGATATTTTTATGTATTCTGATAGTATTCTATTTGTTCTCACTTTAGCTCTTGAGTTGGAGTACAATGCGACAATCCTACTAAGCATCTTTGGACCCATACCTATTTGTATTAATGTTTCCTTTAAGAACCGCCATCCCACCCTGTCAAATGCTTTTTCTGCATCAACGACCAAAAGGCATGTCTGGATGGTGGTTCTCTGAGCATATTCCACCAGTATGCACGTTTTTATAATATTATCTTTAGTTTCTCTTCCCTTTGTAAATTCCGTCTGATCTAACTTTATATGATTAGGTAAAATGGGAGTTAATCTTTTAGAAATAATTTTTGAATAAAGTCTTATATCTATATTAGTCAAGGAAATTGGTCAGTAATTTTTACATAATGTGTGATCTTTCTCTGGCTTTGGAATTAATATGATATGGGCTTCTGTGCTTTGTGGTGCAAACATGTGTGTATTGGATATAGAGTTGTATGTTTTCTTAAGAATAGGAATGATTAGGTCCTGGAATTTCTTATAAAATCTGGCAGTGTACCGTCAGGTCCGGGACTTTTCCCTGGAACCAATTCGGCAATAGCTTGTTGAATGTCCTCTGTTGAAATTTCTTTCTCCAGATCCTCAATTGTTTCCTTAGGGAACCTAGGCAATGCTGTCTCTTCCATATATTTATTAATCCCCTCCCAATCCTCATCCTTTTCCTTATTCTCTTGATATGTTTTAAAAGCATACAATTTAGAATAATATGTGTGGAACGTTTTAGATATCTCTATTGGATCATAAGTCAAGTCCCCGTTTTTTTTTTTAATTTTTACTATGGAGGTCAAAGATTGTTGATCCTTCAATGTTTTAGCCAATATTTTCCCAGTCTTATTACCATATTGATACCATTGTTCTCTATTTTTGTCCCTTAACCGAAGGGATTCCTTATCGAACATGGTTTGTAATTCCATTTGTTTATTTTTTAAGTTTATTTTATCTGTCGAGTTAAAACTCTGCTTATGTTTTCTTTCCAATTTCTCAATTTCTATCATCAACTGAGATTTCTTTTGTTCACTTTTTTTTTTAATCTTGAGCCGTGCTTGATGAACACTCCCCGCAGCACACATTTTAATGTTTCCCATTGCATGGGAATTGTTGTTTCATCTTTTTCGTGAGTTATTAAAAACTCCCTTATTATTATTATTATTATACAGGATTTATATAGTGCCAACAGTTTACGCAGCGCTTTACAACATTAGGGAGGACAGTACAAGTACAATACAAGTCAATACAGGAGGAATCAGAGGGCCCTGCTCGTTAGAGCTTACAATCTTATTGTTTTATATATATCCTCTTCACATTCTTTATCTTTAATTAGGTTGTCATTCAATCTCCATATCCCCCTTGATCTTTCGTGTTCTATTATTCTAAGTTCCAAATATAAAGGGGCATGGTCTGACCATAAAAATCTGCCTATATCTGTTGAAGGGGTCATCATCTTTCCGGAATGATTAATAAAGTAATAGTCTATTCTATGATATGAATCATGTATGTTTGAGTAGTATGAATAATTCTTTTCCTTTTGATGCTGGGCCCTCCAAATGTCCACTAGCAGATATTTTCCTAATAAATCTTTAAATTCCTTTAAATGACTATTCTTTCTATAAGTATGGGTATTGGTTGTATCCATACTTATATCCATTATGAAATTAAGATCACCCCCCCCCAGGGGATTATTGTACCTTCCGCATTCTTCATTGCGCACAACAGGGCCCTCACCCCATTCTTGATTTGTTCATAATTTTGATAAATATAAGTTAATAATTGTAAAAAATTTTCCAGATATCATTACCTTTAGAATCAAAAATCTACCATCCTTACCCTTATCATCTTGCAATATTTGAGGGGGAATGTCCTTATGGAACGCGATAGATACGCCTCTTGATTTGGAATATGAAAATGTATCATGGATCCAAGTAACATAGTTCCTATTAATTTTCGGAATGTGATCTGAACGAAAATGTGTTTCTTGAAACAGAATAATATCTATTTTTTGTTTATTAAATGAGTTTAAAATTTGATTTCTTTTTGAAGGAGAGTAAAGGCCTCTTGCATTGAAAGAACATAATTTAATCCCACCCATAAAAAAAAAAAAAAAAAAAAAAATCACTTGCTCACTCACCACACTTCCCTTCCTAAGCACTTCACTCTTTGCACTCTCAAGCTTACTCACTACACAATCTAACCTAACTCTATTTGACTTCTATAAAGTCTTATTAACAAAAGTAAGTTCCCTATTGGGGGAACCAGGCCTGCTGATTCCGATCTACCGCCCGGTCGTTTGCCACATGCCGCTTTTTTTGTTCTTATTATTTTCCTATCCTTCTTCCTTTTCTTTTTTTCTGCTTTTTGAACAATCTTCTAACCGTCCTCTCTTTCCCTTATTCTTCTCCTTTCTTTTATTGATATGTAACACATAAACCCATATCTATCCACTCGTAGTTCCAACCCTACTACCCCCCTTCCCCTATCATACACAGGAAGACTAAGGGGGTTAGGTTTGGTGGTAAGAGAGATGGAAGAAGAAAAAGGGTAGAGGTATAATCTTCTTAATGATACACATTTATACATTCCTCTCCCATTTCCCCTATATTCAATATATCATTACTCCTCTTATATCGCAACTATCTAGTCCACAACAATAAGTAAATCTTAATAATATTATATCTCGGTAACTTATTGAGGAAAAAAACACATCCTCTCATCCATATTTTGTGCCCTTCCCTTTTCACTTTATAACCACAGTGTTTAGTACATGTTTCATCTACACCTTAATAATCTCAGTGAACCAACGAAATTTTCCAGTGTATACAAATATTACATCATTAATATTATTATCCCATTTACCCTCCCTCCCCCTTCCCACTTTTTCCTTTATACCAGTTACCCATTACATTATTAACATCAATCATCCATTTTGCTCCCGTAACCCCCCAGTGACCCCCATGCTCTAAATTATTATCAAACTTATAATCCAATGAAATACTCTGGTGCATTCCCCCCGCCGCAGTTTAATATTCCATACTTTCAGTGTCTACAAACCATATAAATCCTCATTTGCAGTAGAAAAAAAAAATGTATATACCTACACCCCAAAAACACATATTCACACCTCCCCTACCCACCCGTGAACCATAATAATTAATACAAGAAATTATCTTAACAATCCCTGTATAACTTCAACTTATTCCTGTAAAAAAAAAAAAAAACACACATCCCCCATCCATATATTGTGCCCTTCCCTTTGCACTTTATAACCCCAGTGTTTAGTACATGTTTCATCTACACCTTAATAATCTCAGTGAACCATCAAAATATTCCAATGTATAAAAATATTACATCATTAGTATTGTTATCCCATTTACCTTCCCTCCCCCCTTCCCACGAAAAAAAAAAAAACCTTTTGCAATTAAATTATTGTGTCAACGTGTCTTTCCATTCTTTCAATCCCTTCCCTCCCCCTTCATCTTCTTAGGCCCATTTATGTTTTTTTTAAATGTTTTCATATATGTATTGGGCCAATCTGGTAATTTTACTTCTGGGATTTGAAGAGCTATCAAAAACTCCGGTAGTTCCTCCAAGTCCCTAAATATTGCTGTAAGTCCTTCATGTTGAACTTGTAATTGAAATGGATATTTCCATCTGTATTGGAGATTTTTCTTTATTAATTGCTCCAGCAGGGGTTTTAATGCTCTTCTCCTATCCAGTGTAAATTTAGATAAGTCCTAAAAAAATATCAGTTATTCCCCTTCATATTGAGCATTTTTATTTTGACGTGCAGCATACATAATCTTATCCTTTGCTTGAGTGTAATGCATTTTACAGATAACGTCTCTTGGTTTACTAGGATCTGGTCTTCTTGATCCCATTATTCTATGTGCGTGATCGATTATTAAATCTTTTGCATCAAGGTCATGAACCATTTCCTGAGATAACTTCTGCAGTACTGTTATCATGTCTTTTGAGCTCACATTTTCAGTTAAACTTCTAATTTTTATATTGCTTCTTCTATTTCTATTTTCCTGCTCATCTAATATGTTTATTGTTTGCTTTAGTTGTTTATCTTGCTCTTGAATTTTCTCCTTCACTTTTATCAATTCTTGTTCCATGTAAATCACTTTTGTAAATCACTTTTGTATCTATTATACCCATTTTTCTTTTATTTTAAACTCTATACTGAGAACACACATCGGTCTCCTCTCCTCTCTGACAGGACGTGGATCTGTGTGTTTACACACACAGATCCACGGTCCTGCTGTGTTACTAGGCGCATCGGGTGCCCAGTGACACGGCGGGCACGCGCAATTGCCACCAGCGGCGCATGCCCCCTGGTGGGCAGGAAAGGCGTGGGCGTCATATGACGCCTTCCCAGAACGAGAGCCGCACCGCTTGGCCGTCATATGAAAGCCGGCAGGCGGCAAGCGGTTAAGGCCTTGGAGAATCTCAAGGGTGCCTTTGTTTCTAATCCTGTTTTGGCACATCCTGATACTACGTTACCTTTTATCCTTGAGGTTGATGCTTCTGAGACTGGAGTTGGCGCCCTTCTCAACATCCTACCTCTGAGAGCGCTATGTGGCTACTTTTCCTAGAAATTGTCACCTGCGGAGTGCAATTACGAGATTGGTGACAGAGAGCTGTTAGGTTCATTTTAGCCCTGAAAGAATGGGGACATCTCCTCGAAGGTACCACTGTGCCGGTACTGACTATAGGAATCTCACATTCTTGTCTGAGGCTAAACGCCTCTCTCCCCGAAGGGAGTGATGGGCTCTTTTCTTGTCTAGTTTCAATTACATTGTCTCATTCTTACCCGGTACCAAGAATGTAAGGGCTGACGCTTTGTCACAACAATTTTTCTCCACTTCCAAGATGGAGTCGGTTCCGATTCCTGTGATTCCTCCTGTTCGTATTCTGGCTACGGTTCGCACCAGTCTCACTTCTCCTTTGGGTGACAAAATTCTTGCTGCTCAGGTCCATGCTCCTCCTGAGAAACCTTATAACTGCTTTTGTCCCAACTCCGTACTGCCGTGCTCCAGACTTACCATTCTCCCAAGGCTGCTAGCCACCCTGGGAGGAATCAACTCTTTTGGGCCATTCCCCAATAATTCTGGTGGCCTAGTCTACGTGCTGATGTAACCACCTTTGTAGACTCCATGACACCTTCTACAACCCATACCCAATGGAGAGAGGCCCTGGACCCACCTGTCTATGGATTTCATTGTGGAATTACCCAACTCCCAGGGCAACACAGTTATCCTTATGGTGGTTGACCGGTTCTCGAAAATGTCTCATTGTATTCCACTTAAGAAGTTGCCCACTTCTAAGGAGCTGGCTTCCATTTCTGCTCCGGAGAAGCTTGCATGGGCTACCCAAAGTGATTGTCTCAGACAGGGGTAGTCAGTTTGTGTCCCGGTTCTGGCGAGCCTTTTGTGCACAGTTGGGAATTCAGCTTGCTTTCTCCTCTGCGTATCACCCGCAGTCTAATAACTCCTCTACCTTTTTTCCTGTTTGTATATTTATGGGGACAAGGTGTATTGGGGTGGGAGGGGCAAAGCCGCCTGTGCATCAAAGCACTCCCTATGTTGAGTGCATGTGGCCTGGTATGGTGCGGGGTGGGCACTCGCCCCCCCCTTTCCTATCCTGCCAGGCTGCATGCTTGGATAAAGACCTGGTATGGATTGGGGGGGGGGGGGAAGCCATTTTTTCTCCAAAATTTTTCATTGCTGGCATATTTGGGGAAAGCCCACTGACAGCTGATGAGTCATCAATTGTTAAGGACACGGCAGCCGGTGTTCTGTCAAATTCTCCAACCCGTCAAAAACTCCAACCACGTCATTTCTGGAAGGAGTTTTTGACGAGTTTGCTGTAATGCTCATGCGCACACGTGCACCTGAAAACCCGTCAGATGGTCACGTAAAAGCCATCAAATACTTCATATGCAATCGCCGCAGGGTGCCTGAGCGCCATCAAATGTTTTTGCCTGCATATCACAGACTAAAACAAACCCATCAAATACTCCAACTGCAATCGCCGCAGCGCGCCTGCGTGGGAAGACTGACAGACTTTTCTAATTAATATCTGCCATGTGTATATACGCATAGCAGATATTTATTAGAATGGTATAAAATTGAATAATTATAACTGCATACATGTAGGAAAAAAATTGAATATTTATATTAGAACTTATTTCTAATTTATATCTGTAATCTGTATGTATATCTGTTTACAAGTTAAAGCCATCAATCTATAATCTGTTTATACAGTATATGTATAAATATATATTTTAATTATATATTATTTTTCATTAATCTATAAATGTCAGGTCACCTGAGACCAGGTGACAGATGCATGCTGTTGGGGTCAGGAGTGCACCGCTAAGGTAGTGGACCTTACTACTGCCTCGGATGGAGCTCTGGGTGGTTCAGGAAAGCAGGTCCTCTGGAGTACCAACACGGATCACACTGGGAGCTAGAGCTTGAGATTCCCCAGGGCGTGGAGTCTAAGAGCCAGCAGGTGTTCACCAGAGCACCTAGTGGTGGGAATGGACTTTGCTACAACTGGCTCCAGGTCGCGGCCCCCAGGGTCTCCCAGCTCACGCTCACGGTAGGCTACTGGAGGATAGAGAGGAAGCAGCAGACTGGGACAACAAGGGATAGTCAGGAGATAAGCCAAAAGGTAAGGGCAACGAGCAGACCGGTAGAAAAAGAACACGCCAAAGGTCAGGGTATGAGGCAGACAGGGATAGTCAAGAGTAAGCAAAGGACAGTAAACAGGATCAGCCGTAGAGTACATGGCAGAAGCACACTGAAAGCCAAACACACAATATTGATAAGCGAGGCTGGCTTGCAGTGCACAGGTTAATATAGTGTTCCTAGTTAGAGGCTGGGGTGGAGCTATGCTTGAGGGAAGATTACTTAAGCAGACATATATATACTGTATACATATATATACATTATATATATATATATATATATATATATATATATATATATATATATATAATATAAAGCTGTGTCACACACACGAGTCTCTGGCCATGTTTGACACTTACTATGCTTTTTATTAATATTTAATTTTATATACAATATATACATATGCAGTGGGGCAAAAAAGTATTTAGTCAGCCACCAATTGTGCAAGTTCTCCCACTTAAAAAGATGAGAGAGGCCTGTAATTGTCATCATAGGTATACCTCAACTATGAGAGACAAAATGTGGAAACAAATCCAGATAATCACATTGTCTGATTTTTGAAAGAATGTATTTGCAAATTATGGTGGAAAATAAATATTTGGTCAATATCAAAAGTTCATCTCAATACTTTGTTATATATCCTTTGTTGGCAATGACAGAGGTCAAACGTTTTCTGTAAGTCTTCACAAGGTTGCTGGGCAACATGGACTTTCAACTCCCTCCAAAGGTTTTCTATGGGGTTGAGATCTGGAGACTGGCTAGGCCACTCCAGGACCTTGAAATGCTTCTTACGAAGCCCTCCTTCGTTGCCCGGGCAGTGTGTTTGGGATCATTGTCATGCTGAAAGACCCAGCCACGTTTCATCTTCAATGCCCTTGCTGATGGGAGGAGGTTTGCACTCAAAATCTCACGATACATGGCCCCATTCATTCTTTCATGTACACGGATCAGTCGTCCTGTTCCCTTTGCAGAGAAACAGCCCCAAAACATGATGTTGCCACCCCCATGCTTCACAGTAGGTATGGTGTTCTTTGGTTGCAACTCAGTATTGTTTCTCCTCCAAACAGGACGAGTTGTGTTTCTACCAAACAGTTCTACTTTGGTTTCATCTGACCATACTACATTCTCCCAATCCCCTTCTGGATCATCCAAAGGCTCTCTAGCAAACCTCAGACAGGCCTGGACATGTACTGGCTTAAGCAGCGGGACACATCTGGCACTGCCGGATCTGAGTCCCTGACGACGTAGTGTGTTACTAATGGTAGCCTTTGTTACGTTTGTCCCAGCTCTCTGCGGATCATTCACTAGGTCTCCCCGTGTGGTTCTGGGATTTTTGCTCACCGTTCTTGTGATCATTTTGACCTCACGGGGTGAGATCTTGCGTGGAGCCCCAGATCGAGGAAGATTATCAGTGGTCTTGTATGTCTTCCATTTTCTAATTATTGCTCCCACAGTTGATTTCTTCACACCAAGCTGCTTGCCTATTGCAGATTCAGTCTTCCCGGCCTGGTGCAGGTCTACAATTTTGTTTCTAGTGTCTTTCAACAGCTCTTTGCTCTTCACCATAGTGGAGTTTGGAGTGTGACTGTTTGAGGTAGTGGACAGGTGTCTTTTATACTGATAACAGGTGCCATTAATACAGGTAATGAGTGGAGGACAGAGGAGCCTCTTAAAGAAGAAGATACAGGTCTGTGAGAGCCAGAAATCTTGTTTGTTTGTAGGTGACCAAATACTTATTTTCCACCATAATTTGCAAATAAATTCATTCAAAAATCAGACAATGTGATTGTCTGAATTTGTTTCCACATTTGTCTCTCATAGTTGAGGAATACCTATGATGACAATTACAGGCCTCTCTCATCTTTTGCACAATTGGTGGCTGACTAAATACTTTTTGCCCCACTGTGTGTGTATATATATATATATATATATATATATATATATATATATATATATATATATATATATATATATATAAATTTATATTATTAATTACATTTTACTTTGATTTTTCTTCCCATGAATAAATATATATTCAAAGACATTGCAACATATGTATATATCTATATATTTAATATTGTTAAAGTAATTGTAAAGGCTCCTTTTTATTTTTTTTAAAAATAACAAACATATCATACTTACCTCCACTGTGCAGCTCGTTTTGCACAAAGTGGCCCTGGGGTCCCCCGGCGGCTCTCGCGGCTCCTCCCCGCATCAGATAACCCCCTAGGGGAAGCGCTCTCCCAGGGGGGTTACATTGCGGGCGCGCTCCAGCATTTGTGTCCATAGACACGAATACCGGACTTGGACCCACCCCCCCCAGTGCCCGCGTCATAGGATTTGATTGACAGCAGCGGGAGCCAATGGCTGCACTGCTATTAATTTATCCAATCAAGGGCCGGGACCCCGTGGAGAGAGGGACAGCGTGTCCCCACCAAGGGTAATACGGGGCTCAGGTAAGTAAAATGGGGGTCACTGCCAGGTGTTTTGGGTGCCAGTTGCATAGGTGAAATAACACAAGGGTTTACAACCCCTTTAAGTCAATTAAAGTATATTTACATACATTTTTACAGCATTACTATTATTCATTTTTTTTTGCTTTTTCTTCCAATGAAATAATATATATTCAAAGACATTGAAACATGTGTGTTTATATACTGTATATATATATATATATATATATATATGCACAGTGGTACCTTGGATTATTGGATTACGAGCATAATTCCTTCCAGAAGAATCCTTGTAATCCAAAGCACTCGTATATCAAAGCGAGTTTCCCCATAGGAAATAATGTAAACTCAGATAATCCGTTCCAGTGGCACTGCTAGTGTATGCAGCATGTAACCAGAGTTGGGGGGGCGCCGGAGACATTCGGAAACAGAGCACTCAGAGAGGCTTGGAGATACTCAGGACACACCCCAGAGGCTTGAATCCAGCTCGTTTTGCGAGACAACACTCACAAGCCGAGTCAGGATTTTAAAAAATGATAGCTCGTATTGCGAAACGCTCGTAAACCGCGTTACTCGCAATCCGAGGTATTACTGTATATTTTATTAATTAAATGAATGTGTTAATATTACTAAATACATTTTAATTACTTTGTTTTTTTCTTCCACTGAATTACTATATATATTCAAAGAAATTGAAATGTGTGTCCCATGGCTCTGTACGGCATGCTATGACACTGTACGGAGAGGAATCAAGAGTGAGAGCGCTGCCGGGATGGGGGTCATGGGAGGAGTCACATTTGTGTGGACTGTGGAGAGGAGACTATAGGATAAAACCAGAGCCACCAACCTGGAGCAGTCTGACTGAGCCCTGCACGGTGCACCTGAGAGGTCAGTGACAGCGCCACCAGGCCGGTCTGAGGAGGGTCACTGATGTAAGGGGGAGTGAATACAATGATGTAAGGGGCACTGATAAAGGTTCCCCCTTATATCAGTAACCTCCCCCTTACCTTTGTGCATTCACTCTATAGAAGGTGGTCTCTGGTCACCAGAGCCCCCCCACATCAGAGTTCCCGGCATTCCCCTTTACATCAGAGTCTGCAGGATTCCACCTTAAAGTGCAAGGGAACTTTGACGTAAAAGAGAATGCTGCAGAGCATGATCTAAGGGGAAACTCTGATGTAAGGGGTGCTCTGGTCATCAGATACGACCTTATATCAGAGTCCACTGCATTCCCCTTTACATCAGAGTTCCCACTTACATCAGGGTCTGCAGCATTGCCCCTTAATCAATGTTCCCCTTTACATCATGGTTCGCAGAGTTCCCCCTTGTACTGTAATGCCGTATACACACGATCGGACTTTCCGACAACAAAACCGTGAACTATTGTCCGAAGGGTGTGTGCTCCAACTTGTCTTGCATACACACGGTCACACAAATGTTGGCCAACAATTACGAACGTAGTGACGTACTACGTTATTTTTCAGCGCTTTAGCGCCACCCTTTGGACTCCTTCTACTAATCTCTAATCTAGAAGTTTGGTGTTGATTGCACTTTTCTTTTTGTGTTTTTCATTTATCGCTTTTCAGTTTGTTTCTGAACGGCCGTTCCTCAACCAGATATGTTGCTGAATTGGAGGAGATAACGTGTTATTTATTATTGGCCTTGGAGTTATTGCTTTGACATTATTTTTAGGGTTGAATAATAATGATTTGATTTGGTATATTTTCTATATTTTTGGATGCATGTCTAATTTTTTTTTTTTTCAAATAACAGTTTTTATTAAACATATACGTAGTTAAATACAAAAGACAATGAGACTGTAATACACTGGTGACAACTGTCCAGTGGCCTTGCTGATAAGTATTAAGCATCAAAAGAAGAGCAGCCAAGTACAGTAGCTTCATAGTAAATTCCAGGTAACACTTAGTGGTCAACAAACAGGCCTCAGTTTTGACCTGAACATAGTCCAAGGAGAAGAAGAGGAAAAAAAAAGAACAGAAGAGGAAAGAAGAAAAGAGGGGTAGGGTAGTGGAGAGGTGGAGGGGAAGGGGAGGCTCTATCATCGGCTCAGGGTGGGTCTTCACGTCTATGCCACTCTTCCCAGACCTTATGTGCCTCCAATCTATCTTGTAGTCTAGCCGTAATTTTTTCCATCAGCTCTATATCTTTTATTCTGGTATATAGGTCCGTTTGAGTGGGGGGGTCTCGTCTTTTCCAGTGCAGGGCAATGATACATCTCGCGGCTGTAAGGACATGTCGAAGCAGTTTCCTGGAGTACCGAGATATTTGTAGCCCAGACACCCCAAGAAGAAACAACCTCGGATCCATGGGCACCTGCACGTCTAGCAGACGTCTAGCACGTCTAGCACTACTATGGAAATAGTAGTTGCGTCTCGGTCCAGAAGGGGACTATTTTAGGACATGTCCAATAAATATGGTACAAGGTCCCTCTGTCTCTCATACACCTCCAACATCTATCCAAGCTAGTGGGGTAAATAGCGCAGAGGACATCTGGCGTCAGGTACCAAAAAAACAGAATTTTATAAGCGTTCTTCTTATAGAGTGTGCAAAGGGAACTCTTAGCTGCCTGAGACCAGATTGTCCTCCAGGTAGTTTCAGGAATTTCCTACCCCAATGCTCTCTCCCATCGGAGCATATATGCATGTTTACCCTGGGTTGGAAAGCAATGAGAATTTAGTACCCGGTAAATGTCTGAGATTAACCCTCGTCTTGCTGAACCTTCCAACATCAAACACTCAAATGGAGTAGGTGACGAGAATTGTAAGTTCGGGGCAAATGATTGAGCATAATGTCTAATCTGCAGGTACCCATAGAATACATGCCGGGGTAGGTCAAATTTTTTTTGAAGATCTGTAAATGATAGCAATCTACGCATACAGGGATGCACCAGGTGACCATAGTGGAACAAGTTCCTTGTCGCCCACGGGAAAGACATTTGATGTGTAAGGCCTGCAGGCATTCTGGGATTATATAGAAAAGACGTGAGGAGTGATCTCTCTGAACACAGCTTATGAACTCGACATAGTTTACGCCAGAGTGATCTGAGGTGGAGCATGGGACCCAAAAGCTGGGCTGAGTCCACCTCCACCTTTGCATTCCAGAGCATACTATTTGGGTGAGCAGGTGCCATCCATATTTTTTCAATTTCTGTCCATCTGTTGTAAGAACTTTGGGGAAACCAGGAGACCAGGGCCCGCAGTTGAGTGGCTTGGTAGTATTTATGTAGGTTAGGAAATGACAACCCACCCTCCGAATGCGCCGCTGTGAGGACCGAGTGTGATATTCTGTGCCTTTTATAATTCCAAACAAAACGAATTAAATCTGCCTGGAGTTTCTGCAGTTCCGCATGTGGTATTGGGATGGGAAGTGTTTGGAAGAGATAAAGGAGCTTGGGTAGGATGGTCATTTTAACAGAGGCCACCCTCCCTAGAAGGGAGATATGGTGGGCCTTCCATTTTTGCAGGAGATCCCTTATAGATCTAAAGAGGGGGGGATAATTGGCTCGATATAGGGTAGAGTAAGAGGGAGTAATCTGTATCTCCTAGATATTTCAGGGATGTTGTCTTCCAGTTGTATGGGAAGCATTGCTGTAGATGCTGAGTCTCTGATGTTGGGACGTTAATAGGTAACGCTTCAGATTTGGCTGCGTTTATTTTATAGCCCGAGAGAGATCGATAAAGGTCGAGTTCAGCATGCAGGTTAGGGAAAGAGATCCTAGGCTGTGTCAGGGTGAGTATAATATCATCTGCAAACAGTGCTAGCTTAAATTCCCTTCCCCTCACCTGGATCCCATGTATATTTGGGTTTCTTCAAATGGACGCCGCCAGAGGCTCAACACATAGCGCAAACAAAAGCGGGGAGAGCGGGCACCCCTAGCGGGTCCCATTCACGACCGGGAATGCAGGTGACAGGGTAAAAGGGGTCTTGACCTGAGATGTGGGGTTAGTGTATAGGGGTCTAATGGCCTGCAGAAAAGGGCCCCGAAATCCCATGCAGTTCAACATGGCGAACAGGAAAGGCCAACCAAGGCGGTCAAAAGCCTTTTCTGCATCCAGTCCAAGAACTAACGCTTCCAGCTTGTCCCTGTTTGCCACGTCTATAAGGTCAACAATCCGTCTCGTGTTATCCCCCGCCTGACGCAGGGGGAAAAAGCCCACCTGATCCTTGTGTATTAAAGAAGGGAGTATCAGGTTCAATCGCATCGAAAGGACCTTAGTAAAAAATTTTAAATCAGAGTTTAGGAGCGCGATTGGCCTGTAACTGGCACATAATGAAGGATCTTTGTCGGGTTTGGGGATCAACATGAGGAATGACCTCTGCATGTCCGAGGGAATAGTAGTTTTCTGGAAGAAGGCATTAAACAGCTTACACATATGGGGTAGGAGAATCGGGAGAAATGTCTTGTAATATTCATACGGGAGGCCATCTGAGCCGGGAGACTTATGTGAAAGCAAGATTTTAATGATGGCTGTCAGTTCTTCTTCTGTGATAGGGGCATTGAGGTAAAGTAGGTCTGACACCTGCAGTTTGGGAAGTCCCCTTTCCTCTAGATATTGTCGAATGACCTCTGCATGTCCGAGGGAATAGTAGTTTTCTGGAAGAAGGCATTAAACAGCTTACACATATGGGGTAGGAGAATCGGGAGAAATGTCTTGTAATATTCATACGGGAGGCCATCTGAGCCGGGAGACTTATGTGAAAGCAAGATTTTAATGATGGCTGTCAGTTCTTCTTCTGTGATAGGGGCATTGAGGTAAAGTAGGTCTGACACCTGCAGTTTGGGAAGTCCCCTTTCCTCTAGATATTGTCGCATGTGAGTGGTCAGATCAGGAGGAAGAGGATCCTGAGGGATCTCAGGGTCATTATACAGGGTTGTGTAGAATTCAATAAAGGCCGGAGCTATATCTTGAGGGTGTGTTAAGAGCGCTCCCTGTCTATCCTTGATTTGTTGGGGGGTGGACATGTGAGAGCGTTCCGACAGCTCGCGCGCCAGGAGGGAATGGGCTTTGTTGCCTTTATCATAATAAGTTTGTTTTAACCGAAGGAGTCCTTCCTTTATATGGCCCATTGCTAGGTCTCAGAGGGTGGTACGCAAACAGACAACTTTTTTAAGGAGATGTATGGATGGCGAGGTTTGTAATTGGAGTTCTAGGGCTCTAAGATCTCTCTCAGCTCGAAGTTAAGACGCTATTGTATTTTTCTTCATGGCCGAGGAGAGCGCAATACACCGCCCCCTGAGGACTGTCTTGTGCGCCTCCCAGAGGGTGGAGAGGGTTTTATCAGAGGTGTCATTTTCCAGAAAATAATTCTGCAATGTTGATTCCAATTCCAATTTAGATGGAGTATGTTGAAGGAGGAAATTGTGGGGCTGCGGGGTTAATCTTGTGTCGATCTAGACCTACTGAGTGGGATAGATTAAAGTCCCCACCGATTATTAAATAGTCATTGGGAGATCTAAACAAACGTGCAAATACCTTAGATAGAAAGTGTATCTGATGGGTATTAGGAGCATAGAGGGTACAGATAGTGACCGCCTGCATTTGCCACTGGCCTCGCAAAATTATGTAGTGTCCCCTCGGATCTATAAAGGACTCGGAGCATTTAAATGGGGAACCACTCTTAAACAGAATAGCCACTCCCGCTCTTTTGCGGGGGCTATATGCTTGGTAGACCTGGGGATATTGTCTAGATGCAAAGGTAAAGGCATCTCCCTTATGAAAGTGCGTTTCCTGCAACAGAACTACGTCCGCCCCAGAATGCCTGAGCTCTCTCAATGCAAGATGCCTTTTCCTGTTTGAGTTCAACCCGTGAACATTAAGTGACATAAACTTAACCATGATCACTGGTCTATGTGCGCTCAAGATTATTAGCTTATCCAGCCACGAGACCGCTACCATGTCCCAGAAACGAGGAGGCCCATAGATGGAGTACGTCCAGGTGACTGTCCCGAACCAATGACGAGCCAGGGAAAACAGGGGGGTGGGGGGGAAAGGTATGAGAAGGAGTAGAGAAGGAAGGAAAAAAAGATTGGTTAGTAATACATCAATTAAAAGTAAACATTGCAATGTAATCCCAAGCAGTCTGTACCGCCCAAGATCTGTTAAGTTCCAGTAGGTTCCCCCAATCAGAGCCCCCAACAAGGGCCCAGGGCGGGGGAACATAGAGAACCACTTTTAAACAAAATCAACGGTGTTAGAAATATCTAAACAAAGTGACAAAGGGGAACTTTTGGTAGGTTAAACCTATAGTGGGACTAATGACCAGAAAAAACTACCACTGTCAAGTCTCCATCAGGGGGTGCCCAATGTTCAAAACAAGTAAACAGGCTGGGGGGGCCTAGGGGGAGTGCAAATAAGGGTGATAAGTGGGGCAGGAGAAACAATTATGGCAATCAGCTTTTCTTAGATTTAGTGGATCCTCGGGGAGAGTCCCGGTCTCTGGGACGTTTAGTTTTTGGGGATCTTCTGCCAGACTGTTGGAGGCGGCGTTGGCAAGTCCACTAAGTCCCAATGAGGCAGACGTGGAACGGGGATCTCCAAGATGTCACAGAAGTTGTTCAAGTCTTCTGGGAAGTATAGCACTGCTGATTTTCCCTGTCGACGGGCTGTCAAGCTAAAAGGAAATCCCCAGCGGTAAATTATATTGTTCTCTTGCAGTGAACTGAGTAGAGGTTGGAGGAGTCTTCGTTTTTGTAGGGTGATCCAAGATAAATCTGGGAACAGCTGAATTTGTGCATTTTCAAAGACCACCTTCTTGGAAATGCGGGCTTTTCGCATGATGTCTTCCTTTAAAGGGAAGGAATGGACCCTGCATATAACATCGCGGGGTCTGGAGGCAGGCCCCTTAGGGCGTAAAGCTCGGTGTGAACGGTCCATTTCTATGGGTTTGTTTGGGGGATCCCCCAAGAGGTCATTGAATAAGGCTTGTAGGGTTTCGTGTAAGTCTTCAGGACCCTCTGACTCCGGTAGGCCCCTGACTCGGATGTTATTTCTGCGCCCCCTATTGTCCAAGTCTTCAATATGGCTGCATATTCCGGAGCATTAGGTGGTGGTCAGCCCCCTATAACTGGGTGCGATGTACGGCTAGCTTTGTCTTTTGAATTTCTTCCTCTGCCATCTCCACCCGCTCAGAAAGATGTTTAAGATTGGCATGAATTGTTTGGATTTCCACTCGACAGGCGGATTTGACTTCCTCAATCAGGAGTTTAAAGTCCTCTTTGGTATGAATGGCTTGGAGATACTCCTGCCATGGGGGTGTTTGCTGAGAACGTAGGTCATCCCCCATGCGATACTGTGGTTGTTGTGGTGGAGTGGGTGCTCTTTGAAAGACAGGGGGAGGTGCAGGTCTCCGTGGCTCCCAGGGCTGCATTTGGGGGTCCTGCAAGCTCCCCCAGAGAGGCATCTGTGTAGGAGAGGGAGGGCCATGAGCCTGAAGCTCCATAGGGGCCAAATTCGGGGAGTTGGCCACCTGGGCATATGACAGTGCCTGCGGCTGAGGGGAGTCAGGGGGGAGAAAGCACATTTGCTGAGGGGTGCATCCTCCATGCTGCGCCTCTGACCTGATTCCTGATCCCCAAACACCCTCCGGGTCTGGTAGTGGGGGAAAGTCAGTGGATTGCAATGAGGGGGTCGGGGATACAGTTCCTCCCAAGGACAGGACCGGATCCGAAGCCGTGCGCAGTAGCCGCGGGAAGGCCTCGGAGCACTGCGTGTATGAGGCTGCAGTGAGGCCTAGCGTTGTGTCCCGGGGATTGTTCAGAGGCTTCCCCTGTAATACGTGGGGTAGAGACAGACTCACCGCTCGGGATCCCTGACATCGCAGCTCGCCCGCCTCTTGATCCGGAGCCGATGCGCTCTGATGAGATGATGGCAATGTGGAGCTCGGCTGTAGCAGCGGCCTCGTGTGGGAGGAAGATGCCGCCGGCGCCATCTTGTCCTGTCCATCGTCGGACATGGAGGGTGGCTTAAAGTACCCACGGAGGGTCGCTGAAGAGCCGGAAGGTGGCTGGGATGATCCCCTAGGTTTGGAGGATCTCGTTCTGCTTCCACCCATATATGGGTGTTAGAAATCCCCCTAAAAGGCCTTGTAGCTGTGGGCTGGTGGAGAGCTAAGCGCTCAGGCTTCCATGCAGGGCAGCTTCCGGTCACGCCCCCCCTAATTTTTTTTTTAATGCACAATAAAAAAATTGTGGAGAATAATACTTGGCTATGTGTTTTACTTCAAATGACAGTTTGGGAGTAGGCAGTTAATTTTACATTGTATTTTATAAAATGTGGCAAGGGACACCAACATAGTTGTATCTTAAAAACTACGCGATAATGGTGTTGTGGTAAAAAAAATAAAAATAAAGCATAATAATATTATTCTTGATATCACTAGAAAAAAAATGGCTTTGAAACTTTGTTTACAATAACTCCATCAGTATCACCAGCAAGTCAGCTTCATTATTATCCCATTAAAGAAGAAGAGAATTGTGCGCTGCATTTGGAGATTACATAATTTGCCACATAACGAATGTTAATTCTCCATTACGAACGCTAGTTTACAAGATGCTTCTAAGCATGCGTGGACTTTTGTGAGACGGACTTGGGTACACATGATCAGACAATCCGACAACAAACATTTGTTGGTGGAAAATTTGAGAACATGCTAGCCAACATTTGTTGGCGGAAAGTCCAACAAATGTCCGATGGAGCATACACATGGTCGGACTTTCCACCAACAAGCTCACATCCAACATTTGTTGCCGGAAAATCCAATCGTGTGTATGTGGCATAAGATTATAAGGGATGGAGGTGCAGAGACATGTCCAGGGTACACAGAGGACACATGGGTTAGATAAGGAGATTGAGGCTAAATGGGTTAGATAAGGAGATTGAGGCCCAGAGATATGTCCAGGGTACACAGAGGATACATGGGTTAGATTAGAAGGGATGTAGGTCCAGGGACATGTCCAGGGTGCACAGAAGATACATGGGTTAGATTAGAAAGGATGGAGGCCCAAAGACATGTCCAAAGTACACAGAGGGTACATGGGTAAGATTGGAAGGGATGAAGGCCCAGAAACATGTCCAGGTTACACAGAGGATACATGAGTCTAATCAATGTATCCTCTGTGTACCCTGGACATGTCACTGGGCCTCAATCTCCTTCTTATCTAACCCATGTACATAGTTGCCAACATTGAAAAAAACTGTATAAGGACACTTTTTTGTCTGTAGGCGGAGTCTTGCTATAATTAGGGGGTGGGGCATTAGTTTGGAGGCTGGTCGTTTTGAGAAAAGAAAAAAATGCAGCATGCTTAGCGCGCCGTGGTGAAATATGGTCGTGGTTTAACCGTAAATGGGCGTTGGTTAAAGGGAGCACGGCTCAAAGGGGTGTGGTTAGAGTCTGAGATGAACGAGGGATGGAGAAAGAAAGAAAGAAAAGAGAAAAACGAACAGCAGGTCCAGATCCTACACCACCAAGGGCGATATTCCAGAAGGTTTAACAATCAGCAGATAAAGAACTCCAAACATCTGGTGTTAGCGCTTCAATCCTCATCGGCACTATGGTTGTTATGGTGTCAGGATGATTGAAGCGCATTATTTCTATTACTACATTGTAATAAAAAATAGTTCAACTCACCATAATTCTGAATCAGTGGGAGGACTGAGCTTGTCACCTGCCATGTCGCCTGCCACCAGATGCCATTAGGTGTCCCCAGCAGAGTCCCTCCTTACACCAGGCATTTCAAGCAGAGTCCCTCCCTACATCAGGCATTTCCAGGAGAGTCCCTCCTTGCACCAGGCATTTCCAGCAGAGTCCCTCCATACATCAGGTGTCCCCAGCGGAGTCCCTCCATACATCAGGTGTCCCCAGCGGAGTCCCTCCATACATCAGGTGTCCCCAGCGGAGTCCCTCCATACATCAGGTGTCTCCAGCGGATTCCCTCCTTACACCAGGTATCCCCAGCAGAGTACCTCCTTACACCAGGTATCCCCAGCAGAGTACCTCCTTACACCAGGTGTCCCCAGCAGAGTCCCTCGTTACACCAGGTGTCCCCAGCAGTGCCCCTCGTTACACCAGGTGTACCTTGCAAAGTCCCTCCTTACACCAGGTGTACCTAGCAGAGTACCTCCTTACACCAGGTGTCCCCAGCAGTGCCCCTCGTTACACCAGGTGTACCTAGCAGAGTCCCTCCTTACACCAGGTGTACCTAGCAGAGTCCCTCCTTACACCAGGTGTACCTAGCAGAGTCCCTCCTTACACCAGGTGTCCCCAGCAGAGTTCCACCTTACACTAGGTGTCCCCAGCAGAGTCCCTCCTTACACCAGGTGTCCTCTGCAGAGTCCCTCCTTACACCAGGTGTCCCCAGCAGAGTCCCTCCATACATCAGGCATTTCCAGCAGAGTCCCTCTTTACACCAGGTGTCCCCAGTAGAGTCCCTCCTTACCTTAGATGTCCCCAGCAGTCCCTCCTTACATTAGGTGTCCCCAGCAGAGTCCCTCCTTACACCAGGTGTCCCTAGCAGAGTCCCTCCTTACACCAGATGTCCCCAGCAAAGTACCTCCTTTACAACAGCTGTCCCCAGCAGAGTCCCTCCCTACAATCAGGTGTCCCCAGTAGTGTCCCTCCTTACAATCAGGTGTCCCTAGTAGAGTCCCTCCTTACATCAGGTGTCCCCAGTAGAGTCCCTCCTTACATCAGGTGTCCCCAGTAGAGTCCCTCCTTACATCAGGTGTCCCCAGTAGAGTCCCTCCTTACATCAGGTGTCCCCAGTAGAGTCCCTCCTTACATCAGGTGTCCCCAGTAGAGTCCCCCCTTACACCAGTTGTCCCCAGTTACCAATGGCAGGACAACCCACCCCCCATATGTACAGACCCCCCAGGACAAACCACCTCCCATATGTACAGACCCCCCAGGACAAGCAACCCCCCATATGTACAGACCAATCTAGGACAACCCACCCCCCATATGTACAGACCCCCAGGACAACCCACCCCCCATATGTACAGACTCCTCAGGACTAACCACCCCCCATATGTACAGACCCCTCAGGACTAACCACCCCCCATCAGTGCAGACCCCCCAGGACAACCCATCCCCATATGTACAGACCCCCCAGGACATCCCACCCCCCTCCATATGTACTGACCCCCTAGGACAAACAAACCCCTCCCCTCATGCACTGGACGTCGAGAATTTCCCGGGAAATGTTAAGACTGGACAAAGGTCTAAATAGCGGGAAATTTGGGACAGTTGGCAAGTATGCATGCATCCTCTGTGCACCCTGGACATGTCCCTGGGCCTCCATCCCTTCTAATCTAACCAATGTACCCTTTGTGTACCCAGGACATCTCTCTGGGCCTCAATTTCCTTCTTATCTAACCCATGTAGCCTCAATCTCCTTCTTATCTAACCCATGTATCCTCTGTGCACCCTGGACATGTCTCTGGCCTCCATCCCTCCTAATCTAACCAATGTATCCTCTGTGCACCCTGGACATGTCCCTGGGCCTCCATCTCTTCTAATCTAACCCATGTATCCTCTGTGCACCCTGGACATGTCTCTGGCTTACATCCCTTCTAATCTAAGCAATGTGTCCTCTGTGTACCCTGGACATGTCTCTGGGCCCCCATCCCTTTTAATCTTACAGTACAAGGGGGAACTCTGCAAACCATGATGTAAAGGGCAATTCTGCAGACCCTGATGTAAGTGGGAACTCTGATGTAAAGGGGAATGCAGTGGACTCTGATATAAGGTGGTCTCTTTATGTCAGTGTTCCCCTGCACTGTAAGGCAGAATCCTGTACACTCTGATGTAAAGGGTAATGCCGGGAACTCTGAAAGGGGGGGGGGGACCTAGTGACAAGAGACCACCTTCCATAGAGTTAATTACGGGGGTAAGGGGGATGTTACTGATATAAGGGGAAACCTTTATATCATTGCCCCCTTATATCAGTGACCCCCCTCAGACTTGCCTGGTGGAACTGTCACTGACCTCTTCTCAGGTGCACCGTGCAGGGCTCAGTCAGACAGCTTCAGGTTGTTGGCTCTGGTTTTATCCTAAAGTCTCCTCTCCACAGTCCACACACGTCTGACTCCTCCCGTTACCCCCATCCCGGCAGCACTCTCACTCTTGTTTCCTCTACATACAGTGTCATAGCATGCCGTACAGAGCCATGGGACACACGTTTTAATTTCTTTAAATATATATAAATACAGTGGAAGAAAAAAACAAAGTAAATAAAATGAATTTAGTAATATTAACGCTGTCAGAATAAATTTTAATACACATTTATTTAATTAATAATATTAATTATATCTATATATATATATGTATATATCTCTATTATATATCTATATATCTATATATCTATATATATATATCTATATATATATCTATATATATCTATATATATAGATATATATATATATATATTGTAGCAGAGCGTCCCAGAGAGAGCCAGGAAAAGTCCTGTTCGGGGTTTATACATCTCCCAGGCTCCTCTCATACAGGTTCAGGGATCTCTGATCCATGGTCCAGTTCAGTTCTTGGTCCTCTCCCCCAGGCTAATTTAAGCTCACCTGAGCAAGACAGCCCTTGCTCTTGGCCTGGGATACTCAGAGAACTTCTGTGTAATGCCCCGTACACACGGTTGGATTTTCCGATGGAAAATGTCCGATCGGAGCGTGTTGTCGGAAATTCCGACCGTGTGTGGGCTCCATCGGACATTTTCCATCGGATTTTCCGACACACAAAGTTGGACAGCAGGAGATAAAAATTTTTTGTCGGAAATTCCGATTGTGTGTACACAAATCCGACGGACAAAGTGCCACGCATGCTCAGAATAAATAAAGAGATGAAAGCTATTGGCCACTGCCCCGTTTATAGTCCCGACGTACGTGTTTTACGTCACCGCGTTTAGAACGATCGGATTTTCCGACAACTTTGTGTGACCGTGTGTCCTAGGATTTTGTTGTCGGAATGTCCGAACAAAGTCCGACCATGTGTACGGGGCATAAGAGTGCAAAAAGGTATGTGGAAGCTGACAAGCTGTAGGCTTGCTCAGCTTAGTAGTTAGGATCTGTAAATATTGTTTAGTTAGTGCCGAGACATGGCTAGGTTTTGTTTTGGCTATTTTTGTTCCTATTGGTTTCTTTTGGAACACTGTACAGCACCTGTATATAGACTTGTATATATCACAAATAAACACCGCACTGTTTGTCACTATTCCACTGGATTTGGTATCTGTGCCTGAAAGACTGCTTATCCCAGGGAGCTTTGTGCCTGCTACCTGTCCCCCAGGTTACATATGGTGGAGACTGCGACCAGCTGTAGTTAGTTACTACTTAAAAGGCCAGTACCTAGAGTGACTAAACATGGAGGAAATCCTAAAACAATTGGTGATATCCAATGCTGCACAGCAACAAGCAAAGGTTGCACTGCAGCAAACAAACGCTATCGCACAGGAGCAAACCAAGGTTCTGTGCCAACAGATTGGTGCTGTACAGGAGCTATTGCAGAGGCTGTTTGAACAGCTAGCCACTGATGCAAAAGAGGATAGGAAAACCCTGGCTGTGGTTGTGGAGACGCTAGCACAGTGGTCACCTGCTAAAGTTAATGTTGTTGGAGACAAGCCCTCAGCCATCCATGTGGGTCGCTTTCTTTCCAAGATGACTGCAGATGATGATCCAGAGGCCTTTCTCTTAACGTTTGAATGGACCGCTGAGAGGGAAGGTTGACCCAAAACCCAGTGGGCAGGACTGGTCGCCCCCTTGCTGTCTGGAGAATCGCAGAAGGCCTACTATGATTTGGAGTCAGCAGAAGCAGGAGACTATGAAAAGGTCAAGCGGGAAATCCTGGCGCGACTTGGTGTCACCCTGGCAGTTCGAGCACAGCGGGTCCACAGCTGGTTCTTCCAAGACGAGAGGCCCCCAAGATCGCAGATGTTCGACCTAATTCACTTGGTGAGAAAATGGCTACAGCCGGAGTCCCTGTCTGGGCCACAAATAGTGGAGCGTGTGGTCATGGACCGGTTCCTGAGGTCACTACCAGTTCCCCTGCAGAAGTGGGTGAGTCAAGGAGACCCCAACTCGGCGGACAACCTCGTGGAACTTGTTGAAAGGTACTTTGCTGCAGAGAACCTGGTCACCACCCCTACAGCCGCACGGACTATCTGCCCAAAGCCACGGTCTCCCCAGGCAACCGGTAAGACTGTTCCAGGGGAAGTGGGTGGTAAGCATGGCAAGGAAATAGGGGGGAGGATTTTTGGTGCCAGGACTGAAGTTTGGCGTCCCAAACAAGGGAAGCTACTGCCTGTCAGCAAACCAAACTGGGGAAACATCAGGTGTTTTCGTTGCCAAGAACTGGGACATGTTGCAGCAAATTGTCCATTGACAGATGAACCAATGCAGTGTGATCTATTAGAAGGCAGTCTATGTTTGCTGCTGTTTCATGCGCTGCAGCACCAAGTATGGGAAAACACATGTGCCAAATGACTGTTAATAATAAGCCTATTACGGCCTTGCTGGACTCTGGAAGTCTAGTGACTTTGGTTACAGCTGAGATGGTTGAAACTGTGAATTTGCATGCTAAAAAAGTTGCTGTGATCTGTGTACATGGGGATACCCGCGAGTATCCTATAGCCACTGTTCAGTTTAAAACTGGCTTAGGTACGGTGACCCATCCGGTCAGACTTGTGCCCCACTTGGTGCACGAGGTCATCGTTGGTAGGGACTTCCCTAAGTTTTGGGAACTGTGGGATCGTCCCGACCCGGTCGCAGTAGCTGACTCAGTGACAGAGCCAGAACTCCTGGCCGCTATTGACAATGTGGGTTCAGGGGACTCTTCTCAGGGCTCCCCAGGTTTTCCTTTCTCAGTTATGGCAGGAGAGCTGGAGGAGCCTGAGGAGGTCCCCACAACCAGTGGAGCTGGACAGCCATCTGCTGAATCTGAGCCTACGTTGGAGTTTGCTGACCTTAATGTACACAAGGAAAATTTTGGTACCGAGCAGAGAAAAGACCCAACCCTTGCCAGGGCCTGGGAAAATGTAATGGTGATTAATGATGTACCTGTCGAATCAGGGGACAGGCTCTGTTTTCCTTATTTTAGCAGCAATGAGGATTTAATGTATCGCGTATGTAAAAAAAATGATGAAGTGGTTGAACAGTTGGTGGTCCCTAAGCCATACAGACGGATGGTGTTGGAACTTGCCCAAGGGCACTTGCTAGGAGGTCATTTAGGTGTTGAGAAAACTACTGAAAGGGTGTTGCGCAGGTTTTATTGGCCCGGAATACAGAAGGATATTGAGAATTATTGTCAATCCTGTCCTGTGTGTCAGATGTCCGCCCCACTACAACACTTCCGAAGTCCTTTAGTGCCCTTGCCCATTATTGAAGTGCCCTTTGAGAGGATTGCCATGGACCTTGTGGGTTCACTCCCCAAGTCTGCCCAAGGTCATCGGCATATCCTCGTAATCATGGAATATGCTACCCGTTACCCAGAGGCCATTCCCTTATGCACCGCGTCTGCTAAAAACATTGCCAAAGAGCTGTTTATGGTGTTCAGTCGTGTTGGAATCCCTAAAGAAGTCCTTACAGACCAGGGCACCCCATTTATGTCACAAATAACTAGAGAGCTGTGCAAGTTATTTAAGGTGACGCAATTGCGAACTTCGGTGTACCATCCTCAAACGGATGGCTTGGTGGAACGCTTCAATAAAACATTAAAGAGCATGTTAAAAAAGGTTGTTGACAAGGATGGGAAAAACTGGGACTTCCTGATACCATACTTGATGTTTGCCATCAGGGAGGTTCCCCAGTCCTCCACGGGGTACTCTCCCTTTGAGTTGCTTTATGGGAGACACCCTCGGGGACTCTTGGCCAAAGAAACTTGGGAGGGGGAGCAGACACCCCATAAAAGTGTCATTGAGCATATCGCTCAAATGCAGGACAGGATTGCAGCAATCGTGCCGATGGTAAAAGAACACTTACTGCAGGCCCAAACAGCTCAAGAGAGGATATACAACAGGGGGGCCCAACTCCGTGTTTTCTCACCTGGTGACAGGGTCCTGGTGTTAGTTCCCACTGTTGAGAGCAAGTTCCTGGCTAAGTGGCAGGGTCCCTTTGAAGTAATTGAAAGAGTTGGGGAGGTCAATTACAAAATATATCAACCAGGAAAAAGGAAGCCCGAACAGATTTACCACATAAACCTGTTAAAGCCCTGGAAGGATAGACTGGCGTTAACTGCAAGGTCCTTCCCGGTAACGCCTAAGGGTACTGAGTCCCCTCTGATCCCTGAGGTCACGATTCCAGACACCCTGTCATATTCTCAAAAGGAAACTAGAGAATTCCTGATAAGAAATAGAGAGAAATTTTCAGAGTTACCTGGCACGACTTCAGCAGTTCAGCATGATATTGTTATTGAACCTGGGGTCCGTGTCAAGCTCAAACCATACCGAATTCCTGAAGCGAGGAGAAAGGACATCAGCGAGGAAGTTAAAAGAATGTTGGAGCTAGATGTCATTGAGGAATCTAATAGTGACTGGTCTAGCCCCATCGTGTTAGTCCCAAAACCGGATGGCACTTGGAGGTTCTGTAATGACTTCAGGAAGCTTAATGCAGTGACAAAGTTTGACACGTACCCAATGCCCAGAGTGGACGAACTTATAGACCGACTTGGCAAGGCTTGCTATCTGACCACTTTGGACTTGACAAAAGGTTATTGGCAAATACCCCTGACTGGTAGCGCCTAAGAGAAGACTGCATTTGTGACCCCGGAGGGTTCCTTTCAATATTAAAAAAATGCCTTTTGGGTTGCAAAATGCCCCCGCCACATTTCAGAGGGCCATGGACAGGACTCTAAGACCCCACCGACAATATGCAGCAGCATATCTAGATGACATAGTGGTACATAGCACTGACTGGGAGTCTCACTTGCCCCATGTCCAGGCTGTCCTCGATTCCCTCTTCAAAGAAGGTTTTACAGCAAATCCAAAAAAATGTGCCATTGGTCTAGACGAAGCCAAGTATTTGGGCTACACTATTGGGCGTGGTGTCATAAAACCTCAAGTGAATAAAATAGAAGCCATCCAGGAATGGCCACGTCCTGCAAACAAGAAGCAGGTCAGGGCCTTTCTTTGCATTGCGGGGTATTATAGAAGATTTATCCCAAATTTTGCAACTATAGCTGCCCCACTGACAGACCTTACGAAAGGGAAAGACTCGGTAATGGTGAAATGGTCCTCAGTAGCAGAGGAATCTTTCCAAGTCCTGAAGAAGGCTCTTTGTGCACAACCAGTACTGTACTCCCCCGATTTCTCCAAAGATTTTTTGGTTCAGACGGATGCATCTGATGTTGGTATCGGGGCAGTACTATCACAGGTACACAATGGGGAAGAACACCCTGTGGTGTACCTAAGCAGAAAACTCAATGACCATGAGCAAAGGTATGCAGTCATTGAAAAGGAGTGTTTAGCCATAAAGTGGGCCGTGGACACCAGTTTGAGTTAATAACTGACCATGCTCCTCTGAAATAGATGGCCCAAAAGAAGGAGACTAATAGACGGGTGAACCAGTGGTTTTTGGCTCAACAGGATTACTCATTCACTGTAAAACACAGGCCAGGTGTTGAGATGGGGAATGTAGATGCCCTGTCACGTGTTCACTCCTGTTGGGCTACAGGTGTTCCAACCCTGGGGTTGAAACAAGGGGGGGGATATGTAGCAGAGCGTCCCAGAGAGAGCCAGGAAAAGTCCTGTTCGGGGTTTATACATCTCCCAGGCTCCTCTCATACAGGTTCAGGGATCTCTGATCCATGGTCCAGTTCAGTTCTTGGTCCTCTCCCCCAGGCTAATTTAAGCTCACCTGAGCAAGACAGCCCTTGCTCTTGGCCTGGGATACTCAGAGAACTTCTGTGTAAGAGTGCAAAAAGGTATGTGGAAGCTGACAAGCTGTAGGCTTGCTCAGCTTAGTAGTTAGGATCTGTAAATATTGTTTAGTTAGTGCCGAGACACGGCTAGGTTTTGTTTTGGCTATTTTTGTTCCTATTGGTTTCTTTTGGAACACTGTACAGCACCTGTATATAGACTTGTATATATCACAAATAAACACAGCACTGTTTGTCACTATTCCACTGGATTTGGTATCTGTGCCTGAAAGACTGCTCATCCCAGGGAGCTTTGTGCCTGCTACCTGTCCCCCAGGTTACTATATATATATATATATATATATATATATATATATATATATATATATATATATATATATATATATATATATATATATATATATATATATATATATATATATATATATACACACATACATATATATATACACATATACACACACATACGTTTCAATGTCTTTAATTATATATTATTTCATTGGTAGAAAAAGCAAAAATAAAAAAAAATAATAATAGTAACACTGTAATAATTAATGTAAATAATTCATGTAATAATGTAAATATACATTAATTGAATTAATAATATAAAATATATAGAAATATACAAATGTTGCAGTTACTCAAAAAAGTGAATACACCCCTCACATTTTTGTAAATATTTTATTAAATCTTTTCATGTGACAACACTTAAGAAATTACACTTTGACACAATGTAAAGTAGTGAGTGTATAGCTTGTATAACAGTGTCAATTTTCTGTCCCCTCAAAATAACTCAACACATATCCATTAATGTCTAATCTGCTGGCAACAAAAGTGAGTACACTCCTAAGTGGAAATGTCCAAATTGGGCCCAAAGTGACAATATTTTGTGTGGCCACCATTGTTTTCCAGCACTGTCTTAACCCTCTTGGGCATGGAGTTCACCAGAGCTTCACAAGTTGCCACTGGAGTCCTCTTCCACTTCTCCATGATGACATCACGGAGCTGGTGGATGTTAGAGACCTTGTGCTCCTCCACCTTCCATTTGAGGATGCCCCACAGATGCTTAATAGAGTTTAGGTCTGCAGACATGCTTGGCCAGTCCATCAATTTTACCCTCAACTTCTTTAGCAAGGCAGTGGTCGTCTTGGAGGTGTGTTTTGGGTCGTTATCATGTTGGAATACTGCCCTGCGGCCCAGTCTCTGAAGGAAGGGGATCATGCTCTGCTTCAGTATTTCACAGTACATGTTGGCATTCATGGTTCCCTCAATGAACTGTAGCTCCCCAGTGGCGGCAGCACTCGTGCAGCCCCAGACCATGACACTCCCACCACACACACACACACGCACACATATTTTATATATTAATTAATGAAAAATGGTATATAATTAATATAATATATAAATATTTATTTTGAAATTTTTTTATTAAAGGTTTTTCACATGGTGAAAAAAGAATACAAACTTGGAACATACTAAATATTCAGCACTAAAAATTTAACAGCGCCAGTGTACAATGCAGATCTCGGACCAAATAAAAGAAAATGTCAGAGATCCTTCCAGAGAAAAATCATAGCAAGGAAATGCTGTACTAGGGGAAATTATAGGTGCCCATCCAGGCTTAAACATTATAGATATAAATTGACAACTTTAACTTATAAACATACAGTGGTACAGTGAAAGTATTCAGACCCCCTTAAATATTGCAGCCATTTGCTAAAATCATTTAAGTTCATTTTTTTTGCTCATTAAATGTACACACAGCACCTCATTTTGACAGAAAAACACAGAATTGTTGACATTTTTGCAGATTTATTAAAAAGAAAAAAACTGAAATATTACATGGTCCTAAGTATTCAGACCCTTTGCTCAGTATTTAGTAGAAGCACCCTTTTGATCTAATACAGTCATGAGTCTTTTTTGGGAAAGATGCAACAAGTTTTTCACACCTGGATTTGGGGATCCTCTGCCATTCCTCCTTGCAGTTTCTCTCCAGTTCTGACGTTGGATGGTAAACGTTGGTGGACAGCCATTTTTAGGTCTCTCCAGAGATGCTCAATTGGGTTTAGGTCAGGGCTCTGGCTGGGCCATTCAAGAACAGTCACAGAGTTGTTGTGAAGCCACTCCTTCGTTATTTTAGCTGTGTGCTTAGGGTCATTGTCTTGTTGGAAGGTAAACCTTCGGCCCAGTCTGAGGTCCTGAGCACTCTGGAGAAGGTTTTCGTCCAGGATATCCCTGTACTTGGCCGCATTCATCTTTCATTCGATTTCAACCAGTCGTCCTGTCCCTGAAAAACACCCTCACAGCATGATGCTGCCACCACCATGCTTGACTGTTGGGACTGTATTGGAGAGGTGATGAGCAGTGCCTGGTTTTCTCCACACATACCACTTAGAATTAAGGCCAAAACGTTCTATCTTGATCTCATCAGACCAGAGAATCTTATTTCTCACCATCTTGGAGTCCTTCAGGTGTTTTTTTAGCAAACTCCATGCAGGCTTTCATGTATCTTGCACTGAGGAGAGACTTCTGTCGGGCCACTCTCCCATAAAGCCCAGACTGGTGGAGGGCTACAGTGATGGTTGACTTTCTACAACTTTCTCCCATCTCCTGACTGCATCACTGGAGCTCAGCCACAGTGATCTTTGGGTCCTTCTTTACCGCTCTCCCCCGATAGCTCAGTTTGGCCGGACGGCCAGCTCTAGGAAGGGTTCTGGTCATCCCAAACATCTTCCATTTAAGAATTATGAAGACCACTGTGCTCTTAGGAACCTTAAGTGCAACAGAATTTTTTTTGTAACCTTGGCCAGATCTGTGCCTTGCCACAATTCTGTCTCTGACCTCATGATTCTCATTTGCTCTGGCATGCACTGTGAGCTGTAAGGTCTTATATAGACAGGTGTGTGGCTTTCCTAATCAAGTCCAATCAGTATAATGAAGGTGTAGAACCATCTCAAGGACGATCAGAAGAAATGGACAGCACCTGAGTTAAATATATGAGTGTCACATCAAAGGGTCTGAATACTTAGGACCATGTGATATTTCAGTTTTTCTTTTTTTAATAAATCTGAAAAAATGTCAACAATTCTGGGTTTTTCTGTCAATATGGGGTGCTGTGTGTACATTAATGAGGAAAAAAAATGAACTTAAATGATTTTAGCAAATGGCTGCAATATAATAAAGAGTGAAAAATTTAAGGGGGTCTGAAATACTTTCTGTCCCCACTGTATATAAATACATATTACGGATATTAATTAGAAATAAGTTCTAATGTAAATATTTAATTTTTTTTCTTACATGTCTGCAGTTATAATAGTTCATTTGTATACCTTTCTATTTAATATCTGCTATGTGTATATACACATAGCAGATATTAATTAGAAAGGTCTGTCAATCTTCCCCCGCAGGCGCACTGCGGCGATTGCAGTTAGAGTATTTGATGGGTTTATTTTAGTCTGTGATACGCAGATGCAAACATCGGACGGCATGCAGGTGCCCTGCGGCGATTGCAGTTGAAGTATTTGATGGCTTTTACGTGACCATCTGACGTTTTTTCGGGTGCACGCACGCGTGCATGTGCAATACCGTGAAAAAAAAACTCCTTCCGGAAATGACGAAGTTGTAGTTTTTGATGGGTTGGAGAACACCGGCTTCCCGGCCTGCTCCTTAGCAACCAGCTTTTCTTCACACAGAATCGATTGATCAGTTTTCGACCGATCCGAATAGTTTCAAAAATTTGGAATTCATTAGAAAACTAATATACGAAACGCAATTTAACAAATTTCAACGAAATGCTTTACTTTTTCATTTGGAGATTCGGATGCATCTGAATCTCCAAATAACAAAAAATTCAGACTGAAGCTAATTGAATATGTCTAGTACCCGCTCTATAGCTCCTTTGCGTAGAAGTGACTGGATGTAATCCCATACTACTTGAAGCTTCTGTTGACAGCGAGGAAGTTTTGTGGGTGTGAAGTAAGGTACAGTAGGGGAAGAGGAGCATTTCCAACGATGACCTGCCACCATATTCATGAGCATCTTTGACATGCTCCACCCAGACTTGAGCAAATTTGTGCAACCTGGTTTGGCTCCCCATGCTAGTGATGACTGAGATGACTTCCATCCCCTCCTGTAATTCCTGCCAGGCCTATAGGCTCTGGTATCTCTCAATTTACCTGTATATTCAAGCTTCCAGTCTCTCTGGGCTTGATCCAGGCACATCTCTACTTCTGGAGGAATGGTACTGGCAAAAAGGGTAAAAAAGATTTGCAATCCATTAGCCATGCGCTCTTTTATTAGGCAACATATACCTACTGTGAGATTGGGGTGATTAAACTCAAGCACCAGGTGCATTTACAAGGTGTTGCTTCAGTCCAAACTGTATTTTTAGGGCTTGGCAACCCACATTTATTCAATAAATGAAAAGTTCACTTGTACATCAGTTGCCTACTCAGGGGTTTCTTCCACATAAAATGCATAAACGAAAATACAGAGCCACTTGGCTCACTTGTTGGCAGCACTGCTGCTCCTCTTACCAGTCCTTTTGACTGTAACCAACAAGGACTCCATAATGCCCTAATACCAAGGAAGGTCTGTACCAACCAGAAGAATCTATACCTGAAGACACTTTTTCCTGATCTCCATCAACTGCTAAAAGATTAAGCCTCGTTGGCTATGGAAATCATGAACACACAGTAACCTGAGTTAAGTAACTTTTAAGCGTATTTCTACTGTTTACAGACCATAGTTTCTGCCTATTTGCTAGGCATCTTGCTTGTAATATCTGTCAGTCTTGTATTGTAGTCCTAATATTGTAAAACCCGAACACCTTAGCGGTGTTGCGCATGGCAATTTTTTTTATGCAGTATACTGTACACTACAGGATTGTAAAAGACCTGCGATACCTTTTGGGTGCCCCAAGAAGATTAATAATGTGGCACATGTAGTGCGCCATGACAAACAGTGGATGTAGCAAAATTGTGTTAATGAGGGGAGGAGCTTAATGGGGCGCAATTAAATCAAACAAGGTCAGTCTGTCCCCCAGTACAACTGGAGTCAGGGAAGAACCCCCCCACACACTTCCAGGTGCACTGACCCCTCTCCAGGAGAAAGAGACCCTTTAACAGGAGGAGTGCATGGGGGTGATTAGAAGGGACTCCCTCCCACCCATACAGACAAATACAGGGAAACTCCCATCTGGGAATACAGGAACCTCCCTAGCTCCAGATAAAGGAGACTCCTAAATAAATGGACTGCAGGGGGTGATCAGAATGAAACCCCCACGCAGGAATACAGGAGCTTTCATTCCTCCCCCCCTTTAGATAAGGAAGACCCACAGGACTTTGAGGGGGTGATCAAATGGGACCCCCATCCAGGAATATAGGAATTCTCCTCCCTCCCCCTCCAAATAAAGAAAACCCCCATCTGGGAGGACTGCAGTGGGGTAATAAGAGTTGACCCCTATTCAGGAATACAGGAACTCCCCTCCCTCTCCCTTCCATTTAAAGAAGACCCCCCAGCTCGGAGGAATGCAGGGAGGGGGGTGATAAGAGGGTAACCCATCCAGGAACATTGGAGCCCCCCCCCCCAAATTAAAGAAAACCCCAGCTGGGAGGACTACAGGGGGCATGATAAGAGGGGACATCACTCCAGTTAAATAATACCCCTAGTTAGGAGGGCTGCAGGGGGGCTAATAGGGGGGGGCCCTTATCCGGGAACATAGGAGTCCCCCTTCATCCAGTTAAAAAAAAAGACCCCCAGTTAGGAGGACTGCAGAGGGGTAATAGGAGGGTACCTTGCTCACCCCCCTCTAGAAGAAAGAGACCACTGGCCAGGAAGACTGCTGGATCTGTTCTCCACGCTGCCAAACCACCCTCCCTTCCTTCACTGTACCAGGACAGCCAGTCCGATCTCGGGCTCTGCACAAAGGGGAGGCTGGAGGATCCAGAGTGGAGGCGGGGTTGATGCTAAGCCTGTGCAGTAAGTTAAAGTGCCCCCTACCAATATAGTTAAAAACACTGGAAGCCGACAGGAGGGGAGAGGAGGATTGGTGCTGTGGGGCTGTCACTGATGTGCACGGGTGTCAGGCGGACACCCGTACAGCACAGAATTCAAATCCCGGACTGTACACGTGAATCCTGTACAGGTGACAACCCTATGTACAGCATTTTTGTTTAGTAAAATCACATTAACACAATCCAGAGGTCTGATCTTCCTTGCTTATACCAGCAAAGTAACCTTACTAGATAGATGCAAGCAAAACACTGACTTTCACAGGCTGTCTGCTCATTACCAGCTTGAGCCTAGGGGACATTTAGCACATCACATTTCAACTTATAAGACACTCCTATCTTTTAGGGTGGCTACACAGTTGTCCTGGGAAACCTCAAGCTCCCGGGAGGTCTGTAGGGACACCTGTCATAGTTGTTAGGGGCAATGGCACACATCTCTCAGTGGTCACCCCTGACATATCTACTTCAACAGTCAGTGAATCAGTCCTGTCCCTTGCACAGAACAGTTTTTCCTATAAGGCTGGATTCACACCTATGCAGTTTTAGTGCTTTTTGCATTTTGCAGATTTGCACTACAGTCCATTTACCATGGTTTCCTATGGAACATGTTCTGTAGTGCAAATCTGCAAAATGCAAAAAGCACTAAAAAAGCATAGGTGTGAATCCAGCCTTAGGCTGCATTCACACTACAGCATTTTGAATCACGGGCAGGTTTGCTGTGAATCTGCCCGTGACTTGACATCGCTGATGTGTGAATGACAAATCGCAGGACTCGCATTTGAGATGACATTTATTTGAATGACACCTCAAATCGCGGTTGCGGGTCTGTTCAGGAACTACTTTGGAACAACATGCTTCCTGCAATCCAGATTGCAGCGCAACAATTGCGGCAGACCTGCACCGCGATTTGAGGTGTCATTCAAATAAATGGCATCTCAAATGCGACTTCCACGATTTGTCATTTACACATCGGCACTGTCAAATCACGGGCAGATTAACGGCAAACCTGCCTATGATTCAAACGTTGTAGTGTGAATGCACCCTTAGACACCAACACAGAGGAAAATATACAGTGCATCCAGAAAGTTTTCATAGCGCTTCACTTTTTCTACATTTTGTTACAGCCTTATTCCAAAATGGATTAAATTCATTGTTTTCCTCAAAATTCTACAAACAATACCCCATAATGACAATGTGAAAGAAGTTTGTTTGAAATCTTTGCACATGTATTAAAAATAAAAAAAACAAAAATCACATGTACATAAGTATTCACAGCCTTTGCCATGACATTCAAAATTGATCTCAGGTGTATATCTTGTTTCCACTGATCATCCTTGAGATGTTTCTACAACTTGATTGGAGTCCACCTGTGGTAAAGTCAGTTGATTGGACATGATTTGGAAAGGCACACACCTGTCTATATAAGGTCCCACAGTTAACAGTGCATGTCAGAGCACAAACCAGGCCATGAAGTCCAAGGAATTGTCTGCAGACCTCCAAGACAGGATTGTGACGAGGCACAGATATGGAGAAGGGTACATAAAAATTTCTGCAGCATTGAAGGTCCCAATGAACACAGTGGCCTCTGTCATCCGTAAACGGAAGAAGTTTGGAACCACTAGGACTCTTCCTAGAGCTGGCTGCCTGGCCAAACTGAGCGATCAAGGGAGAAGGGCCTTAGTCAGGGAGGTGACCAAGACCCCGGTGGTCACTCTGACAGAGCTCCAGTGTTTCTCTAGAAGAGAACCTTCCAGAAGAACAACCATCTCTGCAGCACTCCACCAATCAGGCCTGTATGGTATAGTGGCCAGACGGAAGCCGCTCCTCAGTGAAAGGCACATGACGGCCCGCTTGGAGTTTGGCAAAAGGCACTTGAAGGACTCTAAGAGCATAAGAAACAAAATTCTCTGGTCTGATGAAACAAAGATTGACTTCTTTGGCCTGAAAGGCAAGCGTCATGTCTGGAGGAAACCAGGCACCACTCATCACCTGCCCAATACCATCCCTGCAGTGAAGCATGGTGGTGGCAGCATCACACTGTGGGGATATTTTTCAGTGGCAGGAACTGGGAGACTAGTTAGGATCAAGGGAAAGATTAATGCAGCAATGTACAGAGACATCTTTGATGAAAACCTGCTCCAGAACACTCTGGACCTCAGACTGGTTCATCTTCCAACACCTTGAATGGCCCAGCCAGAGCCCAGACTTGAACCCAATTGAACATATCTGGAGAGATCTGAAAATGGATGTGCACCAATGCTCCCCATCCAACCTGTTGGAGCTTTAGAGGTCCTGCAAAGAAGAATGTGAGAAACTGCCCTAAAATAGGTGTGCCAAGCTTGTAGCATCATACTCAAAAAGACTTAAGGCTGTAATTGGTGGCAAAGGAGCTTCAACAAAGTATTGAGCAAAGGCTGTGAATACTTATGTACATGTGATGTTTTTTGTTATTTATTTTTAATAAATTTGCAAAGATTTCAAACAAACTTCTTTCACGTTGTCAATATGGCGTATTGTTTGAGAATTTTGAGGAAAATAATTATTTTAATCAATTTTGGAATAAGGCTGTAACATACCAAAATGTGGACAAAGTGAAGCGCTGTGAATACTTTCCGGATGCACTGTATCACCATTCTCAGACTTGTTAGTACACACCACACCATCATGTTTAGCTGAAACCCTTGCCTCTCTGCTAGAAAGGGCATTGCATGGAGACAAGTCCTTAACAGTCCTCAAGCTAGCTGCAGGTTCTGTTTTAAACTGCTTGCTACCACACAGGGTATTAATTAGCAACAAGTCTCTGAAAGCAGAATTTCTCAATGGACTTACTCCCACTTCACAGGGAATAATCCTATGACCAGTGTCTCTCAGATTTGTAACAGTTTTACCATCCCATTTGGCAGGTGCTGAAAGCTTCAATTGAGGGTGTTGTCCCTTCTGTGCTGCGTTCTTACAAGCTAATGCTTCCTCATGGACACGGGGAAACATTGCAGCCTTCTTGGACTCTCCAACATCCCCTGCAGGCCAAACAGGCTTCCTGTTGCCAGGGGTAACAGCAGACCAAAACACCTGGTCATACCTTTTGCAGGATGTTGGATACTGTGCCCTCTTCTCTGGGCTGACCACTTCACACAAGCAGTCATAGCATGAAACTACCGGTTTCTTGTGCTCTATCACCCCCTGCAGGCTGAACAAAATTTTCTTCACGGTTGCTAGGGGCTACAACAGACACTTTTGCATCACAAAACATCAGGGCAAGTAGTTGTAGACTTCCGCTCCTCTGGATTACCTGGTGCAGCATCCTGAGACCCAGCATGCTCAGCAACAGCATGGCCCCATTCACGTCACTGCAAGCACCGTGCTTGCCACCATTCTTTGTCAGAGCTCTCCATGTGGTAATTTCATTCACCTGAGACTTGCTGACGTTTCCATTCTCACTTGATCTCTTCTCCATGCATAATCTGTGCCTTGTACTTGTCATAGTCATCCGGACCTTGGCCCACTAACCTGTAATTCACCTGGAACTCCATCACTAGCATAGGTTGCAATAGCTCTGACCAGCTGTTCATAGGTCAGGAATGCCATGCAGCAACTCTCTCAAAGTTAACAAGAAAGTTCTAAATGTCCTCAGTAGGCAACATATGTATGAATTCAGCTACTCCAATCTCAGCATTGTTACTATAGGTAACAGCAGCAGTCTCCTGCTCTGTTCAGGCATGTATGAGGCTTGTCCTGTCGGTAACAACCCCTCTAACCACAGAGTTCTGTCTCTCATCTCAGCAAACATTTCTTTATGTTTTGATCACCCCATCTTTACAGTCACTCCGCTGCACAGCTACAGCACACTTGCACAGTTCAATCTGGAGTACTGTCTCTTTAACAGCTGAGAAACATACAATGCTGCACACACTGCAGAGCATATACAGTTACTGGCTAACTCACTGTTCTGGTGTGCAAGGATCCGGAACTCCACCGTCTTGCCCACATCCTCCACCGATATGCGAGATCGTGGTGATTAAACTCAAGCAGCAGGTGCATCTACAAGGACTTGCGCCAGTCCAAACTGTATTTTTAGCGCATGGCAGCTCACTTTTATTCAATAAATGAAAATTTCACTTGTACATCAGTTGCCCATACAGGGGTTTCTTCCACATAACATGCATTAACAAAATTACAGAGCCACCTGGCTCACTTGTTGGCAGCACTGCTGCACCTCTTACTAGTCCTTTTGACTGTGTCATTCAACACCAATGGAACACTCTAGCCTTCAGTCGCAGCACCTTGCTGCACGGCCCACCTCTTGCCTAAAGATTGGGGTTCTCAAGACCCATTGTCTCCTGGCTCTGTCATTTGACCGCTCGATGAGACCTCTGTCTCGTATCTTCTGGCTGGGACCCCAGGTGAGCCCTTCTGTTTCCCACACTGGGAGCGGTCTCCAAACTGGAAGCCCTGAGCAGTTCTTAGACCTGAGTATATAATGACCCTGCACACCTGTGTAGTCAGTCAGGTTGCAGGCATTTAGCAAAACCCGGACACATGATTTATTGTTCTGTTTCAGAACTATAGAATCTGGAGAAAGCCAAAAATACCGCTTTCTCCACTGATAGTTCCGAACCTCGCATTAACCCTAAATGTGAATCCTTTGTCACACTTTCCTATATTCTTACAGGGACAGAGCCTCCCTCTGTCACACTATTTACCTGACCCTCCCCTTATAAGGGTTTCTGGGAGAGCTCATAGCTGTTTCTTTAAAAGGCTGCAAACAATAACAACACACTAAGCACATCAAACAGCTTGATCTAAGAAAGCGCAAACAGTGGATGGCCTGCCTCTATCCAGACTAGTTCTAACGTGGCACTGGCAGGTATTACACTGTAAAATAAATGCCTGTCAACCTGTCATTCCATAACATAGTGTCGCAACTGCTCGATCTCTTAACTAACACAGCATGTCTCTGAACCTCCTGCCTTGTGCACTGTGCTGTACATGCTGGTCACCTATAAAGTGATGGGGGGAGGGTCCTCCTAGCTGCATGTGCTTCCCAATTAAGTTGCTTGGCCACCAGGTGGTCATCGAACCTCCAGCTGCTTATTTATGGTGATCCGGCAGTCACCCTGCCACCATATTGATGCTCCTTAGCCAACCCAGAAGTCCGCCGGGCGCCATCTTGGATAGGTCAGCACACGGCTGGCCCCTGAAAATTCGCAAGGAGCCATCTTGGAAGAGGGAAGTGGGCCAAATAGCACCCCTGGTGGTCAGAACTTAATCCGGGGCAAAAGTATAGCACTTTCCTCCTAAACAACCTCCGTTGCAACCGCACCTTAAGCTAAACAAGAGGATTCTCCTGAAATGTTTATCATAAGGATGCTCCCTAACTCCAGAGACTAGCACCCTGCAACCCCATTACTTGGACATGGGGGAGGCTTCCTTCTTATAGGAGCTTTCACAGGGGAGGCTGAACCTATCTTGATAGGCCAGATGAATCCAGCAAGGTGAGGGTAACAATTCTTGCTTTAAACAGTTCCATAATTGACTGAGCAGTGAGGAAAAAAAGGAGAATGCTGCCTTATGGGAAGTGACTTATTTATATAGTATAATCGGTCCTGTGTTTGGGCAGGGGGTTGAGCTTATACCCAGGAAACCAATGTGAGGATTGAAAAAAGTGGAAAATGCATGAAGAGTTTTTCTTAGGTGGACTACCCACTTTGTCTTCCTGGTTTCCATAAGCACAGTAGCATGGATGTGTGTGGAGGGCGTGGACCTTGTTGCCACTAAGCACTCCCAGAAGAGGACAGGCCATCTGAAATTCATGTCACTTTTTAGTGGCAACAACAGCCTGCCTTTCCACCTAAGGAAAACTCTTTCTTTCTAAAATTCTTTTATATCCCACTTTTCAATCCTCACTGCCTCCACATTTGATTAGTTGCCTGTATGTAACTGCATTTTGGAGTTTGTCAAGTTTATTGTTAGTATCACTAAGATTATTTTTTTATTGTACATGGACATAAAGCCACCATACTATTCCTTACTCATAGGTTATGTGCCACCTACAGGTGATTTGACTGGGCCAAAAAAAAAAAACAGTTAGTTCCCCCTTATACAGGAAGTACCTCCGTTTTTTAAACCGTGTTCTTAAGGTGATGGTCACTGATGTGCAGCTTTCTGCCAATGCTACCAGATTCTTAAAGCGGACTGCAACGGACCCCGTACCAGCACGAGACAGCAGTGTAGGGTGAACAAAATCTTAAGGCTTTATTGAAAAACAAACACAAGTATGTCTCTGGAGACAATCCCCCCTCCTTGTTGGCATAAAGACACAGGGTGGGATAAACTTTACATCCAATCACATCAGGCACAGGTACATTCAAACTTATCAACACATCTATAAAGCCAACAACTGGGTACTGAAACATTTAACCTTTCAACAACTATTTAAAACAGTAACTGTAAGAAGCAGATCAATTCTTATACAGAGAAACCTGTTAAAGGAGCTTCTCCTCTCCTGTGACTTGGGCATGCGTGCCTGCACACAGTTCAAATGTAAAATGTTGGTGTTCTAATCATAGTGTAAACAATCTGGCTGGTTCAGGGGTAAAATTAAATGCTGAGTCCAGTGTGGTTGTACTGAGTCTAATTACACATAAGACGGCCGGGGGAGCTGAACCAGGAGTTTCCTGACCCCTCTGAGGTAAGCTGGGTTCCATGGGCCCCCCGCCCAAAGTGACTTCTGTCATATGGACCTTCAGTAATTTTTTCAACTTTCCATCTATTAAATCTTCTGCCATTGTTGTTTTAACTTTGTATAGTAAAACATTTTTTTCTGCCAGTAAATTCCTTACACAGCCCACTTCCTGTGTCTTGTCTGGTCATTAGCCTAGGCTTATGACATCATGCACAGCTCTCTCTCACACTTGTGAGAGTTTGCCAGGAAGGGAGGGGGGGATGAGTCATAAGAGGGCCAATGAAAGCAGGGCTGCAAAGCTGGAGGTGTGCCTCTGTGTGTCTGTGTAAATCCAGGAAGTGAACAGACAGCAGCTTTAGCTGCCCACAGTTAAAATGGCTGCAGCCAGACTTCGTGGAGGGAGATTTCTGCAGCATATTTGGCAAGTACAGATTCACAGAATACGTGTATATAATATTATATATGCAGGATCTCACAAAAGTGAGTACACCCCTCACATTTTTGTAAATATTTTAATATATATTTTCATGTGACAACACTGAAGAAATGACACTTTGCTACAATGTAAAGTCGTAAGTGTATAGCTTGTATAACAGTGTCAATTTGCTGTCCCCTCAAAATAACTCAACATACAGCCATTAATGTCTAAACCGCTGGCAACAAAGGTGAGTACACCCTGTAATGAAACATCCCACACTCCGCTTGAGTGCTTTCGTCATGTACCGCTTCCTCCCAGTCTGAATATAGATATCAGATATTCCAACCGCCCACAAGCACAAAACAAGACGATACTTGTTTAGTTGCTGAACATGGACTCTTTATTAGAACCAAAATAAAAGCCTTATACAATATCTCACAATGTAAAGTAGTGAGTGTACAGCCATTAATGTCTAAACTGTTGGCAACAAAAGTGAGTACACCCCTAAGTGAAAATGTCCAAATTGGGCCCAAAGTGTAAATATTTTCTTTGGCCACCATTATATTCCAGCACTGCCTTAACCCTCTTGGGAATGAAGTTCACCCTAGCTTCACAGGTTGCCACTGGAGTCCTCTTCCACTCCTACATGACGACATCACGGAGCTGGTAGATGTCAGAGACCTTGCGCTCCTCCACTTTCCATTTGAGGATGCCCAACAGATGCTCAATAGGATTTAGGTGTGCAGACATGCTTGGCCAGTCCATTACCTTTACCCTCAGCTTCTTTAGCAAGGCAGTGGTCATCTTGGAGGTGTGTTTGGGGTCGTTATGTTGGAATACTACCCTGCGTCCCAGTCTCCGAAGGTGAGATTATGCTCTGCTTCAGTATGTCACAGTACATGTTGGCATTCATGGTTTCCTCAATGAACTGTAGCTCCCCAGTGCCTGCAGCACTCATGTAGCCTCAGACCCTGACATTTCCACCCCCATGCTTGATTATAGGCAAGACACACTTGTCTTTGCACTCCTCACCTGGTTGCCACCATACATGCTTGACACCATCTGAACCAAATAATTTATATTTATAAATGTATCTTGGTCTTGTCCAACCACAGGACACGGTTCCAGTAATCCAGTCTTTAGTCTGCTTGTCTTCACCAAACTGTTTGCGGGCTTTCTTATGCATTATCTTTAGAAGAGGCTGCCTTCTGGGACGACAGCCATGCAGACCAATTTGATGCAGTGCGCGGCATATGGTCTAAACACTGACAGGCTGACCCCCCCACCCCTTCAACCTCTGCAGCAATGCTGGCAGAACTCATACGTCTATTTCCCAAAGACAACCTCTGGATATGATGCTGAGCACGTGTACTCAACTTCTTTGGTCGACCATGGAGAGGCCTGTTCTGAGTGAAACCTGTCCTGTTAAAGCGCTGTATGGTCTTGGCCACCGTGTTGCAGCTCAGTTTCAGGGTCTTGGCAATCTTCTTATAGCCTAGGCCATCTTTTTGTAGAGCAACAATTCTTTTTTGAAGATCCTCAGAGAGTTCTTTGCCATGAGGTGTCATGTTGAATGTCCAGTGACCAGTATGAGAGAGTGAGAGCGATAACACCAAATTTAACACACCTGCTCTCCATTCACACCTGAGATCTTGTAACACTAATGAGTCACATGACATCGGGAAGGAAAAATGGCTAATTGGGCCCGATTTGGACATTTTCACTTAGGGGTGTACTCACTTTTGTTGCCAGTGGATTAGACATTAATGGCTGTGTGAGTTATTTTGAGGGGACAGCAAATTGACACTGTTACACAAGCTGTACACGCACTACTTTACATTGTAGCAAAGTGTCATTTCTTCAGTGTTGTCACGTGAAAAGATAGAAGAAAATATTTACAAAAATGTGAGGGGTGTACTCACTTTTGTGAGATACTGTATACAGTAAAAGAGGAGGTTCCCCCCTCCTGCTCATATTACTCTAACAATACACCTGTAACTAGAAACCTAATTAACACGAGCTAATAAACTAATCCCTTAAAGCAGCCGATGTGACTCCGTGCCCTCCTGAGCATTGTTATGATTAATCAGGATTTCACTACAGTTCAAACTTGTTGTCACCGAGCTTCACACAGTAGATTATACATTATCATAAGCATAAACACAGGACACCTTCTCACAATAGCAGGAGCTCCAGCAGGAGTCGGTCCGTCTCCTACATTGTACAGAGGCCAAATGTTGAGTTCAGAATCCAACAAACCAAGAATAGTCTTTACAAATATCCTGGGAGATATTATGGATAAATATCTCTGTCCCATTTTAAGTAATCCAAGATATATTTTCTCAGTCACCCTGTGCCAGGATGGCACAGGGTGACTTAGACATAAGAGATGCATGGGGAGCTAAAACAAGTGTTTCCCAACCTTTCCAAGGGATTCTGGGTTCTACGGGCCCTCCCGTCACATATCTCCCCTTTCGGCATAAGACTTACACAGGAGGAGACCCCAGACGGGTTGACTTCGCAGTTAGTTCATAGTTCCATAGTTCCAGTCCTCTAATGCCTGTACCCACCCCCAACAAATTGTTCCAAACAGAGCATTACTCACCCAGCCAACCTCTGCCTCACTCATAAAACATACCCGCTGCTGGGGGAAGTGCGGACTGGTCCTTCCCCCTGGAGTCTCTTTAGCCACAGGAGAGAAGACAGGGTGGCTGGGCTCAGTCCATCATGCTGTTGGGCATCTCTTCCCAGCATCCCTGGGGTATACACGTGGAGACTAAAGTCCCATCCACCTTTACAGGAAATCCATCCTTTGTTAGTTGAGGGCAGAGGCCAGCAGCACTCTGCCCTGTTGCCAGCCCTTCTGCTGGAGACCCCACACCATCTGCTCCGGCTAACTGTTGGGGAGGGAGGCTGACTGCCCCGGCTCCCTGGAACTCTGTAGTTGTTGCCAGTGCTGGGCAGAGGTTGGTAGCACTCTGCCCGGTTGCCAGCACTTCTGCTGGGTTTATGCTAGGGGAGACAGCAGGCCCATCCACCGTCACCAGATCAAGCTGCAGTTGTGAGGTACCGATTGCATTCTCTCCTTGGGTCCTGATCTGCTGCTCAGGAGTGACCGCTACCTCCTCACCCTGGGCCTCCAGAACTGCCGCAGGTGTGGGGCAGAGGTCTTGGACCCTCTGTCCGGTTGCCAGCGCTTCAGCTGGGTTGGTGTCATCATTCTGGGGCACCGTCTGCTGTTGGAACTCCCTGTCAATGGTATTGTCTCCCAGGTGCACAAACCCTTGTTGGGGAGGGGAAATGGCTGCTTCTCCTCCCTGCATCTCTGAAATCCACTGGGAAAGAAGAACCATCACCTTCTCACCTCGGGCCTCTGAAACTGCCACGGGTGTGGAGCAGGGGTCTGCAGTACTCTGTCCTGCTGCCAGTACTTGAGCAGGTGATGCATAATCTATAACATCCTCTGATGAACAGTCCATTCATTCCATACATTCTGTAATCTGTGGCTGGAGAGATGAGCCGACTACCCCAGCTCCCTGGAACTCCACAGTTGCTGCCGGTGCTGGGCAGAATACAGTGAAGTTTGGTCCTGATACCAGCTCTTCTACTGGAGGCTCATCAGGTTGTTCTTCCTCAGCAGAAAAGTCTATCAAATACCCTGTCTCTGCAACTGGTGTCTGTCGATAGAGGTTCAGCATCTCCTGCCTGTGGAACCCAGAAGATGCTATCAGTGCTGGGCAGAGGTTAGCAGAGCTCTGCCCTGTTGTCAGCACTTCAGCTTTGAGGATGGCAGTCTCCAGATTTTCCACTGCCGATTCTCTGGCATGCTGCTGGACAGGCACATTCCTCCATCCAAGATCATCCCATGCAGAAACAAAATAATCAAGGCCAGTCAGCACTTGGTGCATCTGCCATAAGACCTCCGCGTCCATAGCTGCTGAGGCAGGTAGGCAAAGCACACTGTTACTCTGCCACATTGCTGACTCTTCAGCCAGGATTTCAGAGTTGTCAACTGGTATTTCCTGATAGTCCCAGGCAAAAGGAGCCCAGCCCTGGTGCTGAGCAGAATCTAGCAGCCGTCTGTAGGCGATCTCCAGCTCCCATTCCTGAACAGCCAGAAACTCTCTATCTTCCAGTGCACTTCCGCGATGTTCAGTAGCCCTTCTCTGAAATCCATGATTTTGTCCAACCGCCACTCCAAATCACTCTCAAAGTTAGGGTCCCCTGTCAGCTTCACATACAACAGTCCAAGGCCGCTGTATTCAAAGCCTTTTGTTGGGCTGCCATCCACTATCCAAGGGCATGCTTGGGATACATGCCACCGGAGGGCTCTAGCTCTCATCCAGCCACATCTCTGCCCAGTCCAGCCTGCTGAATTCAGCTGTCTGCTCCTTGTGCGGTTTTTCTCCCAAAAACAGCACCCACAATCTAACTGCGACCAGTACCTTTCCTGGATGGAGGGGAGAACTTTTCCCTGGTGACGCTGCTCACGGGCTAGCGCTTCCTTCCAGAGTTTGCAGCAGATAGAATCAAACCATCCCAGTAGGACCTTCTCTGATACTGGTCCTCTGTGCTGTATCTGCATCTCTCGCAACCTCCTTCTGGATTCCTCTTCCATGGCGGTTGGTATCTGTACCTCTCCCTTCCTCTCCTGCTATCCGGACCTTGGATCGAGGTAGAGGTTTGGATGTCCCAGACTGCAGGAAGTGTCCCACTGCTTGCCACCAATGTAACGAAACGTTCCACATTCCGCTTCAGTGCTTTCTTCATATACCGCTTCCTCCCAGTCTGAATATAGATATCAGATATTCCAACTGCTCACAAGCACAAAACAAGATGTAACTTGTTTAGTTCTGAACATGGACTCTTTATTAGAACCAAAATACAAGTCTTATATACAGTAGAAGAGGAGGTCCCCCCTCCTGCTCATATTACTCTAACAACACACCTGTAACCAGAAACCTAATTAACATTAACTAATCCCTTAAAGCAGCTGATGTGACTCCGTGCCCTCCTGAGCATTGTTATGATTAATCAGGATTTCACTACAGGTCAGACTTGTTGTCACCGAGCTTCACACAGTAGATTATACATTATCATAAGTATAAACACAGGACACCTTCTCACAATAGCAGGAGCTCCAGCAGGAGTTAGCCCTCCTACATTGTACAGAGGTCAATGTGATCAGCTCTCTCAACTAACATGTTAAATTCAGAATCAAACAAGAATAGTCTTTACATATATTGTGGATAAATATTACTGTCCCATTTTAAGTAATCCAATATATATTTTCTCAGTCACCCTGTGCCATGATGGCACAGGGTGACTTAGACATAAGAGGTACATGGGGAGCTGAAACAAAGGTTTCACAACCTTTCCAAGGGATTCTGGGCTCCACGGGCCCTCCCGTCACACACCCCTAAGTCAAAATGTCCAAATTGGGCCCAAAGTGTCAATATTTTGTGTGGCCACCATTATTTTCCAGCACTTCCTTAACCATCTTTGGCATGGAGTTCACCAGAGCTTCACGGGTTGCCACTGGAGTCCTCTTCCACTCCTCTATGACGACATCACGGAGCTGGTGGATGTTAGAGACCTTGCACTTCTCCACCTTCCATTTGAGGATGCCCCACACATGCTCAATAGGGTTTAGGTCAGGAGACATGCTTGGCCAATACATCACCTTTACCCTCAGCTTCTTTAGCAAGGCAGTGGTTGTCTTGGAGGTGTGTTTGGGGTCATTATCATGTTTGAATTCTGCCCTGCGGCCCAGTCTCTGAAGGGAGGGGATCATGCTCTGCTTCAGTATGTCACAGTACATGTTGGCATTTATGGTTCCCTCAATGAACTGTAGCTCCCCAGTGCCAGCAGCACTCATGCAGCCCCAGACCATGACACTCCAACCACCATGCTTGACTGTAGGCAAAACACACTTGTCTTTTTACTCCTCACCTGGTTGGCGCCACACATGCTTGACACCATCTGACCCAAATAAGTTTATTTTGGTCTCATCAGACCACAGGACATGGTTCCAGTAATCCATATCCTTAGTCTGCTTGTCTTCACCCCTTCAACCTCTGCAGCAATGCTGGCAGCACTCATACGTCTATTTCCCAAAGACAACCTCTGGATATGACGCTGAGCATGTGCACTCAACTTCTTTGGTCGATCATGGCGAGGCCTGTTCTGAGTGGAACCTGTCCTGTTAAACCACTGTATGGTTTTGGGCACTGTGCTGCAGCTCAGCTTTAGGGTCTTGGCAATCTTGTTCTAGCATAGGCTATCTTTATGTAGAGCAACAATTTTTTTTTTCAGATCCTCAGAGACTTCTTTGCCATGAGGTGCCACTTTTGGCACAATGTCCTCTTGGCTGATTAGAGTTGGGAGACCAGAAAGTTTGTAACACAAGAAGGAAAAGGCCAACAGGTACCCCTATCAGGTCATCTAGACACTAGATGTAGACCCCTACATCTAGAGTCTATCTTCTGCTGAGGGTCTAGAGGTCTCAAGTTATGTAGGACCTCTTTTCTTATTTTAGTTACCTCTTGGACACTTACTGTCAGGGTTCACAGGTGCACAGAAGTCACTGCCATGGCACAACACTCTGGATTGACGGCAAATTCAGTGTGTCTCCAATTCACAGTGCACATTTAGGAGATACGTATAGGTACAAGTGACCAAGCAGTGTTGACTACCACTTTAAGGCATCTTTTGCCCTAGTTGGGGATTCACTACAGCCTGCTGTTGCTGCTATTTCAGTCTGCAAGAACCCTAGAATTGGAGTAAGGTGTGTGCCCAGTAGATTCTGCAGAATGAGCTAGGTGAGTTTTTAGCAGTTTTTCCCTTGGGCTCTTTGTTTTTCTATGGATGCTTTAACAGATTCCATTCAGCAGATTTTGCACTTGTCTGTACACGTGTGCAGGATTCTTTTGCTACAATATTTGTCTGCAGAGTCACACTGCAAGAAATTGTTGGCAAGTTTCCCTTGTCATGGGGAACGTCTGCTTGGACTAGACTATCCAGAAGACCTCTAGGAGGAAATTGTTCTCTTTTACCACTTTGAAAGAAGGGCAACTGCTTGCCTCAAAGGGCAGCTGCTCCTACTTCTACTCCTGTTTCCACAAGAGAGATCTTTCTCATTTTGCACGCTTGGTCCCCCAGAGCAAAGTCTTATGCCCAATTCCTTAAGAAAGTCCTCCAGCAAAATTGGACACTTATGCCCCGTACACACGGTCGGATTTTCCGATGGAAAATGTTCAATGGGAGCCTTTTGTCGGAAATTCCGACCATGTGTAGGCTCCATCGGACAGTTTCCATCGGAATTTCCGTCGCACAAAATTTGAGATCTGGTTCTCAAATTTTCCGACAACAAAATCCATTGTCGCAAATTCTGATTGTGTGTAAACAATTCCAACGCACAAAGTTTCACGCATGCTCGGAATCAAGCAGAAGCACTGGCTATTAAACTTAATTTTTTTCCGCTCATTGTACGTGTTGTACGTCACCGCGTTCATGACGTTCGGAATTTCTGACCGACTTTGTGGGACCGTGTGTATGCAAGACAAGTTTGAGCCAACATCTGTCGGAAAAAAAACATTGATTTTGTTGTCGGAATATCTGATCGTGTGTACGAGGCATAAGTCTTCCTCTCAATGATGGGGCATCCCCTCTCGTTTGGGTGGGGGGAACGTTTTTAGTTGTTTTTTTATAGAAGTATGGCAGGGGGAGATAGCGGACTTATGGGTCTGTTGGTCATAGTTTGGAATTCCAAAGTTTCCCCCCTCTGCATTTTATGCTTTCATATGTTTCTATGAATCTATGAAAAAGATTGTTGCCTTTACAGCCTCTCAATCATCTTCCATCTCAAGTGATTGCTTCAGTTCCACAGGACAGAACGTTTGCAATTTCTGCTCAAACCATTCTATGGTTGCAAAGCCAAATGGCGATGTTATATTGAATCTCAAATATCTCAACAAGGTTTCTCCAGGTATGAAGGTTTGAATGGAATCAGTACTTATGAATTCTCAGGGAGCAATCTGTTCATTATCTACTATATTATATTGATATGCAACTGGCATTTTACATAATGTATCTCATACGGTACATAATCTAGAGAGGTTTGATTGTGTCCTAAATCTCCAGAAATTGGCTTGACTCCAGCCCAGCAATTAGGATATGTGAGTCTGCTTCTGGACACTGTCCAGGTGATGGTGTTGCTCCCTCCAGGAAATATGCCTTGTATTTCTTACCAATACTTAGATGGCTATATCCGTTTCCTTTTTTAGGCTTTCTTTCTTTTTTTCTGTTTTCATCTGGTAATCCAGCCAGCCTGTTTTTCACAACACAAACTCTTCAGCGCAATGTATCAATTTATATGGATGAGATAAACCACTTAACACTGTCAGGGGTGATTAAAATAATCAGCTTTTTTTAATTATTGCAAAACCTTTATCCCAAAAGGAAAATTTGCTGTAACTGTTAAGCTGGAGTTTGGCTTCAATTTGTTAGTGGTTCCAAATCTGCTCATACATTTAACACTCCCATGTCCCCCAGACTGACAATGCTGCTGCCTGGTGTGCCTCCTCTGCCCATTCCTTCAGAGTTGAACCTCACTAATACAGGAGGTGTGTTACTGGCTAGATCACAAGGTAAAAACAGAGGGGAAAAAGCCAAGAAAAGAAAATTGATGCAACCTCCACATCTAAAAATTGGTAAGCTGCCACATAATATATTTTTATTTTTGTGTTTAATAACATTTTAAGAAATCAGGCTGGGGACAGATAAGTTGTTTTGTTTTTTCTTGGAAGGTGCTGATAATGAATGCCAGCTTGACAGGATAGGGGGGAGTGCTGGATCACCTTTCGGTGCAGGGGACTTGGTCTCTGCTAGAAAGGTCCCTGCCTATCAATGTGCTGGAGCTTTGTCAGTTCATTTCTTTTCTTGTATTGGTCAAATCCGCTGCAGGGTCTTCAAAAAAGGGTTCAGTCGGACAATGCCACAACTGTGGCATTCATATATAAATCATCCATGGCGCATTAGGAGCCGAGTGGCCTAAAGGGAGGTGAACCTATTCTTGTTGTGGGCATAGCTGCATGTTCCCTCTTGGTTCGCAGTTCACATTCCAGGAGTGGAAAATTGCCAGGTGGACTTCCTCAGCTGACAACAGTGGTCACCATGGGAGTGGGTTCTCTAACCAGAGGCTTTCTGTTGTGGGACACAACAGATATGGATCTGTTGGCATCTAGGGTCAGTGCAAAACTGGACAAATAAAACCCCTGTCAGTGACGTGTGCAGTAGATGCCCTGGTGATGTATTGGGACCAGTTCTCTCTGATGTATGCCTTTCCTCTCTACCACAGTACCTGGAAATCTTATGGGGCCTGGTATGAAGCTAGGAGGTTCATACTTGCAAATATGTTGTGGTCCATTTTTTGGCTTTTCTCTAGTTTGATATGCAACTGGCCTTGTGTATAATCAAGGGGCGGCTTTATGCCTTGGCCGTCTTTGTTTTGCAATGGCTAATTGCTGCTCATTCCGTAGTGCATGCCTTTGTCCTGGCAGTCATGCATTTTTTGCCTCTGTTAAGGTCACTTTTGACTTTGTGGGATCTCAGTTTGGCGCTGTCGGTGTAACTTTGAGACCTTTTCTGTAGTGCTTTTGACATGGAAGGGTATATTCCTTATTGACATGTCTGGTACTTCACCGTGATAGGGTGGTTCTTCAACCCCAACCGTAGTTTTTGCCAAAGGTGGTTTTGGCCTTACCATATCAACCTAGGGCATCTTGGTAAAATCTCAGGCAATCTGACTCTTTTTGTCCTATCTGAAGGACCAAAGAAAGGTCACGCAGCTTCAAAGCTTTGATTTTTCACATTGGACTTATCAGCTTATCTCTCAAGCCTGTGGCTTAAAAGGAAATGTACCGCCCATTGAGGTGACAGGTTAATCTATCAGGAGGGTAAGTGCCTCCTGGGTTGTCTGTCATCAGGCATTATCAGGCTTCAGTGGCTCAGGTCTACAAGGCTGCAAACTGTTCTTCTGCTCACACCTTTAGAAGGTTTTGCTAGGTAGATGTAGGAGCTGCTAAGGACGTGGCTTTTGGTCTCAGTGTTTTTACAGGCTGCGGTGTTAGTTCCTTTTGGCCTGTTAGTGGTTGCTCCCTCTGCTTCACCTTATGGGCATTGCTTTAGGACATCCCTATGAGTAAGGAATAATGTGGCAACTCTGTGTACATGGATGTATGATAAAGAAAACTGGATTTTTGACTGTAAAATTCATTTTATGGAGTACATCATGAGATCTTTCTCCATTATGTTGGGATGTATGGCTTGCTACAAAACTGAGGTACTTCCTGTATAAGGGGCTTATATAGGGGAGGACTTATTTTTACCAGTGTCCAATCCAATAGTGGACTGTTACTGGCATCCTCATGTCCAGAGCGGCCTGCTATGGACACTGTTTAGGGCTTGCTGACATTAAGACTCAAAGTTGCGAGGGTGCAGGAGCTGCAGGGACCGTGTGGAGAGGAGCGGATGATAGGGTAAGTTTGTATATATCTCCTTTCATTTTGCCCCTAAGGTAGCATGTGGGTAGAAATATAAATACATAAAAAAACTCAAATTTGTCACTGCAGCTTTCAGTTTGTTTATTTAAAGAAGGTAGATTTCCAGGTGGGTGCTAGGTATTTTTTTTCTGAAAAGAGGGCAGTAGGCCAAATAAGTTTGGGAACTTCTGCCATAAACCATAATACAAATAATGATTTTACTTATTCGTATATACTGTATAATAAGTACAATTTTATATACCAACTTTTTTTGTATTTTTTTTTTATTGTTTATATTATATATAAAAAAAAAAAATCTGCAGTCACACAGGGATCCTCTATCTGGAGCTGCCAGTGGCTGTCAGGGTGGGTTCAACATGCATCTTTGGAGGGGGCGGGGCATGATGTCATCTGGAGCTCGGGAGAAAGGAAATCTCTCCTGCTGATCTGACTGATGTGATATGAGTGTCCTGTAAATTTGGGGGATTGTGCAGATGTGACTGTGACAGACTGAATAGTAGCTGGCACAGCATAACCTGGGGGAGGAGAGGAATTACTATATAGTGGGCACAGCGTAACCTGGGGAGAAGGAAATAAAGTGGGCACAGCTTAACCTGGGGGGAGGGAGGACAGGAATTATATTGGGCACAACATAACCTGGGGGGAGGAGAGGAAATATAGTGAGCACAGCATAACCTGGAGGGAGGAATTATAGTGGGCACAGAGTTACCTGGGGGGGGGGGAATTATAGTGGGCACAGAGTGTACACAAAGTTATATGTAATGGCAGTGTTTCATTTAAAAAAAATAATTGTGAGTTGTAAATGAAAATAAAGTGCAGTGCTGTGAATGTGCAAAAAAGCAAGTAAAGTGTCAGTCTGACACTATAGGTATGTCAAATGTACAGGGATAGTAAATTATACCTGTATAAACATAAAACATATGTGTGTATATACATAATAAAGTGCAAATGTGCAAACAGAAACAAATCTTAATTAAAAGATTAAATAAAATAAGTCCATGTAAATAGATGTGACTTCTAGGATGTGGACAGTTTGGAAATGATAGGAATGTATACAGTCTGCATCCGTGTAGACTAGAGAGACCACTATGGAAAGAGTGCACTATCGACTGTGCAACCACCACCAAACAAGATGATTAGGTACTCTTACCAAATTGTTTGGACCCCCAGCCAGCGGCAGGGAGTCAATCAAGCGTAGAAACTGGCAAAGTAGTCACTTCACAGGAGCCAGCACGAGGGATGAACAGCAACACCGTCTCAATACCAAAAAGCATTAGGGTGATCTACCACAAATCCACCGAGACACCCGTATCCTTTTTTCGCTATCAGGAAGTAATTTTCACTGCCCTCTTGTATCCTGAAGGCCCACCAGAAAGTATTCACTCAGATGCAGTGAGCAGACTTCACAAAGCCATTTTCCCAAAACAGTCCCTCAAGGGGGTAGAAATATTCAAGCAGTGTTTAACAAGCCAGCAGTGGTATCATCCACCCACCAGCCGCGGTAACGTCACATTCTGTCTCCCTCTGATGCCTTTCCCCAAAAATGCAGTTTCTGGGATTGGAGGATGAGATGTATACATGTCTGTAAAACTTTTACTTGTGGCACACCTATCTAAGTATATTTTATAGGTGCAAAAATGTTTTTGTTTTATTTAAGCAAATCCCTTTTAACCCCTTCCACTGGTAATGCAATTTAACCACACCTACTATTCGCAGTGGCCTGCTACACGCACCACATAACCCCTCTCTTGCAATTGCCCAAAGGTGTTCCAAGCCTTTTATAAGAATAAGAATCCTATATATGAGGATTCTTCAAAATGTTTCTGCACTTTTTTATAAGTTTTGCAGCCATCTGAAGATGCTGTTGGATGACGCTGTGGTGAACCACATCATGACAACCCAATGCCCCGTACACACGGTCGGATTTTCCGATGGAAAATGTCCGATCGGAGCGTGTTGTCAGAAATTCCGACCGTGTGTGGGCTCCATCGGACATTTTCCATAGGATTTTCCGACACACAAAGTTTGAGAGCCGGATATAAAATTTTCCGACAACAGAATCTGATCGTGTGTACACAAATCCAACGGACAAAGTGCCACGCATGCTCAGAAAAAATAAAGAGATGAAAGCTATTGGCCACTGCCCCGTTTAGAGTCCCGACGTACGTGTTTTACGTCACCGCGTTCAGAACGATCGGATTTTCCGACAACTTTGTGTGACCGTGTATATGCAAGACAAGTTTGAGCCAACATCCGTCGGAAAAAATCCTAGGATTTTGTTGTCGGAATGTCCGAACAAAGTCCAACCGTGTGTACGGGGCATTATACTAAACTGCAAGGTCACCTGGCTTGTCAGACAGACTAGTCACATGACACTCTCACACACAACCAATTACTACTGCTCCCTCCCTCACCGTTTCCAATGAAAATATAAAAATGCAGAGATATTTTGAAACCATGTTTTTTTGTTTTTTTTTACCAAGCAATTGGGCCCAACTTATGATCTTGCACAGGGGCCCACTGATTTCATAAAACACCCCTGGTTGTTATTATTATTATTATTATTACCCCTTGTTATTATTATTATACATGATTTATATTGCCCCAACAGTTTGCATTCAATACAGGAAGAATCAGAGGGCATTTTTTTCGTTTTGCGATGCTTGAGCTGCGCTTTTCAGGGGCTAGCGGGACATTTTTCTTAGGTCATGTGACCTAAAAGCGGAACTTCAGTCAATTTTTCAAATTTACATCTATTAAATCTTCTGCCCTTGTTGTTTTAACGTTGGATAGTAAAACATTTTTTTTTCTGCCAGTAAATACCTTATACAGCCCACTTCCTGTTTTTTGTCTGGTATAAAGCCTAGGCTTATGACATCATGCACAGCTCTCTGTCTGACTCTCGTGAGAGTTTGCCAGGAAGGGAGGGGGGATGAGTCATAAAAGGGCCAATGAGAGCTGGAGGTGTGCCTCTGTGTGTCTGTGTAAATCCAGGAAGTGAACAAGCAGCAGCTTCAGCTGCCCACAGTTAAAATGGTTGCAGCCAGACTCAGTGAAGGGAGATTTCTGCAGCATACTTGGAAAGTACAGAATCACAGTATAATTAAAATAATATGCAAAGTGGTTGGAGGAAAGCTTCAGAATGGCAAAGATGTTTTTATTACAAATTATGTGAGCAGACTGCAGTCCCTCTTTAAAAAAAAAACAAAAATGACCCGTTTTTGTGACGCTTTCAAAGAGCTTTTAAGGCACTTTGGAAGCGTTGCTCATTATTTTCAATGGGCAGGGGCGTTTTGGGAGTGCTATTTATAGCGCTCCCAAGCCGCCCCAAAGATGCTGCTTGCAGGAATTTTCCTAACGTCCCGCAAGCGCACTGCCCGAGTGTGAAAAGCAGTTTTCAGGCGCTTTACAGGCGCTATTTCTAGCACTTAAACACCTGAAGAATGCCTCAGTGTGAAAGGGGTCTTATACAAAAGGTAATAACTGGGGGGGATGAGCTGATGAGGAAAATGAAAGTACAATTGCTAGGTGGAGGCAGGATAGGCTTCTCTGAAGAGGAAAGTTTTCAGAGATATCAGCATTCACCCATGAACTCCCGGTGTACAGACATTGACCCCTTCTTAACTGCCCTCATCATTAACGCCTTACTGGCTGGATATCATTTGCAAAATGGGCTGCTCAGTCTAAAATGCTCGGGCCTGTTTTTTGTCCCAGTCCGGGCCTGATCTGTATATATCCATTTGTATTTAATGTAATGTAAAAAGTTGAGCTCCAGACTTTTGTGGAACACTGCTGAATTGAGGAAGTGGCATAGTTTGTCTATAAAATGCATCTTTGCTGTAAAAAATAAACAAACTTCATGTTCGAATTAAAAACAACAACTTAGGCCCATTCCAGAACATCAGCACACCATGGGCACCTCTGCCGTTTGAACAATTAGTGGGATTTTTCCCTTCTACAAAACAGTTTACCTCACCCCGATGTCCTCCATGAGGACCAAAAACTGGAATTCCCGAAGTATCAAGAGCAAAGTACATTTTCCCTACGTGGAGACAAAGGTATTCTCCACATACGCACTCGGAAAGTTGCATCTATCATGTTACTTTGTCAAATGTAAGTTGATTTTTTTTTTTTGCATACTTTCTTCTTTCCAAATGAATATATACTACAAACTAATACCATCTACATACTGGAGCTCTCCGGCCTCCCCTGTTATTTTTTCAGCAGATCCTTTGGATCTTGCTCTCTTCCTTTCCCTGCACACCTTTTAGGACTAACACCCATGAGCTCACGTTTATCTTTTTTCATATTTCTTACTGGCGACAATATTTATTATGTAATAATTTTTCCTTTCCTCTTCACACTATTTTTTTACTTTGCCATGTCCTTCCAGTCCCACCCAATTTTTCAAATGTAGATAGTATGTTCGTAGGTAGCATGTACACTGTTCAGTGCAGCTCAAAGCAACATCGTTGGAAAAGCATTTTTCAATTTCATTTGCAAGAGATAGGGGAAGGGGGCAGAGCAGCACAGCATACTCTTTAGAGCAGTGGTTCTCAACCTCTCTAGTGCAGTGTTTCTCAACTCCAGTCCTCAAGGCACACCAACAGGTCATGTTTTCAGGATTTCCACTATTTTGCACAGGTGATTTGATCAGTTTTCACTGCCTTAGTAATTACCACAGCATTTTCATCTGAGGGAAATCCTGAAAATATGACCTGTTGGTGCGCCTTGAGGACTGGAGTTGAGAAACACTGCTCTAGTGCCATGACCCCTTGATAACATTTCCCAAGTTGTGGGGACCCCTAACAGAAAAATAATTTTCGTAGTGTGGGTTGTCAGCACCCAAGGCAAGACAAGTAATTTGCACCCCTAACCCACGGACATTTAGATCTCCGTGAATCCCTTCCACTCGTACAGTATTTAAACCCCTCATGGTACATTTTAGGATGTACCATTCTCTTTGTTCTCCTCTCTTTGCATTTTATCTCTATCGTAATTTCCTGTTTTTTTTCCCCCATCCCTCTCTCTAGCCATCTTTCTTATTCTTTCTCTCTGATTTTCTTTGTTCCTACCCGTCTTTTCCTCTCCCTTCCATGTATTCTTTTTTTTTTATTCCTTCTCTTAATCCTTGGTGGGGGGATGGGATAAGTGGCAGTGCTGGTGGGGGGGGGGGGGGGATCAGTGGCAGTGCTGGTGGGGGGGTGGGATCAGTGGCAGTGCTGGTGGGGGGTGCGATCAGTGGCAGTGCTGGGAGGAGTTCTGATTAGCCATATTAGGTGCTCTTGAACAAGGTCATCTGCTGATATGAGAAATGTAGTGCAGACTTTTAATGGCAACTACAATCACAGGTAGTGTTACTCACTGTGTCTACAACTTTGTGGTGTCTCGCAGCAGTTACACCTATGCCGAAATCAGGATATGGGGTCTCCTCCAGCCCCTCCCACATTACATTCCTCGCCAGTCACCTGACCTCTAGTCTCTGCCCCCAGCCATGCTGTGACCTGAATGGGCGGCTGGGAGAGCAGTGAGGGCTTCAGGAACAGCCCAGGATTTGGTGACCCCTGGCAAATCGTCATTCGACCCCTGAGGGGGTCCCGACCCCCAGGTTGAGAACAAATTCTTTAGAGTGAAGGTCTGCTTTAAGTTAACATTGGATATAACTTATTTTTAAGATTAGGTATATATCTAGATCCATTTAAACCATCTTTTTTGGTATTATATGCAGTTCCCAGCCCACCTTCTGGATTACGTATTGAACGGCTGTCTGACACATCTCTTGCGCTGTTTTGGGGACCTCCTGAACATCCCAATGGAATCCTTACAGGCTACAAGATTTCTCATCACTTAGGTAAATCAAAAGGGGATGGCTGAATGGGGCTCTTATTTAAAGTTCTAGTGACATTCAGTATATCAAGGTAAAGCGCAATTTCAGTTAAATTCATCTTAAGAGATGCATTTTCTAATTAGCCTTGCATGACTAAATTACAGCATACAACAGTTTTTATATGCATTTATTTTATATTATATTAGCCATAATGTGCAACCCCTCTCAGGGAATTTCCTTACTTTTCCCAAGTATAGCTTACATTCGAACTTACAGTACCCTAGTCACCAAAATATGCATCCCTTTGGTACTTTCTGAGCAGCCCTTTGCAGACCCCAGTAGACAGTAGTAGAACTGAAAGAATAAATTTGTAAAGATGTAAAGGCAGCCTTGTGCAGCACATACTGAATGTCACAGCATGCCTCCAGTCACCAACAACACTTGTTGCATGTTTTCAGTCTCTGACCAACTCCTCTCCAACATGTCTGAAGGCTTCTGTAACGTTATATATGTATATACTGAATATTATTTTTGGCCCTTTGGTGCTGTCAGGGGCCACAGCTGCAATCCCCTCCCTGTATTTACAGTACATCATGAGTTCTGAACATCTGTTCTAGTCCAAGATGTCATACAGAATTATATGTAGAAACAATACAACTAACCTACCAGTATTATTAAACCTCAGTACACAGCGCTCAATTATCCTTGTGCTATTATCTACTATTAATCAACCATGTGAAATGTATAAATTCATCATTAACATAAAGAGCTCATGTGCATAAATAATTTCAAACAAAAAATTTAAATTGCCTTTCCTATGTCATTAGTGAACTCTAACATAATAATCCATATATAATCCAAGTGTCCAATTGCTTTCCAATACTGTTCCTCTGTAAATCAATCAGTGATGTGTCTTTTCACAGTGCTCTGTGCTCAAAGTACCAAAAGTAAATGAGGAAAAAGTAAAAAGCATGGATAAGATAATATGCCTATGATGAGTCCGACTGTGTTATGGGGTATTAAATGTTATAAAGGAGTGTTTTTTTTAAAACTGTCTATGATGAATATTGTACAACCTGAAAAACTAATAAAAAGGATTTGATTAAAGAAAATAGCACCAGGATAACACAAGTGAGCACTGTGTACTGAGGTTTAATAATTATAAGAACATTGATTGTGTTGTACACAGCAGCTGTTACCATAGAGATCAGTAGTGCAGGTATTTTTGTTATATATAACCTGCCAGTATGTCTTTGTGAGATAAAAGTCCTATCACCACAGGGAGAACATACAGTGTCCATTAACTTACAAGGTCCATGAAAAGAAGTTACCTGGTTGGAGTTTAAGATTTCATGGATTGGGCTATGACTTTAAATGGGTACAAAACAAGCCTCAATGCATGAAAAAAGTACCTGCACTTCTTTTGTTGATGGGGACAAGGGCCTCTTACCCATAACCCTGGCTGGTGGCTGTGGGGGTCTGCATGGACTTATCGGAATCTGGAAGCCTCCCAAATCCCCCCCCCAGTTAATTTTGAATCCAGTAAAAAAGCTAAATGCAACGATTTTACCTTCCAAAATAATTTTACAGTGAGTATAAAAATCACCTTTTCTTTCAGCAATTACATTGTCAATTATTATGGAACTGATGGGATATCTAAAAGCAGTGCCAGGAAAAGGATACAGGCAAAACAAACCAAAGTACCATGGAGACCATCAAGGAAAATGTGACTGCATAACAGCAACATACACCCAGTATAGTTTAGTGAATATTTGAACAGAAAAAGAGAGCAGATTGCATGAACGGAGTCCCAGAAAGCACTCACTACCCTTGTAAATTAAGCAGTGACAAGAGAGGGAAGATCCTTTTCAAGAACTCTCACTGTAATCACCAATGAAGAATCTTTTCTTCAAAAGTAGGTCTTGGTTGTCAGACACAACCTGAAAGATTTCAACAAATCCAAAGTGGATTCTTCAAATGAGAAGATGATAGACAAAATAAAGGAAGCGTGATATCCCTATTGAATTGAATAATCCTTGCCAAAAAAGATGCCTTAGATCTCATGACAGCACTACGGAGGATGAGAAAAGGTGACTTTCAAGACAAGGCTGCAAACTTAACAATACAGCTGGCACAAGTCATGACAATAAGAAAATCTGCCTTCTAAGAGAGCGGGCTCCATTCACAAAGTGGTATCTTACCGCATCCGAGTATGCAGTAAGACACTGCATAGCGTTTTTCAAAAATCTTTTTTAGTATTTACTAAAGAACGCTACTAAAATACCGCATGATTTATTTTATGAAGTCATGCGATATTTTAGTAGTGAAAGCATGCGGTAATTTACCACTGGCAGGAGCTGGCGTCCTTACCACAGGCTGTCACTAGCTTGTTTTGAAGGAGAAGGGGGTCTTCCCCGCTCACAGCTGAAAGTAAAAAAATATACCTGCAATAAAAAAAAAAGTGGAGTGGGGTCCCCCCATTCCATAACAGGTTCTTTGGGTCTGGTATGGATTTTAAGGGGAACCCCACGCCAAAGTGTAAAATAAAATGTTGTGGTTCCTCCCCAAAATCCATACCAGACCCTTTTCCGAGCATGCGGCCTGGCAGGTCAGAAAAAGAGAGGGGGACGAGCGAGCACCACCCCCCAACCATTCCAGGCCACATGCCCTCAACATGGAGGGGCTCTTTGGGGCAGGAGGGCTCTGCCCCGTCTAAAGCATCTTGCCCCCATGTTGACTGGGACAAAGGGCCTCTTCCCTACAACCCTGGTTGGTGGTTGTGGGGGTCTGCGGGCAGGGGGTTTATCAGAATCTGAAAGCCCCTTTAACAAGGGGGCCCATAAATCCTGCCCCCGATGTGAATGAGTATGAGGCAAAAAGTAAATAAACACAACACAAGTTCTTTATTTAAAAAACAAAATGTCCCTGGTGTAGATCCATCGTCAATCACGATGCCCACTTCCACTGCCGACCTGAAAAAAAAAAGCTTCGCTCACACCTAAGGCTCCAGACGTCTGCTAGCTCTGCCGTTTGCCAGTTCTTAAATAACAAGGGGGCGGGGCCACCCGGTGACATTACGGTAAGATACTGCTTTGTGAATGGAGCCCACTGTCTTAGAAGGCAGATTTTCTTTTTGTCATGACTTGTGCCAGCAGGATTGTAAAGTTTGCAGCCTTGTCTTGCAAGTCACCTTTTCTTATCCTTCATAGTGCTGTCATGGGACCTAGGGCCTCTTTTTTTGGCAAGGATTATTCACTTCAATAGGGATATCCATAATTTTGACTATTATTTGAGAGAGACACTTTGGATTTGTTGAAGTCTTACTTTTGAAGGACAGATTGTTTTTTTTGGTGATTCCCTCTCCTGTCACTGCTTAATTTACAAGGATGGAGAGTTCTTCCTGGGCAACATAACTCCAGTCATGCAATCTGCTCTATTGTTCTGTTCACATATTCAGTAAATTATACTGGGTGTATGTTTGATGCAGTCAGTTTTACTTGAGGGTTTCCTTGGTGCTTTGGTTTGTTTTGCCTGTCCCATTTACCTGGGACTGCTTTTAGATATCCCATCAGTTCCATAATAACTGACAATGTAATTGACGAAAGAAAAGGTGATTTTTGTACTCACTGTAAAATTATTTTGGAAGGTAAAATCGTTGCATTTACCTTTTTTTTACTGGATTCCAAATTAACTGGGGCAGCATAGTGGTTAAGTGCTTTTGCTTAGCAGCATTAGTGTCATTGGTTCAAATCCCAACTATGGCGCAACCTGCCTGGAGTTTTCACTTTCTCCCTGTGCCTGCATGGGTTTCCTCCCACACTCCAAAGACATGTTGGTAGGATAAAGGATAAATTCACCTTTAGGAGCATGTTACACCCATATTTAGGGTGTAACATGCTAACCCACGCTCCACCCACCTCCCGCCACCAGCGCTCCCCTCTGTAACAGCCGGCGGGGGATCCCCTCCCCGCACCTGCTGTCATGGCTGCATAATTCATTCACAGTTTCCTGTAAATGAAGTACAAACTGTCAGCCATTGTGGCCGACAGCTTGCAGTTCTCAAAGAACTGTGAGGGGGCTGGTGAGCGGTCTTGTAGTTAATTGATCCTTCCTGCCATTTAATAACTGCTTGCCTTTTTTGGAGGTACAGTGTACTGAGGGCCTGAGAGTCCATGCATTGCACACACAATCTGATGATGGCAGGTGCAACGCTTCACAGGATGCAATGTAAAGAAATAATAAAGGCACATTTTTTTACACAGGCTAAAGATTTGTATTAAAAAAAATACTCAAGGGGAACTTAGCCTTTAACTGGCTCCTGCCTAAATTGAACCTAGTATGTGTATGTATAAATGTGAGTTGGGAAGCTCCTTGAGGGCAGGGACTGTACAATACTGTGAATGTACAATATACTGTTTTTAAAGTGCTGTGTAAATTGTCTGTGTTATATAAGTACCTGTAATAAAAAATTAATAAATTGCTGCAAGATGGAAAAACAGGCCTGAAGTTCTATGAAGTGAGCATGTATCCTTTGTAATGGAGTCAGAAAATAATTGTTGTTGCATACTCCTGATCTTCCTCCATTTATCTATTTCTTCCAGTGAATAAGGATCATACTGACTCATTTGTACTGCAAACAATCAATGATCCAACTCAACAAAACTGGACATTTCACAACATGAGTGCCAAGGATACCTACAAATTCTATGTGTATGCCAAAAACTCTGTTAAAGAGAGTTTACCTGCCGAGATAGAGGGCAGCACAATGAAAGAGCTAGGTGAGGAATTTATTATAAGTATCATTGGTTATATTATTAAATAAATAAACTGAAATAAATTGTCATATTTTTGATTTTACCATATTTTCCCCCCTTCAATGATAATGGTAAACAGGACAAATAGAGAGGCTGAATCTCCCCAACGAGGGCACAGACAGCAATAAAAACTGACAAACATTCTAATCCCTCTCTACTCTATCCAAAACTAAAAAATAAGTTTTGCCTTTAGGTTTAAGTTTAAACCGGCTTTTCTTCTAAATATAATATGCAATCTAATCTGATAAGGTGCCTTTACTGAAAAGGGTATACATTTTAGTTTGTATTATAGTATATAATAGTGTTAGAATTATTGTTGAAGAGATAATAGAAGTTAAACAAAAGTAAACAAGCTGCTATTTTAATAAGTCATCTTGAACTGAAAACAAGCCTGTTTTTTTAATGCATTTCAGCCTTTTTAGAGCTGGGCAACACTTTATCATAGTAAGAACTCTATTCTCTTAACCTGCATTCACACTACAGTAATATATGAAAGTGTGTAAAATTGTTTGAGTTTGCACGTGTTCACAAAACACCCAAAAAACGTGTGCCACGCTTGCAGTGCCATTCATTGTTAGTAGCACCTTAAATGTAAGACATGAGGTTTTGCATGCGAAAAAACACATCAAATACAGCAAATCATGCAGCTAAAACTTGCAAAGCTAAAAAAGTTTGTTGAGCTTCTTTGATGTGCTTGTCTCGTGTAGGGCAGCCCAAATGTGTGAAAATGAACTTATTTGTAATGTGCTAGTGTGACTGGGGGTCTAGTGTTGTGCATGCATTAAGTGTTAGCTATAGAGAATAATGACTTGCCCATCTCCCTGTTCTGAGCGGGGAGACAGCAAACCATTATTCTCTATGACCAGGAGCTCATACATGCATAGTTTTGCAAAGATGGTGGCTTCCAGAATTGTGAATCCTGCCTGTCCATGTGCAAGCCAGGGCATTCAGATGAGGCAAAAGTTTGGTTTGAGGTCTGGCTTATTGTCGAGAGAGGATTCTGGTAATAGAAGTGTGTGTGTGTGGGGGGGGGAGGGGGGGGTTAAAAGTACAGCTTTGCTTTACAAAAAGTACTCTAGTTGGCACCATTGATCTAGTTGGTTCCATGCATCAAGGTGATTAGGTTGGGGCAGAGGAAGGCCCAAGCCTGAGAGAAAGTCCACCTGGGACAGGAGAAGCCAGGAAGCTGTAGAGCGAGTCCAGGAGGGACAAGCGCAGCTAGGGGCTAGGCATAACCTTGCATCTGTGCATAACCCTGGGGTGTGTTTGATGGTTAGGAATATGCAAAGGTGTTTGGTCAGGAAGACCCTACAGAGGTACTCGGAGCAGTGAAGCTGCCACAAGAGAGCCAGGAGGCTGAATGTTATGGTTACGCAGTGATGGTGAGCACCCCCTGCGTGGGAAGACTTCTCTGTATGAGCTTTGACTTGCTTTTAAATAAAAGTGGGCAGCCATGCCCTAAAAATACAGTTTTGGACTGACACAACTCATTGAAAACGCACCTACCGCTTAAGTTTAAAGTGATTGTAAAGTATCTTTTTTTTTTTAAATAACAAACAGGTTATACTTACCTCCTCTGTGCAGTGGATTTGCACAGAGCAGCCCACATCCTCCTCTTCTTGGGTCCCTCTTCGCTGCTGCTAGCCCCTCCCTCCTGCCAAGTGCCCCCCCCAGTGCCGTGCACCTGAGCCGAGCTACAGCTCTGTGTGTCCATTCAGACATGGAGCTGCCATTTGGCCCTCCCCCTCTCCCTCCTGGTTGGCTAACTAACTTTGACAGCCGTGGGAGCCAATGATGCTGCTGCTGTGTCTCAGCCAATCAGGAGGAGAGTCCAGGATGGCAGAGGGACTTGTGGACATCACTGGACAGAGATGGGGCTCGTGTAAGTATTAGGGGGGCTGGAGAGGCTGCTACACACAAAAGGCTTTTTATCTTAATGCATAGAATGCATTGATGTAAAATACCTTCTGCCTGTACAACTCCTTTAATCACCCCAATCTTACACTGCCTATCACATTTCTTGAGGTGCTAAAATGCCCTCAAAATTACCCCTTTTTGTGAAGTAGACACCCCCAAGCTATTTGCTGATAGGCATGTTGAGTTCATGGAAGATTTTATTTTTTGCCAAAAGTTTCTGGAAAATGACAAAAAATAAATGTATTTATTTTTTTACACTAAGTTGTCACATAAATGATATATTGCTCACGCATGCCTTGGATATATGTGGAATTACACCCCAAAATACATTCTGCTGCTTCTCCTGAGTACGGGGATATCACAAGCTATTTGCTGACAGGCATGTTGAGTCCATAGAAAATTTTATTTTTTTGCCACAAGTTTCCAGAAAATGACAAAAAAAGTTTGTGTTTTTTTACACAAAATTGTCACAGTGATTTTAAACCATTACAGACCACTTTTTGCTACAGGTAAGCCTATAATAAGGCTTGCTTGTAGCTACCCAGGATATCTCCTAAGCCTGCACGGTTTAGGAGATATCCCCTGTATTTGCATGTGCCGAAGTCATCGGCACATGCGCACTGAAGCACGTACGTGCCGTTTGCTTCAGCGAGTGCGCCATTACCGGCTGCTCCCGCGCGCAGGATGTCACAGGGACGGAGCTGCGATACCTGGAAGTGACCCTCGGGAGTGATGTCGCCGGCCGGTGCGGTGTACGGGCACCGCAGCAAGGGCTTCAATGCTATGCATACTTGCTCATTATGCCTTTGTCTTGCAGGTGTTAGTTTTTGTTTTGTTTTTTCAAAGTGGGTTTACAACCACTTTAAATGATATATTGCTCACACATGCCATGGGTAAAAATATTTCTTTTTTTTTGCTAGTAAATTACTTTGAACCCCCAAACATTATTTATTTTTTTTTTTTTAAGCAGAGGCTCTAGAGAATAAAATGGTGGGTGCCCAATTGTTTGGTACATTACAAAAGATGACATGCTTTAAAATTGCACACAACGTGCAACGATGACAAACTATGTACATTTTTTATATCCATAGCTGTTGCTTTAAAAGCATTTACAGGTTACTACTTTAGGTTTACACAGGAGGTCTAGTGCTAGAATTGCTGCCCTTGATCTGATCCCACATGCATGGTGCAATTGCTGTTTACATACCGAAAAGAGACCAATGCTTGTGTTCGTCTTTTGCGTGTAAGAACGGAGAGACAGGGTGCTTTATTATTTTGTTTTATTTTTTTTTTGCTTTTTTTTAATTTTACACTGTCCCTTTCATTTACTTATTTTATTACTTTTATTGTTATCACAGGGAAGGTAAATATCACCAGTGATAACAAAAGGGAATTAACAGGTACTCTTTTCTGAGAAATCTGGGGTCCATTAGACTCTAGATCCCTCCTCTGCCCTTAAAGCATCTGCCCACACCAAGATCAGTGTGATCAGATGCTTTCCCAATTTAAAAATGGCGGTGTTTATATCCGGCGAAACCGAAGTGGTGAAATGATCATAGCTTCCGGTTTCTTAGACCATAGAGATGATTGGAGCCATTCCATAGGATCTGCTGGCGGAACCACCGGCTGCAATCTCGGGTTCCCCGGTGGGACAGGAAGCCTGAGAAAACAGTGGAAGGCGATGGGAGGGGGGGCGTCCCCCCCACTGCTTGTAAAAGCAATCTAGCGGCTAATTAGCCATTAGGATTGGTTTTACATTAAAGCTGACCGCCGGCTGAAAAAAAACAATACCAAGATGATGCACACCTGCAGGCATCATCCCGGCATACAGTATTTCACAAAAGTGAGTATACCCCTCACGATTTTGAAAGTATTTTATTATATCTTCCTGTGTCTTGTCTGGTCATTAGCCTAGGCTTATGACATCATGCACAGCTCTCTCTCACACTTGTGAGAGTTTGCCAGGAAGGGAGGGGGGGGATGAGTCATAAGAGGGCCAATGAAAGCAGGGCTGCAAAGCTGGAGGTGTGCCTCTGTGTGTCTGTGTAAATCCAGGAAGTGAATAGACAGCAGCTTTAGCTGCCCACAGTTAAAATGGCTGCAGCCAGACTTCGTGGAGGGAGATTTCTGCAGCATATTTGGCAAGTACAGATTCACAGAATACGTGTATATAATATTATATATGCAGGATCTCACAAAAGTGAGTGCACCCCTCACATTTTTGTAAATATTTTAATATATATTTTCATGTGACAACACTGAAGAAATGACACTTTGCTACAATGTAAAGTAGTGAGTGTACAGCTTGTATAACAGTGTAAATGTGCGGTCCCCTCAAAATAACTCAAAATATAAAATATTTACAAAAATGTGAGTGGTGTACTCACTTTTGTTAGATGGTGTATATGTAATGTTCTTTTTTTTCATGCAGCCTGTGGGCTGAACGAAAAAAGAGAAACTAACAGATTTCTCCATTCACATCAACTGATGTGGATAAAGAAAAAGTGTGTGGTATGCCCACCATTATAATATACCACCCTGCATCCACCCATTTCTAATGATGGGAATACATGCAACCTAACAGATTCTTCCATTCACATTGATTGATGTGGATGAAGAAATCTCTGCCAAAAAAGAGAAAAAAATATATGCCGAAGCATAGGGGCGATTCGCCCACTGACCACCCCAGGCCCCATGTTTGGGCATATACATTCTTTTTTTTACTGTGGATGAGAAATATCCTCCTACAGCACTACAATTACTGACGTATGTATTCTGAAAGCACACCCTGCTGCTGAATAAACAGATCAGTACTGCAGATGAATGGCATTCCTGCCAAACAAACAATGGTTAATAATAAAACACAGTAAGAACTGAACATTTTATGTGATAGACCAACACAAAGTGGCACATAATTGTGAAGTGGAAGGAAAATGATAAATGTTTTTCAATTTTTTTTACAAATAAATATCTGAAAAGTGTGGTGTGCATTTGTATTCAGCCCCCTTCTCTGACACTTAAATTTAGTGGAACTAATTGCCTTCAGAAGACACCTAATTAGCAAACAGAGTTCACTTGTGTGTAATTTAATCTCAGTATAACTCCAGCTGTTCTGTGAAGCCCTCGGAGGTTTGTTAGAGAACCTTAGTGAACAAACAGCATCATGAAGGCCAAGGAACACACCAGACAGGTCAGGGATAAAGTTGTGGAGAAGTTTAAAACAGGGTTAGGTTATAAAAAAATATCCCAAGCTTTAAACATCTCACAGAGCACTGTTCAACCCATCATCCAAAAATGGAAACAGTATGGCATAACTGAAACCTACCAAGACATGGCCGTCCACCTAAACTGACAGGCCGGGCAAGGACAGCATTAATCAGAGAAGCAGCCAAGAGGCCCATGATAACTCTGGAGGAGCTGCAGAGATCCACAGCTCAGGTGGGAGAATCTGCCCACAGGACAACTATTAGTCCTGCACTCCACAAATTTGGCCTTTATGAAAGAGTAGCAAGAAGAAAGCCATTGTTGAAAGAAAGCCACAAGAAGTCCCGTTTGCAGTTTGTGAGAAGCCATGTGGGGGACACAGCAAACGTGAAAGAAGGTGCTCTTGTCAGATGAGACCAAAATTGAACTTTTTGGACTAAAAGCTAAACACTATGTGTGGCGGAAAACAAACACTGCACATCCCCCTGAACACACCGTCATGATGGTGTTGGCAGCATCATGTTGTGGGGATGCTTTTCTTCAGCAGGGACAGGGAAGCTGGTCAGAGTTGATGGGAAGATGAATGGAGCCAAATACAGGGCAATCTTAGAAGAAAACCTGTTATGCCACGTACACACGAGCGGACTTTACGGCAGACTTTGCCCGGCGGACGGGATTTCGTTGGACAATTCGATCTTGTGTGGGCTCCAGCGGACTTTGTTTGCTCAAAAGTTGGACGGACTTAGATTTGAAACATGTTTTAAATCTATCCGGTCGAAAAGTCTGCTCGTCTGTATGCTAGTTTGACTGACAAAAAGCCACGCTAGGGCAGCTATTGGCTACTGGCTATGAACTTCCTTATTTTAGTCCGGTCGTACGTCATCACGTATGAATTCGACAGACTTTGGTGGATTGTGTGTAGGCAAGTCCGTTCATTCAGAAAGTCCGTCGTAAAGTACGTCAAAAAGTCCGCCGGGCAAAGTCTGCCGTAAAGTCCGACCGTGTGTACGCGGCATTAAAGTCTGAAAAAGACTTGAGACTGGAGCGAAGGTTCACCTTCCAGCAGGACAATGACCCTAAACATACAACCAGCGATGCAATGAAATGGTTTGGATCAAAGCATATTCATGTGTTAGGATGGCCCAATCAAAGTCCAGACCTAAATCCAATTGAGAATCTGTGGCAAGAGTTGAAAATTGCTGTTCACAGACGCCCTACATACAATCTGACAGAGCTTGAGCTATTTTGCAAAGAATGGGCAAAAATTTCACTCTCTAGATGTGCAAAGCTAGTAGAGACATACCCAAAAAGACTTACAGCCGTAATTACAGACAAAGTGTTGTCTCAGGGGGGCTGAATACCAATACACGCCACACTTTTCAGATATTTATTTGTAAAACATTTTGAAAACCGTTTATAATTTTCCTTCCACTTCACAATTATGTGCCACTTTGTGTTGGTCTAAGTTGGTGGAAAGTTTCAAGGGGTATGCATACTTTTTTAAGGCACTGTATATATAGTCTGAGAGCAGCACCCTGTTGCTGTCAGAATAAACATACAGTATATGTGCTGCAGCTGAATGGATTTCCTGCAAAGCATTAAAACCATATAATAGTGTGCTGTTTCTATTGTATATAAACTAAAATTGTGCGCTAGCATAAATATATCATATATGGTGAAATTAAATCTGCGACTAAAGTTTTTTTTTAAAAGCATACCAGAGACTGTAGTATATATTTAAAATAAACCACAGTGCAACAAAATAACAAATTGCAAATTATGATACATCTCTGTGAAGGAAAATACATGAAAAAAAAGAGTGAAAAAGTTCAAAGGTGCAATTGAAATCCAAAACGCTTGGAAAACGCCCCATTCAGTTTGTGAAAAATGAAATTGCAAGAAAAGGTATATGAAAAGGATAAGCCGTTCCTTTAGGACGGATTTAGCCGTCCTTTAGGACTAGTATAGATTTTAAGGGGAACTCCATGCCAAAATTTTAAAAAAACAAATGGTGTGAGGTCCCCCCTCAAAATCCATATAAGTCCCTTTTGGGTCTGGCATGGATTTTAAGGGGAAGTCCACTCCAAGATTAAAAAAAAAAAAATTGGCGTGGGGTCCTCCCAAAAATACATACCAGACCCTTATCCGAGCAAGCAGCCTGGCAGGCCAGGATTGGGGGGGGGACGAGCGAGCACCCCCCAAAACCATACCAGGCCACTTGCCCTCAACATGGGGAGGGTGCTTTGGGGTCCCCCCCAAAGCACCTTGTCCCCATGTTGATGTGGACAAGGGCCTCATCTCCACAAGCCTGGCACGGTGGTTGAAGGGGTCTGTTGGCGGGTCTGTTGGTGGGGGGCTTATCAGAATTTTGGAAGCCCCCTTTAACAAGAGGGCCCCCAGATCCCAGCTCGTCTATGTGAATGGGTAGGGGTACAATTATACCCCTACCCATTCACCAAAAAAATTGTCAAAAAGTAAAAACCACAATACACAGTTTTTGACAATCCCTTTATTAAAAAAGAAAAAAAAAAGTGTCCCGCATTGTCCATCTATCTTCAATCACACCGCCCAATGGACTCGAAAAATATAAAAAAAAAAAAAACATCTGCCTCGATGGGAGGCGCCCCGTCAACTTCTGTCTCTTGGCTGTGACAGTTGTTATATAGGCAAGGGTGGGGCCACCGACTGACTTACCTGAGTGACCCCACCCCTCCTGACGTCATGGGCCATCAGAGGCCTTACATCAGCGGGTGGCCCCGCCCTTGCCTATATAAGAGCTGTCACAGCGAAAAGACAGCAGTCAGCGGGACGCCTCCCATGGAGGCAGAGCATTTTCGGACACTTTTTTTTTTCTTTTTTAATAAAGGAATTGTCAAAAACTGTGTAATATGGTTTTTACGTTTTGACATTTTTTTGGTGAATGGGTAGGGGTACAATTCCCTACATACCCATTCACACAGGAGGGGGCCCATTGTTAAAGGGGCCTTTCAGATTCCGATAAGCCCCCCACCCATAGACCCCCACAACCAATGACCAGGGTTGTGGGGACGAGGCCCTTGTCCCCATCAACATGGGGACAAGGTGCTTTGGGGGATCCCAAAGCACCCTCCCCATGTTGAGGGCATGTGGCCTGGTATGGTTCAGGGGGGTGGGGGGGCGCTCACTCGCCCCCCCTATCCTGTCCTCCAGGCTGCATGCTCGAATAAGGGTCTGGTATGGATTTTTGGGGGGGGGGGCCAGGCCAATTTTTTTTACATTTTGGTGTGGAGTTCCCCTTAAAATCCATACCAGGCCCCGACTGGGGGGGGGCCTACGCCAATTTTTTCATTGATTTTTATCTATATTTCTGGGAGCCGGCAATACACTACAGCCGTGAGCAAGTTGAAATTACATTTTTTCCTTTAGAAGTGTCATTTTGCTGCGGCACTGTAAAACACATCAGACAGATGCGCCACTTTACAGGCAGACTAACGGGGCCCCCCAGGCACGATATTTAATGGAATATTTCATTTTTATCGTTTCACCTTAAGCATTAATAAAATCACTGATCCTGAAAAAATGGTCATTTTAAAAACTTTTTTTACATTGATACATGTCCCCTGGGGCAGTACACAGGTCTCCATACACTTATGGAAATAACTTGCATATAAGCACTTTTGATTTTTCATGTTCGTGTCCTATCGACTTTTTAATAGGGTTGCACAAATTTTTTACTTGTTCGTATGTTCTGGTGCAAACCGAACCCTATAGGAGAGTGATGGAGGTAAGTACTGTGCACATTCTCCTTTCAATGTGGCTTAAAAACCTGGAAAGTCAGTGAGGCCCAGCAATTGTCACATTGTGCTTACTATGAACATATACTATACAATCTATATAATGTATAATCTCCTTTGGTTGATGGTCTACCATCAACTATGTACTCCAAGGGCCTGCCTGATTTGATACAAAACTGAACAGGTTGTTTATGCTTATCCTCATAATGTTTTGGCAAAACTAAAGAATATTGTATAGAGATTGTACAATCTGGTTGCATGGTGTATGGCCAGCTTCTGGGAATTTCTGCTCTTCTGTCGGCACTCTGAATCTTAGAAGATATTGAGAATTAGTGGTATTACTTTACAAATTATTAATTTTCTCAGAGCCATGAATCTAAAATTTGTTATTTCATGACTACAGTTTTGACTCAAACTTGTCTTGCATACACACGGTCACACAAATGTTGTCCGAAATTCCGGACGTCAAGAACGAGGTGATGTACAACATGTACGACGAGTCGAGAAAAATTAAGTTCAGAAGCCAGTGCGGCTCTTCTGCTTGATTCCGATCATGCATGGAATTTTGTGCGCCGGAATTGTGTACACACGATCGGAATTTCCGACAACGGATTTTGTTGTTGGAAAATTTGAGATCGATATCTCAAATTTTGTTTGTCGGAAATTCCAACGGGAAATGTGCGATGGAGGCTACACACGGTCGGAATTTCCGACAACGAGCTCCCATCGAACATTTGTTGTTGGAAAATCCTAAAAAAAAAATCTCGTCCGCCTGGATTTGGAGGAGAGGATTGGATCAGATAACAGCGGATGTCAGCGAACATGTCACCGCTGACATCCGCTGCTCCGTAGGAGTGAATGGAGGGTCCGATTAGGTCCGCCTGAAAAACTAACAGTGTGAAAAGGGCCCTTAGAGGTCTTTAAGCGTTTCTTTATTGCAATATATGGGCAGATTGCTATTTAGATTGAAGTGCTACTCTTACCATGATGAATGACAGCTTGAACTTGCACCACTCTTTTGTAATTCCTCCCATTGTATTTATAGGGCACAAGCTGAAGGAGTTCACAATACACTTGTGTAGCGCACCCCCTAGGGAGCCGCTGGTGAATTTGGTCCTAGATTTCCCCATGTAGGGTCCATTCACACCTAGGCAATTTTAATTCCAAATCGCGGCAAAACACGGGACACGTTTGCAATGTCATTACTTTTTAATGGCACCCAATTGCGGTGCGATTTTGCCGTAATTGTCCCTCTGCAAAAATCGCAACGTGCGCAGCTTGTCACTAAAAAGGGAGCAGGAGCTTCCCCGGGGATTGACTGGAGTTCCATAAATATTGAGGCTGCCTGTTCTGCCCTCCCACTATAGAAAGAATACTCTAGAAGACAGGGGGAAGTAACAGAACTGCAGCCTGTGAAACATAGATTATTGATTATAATCAATAATCACTGATTACAGGGGAGCCAAACTAAATTTACTTATTAGCCTGCTCTAACTACAGCGTGGATAAAATTTTATGTTTTTATTTATGTGTGGAAATTTATTCCACTGTGAGAAGGACTCACTAGTCCGTGTCAGTGTAACTAACAAAATCATCACCTTTTGATATAGAAGTGTATAGAAGGAAGCAAATGCCAGCTTATATATTTGATTGTATTTTTGTCTTTAATGGGATATTTGGAGGGTTTATCCATATCAGTAAAGCTGCTGTTATTTGAATAGTCCTTTTTTCCTCATATTTTACGCAGTGGACTTTACTCCCTCTTCTTATTTTATATTCACTGAGTAATTATGGAGTTTCATTATCGAACCCCTAGATAGTTCTCTGCAGCACAATATTATATTGTCCTTGTTTTTATTTAAACATATTATGTTGTTTTCAGAATTTCCACCAGTCCTAAACATTACAGTTTTCAGCACAGAAAAGTATATCTGCTTCAAATGGAGGCCGCTGGATGGACTGAGAAATGGTGAAATTAGAGTGCAGATAAAGAATAAGAGCAGTAAGTAGAATATAACCAATGCCTAATTTGTCTCCATTACCTTCAGCCTATGATAAACTTAAAAGACCTAAACAGGATGGTGGGACTTTGAATGAGGCGCGAGGTGTGTAGAGCCAGGCGCCTCCATCCCCGATAATTTGGGCAAGGAACAAAAAAGGTGGGACTTTAAATGAAACATGCACTCCAGGAGACAACACCGCCACCATGAATATGGCAGGTACCCAAAAATAGAGCAGAACCAAGTACGTTAAGTAAGAGCATCACATGACATCAATTGGCATAAAATGATTTAATAATGTAAGATTGTAAAAAAGGTACACATTGTAACATGGTCCATATTGGTACTATAAACAACCTAGATCTAAGAGAGCCGAGTCTTACATCATACATAAAATGTATCATAAATACAAAAATAGTTTTATATTGTAAACATTGTATATTGTAAACATTGTAGAAAGCAGTTTCATAGATAGCAGGTCTCAATAACAATCCATTGTATTCTTAGTTGGTAAAAAATATATCCAATTTAAATGTAAAGTAGGAATAAAGATAAAAGCTGATGCAATTATAGACAACGGGGGGGGGCAAGTAATGGCTCATAATCCCATAGTAGAGCAACTTAATTGGTTCATGCCATAAATAATGTAGATAGCCAAGTTCACTGAGGTGTGTCTCCATGGTAGATGATTATAGTCATCGTTGATTGGTAAGGTCCAATTGGTATGTATATAGTAGTAGAGTAATATGGTATAAACGTAGGGGCATCTATTGGCTCAACGCGTTTCGTGGCGAACGCCACTCTTCAGGAGCAAGTATGAGGTAGGTGTCTATGAGTATTAAAAAACACATCCATATTAGAAAACATCTAAAATAGTGAATATTGTATATTCAATCTGTGTAAGTATGGAGGAGGGGAGGAGAGAGGAGAAGCAGGGGGGTAGAGCCCGGTTCTATATGCTACTTACAGGTACTCCTATGAGGTTGGGCATGGGCGTGGAAGGCTGGGGGCCAACCGGCGGAACATCAGCCTGTTGGGAGCTGAGGTGGACTGGCCCAGAGCACACAGATGGAGGTCCGAGTACAAACAGCAATCCCCAAAGAGGAATCCCCATGGATGCGGAAGTGGGTGTGATGCTAAGTGATAGCCATCTATGAACAAAGGGATATATAGTGAGTATGTATGTGTGTGTATATATGTGGGATGGTGACTGGTGTGGGTGGTGGTAAAGTCCCACCTTTTTTGTTCCTTGCCCACCTTCAGCCTATGCACACAGCAGTATTGCTAGCCGAGGTGCCACCTAGGTCATTAATAAGGGCTCTTTCACACTTGCGTTAATTTTTTAAAGCAGCCTAAGGCCCGGTTCACACTAGTGAGATGCCAAACATTGCATGTGATTTGCACCACATTGCTCTGCAGATCACATGCGATGTATAGCTAAATTTGCATCGCATTCAGACAAAACTCGTGCAGGACCCTTTTTTTGTCTGCACCAGAAGCGGATAGCGCTGCGTTTTGCAAACTGATTGCGGGGCGCCTACAACTTAACATGCCATCCACAATCAGTACACATAAACAGAATTGCGATTTAGATGCATTGTGGATTTGCAGCGAATTGGCTGCGAATTTGCATCGCATTTAGTGTGAACTGGGCCTCAAAGTGCATTAATGTATATATGGTGTTAATGAGCATTTAGGATGTGCTGCACAGGTGTACATTTTGTACCATTCAACACTCCTCAAATGCTCTGTGTGTTTGTTTTTTTTTGTTTTTCTTTTTCATTTAATTACAAGGCTAAAATGAGAAATGATCACTTTTGACGCTCTGCAACCACACCATAAACACACTGTAAACGCCATAGGTGTGTTCACAGTGCATTTAGGTGTGGTTGCGATATGTTTCAATAGAAGTGAATGGAGACAGTTGCAAAGCGTCAATGCCTGGCAAACATTGCAAGCAGCGTTATTTTTGCCTCGTAGCAACCTGAAGTAAACACCTCCATCTGCTCTCTATTGTAACAATTTTTAGAGCCATTGATAGGCGTTAAGGAAGCATTAAAAACATGACCCAACTGCCTATTTTTGAAAACCCAAAACCGAACGGAAGTGGGCTTTACCCCTCCTCTGCTTTGTTGGTGTAAGTATCCTAACATGCATGTTCTGGAATACCTCACCATATATATCTGTGAGAGGGAGGTAACATGGGCATATCTATATGGACACATTACAACAGTCCCTTCCTATCTTGCCTCCTCTTGACCACAGGTCTTATGCACAATTATTCCATCTATGAAATCCAAATGGCACTATTTATTAGGAAAAAAATGAAGTTCAGTGCAAAATACTCCATGCATGCTCCAAACCAATACATCTAAAGGATCTATGAACAAGGCACAATTGCCAACAGAAGTATATTTACAGGATTAACATAAGCATACCCAACTTAACTGTTAAATGTTTGGGGGCGTGAGACTATATACAGCAGGGGTCCCCAACCCCCGGGCCATGAACTGGTGCTGGGCCGTAGCCTGTTCGCAGCCGGGCCGCGAGGGCTGGATGAGCAGAGAGATGACATCATCTCTCAGAGCCGGCCCCGCACCGCCGCTGTTCCACCCCCACAGCCAGGCTGCTACAATGTCAGAGGTGAGCTGAGAGATTACCTCATCTCTCACTGCCTGCCGCGCATCATCGTTGTTCTACCCTCACTTAGAACCCACCACCTGCCTGCCTTTGTGCTCAATGGACCAGTGCTGCCACCAATACAGTGACAATCCGCATCTGGTGGTGATGTGGCAAGTGAGAAGCTGCATCTGAAGGCAGGCAATGTGGAAAGTGACAAGCTGCATCTGAAGGCAGGCGATGTGGCAAGTGACAAACTGCATCTGGTGGCAGACGACGTGGCAAGTTACAATCCGCATCTGGTGGGAGGTGACATGGCAAGTGACAAGCTGCATCTGAAGGCAAGCGACGTGGCAAGTGACAAGCTGATAATAAGAAAACGTGAGCAGTGCTACAAAAACAAAAGTGAGAAAAATATATCTTGAAAATAAGTGAATAATTAAATAAATAAAGTGTTACAAAACAAGCAATATTAATGCCAAATAACATAAAAAAGCGGTACAAAATAATAAATGAATAGTCCCAACAATGAGAAATGTGAGTATAATAATAAAAAGTCAGTGAATGAAACATCCAAAGGTATTCACAGAAAGTGAAAAATGAAGTTAATGGATCACACAAACACCAACATGTGAGGAGATACCAGAAGGCAAGCTTGAATAAGCTTGTATGGCAACCTGATGTTCAATCACTGGTAGCGCCACACCACGACTTTCCAGTATAGGGCCAAAGACAAACAGGGTGGCTCCATCCGGTACGACAGTCAGTAGGGGGGACCCGAAGAAATAGAAAAACGGCTCTCCATAGTGTAAGACCCAAGTTTATTAAAGATTAAAGGTTGCACTTACGTAAAAGATGCAGGTAAAAGCATAAATAAAAAAACAGCAGCAGCCGGCCGGCTAACAGTCACCCGTTCGGGACGAGGTACTCATCGATGATGTCAGCGCGTCAACCACCTGACGTACGTTTTGTCTCAGAAAGACTTCGTCAAGGGAACAGCATCTGAAGGCAGGTGACATGGCAAGTGACACACTGCATCTGGTGGCAGGTGACCTGGCAAGCGAAATTCTGCATCTGGTGGCAGGCGACATGGCAAGTGACATTCCGCATCTGGTTGCAGGCAACATGGCAAGTGACAATCCACATTTGGTGGCAGGCGACATGGCAAGTGACGAGCTGCATCTGGTGGCAGGCGACTTGGCAAGTTACAATTTGCATCTGAAGGCAAGCGACGTGAAAAGTGACAATCTGCATCTGAAGGCAGATGACGTGGCAATTGACAAGCTGCATCTGGTGGCAGGCAACGTGGCAAGTGACACACTGCATCTAGTGGCAAGTGACAAGCTGCATCTGAAGGCAGGCAGCATGGAAAGTGACAAGCTGCATCTGAAGGCAGGCGACGTGGCAAGTGACAAGCTGCATCTGAAGGCAGGCAATGTGGCAAGTGGAACAAAGCATCTGGTGGTAGGAGACTAGGCAAGTGAAAATCTGCATCTGGTGACAGGCGACATGGCAAGTGACAAGCTGCATCTGAAGGCAGGTGACATGGCAAGTGACACACTGCATCTGGTGGCAGGCGACATGGCAAGCCACATTCCACATCTGGTTGCAGGCGGCGTGGCAAGTAACAGTCCACATTTGGTGGCAGGTGATGTGGCAAGTGTCAAGCTGCATCTGGTGGCAGGCGACCTGGCAAGTGACAATCTGTATCTGAAGGCAGGTGACGTGGAAAGTAACAATCTGCATCTGAAGGCAGGTGACGTGGCAATTGACAAACTGCATCTGGTGGCAGGCAACGTGGCAAGTGATAATCTGTATCTGAAGGCAGGTGACGTGGCAATTGACATGCTGTATCTGGTGGCAGGCAGGGCTGGACTGGGACAAAAATGTGGCCCTGGACTTCATCCAGACCAGCCCAGGGCACAATACATCAGGGTACGGTACATCAGGGCACGGTACATCAGGGCACAGCACATCAGGCCACATCAGGGTACAGGGCACAGCACATCAGTGCACAAGGCACATCAGGGCACAAGGTACATCAGTGCACAGCATATCAGGGTACAGCACACCAGGCCACATCAGGGTACAGGGCACAACACATCAGGGTACAGAGCCCAGCACATCAGCGTATAGGGCACATCAGGGCACAACACATCAGGGTACAGCGCCCAGCACATCAGCGTACAGGGCACAGCACATCAGGACACAGCACATCAGGGCACAGGACATCAGGGCACAGGCCATCAGGGTACAGGCCATCAGGGCACAGCACATCAAGGTACAGGACATCAGGGCACAGCACATCAGGGCACAGGACATCAGGGCACAGCACATCAGGGCACAGGTCACAGCACATCAGGGTACAGAGCCCAGCACATCAGCGTACAGGGCACAACACATGAGGGTACAGGGCACAGCACATCAGGGCACATCACATCAGGGTACAGGGCACAGCACATCAAAGTATAGCACATCAGGACACAGCACATCAGGGTACAGGACATCAGGGCACAGGTCACAGTACATCAGGGCACAGGACATTGGGGCACATCAGGGCACCGGGCCACAAGGCACATCAAGTCACGGGCACATCAGGGCATAGGAGATCGGGGCACAGCACATCAGGGCACATAGCACATCAGGGCACATCAGGGCATATAACACATCAGGGCACGGGGCACATCAGGGCACATAGCACATCAGGGCACATTGCACATTATGGGACACATCAGGGCACAGGGCACATCAGGGCACATAGCACATCAGGGCACGGGGCACGTCAGGGCACGGGGCACATCAGGGCACAGGACATCGGGCCACAAGGCACATCAGGGCATAGGACATCGGGGCACAGCACATCAGGGCACGGGGCACATCTGGGCACATAGCACATCAGGGTATATAGCACATCAGGGCACATAACACATCAGGGCATGGGGAATATCAGGGCACATTATGGCACATCAGGGCACAGGGCACATCAGGGCACATCAGGGCACGGGGCACATCAGGGCACATAGCACATCAGGGAACATAGCACATCAGGGCATGGGGCACATCAGGGCACATGACACATTATGGGGCACATCAGGGCACATGGCACATCGGGGCACGGGGCACATCAGGGGACACAGCACATCAGGGCATGGGGCATCTCAGGGCACATATCACATCAGGGCACGGGGCACATCAGGGCACATTATGGCACATTATGGGGCACATCGGGGCATACAGCACATCAGAGCACGGGGCACATCAGGGCACAAAGCACATCAGGGCACATGGCACTTTATGGGGCACATCAGGGCACATAGCACATCAGGGCACATGGCACATCAGGGCACATGGCACATCAGGGCACATAGCACATCAGCGCACATAGCACATCAGGGCACATAGCACATCAGGGCACATAGCACATCAGGGCATGGGGCAAATCAGGGCACATAGCACATCAGGGCATGGGTCACATCAGGGTACATAGCACGTCAGGGCACATAACACGTCAGGGCACATAGCACGTCAGGGCATAGGGCACATTATGGGGGCACATCAGGGCACATAGCACATCAGGGCACGGGGCACATTATGGCACATCAGGGCACATTATGGCACATCAGGGCACATGGCACATTATGGGGCTCATCGGGGCACATAGCACATCAGGGCACATGGCACATTAGGGCACAGGGCACATGGCACATTAGGGCACAGGGCACATAGCACATCAGGGCATGGGGCACCTCAGGGGGCACATGATCGGGGGAAACATTATAGGGCACATCAGGGGACACATCATCAGGATCTTACTAGCCAGTATTCAGAGTAGCGCAGGTAGTAGTAAGTTCTCCCTCATGTCACGCGCTGCTGCTCCCCGGCGGCCCCTCCTCTCTTCTCGTCTATCCCAGATAATCTTACAAGCCAATGGGGATAGACGAGAAGAGAGGTGGGGCTGCCGGGGAGCAGCCGCGCGTGACATGAGAAAGAGAACTTACTACTACACACACTTCCTGCGCTACTCTGCATACTGGCGTACGATCTACCCGTCAGGCGACAGCTGTCGGTGGTTGACGGGTAGATGGCCGCGCACCGCAGATGCGGCAGAAACTGGCCCACACTGAACCATCGGCCCACCGGGAGTCTCCCGGTAGTCCCGATCGCGAGTTCATCCCTGGTGGCAGGCAACGTGGCAAGTGACACACTGCATCTAGTGGCAAGTGACAAGCTGCATCTGGTGGCAGGTGACGTGGCAAGTTGGAAGCTGCATCTGAAGGCAGGCGATGTGGCAAGTGACAAACTGCATTTGGTGGCAGACGACAAGGCAAGAGACATTCCTCATCTGGTGGCAGGCAACGTGGCAAGTGACATTCCACATCTGTTGACAAGTGACATTCCGCATCTGGTGACAAACAACATGGCAAGTGATATTCCGCATCTGGTGGCAGGTGACGTGTCAAGTGGCATTCCGCATCTGGTGGCAGGCAACGTGGCAGATGATATTCTGTATCTGGTGGCATGCACATGCAAGTTACTAGCTGCATCTGAAGGTAGGCGATGTGGCAAGTGACAAACTGCATCTGGTGGCAGGCGATGGTGGCAAGTGACACACTCAGGGCTCCCACTGATTCTGCATTATGGCTCAAACTATTTTATTTATATTACAATGTAATAATAGAAATAATGTGCTTCAATCATCCTAACACCATATCAACCATGGTGCCATTATGACTGAAGCGCTAACACCAGCCATTGCTGGTACAGGTGCTGCATAGATGTCAAAGCAAATCGCACCCCAAAGTAGACAAAAGTAGTACAGAAACTACTTTTTGGAATCAGTGTGTCACCGCAAATGCGGCGTCACACTGATTCGGACTGTGCCATTGCCAGAAATTGCCGCCGATTTGGCAAATCGTCAACTCGCATGCCAAATCGCTTCAATGTGAACCAGGGCTGAAGGAATTTGTACTTTTGTTGAAGAAAATATTCCATATAAAATTGCTACACAAGCCATTTTGTAAATAAATGTTAATAAAAATAACTTTTCTACCAACAATTGCTGTAATGTTTGTCAAAAAAATGCAGTGCAATGTGGCAACCTGATGGTGTTTTGTACATCAGAAATGTCACATATTGCTTCTGTGATTGGCTTATTGTTTTTTTTTTTTGTCAGACATCTGCAATGTGATACAGCATCCCCTGCAATAGAAATGAAATTTTTTCTAAGGGGTTAACTAACTCCAAAGGAATGCAGACAGTGCAGTCTCCCTCACCAGAACACTGAGATTTCACAAGGTGGTTATAATGAAGACAGATCCTCCCACTCAGGAATTAGTGTGAAAAGGGCACGGTGAAAGAAACAGCCTTTCTGGCCCACCTCACATCAGCACACAACGGGTTAACTCCTTTGGAACCCACAGGATAACCTCTCCCCAACTGAAGTGTTTTTTCTTTTGTATTCATGCCTCAGGCTACCTGTTGATTGCAGTTGGTAAGTACTTTGGTTGCTGCAAGTATTTTCCCCCTGCCGCACTTACACCTCCAGATTCAGCCTCTCCTGGTGTTGGAAGACCAAGAATGGTGGAAGCAAACCTTCCTGAAACAAGTTGCCCTGGGTAGTGTTAGTAAGCTCTGCAATGTCACCATTTGCTTATCCATTGGGGTTTTCCCTGCCTTGTATAGGCAGCGCTCACTCCACTCTCCTGGCTTTATTTTCAGTCTGAGAGCGGCTGTTGGGAGATGTGACGTGGGATAGTGTCTGCCAGTCACCAAGCACTGGCATAAACAGTCTTAGAAGACAGCAGAGAAACTGGCTTACCTCCCTCTCTATCTGCAGTCCTGCCAGTTTTCTCTTGTGAGGTAAAGACTTGTTGCTATTGCTCCCCCTTTTGTTTGTTTATGTTTTTATAGATTTCGCTTCAGTCTGTCAAGCTGCATCCCTTAGTGCTGAAGATTTCTTCATACCATCGCCATCATTTATACGTTTTGGACTTTGTGTATAGAGACTTTGCAGATATAATGAAGCTCTGAGCGCCCTTTGCTGTTGCTCCCCTGCTGTGCTGTCTGCTCCTGGAAGTTCAACAGTCTGACTGGTGTTGTCTCAGATTCTGAATGGCTGAGAGCGCTGACCGGAGTGTTCTGGCGGGGGGGGGGGGGAGTGTTCCCCTGTCAGAACACAATAGCTCAGCAGGGGAGATCGGATTGGATCGGATTGTTAGTACAGCGACTCCAACCTGAGCTGTCAGTTTAGTGGTGTGTACAAGGCTTAATAATTTATAACTGGCTTTTCAGTAGTCACAAAGTCAGTTATTACGCAGTATTCACAAAGCCAGGTACTTGCAGGTATTGGGGCTGATCTGAGGTGTGATGGTGCAAAGCACAGTTGATTTATTACTATTATTATTATTCAAGTGGTTTACAGCATTTACTTAACTATAAAGATTCCTTTCTGTGTGAAGTTCACAGTTTTTTTTTTTTTAATGTATCTGGTGCTCTCAATTTCTTTGAAAACATTTTTTTGCACGCTATGCCCAAAAGGTTGCCCCTGGATTAAAGCAACTGTCATCTTGTGCTGCTTCATACTATTTTCAGGACTCCACCATCAAAACCGGAGTTAAAGTAATCAAATCCACACATCCTGGAACCCCAAATCTGCCATCCACCTCCCTCCCCCCCGGGCTGCTAAGTCTAAAATGCCTGGACCTATTTTTTGCCCCAGTCCGGGCCTGCCCTAAGGTAATATATTAGCAGCAGGTATCATCTGATGGCAGTCTCAGCATTCCTCCACTCCAAGGATATCACCTCCCTCTGGGCAAGATTAGCAACGATACCAGATAATGGATGCCGGTTCATAAAATATATTCCATCAACAGCCCACACGAAGTGTCAATAGGAGCTTTTCACCAGGGCAATTATATTCTCCAAACATAAATGGAACAAACCTCATTGCGCAGACATCCCCTGTGGGTTCCAGAGGAGGAGTTAACCCATTGTGTGCTGACAAGGAAATATATGGTAAGGAAACAAAGGCAAGGAAAGGAAATATACGGTAAGGAAACAAATTGCTGCTGGGATTCTCACAGTTTCAGTCTCAAAGAAAAGCAAATTAAAATATTAAAATGGTATATTTTAATGATATCAGCTTTTCTGTCTTTTTCGTGTTGGCATAGGCTGCCTCAAGTAGATTTTCTTTTTGTATAGGTACACATTTTTTATAACTCAAATAATTTCTTAAATGTGCTCTTCTAGCTTAAGGCTTAATATTATACTACTCTTCCCATATCCAGATGACCAGTGGTATCTCCATGGTATTGTCAATGCATCAGATGCAGAGTACAAGCTTCTTGAACTGAAATCAGGACAGAATTATCACATCCGTCTTTTGGCCTTAAACTACAGTGGCTTTGAGGAGATTTGGATAAATGAAGTGCATACTCCACTAGGTGAGATACAGACGTTTCTGAAGTTGACATTGTATCTTTCTCCTCTGAAATCTCTGAAAGATGTTAGATTAATTGTGAAGTATATTTTGATTCTGCATACAGAAGGTGTAGGCAAGCTGTATTTATTTAGAAGCAGAACTGTTTTACCACTTTAGTCCCTTAGCATTTTCCCTTGAGTCCCAGAGCTTCCACAATCAAAATCCTCTTTGTGGGATTTTTAAGGCAACCAATAAATGAATAGAGTATGTTATATAGAAAATTACATTCTTTGCTATTTTTATTTTTTAATAAGAGGAATTGTTTAACTATGGTATTTAAAATAAATGTGTCATATATATTGTCACATAACACACATTTTACATTTCATTATAAGCCATATAGAACAAGTCTGGATGCTGTATGAGCAATTGATGGTTCCAAGAATTGGGGATATCCAACACGTTTCGAAAAACAGTACATATAATATCTTCTTCAGGAATTTAATAATCTCATTCTGTGCACTCAAAAGAACTTGTATAATACACTGTCTGTTTTGGCTGGGACGCTCTCTCGTCTGTCCAAGGAAAGCACTGAGGATTATACTTCCAGAAGCACATTTGTGAGGTCAGGCACTGATGTTGGACGAGAAGGCCTGGCTAGCAGTCTCTGCTCTAATTCATCCCAGTGGTGTTCTATCTGATTGGGGTCAGGACTCTGTGCAGGTCAGTCAAGTTCCTCCACCCCAAACTTGCTCATCAATGTCTTTATTTTTCTTGCTTTGTGCACTGGTGCGCAGTCATTTTGGAACAGGAAGGGGCCATCCCCAAACTGTTTCCACAAAGTTGGGAGCATGAAATTGTCCAAAATGCCTTGGTACACTGACGCCATTAAGAGTACCCTTCACTGGGACGAAGGGGCCAAGCCCAACCCCTGAAACATAACCCCACACCATAATTGCCTCCTCACCAAATGATTTGGACCAGTGCAAAAGCAAGGTCCATAATGACGTGGATGAGCGCATTTGGGGTTGAGGAGCTTGACTGACCTGCACAGAGTCCTGACCTCAACCCGATAGAACACATTTGGGATGAATTAGAGCAGAGACTGAGCCAGGCTTTCTCATCCAACATCAGTGCCTGACCTCACAAATGCTCTTCTGGAAGCATGGTCAAACATCCCCATAGACACAATCCTAAACCTTGTGGACAGTCTTCCCAGAAGAGTTGAAGTTGTTATAGCTGCGAAGGGTGGGCCAACTCAATATTGAACTTTATGGACTAAGACTGGGATGCCATTAAAGTTCCTATTGACATTACATTTTCACCACATGTCTGTAACAATCCGTGCAACTCATACATACAAAGAAACCAAAACAAATAAGTTCAAAAATTAGGTTAAGTGTAATAAAATGGAATGGCACAGGGAAAAACTATTGAACACACGAAGAAAAGGAGATGCAAAAAGGCATGGAATCCCAAGACACCAGCTAAAAATCTATCAGTAATTAGAAAGCAATCCTGCCCCTTGTCAGTAAAAACTAATATCAGCTGGTTCAGTCTCAACTGATTGCCTATAAAAAGGTGTCAAACTTCTCATGTTGGGGAAAAGCAAAGAGCGCTCTCAAGACCTTCACAACCTTAATGTTGCAAAACATACTGATGGCGTTGGTTATAGAAGGATTTCTAAACTTCTGAAGGTTCCAGTGAGCACTGTTGGGGCCATAATCCAGAAGTGGAAAAGACATTATTTCACCATAAACCTAGAAAAAGAAACCCCTAAATGGACTTTAAAGGTACTGACATAGTAAATTGTTGAAAAAAGTATATAATTTATTAAACATAATACATAGAATATAAAATATATTGGAATGATTACAATAGCTGTACAAAATCACCACGTAGATTTAACTTTGGAATCCTCTAGGTTTATCCAACGCATTTCAGAGTATTGTGGTTTCAAAAAATCATGAATGTTATCATATAACAATCAGTAGTATGATATAAAAGTATTAAGGTACTCAAGTGCTAAAGTGAATGTATAAAACTGTAAAATAGTGTACAAAGTAGTGTAAAAAATAAATAAACTAATATATAAAAAAACTGATATATAAAAAAGAGTTCAAATATCCAGATACTGCAGCTGCAATCATTCAGTGACACCCCACTTATAAATAGTTAAATAGATAAAGTGATGCACTCGTAATATCTATAGGATATCCTACTATTCAATGTGCTGACAGGTCACATTCTACTTGTGGATACTTTGTTACAAACTATACAAAAACTTGAACAGTGATTAGCATAATATAAATTAAATATAAATACAATGTGTTGAAAAGTCTGCTGTGAAAGTCTAATTGGAGACCTCCCGGAATACAAATCCAAAAGTTAGTTCACCATTTGTTCTTGTGAAATAATAAACAAACAAAAATATATGGAAAAAGGTGGTGAAAAAATAGAGTGAAAAATATATTAAAACAGATATATTAAATAAATATGTAGTCGGTAACAATTATAAAAGGATTACAATTGTGTGGATTCCCATACACCTTTCTTGAAAAGGTGATTCCTTTGCAGGTTAGAAGATACCTCTTATCTTTTTTTAAACAAGGCTTACTGAGTCTGGGTTAATCAGCAGAGGATAGGCTTACATCCACGGCTAGGATCACCTAATCTCCATTTCTCCTGTTCATATGCTTTCCCCCACATGAAATACAAAAGTGGGACAAGACCATTGCGCACATAACTTCTACTATTAAAGTTAACAAAGAGCCCAATATCTAGATCTTTTACATCATGTGAGTGGATCTATTGGGCTCTTTGTTAACTTTATATAGTTTTAATATCTGTTTTAATATATTTTTCACTCTATTTTTTCACCACCTTTTACCACATATTTTTGTTTGTTCATTATTTCACAAGAACAAATGGTGAACTAACTTTTGGATTTGTATTCCGGGAGGTCTCCAATTAGACTTTCACAGCAGACTTTTCAACACATTGTATTTATATTTATTTATATTATGCTAATCACTGTTCAAGGTTTTTGTATAGTTTGTAACAAAGTATCCACAAGTAGAATGTGACCTGTCAGCACATTGAATAGTAGGATATCCTATAGATATTACGAGCGCATCACTTTATCTATTTAATAGTATGATTTAATATCTTTGGATTAAATGTAATTTGAGCAGACTCGCATATATTGTAGTGGTGTCACCAATGAAAACATTCCATAGAACTATTAAAAACAAACATAGAAAGGACTGTGTCTCCAAAACCTTCTGCTTAGCTACTCTTGTTGATATACTTAAATGATTGCATAGAAATAATGCAACTAGAACTGAAAAATGCCAAGCTCCACCAGATGCCAAAGAACAGCTAGGAAGGCTGATGCTAAGAAGTAGGCGTCACTCTTCTGGGAACTGTGTGTGTTCCCAGAACACCACGGGGCAATTCAGAGCGCCGCGCCGCTCGTGCGTGCGCAGTAGGAAACTGGCAGTGAAGCCGCAAGGCTCCACTGCCTGTTTCCCTTACCTAGGATGGCGGTGCTGGGACCCGAGAGCTGAGGGACGGGTCGGCCTCGGGCGGCCGACATCGTGGGCACCCAGGACATGTAAGTACTTATTTAAAGTCAGCAGCTACAGTGTTTGTAGCTGCTGACTTTTATTTATTTTTATTTTTTTTACGGCCAGAATCCCGCTTTAATTGACTTAGAATAAGTCCTGTAACTATTCATATGTATACGTAATGCATCCTACCTGTGCCAAATAGGGACAGGCTGATGATGCAGAGATGATTTGAAGATATAAGGATGTATGTACTAAAGGGATAATAAATGCATAGCAATGGATTAGTCATCTAGGTATATAAACCAATATCTTAGATATCTAGGTTTCCATCAACTTTGGTGTATTTTTTAATCTATATTTTATTGATCAATCACATGATTGTGTTTAAATAATGCTTCAAAATACGGAAATGTAGAAATATCGATTGATCTCATATCTGGACCAGATAATAATATAATCCATATACTTATAAGGAACTAATCGATGTGCATTTACATAGATGCCTGGCTTGGGTTATATAAACTATTGCCAGAGAACTATCTCTGTTTTAACATATTACAAGTTAGTTAGTCAATATGATGAAACTTGTTGTAAATCAATCTTATATGTGCCTGAAGATCCACATTTAATATCCTACAGGTAAATATTGGGCAAGCAGTACTATCAATAACTACATCGTTTGACTCACATATATACATAGGGTACAGTGCATACCCCCAAAAGAGAGAGCAAAGCCCACAATGTCAATTAAGACAGAAAAGGTGGGGGCAGGGGGAAAGGAGAAAATATAATAATGATGCGTCATACCTTGAAGATAGGCAGCAGTCACATGGAGACACGTCCTGGCATCCAAACCGAATGGTGGATGTCAGCCATGACTCCAAGGGCGCCTAAATGGTAATTCCCCCTCCAATCCCAGGCCATGCCAAATTGCTTCCGCTGTGCCTGGGAGGGGGGTGGGGAACTCAGAGCCTGTACTGGCTTCCTGAGCTGCGCGCATGTCCCCATCCTGACCAAGCATGCGCAATGGAGTGATGTCATGCACATGCAGCCCACCGACACAGAGAGCTACTCCAGCGGACTGTGCATGTCCGGTGGAGTAGTAAGATGGAGATCAGATGAGATGCAAGTACATCTATGGTCCCCATGAAAAGCCGCCACGGTTTGAAAATCTGGGTGGCTATGTGTGCCGGGAGCCCTACAGTCCAGCCCCAAAGGGTCAGTTAGCATAAATCAATAAATTGCATACAATGGTTGTACCGATCACCATAGACAAATCCAATCAGTGGGACATGGAGCCGAAAAGGCCCCAGCTCTCAAGTGGTGGGTAGCAGAACTGCAAATAGGATTCATTGCAAAAGGCAGAGAAGACAGGAAAACACTGATCACAATGTACAACAAATAATTGAATAAAAATTATTTTACAAACATGATGTATATCACAAAGTTTTTGAAGTGATCAACAAGATTAACATTATGAATATACAGATAATTCCAATATAATATTGGTACTCAAGAATTCTTGATTTAATCACATGTAAATTAACTCAAATTACTTAGATGGGGATAATACAACAGACCCAGGGATACAAATAGATCTACTATATTTTATTTCTCCATTCCCCCTGAGGAAAAACCCTCAAGAAATGGTTTGAAGCATGTGGCCTCATTAAGTCCTGGCGAATAGCTTTAAGATTGTGTATCCAGCACAGCTCCATTTGGAGGAGAATCTTGTTCCAATCTCCTGCTCTTGAGCTGGGGTTGATATGATCTAGTATAAGGAACTTAATTTTAGGAAATTTACCTCCATGTACAATTTTAGTGTGTCTGCCCAAAGGTAAATCAGGATTATTGATTTGCATACTTTTTATGTGTCTATATGCTCGTCTCCAGAATTAGCGTTTTGTCTTGCCAATGTAAAAGCAGCCGCAAATCGCAGCATAACATGTAAACAACTCCTATGGTTCTACAATTGGCAAAGTGCCTAGGTCGGAATGTTTGCCATTAGGGAGGATGGGGTTCCTTTGAGTCAGCATGTATTTGCAATAATTGCAAGCTCCACACATAAATGTGCCTTTTATATTTGCACTGGTCTTTTCTAGCTGCCCCCTTGTACTCACTAGTAATAAGTTTGTTTCTGATTGATGGCGCCCTCTTAAAATGTAAAGAGGGGATGATCAGGGACAAATTGTCCTAATAGAGGATCAAAGGACAACATATGCCAGTACTTGTTGACAATGTTGTTAACTTTGGCTTGTTGGTTTGTATATTTCATGATGATGCGTAGAGGATTTGCGTCATTTTTGTTGGTATGTTCTTTTTAGAGAGACATGCGAGTAGCCTCTCAGTAAGAGCCGGTCACTGAGTTTTTGAGCCTCAATTTTAAAACTTGCCTCATTAGTGCAATTCCGCCTAGTCTGCAGGTACTGGCTGTAGGGTATAGAGTTGACCAATGTTTGGGGGTGAAAGCTGAATGCATGCAGGATGTTGTTTCCTGCCATGGGTTTCCTATAGAGATTGCTGCCAAGGGTATTCTCAATGTCTCGATATACTTCCACATCCAAGAATGCTATGCGCTCGTTATCATACGCCATGTTAAAATTTAAATTGAACTTGTTTGTGTTCATCCTAATCAAGCATTGCTGAAGTGTGCCAATGGGTCCATCCCAAATGATGAAAAACATTGTGGTTGTACCAGTACCATACTAACACATGGTCTGTGTACACTGACAGTGACTCATCCATAAAAAACATTTTTTCCCACTCCCCCAGGTACAGGTTGGCGTAAGATGGTACCCATCGCCACCCACTGTAGTGGGATCCATGGAAGGAAAAGACATTGTGTTCCAAAATGAATAAGAGAAGGGAGAGAATGAATTTGTTGTAGGCTGGGTCCCTCTCTCCTCCTGGACTTGTAATGTGTTTTATGGCTGCAATGCCTTTGGAATGTGGGATTGAACTATATAGGGCTTCGACATCTATTGTAACTAAAAGGGAGTGTTCAGGGATATGTAAGCTATTTAATATTTGCAGGAAATGTATGGTGTCTTTTACATAAGAAGGTAAGGCAGTAACATAAGGTCTAAGATATTCATCCACTAATTTGCTGGCGTTTTCACTCAGAGCGCCTATCCCCAAAATTATTGGTCTCCCTGGTGGATTGTTTACATCTTTGTGGATCTTGGGCAGTGCATAGAAGGTTGGTATTATGGGGAAGTTAGTTCTAATGAAATCCCATGTGCTTTTTGTGATGGTACCATTTAACTATGCTGTATCAACGAGTAAATAATATAAGGAAAAGTGTCTGAATTTGGAAACCGAGTCTATGCCTATTACTTTGATCACAGAGCCTCCAGTCTCGCTTGGCCACAGTGGATGGGAGTTCCACATGGCTATGAGATAGAATTTGTCTTTGGACTTCCCTTAGACCCCAAATTGAACTATACCAATGAAATTCCAAAGGCATTCCAGCCATAATTACAAGTAAATAATTACAAGTCCGGGAGGAGAGAGGGACCCAGCCTACAACGAGTTCATTCTCTCCCTTCTCTAATTCATTTTGGGACACAATGTCTTTTCCTTCCATGAATCCCACTACAGTGGGTGGCAATGTGGACTTGCTGTGCCCCATCTTATGCCAACCTGTATCTGGGGGAGTGGGGAAAAATGTTTTTTATGGATGGGTCACTGTCAATGTACACCATATGTTAGTATGGTACCGGTACATCAACAATGTTTTTCATCATTTGGGATGGAACCCATTGACACACTTCAGCAATGCTTGAGTAGGATGAACACAAACAAGTTCAATTTAAGTTTTAACATGGCATATGATATCGAGTACATAGCATTCTTGGATGTGGAAGTATATTGAGACATTGAGGTTACCCTTGGCAGCAAGCTCGGCAGGAAACAACATCCTGCATGCATCCAGCTTTCACCCCCAAACATTGGTCAAGTCTATACCCTACAGCCAGTAGCTGCAGACTAGGAGTAATTGCTCTGTGGAGGCAAGTTTTAAAATTGAGGCTCAAATACTCAGTGATCGGCTCTTACTGAGAGGCTACTTGCATGTCACTCTAAAAGGAATATACCAACGGGCATCTACACACGATAGAAAAAATCTAGTATATACACAAAAACCAAAAATGATGCAAATCCTCTATGCATCATTATGAAATATACAAACCAACAAGCCAAAATTAACAACATTGTCAATAAGTACTGGCATATGTTGTCCTTTGATCCTCTATTAGGACAGTTTGTCCCTGATCGTCCCCTCTTTACATTTAAGAGGGCGCCATCAATCAGAGACAAACGTATTACTAGTGAGTACAAGGGGGAAGCTAGAAAAGACCTGTGTAAATATAAAGGCACATTTATGTGTGGAGCATGCAATTATTGCAAATACATGCTGACTCAAAGGAACCCTATCCTCCCTAATGGCCAAACATTAGGCACTTTGCACTTTGCCAATTGTAGAACCATTGGAGTTGTTTACATGTTATGCTGCGATTGAGGCTGCTTTTACATTGCCAAGACAAAACTCTAATTCTGGAGACAAGCATATAGACACATAAGAAGTATGCAAATCAATTATCCTGATTTACCTTTGGGCAGACACACTAAAATTGTACATGAAGGTAAATTTTCTAAAAACAAGTTCCTTATACTAGATCGTATCCACCCCAGCTCAAGAGGAGGAGATTGGAACAAGATTCTCCTCCAAATGGAGCTGCGCTGGATACACAATCTTAAAGCTGCATCTTCGCCAGGCCTTAATGATGCCACATGCTTCAAACCCTTTCTTGAGAGTTTTTCCTCAGTGGGAATGGAGAAATAGGATATAGTATATCTATCTGTATTCCCGGGTCCGTTGTATTATCCCCATCTAAGTAATTTGAGTTAATTTACATGTGATTAAATCAAGAATTCTTGAGTACCAATATTATATTGGAATTATCTGTATATTCATAATGTTAATCTTGTTGATCACTTCAAAAACTTTATGATATACATCATGTTTGTAAAATCATTTTTATTCTGTTATTTGTTGTTCATTGTGATCAGTGTTTTCCTGTCTTCTCTGCCTTTTGCAATGAATCCTATTTGCAGTTCTGCTACCCACCACTTGAGGGCTGGGGGCTTTTCAGCTCCATGTCCCACTATGATTGGATCTGTCTATGGTGATCAATACAACCGTTGTATGCAATTTATTGATTTATGCTAACTGACCCTCTGGGGATGGACTGTAGGGTGCCCGGCACACATAGCCGCCCGGATTTTCAAACCGTGGCGGCTCCTCATGGGGACCATAGATGTTATTGCATCTCGTCTGGTCTCCATCTTACTACTCCAGTGGACATGTGCAGTCCACTGGAGTAGCTCTGTATCGGTGTGCCGCGTGCGCATGACGTCATTCCGTTGCGCATGCGTGGTCCGGATAGGGACATGTGTGCGTGGCTCAGGCAGCCAGCACAGGCGCGCTCTGAGTTCCCCGCCCCCCCTCCCAGGCACAGCTGAAGCAATTCGGTGTGGCCTGGGATTGGAGGGGGAATTACATTTTAGGCTCCCTTGGAGTCATGGCCAACATTCACTGTTCGGTTTGGATGCCAGGATGTGTCTCCATGTGACTGCTGCCTATCTGCAAGGTATGACGCATCATTATATTTTCTCCTTTCCCCCCGCCCCCCCACCTTTTCTGTCTTGACATTATGGGCTTTGCTCTCTCTCTCTTTCTTTTGGGGGGTATGCACTGTACCCTATGTATATATGTAAGTCAAATGATCTTGATAGTACTACTTGCCCAATATTTACCTATAGGATAATAAATGTGGATCTTTAGGCTTATATAAGATTGATTTACAACAAGTTTCATCATATTGACTAACATATGTTAATACTGTCAGAAACCATAAACCAGACCAAGACAGAAGTACAGTAAAATCACACTTGTTTATTAATATAAATAAAAAGGTAAATAGAGTAAGCGTAGTCAAAGCATAGCAAGAGTCCAGTAACCTGATCTGGTAGTCAGCCAAGCCAGAGTTTAGTAACCAGATTGGGTAATCAGCCAGGCCAGAAGTCAGGAATCCAAGTAGAGGAACAGCAAGCAGGGTAAGGAGCCAGAAGGGATGTCAACAAAGCCAGTCTTTAAACAGGAATGCAGGAGATGGTTTCTTGTGATGTGACCAAGGCGAAGGCAGGAATGAAGTGAGCTGGAGATCTTTAAGTAGGCGGGACTGATGAGCAGATCCTCATCAGCTGGTTAACTGTAGAGAGAGATGAGAGCTGGCAATTAGCCGACAGGTGAGCGGCCAGCTCAGAAGGAAGGGCTGAGCCAGCCCTGACAGTATCCCCCCCTCCTCAACGACCCCTCCCCCTCGGCGGACCACCAGGCTTGAGGGGAAAACGTCTATGGAAATCATGGAGGAGGGCAGGAGCATGTAAGTCCGAGGATGAGACCCAGGAGCGTTCCTCCGGACTGTACCCCTTCCAATGCACCTGGTACTGTATGTGCCCATGGAACCTACGGGAGTCAACAATGGATTGTACTTCATACTCCTAATGGTTCTCAACCTGTATAGGGTGAGGACGTGGCACCGAGGTGGTAAAGCGGTTGCAGACCAATGGTTTCAATAAGGAGACATGAAAAACATTTGAGATGCACATACTAGGTGGAAGGTCCAACGCGTAAGCCACTGGAATAATCCTGCGAAGGATACGGAAAGGCCCAATAAACCGAGGTGCAAATTTCAGTGAGGGAACACGAAGTCGGAGGTTGCTTGATGACAGCCAGACCCTGTCCCCAACCTGGTAGGAAGGCGCAGGCAGGCATCTGCGGTCAGCATGGAGTCTGTACCTATCATCATTAGCATGACGCAAAGCCTCCTGGACTTGTGCCCAAGTGGAACGAAGACCACGGAGATGCTCCTCAGGAATACTCTGCGGAACAAACGAGTTAGGCAACATGGAAGGTTGGAAACCATAATTCGCCAAAAACGGAGACAATCGGGGAGCAGAATTCAAGGCACTGTTGTGAGCAAACTCTGCCCATGGTAATAGGTCTGACCATTTATTGTGTTGGTCAGAAATATAGTAACATAGGAATAGCTCCAAGGACTGATTAGCTCGTTCTGCAGCCCCCTCTGACTGCGGGTGATATGCAGAGGAGAAAGCAAGCTGAATTCCCAGCTGTGCACAAAAGGCTCACCAAAACCGGGACACAAACTGACTAACCCTGTCCGAGACAATCACCTTGGGTAGCCCATGTAAGCGAAAGATCTCCCAAGCAAAAATGGAAGCCAGTTCCTTAGAAGTGGGTAACTTCTTAAGTGGAATACAATGACACATCTTTGAGAACCGGTCAACCACCATAAGGATAACTGTGTTGACTTGGGACTCTCTCCATTGGGTATGGGTTGTAGGAGGCCCATTGGAAGGTATCGTGGAGTCCTACTCATACACACACATGGAACAGGCAGCTACGAAGGCAGTTACATCCAAAGAGTTGATTCTTACCAGGGTGGCCAGCTGTTTTGGGAGAATGGTAAGTCTGGAGCACGGCAGTACGGAGACACTCTGGGACAAAGCAGCGGTCACAAGGTTTCTCAGGAGGAGTATCGACCTGAGCAGCAAGAATTTTGCCACCCAAAGGAGAAGTAAGACTGGTGTGAACCGTAGCCAGAATACGATCAGGAGGAATCATAGGAACCGGAAGCAACTCCAACTTGAAAGTGGAGGAAAATTGTCGTGACAAGGCGTCAGCCCTTACGATCTTAGTACTGGATAAGAATGAGACAATGTAATTGAAACTTGACAAGAAAAGAGCCCATCATGTCCTTCTGGGAGAGAGGCGTTTAGCCTCAGACAAGAATGTGAGATTCTTATGGTCAGTAAGAATGAGAACCGGCACAGTGGTACCTTCGAGGAGATGTCTCCTTTCTTTCAGGGCTAAAATGATTGCCAACAGCTCTCTGTCACCAATCTCATAATTGCACTCGGCAGGTGACAATTTCTTGGAAAAGTAGTCACAAGGATGCATAGCACTCTGAGGTAGAACGTTGAGACAGAAGGGCGCCAACACCAGTCTCAGAAGCATCAACCTCAAGAATAAAAGGTAACGTAGGATCACGATGTGCCAACACAGGAGCTGAAACAAAGGCAGCCTTGAGACTTTCAAAGGCCTTAATGGACTCCAGAGACCAACTCTGTGGGTTACCATTCTTTCTGGTCATATCGGTCAGGGGCTTGACCAGAGACGAGAAGTTATATATATATAAACTTCCGATAGTAGTTGGCAAAACCCAGGAAATGCTGCAGAGGACCTAACCCCACGGGTCGAGGCCACTGTAGGACTGCAGAAAGATTCTCTGGGTTCATCGAAAGACCAGCAATGGAAATGACATAGGAATTTAACCTGTTCCTGATGGAACTCACATTTCTCCAGTTTACAATAAAGATTGGTCTCTCTTAATTTCTGAAGCACGTGGCAGACATCTGTGTAGTGGCTCTCCAGGGACTTGGAAATATGAGGATATCATCAAGATAAACCACCACACATAACTGCAACAAATTTCGGAGGACATCATTAATAAATTCCTGGAAAACTGCCGGGGCATTACAAAGGCCAAAAGGCATTACGAGATACTCATAATGGCCTGTTCTGGTATTATTATTAATATTATTATAATTATTATTATTATTATTATACAGCATTTATATAGTGCCAACAGTTTAAGCAGCGCTTTACAATATAAAAGAGAGAAAATACAGTTATAATACAATAAAATACAGGAGGATTAAGAGGGCCCTGCTCAGAAGAGCTTACAATTTAATAGGGTGGGGCAGGTGCTATAAAAGGTTGTAACTGTGGGGAATGAGCTGATGGAAGTGGTAAAAGATTAGTTAGAGATGTGATAGAATTTCCTGAAGAGATGAGTTTTCAGGGATTGCCTGAAGGTAGCAAGAGTAGGGGATAGCCGGACAGGTGGAGGTAGCGAGTTCCAGAGGATGGGAGAGGCTCTGGAGAAATCCTGGAGACAAGCATGAGAGGAGGAGACGAGAGAGCTTGAGAGTAGGAGGTCTTGAGAAGAGTGGAGAGGACAATTTGGGTGATATTTGGAGACAAGATTGGTGATGTAGCTCTGGGGAGAGTTATGAATGGCTTTGTATGTTGTGGTTAGTATTTTGAATTTAATTCGCTGGGTGATTGGGAGCCAGTGTAGGGGTTGGAGGAGAGGGTTGGCAGACACTGAGCGGTTGGTAAGGTGGATAAGTCTGGCAGCAGCATTCATGATAGACTGAAGAGGGGATAGCCTATGGAGAGGCAGGCCAATGAGAAGGGAGTTGCAATAGTCAAGGCGAAGGATAAAAAGGGAGTGAATGAGGAGCTTGGTGGTTTCATTTGTTAAAAAGGGGCGAATTTTAGAGATGTTACGGAGGTGAATTCTACAAACTTTTGACAACGATTGGACTTGAGGCTGAAATGACAAGTCAGAGTCTAGGATTACACCTAGTACCCTGGCGTGAGGGGAAAAAGGCCAAAAGGCATTACGAGATACTCATAATGGCCTGTTCTGGTATTAGACGCAGTTTTCCACTCGTCGCCCTCCTTAATCCTCACGAGATTGTAAGCCCCTCTCAGATCAAGCTTAGTGAAAACCGTTCCTCCCTTGAAGCGCTCAAATAACTCTGTAATCAATGGGATCGGGTAGGCATTCTTAATCGTGAAATGATTGAGACCCCTATAATCAATACAAGGTCTCAGTTCACCGCTCCCCTTCTTCACAAAGAAGAAACCAGCGCCAGCAGGAGACGAGGATTTGCGGATGAAACCCCAATAAAGTGCGTCTTCAACATACTCCTCCATGGCTTTATCCTCCAAGACCAACAAGGGGTAAACCCGGCCATGAGGGGGAGTGGCACCAGGTTCAATGTCAATTGCCCAATCATACGGCCGGTGTGGAGGCAAACTACCAGCTTGACCTTTGTCAAAGACATCGCTAAAATAACGGTACTCCTCCGGCAGGGAGGAGAGTGAAGAGGTACACAGAACCTTGGCTACCTTCCCGAAGCATGTTTCACTGCATTGTGGTGACCAGGAGAGAGCCTCAGCACGGAGCCAATCAAGAGAGGGGTTGTGCCTCTGTAACCAAGGATAACCAATAACCAGTGGAAAATTGGGAGAGGAAATCACTTGGAATTGGATTATCTCATGATGGAGAGCCCCTACGGCCATGGACAATGGAACCGTCTCATGAGGCAGGCTGTAGAGGTTTCCCATCAAGAGCCTCAATGGCAAGTGGAGTGTCACGCAGCTGCAGTGGAATCGAGTGTTTTGATACAAAGGCAGCATCAATGAACAGGTCTGCAGCCCCAGAGTTGGTTAGAGCCTGTATCTCGATAGATGATATAGCCCAAGAAAGGGTGACCGAAACCAGGGGCTTATCCTTCTTTATAACTGGGGATGACACAACACCACCTAAGGTCTGTCCATGACAGGACCTCAAGGTTCGGGTGGGTAGGACAAGACTCCAAAAAGTGACCTGCCTGGCCACAAAGGCACAATCTCTCCCTCCTCCTAAAGGCTCTCCCATCCGCAGAGTGATGCGTGAAGCCTAAGTGCATGGGTTTGTCTTCACTGACCGACTCGGTACCAGGAGGTAAGGGAGGCAGGGGTGGGACTGCAAAGATCAGAGGCAAACATACAGGAGGCTTCCGCAAGCGCTCCTTAAAAGAAAGTCTTTCTCAGAGTCTGGAGTCAATGAGGATGGCAAACGAGAGCAAGCTCTCCAGCTCAGTGAGAATATCTCGGGCTGCTATCTCGTCCTTGATGGAATCCGAGAGATCATGAGAAAAAGCAGCCACGAGTGCCTCATTGTTCCAAGCAACCTCTGCTGTCAGAGTACGGAACTTAATAGGGTAGTCGGCAACAGTTCTCGTACTCTGTTTGATGGACATGAGGCACTTGGCAGCCGAAGGAGAGCGTGCGGGAACGTCAAATACCCTTTTAAAGGAGACCACAAACTCCAGGTAACTCAAGTTTTTCGTCTCCCATAGAGGGTTAGCCCAGGCCAAGGTTTTCTCAGAAAACAAAGATATCATGGACTCTACTTTGCTTCTGTCCATGGGAAATGCCTGGGGCAGCATCTCAAAGTATATCTCAACTTGGTTGAGAATTCCTCTGCATTGAACAAATTGCTGGGAAAGAGGGGCGGAACCAGACATACCTCTTATAGAGGTAATACTCAAGGCGGGTGCCTGCACAGAGACTTGCGCAGCAGCAGGGACGGACCTCGACTCAGGTTGTACCGGAGCAGCCACAGTGGGGGATTCCAAGTGAGCTGTGTGACTCAGCAGCGTTTGTAACGCCATGGAAAACTGATCCATGCGGTGATCTTGCTCATCCAATCTGGAAAAAATATTACCCACAAGCGGATTGACTGTATCTTCTGAATTCATGGCCTTCGCCTACTGTCAGAAACCACGAACCAGACCGAGACAGAAGTACAGTAAAATCACACTTGTTTATTAATAAAAATAAAAAGGTAAATAGAGTAAGTGTAGTCAAAGCATAGCCAGAGTCCAGTAACCGGATCGGGTAATCAGCCAGGCCAGAAGTCAGGGATCCAAGTAGAGGAACAGCAAGCAGGATAAGGAGCCAGAAGGGATGTCAGCAAAGCCAGTCTTTAAACAGAAATGCAGGAGATGGTTTCTTGTGATGTGACCAAGGCGAAGGCAGGAATGAAGTGAGCTGGAGATCTTTAAGTAGGCGGGACTGACGAGCAGATCCATAACAGCTGGTTAACTGTGGAGAGAGATGAGAGCTGGCAATGAGCCGACAGCTAAGTGGCCAGCTCAGAGAAGGAAGGGCTGAGCCAGCTCTGACAAATACGGAGATAGTTCTCTGGCAATTATATATATAACCCAAGCCAGGCAACTATGTAAATGCACATTGATTAGTTCATTATAGGTATTTGGATTATATATTTTCTGGTCCAGATATGAGATAAATCAGTTTTTCTACATTTCCGTATTTTGAAGCATTATTTAAACACAGTCATGTGATCGATCAATAAAATATAAATTAAAAAATACACTAAAATTGATGGGAACCTAGATATTTTAGATATTGTTTTATATACCTAGATGACTAATCCATTGCTATGCATGTATTATCCCTTTAGTACATACCATCCTTATATCTTCAAATCATCTCTGCATCATCAGCCTGTCCCTATTTGGCACAGGTAGGATGCATTACTTATACATATGAATAGTTAGTTACAGAACTTATTCTAAGTCAATCAAGTTTCAATCATGCTCATCCTGTGCTATATACCTTATTATTTCTATCTACAGAGTGACGCCTACTTCTCGGCTTCAGCGTTCCTAGCTGTTCTTTGGCCTCTGGGGGAGCTTGGCATTTTTCAGTTCTAGTTGCATTATTTCTATGCAATCATTTTAAGTATATCAACAAGAGCAGCTATCTTAAGCAGAAGGTTTTGGAGACACAGTCCTTTCTATGTTTGTTTTTAATAGTTCTTTGGAATGTTTTCATTGGCCCTCAACCTGTATACCTGTCTGCCTATTTTGTCTCGGTGTCTGCCAATTCAGGTCCTAACCCCCCTCCCCCAGTTCTTGTTAAAAGACAATAAATCTCTTTTGATCGCATTCAAAAAGTGACTGGCGCCCAGTCATTCTATCTTGCATTACACCCACTATACCTAGTAACCCACTCTACAAAGAAGGATGTCAGCTCTCCCTGACTCTGGAGGTCACCATTAGACCTCTAGGGGTCGGGGCCTTGCTACATTAGCTAAGTGAGAGTGCAAAACTGAGGGATAAGAAACTCTGGACTACTAGTCAGCAAGGGTGTTTTTGCTTTGCAAGAATAAATGACCTCTAATGTTGGGTGTCCTACATGTGTGGATGTTTGCTGCATTATGTAAAACCATTAGTTTAGCTTTTTAATAAATAACAAGTTTCCACGCTGAGGAAATGGGTGAACTGCAGCCTCCCTAATTAAAAACTTCACCTAGATGAAATCCAGAAAATGTATAAACTCAAAGAAAGGTAAAGTGGCGCTGTTCAGAGGTAGTGCACGTAAAACGTGACCCTATAAAAAATATATATGAAATATATATATATATACACTAATGACCAATGTAAAAGATAAATAAATGGTGAATTAATTGAGCTATTCTAAGAGCTCTATATAATGCAATTGCTCCCTTTTTAAAGTGACATGCGCATTCAAAAATAAGGAATGTGTATCAATAAATATAAAAAAGTAGATGTGAAATATATGCATGAATTCATCAAAATCCAAAATATCAGTCAATGTCCATGGGCAAAGTACCAAAAATAAAGTGACGTGCTAAATCCAAAAGTGCATAAATTAATCAGCAGTGTCACAACTAATATATATATCCAGAAAAGATAAATAATTGATGGCATGTGCTCAATCCAAAAAGTGACAGTTTGCAAAGGTAATCGGTGCAGCACAAAATAAAGTGTCTATTCGGTGCTCCCCTCCTTCCTCTATGTTCCCCTCTTGTATCTGCACTCACTAGAGTGCCTCACCCCTGCAGGGGTAAAAGGCATAGTAGTTATATCCAAATCACAGTGCCCCCTTGCCAGGATGTTTCCCTGATCCACAGTGTTTATCCAAACTGAGTAGATCCGGTAACCCAGGCAGGGTGTTGCTCCTCTGTGGATGCTGGGATGGGGTCTTCAGTTTCTTTCCACCTCCGTAATATGGTTTAGGAAATCAACAGGCATCCACGTTTAAGAAAAGATGGAACCTCATACCGTAAATCCGTAGAACAGATGAATATTTTTATTAACCACTTGACCACTGGGCACTTAAACCCCCTTAATAACCAGACCAATTTTCAGCTTTCGGTGCTCTCACATTTTGAATGACATTTACTCAGTCATGCAACACTGTACCTATATGAAATTTTTGTCCTTTTTTTAACACAAATAGAGCTTTCTTTTGGTGGTATTTAATCACCGCTGGGTTCTTTATTTTTTGCGCTATAAAAGAAAAAAGACCGAAAATTCTGTAAAAAAAAAAAAATGCATTTTTCTTTGTTTCTGTTTTAAAATTTTGCAAATTAGTATTTTTTCTTCATATATTTTGGCCAAAATTTATACCGCTACATATCTTTGGTAAAAATAACCCAAATCGGTGGATATTATTTGGTCTTTGTGAAAGTTATAGAGTCCAAAAGCTATGGTGCCAATATCTGAAAATTGATCACACCTGAAGTACTGATCTAATTTCTTGAGACCCTAACATGCCAGAAAAGTACAAATACTCCCCAAATGACCCCTTTTTGGAAAGAAGACATTCCAAGGTATTTAGAAAGATGCATGATGATTTTTTTGAAGTTGTCATTTTTTCCCACAATTCTTTGCAAAATCAAGATTTTTTTTTTCACAAAATTGTCATATTAGCAGGTTATTTCTCACACACAGCATATGCATACCACAAATTACACCCCAAAACACATTTTGCTTAATAGCAGATTGTGTTTTGGGGTGTAATTTGTGAGAGTACAGCAATACCATATGTGTGAGACTTTTACACAGCGTGGCCACATACAGAGGCCCAACATGCACGGAGCACCTTCAGGCGTTCTGGAGTGCCCAGGCCAATTCTGACATTTCTCTCCTACATGTAAAAATCATCATTTATTTGCTAGAAAATTAAATAGAACCCCAAAACATTATATATTTTTTTTTAGCAAAGACCCTAGAGAATACAATGGCGGTCGTTGCAACTTTTTATCTCGCACAGTATTTGTGCAGCAATTTTTCGAACGCTTTTTTTTTTTGAAAAAAAACTGTTTTGTGCTTTAAAAAAAAAAAACAGTAAAGTTAGCCCAATGTTTTTGCATAATGTGAAGTTATGCCGAGTAAATTGATACCTAACATGTCACCCTTCAAAATTGCACACGCTCGTGGAATGGCGCCAAACTTCGCTACTTAAAAATCCCCATAGGCGACGGTTTAAACATTTTTACTGGTTACATGTTTTGAGTTACAGAAGTGGTCTAGGGCCAAAATTATTGCTCTCGCTCTACCGATCGCAGCAATACCTCACATGTGTGGTTTGAACCCCTTTTTTTTTTATAAACACAAAGTTGTCCATTTATACAATATTTCTAACACGTAGCATGTACATACCAAAAATGACACCCCAAAATAGATTGTCCTACTCCTCCTGAGTACGGCAATACCGCATGTGTGAGACTTCCACAGCCTGGCCACATACAGAGGCCGAGTACAGCCGAGTACGGCTGAGCATGGCTGAGTACGGCTGAGCATGGCTGAGTACGGCTGAGCATGGCTGAGTACGGCTGAGCATGGCTGAGTACGGCTGAGCATGGCTGAGTACGGCTGAGCATGGCTGAGTACGGCTGAGCATGGCTGAGTACGGCTGAGCATGGCTGAGTACGGCTGAGCATGGCTGAGTACGGCTGAGCATGGCTGAGTACGGCTGAGCATGGCTGAGTACGGCTGAGCATGGCTGAGTACGGCTGAGCATGGCTGAGTACGGCTGAGTACGGCTGAGTACGGCTGAGCATGGCTGAGTACGGCTGAGTACGGCTGAGCATGGCTGAGTACGGCTGAGCACGGCTGAGCATGGCTGAGTACGGCTGAGTACGGCTGAGTACGGCTGAGCACGGCTGAGCACGGCTGAGCACGGCTGAGCACGGCTGAGTACGGCTGAGCATGGCTGAGCACGGCTGAGTACGGCTGAGCATGGCTGGGTACGGCTGAGCATGGCTGGGTATGGCTGGGTATTGCGGGGTATTGCAGGGTATTGCAGAGTAGGGCAGGATAATGCTGAGCATGGAGGGATGGCTGAGCATGGATGGATGGATCCATGGCTATGACTGCACATGTCACAGAGCAGCGCTGTGTGCACTACACATCCAGCCCACAGCGCTGCTGCCATCCAAACTCTCTCCCTCTGTACCGATCGGTACAGAGAGGGGAGGGAGGAACCGGCGTCATGATATGACGCCGGTTTGTTTACATGTGATAATTTGACAAAGCAATCGCATGGTAAACGGCCGTGATGCACGCGGGAGCGGTTTTCTGGGATCACGTCATAGTACGTGCTCCCAGAGTTATCCAACCACCCTGCAGCCCTCATTTGGCTATGGGCCAGTTGGTAACTGGTTAAAAAGGTTACTATGTAGTTAAAAAACCAAGAGGGAGCTCCAGTGCTCCGACTGGCATGAAAAATAAAGCAGTTCTGTAGTTCCGGCGTGCGTTCCACACAGCGTACTCGCAAAAAAAGGAAGTGTCGGAAAACAGGATAAGACGTGTTGCTTACCAAGTATGTCCCGCCTTAGGCTCTTCGTCACACAGACGTCATTGATACACATTCCTTATTTTTGAATGTGCATGTCAATTTAAAAAGGAGCAATTGCATTATGTAGAGCTCTTAGAATAGCTCAGTTAATTCACCATTTATTTACTATTTATCTTTTACATTGGTCATTAGTGGATATTTATATTTAATATATATTTCTTTATAGGGTCACGTTTTAGGTGCACTAACAGCGCAACTTTCCCTTTCTTTGCGTTTTTATATGTTAGTTTAGTTTTTTACATTTTAGAATAGGTTGCCTCCAGAATGTGCATAACTTTAACCACTTGCCGACCAGCCGCTGCAGTTATACTGCGGTAGGGCGGCTCTATTGTGGGAACCGCCCGCAGCACCGCGCCTTCGTTTATAGCACTGATCGCTGTATAAATGCCACTGGTCCCAAAAAAGTGTCAAAAGTGTCCAATCTGTCCGCTGCAGTATCGCAGTCCCGCTAAAAATCTCTGATCACCGCCATTACTAGTAAAAAAAAATAATAATAATAAAAATGCCATAAACCTATACTCTATTTTGTAGAAACTATACCTTTTGCACAAACCAATCAATATACGCTTATAGCGATTTTTTTTTTTTTTTTTTTTACCAAAAATATGTAGAATACATATTGGCCTAAACTGATGAAGAAATTCCTTTTTTTATAAATTTATTTTTTTGGGTTATTTATTATAGCAAAAAATAAAAAATATTGTTTTTTTTTTTCAAAATTGTTGCTTTTTTGTTTATACGCAAAAGAATAAAACCGCAGAGGCGATCAAATACCACCAAAGGAAAGCTCTATTTGTTGAGAAAAAAGGACATCAATTTTGTTTGGGTACAATGTCACACGATCACGCAGTTGTCAGTTAAAGTGACGCTGTGCCGTATCGCAAAAAATTGCCTGGTCATTAAGGGGGTAAATTCTTCCGGGGCTGAAGTGGTTAGGTGCTTTGCCTGGAAAAAAAAGGTTGAGAAACACTGCTCTATACTTATTCTGGACGGTGACTTAGATACCAAAGCATCAGCATGAGAACCAGGAACCTAGCATTCTTAAATGGAGAGATCAGCAATGGCAGCCTTCATTAATCTGTAATGCTAGTTTCTTCACAAGCATATGGACCTTTTTTTTTTAAATCACATGAAAAATATTGCTCAGACCTGTATTTGTTTCTATCAATTGAGAATTTCGTCAACATAAAGAAAAATATCACTTTAATCTCTTCCTCTTTGCTAAATATCTGTCACTCTATATCATTTTACAGCTTTAGACGTTAGTCATAAAGGATTCGCTACAGAGGGCTGGTTTATTGGGCTGATAAGTGCTATTGTACTGCTGTTGCTTATCCTTCTCATCCTGTGCTTCATCAAACGCAGCAAAGGGGGCAAGTACTCAGGTGAGACCTAACCTGTCCTTTTAGCTAATTTCAACTGCTTCTCTGCCAGTCTTCTTGAAATTGTACAATCCTTTCTATAAGAAAACAAACAAAAAACTTTTATGTCATTAGATATCTTAAAAAAGAAGAATAATTTATGACAATGTGAAAAGAAGCTGGCAAATGGACATGGATCCTTAATGCACTTTATCTTCACAGAGTCTATGAGTAAGACCTCACTGGCTGAAACGGCTTTTAAACGGTTCCCTGGCTGCTACTGTGTAGACCAACCCTAAGGATACTTTCACACTGGGGCGCTTTTCAGGCATTTTAGCACTAAAAATAGAGCCTATAATGTGCCTGAAAAGCGCCTCTCATGCCTCCCCAGTGTAAAAGCCAGAGTGTTTTCACACTGGGGCGGTGCACTTGCAGGACAGGAATAATTCCTGCAAGCAGCATCTCTGGGGCGATGCGGGATGCGGGGCAAACTGACAATGACCCAGTTTGCCATGGGTCATTGTCATGCTGGAAGACCCATCCGCAACCCATCTTCAGTGTCCTGGCTTAGGGAAGAAGGTTCTTATCCAAGATTTTACAATACATGGCTCCGTCCATTGGCCCCTCAATGCAGCAAACTCAGCCTGTACCTTTACTAGAGAAACAGCCCCAAAGCATAATGTTTCCACCTCCGTGCTTGACTGTAGGGATGGTATCCTTCGGGTCATAGTCAGCATTTTTGTTCATGCAAACACGGCGAGTCGAGTTAATGCCACTTTTATTACAATTCTTCTCTGAATCATTTAGATGTTCATTGGCAAGCTTCAGACGGGCCTGTACATGTGCCTTCTTGAGGAGGACCTTGCTGGCGCTGCAGGATTTTAGTCCATGGCAGCATATTGAGTTACCAATGGTTTGTTTGGTGACTGTGGTCCCAACTGCCTTAAGATCATTCACAAGCTCCTCTCCTGTAGTTCTGGATTGATCTCTCACTTTTCTCATGAGGTGAAATCTGTCATGGAGCTCTAGACCAAGGGCGATTGATGGTTATTTTGTATTTCTTTCATTTGCGAATAATTGCTCCAACGGTTATCACCTTCTCACCGAGCTTCTTACTGATTGTTTTGTAGCCAATTCCAGCCTTGTGCAGGCCTACAATCTTGTCCCTGACATCCTTTGACAGCTCTTTGGTCTTGCCCATGATGGTGAGGTTTGAATGGAAGAAAGAGATTCTGTGGACAGATGTCTTTTATACACATAATGATTTGTCATTAGGAGCACCTTCTTAAACTGACAGGACTTATCTGTGTACCACATGAGCACATACTGTAGCCAGTCTGTGGGAGCCAGAATCATTGTTGGTTGGTAGGGGATCAAATACTTATTTTACTCACTGAACTGCAACTCATGATACATTTGTATTAATCTCAGGCAGTATGTAAAGTAAGCAAGTGCAGCGCAATAAATGTCCATAAAATCTGAAAAATTTCCACCACGTGACAGACTAAAAGTAGCCAAAATTCATGTTGTGAAATCCTTCCACCATCTGTGTATTGCTCTTACTGGATAAGATGGACCATTTGAATGAACTAAATGGTCAAACAAGCTTGTTACCCACTCAAGGGGATGTAGGAACCCACGGCAACCACAGAAGGAGATGATGATGGATGAAAACGAATATGAGGAAAGAAAAGGTGGACACACTCTGTACACTGTAACAGTTCTTTTTTATAAAAGTTTTTAAAAAAACACCATGCATGAAGTGCAATAGCAGCAGTCTGTTGGGATACAAATCACTTCAACAGCCGGTTAATATGAGACAATGACTTCCGTGTGTGGTAAGTCTCAAATAAATGTGCAATAGCAGCGGTCTGTGAGGATGCACAACACTACAACAGCTGGTGTATAGGCAAACAAATGATATCCAGTGACATCCGTAATGAAGTAAAACTCAGAAGAATGATCTGTAAAAAGCTGACGAAGTCCACCTTGGATGTAACGTGCGTACGGGGGGAGGAGCTATACCGCTGACGTCACCCGCTGTTCGTCTGTGCTGCTATCCGCAGCCTTGGCTCTGTTGCTTTTTACATATCATTCTTCTGAGTTTTACTTCATTACGGATGTCACTGGATATCATTTGTTTGCCTATACACCAGCTGTTGTAGTGTTGTGCATCCTCACAGACCGCTGCTATTGCACATTTATTTGAGACTTACCACACACGGAAGTCATTGTCTCATGTTAACCGGCTGTTAAAGTGATTTGTATCCCAACAGACTGCTGCTATTGCACTTCATGCATGGTGTTTTTTAAAGACTTTTATAATAAAGAACTGTTACAGTGTACAGAGTGTGTCCACCTTTTCTTTCCTCATATTCGTTTTCATCCATCATCATCTCCTTCTGTGGTTGCCGTGGGTTCCTACATCTGCACCCCCTTGAGTGGGTAACAAGCTTGTTTGACCATTTAGTTCATTCAAATGGTCCATCTTATCCGGTAAGAGCAATACACAGATTGTGGAAGGATTTCACAACATGAATTTTGGCTACTTTTAGTCTGTCACGTGGTGGAAATTTTTCAGATTTTATGGATATTTATTGCGCTGCACTTTACTTTATATACTGATTCTTTATAGGTTTTGTGATTTGCCTTGTAGTGTTCAGCTTGCAATTATTTATTTTATTTAATGTACCAATGTGCGCTGATTGCCTTTTTATTTTAGTATTAATCTCAGGCAGCCCTTGCTAAACCATATGAATATGCTAATACGTGCTCCAATTAATAAACTGCAAACATCAAAAGTGAATATTACACATATGTGACAAGGAATTAAAAATAAAGTGACATAGTGCAGTAAAATGCAAAAAAAAAGTCTTTAGTGCTTGGTGCTTAATCCCAGGGATCACCCTGTATATTCCACCACGTGCTGTAATACAGCAAGGAGAGTCAACAAGGCTTTTAGGTCTCTAGGGCTACCTGCCCCACGGTTCCTGATATCACCTGTGACTCTCAGTGCTCCTTACTTCTCTCTTTACGATCCGGTATGTTCTCCCCAGCATGGTTAGGCAGGTAGAAAATAAATGGAGAGACAGCCTCTCATAGTGTTAAATTCCTTAGGTATGTTTATTTTAAAATAAAGGTTATAAAAAGCCTCACGAATACAGTGATAAATGATTAAAAAATCGGCCCTGTGGAGTGTGCAAAAATATGGCTGCCGTCTATGCTCTGGGCCAAAAGTGACGCACAGGAACACCATCTTGACGCATTTCATTAGTTATCGACATCTTCAAGAGCAGGAAATTCCCTTGCGTACCACCTACTATATAGACTCCGGGAAACGATTCTCCCCCTTCCCCCTTCCAATCAAATTCTGTGTTATAGAAAAAACAATCAGGAAGTACCACTCCACTGGATTGTTCTTACCATTCCTATGATATCCAAATCATAGGAATGGTAAGAACAATCCAGTGGAGTGGTACTTCCTGATTTGTTTTTTCTATAACATAGAATTTGATTGGAAGGAGGAGAAGGGAACTTCTTGCTTCTGAAGACGTTGCTAGCTGTTGATGAAACATGTCAAGATGGTGTTCTTGTGCGTCACTTCTGGCCCAGTGAGTGGAACGCATGCCAGAGCATAGGCGGCGTCCAACTTTTTGCACACTCCACAGAGCCGATTTTTTTTTATGATTATCATTGTATTCGTGATACTTTTATAACCGTTTTTTTTAAATAAACATACCTAAGGCTGTCCGTCTATTTAGTTTCTACCTGCCTAACCACGCTGGGGAAAACATACTGTATCGTAAAGGATCCCTGAGAGTCACAGGAGATATCCGGAAAGGAACCGTGGGACAGGTCCCTCTAGAGACCTAAAAGCCTTGTTGACTCTCCTTGCTGTAAGGCAAGGGAGTCACCGACATCTGGTGAGTGCGGTGTGTAGCCATTACAGCACGTGATGAAATATACAGGGGGATCCCTGGGATTAAGCATGAAGCACTCAAGATTGCACTAAAGACTTTTTTTTTTTTTTTTTTCAAGAAAATTTTTATTTGAGTTTTACAGCTTTACAGAGTATATGTAACATACATCTCCAACCGTGGGATTACAGGTTTAAAGCAATTATGCAGTGTTCAATAAAGTATGAATACAGACGAACGTTAGTCTGACAATGTTATCACGTGAACATGTCTTTCAGGATAAAAACTTATAAATTTCAGACCTAGAGCGTTGTATATGCGCTGAGAAGTTACTGCTTAAAGGGGAGGTCTGCAAGGGGTCTGCGGTCACATCCGGAAATGATAGGTGGAGCTACCCCGAGTCCATTCACCCCCTAGGGGATCAATGCTGTGAATGGGTTGGGGTCAGAAGCAAGAATATCAGTGGTACCGGTGACTAGTGATCGTAGTGGGTTGTGAATCAGTACCGCTGAGTGACCGAGATCGTTGCAGACGAATGATGGGAAAGACGGTATTGCAGAGGTAATTAAACGCCTAACTTGCTGGTGTGTAATGTGGGAGGGTATGTTCAAGAGAGAGAATGCCCATTGTGTCTGTGTGAAGAGCGGGGGTAATGGTCTAGCTGAGATGGGGGGGGAGAAGGAGGGGTCAGGGGGGAAGGCGGCTCTGTGGACTAAGGGAGTCTGGATAGTGCTATATATGTGCTCAAAGAGTAGTGAGTGGGGAGGGTGTAGGTAAGGTAATTTGTGTGGGTGAATGACGGAAGTGTAACCAGCTTGCCCAGGTAGTGTTAAATTTGGTGGGGTTGTCATTGGCCTGGCAGGTAAGTTTCTCCATCTCCGCTATTTTATCTACCCTCCTGATCCAATCTTGGACCGTGGGGGGTGACGTATTCCTCCAAATGGCGGGGATGCAAAGATTAGCTGCGTTGATTAGATGTATGGTAAGTGATTTTCTGTAGATGCTTGGGGAAACAGGGATGTGGTGTAGAAGGTATCTTTCGGGTGTGAACGTTGGAGAATAGGTGGTAATTTGGGTGATTAACCGGTGGATTGCCTGCCAGAATGGCTGGATGAGGCTACAGCTCCACCAGATGTGCAGTAGAGTGCCCTTGGCAGAGCCACACCTCCAACAGGTTGAGGGGATGGCGGGGTGGAAGTGGTGAATTTTGTCTGGTGTTCTGTACCATTTCGAGAATACTTTAAATCTATTTTCCTGTGTGGAGACATTAATTGACCCCTTGTGCATAAGAGTGAAGATGGAGTCCCATTCCTGCGGGGATAGGTCCAGGGAAAGGTCTGATTCCCATTGTCTCACAAGTTTGTCATTTTTGACTACGTGCTGTGCGAACAAGAAAGAATATGTGGCGGAAATGAGATGTCCCTGGGGTTCATTGTCTAAGCAAAGTAGTTCGAAAGAGGTGAGGTCTCTGCAATAGGAGGAGTCCCTGGTATGTGATTGAAAAAAGTGTCTCAATTGCAGGTACTTAAAGAAGGGTAGGTGGTGATTGGAAAGTGTCGAGACAAGTTCCGTGTAAGGGAGTAACGCGCCATTGCGAAAGCAGCCATGGGCCCTTACTGGAGTGATGTTCGCTTCCTGTGTAGGATCTTTAAGCATTAGGCCTGGAGGGAATTCTGGGTTGTTAGTTAGTGGAGTCATGGGGCCCGGTGCTGGGAGCAACTGAAGCGTTTTGTATACCGTTTTGAAGATTGCAAGGGTGGCGCCAATGGAGGGGTGAGAAGAGAAGGTTTCTGGTATGTGTCTGCCATCAACCCATGGGGCGTTAACTAACGGAAGATTTGCAAATGAGTCTTCCAGTTCTACCCAGTCTTTGGCCTGACGGTGTTTGTGCCAGTCTGCCAGTCTAGTCAAGTGGCAGGCCCAATAGTATTTTCGGAGATCCGGAAGTCCCAGGCCTCCTATCCGTTTGGGGAGGACCAGTCTGTCCCAACTAAGTCTCGGTTGTTTCGAGGCCCAAATGAAGGACCTGCAAATGCGTTTGTAGGACGCGAAGAAAGCGGGAGGTTCTGATTGGTATGGCTTGAAGAAGGTAGAGGAGTCTGGGCAGAACGTTCATCTTCAGTATTGCGATCCTACCCAACCAAGAGAAGGATCCCAGATGCCACTTCTGAAGATCTCCTTGGATGGATAGGATCATAGGTGTGAAGTTACTGGCGTATAAGTTTTTCAGGTCTGAGGTGATTTTGATTCCGAGGTAGGAAATGGCCAATGGCTCCCAGCCGAAGGGGAAATTAAGTTTACAGAGATTCACCGTGTCAGAGGGTAGGGTAACATTAAGGGCTTTAGATTTGTCAAAGTTGATTCTCAAGTTCGAGAGGGTTTGGGAAAATTCGAAGTCTGCTAAAAGGTTGGGGATGGTTGTAACGGGATCAGTCAGGAACAGTAATATGTCGTCCGCATATGCCGCTAGTTTGTATGATTTGTGGTGTATGGTAACTCCTTTGATAGTGGGGTTGTCTCTTAATTTGCGGAGCATGGGTTCAAGGGTCAGTATGAATATGAGCGGCGACAGTGGACACCCTTGACGGGTCCCATTGGAGACAGAGAAGGCGTCCGACAGCCGTTGATTCTTAACCTGGCTGTGGGAGAGGCATAAAGGGCTAGAATCATCGTGAGCATGCTCAAAGGCAAGCCTATTGCCTGAAGGGTGGCCTCCATGTAGTCCCATGCTACCCTGTCAAACGCCTTCTCTGCATCCAACGATAGAAAGAACCCTTTGGTGGACGATTTCGTGAGCCAATGATGTATGTTCAGTGCCTTAGTGGTGTTGTCCCTAGCTTCACGTCCGGGGACAAAGCCAACCTGTTCTAGCGAGATCAGAGAAGGTATAAAAGGGAGGAGTCGGTTAGCTAATGCTTTCGCGTATAGCTTAAGGTCCACATTAAGTAAGGATATGGGTCGGTAGTTCGTTACTTGGGTGGGATCCTTATCTTTTTTGGGGATGAGTGTAATGTGTGCTGTGAGCATTTCATTGTGCGGGGGTGTTGAGGGGGATAAAGCATTGAGAGCTTTCACAAGGCGTGGAAGAAGAATGGAAGGGTAGGATTTATAGTAGCAAGCCGAAAGGCCGTCGGGGCTGGGGCTTTTCCCCGTCTTCATTTGTCGCAGTGCTGCAAGGAGTTCTTCCGTCGAGAGTGGGGTGTCAAGGGAGTCAGCATCTTCTGTGGAGAGAGGTCGCGGTCCATATTGTGTAAGAAAAGTCAGGAGAGTGGTTTTCCGATTAAGTGAGTCGTCTGTGTGGTGGGAGGGTGTTAAATTATACAATTTTGTGAAGTATTGCACAAATTGTGTGGATATGTCCTCGTTTCTAGAAAATGGATCACCAGCCGAGTTGTGGATTTTATGAATAGTATGTGAGGCCTTTTTGGTTTGCAGTGCTCTCGCTAATAATTTGCTGGATTTGTTCCCAAATTCATAATATAATTTTTGTGTCAGCATGAATTTTCATTTCAATGATTTGCTTAGCACTTCTAAAAGCTCCTCTCTCGCCCGTGTCAGTTCGGCTAGTGAAGCAGCAGCGACAGAGGCTTTGTGTGCCCGCTCGAGCGTGTGTATACGCGCGGTTAGTTCAGCTATATGTGTGCGGTTAAGTTTGTTGCGATTAGCGGATATGGAGAGGAGCTCGCCCCTGATGACACATTTATGTGCATTCCATGCAGTCAGAGGTGTGACGTCAGGGGTGTCGTTGTTAGCAAAGAAGTCAGTTAGGCATTTGGACAGTCTATTTGTGTTAAGTTCATCCGTCAGTAGGGAACTGTCGAGACGCCAAATACGCATTTTTGTGTTCGTAGTCGTTAATTGTAGGGTCATAGAGATAGGGTTGTGATCAGATAGTATGGACGGTTCTATGGTAGCTTTCGTAAAGTTGGTCAGGTCATTCTGAGAGAGAAAAAAGTGGTCCAATCTGGAGTATTTTTCATGCGACGGTGAGAAATACGTGTAGTCCCTTTCCTTGGGGTGCATGGTGCGCCATGTATCGTGGAGTAGGAGGTTATTGAGCTGCATTTTGAGAGCCTTTAAAGCCCTGTAGGTGAGAAAGGAAGACCCGTTGGAAGTATCTATCGCTGGGGTCATTGGGACATTGAAATCCCCGCCGACGATGAGGGTACCGGCCTGGAAGCTAGCTAGCAGTTGCAGAGTCTTCGTGAGAAAAGCGACCTGGCCTGTGTTGGGGGCGTAGATGTTAGCGATAGTGTAGGGTAGTTGATGGAGAGTGCCTCTTATAAAAAGGTATCGTCCATGGGGGTCTTTTAACGTGTCTGTGATCAGGAATGGACACTGATTGGAGATGAGGGTTGTAACCCCTTTAGATTTCGCCTCTATATTGGAGGCGTGGAGTATCGTGGGGAAGTAACGGCTTTGCAATTTAGGGATGGAATCTGTGCGGAAGTGTGTTTCCTGAATTAGCACTATGTGAGCTTTGGAGTGTTTGAGTGATGTTGATCGAATACAGCTTGAGTGATTGTGGTAGTTGTGGTGTGACTCCTCGGGTGGAGTTAGAGTCCGTCATGGCCTTCGTCGTGGGGTGGGGGGGAGGGGGAAGGAGGGGTTGGTGTTAAGAGGGGTAAGTCTAGGAAGTAAAGCAAGTTTGCTTAGCAAACGTGGGTTAGGTGGGGGAAAACCGAAGAGGTGTGGAGCTGAGTGTCCACTTACCTCCTAATTTATAGATCGGTCGTGTACAGGTCTTGCTAGGGGCGCCGTATCCCTTGAGGGAGACCGCAACTCCAGGCAGGCCCGTATGGGGGTTGACCGAAACCAGGCAACGGAGAGGATGAGGAGAAGAAGTAGTGAGGATAAGAGTAAAGCCCTCCGCCACAGGATAAAATGTGGCTGAATACTGAGGTGCGAGTAGTGAGTGTGTTAGCCAGAGTCGTGAGTTACCAATTGTGGGGTTGTATAGCATGTTTAGCAGTCTACCGTAAAGTCTAGTGCAGACAACGTTAAACGGCTCCAGTTAGACAGTAAAACATTAGGTCTATGTAACTGAGAGAGGCCTTTAGGAGAGGCAACTTCCAGAGCTAGGTGATGGGTGCAGTAAGGTTCAGGCCTGGCAGAGAAGAAACTGCCAGATTTTATAGCCAATCGAGTATTGTGCCAGTCCCCTCCTGTCCATAGGCTAACTAGATGAGGAAGGCTGTAACGGTAGCAAAAGGACCTTGGCGGTATTGAAAGCACCGCAATATAAAATCCGTTATGATCAGAAACAAAACGATAAAAGGATCATTAAATCAAAAACAACAAAACCATGGGATAGGTGTACCGGCCAGTTCACACTCCTGTATGTGGTGTTGTAGATCACGGCAGCCTGGCCAGGTCGGTAGTCTGTTGACGTGCAGGTGGCGGGTGGAGTTTCTCCCTGTAGGGCACATGTGGGTAAGCCGTGGGCGGGTATCTGGGTGAACACCGCAGTGATGTTGGAGTCCTCGGTCGTGGAACCGCTGTACTTGCCGGTGTGGAAGCCTGTCATTTCCGGCGGGATGCTGCGCTCCGTCAATGCTTGCGGCTCCTCATACCGGTGTTCGGGCGTGCGGCATCTGATAGTGCGGGAGCACGTAGAGTTATGGGCGGGATTTGTCATCACGGTGCAGTGTTGTTAATGTAGTTGTGAGTCCACGCTTTAAGCTGATAGCAAGCAGTAGTGGGCGGGAACAACGGGCATCGAAGCTGAGGCTTGAAGTAAGTGAGTGTCAACTGAGCGAGGTCCGAAGCAGTGATATATTACTGATGCTGCTTTGAAGAGAAAGGTGCCCTCTAGCCCATGGATCCGGCTTATCTGGCCTGATGGTGGGTTAGTGTGACCTTCTAATATAGGTCCAGCATCCCGAAAAAATGTGTAAAAAAAAAATAGAAAAACAACATTAAAAGTTCATTGGAACTAGAACTGCGCACCATGTTAACTGACTGGCAAGTTAGCCAGAGCTTTCCAATAGTCACGGAAACTGGTTACACATGCCTATTCCGGCCTCTACGTGGGCCCCGAGATCTAAGGGAGACATCTGGGCTGTTGACGCGGTAATGGGAGCGATGAGCCGTGTGACTTCTGCTCACGGATGGGGAGCGTCTCCTGCTGGGAAGAGGAGTTTGCGTTTCCATGCGGTCATCTCCATCCGTCCCTCTTGTGTAGTTGCGGGGGCGAAATGCAGCGTACCAATTGGGAACTGGTATCATGGGGATACCGAGGGTGGCGCAGAAATGTGGGAGATCCTCAGGGACCTTGAGAAATGCTGTGCGTCCCTGTGCGGAAGCGGAGAGGCAGAAGGGGAACTTCCACTTTTACATTATGTGTCGATCCCTTAAGGCTTCCAGCAGGGGTTTCAGGTCCCGCCTATGCTGGAGTGTGATACCGGACAGGTCCTGGTAAATTTGCACTTGCGCGCCATTGTGTAGTATCTGTGGTCTGCCTCGCGCCATTTTGAGTATCTCCTCTTTCAATCTGAAATCCACTAAGCAGCATATAATGTCCCTCGGTGGGTCTGTTTCTCTGCCCTTGGGGCGAAGTGCGCGATGTATGCGCTCCATTTCCACCGGGGTGTGTGCAGGACGGTTAAGCAGGGAATTGAAAATGGAAATTATGGCCGGAGAGATCTGGTCCCCTTCAACGGACTCAGGTAGGCCTCTGATACGCAGGTTGTGCCTTCTGCCCCTGTTGTCAAGGTCTTCCAAGTGCCTCTGCATGTCACCTAGCTGTCGGGTGTGAGAGTCAACTTCTTCCGTTACCGACTGTATGGCAGTTTCTTGGTGTTCTGTCACGTTTTCAACCACCCAGGTCTAATCTGAGTTCTGAAATGGCCGTGGCTAGAATCTCTTTGATGTCCTCCACTACGGAGCGTAGGTCTAGGATGTTTAAGGGCGGGTGGGGTCTGAGTTCTATCCCCTCTTCCCCAACTAAGGGAGGCATCCCCTCAGGTGGTATAGTGGGTAGCTGTTGTGGCTGAGGGGAAGGTTGTGAGGAGTGTCCCTGTGTGTGGCGGGAGGGCGCCATATTGCCTCTACCCGTCCGGAACATCTCGGGGATATTCTGCCCCTGTGTACCAGCCAGGTCTCTCGGGGACCGCGAGCGGGATGCCGATGAGGTCCTAGAAGCTGTCCCCATGTTCTGTCGTGCGTGCGGTGCGAAAGTACCTCACAATATTAGCGGCTTTTTCCTGTGGCGGACGGAGCTCAGGGATTATGCGACTGTCTCCATGCCAGGTCAGGCCACGCCCCCCACTAAAGACTTTTTTTGCACTTTTACTGCACTATGTCACTTTATTTTTAATTATTTTTCACTTATGTGCAATATTCACTTTTGATGTTTGCAGTTTTTTAATTGAATCACGTATTAGCATATTCATATGGTATAGCAAGTGCTGCCTGAGATTAAAGTGGAGTTCCACTGGTTGTTAAGTTTATTAAAAGTCAGCAGCTACAAAAAGTGTAGTTGCTGACTTTTAATAAACAGACATTCACCTGTCCAGCGATGCGGCCGCCCGAAGCCTCGCTCCTCTCCCCCGCCTCTATGCGGTGCCGGCATTGTAAGTGTGGGTGCCCGGCTGTGACAACTTCATGAGTCGTGCTGTGCTCTGTCAGTGGCCAGGCAATCTTCTGGGACCTATGACATGTCCCAGAAGATTGCAGGGAGGGAGGAGTCACCTAAGGGGAGAGGAGGAGTTGCCTAGGCGGCCAGGCAACCAGACCAGGAAGTGGGAGCTGGGTCCCTGTCAAAACTAGGAACCCGCTCCCCCCCCAAAAAATGACATGCCAGTTGTGGCATGTCAGGTGCGAGGGTTACTTAATTGATTAACCCTTTGCTGGACTAATAGACAGCAGCTGCACACATTAGTACCATCGCTTATGCATCCAGGCGCGGGTGTTTTTTTTTATTCTTTCATGATACATTTGTATCGTGTTTTTTTTTTTTCTGGATTTTTGGTTGATATTCTGTCTTTAGCATTTGTAATAATCGAGTTATTTACTGTATTAATAACTATATTTCAATAATTCATATTGATGAGAAAAGTTCCAAGAAAAATCTGTTAAGTTCTCGTGTAAAACCTCCAAAATTGATTTAATGATCAATTAGCAAAATGTTACAAAAACAATGTCAAAATGTAGAATACAAAAATAGATTATTCTTAAAATAAAGTTTAAATCAGATATGTCTGTGTGTATATCTTGAGATCTGTGTGTGTGTGTGTGTCTGTGTTGATGGAGAGCTGCAGTGCAAGTGTCCCTCTCCCCACAGCCTGTCTGTACTCCTACAATTAACCCCCACCTTTCCCAAAGAGGCTGGCTTAAAAACGGTTCGTTATAGTCCCATAGAAAAGACCGGGAAATTTGAATTACTCCTTCCAACATTCCTAAGGGTGGGGCTATGAACTATGTGAAAAAGCTATCATTTAAGAATCATTTAACTTACAATATATACATTTCCTTTAAACATATAAAATCCTACATATCAGTATACATATATGGAAAATGCAGTGTTCTTATTAATATCCTAATCAAGAAATATAGCAATGTAAAGAAACAGCTTATATTCTTAACATACTGAAACTTTGTGTCTTTGGAAAGACTGTAATCTAATCTTCTTACGATGGGGGAGGTGAAATGGTCTACACTAAATTGTATCCATATGTGAGATGAATCTCTCCCAAGCAATGCATACAAAGCCTATACCAGCATAAACTTTCATGAGTTATAAAAACCTATATAACTTCACCTTTTCCATACATAGAAGATATATATATATTTATATATATATTTCAATTATCAAAAGAACTCAACCATTCATAAATTCTGATATTCTAACATTTCCCTCTCAAAATGATTGATTTAAATTAATCTTAATCATTTTAAATTAAATCATTAAATAAATCTGAATCTAACTCTAAATCCATTTATACCTCAAACGCATCACATCCGTATTCATTCATGCCCAAAGATCTTAAGATAATTGACTCAAATATATATTTTCAAATGTGATTCTATGTAAGGAAAAGTGAATTCATAACCCTTCATCTTCATATACCATAAAAAATATTTTCACAATTATTATTTTCTTTTTCTTTTACCAAATAAATCAATCCCCTTAATTTCATGATTCATAAATGTAACATTGTTGTACAATACTTTGAAATATAGATATCACTTCAGAAATTTGTTTCATATTTTCCCTCCAAATTGTGTTTAACATAAATCTATAATCCATAAAACCTTTCTAATAATCTTGTCAAAATTAAAACATAAAATATGTTCTTAACTTCAATTTGTTCATATAAGTGAGATGATTTCAAAACTAAATACATATTACAATGTAAAGTTAATCCTATCTTGTTTATGTACCTTTAAGAAAAATGTACTCTGTCTTAATTAACACCAGATGTTCCCTCTAACTAGAATGACTCTATTGTAGGGATGTTTAACCCTTTCAACTCTGAAAATACACTATATATGAGTGTAAAAATGATGTGTAAAAAAATATCTCATCTTGATATAATAAACATGTCCTGTCACATAAAAATGATATATAAAAACTGCAATATATCTGATGGATAAATGATTTCATCAGTAGTCAAAAAAACTAAAAAGTCCATTGTTTTTAAAATGTCCTCTCTTATCAGAGGTTCTCGAGAATTTTTCTTCTTCTTCTTCTTCCTGCACTCTGTAAAGTTGGAAAAACTTTATTGAACATTAAAATGACAACAATAATTATAACAAATGAATCTCTTCTGTCAATTCTTCTCCCAGAACTGATATTCTTAAACTTCAAGATTTTGTTCCCATCTGGAAGGTCTAGAAATATTAAATTTCTTTCTTTTGGTGACTTACAAGTCAGATCCTAAAAAAGAATGCAGTATCATTATTGAGAATTTAAATACATGCAAAATATACCTTCATTTACTTATTCATTTTACATACCAAAATTCTAATATTTTATTATGACATATAAACCATATTTTAATAATAACATTTCTAATTACCTTACTTTGCTCTATTTTTCTTAAAATTACCTATACTCTAATTTATTATTCTGTGTATTTAAACGACAGGACGCAATTTCTCTTTTTTTTAGTCATAATATAAAATCTTGTTTTCATAAACTAAATAAAAGATTTTAAATTACCCCAGAAGACAAAAGCGAATTATATATTCATTCACTTCTCTTCTATAATATTTCAGAGTAATGCGTGCTGTACTGTACTTCTAACATTTTCAATTCAGCATTTTCTGTAGAATTTTTGCTGAATAGTATAACCATTCTTTGGGTAACACCTAGAAAGACCTGTTGAACAATTCTTAATATTATTGACAAATCCTGTCTCAAAGCATCTTTCAGCACTTGTTCCAACAATCCCATTTATAGGCTTTCTGAATAAATTTAGCTGAGAATGTTCTGTTATCACATCTACCTCTATGGGTTTAGATTTTAAAGTTTTAAAAAATGGGCAATATTTGTCATATAATTCTCCTGAATGAATTCTCTTAAAAAGAATTTTTAATGACAGATCAGGTGTCCGTAATATGATCATCCTAGATCTCACAATCTTTTCTGTTACTTTGACTGCAAAATAAACACTTAACAATTGCTTCATATTTGTGTCAAAAGTCTTTTCCATATTTGTCAAACCTCTGGAGAAAAAACCTATTATTTTCGGTTCACCATCTTTTACCTGAAATAAAATTACTGAGATGGAATTCTCAGATACCTTAGTAGACAATAAAATAGGCATAGACATTCCAATTTCGATTGTATGCAATGAAACAGCATTCTGCAAATCTTTTTTCAACATTTCAAAAACATCTGTATGGGTTTGAGACCATTGATCAAACACAACATCTTTTTGTTTCAGGAAATCAAATAATGGTTTAACTTTATCATCATATTCCTGTAAAAACTCTTTGCAAGAATTTAACTCACTCAAAAATTGATATAATGCCTTGTAAGATGTTGGAACTGGAATAGCAGAAATGTTTCTAACTTTTTCCTGTGATAACATTCTCTGTCCATGACTAATTTGCATATGAAGAAAATTAACTTTATCTTTCATTAACTGAACTGACTCTGTGTTCAATTTCAATCCTGCTGTTTGTAACAGAGTAAATAACTCTGTCAACAGAGTGACATGTTCCTCTGTATTTTGGGTAGACAACAAAATTTTGTCCACATGTTGGAAAATACATTTTGGTCTAGAAAATTTTGATAAAACTTTCTCCAAGCACTCGTGCACTATTCCATCACTGATTTCCATTTCTGGAATCATTCTAGTGAAGGCATAAGTTTCTTTATTGAAACTGAAGGCAAGTTTATAATGACAGCTGTTTGTTACTGGTACTGAAAAATGACTATTGGAAATTTCCAGTACTGAAAATACTTTGGCCTTGGCATCCACTTGTGACATTAAATTTAAATTAGGAACAATAGGTTTGTTATTTGTGATGCATTTATTCAGTGATCTTAAATCAACTGATAAAGAATACGAATCATCAGCATTCTTGATAGGCCAAATACAATTATTTACCACTGATTGTGCCTTCTTTAATATTCCTTGTTGTAAAAATGATTGTACAATGTCAGAAACTGGACCTATTGATTCTTGTGGCAACTTATTTTGAATTTGGGGTTCAGGGTCTCGTCCCTCAATTTCTATCTCAATATCTTTAAACAAACCTGTATCCATTTTGTTCTGACTCCAAAGACTTTTATGTGCTCTTACCGATTGTTCCAATTCGAGATTGGTTCCTGTGTGTGGCCAATTAAGATCTGAAGAAATGTCAGCGACTGCTGTACAAATACTTCCAACATTATTGCACATGGAAGAATCTATTAACCTAGATTTGGGCCTAGATGAATCTTTCCATATAGTAGAATTACTTAAATCAATAATCCAATCTAATTTACTAATCACATCCATGCCTAAAATATTCTCTGTATTTTGGCAACACCAGATGTCCATTTTAGTTTTTAAAACTCCCGGAATCTCGAAATTCACATCAGAAACTTTAGCTGCAACTGTATTTCCTTTTCCATTGAAACCAATTAAATTACATTTTGGAGAATCAATATTCACATGTAATTTGTTTTTAGTTAAACTGAGTTCAGATCCTAAATCTATTAACCATTTAGTATCCTTGCCATTTAATAAACCATGTAACCATGGCCTTCCACTTTCATCTAATAAAAGTGAAGTCACATATTTTAATGTTGGAGATGACTCAGAACCTTTTTTCCTAAATCCTGATGGTGATGGAAGTAATCCATCCCTCTCATTTTCATCATTGTTTTTCAAATTGATTGAACTGTCATTAACAGTCAATGTACTGATCTGTTTGACTTCTAAAGCATAAGGCAAATCAGTCAAACTATTGTTTAAAGAAGAAAGAATATATTGTTCAGAAATATGTTCTGTATTTTCTACTTTCAAAGTTTTCCTTTGTGTAGTATGTACGGAAGTATTTCCTGTCTGCTCTGAAACTTTAGTTCTGCCTGTGACGTGTATCTCACCATCTCTGGGTGTGGCCTTACACGTGGCACTCTGAACACCATTTTGTAATATATCTAAACGGCGTCTGCATTCAGCAGCTTTATTCAATATTTTTGTTTTAAGCAAAACTTCATTTTCCTGGTCATCAACCTTGAAAAAACGCATATCTTGTACAAAAGGCTCCTGCATAGAATCTGCAGTAACATTCATAGAGTCTGCATTAACATTAATCTCTAAACTCTTGCTTGACTCTGCTTTAAACGTTACATTATTCTGTAACTCAGACAACTGAATATCCTTTATTTGAATTGCACTCTGCAAATCATCTATCCTTTCAGTCAAAATCTGACAATTAGTACATAAACTATTGTCCTTTATTTCCTCTTTTGTACCAACTACATTGCTTTCAAAAACTCCTGATATCATTGTATCATAAACTTTAATCAACTTAATCAAATTCCTAACCTGTTTGCTGAATTTCTTAAATGCAAATTTTGACTTTTGTATTTTCTTATTAGCCTGTAAGCATTCATTGAACATGTAACACCATAATTCATCATCTTTAACAAACTTTGACAAATTTTTAAATTCTAAATCACTCTCACTGGATAATTCATTAATTAAATCCATAACTTACCAATGTAAGACGGCTTCCTTCATGTAACACACGTTCCCTCTCTTGGCGGGAAATTACGTCATCAAGAAACAGATTTTTCTTGTACGTGCACAAACGTCTCACCGATATTTCTTTCTTTTCCTTCCAAGTTCAATTCAATGATGCCGAAAATGAGCTTTTTCGATTTCTCCTGAAAGCTTGTCTGAATAATCACTGTTTTTGCTGATATTCCCTCTCGACAAGCGGAAGGAGAAAAAATTCGATATTCGGACAAAAAGAATCTGGCAAATGGCTCGCCACTGTAATAATCGAGTTATTTACTGTATTAATAACTATATTTCAATAATTCATATTGATGAGAAAAGTTCCAAGAAAAATCTGTTAAGTTCTCGTGTAAAACCTCCAAAATTGATTTAATGATCAATTAGCAAAATGTTACAAAAACAATGTCAAAATGTAGAATACAAAAATAGATTATTCTTAAAATAAAGTTTAAATCAGATATGTCTGTGTGTATATCTTGAGATCTGTGTGTGTGTGTGTGTCTGTGTTGATGGAGAGCTGCAGTGCAAGTGTCCCTCTCCCCACAGCCTGTCTGTACTCCTACAATTAACCCCCACCTTTCCCAAAGAGGCTGGCTTAAAAACGGTTCGTTATAGTCCCATAGAAAAGACCGGGAAATTTGAATTACTCCTTCCAACATTCCTAAGGGTGGGGCTATGAACTATGTGAAAAAGCTATCATTTAAGAATCATTTAACTTACAATATATACATTTCCTTTAAACATATAAAATCCTACATATCAGTATACATATATGGAAAATGCAGTGTTCTTATTAATATCCTAATCAAGAAATATAGCAATGTAAAGAAACAGCTTATATTCTTAACATACTGAAACTTTGTGTCTTTGGAAAGACTGTAATCTAATCTTCTTACGATGGGGGAGGTGAAATGGTCTACACTAAATTGTATCCATATGTGAGATGAATCTCTCCCAAGCAATGCATACAAAGCCTATACCAGCATAAACTTTCATGAGTTATAAAAACCTATATAACTTCACCTTTTCCATACATAGAAGATATATATATATTTATATATATATTTCAATTATCAAAAGAACTCAACCATTCATAAATTCTGATATTCTAACAGCATTTAAAATACATGGGTGATAACAATTATAGTTCCTTAATTACTTTGTAAGTGGGCAAACTTACAAAATAGGCTGGTGATCAAATAATTATTTTCACCACTGTATTTTTTATAAGATTAAAGGTTAAAAACTGTAGTAGTAAGTTAAAAACTGTAGTAGGTTAAAAAACGGTGTACAGATGTATTACTTTTATTAAAATTGGACTCACAAATTGTATTGATGCAGAATGGGGATAAAAAACAGTGCCTTGAAAAAGTATTCATACCCCTTGAAATTTTCCACATTTTGTCATGTTACAACCAAAAATATAAAATGTATTTTATTGGGATTTTATGTGATAGACCAATACAAAGTGGCACATAATTGTGAAGAGGAAGGAAAATGATAAATGGTTTAATTTTTTTTTTTTTTACAAATAAACATCTGAAAAGTGTGGCGTGCATTTGTATTCAACCCCCAAGGAGTCAATACTGTGTAGAACCACCTTTTGCACATCTAGAGAGTAAAATTTTTGCCCATTCTTTGCAAAATAGCTCAAGCTCTGTCAAATTATATGGAGAGCGTCTGTGAACAGCAATTTTCAAATCTTAAGTGGGGAAAGATGGTAGTTGCGCTGTGATGAAGGGGGGGAGCTACAAAGATGACTAAAGTGGCAAAGTGAACTAAAAAAGAAACGGGCCAAAGCATGAATGGATCCTACATGCTAAAAGAACGTGGTAATGAGGCAGTGCAGTGCAACGTAGCTGATCAACATGACTATAATGTTACAGGCAGACAAAGCCTAATATATAAAGGTAATTGTGAAACGGTGACTGCTTGAATATAGCAAAGCAAAACTGCATATACTAACACAAATAGGATAAATAATGACACAATGCAAAAAAATATATAATGCAAGAAAAATACATGTGGGCTAGTGCCCCATTAGCAAAAACGTGCCAAATCCTGGTGGACTACAAGTGACAAATCCCTAGGACAAACATGAATATTAGTTCTATCATCCAGTCCAAAAACAAAAACTGATGAGCGACACAAAACAATTCCAATTGTGAAGGGAAGGGGGATCTTCAGTGAGGACACCTCCGTGTTTGCAAGCCGCTTACCTTACAGCTGTAAGGTGTACAGCCTGTGTTGCAAATGACCCGCAGGTGTAGACGTTCCGTGTATAAGGTAGTGACAATGATGAACATGCCAAGCAAAATATAAAAAATAAAAAATATACAGCATGTAAAATAACTCTGCGACGACCACAATGGAGGGGGGGGGGGCAAGACACACACGGGGGAGGTTGCACTCACTTTCATGAAGTGAGTGTGGGCATCAATCCATGAGCGCTGAGCTCGTATGCCTCCAGGGGTATCACCAATCTGGAATTTGTCCCCGTGCCTCTCTCCTCAGTGTTTGTCAGGTAGAGTAGTGATGTACAGTGTGAGGGGGAAAGAGACGCACATGCTGCAGTGTGTAGTAACTACGAGCGCCGAGCTCGTCTCCTGTTTGTCTGTGGCAGCGTCCTGTGCTCCAATCCTAATGCATATCGTCACGTCACGTGACTTCTTCCTCTGAAGCAGTCACTGTTTCACAATTACCTTTTATATATTAGGCTTTGTCTGCCTGTAACATTATAGTCATGTTGATCAGCTACGTTGCACTGCATCCTTACCATGTTCTTTCCCCACTTTTGTCTCATTTGTCATGCTTTGGATCAGTACTTAGGTGTTGCAGCAGTGTCCTTTTAACGTAGCCCCCCCCCCCCCCCCCCGACAGCACAGGAGTTTCCACTTTCACATAATTTTCAAATCTTGCCACAGAGATTCTCATTTGGATGTCTGGACTGGACTTTGACTGGGCCATTGTAATTCATGAATATGCTTTGATCTGAACATAACAGGTTTTCTTCTAAGATTGCCCTGTATTTGGCTCCATCCATCTTCCCATCAACTCTGACAAGCTTCCCTGTCCCTGTGAAATAAAAGCACCCCACAACATAATGCTGCCACTACCATGTTTTACGGTGGGGATGGTGTGTTCAGGGTGATGTGCAGTGTGTTTTCCACCACAAATAGCAGTTTCCTTTCAGGCCAAAACGTTCAATTTTGTGTCATGTGTACAGAGCACCTTCTTCCACATGTTTTCTGTGTCCCCCACATGGCTTCTCACAAACTGCAAATGGTACTTCTTATGGCTTTCTTCTTGCCACTCTTCCATAAAAGCCAGATTTGTGGAGTGCACGACTAATAATTGTCCTGTGGACAGATCTAACAGCTGGTAACAGCTCAGGTGGGAAGGAGTTACCAGAGTTACCATGGGCCTCTGGGCTGCTTCTCTCATTTAATGCTCTTTTTGCCCTGCCTGTCAGTTTAGGTGGACGGCCATGCCTTGGTAGGTTTGCAGTTGTGCCATACTATTTCCAGTTTTGGATGATGGATTGAACAGTGCTCCTGAGATGTTCAAAGCTTGGGATATTTTTTTATAACCTAACTCTGCTTTAAACTTCTCCACAACGTTATCTCGTGACCTGTCTGGTGTGTTCCTTAGCATTCATGGTGCGGTTTGTTTACTAATGTTCTCTAACAAACCTCTGAGCGCTTCACAGAGCAGCTGTATTTATACTGAGATTAAATTACACCTAGGTGGAATTAGTAGAGTACTGTATATACTCGAGTATAAGTCGTTCCGAGTATAAGTCGAGGCCCTAATTTACCACAAAAAAAATGGGAAAAACTTATTGACCCGAGTATAAGACGAGGGTGAGAAATGCACAGCTACTGTAAGTGGAAAAGAGGGTCAACAATGCCCATTTGCAGCATCACTGTGCCCATTTGCATGCCTCACTGTGCCCATTTGCAGCCATAGGTCCCCTGAACTTCAAACTCTGTAGTTAAGGGTTCCTAGATGTCCCCTAGCTGCAGCCAAAATTTGGGGTCTCTGAACCCAAAGGGTCCCGAAATGACATTGCTGCAGATGGACACAGTTGACCGAATTTGGGGCCCCGTATCTCGGGGCCACTTAGTGCTAGGAACCCCAAATTTAATGTGCAAACCCAGTGGAACTAGCACCATAAAAATTCCAAAGTTGGGGTTTCTGGCTCCAAGTGGCCCCGAGATACAGGGCCCCAAAAATCAGTTCAGAAAATGTTAAGCACTTTTCTGCAGCAGAGAATGACATTTTCCGAACTGGTTTTTGGGCCCCGTATCTCAGGGCCACTTGGCGCTAGGAACCCCAGCTTTGGATATGTTATGGGACCCCTTCCACTGGGTTTGCACACCAAATTTGGGGTTCCTAGCGCTAAGTGGCCCTGAGATATGGGGCCCCAAAGTCGGTTCAGAAAATGTCAAGCACGTCTGCAGCAGAGAATGACATTTTCCGAACCGATTTTGGGGCCCCGTATCTCGGGGGCCACTTAGTGCTAGGAACTTCAGCTTTGGAAATGTTGTGGCACCAGTTCCACTGGGTTTTCACACCAAATTTGGGGTTCCTAGCACTAAGTGGCCCTGAGATACGGGGCCCCAAAGTCGGTTCAAAAAATGAAATTTTTTGCTGCAAAGTGCTTGACTCGAGTATAAGTCGAGGGGGCACTTTCAGCACAAAAAAATGTGCTTAAAAATTCGACTTATACTCGAGTATATACGGTAAACTCTACTAATTAGTTGACTTCTGAAGGCAATTGGTACCACTAGATTTTAGTTAGGGTTATAGTAAAGGGTGCTGAATATAAATGCATGTCATACTTTTCAGATATTTATTTGCAAAAAATTGAAAACTATTTATCATATTCCTTCCACTTCACAATTATGTGCCACCCTGCAATGAGTACATGCACCACAATGACATCTCAGTGTTAGGCAGAACATCCTTGTATTGGCTTTGCAGTTGATATGGCTCCTTCCCTTCTCAGATTCCTGAGTGGCCAAAATACTCTACTGACAGCAGTGGGATTACGAGAAGATTGATACAGGAGACCTGCTGCTTGTCTTACAAAACTGCATCACTACAGTTTTGTAAGTGCAGTTTCATAAAATGTAATACATTTGTACATAGTTTGTAACCCATAACACTGTACTATTTCTCTTAAATTGTATCTTTACATATTTGGGAGGCCCCACTCCTTCCTGAACGATGATGTCGGATGCGGTGCTACGTTTGTGCCGTTTTGTGCTGCTAAAATTTCCGTTCTATCTATTATAGTTTTTGCGTTATTAATGGTTTATTAAAGGTCACCTAAGGTCACTCAGCCCCCCTACAACACCCAAATGACACGAAACTGGTCTCGTTGGTTAGTGCTACGTTTGTGCTGGTTTGTGCTGCTAAAATTTTTATTTGTGCTGTTATAGTTTTTAAGTTATAACAGGTTTTTTTTTGTTTTTTTTCAAACACCACTCACTTTGCCCCCTCCTACAATCAACTCAAATAAAAACTCAAGTGTGTTTCTTTAGTGCTACATTTGTGCTGTTTTGTGCTGCTAAAATTTCCGTTCTATCTTTTATAATTTTTGCGTTATTAATTATTTATTAAAGGTCACCAAAGGTCACTTAGCCCCCCTACAATGTCCAAATGACGTGAAACTGGTCTCGTTGGTTAGTGCTACGTTTGTGCTGCTAAAATTTCTGTTCTATCTTTTATCGTTTTTGCGTTATTAATGATTTATGAAAGGTCACCAAAGGTCACTCAGCCCCCCTACAACACCCAAATGACACAAAACTGGTCTTGTTGGTTAGCTCCACGTTTGTGCTGGTTTGTGCTGCTAAAATTTTTATTTGTGCTGTTATGGTTTTTAAGTTATAACTATTTTGTCCCCCCCCCTACAATGAGCACAAATGAAAACTCAAGTGTGTTTCTTTAGTGCTACGTTTGTGCTGTTTAAATTTTCATTCTATCTTTTATCGTTTTTGCGTTGTTAATAATTTATTAAAGGTCACCAAAGATCACTGAGCCCCCCTACAACACCCAAAAGACACGAAATTGGGCTGGTTGGTTAGTGCCTCATTTGTGCTGTTTTGTGCTGCTAACATTTTTATTTGTGCTGTTATTTTTTTTTAGTTATAACAGCTTGTTTATATTTGATAACAACCCACCCACTAAAACTAAAAGCTGTGTAATTTCCAGAAAATGTACCCTAGTTTGAAGACCTCATGTTATTAAATCTTAAAAACAAAACATACTATTTGTTAGTGCTACCTTTGTGCTTTTTTGTGTAAAAAAAATTAAAATTTGTGCTGTTTTTTATTTTTAAGATAATAGCAATTTGTTTTTTTCCAGACGATGACATCACCCCGCCCTCCTGTTATGTACCTGGTTAGTGAGCTCCTGGTTAGACAGCAGCCATGGGAGCACAGCGAGGTATGAGTGCCTGTGATCAGTCCAGTAGACTACGTGGTGGCAGCAGTCAGCAGGTGGATGTGGCAGCAGAACCGGCTGGTGGCAGATGAGCTGGCACTAGCTGTGTGAAGTTGGCACCCCATGTTTGTAAAACCTTAATAAAAATATACTATTCATTTGTGCTGCAAAAATGAGCGTTTTGTGCCGGTTTAGTTTCTGAGATATTAGATTCAATTTAATGTAAGCCCCTCCCACTTTGCACCCCATGTTGCTGAATTTTAAAAACAAACACGCCATTCATTTGTGCTGCATTTGTGCTGGTTTGGGCCACTTTGGTCTCGGAGATATTGTGCGTAATAGTTGCTGAAACTCCACCCACTTTGCACCCCATGTTGCTGAATTTTAAAAACAAACATGTCATTTGTTTGTGCCACGTTTGTGCCGCTTTGGTTTCTGAGATATTATGCGTTATAGTTGCTTAAACCCCGCCCACTTTGCAACCCATGTTGTTGAATTTTAAAAACAAACACGCCATTCGTTTGTGCTGGTTTGTGCCACAAAAGTAAACTTTTGTGCCGCTTTGGTTTCGGGGATATTGTGCGTTTATATGTTGCCAAACCACACTGACTTTACACCCCGTTATTAAATCTTACATACAGAACTTACAGAACCTATACTCAGCTTGGGTTGCCTTAATGTATTGCTCCTCCCACTGTAATGGGCACTGCACTTCATACTGTACCCTGGAAAAGGCATGGCCATTGTAGAACAGATGTTCCATCCTTAGCCAATAACTGCCAGACCAACCCCATACTCCATCCCACCCGTACCATTAAATCCCATTAATGGAGACCACACCATAAATGGAGTAAAAAATTGGCTGTAGGAGCCTCTTTATTAACAAATAAACTTAAATGAGCATAAACCGTAAAAAACATTTATTAAACCAAAAACCCATCAGTCACTAATCGCGTTGGTCTTTGCAGGGACCCCAAACTATCGTATGTTCAAGAATGCACTGCGGTACCTTTTACTATACTAGGCTTCCAGCCAACATACTGGCTCAGAGATAACCCACTAACCGCAGTGCACCCATTAACCAATTCCAGCTAAACCACGTTACCTGGAATACACCAGAGGGACCTATACTACCGATAGGTCCCGAATCCTTCCTTATCCGAGGCTTCTTCATTCACCAGCAAAGACCAACCTCCGCCACAGCGCACAAGGGGAAGACCTTACCCTTGAGTGCCCCTCCACACCCTCAAAACTCTCTGAATACCATCCTGCAACCCCAGGGCCCACAAATCAATTCCCACCACATTGAGGTGTACCCCGTCATCCCAAAGGTATCCCCAAGTATCCGTTTCTAGTTCCAAATGCCAGATAACCCAGGCCCCCATTCCTAACTACAAATCTGCCTACCTCCCTGTTGACCTTCCTGCGGGCCTTATTGAGCCGCTCCACCGACATAGCCAAATGCCAAGTCGTCTGAGCAATGATGTCGGACCACATGATGAGAATATCAAGGAAGGCCATGTGGTGCCGCAGGAAATCAAACTTGACATCACAAATAATGTCCAACATGGACCTCAGTCCTAAATCATTGCCGCCCATGTGTAACACCAGAATGTTCGGCGGTCTATCCAGTCGTGCAAAGCGATGCACTTCCGGCACCATTCTGCTCCACAGCATGCCCGGTACCCCCAACCGGCGGACACAAGTTTCCTGCCTAGAAATGCCTAGTTGCCCACCATTGGGCCTAACGTCTGCTCGCCTGGCCCCCCATAGGTGTGGCCCAGTATCCAGACAAGGCCCATCATACCATAACGCAGACCACTCACAAAATGACCTACCCCCCCATCAGACAACAGATGAGGATGAACATATAGCTGGAACCTTTTCGATTTCCACCTACCAATACGCTTGGCCGCTTCGTCATCCAACCCACACCTGGTGGCTTCCGTGGCCGCCCCAATTCGGAACGAGTGCAAGATGAATTCTTTCTCCTCCAAACCCAATGCCCTTAAACATTTACGGAAAATGGATATGAATTGAAATCTGGACAAGGGAGACCCATCTGCATGTAACAAAAAGGACCCAGCCAAATCCGGGCGCACTGTGAGAAACTCTCTGACAGCACCCACCAGATACAAGGGCAAAGCCGGCACAGCAAAAATCTGAAGCCTTCTGCCCCTGCCAGCCTGATCCGTTTTTGGACCATTGCAAAAGCAGGGATACCCTGTCCTCCCCACAGGTGACCTCCCAATCCAACATACCCCCATGGACCCTCTTGGAAGGGCTGACTAGTTCGCTAATCCAAAAAGCTACAAAAAAAGCCAGGGAGAAGGCTGTTTTAAACAAAGAGACCTCGTAAGCTGAGGAACACAGGGAAACCAACTGGGCTAAAACATTTTGTAGAATATCAAACGAAACAGGATGCCTGGAATCCCTGCGCTTCTGAACCTACGATACCCCTTTAGAGCCTGTCGGACCCAAAAATCTTTTGTGAAATCACAACAGCCCTGCAATTTGAAGAAAAATGCTAATCCTGCCTCCACGACTGACACCAACACCCCCTTCTCAATGTTCCGTGAAACAAAGTAAAGGACCAGCAACCTCACCTCCAGGCCCTCTTGCTCCACCACAGCCTGCTGCAGCAAAGACGACCACTCTTGCAATTTATTATAGGCTGCCCACGTCATGTCACGCACTGACCGTCTGATCCATCCGGAGACAACCCCAAGGCAATCCTCTACTTCCATTCGGGACAAGGGACCCTGCATTGCTCCACTGCCGGTGCCAACTCCTGGAACCTGCCCCACTGAAAGCGAGACAATGCGTCAGCTAAGCCGTTCCCAACTCCCGGGAGGTGAACAGCATAAAGAAAAACATTTAATTATTTAATTATAGACAGCGTAACACTAGGTGCTGAAGAAGTTGGACCACGGGTGGAAACGAGGCTGTGACACGGTTGATGACCTGTACCACTCCAAGATTGTCACAGTGAAAACACACTTTAAGGTCCTTCTTAGGCACGACCCCCAGGGGCGAGATCACCAAATCCGCTAAAGGCTGAGAGGGGTAAGGGCCACCCAATGCGGCCCAACGCAAGTTCCTTCTGCAACTTCTCATAAACATCTCCAGGATGTTGCGAGGCCGAACGCAAGTTCTGGGACACTGGTGGAACAGAGGCCAGGGAACAAGGTATGTGAAAGCCTTCGGAGAAACCCACCCCTAACAACCGAGCAGCCTCCTGATCTGGATATCTATTGAGGAAAGACCGCATCCTTTCCACCCTCACTAACCTCATCCCTTTTGTTAGCAGACTCGCCGACACGGCCCTTCCCCTGTTTGAAGCAGCGGGGCAAGGGATGCAAACCTCAGCAGCCGGAGCACTCATGCTGGTAACGGCAAGCCCCCCCAAACTTGCAGGAGCCCTCATTATATTGCCAGCAGACACCCCTTTTCTTTGCGGCCGGTTGTCCGGGGGTAGATGTGCCACCGGCCCCCCCTGGAAAAAACTGATTAGGGGCCCGCGCCAAGGTCATAAGTCTCATCCACAAACTAAAGTCCTTGTGGTCCCACCATAAGGAATGGCGGATAGATCTCTGCTGCCAGAACTGCTCATCATACCTCAACCATGCGGATTCTCCGTAGACCCTGTAGGCCTTCCTGATGGCGTCAAGATAACAGAAGAGTGCCGAACGGTGTTCCGGATTCTTCTCCCCAACTACATTTGCCATAATGGCAAAAGCCTGCAGCCATTAGGGATAAGCCTGTACAGCTGTTTTTCTTTATCCTCCTTTTTGCTCTCCTCTGGCTTGACCCCATCCGGATAAAATTTTTCCAGGGGTAGCAGAGAGAATATCCCCACATACTCACCCTTCCAAATTTTTTCGCAGAATTCCGGCATCAGGCGCGCACCCAGAGACCCCTCAAAACAAACGTAAACCTCACATTTCACAGAGTCAGCCAATCTGACTGAATCCTGTTTGGTAGCGGCCTCCCCCGATGACTCAGCCTTTCCCTCAACGCCAACTTGTGCCCCGCCGCAGACTGGCCCGGTGCTGCGATTGCCACTGTGGCAGGCACCGCAGCCGCAGGGGGATCGACCCAGCCTGCCTCGTCGCCTCTGAATCACCCACCGGCGGGATCCACGCCGACGACGGCATGGCTTGGGCACTAGTTTCTGGTTCAAATAGCGGGACCAGCTCCTTCAAACCCAAAAGGAACCCCTGCAACCCCTCATCTGACCTAGATGTGGCGTGACCACAGTCCGCACTAGAAGGTGCAGAAAGTGTGGGCAAATCAGACTGCAGAGCCACCAACTCCGTGCGGGGGAGGGCCCTCTCCCCTAGACACACATTATCAACAGCAGAAAACACAGACATGTTAGAAGAAGCAGTAGACTTACCAGGATGCCTAGGAAGGATCCCACCAGCCGCAGGTCCCGACTCCTTCGATGCAGGGCGTCCATGTGACTCCTCCCCCTCTGAAGCGGACAACTTGCCCTCCGATCTCTCATCTATCTCCACGTCTCCTCTCTCCGGCAGCACCCCAGAAGTAGTGGCCCTGGATGACGAGGATCCGTGCGGCTTCTGGCCCCTCCTGCTTGCACCAGCTCCACCCACCGATTTCTGGGTCACCTTGCTGGTCTCACACCGCCGCTCCTCCGCACCTCTGACAGCACCTGGTGTTGGCTGGTCCTGGAAGAGCCATGGAGGTAAAGGGCCTGGGGGCCGTAGCAGCACGATTCCCCCACCGAGGCTCTGCCCCCCGCTGACTCATCGCCAGGGGAGGAGCCCGCCTGTTCCTGATCCTGATGCCGGGGGACACAGACACCCCTGGAAGCCCTGCCCCCGATGATGAAGGGGATTCCTACCAGGAGCACCACCCGCGGGCGCAGCAAATCGCTTTGCAGGTAGTCCTGAAGGGGCCCGCATGGGACTCCCAATGTGGCACAAAAGTTTATTTTTGCAGCACAAACCAGCAGAAACGTGGCAAAAACTAATGGCGTGTTTGTTTTTAAAATTCAGCAACATGGGGTGCAAAGTGGGCGGGGTTTCAACAACTATAATGCACAATTTCTCTGAAACCAAAGAGGCACAAACGTATATTTTTGTGGCACAAACGAATGGCGTGTTTGTTTTTAAAATTCAGCAACATGGGTTGCAAAGTGGTCGGGGCTTACAATAAATTGAATGTTTAATATCTCAGAAACTGAACCGGCACAAACGCTAATTTTTGCAGCACAAATGTGGCACAAACGAATGATGTGTTTGTTTTTAAAATTCAGCAACATGGGGTGCAAAGTAGGCAGGGTTTCAGCAAATATAACGCACAATATCTCCGAAACAAAGCGGCACAAACGCTCATTTTTGCAGCACGAATCAGCACAAATGCGGCACAAACGAATAGTATATTTTTATTCAGGTTTTACAAACATGTGCCAACTTCACACAGCTAGTGCCAGCTCATCTGCCACCAGCCAGTTCTGCTGCCACATACACCTGCTGACTGCTGCCACCACACAGTCTACTGGACTGATCACAGGCACTCATACCTCACTGTGCTCCCATGGCTGCTGTCTAACCAGGAGCTCACTAACCAGGTACGTGACAGGAGGGCGGGGTGATGTCATTGTCTGGAAAAAACATTGCTATTATCTTAAAAATAAAAGAAGCACACATTTTTATTTTTATGACACAAAAAATACAAAGGTAGCACTAACAAATAGTATATTTGTTTTTAAGATTTAATAACATGGGGTGCAAAGTGGGTGGGGTGTTATCATATATAAACAAGCTGTTATAACTAAAAAACCATAACAGCACAAATAAAAATGTTAGCAGCACAAACCAGCACAAATGAGGCACTAACCAACCAGCCCAATTTCATGTATTTTGGGTGTTGTAGGGGGACTCGGTGACCTTTGGTGACGTTTAATAAATTATTAATAACGCAAAAACGATAAAAGATAGAACGAAAATGTAAACAGCACAAACGTAAAACTAAAGAAACACACTTGAGTTTTCATTTGTGCTGATTGTAGGGGGGCAAAGTGGGTGGGGTTTAAAAAAAACTGTTATAACTTTAAAACCATAACAGCACAAATAAAAATTTTAGCAGCACAAACCAGCACAAACATAGAACTAACCAACAAGACCAGTTTCGTGTCATTTGGGTGTTGTAGGGGGGCTGAGTGACCTTTGGTGACCTTTAATGAATCATTAATAACGCAAAAACAATAAATGATAGAATGGAAATTTTAGCAGCACAAAACAACACAAACGTAGCTCTAAAGAAACACACTTGAGTTTTTATTTGTGCTGATTGTAGGGGGGGGCAAAGTGAGTGGGGTTTGAAAAAAAATAAACTGTTATAACTTAAAAACCACCACAGCACACATAAAAATTTTAGCAGCACAAACATAGCACTAACCAACGAGATCAGTTTCGTGTCATTTGGGTGTTGTAGGGGGGCTGAGTGACCTTTGGTGACCTTTAATAAATTATTAATAAAGCAAAAATGATAACAGAATGGAAATTTTAGCAGCACAAAACAGCACAAACATAGCACTAACCAACGAGACCACTTTCATGTAATTTGGGCATTGAAGGGGGGCTAAGTGACCTTTGGTGACCTTTAATAAATCATTAATAATGCAAAACGATAAAAGATAGAACAAAAATTTTAGCAGCACAAAACAGCACAAACGTAGCACTAACCAACAAGACCAGTTTTGTGTCATATGGGTGTTGTAGGGGGGCTGAGTGACCTTTGGTGACCTTTAATAAATCATTAATAACGCAAAAATGATAAAAGATAGAACGGAAATTTTAGCAGCACAAACGTAGCACTAACCAACAAGACCAGTTTTGTGCCATTTGGCTGTTGTAGGGGGGCTAGGTGATGTCATAGTCTTGGAAAAACAATTGCTAATATCTTCAAAATAAAAGCAGCACAAATGTAAATTTTTACGGCACAAAACAGCACAAACGTAGCACTAAAGAAACACACTTGAGTTTTTATTTGTGCTGTTTGTAGGGGGGCCAGCTTTGCTGAGCTGCCTTGGTGTTTTAGATGTTGCTGTTTAGATGATGGGGCTACCTGCTAGGCTTAACACCAGCAGTTATTGATTATTAGAGATTGATTGTACTGTCATTTGTTATTATACAATATGTTTTTATGTCTTTAATTGAATATTTTACTACACACACTTTACCTGTTAATACGGTGAATTTTTAGGCTTTCACCTTCACATTTCTGCACATATAGTGGCTTTATTTAGTTAAAAGGCTAAGCACTGCTATTTTTTGGTTTTTATATGTATTTTATTATTTCGTATACTAAACGCTTACTTACTTACTCTGTCCAAACAGTGAAAGACAAAGAAGATACTCAGGTGGATTCTGAAGCAAGACCAATGAAGGATGAAACATTTGGGGAATACAGGTAAAAAACATAGGAGAAACCTTACACTCTGAAAATATAGAAATTAGAATCTTTTGAAAGTGGAATTTCAGACAAAGTTTTCTCCAGTTGTGGGTAGAAGGGAAGGGCTGTGACACTTTATGAGGGTTTTCTTTCCTACTTGTGCCACTGTTGATGAATTGTTCTGGTTACTATGGCAGGACACTTTGGTAGGAAGGTCATGCCACAGAACAACCAATGGATATACAGTAAGAAGCAATCATAAGTTTGAAACTACCTGAATCCGCCTAGCTGAGTACACCCCTCACATTTTTGTAAATGTTTTATTATATCTTTTCATGTGACAACACTGAAGAAACAACCCTTTGCTACAATGTGAAGTAGTGAGTGTACAGCTTGTATAACAGTGTAAATTTGCTGCCCCCTCAAATTAACTAAACACACAGCCAATAATGTCTACACCGCTGGCAACAAAAGTGAGTACACCCCTAAGTGAAAATGTCCAAATTGGGCCCAATTAGACATTTTCCCTCCCCGGTGTAGTGTAACAAGGTCTCAGGTGTGAATGGGGGAGCAGGTGTGTTAAATTAATACTGGTCACTGGAAGTTCAACATGGCACCTCATGACAAAGAACTCTCTGAGGATCTGAAAAAAAGAATTGTTGCTCTACATAATTCTTTAGGCCTAGGCTATAAGAAGATTGCCAAGACCCTGAAACTGAGCTGTAGCACGGTGGCCAAGACCACACAGTGGTTTTACATGAAAGGTTCCACTCAGAATAGGCCTCGTCATGGTTGACCAAAGAGGTTGAGTGCACATGCCCAGGGTCATATCCAGACGTTGTCTTTGGGAAATAGACGTGAGTGCTGCCAGCATTGCTGCAGAGGTTGAAGGTGGGTCAGCCTGTCAATGCTCAGACCACGCCATACTCTGCATCAAATTGGTCTATATAGCTGTCATCCCCGAAGGAAGCTTCTTCTAAAGATGACACACAAGAAAGCTCGCAAACAGTTTGCTGAAGACAAGCAGACTAAGGACATGGCTTACTGGAACCTGGATGTCCTGTGGTCTGATGAGACCAAGATAAACATATTTGGTTCAGATGGTGCAAACATGTGTGGCGACAACCAGGTGAGGAGTACAAAGACAAGTGTATCTTGCCTACACTCAAGCATGGTGGTGGGAGTGTCATGGTCTGGGGTTGCATGAGTGCTGCTGCCACTGGAGAGCTACAGTTTATTGAGGGAACCATGAATGCCAACATGTACTGTGACATACTGAAGCAGAGCATAATCCCCTCCCATCGGAGACTGGGCCGCAGGGCAGTATTCCAACATGATAACGATCCCAAACACACCTCCAAGATGACCACTGCCTTGCTAAAGAAGCTAAGGTTAAAGGTAATGGACTGGCCAAGCATGTCTTTAGACCTAAACACTATTGAGCATCTGTGGAGAATCCTCAAACAGAAGGTGGAGGAGCGCAAGGTCTCCAAAATCCACCAGCTCTGTGATGTCGTCATGAAGGAGTGGAAGAGGACTCCAGTGGCAACCTGTGAAGCTCTGGTGAACTCCATGCCCAAGATGGTTAAGGCTGTGCTGGAAAATGATGACCACACAAAATATTGACACTTTGGGTCCAATTTGGACATTTTCACTTAGGGGTGTACTCATTTTTGTTGCCAGCGGTTTAGACATTAATGGCTGTGTGTTGAGTTATTTTTAAGTGACAGCAAATTCACACTCTTTTACAAGCTGTACACTCACTACTTTACTGTACCAAAGTGTCATTTCTTCAGTGTTGTCACATGAAAAGATATAATAAAATATTTACAAAAATCTGATCCTTTACAGTGTTTCTGTCAAAAAAATCTAGAGTCTGCCATTGCTGGTAGCTGCAGTGCCAGGTCATGTGGCCCTATCATTACTTTATTAGAATATGTGTTCTGATGCACCTTTGTATTGCGACTGCAAATGACAGCAGCGTCTACATTCACTTTGGCTAAAAAATCTGCTGACGACAGTGCCCAGTGCTGCACTCAACTATTTATCCTGGAATTGAAGCAGCATCGACCTCCTTGTGGCAGACAGGTACGATTATGATGAATATAATAGAGCTTTGCCAGTCTTTCAATTTAAATTAAATACAAATGCATTCATAAAGTTTATATAACATATAATAAGGGCTGTTGCACACAAGCATTTGAGATCAGTTTAATGAGGAAGAAAATTTCCATCACTAAATTTTACCTATGGGTAAAATCGGTGCACCGTTTAGGAGATATTTACTGTACATGCAGCCAGTGACACCACTGGCGCATGCGCTCTGAAGGAACGGCCGCCCGTGCTGTTCCTTCGGAGTTCTGTGGTGTGGCCGTTACCTTGCATGTAAGAAAAAAGAAACAAAAAAGCCAGCGGTTTACAACCTCAAAAGAAAAGTTACTTTAGGCCCCTTTTACTTGGGCAATCCATCTGTCAGTTTTTGGGGAGCCCACACACAAAAAAAAACAAACAAACAATGGCTTGACGTCCCCACCAAAATCCATACCTGACCCTTACCCCCCCCCCCCCCTCAGCCATTCCACATGCCCTCAACATGGCAACAGCATGTTGATGAGGAAAAGGACCTCTGCTTGGGATGGTTACATTCAAGTGTCAAACGGCAAAGCATGAGTTGCTTTTATATGTGTGAGTCAATGTAGATGCAAAGTAAACAGATCTCAAAAACTCAACTAGGTGTTTTGGTGATCTGGTGAACATTATTATGCAATCATTATTTGTAGCCAAAGCCGAAAGACCTGCTGATGGCCAGACCAGAAGCGAACCTGTCCTCTTGCCCAGTTGTATGTTACATATTGCCTTTAATCACTTTGAAAATTCTATTGAAAGATAATAAAAATAAACAAGGGACATCTGAAATTTCAGTCAAGTCATTTATCAATCAAATACAATGAAGAGACAATTTCTAAAAACAGAAACATTTAAAGAAGTCATATGTGTTTAAAATGAAAACATAATATTGTGCTTCCAAAAACAATCAGTATATGATGTAATTTTATTTGTCTGTAAGTCTCGGTAGTGCCCATATACACTATTCTGTGGTATGATTGTCCTTATGCATTCATTCTCCACTTTTTTTATCCATGCTGCACATCAGATCTCTGGAGAGGTAAGCTGCTCTCACATGGTAAAGTTTATTTTGAATGTAAGGCAAATAAGGGATGCGTTGATGCACATTGTTTAAAATATAGATTGGCTTATGCCTTTGTGGCATTCCCATCATAAATAGACAGCATGGTTGTTCTTTATTAAAAAATAAATAAATAGCAGATACAATTTTCAATGTCCCTCAAATCTACTTTTGAAAAAAAAATCTAGAAGCCTTAGAAATAACAGAAGTCAATGACTGGTTAGATAAAACAAGATCTGCCAATTCAAATATCAGGTTGTAAAGAGGACAGGCATCTAATTGTAGAATTTACAAATAAATATGTGATGTATTTATCAGAAATAAGGTCATTTTAACCAGCTTAATTTTGCAATACAATTTTCCACGTGGTTTCACGAGATATAATAGCACTAGTCACTAGTAATAGCAATAGTCACTGCTAGCACACCCCTAGTATAATTAGAACTTGCCACATTCTTTTGATAAGAGAGCAGCATGACATTTGTCATCTTTATGCATTATTTCATTTCAGTTCAGCTTATGGAATTATTAAATTTGATGTTTATTAATCACTAATCTTTTATAAAATGTTAATGTATACAGCAGATTTTCGAGTAGATTCCATGAAAATATAATCTAGTTATTTTAAGTGCTTCACTTACTCTGTCAATGCCTACTCTTGTGTAACCACGCATTGTATTTTGCAACTCTGCATTTGTGGGGATATTCATGATTGCTGTGTTTTCTGTTACTAACATGCTCATGTTAACTGCAACATAAATGTTGGCTACTGTTAAAATGACATTACTTCACACTTTTGGTGGGCTATAATAGTGATTTTGATGGGGATGCCGAGTCACAAGTAATATTGCAAACAATTTGGAAGAATCTCCCCTCTGTATTTACCCTTCATCTTTCTCATAAAACAAAACTACTTCAAGAGTCCAAAAAACTGTTTCCGCTATTCCCTGCATTATATGCATTCTTATAATAGGTATAAAATATTGCCATACTATCTTTATTAATTATAGCTAGTAAGATAAGTTGTAAGAAAATCATCCACAAATTTTTCAGATAGTTTTATTTTTCTTATTAAAGTTCTACAACAACAATAAACAGCATATGTTCATATGATTCATAGGTTCATAATATTTAAGGCCCATTCACAGTAGTGGTCTGCGGTAATGCAAGTTACCGTGTGTTACCACAAAACGCGTGAATTATGTCTGATTTGGTGCCATTTATTGTGAAAGACCACCTACATGCTTTTGCGATTGTACCCGTGCTCTTTATCTTGTGGTAAAAAAGGGTATTAGCCAGTGGATCCCAATGGGAAATACATTTAAACAAAACCTAATAAAAGTCCTGGGTGGCTTTACTCCAATGTAAAAATGCATTTAAAAGCAAAGGAGAAGGCCTTCAAAAAATACAAGGCTGAGGGGTCATCATCAGCATTCCAACTTTACAAAGTATGCAATAGGAAATGTAAGGGTGCAATCAGGGCGGCTAAGATAGAACACAAAAGGCACATAGTGGAGGAGAGTAAAAAAAATCCCAAGAAATTCTTTAAGAATATAAATAGTAATAGAGGGAGGTCAGATCATATTGACCCCATAAAGAATAATGAAGGGAATCCGGTTACAAAGGATGGAGAGATGGCAAAGGTTTTGAATTTATTCTTCTCAGTCTTCACGAGGGAAACGGGGGACTTCAGTAACCAAAACTGCAAGGTTTATCCTCATGACACGTCACAGGAAGCACCCTCATGGCTAAAAGAGGATAGAATTAGGACTTGAAAAACTTAAGTCACTGGGACCAGATGGCTTGCAACCGAGGGTCCTTAAGAACTCAGTCAAGTAATTGCCAGACCATTGTTCCTAATTTTTACGAATAGTCTACTGACTGGTATGGTACCAGCCGATTGGAGAAAAGCCAATGTAGCACCAGTATTTAAAAAAGGACCAAGATATATCCCTGGGAACTACAGACCAGTTAGCGTAACGTCAATAGTATGCAAGCTCTTGGAGGGGATGATAAGGGATTATATATAAGATTTTAGTCAGGGCTTTTTTCTCAGAGAATAGGTGCAGGAACTCAACCATGCCCGCCACACACACACATACGTGACAAATGGCATCAAATAGTAGCTCTTCCCTCTGCATACAACCCCTCCCTCCACTGCCCTCATATTCTCCCCCCTCATTAAAAGCTCCACCATCTGTCATATTTCTTACCTTTGTTGCAATATTAAGCTGATGCACCTATCCGGCTGTAGTACCTCCCAGCATACTATACTATACTATAGTAACTTTCAAGGGAGATCATGCAGTAGAAGCATCAGCAACTGGTCACCAGGGAAAAAATGAAGACCACAGAAGGTGCAGCCTACCACGCACCCTCTCCTGCCCATGACTGCACTGAACCCTGGTTATTTGTTATGTATCTCCCTTGTTCCTGTCCGGCACTCAGTGGGATCTGCGCAGGAGATCTGACCTGTGGGAGCTACTGACAGATAAGCTATCACTTGTAAATGCAGAAGCTGGACTTCAGTGTTACCAAGTGATAGTGGTGAGCAGGGAGGAGAAGATCTGAGCCAGAAGTGGTGGAACTGAGTTCCCCCTAGTTCCTGCTGAAAAAAAGCTCTGATTTTAGTAATGAAAATGGAATTATTAGCAGTAATCAGCATGGATTTTTTGAAGAATCGTTCTTGCCAAACCAATCTATTAACCTTCTATGAGGAGGTGAGCTGCCATCTAGATAAAGGATACAGATACACCAGTAGACGTGGTGTATCTGGATTTTGCAAAGGCAAACTATTGGATTCTCTGTAAAGCCTATTCAACTGCCTGATCCCCACTACTACTGGTGATCCTACAAGCCATTGAACACTGTTTCAAGTCAGCGTAGAACACAGCTATGTTGCTGATTTTCAATAGTGTAAAGTACTCCCATAGTGTAGTAAGTTAAAAACTTCCATCCATTTATTCAATAAGTTTACACTCACATTTAAGATGTTAAAATCAAGCATAGATCGATAATGAAACTGAAATCCATGAGCAACCCATTCCATCACTTCTGGTCCGCGTCAGCCTCTCCTCTTGCCCTACGCGTTATGTCACGCTCACATGTCTTTATTAAACTTTTTGAATAAATGGATGCAAATTTTTAACTTGCTACCCTTGTGTTTTCACTTCCTATATTGAGAGCTGTGCAGAGTGGCAGCATAAATTCATAAGTGGAATTTAAAGGAGTCATACACATATTCTGCCTATTAACCACTTCCCGACCGCCGCACGACGATGTACGTCCTAAGTTTGAACGGGGATATCGTTGTAATGGCAGCAGCTAGCTGCCATAACCCCGGTATCCCCGTTTTCGTGCGGCGGCCGGCTTTCAGATAAAAGTGGTCCCTGCGGCGGATGCGCCGCGAGATCACTTTTATCGGTGGCGGGAGAGGGCCCCCCCCCCCTTACCGGAGCCGTCGGTAGCGGCGGAGGCGATCGCGTCCACTCCCGTGGTGTGTCTGAAGACAAGTGAGCCCAAGATGGCGCTCACTCGTCTCCATGACACTGCTGGGCGGAAGCGACGTCAAAACGTCACTTCTGTCCACGCCTCTTAAAGGCATATTTTTTCAAATGTCATTTTTACAAATGACTTTTTTTTTTTTTTTTTTTTTTTCATTTTAGTGTAAATATGAGATCTGAGGTCTTTTTGACCCCAGATCTCATATTTAAGAGGTCCTGCCATGCTTTTTTCTATTACAAGGGATGTTTACATTCCTTGTAATAGAAATAAAAGTGACACAATTTTTTTTTTTTTTTTAAAGTGTAAAAATAAATAAAATATTGTAAAATAAATAATAAAAATAAAAAAAAAAATTTTTAAAACCCCCCTGTCCCGACGAGCTCGCGCGCAGAAGCGAACGCATACGCGAGTAGCGCCCGCATATGAAAACGGTGGTCAAACCACACATGTGAGGTATTGCCGCGACCGGTAGAGCGAGAGCAATAATTCTAGCCTTAGACCTCCTCTGTAGCGCAAAATATGCAACCTGTAGAATTTTTTAAACGTCGCCTATGGAGATTTTTGAGGGTAAAAGTTTGACGCCATTCCACGAGCGGGTGCAATTTTCAAGCATGACATGTTGGGTATCAATTTACTCGTAGTAACATTATATTTCACAATATAAAAAAAAATTGGGATAACTTTACTGTTTTATTTTTTTATTCAAAAAAGTGAATTTTTTCCAAAAAAAGTGCGCTTATAAGACCGCTGCGCAAATACGGTGCAAAAAAAAGTATTGCAATGACCGCCATTGTATTCTCTAGGGTGTTAGAAGAAAAACCATATATAATGTTTGGGGGTTCTAAGTAATTTTCTAGCAGAAAAACCTGTTTTAAACATGTAAACACCTAAAATCCAAAACGAGGCTGGTCTTAAAGTGGTTAAAGAGGAGTGATTTGGAAAGGGACCCCTAAAGACAGGAGGAAAGAGTGGCACCGATCCAACAGGAAATACTAACTGACACAAACACTATTAACAGATATTTGAGGTGAGAGTTCTGGGAGCCCACAAACAGCACATGGTGTCGGTATCCCCAGAGTCCAGTAGGTACATCCTTAAAGTGAACATTCTTGTAGGGCTCCAACAGGTACTCTCCTTGGTTTTACTGGCTCTGTCCCACCAAAATCCAGCAGGTACGTTCCAACTTTAAATAGCAAAATTTCAGTTACAGTGTATATTAATAACACTGACCCGCAGTAGTGACAACAACTTGTTTCCCTCAGTCACTGATCCCAGGGACTAAACTCATTCATGACTCTGGAAGGTAGCTGGGGCATTCTTCATCCCAAATGTCATGACCGTAAAATTTGAACAACCTGAATGGGGTGATGAAGGCTGACTTTTCTCAAGCCCCGGGGGCCAGAGGAATTTGCCAGGTCATGAATCATGTGAAAATGAAAGTAAACTGCGCTTGTGTAAACTTATTTAACTTATGTATAGCAACACCACTGACGTGAGATATGAGCACATAAAAAATGAATGTATAGCAAAAGTGTTGCGCTAAACAAAAGTATAAATATACATATAAATGTAAAACAATGAGTCCATGTGTCTTCCAACTGACATCAGGGTAATTTATTTTATTTATTTCAGTTACTTATATAGCGCCGTCAATTTATGCAGCGCTTTACATATACATTGTACATTCACATCAGTCCCTACCCCTAAGGAGCTTACAATCTAAGGTCCCTAACTCACATTCATACATACTAGGGACAATTTAGACAGGATCCAATTAACCTACCAGCATGTCTTTGGAGTGTGGGAGGAAACCGGAGTACCCGGAGGAAACCCACGCAGGCACAGGGAGAACATGCAAACTCCAGGCAGGTAGTGTCGTGGTTGGGATTCAAACCAGCGACCCTTCTTTCTGCTAGGCGAAAGTGCTATCCACTACACCACTGTACTGCCCATATGCCTCCATTTGATAAAAAGTGCACAAACGATTGTCCATTCAATTCCTCCACCTTGTGATAACCATCACCATAATAAAGGATGTACTCTTACCAGAGCGTGTTGACCACCTATTACTGGGGGGTCAAATAAGACTTGTGTATCTTATATGTTCCATCCACACTTGCTGTTTCACATCAAAGAACAAGAGCAGTCACCTCTGAGCGGTACTCCTCCAGTCCCGAAGCAAGATGTCCAGGAGGATGTGTCAATATAAAGATAAACGCCAATAGTGCAAAATCTTTAAACATCGGCTTTATTTAAGTAACGCATAGCATTTCCTCGGTCCAAATACATGGATGTTGGTTCAATCCAAATGCGATGACAAGTTTCATTACAGTAGAACTTCTTCCAGGGATACATTTGTCTTTGGACTAATTGTTTTACATTTATATGTATATTTATACTTTTGTTTAGCGTAACACTTTTGCTATACAGGTCATGCCTTCACGATTTTTGCTACCAACGTCAACGTGCATTAAGAGGAATCTTAATGCACACTCAGCAGACAGGTCATTTGTGGTCATCTTCTTATATTCTGATAACCCAGTCATGTTTGCAGGTAGAAAAGATAGAACAGAAAGCAGAGATAGGAAGGAGCTGTTGCTGTATGTCCATTTAAAAGTAAAAAATATGCACTGGCTTGTCTCTAAGGAGAGTTTCCACAAAGGTTACAATCCTTCAGTGCAGAGAAAATTCCTAACAATGCACTGAATCCTCTAATGCAAAACTATCCTACTTACGCTGCCAGACAATATGTGATGGACACAGGTTTCAGATCCCTGCCCTCCTCACTAACCTGTAACGAGGGACTGGCCAAAATCACACTGCGCTGTCACTTGCGTAACAATGCCACTCTCAGGTGCTCCCTGCACAAAGATTTTTCCAGCTTGTGGGATTACAATCCGCCAGCAGCATGAGAGCGATTATCACTGGGCTATGTTAATTAAACAATTACCCCTTTAGCTACCACCACCACCTTTTAACAGAGAGGCAAAATGCATAATGTTAGCAATACCAATTATGAATAAACGTCTGTAACACACACTGTCACCACAGACAAGTATATTCAGAGATTTATTGTATACAGTAGTGCTCTTCAAGAGACAGAGAATCGCTTTTAGTTTGCATGTAAAGAGTCTTAAAGGGGATGTAAACCCACCGCTCACCCAGTATAAACTAATGGCACAATATTAGTCTGTGCACATATACATGACTCTTGCATGTATCCTTACCTTTCCTCTGTAACCCCCTTCAGCTGTAAGAGCCCCTCAAAACTCCGGAATCGGTGGGCGGGTCTCTTTGCCAGTGTTTGGTGGGCAGAGTTGTAAGGTCACAAGACTCCCCGCCCAGCCCTATACTCTTCTACTCTTTCTGCTGGCATGGGAGCTGACTGCACCATGTAAATCCTCCTCAGTCACACTGATCTTCTGCTGACCTAATGGATCACGCCCCATGATGAGTAAAATCCAGTCAAAACTCAGGAAAGGCACCACATGACTTCAGCATTCCCAATCATGTTGAGGTGTGGAGCAGCCAATCATGGGAGAGCTGGAGAAGAGAGGAGGAGGGATGTGAAGCTGGAATCTTAAAGATTCTCTCTTCTCTCAAGCCGTGCAGGAGATAAAGAAACAGTCACAGCAGTGGGGGATGTGGCGACACACATTTATCTGTGTGTCGTTTTTTTATCTTAGCAAGAAAAGGCAAGAGGATTGCTCAGAGCTGGATTAACTCTTCCTGGCAAGACTAGGCACAGATGACTTGACATCCTCTAACTGTACCAGGTAGAAGTCTTCATTAAAAAAAATAATTCAGCTTTACATCCACTTTAACCACTTGCCTCCCACCATATAGCAAAATGACATCGGCAAAGTGGTTGTGTTACCCATCCGGTCGGATGTCATGACGGGGCAGCACATCACGGCGATCGTTGTTGCGGTGCCAGATCTAATAATCTGAAAATTTCCACTGCAGCACCAAAAATTAGTAATAACTAATAAAGCATAAAACAGTGATAAAGGGCGCAAGTGAACCATAAAATTATACCATATAGAACAAATTTGTAAAATGTCAAATCAGCAAGTGAATCATAAGTCATGTGGCAAAAAAAGTCCAACAAAGATTTAAATTATGAATATAACTATGTTATAATTCGGGTCTTCTAAATTTTTTTCCTGATGACGCGCACTTGAGCGCAAAATGTATCAAAATTGAGGCTTAACACGCATGATACAAGAGCTCTCGACTTCCACCAACAGCTGAGAAGCACGCCACGCTTCTTGCATTACAAATCGAGTGACGGACCGGCCTCTGCCTCTTCCCCCCACTGCGCTGCAATCTGCTGTATCTTACACATGATATGTAAGTGCTTTTAAGGAGTTAAAGACAATACTACACTATCTATGCCTTTCTGTGGCTCGTTTATGGTGGAGCCCCATTTTTACAGATTATATGAAGGGGAGCTGTGGATATATATCCAAGAATATAATTGATTGAGGATTTCATTATTTATGCCATCCATGATTGGATTGAGGTCCGGCTAACTTTGGAAACAGTTGTATAGAGCTGTTTGTGGCTTGGAAGATTTCAGCCAAAGGAGGAAGGATTCCTTTATTATATGCCTGGTGGACACTTTGTGGCCAAAGATATATGGTGAGCATATATATGTCACTTCGGGTGAAGCACTTTATTTGAGGATTTGAAGCACAATGCACTTTAGGAGACACGGTGTTGGAGTTTATTTAGAAGACCCGAATTATCACATAGTTATATTTATAATTTAAATCTTTGTTGGACTTTTTTTGCCACATGATTTATGATTCACTTGCTGATTTGACATTTTACAAATTTGTTCTATATGGTATCATTTTATGGCTCACTTGCACCCTTTATCACTGTTCAGTGCCCATCAGTGCCACCTATGTGTACCCATCAGTGCTGCATATTAGTGCCACCTATCAGTGCTGCCTATCGGTGCCCCATATTAGTGCCCATCAGTGCCACCTCATCAGTACCCATAAGTGTCGCCTTATCAGTGCTCATCAGTGCAGCCCCATCAGTGCCCATCAGTGAAGGAGAAAACTTACTTATTTACAAAGTTTTGTAACAGAAACAAAAAATGCAGCTGTGTTGTGCTGCAGCTGTGATCTGATCACTGAATGTCTAATACTCTGCTGTCCATCACCAGGTATGGAGGATTTTGACAAGCTTCTACGCTTTTAAACTCTTGGAAAGGAAAGTTTTATGTTCATACCTGCTCCTGTGTTTTCGAAAGGAAAAGCTTGGTGTTATTTTATTAGTTCAACACAGTTTTTTTTTGATTTTTTGAACTTTGGATATTTTTATACTTTTTCAACCCTAACATAGCCAAATTAGATTTTCTGAGTACGTAAATCAGACAGGGAAAGTAGGTATCTACACTTTAGTTTAGATACACTTTAGATCCCCCATTTTACATTAAGGTAATCCGGGGGGGGGATACATTATTCTTTTTGTTTACAGTTATCAGGTGCTTTCCTTCCAATGCTGATATGTTGTCTAGTTGGAGGCATTACTGTATGATATTAGTAAGCCTAATGATGGGGAAATTGCATAATACATATTTCCTTATTTTAAAATGGGGCTCACTAATGAATTCTAAGCCTCCAAGGATGGTCACTTTAGTTAGCTCAAGGGGAGATGGCCGTCGGTGGTCTATTCTTTACACTCCTTACACTCAAGTCAGTCTCGTGTCAGAGCTGCGTTATGCCTGCGTTTTGTGGTCACCTGTATGTCATGCATCTATTTCCCTATAAATTTTGATGGGCCCCGACTTCCCATGAAATAGGTACTGTAAAGGCTTAAACTCCAGGGGATCAACTGTCAGTCTCTCGGTCCATGGGGCCACTGATTCCCAAAATAACTTGATTATTGGGCATGTCCACCACAAATGGAGAGAGGTACCCCTCTGTTCACAACCTCTCCAGCACCTATCACTTGTTGTTGGGAAGATTTGTGCTAATTTAACTGGAGTCCTGTACCACCTTGTCAAAAACTTATATTCCATTTCTTGCACCTTGGAGCTTATGGATGTGGTAAACGTTAATAAGATTGTTCTTTTAATTTGTTTATTTGTCCATACCTGATCCAATTCCCTCTCCCATTCCCTTACAAAATATGGGGTTGTCTCTTCCTGCCCACTAAGAATCACTCTATACATCTGTGATAACATATGTCTAGATTCTGGCATTTGTACACATTGCCTTTCAAACGCAGTGAGTGAGTTCATGGATCTTATTAAGGGCTTTATTTTATTGAAAAAAATCGTCATTTGATGGTATTTCCACTCTGCTAGATGTATCGTCCCGAATCTCGGGACCATTTCTGTCAAGGGTAATAGGACTCCACTAGGGGCGAACTTGCCACACTTGGTGTCCCCGTCCTGGCCCCAAGCCCCCAGATACCCCGTCTCCTCCCCCGGGGGGAACCAAGGGAATCCCTCCAGCGGAGTCGGAGGGTATATCTGGGGGGCGTATTTACCTCTCCTGTTCAACCTATCCCACACCTCCAAAGAATTCAGTGTTAACGGTGACGCCCACTGGGAAAGAAAAAAACAAGAAAAAATACTGCGCTACCACTTAATCGATAAACCCCCCAAAAAGCAGCAGTTAAACAGTGGGATGTGCACCAAAATGACAAAAGAAAAAGAAATAACCGCGCTAAAATATATATGAATAAGATATGTGAAATATTCTTATATCGATGTCCCAAAAACCTCTGTTAGGAAATTCATGTATGTATGTGAAACATTGCGATAATCAGAAAAATATATATAAGTCCATACATATAACTGTGAATCAAAAGGTGATGTCCATATGTGGTGGATGGAAATCTTTATATATGATAATTGACCAGAATCAGTCCCAGAGAGAAGCCCATGAATGGACACAACCAGACTTGGTGGTAAAGGAGAAAGAGACACCACACTCAGTGATCCGCCACCACAGCCTATGTTCCGTCCTGGTATGGGAAAACCCAGCTGGATTTTCCCATACCAGGACGGAACATAGGCTGGTTTTTGCTTGCCTTGTGGTAAGCGCAATATTTGTGTGGTGGCGGATCACTGAGTGTGGTGTCTCTTTCATCTTTACCACCAAGTCTGGTTGTGTCCATTCATGGGCTTCTCTCTGGGACTGATTCTGGTCAATTATCATATATAAAGATTTCCATCCGCCACATATGGACATCACCTTTTGATTCACAGTTATATGTATGGACTTATAAATATTTTTCTGATTACATGAATTTTCTAACAGAGGTTTTTGGGACATCGATATAAGAATATTTCACATATCTTATTCATATATATTTTAGCACGGTTGTTTCTTTTTCTTTTGCCTACTGGGAAAGCCCTCTGAGGACCTTGGATCCAAAGTGCTCCTGCCAAATTTCTCCCCGCCATTGACATTTCTGCTTGGACCCATAGTTTTTTCTGTGCATCATGACACCAATTCAGTATCCTAACTAGGGTCATGACCTTATAATATGATGCAAGCCCCCCTCAGCTCTATTCCTTCTCAGGATATCGTAAGCCAGTCTAGGTCTCCTATCATTCCATACAAAGGCCACGAACAGCCTACGCACCTGTCTGAAGAGAGTCCCCGGTAACCTGATTGGCACTGTGTGCAGTACATATATTATTCTGGGTAATATACTCATTTTTATAGCACTAATTCTCCCAAACCAAGTCAAATATTTACCCTTGCATTTTTTTAACTCTTCTGTTATTTCTTTCAATAATGAGCCGTAATTAAGTTCATACAGTAATTTCTGGTCTGCGCTAATATGTACCCCCAAGTACATCAGAGACTCTTTATTCCAGACAAATGGGTACATCCCTCTCAATGACCTTTCCATAGCTGCTGGAACATGGCTAGGGAGGATGACCAACTTCTCAAAAAAAATTTTGAAATTAGATACCCTACCAAATTTATGTACTTCGGCCATAAGTACAGCTATAGATTTCTGTGGAGCGAAGAGAAAAAAGAGGAGATCATCTGCATAGGCTTCTACCTTATGTTCTACAGGGCCTATGCACGTCCCAGTTATCTCCCTGTTATTCTTGATTTTACGTAGAAATGTCTCCATTATTATCGCAAATATCAAGGGGAATAACGGGCACCCTTGCCTAGTGCCATTTCGTATGTTAAAACAGTCTGACAATGTACCATTGACCTTGATCCTTGCTCTTGGTTCCGCATACAGGGACATAACCCACCCCAACATTCTTTCCCCCAGGCCTATCCTCCCCAGCACTTCTCTCGTAAAGCCCCAATTCACTCTGTCAAACGCCTTTTCGGCATCCATTGACAGAATGATCCTTGGGGCTCTGTCCGGGCCAGACCGAGTCCAATGAAGAACGTGAAGCGCACGAGTGGTATTATCCCTCGCCTCACGTTCCCTCATGAACCCCGTCTGGTCCGGATAAACTAAGTCTCCAATATGTTCTTGAAGCCTCAGGGCCAGGATTTTTGCTAACAGTTTAGTGTCCTAATTGAGCAGAGAGATAGGCCTATAATTGGCGCAGATTTGGGGGTCCTTCCCCTCTTTTGGCAGTACCGTTATGTACGCCAGAAGAGCTTCTGGCGGTAGTGGACTAGAGGTACTAATTGATTTAAAATAGCTACAGAGTGGTTTTACTAATACTGGAAGAAATTTTTTGTAGTATAAGTTCGTCAACCCGTCCGGCCCTGGACTCTTTCCCAGTGGCAGGGTTGCTATCACTTTACTCAGCTCCTCTACCGTGATTGGACGTTCAATTTCATCTATGATTGTTCTGGGTAACGTGGGCATAGAGGCTTCTTCAATATAGTCCCATGTCTCTTTCCTCCCATATCTCTCTCCGTCCCCTATTCCCGGTGGATCTGTCTTGGAAGTATTATATAATGCCTCATAAAATTTACCAAATTCTTTCGCTATGGCTTTCATATCTTTCTTACCTTGGACTGATAAACTATGCACATGTCTAGAGTCTTGTTGTTTTTGAAGTTGTCTAGCTAATAGCCGTCCACACTTATTTCCCTGTTCATATGCTCTATTCTCAGAAAACCTAATTTTGTTCTTTACTCTTCGCTCAAGGCACTGTGAAAGCTCTGCTCGCAAGCTCTCCAAGTGCCTGCTATCCGCAGGGTCAAGATTTTTCTTATGTTTCATCTCTAGAACACTAATCCTCTCTAATAATTAATTTATCTCTCTTTTACCTTCTTTATATACGATCCATAAGCAATCAGATCCCCTCTGATGACTGTTTTATGGGCCTCCCACACCGCTTGATCTGACACTTCTTCTGTCTTGTTTATTTCAAAGTATTCTTTTATTTTAATACCTAACTTCTACACTATTTCCTCATCCAACAATGACTCATTCAAGCGCCAAGTTCGCTCTAAACGACCCACTTGAATTGGATGGAGGGTCAGGGTTATTGGGGCATGGTCTGACATAGTTATAGATTCAATTGTACTCGTGAGGACATTCTCCAAATAAAATTGGTCCACCAAGAAAAGGTCCACCCGCAAGTACATATCATGCATTTTAGAATAGTAACTAAAGTCCTTAGTCCCTGTATGCAGAACTCGCCAGCTATCTACAAGGTGCTGGGAAGGTGGAATTTGTTTAACATGTTTTATGGCTCTGAAGACAGGGTGGTTCTACCCATCGAGGTATCTATACTCGGGTCCAGCACTATATTAAAGTCCCCGCCCACCATTAAACATCCTTCTCTAAATTCTTCCAGTTTTCTAAATGTTCTAACCAAAAAATTAACAGACCCTTCATTAGGTGCATATAACGATGCAAAAGTATATCTTATCCCATGCAGTGTACCCTTCACAAATATAAAACATCCCTCTGGATCGCTTTGCAGGGTCTCCGTTTTCCATGGACGGGACTACTTAAACGCAATTGTGACCCCTCTTGCCCTTGCGATTGGTGACACTGCATGGTACCATTGATTCATTATATTCTGAGGTAGACTGGGGATAGAACTGCCCCTAAAATGGGTCTCTTGTAAGAAGATGACATCAGTCCCATGGTGCTGCAATTCCACTCAAAGGCGCCCTCTCCTCCCCATACCAGCTCTTTAAAATTTTCCCCTTGACCCTGTTCTCTGTCTTCCTTTCTGCTAATCCTGCCTACCCTGTTAGCACAGTGACACCCGACATTAAACACAAACCCACAAAAAAAAGAAAAAAAACAGCTCATCATATATACCATAAAAATAAACCTTACATAAACATCTTACATACCAAAAACCTCCCCCTAGGAGTATATCTAAAAATCCGGGAGGGGGCCTGTGCAAGTAAACACCTCTTATGCACCAGTCACCTCCCTTCCCTGCTTTTAGCAGGTTAACTAGTCCCCTCAATTGGGGCTGACCTATTGACCAAAAAATGGTCCCCATTCCCCACCACACACCCTCATATGTTCCCCCCCTCCTCCCGAGCATTACCTTCCTAGGTAATAAGAAAAAAAAAAAAATATTGTCTCTTCGGGACCCCTCTCTACTTAGCCCTTCATCAACTATCTAGGTCTTCTTTGGGCCGTGCCCACGTTGGCCCTTGCCAGTACTTCTTGCCACTGTTCAGACCGCTGTAGGGGGGGCCCTAAAAAATGTATTCTCCAATCTGTAAAATCCACCATAGGAAGGTCCAGTTTCCCCACAAATGATTCTAAATCATCCTTCGTTCTTAATGTAGCTGATCTCCCGTTCCTGGAAGCTGTCAAACTAAATGGGAACCCCCACCGATACTTAATCTCTGCCACCCGTAGGGCTTCTAGCAGTGAGCGGACTGACCGTTGCTTGAAAAGAGTCCGTCTTGATATATCTGGGTACAGTGCTATATTTAAACCTTCAAACATGATCGTAGGCTTGCTACGGGCCATCCTCATTATACTCTTTCACTGCATATTTATGCACTTTACAAATAACATCTCTGGGTAATTCAGCCTTTGTACTATGGGACGGAACCCGATGTATCCGGTCTATATCTATGGTATTTGGAGCTTGATCCCCCAATAATCTGTCCAAAATTTTTTTGTGTTATAGGAACTAATTCTGATGTTGTAATTGATTCAGGCAGTCAATATTGTCATCCACAATTACTCTGATCACATTGGAACATTGGAACTTTTCACCTTGGATTTTTTGTATATGAACTGATTTTTTTCCCTTTTTTCCTCCGTTTTGATATTTGGCTCTTAGCACTTTTATTACTATATGATACTTGGTTTTGTTGAAATAATACTTTAATGTTTAAGCTCTGCACAATTTATCCATAGCTTACACAGACAACCTGCAAGAGTCATGCATTGCACTTGTGATCACAGATGCAATACTTTACAGATTCCCAATAAAAATAAATGCACATTTTACCTGCAAAAAGATGTGCATTTATTTATTTCTTTTTTTGGAAAACGTAAACTTATCCTTTAAACTAGCTGAGGGCTGCTAAGATGAAATGAAAGGGGAGCATTTGGGCCAAAAAACACCAGTTTGACATGCCTGTTTTAAACAGGCATGCTGCCTACTGCTTTGTTTCTGTGCTTTTACTACCTATGTCTTTTAGACTCTCTATTGCCCCCTATATGCCATCTCATTTGTACAGTACTGTTTTTAGAATATTATTCACATAATTCTAATTTATTAGGACAAAATATAAAATGTATGAGTACAAACTCATAGTGATCAATAATTTATCGTTTTTATTGTTCTGACGTTCACTGAGGGAAACCGCTGATGGGATACTTTGCAAAAAATTACACTTTTAGGTGCCTAAATAAGCCTGCTAGTCTTTTCATGGTTTTTATATGCTACATGTTATCATCCTTTTTTACTAACTACTTTACTAGATTTCAGTATTGATTACTTAAGTTGTAAAATATACAGTAAGATTTACTTTAAATTACTGTTTTCCACATTATTTGTTTACACATTTTGTTATTGTTTGTTAATTTTCACATTGCTTTTTTGTATACCTTGAGATACAAAAAAAAAATATTTTCTGAATTCAGGCAAATATATATGCAAGGTAAATTTATATCTGCTTCATCACATATAAAAGTAAAAACATCCTAGAAGGAAAAAATGGGTATGCTTTTTAGTATAATTAGCAAAAGGGCACGTACAAGTACTAGGTTTAATCCCCTTTGACAGTACTCTTAACATTGAAAATCAAAACACTAAAAATACATGTTTTTTTCCTACATTTCTTTCTAGTGATAATGATGAGAAGCCATTTACTAGCAGCCAACCTTCCCTGAATGGAGACGTAAAGCCACTTGGAAGCGATGATAGTTTGGCCGACTATGGTGGAAGCGTGGATGTCCAGTTTAATGAGGATGGTTCCTTCATTGGCCAATACAGTGGCAAAAAGGAAAAGGAAGCCACTGGGGGGAATGACAGCTCTGGCGCAACCTCTCCAGTTAACCCCAACATCACAATTGAATAGAGAAACGCATTTTAAAAGGAGCGAAGGTTATAGAGGAAGGAATAGTGGAAGGAACTGGAAGATTCTGAACAATTTATTTTTGTTTGCAAACCTATATACCAATTTGGTGCTAGAGTGGCAAGTAGTATATTGTAAGTCTCTCTTGCACCAAAGTGGTTGAACGGCTGTTGTTTGTTGGACTGCAACTAAATGACTTGTGCAAAAGCAAAATGGACCAAGAGGAGACAATGGATGGTACAAATCAATATCTACTGCAAAGGATAGCTACCACTGTTCTCATTATTGTTTAGGTAAAATTGATAAAGGTAAAAATATGGAACAAAAAAACACATCATGATGAATGCATGTATATAACAAAAAAAAAAAAAGAAAAAAAAAGAAAAACCAAAGAAAGAAAAAAAATTCTCTCTTTCACGCCAAGTTCTGCATTCACATGAACCTGTGTTACTTTTCTATGGTGTCTTTTCTTTGTATTGTTCTCTTTCTATGTGTTTGGGGTCTTTTGCAATGGACATTCCAGCTACACAGATTTTCTATGTGCAGCTTGCCAAAAGAAGAAAAAACTTAAGAATAGAACAATGTATGCATATATGTTTTCAAATCACCACAACACCTTCTCTCCTCTGCATTTTCTAAACTTATCAGTTATATGCAAATGATCAAGCTAGATTATAGGGCACTTTCATTAGTTCCTCCCTTGCAATCGCAGAGAGTTCGCCCTGGAAAATAAATCAATTCAGAAAAGTATTATTTTAACACTTCCTCTCATCTGGAACAGAAAATTCATTGTTGATTTGATCTTGAAACTAAACACTCCTCTTATGATCTATATCATCTGTCTTAAGGAAAGAAGGTTACATTTAACATATGGCATAATTCACCATTTTTTTTTAAATAGCGATATTAATTATGCAGCATTACATTTTAGCATAGTTCAAACAAGATGTGGCATAAAAAACACATCATTTCCTCCATTTGTCCAATTTTAAGAGATTGATGAAAAACACTAAGGAATACACTAAATGCACAGATGCACCATTATATATATAAAAATAAATATACATATTTACCAGCACTGTGTCCGCATTGGAAGAAATGATCGTCAGAAAAATTTCCAACATGCTCCTTTGAGAGAAATCGAATAAATAATTGGCATCTATTGAACGGCGGAGCCCACACACTGATTGAGATTCGGCCTGTCCAGTAGGGAATTTCAATCTGTGTATGGCCATCTTGAAACCTTGTATTTCAAAGAAGAACCAAGTTTCTGACATACCTGACTTTACAACTAAAATCATCTGAAGAAGTGTTTCTTGCATGGGCAATTCATTCATATTTTTCCTTTCATTATTATTCTAGTGCAATGTGGAAGAATGAAAGGGGGCTAAGTCTGAATGATAAATATAAGCATTATGAACATGTTTAGATATGTTGGTTTTCATTTACAATGTGTCTGAAATTGTCTCACTGTTTTAGTGCACAAACTGTCTCAAACAATGCAGATTTAGACAAATCCTTTCTCAGACACATTAGCAAACTAGTTTTTTAAATTTTTTGGGGCCTGTTGTATGAGCAGCTGGAAAGCACATAAGTATAGATGTTGAACATTGGCTCTCGCTGTTTTTTTCAAGATAATTGAGGTGCTCCTTTCCTTAATGTCCAAAGGAGAACACGTTTTCTTGCTTCAATTTGTCTTTTCTCAGGGGAAGCTGCATTGAAATGGATAAGGTTCTTACATGGAGATACCTTCCAAGTCACCTTACCTCCCTGTGCCTCAGGGTGCTCCCAAAAGAATAGTGCTTACCTGTGTTTCTGCAATAACACACAGCAGTGTTTTTTTGCCTCACAGGTGGCTGCCTGGAGACCTTAGCAGAATATTTACAGGTAGAAGTGCTTTGTATAGATAAAAGGTACTATTTTCCTCCTGGGTAAACGCAACCCCTATCTGTTACCACACATTTATCTGTGGCTGTTTAATTTTATTTCCTTTTTGTGTGCAGAAGAGGGGGAGAGAAAGGGGAGTTTTATGAAAGCTGTCATAAAAACAATGCCAGGGAATTTTTTTCAAAAAAACTTGCAATGTTATGAGAGTTCTGCTAGGCCTCTTGTCATATTCCTTTACTGAAAGACATAAAAAGTCTTTATGGGGATGAAACAAATATTTACCATGTAATAAAGAAATAGATTGCCCAGAGTTCTGCTTTACTAACTAAAGCAGGTCAGATACAAGAAGTTTACAAGTGCTACCAGCAATGAAAATGCAATGTCCCAGTGCATATAGGAAAAATATAGAAATAGGTGTTGCTACCTTTTATCAGCAGGAAGACCACTTCATGTCTCCCTCATGCTTTAGAGGGACCAGGCCAGTGTCGATAAAGAATGCTCATTTCATGTGCTCCACAACAGTTTAAACTGCTACTACATGTCAATGGCTGGTAGAATATGCTTTACTTTTCAAGTATAGAGTCTTTGATTTGTCTCTAATTTACATCATTATACTAAGGTCAGAAACCTGAAAGATGACTTTTAAATGTTTGTGATTTGAATTTGTCTTCTTTTGAATATTTTTTTGCACAGGTTAGAAATGACGAGAAGGATCTGTTGACACTGGTAATGTCTCCAATGGGGTACTGTGTTTAGATTGGGCTTAGTTTCCTGGCATTGTTTTACAGTGTATGTAAATAATGTGACTTGATGTTGACCCTCCAGTTCTGAAAATCATAATTAACAATTGTGCAGGGGTTAAAGGGGAATCAAGCAGTGCCAGGGAAGGGGCAAAATGTACCTTTTTGAATGTAAATAGCGTTCTGAAGTTTGTATCTGCCAGTAGAGTATAGGCCTATGTAAGTCCTGTCTATAGCTTAGTATTGTTAAAGAAAAATAAAAACTATATCATGATATAAGTGGACTGCTGTGTGTTTTTCATGTACAGGTTTCCTTGACTAAAGAACTCTAGGCAGATATTTAAAATGAACCTTTGGATCATTTATGTAATAAGTAATAAAGACATTTTTCAATTCAGTCAAAATAAATACCTGAAATTTGCTTTTATTTAATGTTGCATGTGCCCTCTGAATGTTAAAAGCTATCCTGTTCTGTAAAGCTCATGGAAATATGAGGAAAGATTTAAGACAAGCAGCAGATGACATTGTTCTTCCAATATGATTCACATGAGCCTAGACACTTGACTGGAGCTCAAGAACGTCAATAATTACATAAGATCTACAGGGGGTCATTTACTATAGCGCTGAAAAATGATCCTGCAGTCCCAGAAAATAACGGACTAATAAGGCCAAGTAAGACTTCAACTCTCAGAAACCGAGCACTAATGCAAATGGAAAGCAGCGCTATTGGGGGCAAAAATGCCTGTCAGATCACATATGCGGGAATAGTGTAAGTCAATGGGCTTGAACCTGCAAAATCCAAAGTTCTCACTGAACACTTATATGCAAGTTCTTTGCCATAAAAAGTGTAAAAGTGTATAGGTGTATGTTGGGATGTCATTTCAGGGCAGGCCTAAATATTCCAGTGATGTAGACAGATAAGTATTCTAAAGTAAAACATTAATACTGTAAGTTTAATAAATAAGCAGACTTGGATGCTCCACTTGGTCTTAATCTGTTATCAATACTTTGTGATTAAAACTGCCATAATGTTTTGGAACTCCATCACGCACAGACATATTACCTGCAGAGAAGATTGTTGTAGGGCATGGATTTCCGCCAACCTTCTCTTCCAATATTGTTCCACAGGTTGGAATATTTATATTTTTATTTATTACACTTGCAGTATCTCACAAAAAAGATTACACCCCTCACATGTTTGTAAATATTTTATTATATCTTTTCATGTGACAACACTGAGGAAATTACACTTGCTACAATGTAAAGTGGTGAGTGTACAGCTTGTATAACAGTGTAAATTTGCTGCCCCCTTAAAATAACACAGAGCCATTAATATCTAAACTGCTGGCAACAAAAGTGAGTACACCCCTAAGTGAAAATGTAAAAAATTGGGCCCAATTATCCATTTTCCCTCACCGGTGACTCGTTAGTGTTACAAGGTCTCAGGTCTGAATAGGGAGCAGGTGTGTTGAATTTGGTGTTATCGCTCTCACTCTCGCATACTGGTAACTGAAAGTTCAACATGGCATCTCATGGCAAAGAACATGTAGGAGGATCTAAAAAAAAGAATTGTTGCTCTACATAAAAATTGCCTAGGCTATATAAAGATTGCCAAGACCCTGAAACTGAGCTGCAGCACGTTGGCCAAGACCATACAGTGGTCATACAGGACAGGTTCTACTCAGAACAGGCCTCGCCATGGTCAACCAAAGAAGATAAGTGCACATGCTCAGCATCATATCCAGAGGTTGTCTTTGACGGTGGGCAGGTGGCAATTGGTTAAACTCGTGTCCGCAGTTACTGAACATCTCTTAAAATCATGTCAAAAGATGGTCTCTTTGACCATCTTTTGTGTAGCTCTAGCCTCTCAGGAGCCACTGAGTATAATGGGACTTCTGTTCCATATACGCCCTGGGCGAGGAACAACCCCTGCTGACATCACCATAAACTATAAGCAAATGTCACCTGGGATAATCACAAGAAGGATAAACACACCACTTTTGATGAAAAAAATATTTGGTTTATGTAAGATTTACGTAGGCAGTAATATTAGCACAAAAACCAACATATGATTGTACACAAAGAAAGTCACAAGTAAAGTAAGCAATAAAACATATAGCAGTGCCACTTGCAATACACCCAATTGTCCTGCAGGACATACGTAGTTCTCTTTCCAGGAGAGAATTTTCCCCAAACGAGCATGAAAGGCGGGAACAAAGGATGTTAGGCTCACTTGTGGGTTGGGACACCTGCCTTTACACACACATGACCTTTAATGGCCATCCCAGTCTTAGTCCGTAGAGTTAAAAATTGATTTGGCCCACCCTTTGCCACTAGAACAGATTCTGGGAAGGCTAGGAAAGCTGGCACTGATGTTGGATAAGAAGGCCTGGCTCACAGTCTCTGCTCTAATTCAGCCAAAAGGTGTTCTATCAGGTTGAGGTCAGGACTCTGTGCAGCCAGTCAAGTTCCTCCACCCCAAACTCGCTCATCTGTGTCTTTATGGAACCTTGCTTTGTGTAGTCATGTTGAAACAGGAAGGGGCTATCCCCAAACAATGTTGAAAGCATGAAATTATCAAAAAAGTCTTGGTATGCTTGGTATGCACAACACATACACACACAGTAGAACACACCAGGCACACTTTACACCCCCCATTACCCCCTGATCACCCCCTAATCACCCCCCCCCCCGTCACAGTGACACCAAGCAGTTTTTTTTTCTGATTACTGGTGTTAGTTTGTGACAGAAGTGGTAGGGCAGTAAGTGTTAGCCCCCTTTAGGTCTAGGATACCCCCCTAACCCCCCCCCAATAAAGTTTTAACCCCTTGATCACCCCCCATCGGCAGTGTCACTAAGCGATCATTTTTCTGATCACTACCTAATAAAGGTTTTAACCCCTTGATTGCCCCCTAGTTAACCCTTTCACCAGTGATCACCGTGTAACTGTTACGGGTGACGCTGGTTAGTTAGTTTATTTTTTATAGTGTCAGGACACCCGCTGTTTATTACCGAATAAAGGTTTAGCCCCCTGATCTCCCGGCGGTGATATAAGGTTTTAGGGTCAGTTTAGGGTCTGCGTCGCCCCAGGCAGCGTCAGGTTAGCGCCAGTACCGCTAACACCCTCGCACGCTAACACCCACATGCACTGTACACCTCCCTTAGTGGTATAGTATCTGAACGGATCAATATCTGATCCGATCAGACCTATACTAGCATCCCCAGCAGTTTAGGGTTCCCAAAAACACAGTGTTAGTGGGATCAGCCCAGATACCTGCTAGCACCTGCATTTTGCCCCTCCGTCCAGCCCAGCCCAGCCCACCCAAGTGCAGTATCGATCGATCACTGTCACTTACAAAACACTAAATGCACGCCCATGGCCTGTGTGAGCAATATATCATTTAGTGACAACTTTTTGTCAATTTTTTTTTGTCATTATTCAATCACTTGGGACAAAAAAATAATATTCAATGGGCTCAACATGCCTCTCAGCAATTTCCTTGGGGTGTCTACTTTCCAAAATGGGGTCATTGGGGGGGGGTTGTACTGCCCTGCCATTTTAGCACCTCAAGAAATTACATAGGCAGTCATAAACTAAAAGCTGCGTAAATTCCAGAAAATGTTTGTAGACGCTATAACTTTTGCGCAAACAAATAAATATACGCTTATTGACATGTGGCCGAATACATTTTGGCCTAAATGTATGAGTAAAATTGAGTTTATTGGATTTTTTTATAACAAAAAAGTAGAAAATATCATTTTTTTTCAAAATTTTTGGGTACAGCATTGCATGACCACGCAATTAGCAGTTAAAGCAACACAGTGCTAAATTGTAAAAAGTGCTCTGGTCAGGAAGGGGGTAAATCCTTCCGGGGCTGAAGTGGTTAAAGGCAGGCGTCCCAATACTTAGGCCAATATGTTGTATATTGCTTGTGACACTGAGCATGGCTATGGACTTAGGGCTGGTTCACACCACAGAGATGTAGAGAACATGTGTGAGGCTGCCTGCTGGGTAAGTGGGTAGCAATTCCATCTAGCAGCACTGGGGTTGCTGGTTCAATTCCCCAACATGCTAGAGCTTGTGTCAAAGTTGATATGCTTTCCCCGTATGGGTTTCTCACTACCATCCAAAAACATTCTGGCATTTTATTTGTCTCCTGTCGAAATAGTCAATGAAATGGGTGCTATGGAAGCGGACAGATCGGCTGGCCACAGGATCAGAGGAGGTTCGTTTTCATAGCAGGTCGGTGGCGGGAGCGGCGGAGGAGAAAGACCGAAGCTGGAGGAAGATGGAGAAGACCGGAGGGAGAAGCGGGGGGAAGAAGAAGTTGGAGGAAGATGGAAAAGACCAGGGGAAGAAGCAGGGAAAGAAGACCTTTTTAATAAAGGAATTGTCAAAAAACGGCTATTGTCTTTTGTTACATTTTACTGCTTTTTTGGTGAATGTGTAGGGGGTACAATGTACCTGATACCCATTCACATGGGGGGGTGGGATCTGGGGGTCACCTTATTAAAGGGGGCTTCCAGATTCCGATAAGCCCCCTGCCCGCAGACCCCCACAACCACCGGGCAAGGGTTGTGGGGATGAGGCCCTTGTCCCCATCAACATGGGGACAAGGTGTTTTGGGGTAACCCCAAAGCACCCTCCCCATGTTGAGGGCATGTGGCCTGGTACGGTTCAGGAGGAGGGGGGCTGCTCTCTCATCCCCCCTCTTTTCCTGCGGCCTGCCAGGTTGCGTGCTTGGATAAGGGTCTGGTATGGATTTTGGGGGGATCCCCCACGCCATTTTTCTTTAAAATTTTGGCATGGAATTCCCCTTAAAGTCCATACCAGATCTGAAATGCCTGGTATGCACTGGTTCTTCCTCAGGTCTTCTTCATCTCTGGTCTTTCTCCTCCGCTGCTCCCGCTACTGAGCTACTATGAAAACGTACCTCCTCCGAATCTGTGGCCAGCCGATCTGTCTGCTTCCACAGTGCACATTTCATATATAACTATGGGGAGTGGCCACCGGATGAAGTTATCAGGAGACCCCACCCCTTGTGGGGCGGGGTCTCAGAGTCACGTCATCTGCACCATTGCAGCATCGGAGGAGGTTCTGTCATGGTTATGCAATAGTGTTGTCTATCAGCTTACCTGTTTCCATGTGTTCATCTCTAAAGACCAGCTGACTCTCACCTGACTGCTATTATTAACTCTCCTTTAGCACGGCTCCAGCCCAGCTCCTATCAGAGAACTCTATATTAACCTCTGCACTGCAGGCCAGCCCTGCTGATCAACCTTTGTGTGTTTGGCTTCCTGTTCCTGCCTGCCGTGTGCTCTACGTTTGTTTCTGTTACCGACCTTGGCGTGTTCTCTACTATTCCTGTCTGCTCGTGACCCTGACCTCTGGCGTGTCCCCGACTATCCCCGTTTGCCTGTGACCCTGAACCTTGGGGTGAACTCTGTTGTCCTTGTCTGCTTGTGGCCCTGACCTTGGCTTATTCCTTTACTATCCCTATCCTCCTGTTGCCTACTGTGGGTGTGAGCTGGGGGACCCTGGGGGTCGCGACCTGGAGCCAGTTGCAGCCCAGTCCATCCTCACCACTAGAGGCTCTGGTGAACACCTGCTGGCTCTTAGACTCCGCGCCCCTAACCCTGGTGGGATCAGTGTTGGTGTCCCAGCGGCCCTGCCTTCCTTACCACCCTGACTCCCATCCGCAGCAGTCAGCCGTAGGGTCCACTGCCTTGTGGTGCACTCCTGATCCCAACGGTGTGCATCTGTCACTCAGCCTCTAGGTGACCTGACAGTTTGATCAGCCATGGACCCGGCTGACATGTCACTTCCTTCAGCCGATTCATTGCAGGGCATAGTTCGCAGACTCGAAGCCCAGGAATCCAATCAGACTCAGGTGATGCGATTCCTTAAGGATCTGGCTTCCCCTTCGAGCAGCTCCAGGCCTCCTTGGGAAACCTGAACCTGCAGCCTCAAGTGCAATCAGCAGCTGCACCTATCGCACCAGTCGCAGCCACACATTCATATTCACTGCCAGCTCTGTCCCGTTTTTCTGGGGACTCCAAGGCCTGCAGGGGCTTCCTCAGCCAATGCACCATTCATTTTGAGCTCCAGCCTCAAAACTTTCTGTCTGATCGGGCTAAGGTAGCCTATATAATTTCCCTCCTCTCTGGTGAAGCTTTAGCTTGGGCTGCCCCCCTGTGGGAGAAGAATGACCCGGTGGTTTCCAGCCTGTCCGACTTCTTGAAGCTTTTTCGTAATATCTTCGAGGAGCCAGCTCGGGTTTCTTCAGCGGCTAGTGCCCTTTTACGCCTTCGCCAAGAATCTTGTTCAGTGGGACAATATGTGCTTAAGTTCTGTATCCTCACAGCTGAATTGAGCTGCAACAATGAGGCCCTGGTCACAACCTTTTTACATGGCCTCTCTGACCGAGTAAAGGACGAATTAGCAGGAAGAGCCATCCCCGCCGGTCTGGACAATGTAATTTCCTTGTGCAATCAGATTGACATTCGTTTCTAGCAGAGGTCCCTAGAAAAAAGACGCCAGCACCCTCTAGGTCCTAGTCAGCCAGAACTCTTCTCCCGTCGCCCTGTGGAGCATCCTCTGCCTGCTGAAGAACCTATGCAGCTGGTCCGGACCAGACTAACCCCTGAAGAACGTGCTAGACGCAGAACTCTGGGCTTGTGTCTTTATTGTGGGGGCAAGGGTCATTTTTGTGACTCCTGCTCGCTTCGTCCGGGAAATGCTCGGGTCTAATACATTTGGAAGGTGGAGTATTGGACCCAGAAACATCACCTTCTCGTCTTCTTCTTCCGTGGTTCCTCCATGTAGGCCCTTCTCCCCAATCGGTCCTAGCATATCTGGACTCCAGGGCTGCCGGCAATTTTATGGATTGGAGAACTGCTTCTTCTATGAAGCTTACCCTTTCTCCCCTCGCTACACCACTGGTAGTCTCGGCAATTGATGGTACTGTGCTCCCAGGGAGCCCTATCCGTTTATTAGGATGTCGGTAGGGATACTCCACCAGGAGTGGATTTCCTTCCTCATTCTACCCAAGGCCTCTACCCCCATTGAATTAGGCCTTCCTTGGCTACAGCTCTACTCTACACATGTGGACTGGGTCTCTGGGCAGATCCTAGCTTGGGGCCCTTCGTGTTTCTCATCCTGTCTCATCCTGTCATCCTTGGGGGTGGTCCCCAAGGAGAGGCTTCCCATTGCTACCACATCAGTATCTTCTGATCTTCCCTCGGCATACAGCGATTACCAGGATGTGTTCTGTAAGAAGTCTGCTGAGGTGCTTCCTCCCCACAGATCTTTTGACTGTGCCATTGACCTTATCCCTGGAGCAACTCTACCCAGGGGTCGTACCTACCCTCTGTCCATTCCAGAAACCCAGGCCATGTCTGAGTATGTCGCCGAGAATTTGGAGAGGTTTTATCCGGAAATCCTCATCGCCTGCAGTAGCAGGGTTCTTTTTCATTGCTAAAAAGGATGGTACCCTCAGACCCTGCATGCAGTGACTATCAAAAACCGATACCCCTTACCTCTAATATCTGAGCTATTTGACAGATTGAAGGGGGCTTCCATTTTCACCAAGTTGGACCTCAGAGGTGCATACAATCTCAGAATACGGGAAGGTGACGAATGGAAGACTGCGTTTAACACTAGGGACGGGCATTACGAATACCTGCGCTAAACAAAAAATTACATATGTTGAGGTAGATAAATAATGCAATCTATCACCACACAAAAAATTTTATCAAAATACACAAATCAAATGAATAAAGTCCAGATATCCCACGTGGTAGGTATTCAATATAAATGTAATATGCTGATCCAAATGAGCTATGATTGCTCTTACCAGAACTCCAAAGAAATATGCGGATGGCAAAAAACCCTTGCCGGGGCCTCTGGGGTATTGGACCAAACAGCACCGTCCGTGGTCAGATCAAAATCCCCTCAATGGATGCAGGAAGAAGCAAACACAAGAAGAAAAGACTGGCCATAGTGTAGTATGTTATATGCTGGACATGGACATACGGACATACCAATCACCCAGGTGTGCACTTATAAACAACCAAAAACAGGGGGGGGAGGGAAGTGAAAAACCCCACCACCGTGGCTGTAGATTGTGCTTACCGACTCACGGTGATACACAGGCTTGTATAGGGTCAAAAGCTGACATGTAGCTGGCAAGAAGCACCTTGATAAGTCCTCATTACACGAAATCCACATCGTTAGTGTACCACCCAGAATAGAATAATAAACTCTCCATGGTGAAGTACGTTTTAAAAACAGATTTAATAAACAAAATATTGCACTTACATAATAAAAGCACTTAGTATCGCATCAGTAAATCGCCGGCCGGCAAACAAGCATGGAAGCGAAGCTCGTCCTACTTCCTGGTCATGTGGTAGCGTCGCTGCGTGCGTACCCAGACGCGTTTCGTCATCAAAAGGACGTTCTCAATGGGGACGAGCAGCGCAGTGAGCCACCACTATTAAATAGACATCCAAGCCTCGTTTTGAGTTGCGAGCGCGAGGACGCCATCTTACATATGGGAAAAAACCCAAATTATCCCTAAAGCGTGTGCTTACCTCAAATGCCCACAATATCAGCAAAAACATATTATACCCTCATAAAGGGTATGGGCAAAAATCCTAACTATTAGGGAACAGGCGAAAAACGCACCCTAACTCGGGTTACGTGAAAAGTCACCAACGTGCCCAAAAAATTCATTATCATAAATGAAACCAATGATTAAATTAATAATACAAAGATGAATAAAATTAAAAACTAGAAACTAGAAAATAGAATGAATAAAAAGTGAGTGAAAATTTACAAAGTGTAGGTTGTGCCACATATCCGAGTGTGGAAAGTGACCGAATTAGATCCTAACTTTCACATGTAGATCATAACATCCCTCTATGATAGAGCTCATAATGAGAGGAAATAAATATTATAGAATTATACTTCAACTCCCAACAATATATAAATGTGAAAATTGAAAATTAGAAAAAATAGAAAAAATAAAAATAAAAATAAACCCCCAAACCTAATATTGATATCCCTATACAGATTGCATCCATTAATGAACATGGCGTCCTCTAGCAAGCATCCCAAAGCAGGTATACTTATCACATATATGCATATAAAAATCACAAAAAAAATCGCAAAAAGAATAAAATACAATAAAATCACATCATGAATTATCTATAAACGCGTTCACATCCATGTCAATATTTAACCCATATGGTACATATGTCCTTAACCTATGGATCCAGCTCATCTCGAGTTGGGATATACCCCTAATTAATGCACTGCCCCTCCAATGGGGTCTAAACTTATCTATCCCTAAAAAAAGGGTTCCTGAGGGGTCTCTATCATGCACCAATAAATAGTGCTTAGACACTGAATGATTCCTGAACCCCGTGCTGATATTAGTAATGTGTTCGTTAAGTCGCACCTGGAGAGGGCGCTTAGTCCTGCCCACATATTGAAGGCCACACGGGCACTGCAACAAATAAACGACCCTCTCCGTGGTGCAAGTAACGAACGGCTTAATATTGTGCATTACTCCTGTGCTAGTGGAGGTAAAGGACGTGGTCCTTCTATGAGAACATGCATTAAACTTACAAACCCTGCATTTCTTGCACTGATAAAAGCCAGTCAATTGGTCAAAGAATGTTGGTTTAATAATAGGAGGACTTAGAATATTGGGGGCCAACTGATGACGTACCGAGGATGCTCCCCTAAAAACGACACGAGGTCTATCTGGCAAGATGTTATTAAGGGTTGTGTCACTCTTAATTACATGCCAATGCTTATATATTAAACTTTTAATGTTGTGATGTTGTAAAGAAAAGGATGTAACAAAAGGGACCCCTAGATTGAACTGGCCTCTATCGACAGAGCTCCTCTCGACCAACAGATCATCTCTGTTGACAAGTTGTACATTCTCAAGAGTCTTAACAAGAGAATCTTTTGGGTAACCCTTTTCCAGAAACCTCTCAGTGAGAATTCCGGCCTGTGCTTCAAAATCTACATGGCTGGAGCAGTTCCTTTTTATCCGAAGATATTGACTCTTTGGGATCGACTCCAGCCATGGGCGATAATGGCAACTATCTACTGGTATGAACGAATTCCTATCCGTTTCTTTAAAAAACGTAGAGGTGATCAATCTACTACCTTCCACAGAGATTCTCAGGTCCAGAAAGTTGATAGTAGTCTGACTCCTCTCATAGTTCAACTTAATCCCAATAGAGTTGGCGTTAAGGGTGGTTAAAAAACCATCCAGGGCCGAGAGCTCGCCATTCCATAGGAGGAGGATGTCATCTATATATCTAGCCCACAGGACCAACTGGGGAGTGTCCCTGGCATAGATGACATCCTCCTCCCATTTCCCCATAAAAAGGTTGGCGAGACTAGGGGCGTATTTGGCCCCCATAGCCACCCCCACATCTTGTCTATAGAACTTATTGCCAAACCAAAAATAATTATGAGAGGCGGCATACCTCAATAAATCCATCAAGAATGATATTTGAACCTGAGCAAGATTAGAATCTCTAGTCAAATAATGTTCAACTGCCTGAAAACCCAATAGGTGTGAGATATTAGTATATAAGGAGGTCACATCCGCGGTGACTAGCCACATTCCTGTCTGATACTGAACTCCTTTAAGCATTCGAATAATATGTCTAGAATCCTTAACATATGAGGGCAAACTCTGTACTAAAGGCTGTAAAAAGAAATCAATGTATCTGCCCACCCGGGACGTCAGGGAATCAATCCCACTGACAATAGGGCGTCCCGGGGGGCAGATGGGGTTTTTATGCAGTTTGGGTAGGTAATAGATGGTAGGGGTGCGAGGGGCCGTAGGTATTAAATATAGGCCCTCCTTCTCCGTCAGAACCCCCATCTCCCTACCTCTTCCAACCAACAACTTCAATGACTTCAAATATTTTAGTTTGGGGTCTGAGGGGAGGGGTGTATAAGTGGTGGTATCATTCAGGATGTTTAACATTTCCTTAATGTAGTCCTGTCGATCTAGGACAACAATCCCCCCCCCCTTGTCCGCTGGTCTAATAACCAAATCCCTGTTGTTACATAGGGAATCCAAACCCTCCTGTAGAGTTGTATTAAGTCTGGCTTTTTTAACCTCCAATTGTTCCAGATCCCTCAGGATACCATCTCTGAAAACACGCAAAGCCGGTGCTAATGCGCCCGGGGGATTGAACAAAGAAGCATTCCTCAATCCTGAATGGGTAATCCCCAAATCATTGAACCTCAATGCTCCTGATGGGACGGCTGGCCATGTATCTTTTTATATTTAGTTTTCTGACAAATTTATGAATGTCCATAAAAGTTTGGAATTTATTAAGTTTGGTGGGGGGGACAAATTTAAGTCCCTTATCCAATATTGCTTTTTCAGAGCTAGTTAATATTTTAGAGCTGAGATTAAAAATCCCAGTGCCAACTACATTCTGGGTTTTTTTGGCGGCTCGTATCCTCCTCCCCCCTCTGGTTCCTCTCCTCTTTCTCCCAACCTTTTGATACCTTGATTTGGTTTTTGAAAACCCCAACAGTTGGAATCAACAGGTGCAGAAGCACCCATGGGGGGCATTTGCCCACCAAGAGTGGGGTATGGCAGAGTAGGGGTGTTACCTCCACCTGGATTAAAATCCCTATCGGGGCCCTCTCTGTCTTGCAAAGGGAAAAAGGAATTAGAAGTGGGTATGTTAGCCTCCCATTCTATTCCTGTCGGGAAACCTGATCCCCCTTGCGGACAGTCGGGGTAACCCATACCATGTGCCCTCCAATCATCGTATTGATTCGAAGGGCGCCCTCTACCCCTTTGATTATAATAGGGGCCCCATCCTCTCCCTCTCTGGGGAGGTGGTGTTCTATATTGGGACCCATACCCTTGCTGGTACGTCATGGGGTTATGGTCCAAGGGTTGAGGGAATCTAGGGGGTCCATTATGCCTTGGTTGTCCTCTAAGGGAACCCCTATAATTAGCATTATTTGTTCTATGGGGAGATTGTCTAGGATATTCATTCCCTACTTTATGTGTTGATTTCACATGGGGTGCCCCCCGTTTATTCAGATTGCGTGACGCCACTGAGGAGACCCCACCTGAATGATAGGTTTCAGCCCCCATGCCAATCTCCATATTGGTGTTGTTTTGTTCGGCTAAATCCTCCAAGAGTTTTTTCTGCCAGTCAAAAACGACCTTACCATGATAATCCGTGAGGTCCCTGTTAAATTTTTTCTTTTTTTTTTTTTTTTTTTTTAACCTTTTGATCCCTATCTTCCTTTTCAAGAATTTTTAGAAGATTCTGGGATTTAGCCAGATAATCCTCGCTCCCCATAAGAGGGTGTAGTTTCTCTCTAATTGTCTTGATCTCTTCATCAAGCTTGGTTAGCTTGATGGTTTTCCTTTCTATCAAGAATCTAATTAGAGAGAGACCGGCTTGATTAAAATATTTGAACCAGCCCTCTAAATCGACATCTCCTTTTTGGGGTGCCACATCCCACCTAAGACTTCGGGGAACCATTGAGTGTTTAATATAAGTCTCCAAATAGGCTATATCCCATTTGGTATGGTTCTCAGACACCATGAGATTCTTAAGTCTCATAAAGGTTCCTCCCATATCATTAACATCACTGCTGTAAGCTTCAAAAACCCCCTCTACATTAACCACATTAGTGGCCCGAAATTCAAACACATCCATAGCACTGTGTCAATGAACGACACCAATATTAACCAGCTGCAGAAAATAGGTCAGAGTAAATATAAGCAAAAAAAATTCCGCGCTAGAAGCACAAAAGGACAAGCAGCAGTAAACAGTGCGACAACACCAAAAACAGAAAAAATTATATATAAACTGCGCTAAACAAAAAATTACATATGTTGAGGTAGATAAATAATGCAATCTATCACCACACAAAAAATTTTATCAAAATACACAAATCAAATGAATAAAGTCCAGATATCCCACGTGGTAGGTATTCAATATAAATGTAATATGCTGATCCAAATGAGCTATGATTGCTCTTACCAGAACTCCAAAGAAATATGCGGATGGCAAAAAACCCTTGCCGGGGCCTCTGGGGTATTGGACCAAACAGCACCGTCCGTGGTCAGATCAAAATCCCCTCAATGGATGCAGGAAGAAGCAAACACAAGAAGAAAAGACTGGCCATAGTGTAGTATGTTATATGCTGGACATGGACATACGGACATACCAATCACCCAGGTGTGCACTTATAAACAACCAAAAACAGGGGGGGGAGGGAAGTGAAAAACCCCACCACCGTGGCTGTAGATTGTGCTTACCGACTCACGGTGATACACAGGCTTGTATAGGGTCAAAAGCTGACATGTAGCTGGCAAGAAGCACCTTGATAAGTCCTCATTACACGAAATCCACATCGTTAGTGTACCACCCAGAATAGAATAATAAACTCTCCATGGTGAAGTACGTTTTAAAAACAGATTTAATAAACAAAATATTGCACTTACATAATAAAAGCACTTAGTATCGCATCAGTAAATCGCCGGCCGGCAAACAAGCATGGAAGCGAAGCTCGTCCTACTTCCTGGTCATGTGGTAGCGTCGCTGCGTGCGTACCCAGACGCGTTTCGTCATCAAAAGGACGTTCTCAATGGGGACGAGCAGCGCAGTGAGCCACCACTATTAAATAGACATCCAAGCCTCGTTTTGAGTTGCGAGCGCGAGGACGCCATCTTACATATGGGAAAAAACCCAAATTATCCCTAAAGCGTGTGCTTACCTCAAATGCCCACAATATCAGCAAAAACATATTATACCCTCATAAAGGGTATGGGCAAAAATCCTAACTATTAGGGAACAGGCGAAAAACGCACCCTAACTCGGGTTACGTGAAAAGTCACCAACGTGCCCAAAAAATTCATTATCATAAATGAAACCAATGATTAAATTAATAATACAAAGATGAATAAAATTAAAAACTAGAAACTAGAAAATAGAATGAATAAAAAGTGAGTGAAAATTTACAAAGTGTAGGTTGTGCCACATATCCGAGTGTGGAAAGTGACCGAATTAGATCCTAACTTTCACATGTAGATCATAACATCCCTCTATGATAGAGCTCATAATGAGAGGAAATAAATATTATAGAATTATACTTCAACTCCCAACAATATATAAATGTGAAAATTGAAAATTAGAAAAAATAGAAAAAATAAAAATAAAAATAAACCCCCAAACCTAATATTGATATCCCTATACAGATTGCATCCATTAATGAACATGGCGTCCTCTAGCAAGCATCCCAAAGCAGGTATACTTATCACATATATGCATATAAAAATCACAAAAAAAATCGCAAAAAGAATAAAATACAATAAAATCACATCATGAATTATCTATAAACGCGTTCACATCCATGTCAATATTTAACCCATATGGTACATATGTCCTTAACCTATGGATCCAGCTCATCTCGAGTTGGGATATACCCCTAATTAATGCACTGCCCCTCCAATGGGGTCTAAACTTATCTATCCCTAAAAAAAGGGTTCCTGAGGGGTCTCTATCATGCACCAATAAATAGTGCTTAGACACTGAATGATTCCTGAACCCCGTGCTGATATTAGTAATGTGTTCGTTAAGTCGCACCTGGAGAGGGCGCTTAGTCCTGCCCACATATTGAAGGCCACACGGGCACTGCAACAAATAAACGACCCTCTCCGTGGTGCAAGTAACGAACGGCTTAATATTGTGCATTACTCCTGTGCTAGTGGAGGTAAAGGACGTGGTCCTTCTATGAGAACATGCATTAAACTTACAAACCCTGCATTTCTTGCACTGATAAAAGCCAGTCAATTGGTCAAAGAATGTTGGTTTAATAATAGGAGGACTTAGAATATTGGGGGCCAACTGATGACGTACCGAGGATGCTCCCCTAAAAACGACACGAGGTCTATCTGGCAAGATGTTATTAAGGGTTGTGTCACTCTTAATTACATGCCAATGCTTATATATTAAACTTTTAATGTTGTGATGTTGTAAAGAAAAGGATGTAACAAAAGGGACCCCTAGATTGAACTGGCCTCTATCGACAGAGCTCCTCTCGACCAACAGATCATCTCTGTTGACAAGTTGTACATTCTCAAGAGTCTTAACAAGAGAATCTTTTGGGTAACCCTTTTCCAGAAACCTCTCAGTGAGAATTCCGGCCTGTGCTTCAAAATCTACATGGCTGGAGCAGTTCCTTTTTATCCGAAGATATTGACTCTTTGGGATCGACTCCAGCCATGGGCGATAATGGCAACTATCTACTGGTATGAACGAATTCCTATCCGTTTCTTTAAAAAACGTAGAGGTGATCAATCTACTACCTTCCACAGAGATTCTCAGGTCCAGAAAGTTGATAGTAGTCTGACTCCTCTCATAGTTCAACTTAATCCCAATAGAGTTGGCGTTAAGGGTGGTTAAAAAACCATCCAGGGCCGAGAGCTCGCCATTCCATAGGAGGAGGATGTCATCTATATATCTAGCCCACAGGACCAACTGGGGAGTGTCCCTGGCATAGATGACATCCTCCTCCCATTTCCCCATAAAAAGGTTGGCGAGACTAGGGGCGTATTTGGCCCCCATAGCCACCCCCACATCTTGTCTATAGAACTTATTGCCAAACCAAAAATAATTATGAGAGGCGGCATACCTCAATAAATCCATCAAGAATGATATTTGAACCTGAGCAAGATTAGAATCTCTAGTCAAATAATGTTCAACTGCCTGAAAACCCAATAGGTGTGAGATATTAGTATATAAGGAGGTCACATCCGCGGTGACTAGCCACATTCCTGTCTGATACTGAACTCCTTTAAGCATTCGAATAATATGTCTAGAATCCTTAACATATGAGGGCAAACTCTGTACTAAAGGCTGTAAAAAGAAATCAATGTATCTGCCCACCCGGGACGTCAGGGAATCAATCCCACTGACAATAGGGCGTCCCGGGGGGCAGATGGGGTTTTTATGCAGTTTGGGTAGGTAATAGATGGTAGGGGTGCGAGGGGCCGTAGGTATTAAATATAGGCCCTCCTTCTCCGTCAGAACCCCCATCTCCCTACCTCTTCCAACCAACAACTTCAATGACTTCAAATATTTTAGTTTGGGGTCTGAGGGGAGGGGTGTATAAGTGGTGGTATCATTCAGGATGTTTAACATTTCCTTAATGTAGTCCTGTCGATCTAGGACAACAATCCCCCCCCCCTTGTCCGCTGGTCTAATAACCAAATCCCTGTTGTTACATAGGGAATCCAAACCCTCCTGTAGAGTTGTATTAAGTCTGGCTTTTTTAACCTCCAATTGTTCCAGATCCCTCAGGATACCATCTCTGAAAACACGCAAAGCCGGTGCTAATGCGCCCGGGGGATTGAACAAAGAAGCATTCCTCAATCCTGAATGGGTAATCCCCAAATCATTGAACCTCAATGCTCCTGATGGGACGGCTGGCCATGTATCTTTTTATATTTAGTTTTCTGACAAATTTATGAATGTCCATAAAAGTTTGGAATTTATTAAGTTTGGTGGGGGGGACAAATTTAAGTCCCTTATCCAATATTGCTTTTTCAGAGCTAGTTAATATTTTAGAGCTGAGATTAAAAATCCCAGTGCCAACTACATTCTGGGTTTTTTTGGCGGCTCGTATCCTCCTCCCCCCTCTGGTTCCTCTCCTCTTTCTCCCAACCTTTTGATACCTTGATTTGGTTTTTGAAAACCCCAACAGTTGGAATCAACAGGTGCAGAAGCACCCATGGGGGGCATTTGCCCACCAAGAGTGGGGTATGGCAGAGTAGGGGTGTTACCTCCACCTGGATTAAAATCCCTATCGGGGCCCTCTCTGTCTTGCAAAGGGAAAAAGGAATTAGAAGTGGGTATGTTAGCCTCCCATTCTATTCCTGTCGGGAAACCTGATCCCCCTTGCGGACAGTCGGGGTAACCCATACCATGTGCCCTCCAATCATCGTATTGATTCGAAGGGCGCCCTCTACCCCTTTGATTATAATAGGGGCCCCATCCTCTCCCTCTCTGGGGAGGTGGTGTTCTATATTGGGACCCATACCCTTGCTGGTACGTCATGGGGTTATGGTCCAAGGGTTGAGGGAATCTAGGGGGTCCATTATGCCTTGGTTGTCCTCTAAGGGAACCCCTATAATTAGCATTATTTGTTCTATGGGGAGATTGTCTAGGATATTCATTCCCTACTTTATGTGTTGATTTCACATGGGGTGCCCCCCGTTTATTCAGATTGCGTGACGCCACTGAGGAGACCCCACCTGAATGATAGGTTTCAGCCCCCATGCCAATCTCCATATTGGTGTTGTTTTGTTCGGCTAAATCCTCCAAGAGTTTTTTCTGCCAGTCAAAAACGACCTTACCATGATAATCCGTGAGGTCCCTGTTAAATTTTTTCTTTTTTTTTTTTTTTTTTTTTAACCTTTTGATCCCTATCTTCCTTTTCAAGAATTTTTAGAAGATTCTGGGATTTAGCCAGATAATCCTCGCTCCCCATAAGAGGGTGTAGTTTCTCTCTAATTGTCTTGATCTCTTCATCAAGCTTGGTTAGCTTGATGGTTTTCCTTTCTATCAAGAATCTAATTAGAGAGAGACCGGCTTGATTAAAATATTTGAACCAGCCCTCTAAATCGACATCTCCTTTTTGGGGTGCCACATCCCACCTAAGACTTCGGGGAACCATTGAGTGTTTAATATAAGTCTCCAAATAGGCTATATCCCATTTGGTATGGTTCTCAGACACCATGAGATTCTTAAGTCTCATAAAGGTTCCTCCCATATCATTAACATCACTGCTGTAAGCTTCAAAAACCCCCTCTACATTAACCACATTAGTGGCCCGAAATTCAAACACATCCATAGCACTGTGTCAATGAACGACACCAATATTAACCAGCTGCAGAAAATAGGTCAGAGTAAATATAAGCAAAAAAAATTCCGCGCTAGAAGCACAAAAGGACAAGCAGCAGTAAACAGTGCGACAACACCAAAAACAGAAAAAATTATATATAAACTGCGCTAAACAAAAAATTACATATGTTGAGGTAGATAAATAATGCAATCTATCACCACACAAAAAATTTTATCAAAATACACAAATCAAATGAATAAAGTCCAGATATCCGCCTTCATGTTGTTCCTTCCCATGTCGTTTCGGACAGGGGTGTTCAGTTTACGTCCCGTTTTTGGAGAGCCTTTTGAAAAACCCTCAACACTACCTCTTCTTACCATCCCCAATCCAATGGCCAGATTGAGATTGTTAATCAGGTGTTGGAGGTCTTGTAGTGCCTCTCCTGAGCAACCTGTGGTGATAGATCCCGCAATGCTTGGACTTGTAGTGCCTATGAAATATCCTGCAATGCTGGGACTTTTAGGGCCTTATCCAGCAACCTGTGGTGATAGATCCTGCAATGCTGGGACTTGTAGTGCCTATGATGGATCCTTTAATGCTTGGACTTGTAGTGCCTATGATAGATTATGCAATGCTGGGACTTGTAGTGCCTCTCCTGAGCAACCTGTGGTGATAGATCCTGCAATGCTAGGATTTGTAGTGCCTATGATATATCCTGCAATGCTGGGACTTGTAGTGCCTATCTTGAGCAACCTGTGGTGATAGATACTGCAATGCTGGGACTTATAGTGTCTATGATAGATCCTGCAATGCTGGGACCTGTAGTGCCTATTCTGAGCAACCTGTAGTGATAGATCCTGCAATGCTAGGACTTGTAGTGCCTATGATATATCCTTCAATACTGGGACTTGAAGTGCCTATCCTGAGCAACCTGTGGTGATAGATCATGCAATGCTGGGACTTGTCCTGCCTATGATAGATCCTGCAATGCTTGGACTTGTAGTGCCTATCCAGAGCAACAAGTGGTGATAGATCCCGCAATGCTGGGACTTGAACTGCCTTTGATAGATCCTGCAATGCTGGGACTTGTAGTGCCTTTCCAGAGCACCTGTGGTGATAGATCCTGCAAAGCTGGGACTTGTAATTCATTTCCTGAGCAACCTGTGGTGATAGATGCTGCAATGCTGGGACTTGTAGTGAATATACAGAGCTACCTGTGGTGATAGATTCTGCAAAGCTGGGACTTGTAATGCCTATCCTGGGCAACCTGTGGTGATAGATCTTGCAATGCTGGGACTTGTAGTGCCTATGCTAGTTGGTGCAATGCTGGGACTTATAGTGCCTATGATAGATCCTACAATGCTGGGACTTGTAGTGCCTATCCAGAGCAACCTGTGCTTTTAGATCCTGCAATGCTGGGAATTGTACCTATCCTGAGCATCCTGTGTTGATAGATCTTGCAATGCTGGGACTTGTAGTGCTTATGATAGATCCTGAAATGCTTGGACTTTTAGATGCTATCCAGAGCAACCTGTGGTGATAGATCCTGCAATGCTGGGACTTGTAGTGCCCATCCTGAGCAACCTGTGGTGATAGATCCTGCAATGCTGGGACTTGTAGTGCCTATGATAGATCCTGCAATGCTGGGACTTGTAGTGCCTATCTTGAGCAACCTGTGGTGATAGATACTGCAATGCTGGGACTGTAGTGCCTATGATAGATGATACAATGCTGGGACTTGTAGAGCCTATCCTGTTAAACCTGTGGTTATAGATCCTGCAATGCTGGGACTTGTAGTGCCTATGATAGATCCTGCAATGCTGGGACTTTTAGTGCCTATGATAGATCCTTTAATGCTGGGACTTGTAGTGCCTATGATAGATCCTGCAATGCTGGGAATGTAGTGCCTCTGATAGATCCTGCAATTCTGGGACTTATAGTACCTATGATAGATCCTGAAATGCTGGGACTTGTATTGCCTATCCAGAGAAACCTGTGGTGATAGATCATGCAATACTGGGACTTGTAGTGACTATCCTGAGCAACCTGTGGTGATAGATCTTGCAATGCTGAGACTTGCAGTGCCTATGATAGAACCTACAATGCTGGGACTTGTAGTGAATATTCTGAACAAACTGTGGTGACAGATCCTGCAATACTGGAACTTGTAGTGCCTATGAAATATCATGCAATGCTGGGACTTGTGCCTATCCTGAGCAACCTGTGGTGATAGATCTTGCAATGCTGGGACTTGTAGTGCCTATGATAGATCCTGAAATGCTTGGACTTTTAGTGTCTATCCAGAGCAACCTGTGGTGATAGAAACTCCAATGCTGGGATATGCAGTGCCTATGATAGATCCTGCAATGCTGGGACTTGTAGAGCCTATCCATAGCAACCTGTGGTGATCGATCCTGCAATACTGGGACCTGTAGTTCCTTTCCTGAGCAACCTGTGGTGATAGATCCTGCAATGCTGGGACTTGTAGTGCCTATGATATAACCTGCAATGCTGGGACTTGTAGTGTCTATGAAAAATCCTGTAATGCTGGAACTTGCAGTGCCTATCCAGAGCAACCTGTGTTAATAGATCCTGCAATACGAGGACTTGTAGTGCCTGTGATATATCCTGCAATGCTGGGACTTGTTGAGATTATCCTAAGCAACCTGTGGTGATAGACCCTGCAATGCTGGGACTCGTAGTGCCTATACAGAGCAACCTGTGGGGATAGATCCTGCAATACTGGAACTTGTAGTGCCTATGATATATCATGCAATGCTTGGATTTGTAGTGCCAATCCTGAGCAATCTGTGGTGATAGATCCTACAATTCTGTCCTAAAAGTGTTCTGCCTATGATAGATCCTGCAAAACTGGGACTTGTAATGCCTATGATATATGATTCAATGCTGGGACTTGTAGTGCCTATCCTGAGCAACCTGTGTGGATATATCTTTCAATGCTATGACTTGTAGTGCCTATGATAGATCCTGCAATGCTGAGACTTGTAGTGCCTATCCTGAGCAACCTGTGTTAATAGATCTTGCAATGCTGGGACTTGTAATGCTTATGATAGTTCCCGCAAAGCTGGGACTTGTAGTGCCTTTCCATAGCAACCTGTGGTAATAGATCCTGCATTGCTGGGGCTTGTAGTTCCTTTCCTGAGCAACCTGTGGTGATAAATCCTGCAATGCTAGGACTTGTAGTGCCTATGATATATCCTGCAATTCTGGGAATTGTAGTGCACATCCTGAGCAACCTGTGCTGAGAGATCTTGCAATGCTGGGACTTGTAGTGCATATCCTGTTCAACCTGTGCAAACCTGCAATGCTGGGCTTGTAGTGCCTATGATAGATCCTGCAATGCTAGGACTTGTAGTGCCTATGATATATCCTGCAATTCTGGGAATTGTAGTGCACATCCTGAGCAACCTGTGCTGAGAGATATTGCAATGCTGGGACTTGTAGTGCATATCCTGTTCAACCTGTGCAAACCTGCAATGCTGGGCTTGTAGTGCCTATGATCCTGCAATGCTGGGACTTTTAGGGCCTTATCCAGCAACCTGCGGTGATAGATCCTGCAATGCTAGAACCTCTACAGGTCTATGATATATCCTTCAATGCTGGGACTTGAAGTGCCTATCCTGAGCAACCTGTTTTGATAGATCCTGCAATGCTGGGACTTGTAGTGCATTTCCAGAGCAACCTGTGGTGATAAATGCTGCAATGCTAGGACATGTAGTGCCTATGATATATCCTGCAATTCTGGGAATTGTAGTGCCTATCCTGAGCAACCTGTGGTGATAGATCCTGCAATGCTATGACTTGTAGTGCCTATGATAGATCCTGCAATGCTGGGACATGTAGTGCCTATGATAGATCCTGCAATGCTGGGAATTGTAGTGCCTATCCTTAGCAACCTGTGGTGACAGATTGTGCAATGCTTGGACTTGTAGTGCCAATTCTGAGCAACCTGTGGTGATAGAAACTGCAATGCTGGGACTTGCAGTGCCTATGATAGATCCTACAATGCTGGGACTTGTAGTGAATATCCTGAGCAACCTGTGTTGATATATCCTGCAATGCTGGGACTAGTAGTGCCTATCTTGAGCAACCTATGGTGATCCTGCAATTCTGGTACTTGTACTGCCTATGATAGATCCTCCAATGCTGGGACTTGTAGTGCCTATCCAAAGCAACAAGTGGTGATAGATCCTGCAATGCTGGGACTTGTAGTGCCTTCGATAGATCCTGCAATGCTGGAATTTGTAGTGCCTATCCAGAGCAACCTGTAGTGATAGATCCTGCAATACTGGGACCTGTAGTTCCTTTCCTGAGCAACCTGTGGTGATAGATCCTGCAATGCTGGGACTTGTAGTGCCTATCCTGAGCAATCTGTGGTGATAAATGCTGCAATGCTAGGACATGTATTGCCTATGATATATCCTGCAATGCTAGGACATGTAGTGCCTATGATATATCCTGCAATTCTGGGAATTGTAGTGCCTATCCTGCAATGCTGGGTCTTGTAGTGCCTATGAAAAAGCCTGTAATGCTGGAACTTGCAGTGCCTATCCAGAGCAACCTGTGGTGATAGATCCTGCAATGCGAGAACTTGTAGTGCCTATCCTGGGCAACCTGTGGTGATAGAACCTACAATGCTGGGACTTGTAGTGCCTATGATAGTTCCTGCAATGCTGCAACCTGTGGGGATAGATCCTGCAGTACTGGAACAATACTGGGACCTGTAGTTCCTTTCCTGAGCAACCTGTGGTGATAGATCCTGCAATGCTGGGACTTGTAGTGCCTATGATATAACCTGCAACGCTGGGACTTGTAGTGTCTATGAAAAATCCTGTAATGCTGGAACTTGCAGTGCCTATCCAGAGCAACCTGTGTTAATAGATCCTGCAGTACAAGGACTTGTAGTGCCTGTGATATATCCTGCAATGCTGGGACTTGTTGAGATTATCCAAAGCAATCTGTGGTGATAGACCCTGCAATGCTGGGACTCGTAGTGCCTATACAGAGCAACCTGTGGTGATAGATCCAGCAATGCTGGGACTTGTAGTGCCTATCCAGAGCAACCTGTGGGGATAGATCCTGCAATACTGGAACTTGTAGTGCCTATGATATATCATGCAATGCTTGGACTTGTAGTGCCTATCCTGAGCAATCTGTGGTGATAGATCCTACAATTCTGTCCTAAAAGTGTACTGCCTATGATAGATCCTGCAAAACTGGGACTTGTAATGCCTATGATATATGATTCAATGCTGGGACTTGTAGTGCCTATCCTGAGCAACCTGTGTGGATATATCCTTCAATGCTATGACTTGTGCCTATGATAGATCCTGCAATGCTGAGACTTGTTGTGCCTATCCTGAGCAACCTGTGTTAATAGATCTTGCAATGCTGGGATTTGTAATGCCTATGATAGTTCCTGCAAAGCTGGGACTTGTAGGGTCTATCCAGAGAAACAATTGGTGATAGACCCTGCAATGCTGGGACTTGTAGTGCCTTTCCAGAGAAACCTGTGGTGATAGATTCTGCAATGCTGGGACTTGATGTGCCTATTCAGAGCAACAAGTGGTGAAAGACCCTGAACTTGTAGTGCCTTTGATAGATCCTACAAAGCTGAGACTTGTAGTGCCTTTCCAGAGCAACCTGTGGTGATAGATCCTGCAATGCTGGGACTTGTAGTTCCTTTCCTGAGCAACCTGTGGTAATAAATCCTGCAATGCTAGGGCTTGTAGTGCCTATGATATATCCTGCAATTCTGGGAATTGTAATGCCCATCCTGAGCAACCTGTGTTTTGAGATCTTGCAATGCTGGGACTTGTAGTGCATATCCTGTTCAACCTGTGCAAACCTGCAATGCTGGGCTTGTAGTGCCTATGATAGATCCTGCAATGCTGGGACTTTTAGGGCCTTATCCAGCAACCTGTGGTTGCAATGCTGGTGCTTGCTGGGACTTGTAGTGCCTATCTAGAGCAACAAGTGGTGATAGATCCTGCAATGCTAGAACCTGTAGTGCCTATGATATATCCTTCAATGCTGGAACTTGAAGTGCCTATCCTGAGCAACCTGTTTTGATAGATCCTGCAATGCTGGGACTTGTAGTGCATTTCCAGAGCAACCTGTGGTGATAAATGCTGCAATGCTAGGACATGTAGTGCCTATGATATATCCTAAAAAATTCTGGGAATTGTAGTGCCTATCCTGAGCAACCTGTGGTGATAGATCCTGCAATGCTATGACTTGTAGTGCCTATGACAGATCCTGCAATGCTGGGACATGTAGTGCCTATGATAGATCCTGCAATGCTGGGAATTGTAGTGCCTATCCTTAGCAACCTGTGGTGACAGATCGTGCAATGGTTGGACATGTAGTGCCAATTCTGAGCAACCTGTGAAGATAGAAACTGCAATGCTGGGACTTACAGTGCCTATGATAGATCCCATACCTCCCAACATTTTGAGATGGGAATGAGGGACACCTACTAGCAAATGTATGTAGGCATAGGACACGCCCCTTGCCACACCCCCTTAAAGGAGAATTAACCCCAAAAAAATGGTTAATTAAATCTACAAGGGCTTTTTTTTAACACTACTTTTTATCTTTCAAAAATTGTTTCCCAGTTCAAAACCTTTCATCTAATTCTAAATTGCTGCATTTGTAAATTTTAAAAGCCAATATAAAGGAATAGTCCTTTTTATATTGGCTTTTAAAATTTACAAATGCAGCAATTTAGAATTGGATGAAAGGTTTAGAACTGGCAAACAATTTTTGAAAGATAAAAAGTGCATTTCATATACAACTATATAAATCAGACCAAAATGAGGGACAAATGAGGGGGAAAGAGGGACAGAGGGACATTGCTCCAAATCAGGGACAGTCCCTCAAAATCAGGGACAGTTGTGAGTTATGAGATCCTACAATGCTGGGACTTGTAGTGAATTTCCTGAGCAACCCGTGTTGATATATCCTGCAATGCTGGGACTAGTAGTGCCTATCTTGAGCAACCTATGGTGATAGATCCTGCAATTCTGGTACTTGTACTGCCTATGATAGATCCTCCAATGCTGGGACTTGTAGTGCCTATCTAGAGCAACAAGTGGTGATAGATCCTGCAATGCTGGGACTTGTAGTGCCTTTGATAGATCCTGCAATGCTGGAATTTGTAGTGCCTATCCAGAGCAACCTGTGGTGATAGATCCTGCAATGCTGTCACCTGTAGTTCCTTTCCTGAGCAACCTGTGGTGATAGATCCTGCAATGCTGGGATTTGTAGTGCCTATCCAGAGCAACAAGTGGTGATAGACCCTGCAATGCTGGGACTTGTAGTGCCTTTGATAGATACTGCAATGCTGGGACTTGTAGTGCATTTCCAGAGCAACCTGTGGTGATAAATCCTGCAATGCTGGAACTTGTGGTGCCTATGATATATCATGCAATTCTGGGACTTGTAGTGCCTATCCTGAGCAACCTGTGGTGATAGATCCTGCAGTGCTGGGACTTGTAGTGCCTATGATATATCCTGCAATGCTGGGTCTTGTAGTGCCTATGAAAAATCCTGTAATGCTGGAACTTGCAGTGCCTATCCAGAGCAACCTGTGGTGATAGATCCTGCAATGCGAGAACTTGTAGTGCCTATGAGTAGTAGGAGTGGTGGGGTGATGAGACCATTTGTATTATTTACAAATCTTTGAGCTAGTTTATGTTACAGCTGTGTATGTTGGGGCAAACTTTTTTTTCTAGCTCTGCAATGCTGGGACTTGTTGAGCCTATCCTGAGCAATCTGTGGTGATAGACCCTGCAATGCTGGGACTCATAGTGCCTATACAGAGCAACCTGTTGTGATAGATCCTGCAATGCTGAGACTTGTAGTGCCTATGATAGTTCCTGCAATGCTGCAACCTGTGGGGATAGATCCTGCAATACTGGAACTTGTGGTGCCTATGATATATCATGCAATTCTGGGACTTGTAGTGCCTATCCTGAGCATCCTGTGGTGATAGATCCTGCAATTCTGGTACTTGTACTGCCTATGATAGATCCTGCAAAACTGGGACTTGTAATGCCTATGATAGATGATTCAATGCTGGGACTTGTAGTGCCAATCCTGAGCAACCTGTGTTGATATATCCTTCAATGCTATGACTTGTAGTGCCTATGATAGATCCGGAAATGCTAGGACTTATAGTGCCTATTATAGATTCTGCAATGCTGGGACTTGTAGTGCCTATCCAGAGCAACCTGTGGTGATAGATCCTGCTTGTAGTGCCTATGATAGATCCTGCAATGCTGGGACTTGTAATGCCTATGATAGTTCCTGCAAAGCTGGGACCTTGTAGAGTCTATCCAGAGCAACAATTAGTGATAGACCCTGCAATGCTGGGACTTGTAGTGCCTTTGATAGATCCTGCAATGCTGGGACTTGTAGTGCCTTTCCAGAGCAACCTGTGGTGATAGATCCTGCAATGCTGGGACTTGTAGTGCCTATCCAGAGCAACAAGTGGTGATAGACCCTGCAATGCTGGGACTTGTAGTGCCTTTGATAGATCCTGCAATGCTGGGACTTGTAGTGCATTTCCAGAGCAACCTGTGCTGATAAATCCTGCAATGCTAGGACATGTAGTGCCTATGATATATCCTGCAATTCTGGGAATTGTAGTGCCTATCCTGAGCAACCTGTGGTGATAGATTCTGCAATGCTATGACTTGTAGTGCCTATGATAGATCCAGCAATTCTGGTACTTGTACTGTCTATGATAGATCCTGCATATCTGTGTCTTGTAATGCCTATGATAGATCCTGCAATGCTGGGACTTGTAGTGCCTATCCTGAGCAACCTGTGTTGATATATCCTTCAATGCCATAACTTGTAGTGCCTATGATAGATCCACCAATGCTGGGACTTGTAGTGCCTATGATAAATCCTGCAATGCTGGGACTTGTAGTGCCTATCCAGAGCAACCTGTGGTGATAGATCCTGCAATGCTGGGACTTGTAGTGCCTTTCCGGAGCAAACTGTGTTGATAGATCCTGCAATGCTAGGACTTGTAGTGCCTATCCAGAGCAACCTGTGGTGATAGATCCTGCAATGCTAGGACTTGTAGTGCCTATGATATATCCTGCAATGCTGGGACTTGTAGTGCCTATCCTGACCAACCTGTGGTGATATATCCTGCAATGCTGAGGCTTGTAGTGCCTATCCAGAGCAACAACTGGTAATAGATCCTGCAATGCTGGGACTTGTAGTGGCTATCCAGAGCAACCTGTAGTGATTGATCCTGCAATGCTGGGACTTGTAGTGCCTATCCAGAGCAACAAGTGGTGATAGACCCTGCAATGCTGGGACTTGTAGTGCCTTTGATAGATACTGCAATGCTGGGACTTGTAGTGCATTTCCAGAGCAACCTGTGGTGATAAATCCTGCAATGCTAAGACATGTAGTGCCTATGATATATCCTGCAATTCTGGGAATTGTAGTGCCTATCCTGAGCAACCGGTGGTGATAGATCCTGCAATGCTATGACTTGTAGTGCCTATGATAGATCCTGCAAAACTGGGTCTTGTAATGCCTATGATAGATCCTGCAATGCTGGGACTTGTAGTGCCTATCCAGAGCCACCTGTGGTGATAGATCCTGCAATGCTGGGACTTGTAGTGCCTATGATAGATGCTACAATGCTGGGACTTGTAGTGCCTATCCTGAGAAACCTGTGGTGATAGATACTGCAATGCTGAGACTGTAATGCCTATGATAGATCCTGCAATGCTCGGACTTGTAGTGTCTATGATAGATCCTGCAATGCTGGGGCTTGTAGTGCCTATCCAGAGCAACCTGTGGTAATAGATCCTGCAATGCTAGGACTTGTAGTGCCTATGATATATCCTGCAATGCTGGGACTTGTAGTGCCTATCCTGACCAACCTGTGGTTATATATCCTGCAATGCTGAGGCTTGTAGTGCCTATCTAGAGCAACAACTGGTGATAGATCCTCCAATGCTGGGACTTGTAGTGCCATTGATAGATCATGCAATGCTGGGACTTGTAGTGCCTATCCAGAGCAACCTGTGGTGATAGACCCTGCAATGCTGGGACTTATAGTGCCTATCCTGAGCAACCTGTGGTGAGTGATCCTGCAATGCTCAAACTTGTAGTACCTATGATATATCCTGCAATGCTGGGACTTGTAGTGCCTATCCTTAGCAAACTGTGGTGATAGAAACTGCAATGCTGGGACTTGCAGTGCCTATGATAGATCCTACAATGCTGGGATTTGTAGTAAATATCCTGAGCAACCTGTGTTGATATATCCTGCAATGCTGGGACTTGTAGTGCCTATCCTGAGCAACCTTTGGTGATAGATCATGCAATTCTGGTACTTGTACTGCCTATGATAGATCCTGCAATGCTGGGACTTGTAATGCCGGTGATCATTCAATGCTGGGACTTGTAGTGCCTATCCAGAGCAACCTGTGGTGATAGATCCTGCAATGCTATGACTTGTAGTGCCTATGATAGATCCTGCAATGCTGGGAATTGTAGTGTCTATGATATATCCTGCAATGCTGGGACTTTTAGTGCCTATCCAGAGCACCCTGTGGTGATAGATCCTGCAATGCTGGGACTTGCAGGACTACAAGTCATAGCTTTGCTGGATCTATCATAGGCAATACAAGTCCCAGCATTGCAGGATCTATCACCACAGGTTGCTCAGGATAGGCACTACAAGTCCCAGCACTGCAGGATCTTACATAGGCACTACAAGTCCCAGCATTGCAGGATCTGTGCCTATCCAAAGCAACCTGTGGTGTTGGCTTCTGCAATGCTGAGACTTGTACTGCCTATCCAGAGCAACCTGTGGTAATAGATCCTGCAATGCTGAGACTTGTAGTGCCTCTCCTGAGCAACCTGTGGTGATAGATCCTGCAATGCTGGAACTTGTAGTGCCTATGCTAAGCAATCTGTGGTGATAGATACTGCAATGCTGGGACTTGTAGTGCCTATGATAGATTCTGCAATGTTGGGACTTTTAGTGCCTATCCAGAGCAACCCGTGGTTTCAGATCCTGCAATGCTGGGACTTGTAGTGCCTATCCTGAGCAACCAGTGTTGATATTTCCTGCAATGCTGGGAATTGTAGTGCCTATGATACATCCTGCAATGCTGCGACTTTTAGTGCCTATCCAGTTCAACCTGTGGTGATAGATCTTGCAATGCTGGGACTTGTAGTGCATATCCTGAGCAACCTGTGGTGATAGGTCCATCAATGCTGGGACTTGTAGTGCCTATGAGAGGACCTGAAATTCTGTGACTTGTAGTGCCTATGAGAGATCTTACAATGCTGGGACATGTAGTGCATTTCCTGAGCAACCCATGGTGATAGATCCTGCAATGCTAGGACTTGCAGTGCCTATCCTGAACAACCTGTGGTGATATATCCTGCAATGCTGGGACTTGTAGTGCCTATCCAGCAACCTGTTGTGATGGATCCTGCAATGCTGGGACTTGTAGTGCCTATGATAGATCCTGTAATGCTGGGACTCGTAGTGCCTATCCAGAACAACCTGTGGTGATAGATCCTGCAAATCTGGGACTTATAGTGCCTATGATAGATCCTGCAATGCTGGGAATTGTAGTGCCTATGATATATCCTGCAATGCTGGGACTTTTAGTGCTTATCCAGAGCAACCTGTGGTGATAGATCCTGCAATGCTGGGACTTGCAGGAGCTGTAGTGCCTATCCAAAGCAACTTGTGGTGTTAGCTTCTGCAATGCTGAGACTTGTAGTGCCTATCCTGAGCAACCTGTTGCGATAGATCCTGCAATGCTGGGACTTATAGTACTTATCCTGAGCAACCTGTGGTGATAGATCTTGCAATGCTGGGACTTGTAGTGACTATCCAGAGCAACCTGTGGTGATAGATCCTGCAATGCTGGGACTTGTAGTGCCTATCAAGAGCAACCTGTGGTGATAGATCCTGCAATGCTATGACTTGTAGTGCCTATGATAGATCCTGCAATGCTGGGACTTGCAGTACTTATCCTGAGCAACCTGTGGTGACAGATCTTGAAATTCTGGGACTTGTACTGCCTATCCTGAGCATCCTGTGGTGATAGATACTGCAATGGTGGGACTTGTAGTGCCTATGATAGATCCTGGAATGCTAGGACTTGTAGTGCCTTATCCAGCAACCTACGATGATAGATCCTGCAATGCTGGGACTTGTAGTGCTTATGATTGATCCTGCAAGGCTGGGAATTGTAGTGCCTCTCTAGAACAACCTGTGGTGATAGATCCTGCAATGCTGGGAATTGTAGTGTGTATGATTTATCCTGCAATGCTGGGACTTTTAGTGCCTATCCTAAGCAATCTGTGGTGATAGATACTGCAATGCTGGGACTTGTAGTGCCTATGTAAGATCCTGCAGTGCTGGGACTTGTAGTGCCTGTCCTGAGCAACCTGTGCTGATAGATCCTGCAATGCTGGGACTTGTATTGCCTATGATAGATCCTGCAATGCTGGGACTTTTAGTACCTATCCAGAGCAACCCGTGGTGATAGATTCTGCAACTTGTAGTGCCTATGATAGATCCTTGTAGTATTTATCCTGAGCAACCTGTGGTGTGGTGATAGATCTTGCAATGCTGGGACTTGTAGTGCCTATCCTGAGCAACCTGTGGTGATAGATCCTGCAATGGTGGGACTTGTAGTGCCTATGATAGATCCTGCAATTGCGGGACTTGTAGTGCCTTATCCAGCAACCTGTGGTGACAGATCCTGCAATGCTTGTAGTGCTTATGATAGATCCTGCAATAGATCCTGCAATGCTGGGACTTAGCTTAGGCTTAGGCTGTACCGCAGGTTCATTGATGACCTCGATCATATGGGATGGGTCAGAGGAATCTGCAATACAGTTTATAAATCATCTTAATAATAATGGAAACAATATATAGCGACAGTAGTGTTAATTTCTTAGACCTTACCATCACTAAGGCTGAGATTAGATTAAACACCAAGGTTTATTTGAAACCTACTGACAGAAACATCTATTTGTTGATTAATATCCCCAAGCTACAAATTCTAAGAGTCAGACGTAATTGTACTGAATTAGATGATTTTGTTACACAAGCTGATATATTGAAGGATAAGTTTGTGCAGAAAGGATACAAGGAGGAAGTTCTGAATAAGATTATCACAGAAATCTCACAAATATCGAGAGAATAATGTTTGGGAAGTAAAGAAACCAAGACCGCCATCGACCAACATCAATGGGGGTTCATATCTAATTTCCATTTTCAATATAAGGAGATAGAGAACATCTTTATTAAACATTAGCATATCCTATGTAGGGACAGACATTTGGGAGAAGCTCTACCCAGCAAGCCTAAATTCATTTATAGAAGGGCCCCCAATTTTGGGGATCACCAAGCGAGACCCACCAAGCGAACGAACTATTGCAATAGATTTACAGTAAAAGGGTTTTTTTCTTGTAGAAAATGTATCTGTTGTAGAACTGTAAGTAGAATTAATAGGGGTGTAACTAATGTCACAAATTCAGACCATGAAGTATTTGAGATTGACAAATTCATTACGTGTAATTCTTCTTACGTGGTTTACCTGATGTGGTGCCCTTGTTATGTAGGAAGAACTAAGCGACTTTTGAGGGTAAGGATAGCTGAGCATTTGGCGAATATAAGGAACGGTTATAAGTTTCATAGTGTTTCGTTACATTTTAGGGAAAAGCATAACCAGGATCCATCTCTTTTGCAGTTCTGTGGGATTGACCAGGTTTTTCCAGCATGGAGGGGTTCCAATCGGATTAGGGACTTGTCCCAAAGAGAAACAAAATGGATCTTCTTTTTAAAAAGCCTCTATCCGAAAGGGTTAAACATTGAGTTAGATCTCAATTGTTTTATTAGTAACTTTTAGCTTAAGTGTCCTGTAATTCAGTAATATTAGGCTCCTTATTGACTCCAACCACTGGGCCATTTTTATTGTATATATACTTTTTAGATATATTTTTTTATTCATATTTTTATATACTTTCTAATATTTTGTCTGAGTATATTTTAATTAAATTTATTTAGTATGCTCATTTTATATCTATTATTTTAATCTTATACAGTTATTAAAATGTGCAATATATTAGATCGCATTTACCCTTATCCAGGTTTAGGGCGACTAAATCATAGCAGAGCCCAGAAAGCATGGCGGGGCGCGGCAGTGCGGGGGGGGGGGGCACCAGGGGTGTATGTGAGCAACCGGGCGGCCTGTCAGTTTCACACACACTCCCAGTGGCTACAACGACTGGATTGTATGTGATACACCCCCCCCCCCCCCACTGTATGGACCCAGCCACGAAAGGGTTAAAGAGGAACTTCAGTTTGATTTTGAAGTCAGCAAATATATAAATACTGTACCTGCTGACCTTTAAAAATCAGGTACTTATTAGCAGTGTTGGGACAAGGTCATCCAGTGCCCAGGGCAAAGATGCTAGAATGCACCCCTCCACCCCAATTAATGATGCGCAAGCTTAGGGGATCCTATGCCCAGCAGTCACTCGCTTGTCAAAATGTCTGCTGCTGTCACCACTCCTTTCAGTATTGTAACAGAAGAAAGGTGCCCCCAACCCTACAGTAAACCACTGTGCCCCAGACCTAATTTGAGGTTTGAAGCACACCAGGGTCACGTGCTGAGTTCTAGTGGGCCGCACGTGACCATAGGCAACTTGTTGGGCTGCAAGGGTGTAATTACAGACAGCATTTATAGTGTTGAATCTGATCTGATTTATATGGCGAACATTGAGGTCCTTTTTACACTTGTGCAGTCGGATATGGTGCATTAGCGCACGTGCACAACATGTGTTGGGTTAAAATTGATCATTAATTTGAATGGGCTGCCTACACACCATACAGACTTCCAAATGCAGCTGCATAATTTTTGCCAGTGCAGCACAAAACACTGTACAGTAATGCTCTGCAACACTGGTGTCCTGCCCCAGGAGACATGCATCAATTGGAAAAAAAGGTTTTTAAAGCAGCTGTTTTTTCAGGAGCAGTGATTTTAATAATCCTTAAAGTGAAACAATGAAAATAAAAAATTCCTTTAAATATCGTGCCTGGGGGGTGTCTATAGTATGCCTGTAAAGTAGCGCACCTTTCCCCATGTTTATTATTGTACCGCAGCAAAATGAACATTCTAAAAGGAAAAAAATTAATATAAAATTGCTTGTGGCTGTAATGAATTGCCGGTTCCCATCAATTTAGAATTAAAATCAAAGAAAAAAAAGGCGTAGGTTCCCCCCACCAGTCCATACCAGGCTCTTAGAGTCTGGTATGGCTATTAAGGGGAACTCCACACCAAATTTAAAAAAAAATGACGTTGGGGTCCCCCCAAAATCCATACCAGACCCTGGCAGGTACGGTTCAGGAGCACCCCCCCTCCTTGAACCGTACCTGGCCACATGCCCTTAACATGGGGAGGGTGCTTTGGGGTCCCCCAAAAACACCTTGTTCCCATGTTTATGGGGACAAGGGCCTCATCCCCACAACCCTTGCCCGGTGGTTGTGGGTGTCTGCGGGTGGGGGGCTTATCGGAATCTGGAAGCCCCCTTTAATAAGGTGACCCCCAGATCCTGGCCACCCCATGTAAATGGGTATCGGGTACAAAAAAGCAGTAAAATGTGACAAAAGACAATAGCTGGTTTTGACAATTCCTTTATTAAAAATGTCTTCTTCTTTCCCTGCTTCTTCCTCTGGTCTTCTCCATCTTCCTCCGGCTTATTCTTCCCCTGCTACTTCCTGCATCTCCCTCCGCTTCTTCCTCCGGTCTTCTCCATCTTTCTCCGGCTTCGTCTTCCCCCGGTCCGTCCTCCGGTCTTTCTCCTCCGCCACTGCCGCTGAACATTCAAACAATGAACCTGTCAGGTCACCTAGAGGCTGGGTGACAGATGCACACCATTGGGATCAAGAGTGCACCACAAGGCAGTGGACCCTATGGCTGACTGCTGCGGATGGGAGTCCGGGTGGTAAGGAAGGCAGGGCCGCTGGGACACCAACATTGACCCCACAGGGGTTAGAGCATAGACTCCCTGGGGCGCGGAGTCTAATGCCGCGTACACACGAGCAGACTTTACGGCAGACTTTGCCCGGCGGACTTTTCGACGTACTTTACGACGGACTTTCTGAATGAACTGACTTGCCTACACACAATCCACCAAAGTCCGTCGAATTCGTACGTGATGACGTACTACTGGACTAAAACAAGGAAGTTCATAGCCAGTAGCCAATAGCTGCCCTAGCGTCGCTTTTTGTCCGTCGAACTAGCATACAGACGGCGGACTTTTTGACCGGACTCGATTTCAACGGATTAATTTAAAACATGTTTCAAATCTAAGTCCGTCCAACTTTTGAGAAAACAAAGTCCGCTGGAGCCCACACACAATCAAATTGTCCGACCAAATCCCATCCACCGGGCAAAGTCTGCCTGTGTGTACGTGGCATAAGAGCCAGCAGGTGTTCACCAGAGCCTCTAGTGGTGAGGATGGACTGGGCTGCAACTGGCTCCAGGTCGCAACCCCCAGGGTCCCTCAGCTCACACCCACAGTAGGCAACAGGAGGATAGGGATAGTAAAGAAATAAGCCAAGGTCAGGGCCACAAGAAGACAAGGACAACAGAGTTCACGCCAAGGTTCAGGGTCACAGGCAAACAGGGATAATCAGGGACACGCCAGAGGTCAGGGTTACGAGCAGACAGGAATAGTAGAGAACACGCCAAGGTCGGTAACAGAAACAAACGTAGAGCACACAGCAGGCAGGAACAGGAAGCCAAACACACAAAGGTTGATCAGCAGGGCTGGCCTGCAGTGCAGAGGTTAATATAGAGTTCTCTGATAGGAGCTGGGGTGGAGCCGTGCTAGAGGAGAGTTAATAAAAGCAGTCAGGTGAGAGTCAGCTGGTCTTTAGAGATGAACACATGGAAACAGGTAAGCTGATAGACAACACTATTGCATAACCATGACAGTACCCCCCTCTTACGAGGCCCTCCCCTTCCCTGCTTGGGACCAGGTTTAGAGGGGAAGTTCAAATGAAACTTCCTCAACAGACGAGGTGCAAAGACCTCAGAAGCCTTGACCCACGACCTCTCCTCAGGACCAAACCCCTTCCAATGCACGAGGTACTGGAGAATGCCTCTACAGAGTCGGGAATCCAAAATTTGGCTAACCTTGTACTCCTGATCATCCTCAGAGACCGGTGCTGTGGTAGAAAGAGGACGAGAGAACTTATTGAGGACTAAAGGCTTCAGAAGGGCAACATGGAAGGAGTTAGAGATTTTGAGGCTTTTGGGAATCTGGAGCTTGAAACAAACCGGATTCAGTTTGGAAGTTATGGTGTACAGACCAATGAATCTTGGGGCAAATTTCAGAGAAGGAACCCGGAGTTTGAGGTTCCTGGTGGAGAGCCAGACTTTGTCTCCTGGCTGAAGAGAAGGCGACTTACGCCTGTGACGGTCAGCAAAATTATTGAATTTGTTGGCAGCTTTCTGGAGGGAATCATGAACGTCCACATGGAATTGAATGATTCCTGAACAGTAGCCAAGGCTGGAACATCGGAATAACAGGTCATAGGAAGAGGGAGTTGAGGATGTTTTCCATAAACAGTGATAAAGGGTGTTTTCTGAGAATTGACGTTGACATGATTATTGTGGGAGAACTCTGCCCACGGGAGTAGTGATGCCCAATCATCATGATGAGCCGAAACCAGGATCTATCATATGCACTACAAGTCCCAGCATTAAAGGATCCATCATAGGCACTACAAGTCCCAGCATTGAAGGATCTATCACCACAGGTTGCTGGATAAGGCCCCAAAAGTCCCAGCATTGCATGATATATCATAGGCACTACAAGTCCCAGTATTGCATGATCTATCACCACAGGTTTCTCTGGATAGGCAATACAAGTCCCTGCATTTTTTTTTTTTTTTTTTTTTTTTTCTTCGTTTTAAAAGGCATACATTTATTAAAGTAATAAAAGAGGGAACACTCACATGGTATAAAGATGTAACAGCTTAAATGGTATCAGAAGCGGTGATCATAAGGGGTCCACCCAAGGTGGACCCCCCATGATCACCGCCTCTTTTTTTTTTATAATTCTTTATTTGTTATTTTATATAAATATAACAAAACAGTCCCCGTGGGGTAAAGTCGTTAGACAAAGACCGCTGTAGCATTTATAAGCAGAAAATAAGAGAAGAAAAAAAAAAAAAAAAACAATATCCCCTCTTACCTCCCAGCCCTTCTAAACCCTACCAAAACCCCCCCCCCCCCCTTCGGACTGTGCCAGTTCAATGGAGTATGAATCAATATTCCTTCACTTATGTTAGATCTGCAACCTCCTTCAGATAATCCCAAGTCCCTTTGAACTTGGTCCAGGCGGCCCATCTCCCTGCTTGGTCTTCTTCTTTAGGTTCAATTCCTCCCTTGTCTAACTGTTCGATGTTATATATACCATTGAGACTAATCAACCATTCTCGAGTACAAGGCCTCGAGACATTCATCCAGTTCAAAGATATCTGTCTCTTGGCTTCATCCAACAGAATAGGGACTAGGGAAGATTTATAGTTTTTTACCGAGTCCGAAGTCCTGTGGAGAAGACAAACCCATGGGTCCTCATCTATTGTTATTCCAGTAATGACTTTTATTAACCTTAGAACTTTTCCCCAGAAGGTTTTAATAACGGGACACTCCCACCAGATATGGGCCATTGTTCCTAAAACTGGGCAGCCTCTCCAGCAGGTGTTTGGTTTAGTCCTGTCCATCTTACTGGGGTTGCGTACCATCTCGCTAGGCATTTAAAGTGGCTTTCTATTCTTCTGGTGTCTGTTGCTACATAGTGGGCCAACTTCAGGATCTTTTCTATCCCCACTTCGCTACATTGAGACCCCAATTCCAGTTCCCACTTTTTAATATAGGGGGGAGTCACCAATTCCTCCTCAGTTCCCAAGATCCTATAAATTTGTGTTATTGCCCTTCCTGTCTGTTCCTTTATGCAAAGCTGCTCAAAAGGTCTAAGCTCTTCCATACTCCTAAGGGGCTTGGGGAGTTTCTCTATGAAATGGGAGAGTTGAAGAAACCTCCATCTGTTCATTACCCAAAGGTTAGATTCTGTACTTAGTTCTGAAAATGTGCGAATTTGTCCCTTGTGTAAGAAGTGTTTCAATTGGACCGTGTCACCCTTCAGCCAGTTTCCTCCTACCTCCCTCCTCCCTGGCTCAAAAAAATTATTATCTTTCATGTGTATCAGTGGTGAGTTATATGACCATTTATTTTTACAGTGTATCCTATCCCAATGTTTAAATGTGTTTTGCGTTAATTGTGATGTGTGAGTGCTCAGTGTTCTAAATTTTGGGGGATTCCAAAGTGCCTGTCCTAAGTTTGTGTTACTCAAAAAGTGTTCGATGTGAACCCAACGTTTGTCTGTGTCTTTTTTATTCCATTCCGTGATCCTAGATAGCACTACTGCGCTGTAATATCTGTTAAAATCCGGTAAAGCGATTCCCCCTTTTTTCTTCCCCCTGCTAAGAACTGAGTAGGCAATACGTGGTTTTTTACCCCCCCAAACTACCCCACTTATTAGCCTCCTGAGGGCCTTCAGAAAATACCCGGGTAGAGGAATGGGCAGCATTTGAAATTTAAACAGGATCTTGGGTGTTAAGCTCATTTTAATCGCATTGACTCGCCCGAACCACGAAAGGGGTCTAGTCTGGAGTCTTCTCGCTTCTCGTCTGGTATCGTCAAGCATAGGTAAATAATTTTTTACAAATATTCTATTGAAGGAGTTGGCAAGTTTTATCCCCAGATAATCCATCTCCTCTTTCCATGGGAAAGGGAAAACTGCAACCAAATGGCTTTCTTCTTGTTTGCTTATGTTTATGTTTAAACATTCGGATTTACTGGAATTTATTTTGAAATTCGAAACTTCTCCGTATTTTTTAATAATGTGGAGTAAGTTAGGAAGCGTTATTCTAGGGTTGGTAACGAAGAACACAATATCATCAGCAAAAGCCGCTAATTTGTGCTCCTCCGCTCCAACCCTTACTCCTCCACAATCCACATTTTTGCGGATGGTTGACAGCAGCGGTTCAAGGGTCAGGACGAACAAGAGAGGAGACAAGGGGCAGCCCTGCCTTGTTCCATTGAACATCCTGAATGGCTTGGAAGTAGTCCCATTTACTCTCACCATCCCTGCCGGGTTACTATATAAAGCCCTGACCCAGGAGATGAACCTCCGGCCAAACCCTAGGGCCTCTAGAGTGTTTAACATGAACCCCCAGTCTACCCTGTCAAAAGCTTTTTCAGCATCAATTGACAGGAATAGAGCTGGGGGTCCGCCTTGTTTACATACTTCTAAAAGGAGCACCGCCCTAACCCCATTGTCCCTACACTGTCTCCCTTTGACAAATCCCGCCTGGTCCGGGTGCACAAGGTCTGTCATTTTTTCTTTAAGCCTATTTGCTAAAACTTTTGCATAAAGCTTGACATCTGCATTCAGAAGGGAGATTGGTCTATAACTGGAACACAACTTGACGTCCTTCCCTTCCTTCTGAATAAGTGTAATTGTAGCTGTCAGGGCCTCTATAGTCAGTTCATCTCCTGTTCCAAGGCCATTCCAAAAGTGGCAAAGCCTCGGGACCAGGATATGCCTCATCTTCTTGAGGTAAAGAGAGGTGAAACCGTCCGGGCCCGGACTTTTCCCCTTCGGAGACTCCCTTAATGCTGCAAAGATTTCTTCCTCTACAAAGGGTCTATCCAGCAGTTCACTATCTTCTGCTGACAGGCCCCCTAGTCCCGCCTCTTTCAAGAACTCCTTTCTCCTGTCCGAACGAGATAAGTCTTCTACTCCCCGTTGCCCCAAAGAGTATAGATCCCTGTAGTATTTTTGAAATTCGTCTGCTATGGCTTTATTCGTCACTCTTACTTCCCCTTCTTTGCTGAGTATTTTCTCCACAAAGTTCCTACTTCTCTTTTTCCTAAGTATCCTGGCCAAGTGTTTACTGGGCTTGTTGGCCCAGAAGTAGTTGTTCCTGGTTATAGCGTTTATAGCTCTCTTGGCTTCTAGGTCCATCGTGTCTCTTAACTCCTCCCTCTTGGCAATTAGTGCATGATAGCTGTCTAGATCCCGGCCCTTTGCTTTTTTATGTGATTGCTCCAAGGTAAAGATTTCCTCTATCAATTTACTTCTGGCTTCTCTTTTCTTTTTTTTCAGACCTGCACCTATTGAGATTAAAATACCCCTTATATAGGCTTTGTGTGAGTCCCAGAGTAAGGCCGGTGACACATCCCCCGTGTCATTTGCTTTAAAAAAAAAGTCCGCCTCTTCTTGAAGTCTCTCTATAATTTCGGGCTCTCTCAATAGATCCTCGTTCAGTTTCCATGAATAGGGGCGCCCTTGCCCGTCTGGTATTCTAATCTGCATAGCGATCGGGGAGTGGTCTGATAGGGTCGTTACTTCTATTTTTGTTTCCTTGATCCAATCTAGCAGGCTATGATCAATAAGGAAATAGTCCAGCCTGGAGTAGGTCCCGTGCACAGGGGAGAAGAACGTGTAGTCTCTCTCTTTAGGATGCTGAAGCCTCCAGACATCCATTAACTGACAGTGGTGTAGCTTGTGCCTAATGGCCTTGAGTGACACCTTCCCTGTCCCCTGCGCACGGGACGTACCATCTAATTCCGGTTCCAAACAAAAGTTTAAGTCCCCTCCCAAGATCACCACGCCCTCTCCGAACTCAGTCAGCTTTTTCAAGATCTGACCCAAAAAGACCGTCGGTTTCTTATTGGGACAGTAGACATTTACTAGGGTGACCAATTTAGGGCCTAAATTGCCTTTTAGAAAGATAAAGCGGCCATCCGGATCTACCAATCTTTCTTTTAGGGAGAAGTTTGTAATCTTTGAGAGCCCAATGGCGACTGCCCTCGACCCCCTATCTGGGGAGTCCCCATAGAACCATTGAGGGAACCTAGTTGAGAAGAGCCTAATTCTAGTGTCGAGAGTCAGGTGAGTCTCTTGTAAAAAAATTACATCTCCCCTTTATCGATCTAGCTCTTTTAAAATTTTATGTCTTTTACAGGGCGAGTTTAGGCCTTTCACATTGTATGAGATGAATTTAAGTTCCAGCATAACTGGGGATTGGCTCGTATATAAAGTCCTCCCATAATCCTAGCACGTCCTGCAAAACCCTCCCCGTTCCCCCCTCCTCCTCCCACACACCCCATACCCTCCCCCCCCCTCCCCCCCCCATGGTGAAATTAACACCCTGAGTCCCCCAGGTTGGAACTTCTCTCGTTCCAATCTTCAGAACTCCCTCCTCAGGGTGAAGCTCCAACGAGAGCTCTAGTGTTTACACTCCCCCCTGATATAGGGGAGAGTGTAAGAGGTATCTTGTCTCCTTAATATGGTAGAACCGCCCCTGAACCCCCCCGAACCCCCAAACCCCCCCACACCCCCCACACCCCCCAAGAACGACAAACCACAACACCACCCCAACAACCCCCGGACCTCCATCCATTTTAACTTAAAGCGCAAAACGCTCCCCCCGCTGCACACCAGGCGTGAGAGGGGAAGGGACAGGAGAAGGGAGAGGAAGGGACAGGAGAAGGGAGAGGGGGGGGGGGAGGGGAGGGCGACCAGGAGAGAAAAAAAAGAAAAAAGAAACTCCCCCCTCCGCCATCCCTCTCCCCCCCCCCCCGCCCCCCACCCACTGACCAAAGCATTCTAGTATCTTAGTCCTCTGAGTCTCTCAATCTGTTTTAACCTGAGACATATCTGGGATGGGGATACCCAGACTGTCACAGAAGTCCCGTGTTTCCTCCATATATCTCATCCTGCTTGATCTCCCGTCTTTTAAGACAACCAGGGATGTTGGAAACCCCCAACTGTATTTGAGATTTGCTTTCCTTAACTGTTCCAAGATTGGTCTCATCTGTCTTCTACGTGCAAGTGTTCCTGCAGAGAGGTCAGAAAATATCTGTAGCTCTTTATCTTCATACGTTATGGGGGGGGCTCCCTTTAGGATCTTCCATATTTTCTCCTTATTTTCGTACAGGTGGAATTTGACTATCACATCTCTAGGGGTGTCCTGTTTTACATGTGTAGGCCTTCTTACTCTGTGTACCCGGTCTATCAAGAGGGGCTCTTCTATTCGCTTTCCCATTAAAGGGTTAAAGATTTTTTTCATCTTTTCCCCTAAATCCTCGCCTTGTTGCTCTGGGATTGACCTGATGCGTAGGTTTTGTCGCCGACTTTGATTCTCTTGTTCCTCCAGTCGAGATATCATGTTGCGGTTTTCAATTCGCAGTTTGTTAACTTGATCTTTTAATTCGGTAATTTCCTTGATGTGGCTCTCAGCGACCACCTCCACCTCCTCCACCCGATGCAGGAGATGACCCATGTCTGCTCGGACGTTAGCTATTTCAGATTTTATCACACTCTCTAACTTTGTAAACATTTCCATGAGATCTGTTTTACTAGGAACGAGCGCCATTATCCTTTGTTCAAGTCCCTGCATTGCAGGATCTATTATAGGCACTATAAATCCCAGCATTGTAGGAACTATCATAGGCACTACAAGTCCCAGCATTGCAGGCTCTATCACAGCTGGTTGCTCTGGCTAGGCACTACAAGTCCCAGCATTGCAGGATCTATCATAGACACTAGTCCCAGCATTGCAGGATCTATCATAGGCATTACAGTCTCAGCATTGCAGTATCAATCACCACAGGCTTCTCAGGATAGGCACTACAAGTCCCAGCATTGTAGAATTTATCATAGGCACTACAAGTCCTAGCATTGCAGGATCTATCAGCACAGTTTGCTCCGGAAAGGCACTACAAGTCCCAGCTTTGCAGGATTTTTCACCACAGGTTGCTCTGGAAAGGCACTACAATCCCCACCATTACAGGATCTTTTAAAGGCACTACAAGTCCCAGCATTGCAGGGTCTATCACCACTTGTTGCTCTGGATAGGCCCTACAAGTCCCAGCATTGTAGGATCTGTCAAAGGCACTGCAAGTCCCAGCATTGCAGTTTCTATCACCACAGGTTGCTCTGGATAGGCACTAAAAGTCCAAGCATTTCAGGATCTATCATAGGCACTACAAGTCCCAGCATTGCAATATCTATCACCACAGGTTGCTCATGATAGGCACTACAAGTCCCAGCATTGCAGGATATATCAACACAGGTTGCTCAGGATATTCATTACAAGTCCCAGCATTGTAGGATCTACCATAGGCACTGCAAGTCCCAGCATTGCAAGATCTATCACCACAGGTTGCTCAGGATAGTCACTACAAGTCCAAGCATTTCATGATCTATCAACACAGGTTTACCTGGATAGGCACTACAAGTCCCAGCATTGCAGGATCTATCATAGGCACTATAAGTCCCAGCATTGCAGGAACTATCATAGGCACTACAAGTCCCAGCAATGCAGGTTATATCATAGGCACTACATGTCCTAGCATTGCATGATCTATCACCACAGGTTGCTCTGTATAGGCACTACAAGTCCCAGCATTGCAGGATATATCATAGGCACTACATGTCCTAGCATTGCATGATCTATCACCACAGGTTTTTCTGGAAACGCACTACAAGTCCCAGCATTGCAGGATCTATCAAAGGCACTACAAGTCCCAGCATTACAGGGTCTATCACCACTTGTTGCTCTGGACAGGCACTGCAAGTCCCAGCATTGCAGGATCAATCACCACAGGTTGCTCTGGAAAGGCACTACAAGTCCCAGCATTCCAGGATCTTTCATAAGCACTACAAGTCCCAGCATTACAGGGTCTATCACCACTTGTTGCTCTGGATAGGCCCTACAACTCCCAGCATTGCAGGATCTATCATAATCACTATAAGTCCCAGTATTGCAGGATCTTTCACCACAGATTGCTATGGAAAGGCACTACAAGTCCCAGCATTGCAGGATCTATCAAAGGCAGTACAAGTCCCAGCATTGCAGCATCTATCATAGGCATACAAGTCATAGCATTGCAGGACCTATCACCACAGGTTGCTCTGGAAAGGCACTACAAGTTCCAGCATTGCAGAATATATCAAAGGCACTACAAGTTCCAGCATTGCAGGGTCTATCACCACTTGTTGCTCTGGATAGGCACTACAAGTCCCAGCATTGCAGGATCTATCACCACAGGTTGCTCTGGAAAGGCACTACAAGTCCCAGCATTGCAGGATCTATCAAAGGCACTACAAGTCCCAGCATTGCAATGTCTATCACCATTTGTTGCTCTGGATAGGCCCTACAAGTCCCAGCATTGCAGGATCTATCACCATAGGTTGCTCTGGAAAGGCACTACAAGTCCCAGCATTGCAGCATCTATCACCACAGGTTGCTCTGGAAAGGCACTACAAGTCCCAGCATTGCAGGGTCTATCACCACTTGTTGCTCTCGATAGGCACTACAAGTCCCAGCATTGCAAGATCTATCACCACAGGTTGCTCTGGAAAGGCACTACAAGTCCCAGCATTGCAGGATCTATCACCACTTGTTGCTCTGGATAGGCCCTACAACTCCCAGCATTGCAGGATCTATCACCACAGGTTGCTCTGGAAAGGCACTACAAGTTCCAGCATTGCAGAATCTATCAAAGGCACTACAAGTCCAAGCATTGCAGGGTCTATCAGCACTTGTCGCTCTGGATAGGCACTACAAGTCCCAGCATTGCAGGATCTATCACCACAGGTTGCTCAGGAAAGGCACTACAAGTCCCAGCATTGCAGGATCTATCAAAGGCACTACAAGTCCCAGCATTGTAGGTTCTATCACTATTTGTTGCTCTGGATAGGCCCTACAAGTCCCAGCATTGCAGGATCTATCAAAGGCACTACAAGTCCCAGCATTGCAGGGTCTATCAACAACTTGTTGCTCTGGATAGGCACTACAAGTCCCAGCATTGCAGGATCCATCACCACAGGTTGCTCTGGAAAGGCACTACAAGTCCCAGCATTGCAGGATCTATCAAAGGCACATTACAAGTCCCTGCATTGCAGGATCTATCACCACTTGTTTCTCTGGCTAGGCACTAAAAGTCCCAGCTTTGCAGGATCTATCACCACAGGTTGCTATGGAAAGGAACTAAAGGTCCCTGCATTGCAGGATCTATCAAAGGCACTACAAGTCCCAGCATTGCAGGATCTATCATAGGCACTACAAGTCCCAGCATTGCAGAATCTATCACCACAGGTTGCTATGGAAAGGCAATACAAGTCCCAGCATTGCGGGATCTATCACCACAGGTTGCTCTGGAAAGGCACTACAAGTCCCAGCATTGCAGGATCTATCACCACTTGTTGCTCTGGATAGGCCCTACAACTTCCAGCATTGCAGGATATATCACCACAAGTTTCTATGGAAAGGCACTACAAGTACCAGCATTGCAGGATCTATCAAAGGCACTACAAGTTCCAGCATTGCAGGGTCTATCACCACTTGTTGCTCTGGATAGGCACTACAAGTCCCAGCATTGCAGGATCTATCACCACAGGTTGCTCTTGAAAGGCACTACAAGTCCCAGCATTGCAGGATCTATCAAAGGCACTACAAGTCCCAGCTTTGCAGGGTCTATCACCATTTGTTGCGCTGGATAGGCCCTACAAGTCCCAGCATTGCAGGATCTATCACCATAGGTGTCTCTGGAAAGGCAGTACAAGTCCCAGCATTGCAGCATCTATCACCACAGGTTGCTCTGGAAAGGCACTACAAGTCCCAGCATTGCAGGGTCTATCCCCACTTGTTGCTCTCGATAGGCACTACAAGTCCCAGCATTGCAGGATCTATCACCACAGGTTGCTCTGGGAAGGCACTACAAGTCCCAACATTGCAGGATCTATCAAAGGCACTACAAGTCCCATAATTACAGCATCTATCATAGGCACTACAAGTCATAGCATTGCAGGATCTATCACCATAGGTTGCTCTGGATAGGCACTAGAAGTTCTAGCATTTCCAGATCTATCACCACAGGTTGCTCTGGAAAGTCACTACAAGTCCCAGCATTGCAGAATCTATCAAAGGCACTACAAGTCCCAGCATTGCAGGATCTATCACCAAAGGTTGCTCTGGAAAGGCACTACAAGTCCCAGCATTGCAGGATCTATCAAAGGCACTACAAGTCCCAGCATTGCAGGGACTATCACCACTTGTTGCTCTGGATAGGCCCTACAAGTCCCAGCATTGCAGGATCTATCATAGGCACTACAAGTCCCAGCATTGCAGGGTCTATCACCACTTGTTGCTCTGGATAGGCACTACAAGTCCCAGCATTGCAGGATCTATCACCACAGGTTGCTCAGGATAGTCACTACAAGTCCAAGCATTTCATGATCTATCAACACAGGTTTACCTGGATAGGCACTACAAGTCCCAGCATTGCAGGATCTATCATAGGCACTATAAGTCCCAGCATTGCAGGAACTATCATAGGCACTACAAGTCCCAGCAATGCAGGTTATATCACCACAGGTTGCCCGGGATAAACACTACAAGTCTGATCATTGCAGGATCTATCACCACAGGTTGCTCTGTATAGGCACTACAAGTCCCAGCATTGCAGGATATATCATAGGCACTACATGTGCTAGCATTGCATGATCTATCACCACAGGTTTTTCTGGAAACGCACTACAAGTCCCAGCATTGCAGGATCTATCAAAGGCACTACAAGTCCCAGCATTACAGGGTCTATCACCACTTGTTGCTCTGGACAGGCACTGCAAGTCCCAGCATTGCAGGATCAATCACCACAGGTTGCTCTGGAAAGGCACTACAAGTCCCAGCATTCCAGGATCTTTCATAAGCACTACAAGTCCCAGCATTACAGGGTCTATCACCACTTGTTGCTCTGGATAGGCCCTACAACTCCCAGCATTGCAGGATCTATCATAATCACTATAAGTCCCAGTATTGCAGGATCTTTCACCACAGATTGCTATGGAAAGGCACTACAAGTCCCAGCATTGCAGGATCTATCAAAGGCAGTACAAGTCCCAGCATTGCAGCATCTATCATAGGCATACAAGTCATAGCATTGCAGGACCTATCACCACAGGTTGCTCTGGAAAGGCACTACAAGTTCCAGCATTGCAGAATATATCAAAGGCACTACAAGTTCCAGCATTGCAGGGTCTATCACCACTTGTTGCTCTGGATAGGCACTACAAGTCCCAGCATTGCAGGATCTATCACCACAGGTTGCTCTGGAAAGGCACTACAAGTCCCAGCATTGCAGGATCTATCAAAGGCACTACAAGTCCCAGCATTGCAATGTCTATCACCATTTGTTGCTCTGGATAGGCCCTACAAGTCCCAGCATTGCAGGATCTATCACCATAGGTTGCTCTGGAAAGGCACTACAAGTCCCAGCATTGCAGCATCTATCACCACAGGTTGCTCTGGAAAGGCACTACAAGTCCCAGCATTGCAGGGTCTATCACCACTTGTTGCTCTCGATAGGCACTACAAGTCCCAGCATTGCAAGATCTATCACCACAGGTTGCTCTGGAAAGGCACTACAAGTCCCAGCATTGCAGGATCTATCAAAGGCACTGCAAGTCCCAGCATTGCAGGATCTATCACCACTTGTTGCTCTGGATAGGCCCTACAACTCCCAGCATTGCAGGATCTATCACCACAGGTTGCTCTGGAAAGGCACTACAAGTTCCAGCATTGCAGAATCTATCAAAGGCACTACAAGTCCAAGCATTGCAGGGTCTATCAGCACTTGTCGCTCTGGATAGGCACTACAAGTCCCAGCATTGCAGGATCTATCACCACAGGTTGCTCAGGAAAGGCACTACAAGTCCCAGCATTGCAGGATCTATCAAAGGCACTACAAGTCCCAGCATTGTAGGTTCTATCACTATTTGTTGCTCTGGATAGGCCCTACAAGTCCCAGCATTGCAGGATCTATCAAAGGCACTACAAGTCCCAGCATTGCAGGGTCTATCAACAACTTGTTGCTCTGGATAGGCACTACAAGTCCCAGCATTGCAGGATCGATCACCACAGGTTGCTCTGGAAAGGCACTACAAGTCCCAGCATTGCAGGATCTATCAAAGGCACATTACAAGTCCCTGCATTGCAGGATCTATCACCACTTGTTTCTCTGGCTAGGCACTAAAAGTCCCAGCTTTGCAGGATCTATCACCACAGGTTGCTATGGAAAGGAACTAAAGGTCCCTGCATTGCAGGATCTATCAAAGGCACTACAAGTCCCAGCATTGCAGGATCTATCATAGGCACTACAAGTCCCAGCATTGCAGAATCTATCACCACAGGTTGCTATGGAAAGGCAATACAAGTCCCAGCATTGCGGGATCTATCACCACAGGTTGCTCTGGAAAGGCACTACAAGTCCCAGCATTGCAGGATCTATCACCACTTGTTGCTCTGGATAGGCCCTACAACTTCCAGCATTGCAGGATATATCACCACAAGTTTCTATGGAAAGGCACTACAAGTACCAGCATTGCAGGATCTATCAAAGGCACTACAAGTTCCAGCATTGCAGAATCTATCAAAGGCACTACAAGTCCCAGCATTGCAGGGTCTATCACCACTTGTTGCTCTGGATAGGCACTACAAGTCCCAGCATTGCAGGATCTATCACCACAGGTTGCTCTTGAAAGGCACTACAAGTCCCAGCATTGCAGGATCTATCAAAGGCACTACAAGTCCCAGCTTTGCAGGGTCTATCACCATTTGTTGCGCTGGATAGGCCCTACAAGTCCCAGCATTGCAGGATCTATCACCATAGGTGTCTCTGGAAAGGCAGTACAAGTCCCAGCATTGCAGCATCTATCACCACAGGTTGCTCTGGAAAGGCACTACAAGTCCCAGCATTGCAGGGTCTATCACCACTTGTTGCTCTCGATAGGCACTACAAGTCCCAGCATTGCAGGATCTATCACCACAGGTTGCTCTGGGAAGGCACTACAAGTCCCAACATTGCAGGATCTATCAAAGGCACTACAAGTCCCATCATTACAGCATCTATCATAGGCACTACAAGTCATAGCATTGCAGGATCTATCACAATAGGTTGCTCTGGATAGGCACTAGAAGTTCTAGCATTTCCAGATCTATCACCACAGGTTGCTCTGGAAAGTCACTACAAGTCCCAGCATTGCAGAATCTATCAAAGGCACTACAAGTCCCAGCATTGCAGGATCTATCACCAAAGGTTGCTCTGGAAAGGCACTACAAGTCCCAGCATTGCAGGATCTATCAAAGGCACTACAAGTCCCAGCATTGCAGGGACTATCACCACTTGTTGCTCTGGATAGGCCCTACAAGTCCCAGCATTGCAGGATCTATCATAGGCACTACAAGTCCCAGCATTGCAGGGTCTATCACCACTTGTTGCTCTGGATAGGCCCTACAACTCCCAGCATTGCAGGATCTATCACCACAGGTTGCTATGGAAAGGCACTAGAAGTCCCTGCATTGCAGGATCTATCAAAGGCACTACAAGTCCCAGCATTGCAGGGTCTATCACCACTTGTTGCTCTGGATAGGCACTACAAGTCCCAGCATTGCAGGATCTATCACCACAGGTTGCTCTGGAAAGGCACTACAAGTCCCAGCATTGCAGAATCTATCAAAGGCACTACAAGTCCCAGCATTGCAGGGTCTATCACAACTTGTTGCTCTGGATAGGCACTACAAGTCCCAGTATTGCAGGATCTATCACCACAGGTTGCTCTGGAAAGGCACTACAAGTCCCAGCATTGCAGGATCTATCAAAGGCACTACAAGTCCCAGCATTGCAGGATCTATCAAAGGCACTACAAGTCCCATCATTACAGCATCTATCATAGGCACTACAAGTCATAGCATTGCAGGATCTATCACCATAGGTTGCTCTGGATAGGCACTACAAGTTCTAGCATTTCCAGATCTATCACCACAGGTTGCTCTGGAAAGGCACTACAAGTCCCAGCATTGCAGAATCTATCAAAGGCACTACAAGTCCCAGCATTGCAGGGTCTATCACCACTTGTTGCTCTGGATAGGCACTACAAGTACCGGCATTGCAGGATCTACATAGGCAGTACAAGTCCCAGCATTGCATGATCTATCACCACAGGTTGCTATGGAAAGGCACTACAAGTCCCAGCATTGCAGGATCTATCAAAGGCACTACAAGTCCCAGCATTGCAGGATCTATCACCAAAGGTTGCTCTGGAAAGGCACTACAAGTCCCAGCATTGCAGGATCTATCAAAGGCACTACAAATCCCAGCATTGCAGGGTCTATCACCACTTGTTGCTCTGGATAGGCCCTACAAGTCCCACAATTGCAGGATCTATCATAGGCACTACAAGTCCCAGCATTGCAGGATCTATCACCACATGTTGCTATGGAAAGGCACTACAAGTCCCTGCATTGCAGGATCTATCAAAGGCACTACAAGTCCCAGCATTGCAGGGTCTATCACCACTTGTTGCTCTGGATAGGCACTACAAGTCCCAGCATTGCAGGATCTATTACCACAGGTTGCTCTGGAAAGGCACTACAAGTCTCAGCATTGCAGAATCTATCAAAGACACTACAAGTCCCAGCATTGCAGGATCTATCAAGACAGGTTGCTCTGGAAAGGCACTACAAGTCCCAGCATTGCAGAATCTATCAAAGGCACTACAAATCCCAGCATTGCAGGATCTATCAAAGGCAGTACAAGTCCCAGCATTGCAACATCTATCATAGGCACTACAAGTCATAGCAATGCAGGATCTATAACTACAGGTTGCACTGGATAGGCACTACAAGTCCCAGCATTGTAGGATCTATCATAGGCACTACAAGTCCCAGCATTGCAGGATCTTTTAGCACAGGTTGCTCAGGATAGGTACTGCAAGACCCAGAATTGCAGGATATATCATAGGCACTACAAAGTCCTAGCATTACTGGATCTATCACCACAGGTTTCTCGGGATAGGCCCTACAAGTCCCAGCATTGCAGGATCTATCCTAGGCACTACATGTCCCAGCATTGCAGGTTCTATCACCACAGGTTGCTATGGAAAGGCACTACAAGTCCCAGCATTGCAGGATCTATCAAAGGCACTACAATTCCCAGCATTGCAGGGTCTATCACAACTTGTTGCTCTGGATAGGCACTACAAGTCCCAGCATTGCAGGATCTATCACCACAGGTTGCTCTGGAAAGGCACTACAAGTCCCAGCATTGCAGGATCTATTAAAGGCACTACAAGTCCCTGCATTGCAGGGTCTATAACCACTTGTTGCTCTGGATAGGCCCTACAAGTCCCAGCATTGCAGGATCTATCATAGGCACTACAAGTCCCAGCATTGCAGGATTTATCACCACAAGTTGCTATGGAAAGGCACTACAAGTCCCAGCATTGCAGTGTCTATCAAAGGCACTACAAGTCCCAGCATTGCAGGGTCTATCACCACTTGTTGCTCTGGATAGGCACTACAAGTCCCAGCATTGCGGGATCTATCACCACAGGTTGCTCTGGATAGGCACTACAAGTCCCAGAATTACAGGATCTATCATAGGCACTACAAGTCCCAGCATTGCTTCTTCTATCATAGGCACTTCAAGTCTCAGCATTGCAGGATCTATCACCACAGGTTGCTCGGGATAGGCACTACAAGTCCCAGCATTGCAGGATTTAATCACCACAGGTTGCTCAGGATAGGCACTACAATTCCCAGCATTGCAGGATCTATCACCACAGGTTGCTCTGGATAGGCCCTACAAGTCCCAGCATTGCAGGATCTATCCTAGGCACTACAAGTCCCAGCATTGCAGGATCTATCACCACAGGTTGATATGGAAAAGGCACTACAAGTCCCAGAATTGCAGGATCTATCACCACAGGTTGCTCTGGAAAGGCACTACAAGTCCCAGCATTGCAGGATCTATCAAAGGCACTGCAAGTCCCAGCATTGCAGGTTCTATCATCACTTGTTGTTCTGGATAGGCCCTACAACTCCCAGCATTGCAGGATCTATCACCACAGGTTGCTATGGAAAGGCACTACAAGTACCAGCATTGCAGGATCTATCAAAGGCACTACAAGTCCCAGAAACATTGCAGGATCTATCAAAGGCACTGCAAGTACCAGCATTGCAGGATCTATCACCACTTGTTGCTCTGGATAGGCCCTACAATTCCCAGCATTGCAGAATCTATCATAGGCACTACAAGTCCCAGCATTGCAGGATCTATCACCACAAGTTGCTATGGAAAGGCACTAAAAGTCCCAGCATTGCAGGATCTATCAAACACACTACAAGTCCCAGCATTGCAGGGTCTATCACCACTTGTTCCTCTGGATAGGCACTACAAGTCCCAGCATTGCAGGATCTATCACCACAGGTTGCTCTGGAAAGGCACTACAAATCCAAGCATTGCAGGATCTATCAAAGGCACTACAAGTACCAGCATTGCAACATCTATCATAGGCACTACAAGTCATAGCAATGCAGGATCTATCACAACAGGTTGCACTGGATAGGCACTACAAGTCCCAGCATTGCAGGATCTATCATAGGCACTACAAGTCCCAGCATTGCAGGATCTTTTAGCACAGGTTGCTTAGGATAGGTACTACAAGACCCAGCATTGCAGGATATATCATAGGCTCTACAAAGTCCTAGCATTACGGGATCTATCACCACAGGTTGCTCTGGATAGGCACTACAGGTGCCAGCATTACGGGATCTATCATAGGCACTTCAAGTCTCAGCATTGCAGGATCTATCACCACCGGTTGCTCAGGATAGGCACTACAAGTCCCAGCATTTCAGGATTTAATCATCACAGGTTGCTCAGGATAGGCACTGCAAGTCCCAGCATTGCAGGATCTATCACCACAGGTTGCTCTGGATAGGCCCTACAACTCCCAGCATTGCAGGATCTATCACCACAGGTTGCTCTGGAAAGGCACTACAAGTTCCAGCATTGCAGAATCTATCAAAGGCACTACAAGTCCCAGCATTGCAGGGTCTATCAGCACTTGTCGCTCTGGATAGGCACTACAAGTCCCAGCATTGCAGGATCTATCACCACAGGTTGCTCAGGAAAGGCACTACAAGTCCCAGCATTGCAGGATCTATCAAAGGCACTACAAGTCACAGCATTGCAGGTTCTATCACTATTCGTTGCTCTGGATAGGCCCTACAAGTCCCAGCATTGCAGGATCTATCATAGGCACGACAAGTCCCAGCATTGCAGGATCTACCACCACAGGTTGCTATGGAAAGGCACTACAAGTCCCAGCATTGCAGGATCTATCAAAGGCACTACAAGTCCCAGCATTGCAGGGTCTATCAACAACTTGTTGCTCTGGATAGGCACTACAAGTCCCAGCATTGCAGGATCCATCACCACAGGTTGCTCTGGAAAGGCACTACAAGTCCCAGCATTGTAGGATCTATCAAAGGCACACTACAAGTCCCTGCATAGCAGGGTCTATCACCACTTGTTTCTCTGGCTAGGCACTAAAAGTCCCAGCTTTGCAGGATCTATCACCACAGGTTGCTATGGAAAGGCACTAAAGGTCCCTGCATTGCAGGATCTATCAAAGGCACTACAAGTCCCAGCATTACAGGATCTATCATAGGCACTACAAGTCCCAGCATTGCAGGATCTATCACCACAGGTTGCTATGGAAAGGCACTACAAGTCCCAGCATTGCGGGATCTATCACCACAGGTTGCTCTGGAAAGGCACTACATGTCCCAGCATTGCAGGGTCTATCACCACTTGTTCCTCTGGATAGGCCCTACAACTCCCAGCATTGCAGGATCTATCACCACAGGTTTCTATGGAAAGGCACTACAAATACCAGCATTGCAGGATCTATCAAAGGCACTACAAGTCCCAGCATTGCAGGATCTATCAAAGGCACTGCAAGTCCCAGCATTGCAGGGTCTATCACCACTTGTTGCTCTGGATAGGCCCTACAACTCCCAGCATTGCAGGATCTATCACCACAGGTTGATCTGGAAAGGCACTACAAGTTCCAGCATTGCAGAATCTATCAAAGGCACTACAAGTCCCAGCATTGCAGGGTCTATCAGCACTTGTCGCGCTGGATAGGCACTACAAGTTCCAGCATTGCAGGATCTATCACCTCAGGTTGCTCAGGAAAGGCACTACAAGTCCCAGCATTGCAGGATCTATCATAGGCACTACAAGTCCCAGCATTGCCAGATCTATCATAGGCACTACAAGTCCCAGCATTGCAGGATCTTTTAGCACAGGTTGCTTAGGATAGGTACTACAAGACCCAGCATTGCAGGATATATCATAGGCACTACAAAGTCCTAGTATTACGGGATCTATCACCACAGGTTGCTCTGGATAGGCACTACAAGTGACAGCATTACAGGATCTATCATAGGCACTACAAGTCCCAGCATTGCTTGGTCTATCATAGGCACTTCAAGTCTCAGCATTGCAGGATCTATCACCACCGGTTGCTCGGGATAGGCACTACAAGTCCCAGCATTGCAGGATTTATTCATCACAGGTTGCTCTGGATAGGCCCTACAACTCCCAGCATTGCAGGATCTATCACCACAGGTTGCTCTGGAAAGGCACTACAAGTTCCAGCATTGCAGAATCTATCAAAGGCACTACAAGTCCCAGCATTGCAGGGTCTATCAGCACTTGTCGCTCTGGATAGGCACTACAAGTCCCAGCATTGCAGGATCTATCACCACAGATTGCTCAGGAAAGGCACTACAAGTCCCAGCATTGCAGGATCTATCAAAGGCACTACAAGTCACAGCATTGCAGGTTCTATCACTATTTGTTGCTCTGGATAGGCCCTACAAGTCGCAGCATTGCAGGATCTATCATAGGCACTACAAGTCCCAGCATTGCAGGATCTACCACCACAGGTTGCTATGGAAAGGCACTACAAGTCCCAGCATTGCAGGATCTATCAAAGGCACTACAAGTCCCAGCATTGCAGGGTCTATCAACAACTTGTTGCTCTGGATAGGCACTACAAGTCCCAGCATTGCAGGATCCATCACCACAGGTTGCTCTGGAAAGGCACTACAAGTCCCAGCATTGCAGGATCTATCAAAGGCACACTACAAGTCCCTGCATAGCAGGGTCTATCACCACTTGTTTCTCTGGCTAGGCACTAAAAGTCCCAGCTTTGCAGGATCTATCACCACAGGTTGCTATGGAAAGGCACTAAAGGTCCCTGCATTGCAGGATCTATCAAAGGCACTACAAGTCCCAACATTACAGGATCTATCATAGGCACTACAAGTCCCAGCATTGCAGGATCTATCACCACAGGTTGCTATGGAAAGGCACTACAAGTCCCAGCATTGCGGGATCTATCACCACAGGTTGCTCTGGAAAGGCACTACATGTCCCAGCATTGCAGGATCTATCAAAGGCACTGCAAGTCCCAGCATTGCAGGGTCTATCACCACTTGTTGCTCTGGATAGGCCCTACAACTCCCAGCATTGCAGGATCTATCACCACAGGTTTCTATGGAAAGGCACTACAAATACCAGCATTGCAGGATCTATCAAAGGCACTACAAGTCCCAGCATTGCAGGATCTATCAAAGGCACTGCAAGTCCCAGCATTGCAGGGTCTATCACCACTTGTTGCTCTGGATAGGCCCTACAACTCCCAGCATTGCAGGATCTATCACCACAGGTTGCTCTGGAAAGGCACTACAAGTTCCAGCATTGCAGAATCTATCAAAGGCACTACAAGTCCCAGCATTGCAGGGTCTATCAGCACTTGTCACGCTGGATAGGCACTACAAGTCCCAGCATTGCAGGATCTATCACCTCAGGTTGCTCAGGAAAGGCACTACAAGTCCCAGCATTGCAGGATCTATCATAGGCACTACAAGTCCCAGCATTGCCAGATCTATCATAGGCACTACAAGTCCCAGCATTGCAGGATCTATCACCACAGGTTGCTATGGAAAGGCACTACAAGTCCCAGCATTGCGGGATCTATCACCACAGGTTGCTCTGGAAAGGTACTACATGTCCCAGCATTGCAGGATCTATCAAAGGCACTGCAAGTCCCAGCATTGCAGGGTCTATCACCACTTGTTGCTCTGGATAGGCCCTACAACTCCCAGCATTGCAGGATCTATCACCACAGGTTTCTATGGAAAGGCACTACAAATACCAGCATTGCAGGATCTATCAAAGGCACTACAAGTCCCAGCATTGCAGGATCTATCAAAGGCACTACAAGTCCCAGCATTGCGGGGTCTATCAGCACTTGTCGCGCTGGATAGGCACTACAAGTCCCAGCATTGCAGGATCTATCAAAGGCACTACAAGTCCCAGCATTGCAGGGTCTATCACCACTTGTTTCTCTGGCTAGGCACTAAAAGTCCCAGCTTTGCAGGATCTTTCACCACAGGTTGCTATGGAAAGGCTCTAAAGGTCCCTGCATTGCAGGATATATCAAAGGCACTACAAGTCCCAGCATCGCATTGTCTATCACCACTTGTTGCTCTGGATAGGCACTACAAGTCCCAGCATTGCAGGATCTATCACCACAGGTTGCTCTGGAAAGGCACTACAATTCCCAGCATTGCAGAATCTATCAAAGGCACTACAACTCCCAGCATTGCAGGATCTATCTTAGGCACTACAAGTCCCAGCATTGCAGGATCTATCACCACAGGTTGCTATGGAAAGGCACTACAAGTCCCTACATTGCAGGGTTTATCAACAACTTGTTGCTCTGGATAGGCACTACAAGTCCCAGCATTGCAGGATCCATCACCACAGGTTGCTCTGGAAATGCACTACAAGTCCCAGCATTGCAGGATCTATCAAAGGCACACTATAAGTCCCTGCATTGCAGGGTCTATCACCACTTGTTGCTCTGTACAAGTCCCAGCAATGCAGGATCTATCATATGCACTACAAGTCCCAGTATTGCAGGGTCTATCACCATTTGTTGCTCTGGATAGGCCCTACAAGTCCCAGCATTGCAGGATCTATCATAGGCACTACAAGTCCCAGCATTGCAGGATCAATCACCACAGGTTGCTATGGAAAGGCACTACAAATCCCTGCATTGCAGGATCTATCAAAGGCACTACAAGTCCCAGCATTGCAGGGTCTATCACCACTTGTTGCTCTGGATAGGCACTACAAGTCCCAGCATTGCAGGATCTATCACCACAGGTTGCTCTGGAAAGGCACTACAAGTCCCAGCATTGCAGGGTCTATCACCACTTGTTACTCTGGATAGGCACTACAAGTCCCAGCATTGCAGGATCCATCACCACAGGTTGCTCTGGAAAGGCACTACAAGTCCAAACATTGCAGGATCTATCAAAGGCACTACAAGTCCCAGCATTGCAGCTACTATCACCACAGGTTGCTATGAAAAGGCACTACAAGTCCCAGCATTGCAGGATCTATCAAAGGCACTACAAGTCCCAGCATTCCTGGGTCTATCACAACTTGTTGCTCTGGATAGGCACTACAAGTCCCATCATTGCAGGATCTATCATCACAGGTTGCTCTGGAAAGGCACTACAAGTCCCAGCATTGCAGGATCTATCAAAGGCACTACAAGTCCCTGCATTGCAGGGTCTATCACCACTTGTTGCTCTGGATAGGCACTACAAGTCCAAGCATTGCAGCATCTATCACCACAGGTTGCTCTGGAAAGGCACTACAAGTCCCAGCATTGCAGGGTCTATCACCACTTGTTTCTCTGGATAGGCACTACAAGTCCCAGCTTTGCAGGATCTATCACCACAGGTTGCTCTGGAAAGGCACTACAAGTCCAAACATTGCAGGATCTATCAAAGGCACTACAAGTCCCAGCATTGCAGCATCTATCACCACAGGTTGCTATGAAAAGGCACTACAAGTCCCAGCATTGCAGGATCTATCAAAGGCACTACAAGTCCCAGCATTGCTGGGTCTATCACAACTTGTTGCTCGGGATAGGCACTACAAGTCCCAGCATTGCAGGATCTATCACCACAGGTTGCTCTGGAAAGGCACTACAAGTCCCAGCATTGCAGGATCTATCAAAGGCACTACAAGTCCCTGCATTGCAGGGTCTATCACCACTTGTTGCTCTGGATAGGCCCTACAATTCCCAGCATTGCAGAATCTATCATAGGCACTACAAGTCCCAGCATTGCAGGATCTATCACCACAAGTTGCTATGGAAAGGCACTAAAAGTACCAGCATTGCAGGATCTATCAAACACACTACAAGTCCCAGAATTGCAGGGTCTATCACCACTTGTTCCTCTGGATAGGCACTACAAGTCCCAGCATTGCAGAATCTATCACCACAGGTTGCTCTGGAAAGGCACTACAAATCCAAGCATTGCAGGATCTATCAAAGGCACACTACAAGTCCCTGCATAGCAGGGTCTATCACCACTTGTTTCTCTGGCTAGGCACTAAAAGTCCCAGCTTTGCAGGATCTATCACCACAGGTTGCTATGGAAAGGCACTAAAGGTCCCTGCATTGCAGGATCTATCAAAGGCACTACAAGTCCCAGCATTGCAGGATCTATCATAGGCACTACAAGTCCCAGCATTGCAGGATCTATCACCACAGGTTGCTATGGAAAGGCACTACAAGTCCCAGCATTGCGGGATCTATCACCACAGGTTGCTCTGGAAAGGTACTACATGTCCCAGCATTGCAGGATCTATCAAAGGCACTGCAAGTCCCAGCATTGCAGGGTCTATCACCACTTGTTGCTCTGGATAGGCCCTACAACTCCCAGCATTGCAGGATCTATCACCACAGGTTTCTATGGAAAGGCACTACAAATACCAGCATTGCAGGATCTATCAAAGGCACTACAAGTCCCAGCATTGCAGGATCTATCAAAGGCACTACAAGTCCCAGCATTGCGGGGTCTATCAGCACTTGTCGCGCTGGATAGGCACTACAAGTCCCAGCATTGCAGGATCTATCAAAGGCACTACAAGTCCCAGCATTGCAGGGTCTATCACCACTTGTTTCTCTGGCTAGGCACTAAAAGTCCCAGCTTTGCAGGATCTTTCACCACAGGTTGCTATGGAAAGGCTCTAAAGGTCCCTGCATTGCAGGATATATCAAAGGCACTACAAGTCCCAGCATCGCATTGTCTATCACCACTTGTTGCTCTGGATAGGCACTACAAGTCCCAGCATTGCAGGATCTATCACCACAGGTTGCTCTGGAAAGGCACTACAATTCCCAGCATTGCAGAATCTATCAAAGGCACTACAACTCCCAGCATTGCAGGATCTATCTTAGGCACTACAAGTCCCAGCATTGCAGGATCTATCACCACAGGTTGCTATGGAAAGGCACTACAAGTCCCTACATTGCAGGGTTTATCAACAACTTGTTGCTCTGGATAGGCACTACAAGTCCCAGCATTGCAGGATCCATCACCACAGGTTGCTCTGGAAATGCACTACAAGTCCCAGCATTGCAGGATCTATCAAAGGCACACTATAAGTCCCTGCATTGCAGGGTCTATCACCACTTGTTGCTCTGTACAAGTCCCAGCAATGCAGGATCTATCATATGCACTACAAGTCCCAGTATTGCAGGGTCTATCACCATTTGTTGCTCTGGATAGGCCCTACAAGTCCCAGCATTGCAGGATCTATCATAGGCACTACAAGTCCCAGCATTGCAGGATCTATCACCACAGGTTGCTATGGAAAGGCACTACAAATCCCTGCATTGCAGGATCTATCAAAGGCACTACAAGTCCCAGCATTGCAGGGTCTATCACCACTTGTTGCTCTGGATAGGCACTACAAGTCCCAGCATTGCAGGATCTATCACCACAGGTTGCTCTGGAAAGGCACTACAAGTCCCAGCATTGCAGGGTCTATCACCACTTGTTACTCTGGATAGGCACTACAAGTCCCAGCATTGCAGGACCCATCACCACAGGTTGCTCTGGAAAGGCACTACAAGTCCAAACATTGCAGGATCTATCAAAGGCACTACAAGTCCCAGCATTGCAGCTACTATCACCACAGGTTGCTATGAAAAGGCACTACAAGTCCCAGCATTGCAGGATCTATCAAAGGCACTACAAGTCCCAGCATTCCTGGGTCTATCACAACTTGTTGCTCTGGATAGGCACTACAAGTCCCATCATTGCAGGATCTATCATCACAGGTTGCTCTGGAAAGGCACTACAAGTCCCAGCATTGCAGGATCTATCAAAGGCACTACAAGTCCCTGCATTGCAGGGTCTATCACCACTTGTTGCTCTGGATAGGCACTACAAGTCCAAGCATTGCAGCATCTATCACCACAGGTTGCTCTGGAAAGGCACTACAAGTCCCAGCATTGCAGGGTCTATCACCACTTGTTTCTCTGGATAGGCACTACAAGTCCCAGCTTTGCAGGATCTATCACCACAGGTTGCTCTGGAAAGGCACTACAAGTCCAAACATTGCAGGATCTATCAAAGGCACTACAAGTCCCAGCATTGCAGCATCTATCACCACAGGTTGCTATGAAAAGGCACTACAAGTCCCAGCATTGCAGGATCTATCAAAGGCACTACAAGTCCCAGCATTGCTGGGTCTATCACAACTTGTTGCTCGGGATAGGCACTACAAGTCCCAGCATTGCAGGATCTATCACCACAGGTTGCTCTGGAAAGGCACTACAAGTCCCAGCATTGCAGGATCTATCAAAGGCACTACAAGTCCCTGCATTGCAGGGTCTATCACCACTTGTTGCTCTGGATAGGCCCTACAATTCCCAGCATTGCAGAATCTATCATAGGCACTACAAGTCCCAGCATTGCAGGATCTATCACCACAAGTTGCTATGGAAAGGCACTAAAAGTACCAGCATTGCAGGATCTATCAAACACACTACAAGTCCCAGAATTGCAGGGTCTATCACCACTTGTTCCTCTGGATAGGCACTACAAGTCCCAGCATTGCAGAATCTATCACCACAGGTTGCTCTGGAAAGGCACTACAAATCCAAGCATTGCAGGATCTATCAAAGGCACTACAAGTACCAGCATTGCAACATCTATCATAGGCACTACAAGTCATAGCAATGCAGGATCTATCATAACAGGTTGCACTGGATAGTTACTACAAGTCCCAGCATTGCAGGATCTATCATAGGCACTACAAGTCCCAGCATTGCCAGATCTATCATAGGCACTACAAGTCCCAGCATTGCAGGATCTTTTAGCACAGGTTGCTCAGGATAGGTACTCCAAGACCCAGCATTGCAGGATATATCATAGGCACTACAAAGTCCTAGCATTACGGGATCTATCACCACAGGTTGCTCTGGATAGGCACTACAAGTGCCAACATTACAGGATCTATCATAGGCACTACAAGTCCCAGCATTGCTTGGTCTATCATAGGCACTTCAAGTCTCGGCATTGCAGGATCTATCACCACCGGTTGCTCGGGATATGCACTACAAGTCCCAGCATTGCAGGATTTAATCATCACAGGTTGCTCAGGATAGGCACTGCAAGTCCCAGCATTGCAGGATCTATCACCACAGGTTGCTCTGGATAGGCCCTACAATTCCCAGCATTGCAGGATCTATCCTAGGCACTACAAGTCCCAGCATTGCAGGATCTATCACCACAGGTTGCTATGGAAAGGCACTACAAGTCCCAGCATTGCTAGATCTATCACCACAGGTTGCTCTGCAAAGGCACTACAAGTCCCAGCATTGCAGGATCTATCAAAGGCACTACAAGTCCCAGTATTGCAGGGTCTATCACCATTTGTTGCCTGGATAGGCCCTACAAGTCCCAGCATTGCAGGATTTATCATATGCACTACAAGTCCCAGCATTGCAGGATCTATCACCACATGTTGCTATGGAAAGGCACTACAAGTCCCAACATTGCAGGATCTATCAAAGGCACTACAAGTCCCAGCATTGCAGGGTCTATCACCACTTGTTCCTCTGGATAGGCACTACAAGTCCCAGCATTGCAGCATCTATCACCACAGGTTGCTCTGGAAAGGCACTACAAGTCCCAACATTGCAGGATCTATCAAAGGCACTACAAGTCCCAGCATTGCAGCATCTATCATAGGCACTACAAGTCATAGCATTGCAGGATCTATCACCATAGGTTGCTCTGGATAGGCACTACAAGTTCTAGCATTGCCGGACCTATCACCACAGGTTGCTCTGGAAAGGCACTACAATTCCCAGCATTGCAGAATCTATCAAAGGCACTACAAGTCCCAGCATTGCAGGGTCTATCACCACTTGTTGCTCAGGATATTCACTACAAGTCCCAGCATTGCAGGATCTATCAAAGGCACTGCAAGTCCCAGCATTGCAGTATCTTTCACCAAAGGTTGCTCAGAAAAGTCACTACAACTCCCAGCATTGCAGGATCTATCAAAGGCACTACAAGTCCCAGCATTGCAGGGTCTATCACCACTTGTTGCTCTAGATAGGCCCTACAAGTCCCAGCATTACATAGTTACATAGTTAGTCAGGTTGAAAAAAGACACAAGTCCATCCAGTCCAACCATAAAAAAAAAAAAAAAAACGTACAATCCAATATACCCAATACTATACCCACAGTTGATCCAGAGGATGGCAAAAAACCCCAGCAGAGCATGCTCCAATTTGCTACAGCAGGGGAAAAAATTCCTTCCTGATCCCAGAGAGGCAATCGGATTTTCCCTGGATCAACTTTACCTATAAATGTCAGTACCCAGTTATATTATGTACATTTAGGAAAGTATCCAGGCCTTTCTTAAAGCAATCTACTGAGCTGGCCAGAACCACCCTCTGGAGGGAGTCTATTCCACATTTTCACAGCTCTTACTGTGAAGAAACCTTTCCGTATTTGGAGATGAAATCTCTTTTCCTCCAGTCGTAAAGAGTGCCCCCTTGTCCTCTGTGTTGACCGTAAAGTGAATAACTCAACACCAAGTTCACTATATGGACCCCTTATATATTTAAACATGTTGATCATATCCCCCCTTATTCTCCTCTTCTCAAGAGTGAACAAATTCAGTTCCTCTAATCTTTCCTCATAGCTGAGCTTCCCAATGCCTCTTATCAGTTTGGTTGCCCTTCTCTGCACTTTCTCCAGTTCCCCGATATCCTTTTTGAGAACTGGTGTCCAAAACTGAACTGCATATTCCAGATGAGGTCTTACTTATGATTTGAACAGGGGCAAAATGATAACTCTCTCTCTGGAGTCCATACCTCTCTTAATACAAAAAAATGGTAGAATCAACCTGCGCTAATGAGCAATGCGTGATAAAAAAGTATATATATACAAAAGGTGCAGCTGCAAATAAAACTCCAAATATCTATGAAGTGATAAACATATAAATAAACTTAATTGCGCTAGCAATAAAAATAAAAAGTGTTCCAGTAGTGAAAAAATTTTTTGTGAAAGTGCTTGAGAGTCACAATGTGTATATAAATCCAAATGACAATAAGTGCATGGAATATTTATGCGAAAGTGGAAAAAATATGTTAAAAGTCAATAATCATAGACCGAAAACACTTATAATCAGTCCATAGTAATATGAATTGCATTGGATAAAGAAACAAACAGTCCGCTTCATATGTTTCATCACCACACACTAAGGATTGATGAGTCAAAATACTTCTGATCGAATATGCATTGATTGCAGCGAGAGAAGTGATAGATGTACGCTTACCCCAAAAGTTGGACCTCCACTGTGGCAAGGTCTTATGGGCTTGCAGATTTCACCCTCTGCGGGGACAAGATGTTAATCACCAGGTCTTGACAGCGTATACCGCCGACTTCCGTATAGACGGGATGATCCAACTGCTCCAACGTCAGAGGGGGGACTCAGGAATGGGAGAGTCCGTATGCCAAGTAAAAAGTATGGGGAGAAAACAAAACTCCAATGGTGTGATAGCGTTTAGGGTATTTATTGGTTAAAAATAAACCACAAGAGAATATAAAAAATTCCAATTAAAAAGCCGGCATAATTAGAGGCAGAACGCCCGTGCAAATAAACTCTTCAGAACACGTGATGGCAAGCACTGCGAGGCCACGCCCTACATGTTTCGTCATATGTGACGTCTACGGGGGCACGGGCGACGCAATGAACCATCACCTTATATATCAGAAAATAAGATTATAACCACGCCCTCATCTCCGCCCATGTCCGTCTTTTGACAGGGCATGTATGGAGATTCGATGGGGCCGCCATTAAAGGCCGCCCACAGGGCGGAACGTGCATGAGTAATGAGAAACCAGGAAGTGTAACCAAACCTCATTCTGGCGCCCGCCTGCCATACTAACAGGCATGCGCAAGGATAAACCAAGCCTCGATCTGGCTGACGGTGAAAACACTCCTATAGAGGCTAACTAATCAGAAACCGGAAGGGATCAAGCGTGTACCCCAGATGAATTCTAGAGGCAGACGCCCGTGGTATACACGGAACTTCCGGTCCTAAATAAAATTATTTTAAAAAACGTTGATGTTACACTTGAAGTTAAAAAAGACACTCCAACAGTATATGAAATATACGTGGCGGCAATCCGCAAAGTTTTTCAGTCCACTTAGTGTGATATTTAAATTTTTTTATTTATTTGGATTTTATCCTGATATACTGTATGTTTGAAAAAAAAGGAAAACCGTACCCAGCAAATATTGTAAAGGGGTGCGAATCCGTTGATTAAGGTTGTATGTAAGCAAAATTAAAAGTAAGAATGGGACCATTATATCTTATGTATCTTACCCGCACAAAGATAATTTAAATTTTCTTAAACAGATAGCCAGAGCGAGACTCAGCCCATCCTTTTACAATTTCAAAAGTTAAAAAACAAGAGAAAAAAAGAAAAAAAGAAGAAACAACAATAAATCTTGAGGGTATATGATAGAGCAATTCCAATATCTATGGACCTTTCTTAATGGAGGGATTCCACCTAGCCCATAGGGGTAACTACCATAACAGGGAGCCCATGTGACATTATATTACCCATTATGTCATGCGTTATCAATAAACGCATTGATCTCAATGTCAACATTAAGCCCTCTTGGTTTGAGACACCCAATCTTGAATATCCACCCCATTTCAAGCTTGGATATAGCTCTTCTCTTGGGTCCCCCTCTCCAGGGAACACTCAACCTATCGATACCCACAAATTGTGTACCTCTAGGGTCTTTATCATGTACATTCAAGTAATGTTTGGATACTGGATGTCCTATGAATCCTCTCCTGATGTTGCTGATGTGCTCGTTTAACCTGACCTGAAGAGGGCGGACAGTACGTCCCACGTACTGAAACCCGCATGGACAGGTTAAAAGATACACTACATGGGTAGTGGAGCACGTAATAAATGATTTTATTGAAAAGGTTTGTGAGGTACTAGTCGCATGGAAATGCGTTACCTTCCGGTCTTTGATCGCATTAACCGTACAAACCGCACATTTCCTACATCTATAATACCCTACTAGATTTTGAAAAAACATTGGTTTCCTTATTGGAGGATCACACACACTAGGAGCCACTGATGCTCTAATTGACGGTAATCCCTTAAAGACTACCTGGGGTCTCTCCGGAAGTAGGGGGCCCAATATATTATCGTTTTTGATTATATGCCAATATTTGTGTATCAATTTTCTTATTGTAAAATGTTGATGGGAATAATTAGTTACAAAAGGACAAATAAAGTCCTTCTTAGGGGTGTTCCCTGTCTTTGTACAATCTTTAAGTAAGGATTCTCTATCTAGTCTCTCAACCTCCTCGACTCGCTCCTTTAAAAAAGACGCATCATAGCCCTTTTCAAGAAAACGCTCCGTAAGAACCTGGGACTAAATCCTAAAGTCATCAATAGAGGAACAATTGCGTCTGATTCTTACATACTGGCTTTTCGGGACTGAATCAAGCCAAGCTTTGTGATGGCAACTATCTCGCGATATAAATGCATTGCGATCTGTGGATTTAAAATATGTGGAAGTCGTTATCATATCTCCTTCCCCCCTTATCTCAAGATCCAAAAAATTAATCGAACTCAGACTGGACTCATAATTAAAATGAATCCCTCTATCGTTCTCATTTAGACTTTCCATGAATTGACACAGGGAATCATGGGTTCATCCGCCCGGCCTCCCAATTATTAGCGGTATTGATTCAATCACCTCGAGGGCTGGTAAATATATTGACAACTTCCTGCAACCCTTGGTTCACTCTCTGCCTGCCTATATCAAGGACAGCAGGCATGCCATTAACCTACTAAAGGATTGTGGGTACAAAAGTGGATATTGGCTCGTTACAGCGGATGTCACGTCTTTGTACACGGCGATCCCCCATGCCTGGGGTATATCCTCAGTTAAATATTATCTGTACAAAGACGTGACATTGCCAAGAAAACAAAAGAGGTTTATTATGGACCTGTTGGAGTATACTACAACTCACAATTTTTTCTGGCATAAGAATCTTTTCTTTTTGCAGAAAAAAGGAGTAGCCATGGGGGCAAAATTTGCCCCCATCTTGGCTAATTTATTCATGGGTAAGTGGGAGGAGGACGTCATCTATGCCCAACGTAGACCAGAATTGGTCTTGTGGGCAAGATACATCGATGACGTCCTCCTCCTATGGAATGGTACCCATGATTCCCTGTGTCAATTCATGGAAAGTCTAAATGAGAACGATAGAGGGATTCATTTTAATTATGAGTCCAGTCTGAGTTCGATTAATTTTTTGGATCTTGAGATAAGGGGGGAAGGAGATATGATAACGACTTCCACATATTTTAAATCCACAGATCGCAATGCATTTATATCGCGAGATAGTTGCCATCACAAAGCTTGGCTTGATTCAGTCCCGAAAAGCCAGTATGTAAGAATCAGACGCAATTGTTCCTCTATTGATGACTTTAGGATTCAGTCCCAGGTTCTTACGGAGCGTTTTCTTGAAAAGGGCTATGATGCGTCTTTTTTAAAGGAGCGAGTCGAGGAGGTTGAGAGACTAGATAGAGAATCCTTACTTAAAGATTGTACAAAGACAGGGAACACCCCTAAGAAGGACTTTATTTGTCCTTTTGTAACTAATTATTCCCATCAACATTTTACAATAAGAAAATTGATACACAAATATTGGCATATAATCAAAAACGATAATATATTGGGCCCCCTACTTCCGGAGAGACCCCAGGTAGTCTTTAAGGGATTACCGTCAATTAGAGCATCAGTGGCTCCTAGTGTGTGTGATCCTCCAATAAGGAAACCAATGTTTTTTCAAAATCTAGTAGGGTATTATAGATGTAGGAAATGTGCGGTTTGTACGGTTAATGCGATCAAAGACCGGAAGGTAACGCATTTCCATGCGACTAGTACCTCACAAACCTTTTCAATAAAATCATTTATTACGTGCTCCACTACCCATGTAGTGTATCTTTTAACCTGTCCATGCGGGTTTCAGTACGTGGGACGTACTGTCCGCCCTCTTCAGGTCAGGTTAAACGAGCACATCAGCAACATCAGGAGAGGATTCATAGGACATCCAGTATCCAAACATTACTTGAATGTACATGATAAAGACCCTAGAGGTACACAATTTGTGGGTATCGATAGGTTGAGTGTTCCCTGGAGAGGGGGACCCAAGAGAAGAGCTATATCCAAGCTTGAAATGGGGTGGATATTCAAGATGGGGTGTCTCAAACCAAGAGGGCTTAATGTTGACATTGAGATCAATGCGTTTATTGATAACGCATGACATAATGGGTAATATAATGTCACATGGGCTCCCTGTTATGGTAGTTACCCCTATGGGCTAGGTGGAATCCCTCCATTAAGAAAGGTCCATAGATATTGGAATTGCTCTATCATATACCCTCAAGATTTATTGTTGTTTCTTCTTTTTTTCTTTTTTTCTTTTTTTCTCTTGTTTTTTAACTTTTGAAATTGTAAAAGGATGGGCTGAGTCTCGCTCTGGCTATCTGTTTAAGAAAATTTGAAGTATCTTTGTGCGGGTAAGATACATAAGATATAATGGTCCCATTCTTACTTTTAATTTTGCTTACATACAACCTTAATCAACGGATTCGCACCCCTTTACAATATTTGCTGGGTACTGTTTTCCTTTTTTTTCAAACATACAGTATATCAGGATAAAATCCAAATAAATAAAAAAATTTAAATATCACACTAAGTGGACTGAAAAACTTTGCGGATTGCCGCCACGTATATTTCATATACTGTTAACTTCAAGTGTAACATCAACGTTTTTTAAAATAATTTTATTCAGGACCGGAAGTTCCGTGTATACCACGGGCGTCTGCCTCTAGAATTCATCTGGGGTACACGCTTGATCCCTTCCGGTTTCTGATTAGTTAGCCTCTATAGGAGTGTTTTCACCGTCAGCCAGATCGAGGTTTGGTTTATCCTTGCGCATGCCTGTTAGTATGGCAGGCGGGCGCCAGAATGAGGTTTGGTTACACTTCCTGGTTTCTCATTACTCATGCACGTTCCGCCCTGTGGGCGGCCTTTAATGGCGGCCCCGTTGAATCTCCATACATGCCGTCGAAAGACGGACATGGGCGGAGATGAGGGCGTGGTTATAATCTTGTTTTCTGATATATAAGGTGATGGTTCATTGCGTCGCCTGTGCCCCCGTAGACGTCACGTATGACGAAACATGTAGGGCGTGGCCTCGCAGTGCTTGCCATCACGTGTTCTGAAGAGTTTATTTGCACGGGCGTTCTGCCTCTAATTATGCCGGCTTTTTAATGATACTTTTTTATTGGAATTTTTTATATTCTCTTGTGGTTTATTTTTAACCAATAAATACCCTAAACGCTATCACACTATTGGAGTTTTGTTTTCTCCCCATACTTTTTACTTGGCATACAGACTCTCCCATTCCTGAGTCCCCCCTCTGACGTTGGAGCAGTTGGATCATCCCGTCTATACGGAAGTCGGCGGTATACGCTGTCAAGACCTGGTGATTAACATCTTGTCCCCGCAGAGGGTGAAATCTGCAAGCCCATAAGACCTTGCCACAGTGGAGGTCCAACTTTTGGGGTAAGCGTACATCTATCACTTCTCTCGCTGCAATCAATGCATATTCGATCAGAAGTATTTTGACTCATCAATCCTTAGTGTGTGGTGATGAAACATATGAAGCGGACTGTTTGTTTCTTTATCCAATGCAATTCATATTACTATGGACTGATTATAAGTGTTTTCGGTCTTTTAACATATTTTTTCCACTTTCGCATAAATATTCCATGCACTTATTGTCATTTGGATTTATATACACATTGTGACTCTCAAGCACTTTCACAAAAATTTTTTCACTACTGGAACACTTTTTATTTTTATTGCTAGCGCAATTAAGTTTATTTATATACTCTCTTAATACAAGAAAGAACTTTGCTCGCTTTGGAAACCGCAGCTTGGCATTGCATGCTATTATTGAGCTTATGATCTACCAAAACCCCCAGATCCTTCTCCACTACAGATTCCCCCAGTTGTTCTCCCCCTAGCATGTATGATGCATGCATATTCTTAGCCCCCAAGTGCATAACTTTACATTTCTCAACATTAAACCTCATCTGCCACATAGTCGCCCAATTAGACAGTGCATTGAGGTCGGCTTGTAAATTGGAGACATCCTGTAAGGACGTTATTCCACTGCATAGCTTGGTGTCATCTGCAAAGACAGAAATGTTACTTTTGATCCCAGACCCAATATCATTTATAAAGATATTAAAGAGTAAGGGTCCCAGCACTGAACCTTGGGGTACACCACTGATAACCTTAGACCATTCAGAGTAAGAATCATTAACCACTACTCTCTGAATTCTGTCTTTTAGCCAGTTTTCTATCCATTTACAAACTGATATTTCCAAGCCTGTAGACTTTAACTTACACATGAGCCGTGTGTGCGGAACTGTATCAAACGCTTTTGCAAAATCCAAATAAACCACGTCCACAGCCACCCCTCTGTCCAAGGTTTTACTTACCTCTTCATAAAAAGAAATCAGGTTTGTCTGACAACTTCTGTCTTTCATGAACCCATGCTGTCTGTTGCTTAAAATGTTTTTTTCCAGCAAGAACTTGTCTATGTGGTCTTTTATTAAACGCTCCAGTATCTTCCCGACTATAGAAGTTAAACTAACAGGTCTATAGTTACTTGGTAAAGACTTTGATCCCTTTTTAAATATAGGCACCACGTTCGCCCTGCGCCAATCCAGCGGTACTATTCCCGTCATTAATGAGTCCCTAAAAATTAGATACAATGGCTTTGAAATTACAGAGCTCAATTCTTTTAGGATCCGTGGGTGGATGCCATCAGGTCCAGGTGCTTTATCCACCTTTATTCTGTCTAAATATTTCTGGACCATATCCCTTTTGAGCCATTGTGGATCATTGGGGGCTGTGTCAATACCACCCCCATTATGGACATGAACTTCCCCATGCTCTTTTGTATACACAGAGCTGAAGAAAGTATTTAATAAATGAGCCTTCTCCTTGTCCCCAGTCACCCACTCTAGATTATTTTGTAAAGGGCCTACATGCTCAGACCTGACCTTTTTACTATTAATATATTTGAAGAATTTTTTGGGGTTTGTCCTACTATTTTTTGCGATCTGTCGTTCATTTTGAATTTTTGCACCCTTGATTTCCTTTTTACATATTCTGTTAAATTCTTTGTAGCATTTAAATGACACTAGTGTTCCTTCATTTTTATATTTTTTAAAAGCTCTTTTCTTATTGTTTATAGCTTTTCTAACTTTGACCGTGAGCCACATAGGTTTTCTTTTTAGCCTTTTAAACTTATTGCCCATGGGAATATACTTTGCAGTGAGGTCCCAAACAGTCTTTTTGAAGAATTCCCATTTCTGTTCTGTGTTTATCGCTGCCAATATTCCCTCCCAGTCTAAGTCCTCGAGAGCAGCCCTCATCCTTGGAAAATTTGCTCTCTTGAAGTTAAGTGTTTTTATCTTTCTCTTATGTATTTCTTGTTTACAGCTAACATCAAATTAAATCATGTTATGGTCACTGCTACCCAGGTGTTCCTTTATCTGCACATTAGTAATAAGCTCTGCATGGTTTGAGATTACCAGGTCCAACAGAGCTTCATTCCTAGTTGGGGCCTCAATAAACTGGACCATAAAATTGTCCTGTACTAGGTTTATAAATTTTTGCCCTTTAACTGTCCCAGCAGTGCCATTACTCCAGTCAATTTCTGGGTAGTTAAAATCTCCCATTATTATCACTGTCCCAGCCCTTGCAGCCCTTTCCATCTGTGCAAGGAGCTGAGTCTCCACCTCCTCGTTAACATTGGGTGGTCTATAACAAACTCCAATGATTAACTTTGAACTACGCCCATCTATATGCAGTTCCACCCATAATGCTTCAGACTCATCACACTCTCCATCCATCAGGTCCTCTTTCACACTTGCTTTGAGATCACTTCTCACATAGAGACAGACCCCGCCACCTTTCCTTTTTACCCTGTCTCTCCGAAAGAGTGCATAGCCAGGAATATTAATAGAACAGTCATGTGAGGATTAAAGCCAAGTTTCAGCAATACCGATTACATCATAGTTCACTTCATGCACCAGAGCTTCCAACTCACCTATTTTGCTTGGCAGACTTCTGGCATTGGTGAACAAACACTTTAATGCATTATTACATTTTGGTCTGGTGTTTTTCATATATTTTTTAGTAGTACAAATGGCACTACAGTTTCCAATGGCTGTTTGCAACATGGGAAATTTCTTGACACCTGCCATAACCCTCCCCCCATCTGTCCCCATTCCACCCTCCATTAATGTCTGACCCCTAACTGACCTGTCTTCTCGATGTAATTCTAGTTCACCCTCCCCCCTCAATCCTAGTTTAAATACTCCTCCAGCCTTCCTATAAACCTCTCCCCCAGCACAGCAGACCCCCTTCCATTCAAGTGCAAACCGTCTTTAGCATATAGGTTGCACCCCAATGAAAAGTCAGCCCAGTGCTCTAGAAACCCAAATCCCTCCTCCCTACACCAGGTCTTGAGCCATGCATTCAGCTCTCTAATCACCCACTGCCTTTCCTGTGTTGCGCATGGCACAGGCAATATTTCAGAGAATATCACCTTGGAGGTCCTTCCCTTCAACTTGCAGCCTAGTTCTTTAAATTGATCCTTAAGGAGCCTCCACCTTCCATGTATACTGTCATTGGTTCCAACGTGGACCAAGACAGCTGGGTCATGCCCAGCCCCTCCCAGTAATTTATCCACCTGGTCCACCACATGCCGAACCCTAGCACCAGGGAGACAGCAAACCATTCGGTTGAGGCGATCCTGGGGACAAATTATTCTATCAGTCCTTCTGATTATAGAATCCCCTATAACCACCAACTGTCTAGGCCTACATGCACTCCCCTCACCACCTTTACTAGATGAGCCCATCTAGTAAACAGCTCTCCCAGCTGTTAGGGATAGCAGTGACATCTAGGGCTGCCACCTCTGTGTTTGCCACCTCCACATCTTCACCCAACTTGGCAAATTTGTTTTGATGCACAAACACAGGACTGGCCTTCCTATTCTGCGAGCCCCTTCCACTCCCTCTTACTACATTAACCCATCTTCCTATCTGATAATCCTGACTTGCCCCTCCACCCTCCACATCAACCCTACTGACCACCTGCTCAGAGAGCAGAGGACCCCCTTCAAGGTTGTCCTTTCTGCCCAGTGTTGCAACTTGCTCCTCCAGATCTCTAATGCGAGCTTCCAGAAGGGCAACCTGCTCACATCTGTCACAGCGGTATCCATCCTGGAGCTGTTGCACCAATTTTGCATACATGTGGCACACTGTGCACTGAGCAAAACCTTCAACCCTGCTAGCACTCATTTCCCAGTTACAATACAATTACTTAAGGGAAGTTTAAGATGTTACTTACAGATTTGAAGACTTCTGTTTAAACTCCTGTTTTCAACTCCTGGTTATTAACTCTCCACTTTAGTTCAAAAATTCCACTTGTGTTCACAAAATCCACATGCAAGCCACCATCAGCTGGGAGCAAGCTCCAGGGGAGTGTGTGTAGACACTTTTATACACCTGGGAACAATTAACCACTCCCCTTAATTAGCAGAAAAAAGAAAAAAAGAAAAAGGGTGTTTAAAAAGTGTCAGAAAAAAATAAAGTATTTTAAAAACTGATAGCAAAGGAAAAAAATAAAAATAAATAAAAACCCCTAAAACAACACTTGCAAGCAGAAGCAGTCAAAAGCACAGCTCCTGGTTATTAACTCTCCACTTTAGTTCAAAAATTCCACTTGTGTTCACAAAATCCAAATGCAAGCCACCATCAGCTGGGAGCAAGCTCCAGGGGAGTGTGTGTAGACACTTTTATACACCTGGGAACAATTAACCACTCCCCTTAATTAGCAGAAAAAAGAAAAAAAGAAAAAGGGTGTTTAAAAAGTGTCAGAAAAAAATAAAGTATTTTAAAAACTGATAGCAAAGGAAAAAAATAAAAATAAATAAAAACCCCTAAAACAACACTTGCAAGCAGAAGCAGTCAAAAGCACAGCTCCTGGTTATTAACTCTCCACTTTAGTTCAAAAATTCCACTTGTGTTCACAAAATCCACATGCAAGCCACCATCAGCTGGGAGCAAGCTCCAGGGGAGTGTGTGTAGACACTTTTATACACCTGGGAACAATTAACCACTCCCCTTAATTAGCAGAAAAAAGAAAAAAAGAAAAAGGGTGTTTAAAAAGTGTCAGAAAAAAATAAAGTATTTTAAAAACTGATAGCAAAGGAAAAAAATAAAAATAAATAAAAACCCCTAAAACAACACTTGCAAGCAGAAGCAGTCAAAAGCACAGCTCCTGGTTATTAACTCTCCACTTTAGTTCAAAAATTCCACTTGTGTTCACAAAATCCACATGCAAGCCACCATCAGCTGGGAGCAAGCTCCAGGGGAGTGTGTGTAGACACTTTTATACACCTGGGAACAATTAACCACTCCCCTTAATTAGCAGAAAAAAAAAAGAAAAAGGGTGTTTAAAAAGTGTCAGAAAAAAAAAGTATTTTAAAAACTGATAGCAAAGGAAAAAATAAAAATAAATAAAAACCCCTAAAACAACACTTGCAAGCAGAAGCAGTCAAAAGCACAGCTCCTGGTTATTAACTCTCCACTTTAGTTCAAAAATTCCACTTGTGTTCACAAAATCCACATGCAAGCCACCATCAGCTGGGAGCAAGCTCCAGGGGAGTGTGTGTAGACACTTTTATACACCTGGGAACAATTAACCACTCCCCTTAATTAGCAGAAAAAAAAAAGAAAAAGGGTGTTTAAAAAGTGTCAGAAAAAAAAAGTATTTTAAAAACTGATAGCAAAGGAAAAAAATAAAAATAAATAAAAACCCCTAAAACAACACTTGCAAGCAGAAGCAGTCAAAAGCACAGCTCCTGGTTATTAACTCTCCACTTTAGTTCAAAAATTCCACTTGTGTTCACAAAATCCACATGCAAGCCACCATCAGCTGGGAGCAAGCTCCAGGGGAGTGTGTGTAGACACTTTTATACACCTGGGAACAATTAACCACTCCCCTTAATTAGCAGAAAAAAGAAAAAAAGAAAAAGGGTGTTTAAAAAGTGTCAGAAAAAAATAAAGTATTTTAAAAACTGATAGCAAAGGAAAAAAATAAAAATAAATAAAAACCCCTAAAACAACACTTGCAAGCAGAAGCAGTCAAAAGCACAGCTCCTGGTTATTAACTCTCCACTTTAGTTCAAAAATTCCACTTGTGTTCACAAAATCCACATGCAAGCCACCATCAGCTGGGAGCAAGCTCCAGGGGAGTGTGTGTAGACACTTTTATACACCTGGGAACAATTAACCACTCCCCTTAATTAGCAGAAAAAAAAGAAAAAGGGTGTTTAAAAAGTGTCAGAAAAAAAATAAAAAAAAAGTATTTTAAAAACTGATAGCAAAGGAAAAAAATAAAAATAAATAAAAACCCCTAAAAAAACACTTGCAAGCAGAAGCAGTCAAAAGCACAGCTCCTGGTTATTAACTTTCCACTTTAGTTCAAAAATTCCACTTGTGTTCACAAAATCCACATGCAAGCCACCATCAGCTGGGAGCAAGCTCCAGGGGAGTGTGTGTAGACACTTTTATACACCTGGGAACAATTAACCACTCCCCTTAATTAGCAGGAAAAAAAAAGAAAAAGGGTGTTTAAAAAGTGTCAGAAAAAAAATAAAGTATTTTAAAAACTGATAGCAAAGGAAAAAAATAAAAATAAATAAAAACCCCTAAAACAACACTTGCAAGCAGAAGCAGTCAAAAGCACAGCTCCTGGTTATTAACTCTCCACTTTAGTTCAAAAATTCCACTTGTGTTCACAAAATCCACATGCAAGCCACCATCAGCTGGGAGCAAGCTCCAGGGGAGTGTGTGTAGACACTTTTATACACCTGGGAACAATTAACCACTCCCCTTAATTAGCAGAAAAAAGAAAAAAAGAAAAAGGGTGTTTAAAAAGTGTCAGAAAAAAATAAAGTATTTTAAAAACTGATAGCAAAGGAAAAAAATAAAAATAAATAAAAACCCCTAAAACAACACTTGCAAGCAGAAGCAGTCAAAAGCACAGCTCCTGGTTATTAACTCTCCACTTTAGTTCAAAAATTCCACTTGTGTTCACAAAATCCACATGCAAGCCACCATCAGCTGGGAGCAAGCTCCAGGGGAGTGTGTGTAGACACTTTTATACACCTGGGAACAATTAACCACTCCCCTTAATTAGCAGAAAAAAGAAAAAAAGAAAAAGGGTGTTTAAAAAGTGTCAGAAAAAAATAAAGTATTTTAAAAACTGATAGCAAAGGAAAAAAATAAAAATAAATAAAAACCCCTAAAACAACACTTGCAAGCAGAAGCAGTCAAAAGCACAGCTCCTGGTTATTAACTCTCCACTTTAGTTCAAAAATTCCACTTGTGTTCACAAAATCCACATGCAAGCCACCATCAGCTGGGAGCAAGCTCCAGGGGAGTGTGTGTAGACACTTTTATACACCTGGGAACAATTAACCACTCCCCTTAATTAGCAGGAAAAAAAAAGAAAAAGGGTGTTTAAAAAGTGTCAGAAAAAAAAATTAAAACAAATATTTTAAAAACTGATAGCAAAGGAAAAAATAAAAATAAATAAAAACCCCTAAAACAACACTTGCAAGCAGAAGCAGTCAAAAGCACAGCTCCTGGTTATTAACTCTCCACTTTAGTTCAAAAATTCCACTTGTGTTCACAAAATCCACATACAAGCCACCATCAGCTGGGAGCAAGCTCCAGGGGAGTGTGTGTAGACACTTTTATACACCTGGGAACAATTAACCACTCCCCTTAATTAGCAGAAAAAAAAAGAAAAAGGGTGTTTAAAAAGTGTCAGAAAAAAATAAAGTATTTTAAAAACTGATAGCAAAGGAAAAAAATAAAAATAAATAAAAACCCCTAAAACAACACTTGCAAGCAGAAGCAGTCAAAAGCACAGCTCCTGGTTATTAACTCTCCACTTTAGTTCAAAAATTCCACTTGTGTTCACAAAATCCACATGCAAGCCACCATCAGCTGGGAGCAAGCTCCAGGGGAGTGTGTGTAGACACTTTTATACACCTGGGAACAATTAACCACTCCCCTTAATTAGCAGAAAAAAAAAAAAAAAGAAAAAGGGTGTTTAAAAAGTGTCAGAAAAAAATAAAGTATTTTAAAAACTGATAGCAAAGGAAAAAAATAAAAATAAATAAAAACCCCTAAAACAACACTTGCAAGCAGAAGCAGTCAAAAGCACAGCTCCTGGTTATTAACTCTCCACTTTAGTTCAAAAATTCCACTTGTGTTCACAAAATCCACATGCAAGCCACCATCAGCTGGGAGCAAGCTCCAGGGGAGTGTGTGTAGACACTTTTATACACCTGGGAACAATTAACCACTCCCCTTAATTAGCAGAAAAAAAAAGAAAAAGGGTGTTTAAAAAGTGTCAGAAAAAAAAAAAAGTATTTTAAAAACTGATAGCAAAGGAAAAAAATAAAAATAAATAAAAACCCCTAAAACAACACTTGCAAGCAGAAGCAGTCAAAAGCACAGCTCCTGGTTATTAACTCTCCACTTTAGTTCAAAAATTCCACATGTGTTCACAAAATCCACATGCAAGCCACCATCAGCTGGGAGCAAGCTCCAGGGGAGTGTGTGTAGACACTTTTATACACCTGGGAACAATTAACCACTCCCCTTAATTAGCAGAAAAAAAAAAAAGAAAAAGGGTGTTTAAAAAGTTTAAAAAAAAAAAAAGTATTTTAAAAACTGATAGCAAAGGAAAAAATAAAAATAAATAAAAACCCCTAAAACAACACTTGCAAGCAGAAGCAGTCAAAAGCACAGCTCCTGGTTATTAACTCTCCACTTTAGTTCAAAAATTCCACTTGTGTTCACAAAATTCACATGCAAGCCACCATCAGCTGGGAGCAAGCTCCAGGGGAGTGTGTGTAGACACTTTTATACACCTGGGAACAATTAACCACTCCCCTTAATTAGCAGAAAAAAGAAAAAAAGAAAAAGGGTGTTTAAAAAGTGTCAGAAAAAAAAAGTATTTTAAAAACTGATAGCAAAGGAAAAAAATTAAAAAAAAATAAAAACCCCTAAAACAACACTTGCAAGCAGAAGCAGTCAAAAGCACAGCTCCTGGTTATTAACTCTCCACTTTAGTTCAAAAATTCCACTTGTGTTCACAAAATCCACATGCAAGCCACCATCAGCTGGGAGCAAGCTCCAGGGGAGTGTGTGTAGACACTTTTATACACCTGGGAACAATTAACCACTCCCCTTAATTAGCAGAAAAAAGAAAAAAAGAAAAAGGGTGTTTAAAAAGTGTCAGAAAAAAATAAAGTATTTTAAAAACTGATAGCAAAGGAAAAAAATAAAAATAAATAAAAACCCCTAAAACAACACTTGCAAGCAGAAGCAGTCAAAAGCACAGCTCCTGGTTATTAACTCTCCACTTTAGTTCAAAAATTCCACTTGTGTTCACAAAATCCACATGCAAGCCACCATCAGCTGGGAGCAAGCTCCAGGGGAGTGTGTGTAGACACTTTTATACACCTGGGAACAATTAACCACTCCCCTTAATTAGCAGGAAAAAAAAAAAGAAAAAGGGTGTTTAAAAAGTGTCAGAAAAAAAAAGTATTTTAAAAACTGATAGCAAAGGAAAAAATAAAAATAAATAAAAACCCCTAAAACAACACTTGCAAGCAGAAGCAGTCAAAAGCACAGCTCCTGGTTATTAACTCTCCACTTTAGTTCAAAAATTCCACTTGTGTTCACAAAATCCACATGCAAGCCACCATCAGCTGGGAGCAAGCTCCAGGGGAGTGTGTGTAGACACTTTTATACACCTGGGAACAATTAACCACTCCCCTTAATTAGCAGAAAAAAAAAAAAGAAAAAGGGTGTTTAAAAAGTGTCAGAAAAAAAAAGTATTTTAAAAACTGATAGCAAAGGAAAAAAATAAAAATAAATAAAAACCCCTAAAACAACACTTGCAAGCAGAAGCAGTCAAAAGCACAGCTCCTGGTTATTAACTCTCCACTTTAGTTCAAAAATTCCACTTGTGTTCACAAAATCCACATGCAAGCCACCATCAGCTGGGAGCAAGCTCCAGGGGAGTGTGTGTAGACACTTTTATACACCTGGGAACAATTAACCACTCCCCTTAATTAGCAGAAAAAAGAAAAAAAGAAAAAGGGTGTTTAAAAATTGTCAGAAAAAAAAAAAGTATTTTAAAAACTGATAACAAAGGAAAAAAATAAAAATAAATAAAAACCCCTAAAACAACACTTGCAAGCAGAAGCAGTCAAAAGCACAGCTCCTGGTTATTAACTCTCCACTTTAGTTCAAAAATTCCACTTGTGTTCACAAAATCCACATGCAAGCCACCATCAGCTGGGAGCAAGCTCCAGGGGAGTGTGTGTAGACACTTTTATACACCTGGGAACAATTAACCACTCCCCTTAATTAGCAGAAAAAAGAAAAAAAGAAAAAGGGTGTTTAAAAAGTGTCAGAAAAAAATAAAGTATTTTAAAAACTGATAGCAAAGGAAAAAAATAAAAATAAATAAAAACCCCTAAAACAACACTTGCAAGCAGAAGCAGTCAAAAGCACAGCTCCTGGTTATTAACTCTCCACTTTAGTTCAAAAATTCCACTTGTGTTCACAAAATCCACATGCAAGCCACCATCAGCTGGGAGCAAGCTCCAGGGGAGTGTGTGTAGACACTTTTATACACCTGGGAACAATTAACCACTCCCCTTAATTAGCAGAAAAAAGAAAAAAAGAAAAAGGGTGTTTAAAAAGTGTCAGAAAAAAATAAAGTATTTTAAAAACTGATAGCAAAGGAAAAAAATAAAAATAAATAAAAACCCCTAAAACAACACTTGCAAGCAGAAGCAGTCAAAAGCACAGCTCCTGGTTATTAACTCTCCACTTTAGTTCAAAAATTCCACTTGTGTTCACAAAATCCACATGCAAGCCACCATCAGCTGGGAGCAAGCTCCAGGGGAGTGTGTGTAGACACTTTTATACACCTGGGAACAATTAACCACTCCCCTTAATTAGCAGAAAAAAGAAAAAAAGAAAAAGGGTGTTTAAAAAGTGTCAGAAAAAAATAAAGTATTTTAAAAACTGATAGCAAAGGAAAAAAATAAAAATAAATAAAAACCCCTAAAACAACACTTGCAAGCAGAAGCAGTCAAAAGCACAGCTCCTGGTTATTAACTCTCCACTTTAGTTCAAAAATTCCACTTGTGTTCACAAAATCCACATGCAAGCCACCATCAGCTGGGAGCAAGCTCCAGGGGAGTGTGTGTAGACACTTTTATACACCTGGGAACAATTAACCACTCCCCTTAATTAGCAGGAAAAAAAAAGAAAAAGGGTGTTTAAAAAGTGTCAGAAAAAAAAATTAAAACAAATATTTTAAAAACTGATAGCAAAGGAAAAAATAAAAATAAATAAAAACCCCTAAAACAACACTTGCAAGCAGAAGCAGTCAAAAGCACAGCTCCTGGTTATTAACTCTCCACTTTAGTTCAAAAATTCCACTTGTGTTCACAAAATCCACATACAAGCCACCATCAGCTGGGAGCAAGCTCCAGGGGAGTGTGTGTAGACACTTTTATACACCTGGGAACAATTAACCACTCCCCTTAATTAGCAGAAAAAAAAAGAAAAAGGGTGTTTAAAAAGTGTCAGAAAAAAATAAAGTATTTTAAAAACTGATAGCAAAGGAAAAAAATAAAAATAAATAAAAACCCCTAAAACAACACTTGCAAGCAGAAGCAGTCAAAAGCACAGCTCCTGGTTATTAACTCTCCACTTTAGTTCAAAAATTCCACTTGTGTTCACAAAATCCACATGCAAGCCACCATCAGCTGGGAGCAAGCTCCAGGGGAGTGTGTGTAGACACTTTTATACACCTGGGAACAATTAACCACTCCCCTTAATTAGCAGGAAAAAAAAAGAAAAAGGGTGTTTAAAAAGTGTCAGAAAAAAAAAAAGTATTTTAAAAACTGATAGCAAAGGAAAAAAATAAAAATAAATAAAAACCCCTAAAACAACACTTGCAAGCAGAAGCAGTCAAAAGCACAGCTCCTGGTTATTAACTCTCCACTTTAGTTCAAAAATTCCACATGTGTTCACAAAATCCACATGCAAGCCACCATCAGCTGGGAGCAAGCTCCAGGGGAGTGTGTGTAGACACTTTTATACACCTGGGAACAATTAACCACTCCCCTTAATTAGCAGAAAAAAAAAAAAGAAAAAGGGTGTTTAAAAAGTTTAAAAAAAAAAAAAGTATTTTAAAAACTGATAGCAAAGGAAAAAATAAAAATAAATAAAAACCCCTAAAACAACACTTGCAAGCAGAAGCAGTCAAAAGCACAGCTCCTGGTTATTAACTCTCCACTTTAGTTCAAAAATTCCACTTGTGTTCACAAAATTCACATGCAAGCCACCATCAGCTGGGAGCAAGCTCCAGGGGAGTGTGTGTAGACACTTTTATACACCTGGGAACAATTAACCACTCCCCTTAATTAGCAGAAAAAAGAAAAAAAGAAAAAGGGTGTTTAAAAAGTGTCAGAAAAAAAAAGTATTTTAAAAACTGATAGCAAAGGAAAAAAATAAAAAAAAAATAAAAACCCCTAAAACAACACTTGCAAGCAGAAGCAGTCAAAAGCACAGCTCCTGGTTATTAACTCTCCACTTTAGTTCAAAAATTCCACTTGTGTTAACAAAATCCACATGCAAGCCACCATCAGCTGGGAGCAAGCTCCAGGGGAGTGTGTGTAGACACTTTTATACACCTGGGAACAATTAACCACTCCCCTTAATTAGCAGAAAAAAAAAAGAAAAAGGGTGTTTAAAAAGTGTCAGAAAAAAAAAAAGTATTTTAAAAACTGATAACAAAGGAAAAAAATAAAAATAAATAAAAACCCCTAAAACAACACTTGCAAGCAGAAGCAGTCAAAAGCACAGCTCCTGGTTATTAACTCTCCACTTTAGTTCAAAAATTCCACTTGTGTTCACAAAATCCACATGCAAGCCACCATCAGCTGGGAGCAAGCTCCAGGGTAGTGTGTGTAGACACTTTTATACACCTGGGAACAATTAACCACTCCCCTTAATTAGCAGAAAAAAGAAAAAAAGAAAAAGGGTGTTTAAAAAGTGTCAGAAAAAAATTAAGTATTTTAAAAACTGATAGCAAAGGAAAAAAATAAAAATAAATAAAAACCCCTAAAACAACACTTGCAAGCAGAAGCAGTCAAAAGCACAGCTCCTGGTTATTAACTCTCCACTTTAGTTCAAAAATTCCACTTGTGTTCACAAAATCCACATGCAAGCCACCATCAGCTGGGAGCAAGCTCCAGGGGAGTGTGTGTAGACACTTTTATACACCTGGGAACAATTAACCACTCCCCTTAATTAGCAGGAAAAAAAAAAGAAAAAGGGTGTTTAAAAAGTGTCAGAAAAAAAAAGTATTTTAAAAACTGATAGCAAAGGAAAAAATAAAAATAAATAAAAACCCCTAAAACAACACTTGCAAGCAGAAGCAGTCAAAAGCACAGCTCCTGGTTATTAACTCTCCACTTTAGTTCAAAAATTCCACTTGTGTTCACAAAATCCACATGCAAGCCACCATCAGCTGGGAGCAAGCTCCAGGGGAGTGTGTGTAGACACTTTTATACACCTGGGAACAATTAACCACTCCCCTTAATTAGCAGAAAAAAAAAAAGAAAAAGGGTGTTTAAAAAGTGTCAGAAAAAAAAAGTATTTTAAAAACTGATAGCAAAGGAAAAAAATAAAAATAAATAAAAACCCCTAAAACAACACTTGCAAGCAGAAGCAGTCAAAAGCACAGCTCCTGGTTATTAACTCTCCACTTTAGTTCAAAAATTCCACTTGTGTTCACAAAATCCACATGCAAGCCACCATCAGCTGGGAGCAAGCTCCAGGGGAGTGTGTGTAGACACTTTTATACACCTGGGAACAATTAACCACTCCCCTTAATTAGCAGAAAAAAGAAAAAAAGAAAAAGGGTGTTTAAAAAGTGTCAGAAAAAAAAAAGTATTTTAAAAACTGATAACAAAGGAAAAAAATAAAAATAAATAAAAACCCCTAAAACAACACTTGCAAGCAGAAGCAGTCAAAAGCACAGCTCCTGGTTATTAACTCTCCACTTTAGTTCAAAAATTCCACTTGTGTTCACAAAATCCACATGCAAGCCACCATCAGCTGGGAGCAAGCTCCAGGGGAGTGTGTGTAGACACTTTTATACACCTGGGAACAATTAACCACTCCCCTTAATTAGCAGAAAAAAGAAAAAAAGAAAAAGGGTGTTTAAAAAGTGTCAGAAAAAAATAAAGTATTTTAAAAACTGATAGCAAAGGAAAAAAATAAAAATAAATAAAAACCCCTAAAACAACACTTGCAAGCAGAAGCAGTCAAAAGCACAGCTCCTGGTTATTAACTCTCCACTTTAGTTCAAAAATTCCACTTGTGTTCACAAAATCCACATGCAAGCCACCATCAGCTGGGAGCAAGCTCCAGGGGAGTGTGTGTAGACACTTTTATACACCTGGGAACAATTAACCACTCCCCTTAATTAGCAGAAAAAAGAAAAAAAGAAAAAGGGTGTTTAAAAAGTGTCAGAAAAAAATAAAGTATTTTAAAAACTGATAGCAAAGGAAAAAAATAAAAATAAATAAAAACCCCTAAAACAACACTTGCAAGCAGAAGCAGTCAAAAGCACAGCTCCTGGTTATTAACTCTCCACTTTAGTTCAAAAATTCCACTTGTGTTCACAAAATCCACATGCAAGCCACCATCAGCTGGGAGCAAGCTCCAGGGGAGTGTGTGTAGACACTTTTATACACCTGGGAACAATTAACCACTCCCCTTAATTAGCAGAAAAAAGAAAAAAAGAAAAAGGGTGTTTAAAAAGTGTCAGAAAAAAATAAAGTATTTTAAAAACTGATAGCAAAGGAAAAAAATAAAAATAAATAAAAACCCCTAAAACAACACTTGCAAGCAGAAGCAGTCAAAAGCACAGCTCCTGGTTATTAACTCTCCACTTTAGTTCAAAAATTCCACTTGTGTTCACAAAATCCACATGCAAGCCACCATCAGCTGGGAGCAAGCTCCAGGGGAGTGTGTGTAGACACTTTTATACACCTGGGAACAATTAACCACTCCCCTTAATTAGCAGAAAAAAAAAAGAAAAAGGGTGTTTAAAAAGTGTCAGAAAAAAAAAGTATTTTAAAAACTGATAGCAAAGGAAAAAATAAAAATAAATAAAAACCCCTAAAACAACACTTGCAAGCAGAAGCAGTCAAAAGCACAGCTCCTGGTTATTAACTCTCCACTTTAGTTCAAAAATTCCACTTGTGTTCACAAAATCCACATGCAAGCCACCATCAGCTGGGAGCAAGCTCCAGGGGAGTGTGTGTAGACACTTTTATACACCTGGGAACAATTAACCACTCCCCTTAATTAGCAGAAAAAAAAAAGAAAAAGGGTGTTTAAAAAGTGTCAGAAAAAAAAAAGTATTTTAAAAACTGATAGCAAAGGAAAAAAATAAAAATAAATAAAAACCCCTAAAACAACACTTGCAAGCAGAAGCAGTCAAAAGCACAGCTCCTGGTTATTAACTCTCCACTTTAGTTCAAAAATTCCACTTGTGTTCACAAAATCCACATGCAAGCCACCATCAGCTGGGAGCAAGCTCCAGGGGAGTGTGTGTAGACACTTTTATACACCTGGGAACAATTAACCACTCCCCTTAATTAGCAGAAAAAAGAAAAAAAGAAAAAGGGTGTTTAAAAAGTGTCAGAAAAAAATAAAGTATTTTAAAAACTGATAGCAAAGGAAAAAAATAAAAATAAATAAAAACCCCTAAAACAACACTTGCAAGCAGAAGCAGTCAAAAGCACAGCTCCTGGTTATTAACTCTCCACTTTAGTTCAAAAATTCCACTTGTGTTCACAAAATCCACATGCAAGCCACCATCAGCTGGGAGCAAGCTCCAGGGGAGTGTGTGTAGACACTTTTATACACCTGGGAACAATTAACCACTCCCCTTAATTAGCAGAAAAAAAAGAAAAAGGGTGTTTAAAAAGTGTCAGAAAAAAAATAAAAAAAAAGTATTTTAAAAACTGATAGCAAAGGAAAAAAATAAAAATAAATAAAAACCCCTAAAAAAACACTTGCAAGCAGAAGCAGTCAAAAGCACAGCTCCTGGTTATTAACTTTCCACTTTAGTTCAAAAATTCCACTTGTGTTCACAAAATCCACATGCAAGCCACCATCAGCTGGGAGCAAGCTCCAGGGGAGTGTGTGTAGACACTTTTATACACCTGGGAACAATTAACCACTCCCCTTAATTAGCAGGAAAAAAAAAGAAAAAGGATGTTTAAAAAGTGTCAGAAAAAAAATAAAGTATTTTAAAAACTGATAGCAAAGGAAAAAAATAAAAATAAATAAAAACCCCTAAAACAACACTTGCAAGCAGAAGCAGTCAAAAGCACAGCTCCTGGTTATTAACTCTCCACTTTAGTTCAAAAATTCCACTTGTGTTCACAAAATCCACATGCAAGCCACCATCAGCTGGGAGCAAGCTCCAGGGGAGTGTGTGTAGACACTTTTATACACCTGGGAACAATTAACCACTCCCCTTAATTAGCAGAAAAAAAAAAAGAAAAGGGTGTTTAAAAAGTTTAAAAAAAAAAAAAGTATTTTAAAAACTGATAGCAAAGGAAAAAATAAAAATAAATAAAAACCCCTAAAACAACACTTGCAAGCAGAAGCAGTCAAAAGCACAGCTCCTGGTTATTAACTCTCCACTTTAGTTCAAAAATTCCACTTGTGTTCACAAAATTCACATGCAAGCCACCATCAGCTGGGAGCAAGCTCCAGGGGAGTGTGTGTAGACACTTTTATACACCTGGGAACAATTAACCACTCCCCTTAATTAGCAGAAAAAAGAAAAAAAGAAAAAGGGTGTTTAAAAAGTGTCAGAAAAAAAAAGTATTTTAAAAACTGATAGCAAAGGAAAAAAATAAAAATAAAATAAAAACCCCTAAAACAACACTTGCAAGCAGAAGCAGTCAAAAGCACAGCTCCTGGTTATTAACTCTCCACTTTAGTTCAAAAATTCCACTTGTGTTAACAAAATCCACATGCAAGCCACCATCAGCTGGGAGCAAGCTCCAGGAGAGTGTGTGTAGACACTTTTATACACCTGGGAACAATTAACCACTCCCCTTAATTAGCAGAAAAAAAAAAGAAAAAGGGTGTTTAAAAAGTGTCAGAAAAAAAAAAAGTATTTTAAAAACTGATAACAAAGGAAAAAAATAAAAATAAATAAAAACCCCTAAAACAACACTTGCAAGCAGAAGCAGTCAAAAGCACAGCTCCTGGTTATTAACTCTCCACTTTAGTTCAAAAATTCCACTTGTGTTCACAAAATCCACATGCAAGCCACCATCAGCTGGGAGCAAGCTCCAGGGGAGTGTGTGTAGACACTTTTATACACCTGGGAACAATTAACCACTCCCCTTAATTAGCAGAAAAAAGAAAAAAAGAAAAAGGGTGTTTAAAAAGTGTCAGAAAAAAATAAAGTATTTTAAAAACTGATAGCAAAGGAAAAAAATAAAAATAAATAAAAACCCCTAAAACAACACTTGCAAGCAGAAGCAGTCAAAAGCACAGCTCCTGGTTATTAACTCTCCACTTTAGTTCAAAAATTCCACTTGTGTTCACAAAATCCACATGCAAGCCACCATCAGCTGGGAGCAAGCTCCAGGGGAGTGTGTGTAGACACTTTTATACACCTGGGAACAATTAACCACTCCCCTTAATTAGCAGAAAAAAGAAAAAAAGAAAAAGGGTGTTTAAAAAGTGTCAGAAAAAAATAAAGTATTTTAAAAACTGATAGCAAAGGAAAAAAATAAAAATAAATAAAAACCCCTAAAACAACACTTGCAAGCAGAAGCAGTCAAAAGCACAGCTCCTGGTTATTAACTCTCCACTTTAGTTCAAAAATTCCACTTGTGTTCACAAAATCCACATGCAAGCCACCATCAGCTGGGAGCAAGCTCCAGGGGAGTGTGTGTAGACACTTTTATACACCTGGGAACAATTAACCACTCCCCTTAATTAGCAGAAAAAAAAAAGAAAAAGGGTGTTTAAAAAGTGTCAGAAAAAAAAAGTATTTTAAAAACTGATAGCAAAGGAAAAAATAAAAATAAATAAAAACCCCTAAAACAACACTTGCAAGCAGAAGCAGTCAAAAGCACAGCTCCTGGTTATTAACTCTCCACTTTAGTTCAAAAATTCCACTTGTGTTCACAAAATCCACATGCAAGCCACCATCAGCTGGGAGCAAGCTCCAGGGGAGTGTGTGTAGACACTTTTATACACCTGGGAACAATTAACCACTCCCCTTAATTAGCAGAAAAAAAAAAGAAAAAGGGTGTTTAAAAAGTGTCAGAAAAAAAAAGTATTTTAAAAACTGATAGCAAAGGAAAAAAATAAAAATAAATAAAAACCCCTAAAACAACACTTGCAAGCAGAAGCAGTCAAAAGCACAGCTCCTGGTTATTAACTCTCCACTTTAGTTCAAAAATTCCACTTGTGTTCACAAAATCCACATGCAAGCCACCATCAGCTGGGAGCAAGCTCCAGGGGAGTGTGTGTAGACACTTTTATACACCTGGGAACAATTAACCACTCCCCTTAATTAGCAGAAAAAAGAAAAAAAGAAAAAGGGTGTTTAAAAAGTGTCAGAAAAAAATAAAGTATTTTAAAAACTGATAGCAAAGGAAAAAAATAAAAATAAATAAAAACCCCTAAAACAACACTTGCAAGCAGAAGCAGTCAAAAGCACAGCTCCTGGTTATTAACTCTCCACTTTAGTTCAAAAATTCCACTTGTGTTCACAAAATCCACATGCAAGCCACCATCAGCTGGGAGCAAGCTCCAGGGGAGTGTGTGTAGACACTTTTATACACCTGGGAACAATTAACCACTCCCCTTAATTAGCAGAAAAAAAAGAAAAAGGGTGTTTAAAAAGTGTCAGAAAAAAAATAAAAAAAAAGTATTTTAAAAACTGATAGCAAAGGAAAAAAATAAAAATAAATAAAAACCCCTAAAAAAACACTTGCAAGCAGAAGCAGTCAAAAGCACAGCTCCTGGTTATTAACTTTCCACTTTAGTTCAAAAATTCCACTTGTGTTCACAAAATCCACATGCAAGCCACCATCAGCTGGGAGCAAGCTCCAGGGGAGTGTGTGTAGACACTTTTATACACCTGGGAACAATTAACCACTCCCCTTAATTAGCAGGAAAAAAAAAGAAAAAGGGTGTTAAAAAGTGTCAGAAAAAAAATAAAGTATTTTAAAAACTGATAGCAAAGGAAAAAAATAAAAATAAATAAAAACCCCTAAAACAACACTTGCAAGCAGAAGCAGTCAAAAGCACAGCTCCTGGTTATTAACTCTCCACTTTAGTTCAAAAATTCCACTTGTGTTCACAAAATCCACATGCAAGCCACCATCAGCTGGGAGCAAGCTCCAGGGGAGTGTGTGTAGACACTTTTATACACCTGGGAACAATTAACCACTCCCCTTAATTAGCAGAAAAAAGAAAAAAAGAAAAAGGGTGTTTAAAAAGTGTCAGAAAAAAATAAAGTATTTTAAAAACTGATAGCAAAGGAAAAAAATAAAAATAAATAAAAACCCCTAAAACAACACTTGCAAGCAGAAGCAGTCAAAAGCACAGCTCCTGGTTATTAACTCTCCACTTTAGTTCAAAAATTCCACTTGTGTTCACAAAATCCACATGCAAGCCACCATCAGCTGGGAGCAAGCTCCAGGGGAGTGTGTGTAGACACTTTTATACACCTGGGAACAATTAACCACTCCCCTTAATTAGCAGAAAAAAGAAAAAAAGAAAAAGGGTGTTTAAAAAGTGTCAGAAAAAAATAAAGTATTTTAAAAACTGATAGCAAAGGAAAAAAATAAAAATAAATAAAAACCCCTAAAACAACACTTGCAAGCAGAAGCAGTCAAAAGCACAGCTCCTGGTTATTAACTCTCCACTTTAGTTCAAAAATTCCACTTGTGTTCACAAAATCCACATGCAAGCCACCATCAGCTGGGAGCAAGCTCCAGGGGAGTGTGTGTAGACACTTTTATACACCTGGGAACAATTAACCACTCCCCTTAATTAGCAGGAAAAAAAAAGAAAAAGGGTGTTTAAAAAGTGTCAGAAAAAAAAATTAAAACAAATATTTTAAAAACTGATAGCAAAGGAAAAAATAAAAATAAATAAAAACCCCTAAAACAACACTTGCAAGCAGAAGCAGTCAAAAGCACAGCTCCTGGTTATTAACTCTCCACTTTAGTTCAAAAATTCCACTTGTGTTCACAAAATCCACATACAAGCCACCATCAGCTGGGAGCAAGCTCCAGGGGAGTGTGTGTAGACACTTTTATACACCTGGGAACAATTAACCACTCCCCTTAATTAGCAGAAAAAAAAGAAAAAGGGTGTTTAAAAAGTGTCAGAAAAAAATAAAGTATTTTAAAAACTGATAGCAAAGGAAAAAAATAAAAATAAATAAAAACCCCTAAAACAACACTTGCAAGCAGAAGCAGTCAAAAGCACAGCTCCTGGTTATTAACTCTCCACTTTAGTTCAAAAATTCCACTTGTGTTCACAAAATCCACATGCAAGCCACCATCAGCTGGGAGCAAGCTCCAGGGGAGTGTGTGTAGACACTTTTATACACCTGGGAACAATTAACCACTCCCCTTAATTAGCAGAAAAAAAAAAAAAAAGAAAAAGGGTGTTTAAAAAGTGTCAGAAAAAAATAAAGTATTTTAAAAACTGATAGCAAAGGAAAAAAATAAAAATAAATAAAAACCCCTAAAACAACACTTGCAAGCAGAAGCAGTCAAAAGCACAGCTCCTGGTTATTAACTCTCCACTTTAGTTCAAAAATTCCACTTGTGTTCACAAAATCCACATGCAAGCCACCATCAGCTGGGAGCAAGCTCCAGGGGAGTGTGTGTAGACACTTTTATACACCTGGGAACAATTAACCACTCCCCTTAATTAGCAGAAAAAAAAAGAAAAAGGGTGTTTAAAAAGTGTCAGAAAAAAAAAAAAGTATTTTAAAAACTGATAGCAAAGGAAAAAAATAAAAATAAATAAAAACCCCTAAAACAACACTTGCAAGCAGAAGCAGTCAAAAGCACAGCTCCTGGTTATTAACTCTCCACTTTAGTTCAAAAATTCCACATGTGTTCACAAAATCCACATGCAAGCCACCATCAGCTGGGAGCAAGCTCCAGGGGAGTGTGTGTAGACACTTTTATACACCTGGGAACAATTAACCACTCCCCTTAATTAGCAGAAAAAAAAAAAAGAAAAAGGGTGTTTAAAAAGTTTAAAAAAAAAAAAAGTATTTTAAAAACTGATAGCAAAGGAAAAAATAAAAATAAATAAAAACCCCTAAAACAACACTTGCAAGCAGAAGCAGTCAAAAGCACAGCTCCTGGTTATTAACTCTCCACTTTAGTTCAAAAATTCCACTTGTGTTCACAAAATTCACATGCAAGCCACCATCAGCTGGGAGCAAGCTCCAGGGGAGTGTGTGTAGACACTTTTATACACCTGGGAACAATTAACCACTCCCCTTAATTAGCAGAAAAAAGAAAAAAAGAAAAAGGGTGTTTAAAAAGTGTCAGAAAAAAAAAGTATTTTAAAAACTGATAGCAAAGGAAAAAAATTAAAAAAAAATAAAAACCCCTAAAACAACACTTGCAAGCAGAAGCAGTCAAAAGCACAGCTCCTGGTTATTAACTCTCCACTTTAGTTCAAAAATTCCACTTGTGTTCACAAAATCCACATGCAAGCCACCATCAGCTGGGAGCAAGCTCCAGGGGAGTGTGTGTAGACACTTTTATACACCTGGGAACAATTAACCACTCCCCTTAATTAGCAGAAAAAAGAAAAAAAGAAAAAGGGTGTTTAAAAAGTGTCAGAAAAAAATAAAGTATTTTAAAAACTGATAGCAAAGGAAAAAAATAAAAATAAATAAAAACCCCTAAAACAACACTTGCAAGCAGAAGCAGTCAAAAGCACAGCTCCTGGTTATTAACTCTCCACTTTAGTTCAAAAATTCCACTTGTGTTCACAAAATCCACATGCAAGCCACCATCAGCTGGGAGCAAGCTCCAGGGGAGTGTGTGTAGACACTTTTATACACCTGGGAACAATTAACCACTCCCCTTAATTAGCAGGAAAAAAAAAAAGAAAAAGGGTGTTTAAAAAGTGTCAGAAAAAAAAAGTATTTTAAAAACTGATAGCAAAGGAAAAAATAAAAATAAATAAAAACCCCTAAAACAACACTTGCAAGCAGAAGCAGTCAAAAGCACAGCTCCTGGTTATTAACTCTCCACTTTAGTTCAAAAATTCCACTTGTGTTCACAAAATCCACATGCAAGCCACCATCAGCTGGGAGCAAGCTCCAGGGGAGTGTGTGTAGACACTTTTATACACCTGGGAACAATTAACCACTCCCCTTAATTAGCAGAAAAAAAAAAAAGAAAAAGGGTGTTTAAAAAGTGTCAGAAAAAAAAAGTATTTTAAAAACTGATAGCAAAGGAAAAAAATAAAAATAAATAAAAACCCCTAAAACAACACTTGCAAGCAGAAGCAGTCAAAAGCACAGCTCCTGGTTATTAACTCTCCACTTTAGTTCAAAAATTCCACTTGTGTTCACAAAATCCACATGCAAGCCACCATCAGCTGGGAGCAAGCTCCAGGGGAGTGTGTGTAGACACTTTTATACACCTGGGAACAATTAACCACTCCCCTTAATTAGCAGAAAAAAGAAAAAAAGAAAAAGGGTGTTTAAAAATTGTCAGAAAAAAAAAAAGTATTTTAAAAACTGATAACAAAGGAAAAAAATAAAAATAAATAAAAACCCCTAAAACAACACTTGCAAGCAGAAGCAGTCAAAAGCACAGCTCCTGGTTATTAACTCTCCACTTTAGTTCAAAAATTCCACTTGTGTTCACAAAATCCACATGCAAGCCACCATCAGCTGGGAGCAAGCTCCAGGGGAGTGTGTGTAGACACTTTTATACACCTGGGAACAATTAACCACTCCCCTTAATTAGCAGAAAAAAGAAAAAAAGAAAAAGGGTGTTTAAAAAGTGTCAGAAAAAAATAAAGTATTTTAAAAACTGATAGCAAAGGAAAAAAATAAAAATAAATAAAAACCCCTAAAACAACACTTGCAAGCAGAAGCAGTCAAAAGCACAGCTCCTGGTTATTAACTCTCCACTTTAGTTCAAAAATTCCACTTGTGTTCACAAAATCCACATGCAAGCCACCATCAGCTGGGAGCAAGCTCCAGGGGAGTGTGTGTAGACACTTTTATACACCTGGGAACAATTAACCACTCCCCTTAATTAGCAGAAAAAAGAAAAAAAGAAAAAGGGTGTTTAAAAAGTGTCAGAAAAAAATAAAGTATTTTAAAAACTGATAGCAAAGGAAAAAAATAAAAATAAATAAAAACCCCTAAAACAACACTTGCAAGCAGAAGCAGTCAAAAGCACAGCTCCTGGTTATTAACTCTCCACTTTAGTTCAAAAATTCCACTTGTGTTCACAAAATCCACATGCAAGCCACCATCAGCTGGGAGCAAGCTCCAGGGGAGTGTGTGTAGACACTTTTATACACCTGGGAACAATTAACCACTCCCCTTAATTAGCAGAAAAAAGAAAAAAAGAAAAAGGGTGTTTAAAAAGTGTCAGAAAAAAATAAAGTATTTTAAAAACTGATAGCAAAGGAAAAAAATAAAAATAAATAAAAACCCCTAAAACAACACTTGCAAGCAGAAGCAGTCAAAAGCACAGCTCCTGGTTATTAACTCTCCACTTTAGTTCAAAAATTCCACTTGTGTTCACAAAATCCACATGCAAGCCACCATCAGCTGGGAGCAAGCTCCAGGGGAGTGTGTGTAGACACTTTTATACACCTGGGAACAATTAACCACTCCCCTTAATTAGCAGGAAAAAAAAAGAAAAAGGGTGTTTAAAAAGTGTCAGAAAAAAAAATTAAAACAAATATTTTAAAAACTGATAGCAAAGGAAAAAATAAAAATAAATAAAAACCCCTAAAACAACACTTGCAAGCAGAAGCAGTCAAAAGCACAGCTCCTGGTTATTAACTCTCCACTTTAGTTCAAAAATTCCACTTGTGTTCACAAAATCCACATACAAGCCACCATCAGCTGGGAGCAAGCTCCAGGGGAGTGTGTGTAGACACTTTTATACACCTGGGAACAATTAACCACTCCCCTTAATTAGCAGAAAAAAAAAGAAAAAGGGTGTTTAAAAAGTGTCAGAAAAAAATAAAGTATTTTAAAAACTGATAGCAAAGGAAAAAAATAAAAATAAATAAAAACCCCTAAAACAACACTTGCAAGCAGAAGCAGTCAAAAGCACAGCTCCTGGTTATTAACTCTCCACTTTAGTTCAAAAATTCCACTTGTGTTCACAAAATCCACATGCAAGCCACCATCAGCTGGGAGCAAGCTCCAGGGGAGTGTGTGTAGACACTTTTATACACCTGGGAACAATTAACCACTCCCCTTAATTAGCAGGAAAAAAAAAGAAAAAGGGTGTTTAAAAAGTGTCAGAAAAAAAAAAAGTATTTTAAAAACTGATAGCAAAGGAAAAAAATAAAAATAAATAAAAACCCCTAAAACAACACTTGCAAGCAGAAGCAGTCAAAAGCACAGCTCCTGGTTATTAACTCTCCACTTTAGTTCAAAAATTCCACATGTGTTCACAAAATCCACATGCAAGCCACCATCAGCTGGGAGCAAGCTCCAGGGGAGTGTGTGTAGACACTTTTATACACCTGGGAACAATTAACCACTCCCCTTAATTAGCAGAAAAAAAAAAAGAAAAAGGGTGTTTAAAAAGTTTAAAAAAAAAAAAAGTATTTTAAAAACTGATAGCAAAGGAAAAAATAAAAATAAATAAAAACCCCTAAAACAACACTTGCAAGCAGAAGCAGTCAAAAGCACAGCTCCTGGTTATTAACTCTCCACTTTAGTTCAAAAATTCCACTTGTGTTCACAAAATTCACATGCAAGCCACCATCAGCTGGGAGCAAGCTCCAGGGGAGTGTGTGTAGACACTTTTATACACCTGGGAACAATTAACCACTCCCCTTAATTAGCAGAAAAAAGAAAAAAAGAAAAAGGGTGTTTAAAAAGTGTCAGAAAAAAAAAGTATTTTAAAAACTGATAGCAAAGGAAAAAAATAAAAAAAAAATAAAAACCCCTAAAACAACACTTGCAAGCAGAAGCAGTCAAAAGCACAGCTCCTGGTTATTAACTCTCCACTTTAGTTCAAAAATTCCACTTGTGTTAACAAAATCCACATGCAAGCCACCATCAGCTGGGAGCAAGCTCCAGGGGAGTGTGTGTAGACACTTTTATACACCTGGGAACAATTAACCACTCCCCTTAATTAGCAGAAAAAAAAAAGAAAAAGGGTGTTTAAAAAGTGTCAGAAAAAAAAAAAGTATTTTAAAAACTGATAACAAAGGAAAAAAATAAAAATAAATAAAAACCCCTAAAACAACACTTGCAAGCAGAAGCAGTCAAAAGCACAGCTCCTGGTTATTAACTCTCCACTTTAGTTCAAAAATTCCACTTGTGTTCACAAAATCCACATGCAAGCCACCATCAGCTGGGAGCAAGCTCCAGGGTAGTGTGTGTAGACACTTTTATACACCTGGGAACAATTAACCACTCCCCTTAATTAGCAGAAAAAAGAAAAAAAGAAAAAGGGTGTTTAAAAAGTGTCAGAAAAAAATTAAGTATTTTAAAAACTGATAGCAAAGGAAAAAAATAAAAATAAATAAAAACCCCTAAAACAACACTTGCAAGCAGAAGCAGTCAAAAGCACAGCTCCTGGTTATTAACTCTCCACTTTAGTTCAAAAATTCCACTTGTGTTCACAAAATCCACATGCAAGCCACCATCAGCTGGGAGCAAGCTCCAGGGGAGTGTGTGTAGACACTTTTATACACCTGGGAACAATTAACCACTCCCCTTAATTAGCAGGAAAAAAAAAAGAAAAAGGGTGTTTAAAAAGTGTCAGAAAAAAAAAGTATTTTAAAAACTGATAGCAAAGGAAAAAATAAAAATAAATAAAAACCCCTAAAACAACACTTGCAAGCAGAAGCAGTCAAAAGCACAGCTCCTGGTTATTAACTCTCCACTTTAGTTCAAAAATTCCACTTGTGTTCACAAAATCCACATGCAAGCCACCATCAGCTGGGAGCAAGCTCCAGGGGAGTGTGTGTAGACACTTTTATACACCTGGGAACAATTAACCACTCCCCTTAATTAGCAGAAAAAAAAAAAGAAAAAGGGTGTTTAAAAAGTGTCAGAAAAAAAAAGTATTTTAAAAACTGATAGCAAAGGAAAAAAATAAAAATAAATAAAAACCCCTAAAACAACACTTGCAAGCAGAAGCAGTCAAAAGCACAGCTCCTGGTTATTAACTCTCCACTTTAGTTCAAAAATTCCACTTGTGTTCACAAAATCCACATGCAAGCCACCATCAGCTGGGAGCAAGCTCCAGGGGAGTGTGTGTAGACACTTTTATACACCTGGGAACAATTAACCACTCCCCTTAATTAGCAGAAAAAAGAAAAAAAGAAAAAGGGTGTTTAAAAAGTGTCAGAAAAAAATAAAGTATTTTAAAAACTGATAGCAAAGGAAAAAAATAAAAATAAATAAAAACCCCTAAAACAACACTTGCAAGCAGAAGCAGTCAAAAGCACAGCTCCTGGTTATTAACTCTCCACTTTAGTTCAAAAATTCCACTTGTGTTCACAAAATCCACATGCAAGCCACCATCAGCTGGGAGCAAGCTCCAGGGGAGTGTGTGTAGACACTTTTATACACCTGGGAACAATTAACCACTCCCCTTAATTAGCAGAAAAAAGAAAAAAAGAAAAAGGGTGTTTAAAAAGTGTCAGAAAAAAATAAAGTATTTTAAAAACTGATAGCAAAGGAAAAAAATAAAAATAAATAAAAACCCCTAAAACAACACTTGCAAGCAGAAGCAGTCAAAAGCACAGCTCCTGGTTATTAACTCTCCACTTTAGTTCAAAAATTCCACTTGTGTTCACAAAATCCACATGCAAGCCACCATCAGCTGGGAGCAAGCTCCAGGGGAGTGTGTGTAGACACTTTTATACACCTGGGAACAATTAACCACTCCCCTTAATTAGCAGAAAAAAAAAAGAAAAAGGGTGTTTAAAAAGTGTCAGAAAAAAAAAGTATTTTAAAAACTGATAGCAAAGGAAAAAATAAAAATAAATAAAAACCCCTAAAACAACACTTGCAAGCAGAAGCAGTCAAAAGCACAGCTCCTGGTTATTAACTCTCCACTTTAGTTCAAAAATTCCACTTGTGTTCACAAAATCCACATGCAAGCCACCATCAGCTGGGAGCAAGCTCCAGGGGAGTGTGTGTAGACACTTTTATACACCTGGGAACAATTAACCACTCCCCTTAATTAGCAGAAAAAAAAAAGAAAAAGGGTGTTTAAAAAGTGTCAGAAAAAAAAAAGTATTTTAAAAACTGATAGCAAAGGAAAAAAATAAAAATAAATAAAAACCCCTAAAACAACACTTGCAAGCAGAAGCAGTCAAAAGCACAGCTCCTGGTTATTAACTCTCCACTTTAGTTCAAAAATTCCACTTGTGTTCACAAAATCCACATGCAAGCCACCATCAGCTGGGAGCAAGCTCCAGGGGAGTGTGTGTAGACACTTTTATACACCTGGGAACAATTAACCACTCCCCTTAATTAGCAGAAAAAAGAAAAAAAGAAAAAGGGTGTTTAAAAAGTGTCAGAAAAAAATAAAGTATTTTAAAAACTGATAGCAAAGGAAAAAAATAAAAATAAATAAAAACCCCTAAAACAACACTTGCAAGCAGAAGCAGTCAAAAGCACAGCTCCTGGTTATTAACTCTCCACTTTAGTTCAAAAATTCCACTTGTGTTCACAAAATCCACATGCAAGCCACCATCAGCTGGGAGCAAGCTCCAGGGGAGTGTGTGTAGACACTTTTATACACCTGGGAACAATTAACCACTCCCCTTAATTAGCAGAAAAAAAAGAAAAAGGGTGTTTAAAAAGTGTCAGAAAAAAAATAAAAAAAAAGTATTTTAAAAACTGATAGCAAAGGAAAAAAATAAAAATAAATAAAAACCCCTAAAAAAACACTTGCAAGCAGAAGCAGTCAAAAGCACAGCTCCTGGTTATTAACTTTCCACTTTAGTTCAAAAATTCCACTTGTGTTCACAAAATCCACATGCAAGCCACCATCAGCTGGGAGCAAGCTCCAGGGGAGTGTGTGTAGACACTTTTATACACCTGGGAACAATTAACCACTCCCCTTAATTAGCAGGAAAAAAAAAGAAAAAGGATGTTTAAAAAGTGTCAGAAAAAAAATAAAGTATTTTAAAAACTGATAGCAAAGGAAAAAAATAAAAATAAATAAAAACCCCTAAAACAACACTTGCAAGCAGAAGCAGTCAAAAGCACAGCTCCTGGTTATTAACTCTCCACTTTAGTTCAAAAATTCCACTTGTGTTCACAAAATCCACATGCAAGCCACCATCAGCTGGGAGCAAGCTCCAGGGGAGTGTGTGTAGACACTTTTATACACCTGGGAACAATTAACCACTCCCCTTAATTAGCAGAAAAAAAAAAAGAAAAGGGTGTTTAAAAAGTTTAAAAAAAAAAAAAGTATTTTAAAAACTGATAGCAAAGGAAAAAATAAAAATAAATAAAAACCCCTAAAACAACACTTGCAAGCAGAAGCAGTCAAAAGCACAGCTCCTGGTTATTAACTCTCCACTTTAGTTCAAAAATTCCACTTGTGTTCACAAAATTCACATGCAAGCCACCATCAGCTGGGAGCAAGCTCCAGGGGAGTGTGTGTAGACACTTTTATACACCTGGGAACAATTAACCACTCCCCTTAATTAGCAGAAAAAAGAAAAAAAGAAAAAGGGTGTTTAAAAAGTGTCAGAAAAAAAAAGTATTTTAAAAACTGATAGCAAAGGAAAAAAATAAAAATAAAATAAAAACCCCTAAAACAACACTTGCAAGCAGAAGCAGTCAAAAGCACAGCTCCTGGTTATTAACTCTCCACTTTAGTTCAAAAATTCCACTTGTGTTAACAAAATCCACATGCAAGCCACCATCAGCTGGGAGCAAGCTCCAGGAGAGTGTGTGTAGACACTTTTATACACCTGGGAACAATTAACCACTCCCCTTAATTAGCAGAAAAAAAAAAGAAAAAGGGTGTTTAAAAAGTGTCAGAAAAAAAAAAGTATTTTAAAAACTGATAACAAAGGAAAAAAATAAAAATAAATAAAAACCCCTAAAACAACACTTGCAAGCAGAAGCAGTCAAAAGCACAGCTCCTGGTTATTAACTCTCCACTTTAGTTCAAAAATTCCACTTGTGTTCACAAAATCCACATGCAAGCCACCATCAGCTGGGAGCAAGCTCCAGGGGAGTGTGTGTAGACACTTTTATACACCTGGGAACAATTAACCACTCCCCTTAATTAGCAGAAAAAAGAAAAAAAGAAAAAGGGTGTTTAAAAAGTGTCAGAAAAAAATAAAGTATTTTAAAAACTGATAGCAAAGGAAAAAAATAAAAATAAATAAAAACCCCTAAAACAACACTTGCAAGCAGAAGCAGTCAAAAGCACAGCTCCTGGTTATAAACTCTCCACTTTAGTTCAAAAATTCCACTTGTGTTCACAAAATCCACATGCAAGCCACCATCAGCTGGGAGCAAGCTCCAGGGGAGTGTGTGTAGACACTTTTATACACCTGGGAACAATTAACCACTCCCCTTAATTAGCAGAAAAAAAAAAAGAAAAAGGGTGTTTAAAAAGTGTCAGAAAAAAAAAGTATTTTAAAAACTGATAGCAAAGGAAAAAATAAAAATAAATAAAAACCCCTAAAACAACACTTGCAAGCAGAAGCAGTCAAAAGCACAGCTCCTGGTTATTAACTCTCCACTTTAGTTCAAAAATTCCACTTGTGTTCACAAAATCCACATGCAAGCCACCATCAGCTGGGAGCAAGCTCCAGGGGAGTGTGTGTAGACACTTTTATACACCTGGGAACAATTAACCACTCCCCTTAATTAGCAGAAAAAAAAGAAAAAGGGTGTTTAAAAAGTGTCAGAAAAAAAATAAAAAAAAAGTATTTTAAAAACTGATAGCAAAGGAAAAAAATAAAAATAAATAAAAACCCCTAAAAAAACACTTGCAAGCAGAAGCAGTCAAAAGCACAGCTCCTGGTTATTAACTTTCCACTTTAGTTCAAAAATTCCACTTGTGTTCACAAAATCCACATGCAAGCCACCATCAGCTGGGAGCAAGCTCCAGGGGAGTGTGTGTAGACACTTTTATACACCTGGGAACAATTAACCACTCCCCTTAATTAGCAGGAAAAAAAAAGAAAAAGGGTGTTTAAAAAGTGTCAGAAAAAAAATAAAGTATTTTAAAAACTGATAGCAAAGGAAAAAAATAAAAATAAATAAAAACCCCTAAAACAACACTTGCAAGCAGAAGCAGTCAAAAGCACAGCTCCTGGTTATTAACTCTCCACTTTAGTTCAAAAATTCCACTTGTGTTCACAAAATCCACATGCAAGCCACCATCAGCTGGGAGCAAGCTCCAGGGGAGTGTGTGTAGACACTTTTATACACCTGGGAACAATTAACCACTCCCCTTAATTAGCAGAAAAAAAAAAAGAAAAAGGGTGTTTAAAAAGTTTAAAAAAAAAAAAAGTATTTTAAAAACTGATAGCAAAGGAAAAAATAAAAATAAATAAAAACCCCTAAAACAACACTTGCAAGCAGAAGCAGTCAAAAGCACAGCTCCTGGTTATTAACTCTCCACTTTAGTTCAAAAATTCCACTTGTGTTCACAAAATCCACATGCAAGCCACCATCAGCTGGGAGCAAGCTCCAGGGGAGTGTGTGTAGACACTTTTATACACCTGGGAACAATTAACCACTCCCCTTAATTAGCAGAAAAAAAAGAAAAAGGGTGTTTAAAAAGTGTCAGAAAAAAAATAAAAAAAAAGTATTTTAAAAACTGATAGCAAAGGAAAAAAATAAAAATAAATAAAAACCCCTAAAAAAACACTTGCAAGCAGAAGCAGTCAAAAGCACAGCTCCTGGTTATTAACTTTCCACTTTAGTTCAAAAATTCCACTTGTGTTCACAAAATCCACATGCAAGCCACCATCAGCTGGGAGCAAGCTCCAGGGGAGTGTGTGTAGACACTTTTATACACCTGGGAACAATTAACCACTCCCCTTAATTAGCAGGAAAAAAAAAGAAAAAGGGTGTTTAAAAAGTGTCAGAAAAAAAATAAAGTATTTTAAAAACTGATAGCAAAGGAAAAAAATAAAAATAAATAAAAACCCCTAAAACAACACTTGCAAGCAGAAGCAGTCAAAAGCACAGCTCCTGGTTATTAACTCTCCACTTTAGTTCAAAAATTCCACTTGTGTTCACAAAATCCACATGCAAGCCACCATCAGCTGGGAGCAAGCTCCAGGGGAGTGTGTGTAGACACTTTTATACACCTGGGAACAATTAACCACTCCCCTTAATTAGCAGAAAAAAAAAAAGAAAAAGGGTGTTTAAAAAGTTTAAAAAAAAAAAAAGTATTTTAAAAACTGATAGCAAAGGAAAAAATAAAAATAAATAAAAACCCCTAAAACAACACTTGCAAGCAGAAGCAGTCAAAAGCACAGCTCCTGGTTATTAACTCTCCACTTTAGTTCAAAAATTCCACTTGTGTTCACAAAATTCACATGCAAGCCACCATCAGCTGGGAGCAAGCTCCAGGGGAGTGTGTGTAGACACTTTTATACACCTGGGAACAATTAACCACTCCCCTTAATTAGCAGAAAAAAGAAAAAAAGAAAAAGGGTGTTTAAAAAGTGTCAGAAAAAAAAAGTATTTTAAAAACTGATAGCAAAGGAAAAAAATAAAAATAAAATAAAAACCCCTAAAACAACACTTGCAAGCAGAAGCAGTCAAAAGCACAGCTCCTGGTTATTAACTCTCCACTTTAGTTCAAAAATTCCACTTGTGTTAACAAAATCCACATGCAAGCCACCATCAGCTGGGAGCAAGCTCCAGGAGAGTGTGTGTAGACACTTTTATACACCTGGGAACAATTAACCACTCCCCTTAATTAGCAGAAAAAAAAAAGAAAAAGGGTGTTTAAAAAGTGTCAGAAAAAAAAAAGTATTTTAAAAACTGATAACAAAGGAAAAAAATAAAAATAAATAAAAACCCCTAAAACAACACTTGCAAGCAGAAGCAGTCAAAAGCACAGCTCCTGGTTATTAACTCTCCACTTTAGTTCAAAAATTCCACTTGTGTTCACAAAATCCACATGCAAGCCACCATCAGCTGGGAGCAAGCTCCAGGGGAGTGTGTGTAGACACTTTTATACACCTGGGAACAATTAACCACTCCCCTTAATTAGCAGAAAAAAGAAAAAAAGAAAAAGGGTGTTTAAAAAGTGTCAGAAAAAAATAAAGTATTTTAAAAACTGATAGCAAAGGAAAAAAATAAAAATAAATAAAAACCCCTAAAACAACACTTGCAAGCAGAAGCAGTCAAAAGCACAGCTCCTGGTTATTAACTCTCCACTTTAGTTCAAAAATTCCACTTGTGTTCACAAAATCCACATGCAAGCCACCATCAGCTGGGAGCAAGCTCCAGGGGAGTGTGTGTAGACACTTTTATACACCTGGGAACAATTAACCACTCCCCTTAATTAGCAGGAAAAAAAAAAAGAAAAAGGGTGTTTAAAAAGTGTCAGAAAAAAAAAGTATTTTAAAAACTGATAGCAAAGGAAAAAATAAAAATAAATAAAAACCCCTAAAACAACACTTGCAAGCAGAAGCAGTCAAAAGCACAGCTCCTGGTTATTAACTCTCCACTTTAGTTCAAAAATTCCACTTGTGTTCACAAAATCCACATGCAAGCCACCATCAGCTGGGAGCAAGCTCCAGGGGAGTGTGTGTAGACACTTTTATACACCTGGGAACAATTAACCACTCCCCTTAATTAGCAGAAAAAAAAAAGAAAAAGGGTGTTTAAAAAGTGTCAGAAAAAAAAAGTATTTTAAAAACTGATAGCAAAGGAAAAAAATAAAAATAAATAAAAACCCCTAAAACAACACTTGCAAGCAGAAGCAGTCAAAAGCACAGCTCCTGGTTATTAACTCTCCACTTTAGTTCAAAAATTCCACTTGTGTTCACAAAATCCACATGCAAGCCACCATCAGCTGGGAGCAAGCTCCAGGGGAGTGTGTGTAGACACTTTTATACACCTGGGAACAATTAACCACTCCCCTTAATTAGCAGGAAAAAAAAAGAAAAAGGGTGTTTAAAAAGTGTCAGAAAAAAAAAAGTATTTTAAAAACTGATAACAAAGGAAAAAAATAAAAATAAATAAAAACCCCTAAAACAACACTTGCAAGCAGAAGCAGTCAAAAGCACAGCTCCTGGTTATTAACTCTCCACTTTAGTTCAAAAATTCCACTTGTGTTCACAAAATCCACATGCAAGCCACCATCAGCTGGGAGCAAGCTCCAGGGGAGTGTGTGTAGACACTTTTATACACCTGGGAACAATTAACCACTCCCCTTAATTAGCAGGAAAAAAAAGAAAAAGGGTGTTTAAAAAGTGTCAGAAAAAAGAAGTATTTTAAAAACTGATAGCAAAGGAAAAAATAAAAATAAATAAAAACCCCTAAAACAACACTTGCAAGCAGAAGCAGTCAAAAGCACAGCTCCTGGTTATTAACTCTCCACTTTAGTTCAAAAATTCCACTTGTGTTCACAAAATCCACATGCAAGCCACCATCAGCTGGGAGCAAGCTCCAGGGGAGTGTGTGTAGACACTTTTATACACCTGGGAACAATTAACCACTCCCCTTAATTAGCAGAAAAAAGAAAAAAAGAAAAAGGGTGTTTAAAAAGTGTCAGAAAAAAAATAAAGTATTTTAAAAACTGATAGCAAAGGAAAAAAATAAAAATAAATAAAAACCCCTAAAACAACACTTGCAAGCAGAAGCAGTCAAAAGCACAGCTCCTGGTTATTAACTCTCCACAGGTTGCTCTGGAAAGGCACTACAAGTCCCAACATTGCAGGATCTATCAAAGGCACTACAAGTCCCAGCATTGCAGCATCTATCATAGGCACTACAAGTCATAGCATTGCAGGATCTATCTCCATAGGTTGCTCTGGAAAGGCACTACAATTCCCAGCATTGCAGAATCTATCAAAGGCACTGCAAGTCCCAGCATTGCAGGGTTTATCACCACTTGTTGCTCAGGATATTCACTACAAGTCCCAGCATTGCAGGATCTATCAAAGGCACTGCAAGTCCCAGCATTGCAGGATCTATCACCAAAGGTTGCTCTGGAAAGTCACTACAACTCCCAGCATTGCAGGATCTATCAAAGGCACTACAATTCCCAGCATTGCAGCATCTATCATATTCACTACAAGTCATAGCATTGCAGTATCTATCACCACAGGTTGCTCTGGAAAGGCACTACAAGTTCCAGCACTGCAGAATCTATCAAAGGCACTACAAGTCCCAGCATTGCAGGATCTATCCTAGGCACTACAAGTCCCAGTATTGTACGATCTTTCACCACAGGTTGCTCTGGAAAGGCACTACAAGTCCCAGCATTGCAGGATCTATCAAAGGCACTACAAGTCCCAGCATTGCAGGGTCTATCGCCACTTGATCCTCTGGATAGGCACTACAAGTCCCAGCATTGCAGGATCTATCACCACAGGTTGCTCTGGAAAGGCAGTACAAGTCCCAGCATTGCAGCATCTATCACCACAGGTTGATCTGGAAAGGCACTACAAGTCCCAGCATTGCAGGGTCTATCACCACTTGTTGCTCTGGATAGGCACTACAAGTCCCAGAATTGCAGGATCTATCACCACAGGTTGCTCTGGAAAGGCACTACAAGTCCCAACATTGCAGGATCTATCAAAGGCACTACAAGTCCCAGCATTGCAGCATCTATCATAGGCACCACAAGTCATAGCATTGCAGGATCTTTCACCATAGTTGCTCTGGATAGGCACTACAAGTTCAAGCATTGCCGGATCTATCACCACAGGTTGCTCTGGAAAGGCACTACAAGTCCCAGCATTGCAGAATCTATCAAAGGCACTACAAGTCCCAGCATTGCAGGGTCTATCACCACTTGTTGCTCTGAAAAGGCACTTCAAGTCCCAGCATTGCAGGATCTATCAAAGGCACTACAAGTCCCAGCAATGCAAGACCAATCACCAAAGATTGCTCTGGAAAGGCACTACAACTCCCAGCATTGCAGGATTTATCAAAGGCACTACAAGTCCCAGCATTGCAGGGTCTATCACCACCAGGTTGCTCTGGAAAGGCACTACAAGTCCCAGCATTGCGGAATCTATCAAAGGCATTACAAGTCCCAGCATTGCAGGATCTACTCTAGGCACTACAAGTCCCAGCATTGCAGGATCTATCAAAGGCACTACATGTCCCAGCATTGCAACATCTATCATAGGCACTACAAGTCATAGCAATGCAGGATCTATCACTACAGGTTGCACTGGATAGGCACTACAAGTCCCAGCATTGCAGGATCTATCATAGGCACTACAAGTCCCAGCATTGCCAGATCTATCATAGGCACTACAAGTCCCAGCATTGCAGGATCTTTTAGCACAGGTTGCTCAGGATAGGTACTACAAGACCCAGCATTGCAGGATATATCATAGGCACTACAAAGTCCTAGCATTACGGGATCTATCACCACAGGTTGCTCTGGATAGGCACTACAAGTCCCAGCATTACAGGATCTATTATAGGCACTACAAGTCCCAGCATTGCTTGGTCTATCATAGGCACTTCAAGTCTCAGCATTGCAGGATCTATCACCACAGGTTGATCGGGATAGGCACTACAAATCCCAGCATTGCAGGATTTAATCACCACAGGTTGCTCAGGATAGGCACTACAAGTCCCAGCATTGCAGGATCTATCACCACAGGTTGCTCTGGATAGGCCCTACAAGTCCCAGCATTTCAGGATCTATCCTAGGCACTACAAGTCCCAGCATTGCAGGATCTATCACCACAGGTTGCTCTGGAAAGGCAGTACAAGTCCCAGCATTGCAGCATCTATCACCACAGGTTGATCTGGAAAGGCACTACAAGTCCCAGCATTGCAGGGTCTATCACCACTTGTTCCTCTGGATAGGCACTACAAGTCCCAGCATTGCAGCATCTATCACCACAGGTTGCTCTGGAAAGGCACTACAAGTCCCAGCATTGCAGGATCTATCAAAGGCACTACAGGTCCCAGCATTGCAGCATCTATCATAGGCACTGCAAGTCATAGCATTGCAGGATCTATCACCATAGGTTGCTCTGGATAGGCACTACAAGTTCTAGCATTGCCGGATCTATCACCACAGGTTGCTCTGGAAAGGCACTACAAGTCCCAGCATTGCAGAATCTATCAATGGCATTACAAGTCCCAGCATTGCAGGATCTATCAAAGGCACTACAAGTCCCAGTATTGCAGGGTATATCACCATTTGTTGCATGGATAGGCCCTACACGTCCCAGCATTGCAGGATTTGTCATAGGCACTACAAGTCCCAGCATTGCAGCATCTATCACCACAGGTTGCTCTGGAAAGGCACTACAAGTCCCAACATTGCAGGATCTATCAAAGGCACTACAAGTCCCAGCATTGCAGCATCTATCATAGGCACTACAAGTCATAGCATTGCAGGATCTATCTCCATAGGTTGCTCTGGAAAGGCACTACAATTCCCAGCATTGCAGAATCTATCAAAGGCACTACAAGTCAAAGCATTGCAGGGTCTATCACCACTTGTTGCTCAGGATATTCACTACAAGTCCCAGCATTGCAGGATCTATCAAAGGCACTGCAAGTCCCAGCATTGCAGGATCTATCACCAAAGGTTGCTCTGGAAAGTCACTACAACTCCCAGCATTGCAGGATCTATCAAAGACACTACAAGTCCCAGCATTGCAGGGTCTATCACCACTTGTTGCTCTAGATAGGCCCTGCAAGTCCCAGCATTGCAGGATTTATCATAGGCACTACAAGTCCCAGCATTGCAGGATCTATCACCACAGGTTGCTATGGAAAGGCACTACAAGTCCCAGCATTGAAGGATCTATCAAAGGCACTACAAGTCCCAGCATTGCAGGGTCTATCACCACTTGTTCCTCTTGATAGGCACTACAAGTCCCAGCATTGCAGCATCTATCACCACAGGTTGCTCTGCAAAGCTACTACAAGTCCCAACATTGCAGGATCTATCAAATGCACTACAAGTCCCAGCATTGCAGCATCTATCATAGGCACTACAAGTCATAGCATTGCAGGATCTATCACCATAGGTTGCTCTGGATAGTCACTACAAGTTCTAGCATTGCCGGATCTATCACCACTTGTTGCTCAGTATATTCACTACAAGTCCCATCATTGCAGGATCTATCAAAGTCACTGCAAGTCCCAGCATTGCAGGATCTATCACCAAAGGTTGCTCTGGAATGTCACTACAACTCCCAGCATTGCAGGATCTATCAAAGGCACTACAAGTCCCAGCATTGCAGGGTCTATCACCACTTGTTGCTCTAGATAGGCCCTACAAGTCCCAGCATTGCAGGATCTATCACCACAGGTTGCTATGGAAAGGCACTACAAGTCCCTGCATTGCAGGATCTATCAAAGGTACTACAAGTCCCAGCATTGCAGGGTCTATCACCACTTATTGCTCTGGATAGGCACTACAAGTCCCAGCATTGCAGGATCTATCACCACAGGTTGCTCTGGAAAGGCACTACAAGTCCCAGCATTGCATGATCTATCTAAGGCACTACAAGTTCCAGCATTGCAGAGTCTATCACCACTTGTTGCTCTGGATAGGCCCTACAAGTCCCAGCATTGCAGGATCTATCATAGGCACTAAAAGTCCCAGCATTGCAGGATCTATCACCACAGGTTGCTATGGAAAGGCACAACAAGTCCCTGCATTGCAGGATCTATCAAAGGCACTACAAGTCCCAGCATTGCAGGGTCTATCACCACTTGTTGCTCTGTATAGGCACTACAAGTCCCAGCATTGCAGGATCTATCACCACAGATTGCTCTGGAAAGGCACTACAAGTCCCAGCATTGCAGAATCTATCAAAGGCACTACAAGTCCCAGCATTGCAGGATCTATCCTAGGCACTACAAGTCCCAGTATTGTAGGATCTATCACCACAGGTTGCTCTGGAAAGGCACTACAAGTCCCAGCATTGCAGGATCTATCAAAGGCACTACAAGTCCCAGCATTGCAGGGTCTATCACCACTTGTTCCACTGGATAGGCACTACAAGTCCCAGCATTGCAGGATCTATCACCACAGGTTGCTCTGGAAAGGCAGTACAAGTCCCAGCATTGCAGCATCTATCACCACAGGTTGCTCTGGAAAGGCACTACAAGTCCCAGCATTGCAGGATCTATCAAAGGCACTACAGGTCCCAGCATTGCAGCATCTATCATAGGCACTGCAAGTCATAGCATTGCAGGATCTATCACCATAGGTTGCTCTGGATAGGCACTACAAGTTCTAGCATTGCCGGATCTATCACCACAGGTTGCTCTGGAAAGGCACTACAAGTCCCAGCATTGCAGAATCTATCAATGGCATTACAAGTCCCAGCATTGCAGGATCTATCAAAGGCACTACAAGTCCCAGTATTGCAGGGTATATCACCATTTGTTGCATGGATAGGCCCTACACGTCCCAGCATTGCAGGATTTATCATAGGCACTACAAGTCCCAGCATTGCAGCATCTATTACCACAGGTTGCTCTGGAAAGGCACTACAAGTCCCAACATTGCAGGATCTATCAAAGGCACTACAAGTCCCAGCATTGCAGCATCTATCATAGGCACTACAAGTCATAGCATTGCAGGATCTATCTCCATAGGTTGCTCTGGAAAGGCACTACAATTCCCAGCATTGCAGAATCTATCAAAGGCACTGCAAGTCCCAGCATTGCAGGGTCTATCACCACTTGTTGCTCAGGATATTCACTACAAGTCCCAGCATTGCAGGATCTATCAAAGGCACTGCAAGTCCCAGCATTGCAGGATCTATCACCAAAGGTTGCTCTGGAAAGTCACTACAACTCCCAGCATTGCAGGATCTATCAAAGGCACTACAATTCCCAGCATTGCAGCATCTATCATATTCACTACAAGTCATAGCATTGCAGTATCTATCACCACAGGTTGCTCTGGAAAGGCACTACAAGTTCCAGCACTGCAGAATCTATCAAAGGCACTACAAGTCACAGCATTGCAGGGTCTATCACCACTTGTTGCTCTGGATAGGCCCTACAACTCCCAGCATTGCAGGATTTAATCACCACAGGTTGCTCAGGATAGGCACTACAAGTCCCAGCATTGCAGGATCTATCACCACAGGTTGCTCTGGATAGGCCCTACAAGTCCCAGAATTTCAGGATCTATCCTAGGCACTACAAGTCCCAGCATTGCAGGATCTATCACCACAGGGTTCTCTGGAAAGGCACTACAAGTCCCAGCATTGCAGGATCTATCAAAGGCACTGCAAGTGACAGCATTGCAGGGTCTATCACCACTTGTTGCTCTGGATAGGCCCTACAACTCCCAGCATTGCAGGATCTATCATAGGCACTACAAGTCCCAGTATTGCAGGATCTATCACCACAGGTTGCTATGGAAAAGCAATACAAGTCCCAGCATTGCAGGATCTATCAAAGGCACTACAATTCCCAGCATTGCAGCATCTATCATAGGCACTACAAGTCATAACATTGCAGTATCTATCACCACAGGTTGCTCTGGAAAGGCACTACAAGTTCCAGCACTGCAGAATCTATCAAAGGCACTACAAGTCACAGCATTGCAGGGTCTATCGCCACTTGTTGCTCTGGATAGGCACTACAAGTCCCAGCATTGCAGGATCTATCACCACAGGTTGCTCTGGAAAGGCACTACAAGTCAAAGCATTGCAGGATCTATCAAAGGCACTACAAGTCCCAGTATTGCAGAGTCTATCACCATTTGTTGTTCTGGATAGGCCCTACAAGTCCCAGCATTGCAGGATCTATCATAGGCACTACAAGTCGCAGCATTGCAGGATCTATCACAACAGGTTGCTATGGAAAGGCACTACAAGTCCCAGCATTGCAGGATCTATCAAAGGCACTACAAGTCCCAGCATTGCAGGGTCTATCACCACTTGTTCCTCTGGATAGGCACTACAAGTCCCAGCATTGCAGGATCTATCACCACAGGTTGCTCTGGAAAGGCAGTACAAGTCCCAGCATTGCAGGATCTATCAAAGGCACTACAGGTCCCAGCATTGCAGCATCTATCATAGGCACTGCAAGTCATAGCATTGCAGGATCTATCACCATAGGTTGCTCTGGATAGGCACTACAAGTTCTAGCATTGCCGGATCTATCACCACAGGTTGCTCTGGAAAGGCACTACAAGTCCCAGCATTGCAGAATCTATCAATGGCATTACAAGTCCCAGCATTGCAGGATCTATCAAAGGCACTACAAGTCCCATTATTGCAGGGTATATCACCATTTGTTGCATGGATAGGCCCTACACGTCCCAACATTGCAGGATTTATCATAGGCACTACAAGTCCCAGCATTGCAGCATCTATTACCACAGGTTGCTCTGGAAAGGCACTACAAGTCCCAACATTGCAGGATCTATCAAAGGCACTACAAGTCCCAGCATTGCAGCATCTATCATAGGCACTACAAGTCATAGCATTGCAGGATCTATCTCCATAGGTTGCTCTGGAAAGGCACTACAATTCCCAGCATTGCAGAATCTATCAAAGGCACTGCAAGTCCCAGCATTGCAGGGTCTATCACCACTTGTTGCTCAGGATATTCACTACAAGTCCCAGCATTGCAGGATCTATCAAAGGCACTGCAAGTCCCAGCATTGCAGGATCTATCACCAAAGGTTGCTCTGGAAAGTCACTACAACTCCCAGCATTGCAGGATCTATCAAAGGTACTACAATTCCCAGCATTGCAGCATCTATCATGTTCACTACAAGTCATAGCATTGCAGTATCTATCACCACAGGTTGCTCTGGAAAGGTACTACAAGTTCCAGCACTGCAGAATCTATCAAAGGCACTACAAGTCCCAGCATTGCAGGATCTATCCTAGGCACTACAAGTCCCAGTATTGTACGATCTTTCACCACAGGTTGCTCTGGAAAGGCACTACAAGTCCCAGCATTGCAGGATCTATCAAAGGCACTACAAGTCCCAGCATTGCAGGGTCTATCACCACTTGATCCTCTGGATAGGCACTACAAGTCCCAGCATTGCAGGATCTATCACCACAGGTTGCTCTGGAAAGGCAGTACAAGTCCCAGCATTGCAGCATCTATCACCACAGGTTGATCTGGAAAGGCACTACAAGTCCCAGCATTGCAGGGTCTATCACCACTTGTTGCTCTGGATAGGCACTACAAGTCCCAGAATTGCAGGATCTATCACCACAGGTTGCTCTGGAAAGGCACTACAAGTCCCAACATTGCAGGATCTATCAAAGGCACTACAAGTCCCAGCATTGCAGCATCTATCATAGGCACCACAAGTCATAGCATTGCAGGATCTTTCACCATAGTTGCTCTGGATAGGCACTACAAGTTCAAGCATTGCCGGATCTATCACCACAGGTTGCTCTGGAAAGGCACTACAAGTCCCAGCATTGCAGAATCTATCAAAGGCACTACAAGTCCCAGCATTGCAGGGTCTATCACCACTTGTTGCTCTGAAAAGGCACTTCAAGTCCCAGCATTGCAGAATCTATCAAAGGCACTACAAGTCCCAGCAATGCAAGACCAATCACCAAAGATTGCTCTGGAAAGGCACTACAACTCCCAGCATTGCAGGATTTATCAAAGGCACTACAAGTCCCAGCATTGCAGGGTCTATCACCACTTGTTGTTCTGGATAGGCACTACAAGTCCCAGCATTGCAGGATCTATTACCACAGGTTGCTCTGGAAAGGCACTACAAGTCCCAGCATTGCGGAATCTATCAAAGGCATTACAAGTCCCAGCATTGCAGGATCTACTCTAGGCACTACAAGTCCCAGCATTGCAGGATCTATCAAAGGCACTACATGTCCCAGCATTGCAACATCTATCATAGGCACTACAAGTCATAGCAATGCAGGATCTATCACTACAGGTTGCACTGGATAGGCACTACAAGTCCCAGCATTGCAGGATCTATCATAGGCACTACAAGTCCCAGCATTGCCAGATCTATCATAGGCACTACAAGTCCCAGCATTGCAGGATCTTTTAGCACAGGTTGCTCAGGATAGGTACTACAAGACCCAGCATTGCAGGATATATCATAGGCACTACAAAGTCCTAGCATTACGGGATCTATCACCACAGGTTGCTCTGGATAGGCACTACAAGTCCCAGCATTACAGGATCTATTATAGGCACTACAAGTCCCAGCATTGCTTGGTCTATCATAGGCACTTCAAGTCTCAGCATTGCAGGATCTATCAGCACAGGTTGATCGGGATAGGCACTACAAATCCCAGCATTGCAGGATTTAATCACCACAGGTTGCTCAGGATAGGCACTACAAGTCCCAGCATTGCAGGATCTATCACCACAGGTTGCTCTGGATAGGCCCTACAAGTCCCAGCATTTCAGGATCTATCCTAGGCACTACAAGTCCCAGCATTGCAGGATCTATCACCACAGGTTGCTATGGAAAGGCACTACAAGTGCCAGCATTGCAGGATCTATCAAACGCACTACAAGTCCCAGCATTGCGGGATCTATCACCACAGGGTTCTCTGGAAAGGCACTACAAGTCCCAGCATTGCAGGATCTATCAAAGGCACTGCAAGTGACAGCATTGCAGGGTCTATCACCACTTGTTGCTCTTGATAGGCCCTGCAAGTCCCAGCATTGCAGGATCTATCATAGGCACTACAAGTCGCAGCATTGCAGGATCTATCACCACAGGTTGCTATGGAAAGGCACTACAAGTCCCAGCATTGCAGGATCTATCAAAGGCACTACAAGTCCCAGCATTGCAGGGTCTATCACCACTTGTTCCTCTGGATAGGCACTACAAGTCCCAGCATTGCAGCATCTATGACCACAGGTTGCTCTGGAAAGGCACTACAAGTCCCAGCATTGCAGGATCTATCAAAGGCACTACAGGTCCCAGCATTGCAGGGTCTATCACCACTTGTTGTTCTGGATAGGCACTACAAGTCCCAGCATTGCAGGATCTATTACCACAGGTTGCTCTGGAAAGGCACTACAAGTCCCAGCATTGCGGAATCTATCAAAGGCATTACAAGTCCCAGCATTGCAGGATCTACTCTAGGCACTACAAGTCCCAGCATTGCAGGATCTATCAAAGGCACTACATGTCCCAGCATTGCAACATCTATCATAGGCACTACAAGTCATAGCAATGCAGGATCTATCACTACAGGTTGCACTGGATAGGCACTACAAGTCCCAGCATTGCAGGATCTATCATAGGCACTACAAGTCCCAGCATTGCTTGGTCTATCATAGGCACTTCAAGTCTCAGCATTGCAGGATCTATCACCACAGGTTGATCGGGATAGGCACTACAAATCCCAGCATTGCAGGATTTAATCACCACAGGTTGCTCAGGATAGGCACTACAAGTCCCAGCATTGCAGGATCTATCACCACAGGTTGCTCTGGATAGGCCCTACAAGTCCCAGCATTTCAGGATCTATCCTAGGCACTAAAAGTCCCAGCATTGCAGGATCTATCACCACAGGTTGCTATGGAAAGGCACTACAAGTGCCAGCATTGCAGGATCTATCAAACGCACCACAAGTCCCAGCATTGCAGGATCTATCACCACAGGTTGCTATGGAAAGGCACTACAAGTCCCAGCATTGCGGGATCTATCACCACAGGGTTCTCTGGAAAGGCACTACAAGTCCCAGCATTGCAGGATCTATCAAAGGCACTGCAAGTGACAGCATTGCAGGGTCTATTACCACTTGTTGCTCTGGATAGGCCCTACAACTCCCAGCATTGCAGGATCTATCATAGGCGCTACAAGTCCCAGTATTGCAGGATCTATCACCACAGGTTGCTATGGAAAAGCAATACAAGTCCCAGCATTGCAGGATCTATCAAAGGCACTACAATTCCCAGCATTGCAGCATCTATCATAGGCACTACAAGTCATAGCATTGCAGTATCTATCACCACAGGTTGCTCTGGAAAGGCACTACAAGTTCCAGCACTGCAGAATCTATCAAAGGCACTACAAGTCACAGCATTGCAGGGTCTATCACCACTTGTTGCTCTGGATAGGCACTATAAGTCCCAGCATTGCAGGATCTATCACCACAGGTTGCTCTGGAAAGGCACTACAAGTCAAAGCATTGCAGGATCTATCAAAGGCACTACAAGTCCCAGCATTGCAGGATCTATCACCACAGATTGCTCTGGAAAGGCACTACAAGTCCCAGCATTGCAGAATCTATCAAAGGCACTACAAGTCCCAGCATTGCAGGATCTATCCTAGGCACTACAAGTCCCAGTATTGTAGGATCTATCACCACAGGTTGCTCTGGAAAGGCACTACAAGTCCCAGCATTGCAGGATCTATCAAAGGCACTACAAGTCCCAGCATTGCAGGGTCTATCACCACTTGTTCCTCTGGATAGGCACTACAAGTCCCAGCATTGCAGGATCTATCACCACAGGTTGCTCTGGAAAGGCAGTACAAGTCCCAGCATTGCAGCATCTATCACCACAGGTTGATCTGGAAAGGCACTACAAGTCCCAACATTGCAGGGTCTATCACCACTTGTTGCTCTGGATAGGCACTACAAGTCCCAGAATTGCAGGATCTATCACCACAGGTTGCTCTGGAAAGGCACTACAAGTCCCAACATTGCAGGATCTATCAAAGGCACTACAAGTCCCAGCATTGCAGCATCTATCATAGGCACCACAAGTCATAGCATTGCAGGATCTATCACCATAGTTGCTCTGGATAGGCACTACAAGTTCAAGCATTGCCGGATCTATCACCACAGGCTGTTCTGGAAAGGCACTACAAGTCCCAGCATTGCAAATTCTATCAAAGGCACTACAAGTCCCAGCATTGCAGGGTCTATCACCACTTGTTGCTCTGAAAAGGCACTTCAAGTCCCAGCATTGCAGGATCTATCAAAGGCACTACAAGTCCCAGCAATGCAAGACCAATCACCAAAGATTGCTCTGGAAAGGCACTACAACTCCCAGCATTGCAGGATTTATCAAAGGCACTACAAGTCCCAGCATTGCAGGGTCTATCACCACTTGTTGTTCTGGATAGGCACTACAAGTCCCAGCATTGCAGGATCTATTACCACAGGTTGCTCTGGAAAGGCACTACAAGTCCCAGCATTGCGGAATCTATCAAAGGCATTACAAGTCCCAGCATTGCAGGATCTACTCTAGGCACTACAAGTCCCAGCATTGCAGGATCTATCAAAGGCACTACATGTCCCAGCATTGCAACATCTATCATAGGCACTACAAGTCATAGCAATGCAGGATCTATCACTACAGGTTGCACTGGATAGGCACTACAAGTCCCAGCATTGCAGGATCTATCATAGGCACTACAAGTCCCAGCATTGCCAGATCTATCATAGGCACTACAAGTCCCAGCATTGCAGGATCTTTTAGCACAGGTTGCTCAGGATAGGTACTACAAGACCCAGCATTGCAGGATATATCATAGGCACTACAAAGTCCTAGCATTACGGGATCTATCACCACAGGTTGCTCTGGATAGGCACTACAAGTCCCAGCATTACAGGATCTATTATAGGCACTACAAGTCCCAGCATTGCTTGGTCTATCATAGGCACTTCAAGTCTCAGCATTGCAGGATCTATCACCACAGGTTGATCGGGATAGGCACTACAAATCCCAGCATTGCAGGATTTAATCACCACAGGTTGCTCAGGATAGGCACTACAAGTCCCAGCATTGCAGGATCTATCACCACAGGTTGCTCTGGATAGGCCCTACAAGTCCCAGCATTTCAGGATCTATCCTAGGCACTACAAGTCCCAGCATTGCAGGATCTATCACCACAGGTTGCTATGGAAAGGCACTACAAGTGCCAGCATTGCAGGATCTATCAAACGCACTACAAGTCCCAGCATTGCAGGGTCTATCACCACTTGTTGCTCTGGATAGGCCCTACAACTCCCAGCATTGCAGGATTTAATCACCACAGGTTGCTCAGGATAGGCACTACAAGTCCCAGCATTGCAGGATCTATCACCACAGGTTGCTCTGGATAGGCCCTACAAGTCCCAGAATTTCAGGATCTATCCTAGGCACTACAAGTCCCAGCATTGCAGGATCTATCACCACAGGGTTCTCTGGAAAGGCACTACAAGTCCCAGCATTGCAGGATTTGTCAAAGGCACTGCAAGTGACAGCATTGCAGGGTCTATCACCACTTGTTGCTCTGGATAGGCCCTACAACTCCCAGCATTGCAGGATCTATCATAGGCACTACAAGTCCCAGTATTGCAGGATCTATCACCACAGGTTGCTATGGAAAAGCAATACAAGTCCCAGCATTGCAGGATCTATCAAAGGCACTACAATTCCCAGCATTGCAGCATCTATCATAGGCACTACAAGTCATAGCATTGCAGTATCTATCACCACAGGTTACTCTGGAAAGGCACTACAAGTTCCAGCACTGCAGAATCTATCAAAGGCACTACAAGTCACAGCATTGCAGGGTCTATCGCCACTTGTTGCTCTGGATAGGCACTACAAGTCCCAGCATTGCAGGATCTATCACCACAGGTTGCTCTGGAAAGGCACTACAAGTCAAAGCATTGCAGGATCTATCAAAGGCACTACAAGTCCCAGTATTGCAGAGTCTATCACCATTTGTTGTTCTGGATAGGCCCTACAAGTCCCAGCATTGCAGGATCTATCATAGGCACTACAAGTCGCAGCATTGCAGGATCTATCACCACAGGTTGCTATGGAAAGGCACTACAAGTCCCAGCATTGCAGGATCTATCAAAGGCACTACAAGTCCCAGCATTGCAGGGTCTATCACCACTTGTTCCTCTGGATAGGCACTACAAGTCCCAGCATTGCAGCATCTATCACCACAGGTTGCTCTGGAAAGGCACTACAAGTCCCAGCATTGCAGGATCTATCAAAGGCACTACAGGTCCCAGCATTGCAGCATCTATCATAGGCACTGCAAGTCATAGCATTGCAGGATCTATCACCATAGGTTGCTCTGGATAGGCACTACAAGTTCTAGCATTGCCGGATCTATCACCACAGGTTGCTCTGGAAAGGCACTACAAGTCCCAGCATTGCAGAATCTATCAATGGCATTACAAGTCCCAGCATTGCAGGATCTATCAAAGGCACTACAAGTCCCAGTATTGCAGGGTATATCACCATTTGTTGCATGGATAGGACCTACACGTCCCAGCATTGCAGGATTTATCATAGGCACTACAAGTCCCAGCATTGCAGCATCTATTACCACAGGTTGCTCTGGAAAGGCACTACAAGTCCCAACATTGCAGGATCTATCAAAGGCACTACAAGTCCCAGCATTGCAGCATCTATCATAGGCACTACAAGTCATAGCATTGCAGGATCTATCTCCATAGGTTGCTCTGGAAAGGCACTACAATTCCCAGCATTGCAGAATCTATCAAAGGCACTGCAAGTCCCAGCATTGCAGGGTCTATCACCACTTGTTGCTCAGGATATTCACTACAAGTCCCAGCATTGCAGGATCTATCAAAGGCACTGCAAGTCCCAGCATTGCAGGATCTATCACCAAAGGTTGCTCTGGAAAGTCACTACAACTCCCAGCATTGCAGGATCTATCAAAGGCACTACAATTCCCAGCATTGCAACATCTATCATATTCACTACAAGTCATAGCATTGCAGTATCTATCACCACAGGTTGCTCTGGAAAGGCACTACAAGTTCCAGCACTGCAGAATCTATCAAAGGCACTACAAGTCACAGCATTGCAGGGTCTATCACCACTTGTTGCTCTGGATAGGCCCTACAACTCCCAGCATTGCAGGATTTAATCACCACAGGTTGCTCAGGATAGGCACTACAAGTCCCAGCATTGCAGGATCTATCACCACAGGTTGCTCTGGATAGGCCCTACAAGTCCCAGAATTTCAGGATCTATCCTAGGCACTACAAGTCCCAGCATTGCAGGATCTATCACCACAGGGTTCTCTGGAAAGGCACTACAAGTCCCAGCATTGCAGGATCTATCAAAGGCACTGCAAGTGACAGCATTGCAGGGTCTATCAGCACTTGTTGCTCTGGATAGGCCCTACAACTCCCAGCATTGCAGGATCTATCATAGGCACTACAAGTCCCAGTATTGCAGGATCTATCACCACAGGTTGCTATGGAAAAGCAATACAAGTCCCAGCATTGCAGGATCTATCAAAGGCACTACAATTCCCAGCATTGCAGCATCTATCATAGGCACTACAAGTCATAGCATTGCAGTATCTATCACCACAGGTTGCTCTGGAAAGGCACTACAAGTTCCAGCACTGCAGAATCTATCAAAGGCACTACAAGTCACAGCATTGCAGGGTCTATCGCCACTTGTTGCTCTGGATAGGCACTACAAGTCCCAGCATTGCAGGATCTATCACCACAGGTTGCTCTGGAAAGGCACTACAAGTCAAAGCATTGCAGGATCTATCAAAGGCACTACAAGTCCCAGTATTGCAGAGTCTATCACCATTTGTTGTTCTGGATAGGCCCTACAAGTCCCAGCATTGCAGGATCTATCATAGGCACTACAAGTCGCAGCATTGCAGGATCTATCACCACAGGTTGCTATGGAAAGGCACTACAAGTCCCAGCATTGCAGGATCTATCAAAGGCACTACAAGTCCCAGCATTGCAGGGTCTATCACCACTTGTTCCTCTGGATAGGCACTACAAGTCCCAGCATTGCAGCATCTATCACCACAGGTTGCTCTGGAAAGGCACTACAAGTCCCAGCATTGCAGGATCTATCAAAGGCACTACAGGTCCCAGCATTGCAGCATCTATCATAGGCACTGCAAGTCATAGCATTGCAGGATCTATCACCATAGGTTGCTCTGGATAGGCACTACAAGTTCTAGCATTGCCGGATCTATCACCACAGGTTGCTCTGGAAAGGCACTACAAGTCCCAGCATTGCAGAATCTATCAATGGCATTACAAGTCCCAGCATTGCAGGATCTATCAAAGGCACTACAAGTCCCATTATTGCAGGGTATATCACCATTTGTTGCATGGATAGGACCTACACGTCCCAGCATTGCAGGATTTATCATAGGCACTACAAGTCCCAGCATTGCAGCATCTATTACCACAGGTTGCTCTGGAAAGGCACTACAAGTCCCAACATTGCAGGATCTATCAAAGGCACTACAAGTCCCAGCATTGCAGCATCTATCATAGGCACTACAAGTCATAGCATTGCAGGATCTATCTCCATAGGTTGCTCTGGAAAGGCACTACAATTCCCAGCATTGCAGAATCTATCAAAGGCACTGCAAGTCCCAGCATTGCAGGGTCTATCACCACTTGTTGCTCAGGATATTCACTACAAGTCCCAGCATTGCAGGATCTATCAAAGGCACTGCAAGTCCCAGCATTGCAGGATCTATCACCAAAGGTTGCCCTGGAAAGTCACTACAACTCCCAGCATTGCAGGATCTATCAAAGGCACTACAATTCCCAGCATTGCAGCATCTATCATATTCACTACAAGTCATAGCATTGCAGTATCTATCACCACAGGTTGCTCTGGAAAGGCACTACAAGTTCCAGCACTGCAGAATCTATCAAAGGCACTACAAGTCCCAGCATTGCAGGATCTATCCTAGGCACTACAAGTCCCAGTATTGTACGATCTTTCACCACAGGTTGCTCTGGAAAGGCACTACAAGTCCCAGCATTGCAGGATCTATCAAAGGCACTACAAGTCCCAGCATTGCAGGGTCTATCACCACTTGATCCTCTGGATAGGCACTACAAGTCCCAGCATTGCAGGATCTATCACCACAGGTTGCTCTGGAAAGGCAGTACAAGTCCCAGCATTGCAGCATCTAGCACCACAGGTTGATCTGGAAAGGCACTACAAGTCCCAGCATTGCAGGGTCTATCACCACTTGTTGCTCTGGATAGGCACTACAAGTCCCAGAATTGCAGGATCTATCACCACAGGTTGCTCTGGAAAGGCACTACAAGTCCCAACATTGCAGGATCTATCAAAGGCACTACAAGTCCCAGCATTGCAGCATCTATCATAGGCACCACAAGTCATAGCATTGCAGGATCTTTCACCATAGTTGCTCTGGATAGGCACTACAAGTTCAAGCATTGCCGGATCTATCACCACAGGTTGCTCTGGAAAGGCACTACAAGTCCCAGCATTGCAGAATCTATCAAAGGCACTACAAGTCCCAGCATTGCAGGGTCTATCACCACTTGTTGCTCTGAAAAGGCACTTCAAGTCCCAGCATTGCAGGATCTATCAAAGGCACTACAAGTCCCAGCAATGCAAGACCAATCACCAAAGATTGCTCTGGAAAGGCACTACAACTCCCAGCATTGCAGGATTCATCAAAGGCACTACAAGTCCCAGCATTGCAGGGTCTATCACCACCAGGTTGCTCTGGAAAGGCACTACAAGTCCCAGCATTGCGGAATCTATCAAAGGCATTACAAGTCCCAGCATTGCAGGATCTACTCTAGGCACTACAAGTCCCAGCATTGCAGGATCTATCAAAGGCACTACATGTCCCAGCATTGCAACATCTATCATAGGCACTACAAGTCATAGCAATGCAGGATCTATCACTACAGGTTGCACTGGATAGGCACTACAAGTCCCAGCATTGCAGGATCTATCATAGGCACTACAAGTCCCAGCATTGCCAGATCTATCATAGGCACTACAAGTCCCAGCATTGCAGGATCTTTTAGCACAGGTTGCTCAGGATAGGTACTACAAGACCCAGCATTGCAGGATATATCATAGGCACTACAAAGTCCTAGCATTACGGGATCTATCACCACAGGTTGCTCTGGATAGGCACTACAAGTCCCAGCATTACAGGATCTATTATAGGCACTACAAGTCCCAGCATTGCTTGGTCTATCATAGGCACTTTAAGTCTCAGCATTGCAGGATCTATCACCACAGGTTGATCGGGATAGGCACTACAAATCCCAGCATTGCAGGATTTAATCACCACAGGTTGCTCAGGATAGGCACTACAAGTCCCAGCATTGCAGGATCTATCACCACAGGTTGCTCTGGATAGGCCCTACAAGTCCCAGCATTTCAGGATCTATCCTAGGCACTACAAGTCCCAGCATTGCAGGATCTATCACCACAGGTTGCTATGGAAAGGCACTACAAGTGCCAGCATTGCAGGATCTATCAAACGCAATACAAGTCCCAGCATTGCAGGGTCTATCACCACTTGTTGCTCTGGATAGGCCCTACAACTCCCAGCATTGCAGGATTTAATCACCACAGGTTGCTCAGGATAGGCACTACAAGTCCCAGCATTGCAGGATCTATCACCACAGGTTGCTCTGGATAGGCCCTACAAGTCCCAGAATTTCAGGATCTATCCTAGGCACTACAAGTCCCAGCATTGCAGGATCTATCACCACAGGGTTCTCTGGAAAGGCACTACAAGTCCCAGCATTGCAGGATTTGTCAAAGGCACTGCAAGTGACAGCATTGCAGGGTCTATCACCACTTGTTGCTCTGGATAGGCCCTACAACTCCCAGCATTGCAGGATCTATCATAGGCACTACAAGTCCCAGTATTGCAGGATCTATCACCACAGGTTGCTATGGAAAAGCAATACAAGTCCCAGCATTGCAGGATCTATCAAAGGCACTACAATTCCCAGCATTGCAGCATCTATCATAGGCACTACAAGTCATAGCATTGCAGTATCTATCACCACAGGTTGCTCTGGAAAGGCACTACAAGTTCCAGCACTGCAGAATCTATCAAAGGCACTACAAGTCACAGCATTGCAGGGTCTATCGCCACTTGTTGCTCTGGATAGGCACTACAAGTCCCAGCATTGCAGGATCTATCACCACAGGTTGCTCTGGAAAGGCACTACAAGTCAAAGCATTGCAGGATCTATCAAAGGCACTACAAGTCCCAGTATTGCAGAGTCTATCACCATTTGTTGTTCTGGATAGGCCCTACAAGTCCCAGCATTGCAGGATCTATCATAGGCACTACAAGTCGCAGCATTGCAGGATCTATCACCACAGGTTGCTATGGAAAGGCACTACAAGTCCCAGCATTGCAGGATCTATCAAAGGCACTACAAGTCCCAGCATTGCAGGGTCTATCACCACTTGTTCCTCTGGATAGGCACTACAAGTCCCAGCATTGCAGCATCTATCACCACAGGTTGCTCTGGAAAGGCACTACAAGTCCCAGCATTGCAGGATCTATCAAAGGCACTACAGGTCCCAGCATTGCAGCATCTATCATAGGCACTGCAAGTCATAGCATTGCAGGATCTATCACCATAGGTTGCTCTGGATAGGCACTACAAGTTCTAGCATTGCCGGATCTATCACCACAGGTTGCTCTGGAAAGGCACTACAAGTCCCAGCATTGCAGAATCTATCAATGGCATTACAAGTCCCAGCATTGCAGGATCTATCAAAGGCACTACAAGTCCCAGTATTGCAGGGTATATCACCATTTGTTGCATGGATAGGACCTACACGTCCCAGCATTGCAGGATTTATCATAGGCACTACAAGTCCCAGCATTGCAGCATCTATTACCACAGGTTGCTCTGGAAAGGCACTACAAGTCCCAACATTGCAGGATCTATCAAAGGCACTACAAGTCCCAGCATTGCAGCATCTATCATAGGCACTACAAGTCATAGCATTGCAGGATCTATCTCCATAGGTTGCTCTGGAAAGGCACTACAATTCCCAGCATTGCAGAATCTATCAAAGGCACTGCAAGTCCCAGCATTGCAGGGTCTATCACCACTTGTTGCTCAGGATATTCACTACAAGTCCCAGCATTGCAGGATCTATCAAAGGCACTGCAAGTCCCAGCATTGCAGGATCTATCACCAAAGGTTGCTCTGGAAAGTCACTACAACTCCCAGCATTGCAGGATCTATCAAAGGCACTACAATTCCCAGCATTGCAACATCTATCATATTCACTACAAGTCATAGCATTGCAGTATCTATCACCACAGGTTGCTCTGGAAAGGCACTACAAGTTCCAGCACTGCAGAATCTATCAAAGGCACTACAAGTCACAGCATTGCAGGGTCTATCACCACTTGTTGCTCTGGATAGGCCCTACAACTCCCAGCATTGCAGGATTTAATCACCACAGGTTGCTCAGGATAGGCACTACAAGTCCCAGCATTGCAGGATCTATCACCACAGGTTGCTCTGGATAGGCCCTACAAGTCCCAGAATTTCAGGATCTATCCTAGGCACTACAAGTCCCAGCATTGCAGGATCTATCACCACAGGGTTCTCTGGAAAGGCACTACAAGTCCCAGCATTGCAGGATCTATCAAAGGCACTGCAAGTGACAGCATTGCAGGGTCTATCACCACTTGTTGCTCTGGATAGGCCCTACAACTCCCAGCATTGCAGGATCTATCATAGGCACTACAAGTCCCAGTATTGCAGGATCTATCACCACAGGTTGCTATGGAAAAGCAATACAAGTCCCAGCATTGCAGGATCTATCAAAGGCACTACAATTCCCAGCATTGCAGCATCTATCATAGGCACTACAAGTCATAGCATTGCAGTATCTATCACCACAGGTTGCTCTGGAAAGGCACTACAAGTTCCAGCACTGCAGAATCTATCAAAGGCACTACAAGTCACAGCATTGCAGGGTCTATCGCCACTTGTTGCTCTGGATAGGCACTACAAGTCCCAGCATTGCAGGATCTATCACCACAGGTTGCTCTGGAAAGGCACTACAAGTCAAAGCATTGCAGGATCTATCAAAGGCACTACAAGTCCCAGTATTGCAGAGTCTATCACCATTTGTTGTTCTGGATAGGCCCTACAAGTCCCAGCATTGCAGGATCTATCATAGGCACTACAAGTCGCAGCATTGCAGGATCTATCACCACAGGTTGCTATGGAAAGGCACTACAAGTCCCAGCATTGCAGGATCTATCAAAGGCACTACAAGTCCCAGCATTGCAGGGTCTATCACCACTTGTTCCTCTGGATAGGCACTACAAGTCCCAGCATTGCAGCATCTATCACCACAGGTTGCTCTGGAAAGGCACTACAAGTCCCAGCATTGCAGGATCTATCAAAGGCACTACAGGTCCCAGCATTGCAGCATCTATCATAGGCACTGCAAGTCATAGCATTGCAGGATCTATCACCATAGGTTGCTCTGGATAGGCACTACAAGTTCTAGCATTGCCGGATCTATCACCACAGGTTGCTCTGGAAAGGCACTACAAGTCCCAGCATTGCAGAATCTATCAATGGCATTACAAGTCCCAGCATTGCAGGATCTATCAAAGGCACTACAAGTCCCATTATTGCAGGGTATATCACCATTTGTTGCATGGATAGGCCCTACACGTCCCAGCATTGCAGGATTTATCATGGGCACTACAAGTCCCAGCATTGCAGCATCTATTACCACAGGTTGCTCTGGAAAGGCACTACAAGTCCCAACATTGCAGGATCTATCAAAGGCACTACAAGTCCCAGCATTGCAGCATCTATCATAGGCACTACAAGTCATAGCATTGCAGGATCTATCTCCATAGGTTGCTCTGGAAAGGCACTACAATTCCCAGCATTGCAGAATCTATCAAAGGCACTGCAAGTCCCAGCATTGCAGGGTCTATCACCACTTGTTGCTCAGGATATTCACTACAAGTCCCAGCATTGCAGGATCTATCAAAGGCACTGCAAGTCCCAGCATTGCAGGATCTATCACCAAAGGTTGCCCTGGAAAGTCACTACAACTCCCAGCATTGCAGGATCTATCAAAGGCACTACAATTCCCAGCATTGCAGCATCTATCATATTCACTACAAGTCATAGCATTGCAGTATCTATCACCACAGGTTGCTCTGGAAAGGCACTACAAGTTCCAGCACTGCAGAATCTATCAAAGGCACTACAAGTCCCAGCATTGCAGGATCTATCCTAGGCACTACAAGTCCCAGTATTGTACGATCTTTCACCACAGGTTGCTCTGGAAAGGCACTACAAGTCCCAGCATTGCAGGATCTATCAAAGGCACTACAAGTCCCAGCATTGCAGGGTCTATCACCACTTGATCCTCTGGATAGGCACTACAAGTCCCAGCATTGCAGGATCTATCACCACAGGTTGCTCTGGAAAGGCAGTACAAGTCCCAGCATTGCAGCATCTAGCACCACAGGTTGATCTGGAAAGGCACTACAAGTTCCAGCATTGCAGGGTCTATCACCACTTGTTGCTCTGGATAGGCACTACAAGTCCCAGAATTGCAGGATCTATCACCACAGGTTGCTCTGGAAAGGCACTACAAGTCCCAACATTGCAGGATCTATCAAAGGCACTACAAGTCCCAGCATTGCAGCATCTATCATAGGCACCACAAGTCATAGCATTGCAGGATCTTTCACCATAGTTGCTCTGGATAGGCACTACAAGTTCAAGCATTGCCGGATCTATCACCACAGGTTGCTCTGGAAAGGCACTACAAGTCCCAGCATTGCAGAATCTATCAAAGGCACTACAAGTCCCAGCATTGCAGGGTCTATCACCACTTGTTCCTCTGGATAGGCACTACAAGTCCCAGCATTGCAGCATCTATCACCACAGGTTGCTCTGGAAAGGCACTACAAGTCCCAGCATTGCAGGATCTATCAAAGGCACTACAGGTCCCAGCATTGCAGCATCTATCATAGGCACTGCAAGTCATAGCATTGCAGGATCTATCACCATAGGTTGCTCTGGATAGGCACTACAAGTTCTAGCATTGCAGGGTCTATCACCACTTGTTGCTCTGAAAAGGCACTTCAAGTCCCAGCATTGCAGGATCTATCAAAGGCACTACAAGTCCCAGCAATGCAAGACCAATCACCAAAGATTGCTCTGGAAAGGCACTACAACTCCCAGCATTGCAGGATTCATCAAAGGCACTACAAGTCCCAGCATTGCAGGGTCTATCACCACCAGGTTGCTCTGGAAAGGCACTACAAGTCCCAGCATTGCGGAATCTATCAAAGGCATTACAAGTCCCAGCATTGCAGGATCTACTCTAGGCACTACAAGTCCCAGCATTGCAGGATCTATCAAAGGCACTACATGTCCCAGCATTGCAACATCTATCATAGGCACTACAAGTCATAGCAATGCAGGATCTATCACTACAGGTTGCACTGGATAGGCACTACAAGTCCCAGCATTGCAGGATCTATCATAGGCACTACAAGTCCCAGCATTGCCAGATCTATCATAGGCACTACAAGTCCCAGCATTGCAGGATCTTTTAGCACAGGTTGCTCAGGATAGGTACTACAAGACCCAGCATTGCAGGATATATCATAGGCACTACAAAGTCCTAGCATTACGGGATCTATCACCACAGGTTGCTCTGGATAGGCACTACAAGTCCCAGCATTACAGGATCTATTATAGGCACTACAAGTCCCAGCATTGCTTGGTCTATCATAGGCACTTCAAGTCTCAGCATTGCAGGATCTATCACCACAGGTTGATCGGGATAGGCACTACAAATCCCAGCATTGCAGGATTTAATCACCACAGGTTGCTCAGGATAGGCACTACAAGTCCCAGCATTGCAGGATCTATCACCACAGGTTGCTCTGGATAGGCCCTACAAGTCCCAGCATTTCAGGATCTATCCTAGGCACTACAAGTCCCAGCATTGCAGGATCTATCACCACAGGTTGCTCTGGAAAGGCAGTACAAGTCCCAGCATTGCAGCATCTATCACCACAGGTTGATCTGGAAAGGCACTACAAGTCCCAGCATTGCAGGGTCTATCACCACTTGTTCCTCTGGATAGGCACTACAAGTCCCAGCATTGCAGCATCTATCACCACAGGTTGCTCTGGAAAGGCACTACAAGTCCCAGCATTGCAGGATCTATCAAAGGCACTACAGGTCCCAGCATTGCAGCATCTATCATAGGCACTGCAAGTCATAGCATTGCAGGATCTATCACCATAGGTTGCTCTGGATAGGCACTACAAGTTCTAGCATTGCCGGATCTATCACCACAGGTTGCTCTGGAAAGGCACTACAAGTCCCAGCATTGCAGAATCTATCAATGGCATTACAAGTCCCAGCATTGCAGGATCTATCAAAGGCACTACAAGTCCCAGTATTGCAGGGTATATCACCATTTGTTGCATGGATAGGCCCTACACGTCCCAGCATTGCAGGATTTGTCATAGGCACTACAAGTCCCAGCATTGCAGCATCTATCACCACAGGTTGCTCTGGAAAGGCACTACAAGTCCCAACATTGCAGGATCTATCAAAGGCACTACAAGTCCCAGCATTGCAGCATCTATCATAGGCACTACAAGTCATAGCATTGCAGGATCTATCTCCATAGGTTGCTCTGGAAAGGCACTACAATTCCCAGCATTGCAGAATCTATCAAAGGCACTACAAGTCAAAGCATTGCAGGGTCTATCACCACTTGTTGCTCAGGATATTCACTACAAGTCCCAGCATTGCAGGATCTATCAAAGGCACTGCAAGTCCCAGCATTGCAGGATCTATCACCAAAGGTTGCTCTGGAAAGTCACTACAACTCCCAGCATTGCAGGATCTATCAAAGACACTACAAGTCCCAGCATTGCAGGGTCTATCACCACTTGTTGCTCTAGATAGGCCCTGCAAGTCCCAGCATTGCAGGATTTATCATAGGCACTACAAGTCCCAGCATTGCAGGATCTATCACCACAGGTTGCTATGGAAAGGCACTACAAGTCCCAGCATTGAAGGATCTATCAAAGGCACTACAAGTCCCAGCATTGCAGGGTCTATCACCACTTGTTCCTCTTGATAGGCACTACAAGTCCCAGCATTGCAGCATCTATCACCACAGGTTGCTCTGCAAAGCTACTACAAGTCCCAACATTGCAGGATCTATCAAATGCACTACAAGTCCCAGCATTGCAGCATCTATCATAGGCACTACAAGTCATAGCATTGCAGGATCTATCACCATAGGTTGCTCTGGATAGTCACTACAAGTTCTAGCATTGCCGGATCTATCACCACTTGTTGCTCAGGATATTCACTACAAGTCCCATCATTGCAGGATCTATCAAAGTCACTGCAAGTCCCAGCATTGCAGGATCTATCACCAAAGGTTGCTCTGGAATGTCACTACAACTCCCAGCATTGCAGGATCTATCAAAGGCACTACAAGTCCCAGCATTGCAGGGTCTATCACCACTTGTTGCTCTAGATAGGCCCTACAAGTCCCAGCATTGCAGGATCTATCACCACAGGTTGCTATGGAAAGGCACTACAAGTCCCTGCATTGCAGGATCTATCAAAGGTACTACAAGTCCCAGCATTGCAGGGTCTATCACCACTTATTGCTCTGGATAGGCACTACAAGTCCCAGCATTGCAGGATCTATCACCACAGGTTGCTCTGGAAAGGCACTACAAGTCCCAGCATTGCATGATCTATCTAAGGCACTACAAGTTCCAGCATTGCAGAGTCTATCACCACTTGTTGCTCTGGATAGGCCCTACAAGTCCCAGCATTGCAGGATCTATCATAGGCACTAAAAGTCCCAGCATTGCAGGATCTATCACCACAGGTTGCTATGGAAAGGCACAAGTCCCTGCATTGCAGGATCTATCAAAGGCACTACAAGTCCCAGCATTGCAGCATCTATCATAGGCACTACAAGTCATAGCATTGCAGGATCTATCTCCATAGGTTGCTCTGGAAAGGCACTACAATTCCCAGCATTGCAGAATCTATCAAAGGCACTGCAAGTCCCAGCATTGCAGGGTCTATCACCACTTGTTGCTCAGGATATTCACTACAAGTCCCAGCATTGCAGGATCTATCAAAGGCACTGCAAGTCCCAGCATTGCAGGATCTATCACCAAAGGTTGCTCTGGAAAGTCACTACAACTCCCAGCATTGCAGGATCTATCAAAGGCACTACAATTCCCAGCATTGCAGCATCTATCATATTCACTACAAGTCATAGCATTGCAGTATCTATCACCACAGGTTGCTCTGGAAAGGCACTACAAGTTCCAGCACTGCAGAATCTATCAAAGGCACTACAAGTCCCAGCATTGCAGGATCTATCCTAGGCACTACAAGTCCCAGTATTGTACGATCTTTCACCACAGGTTGCTCTGGAAAGGCACTACAAGTCCCAGCATTGCAGGATCTATCAAAGGCACTACAAGTCCCAGCATTGCAGGGTCTATCACCACTTGATCCTCTGGATAGGCACTACAAGTCCCAGCATTGCAGGATCTATCACCACAGGTTGCTCTGGAAAGGCAGTACAAGTCCCAGCATTGCAGCATCTATCACCACAGGTTGATCTGGAAAGGCACTACAAGTCCCAGCATTGCAGGGTCTATCACCACTTGTTGCTCTGGATAGGCACTGCAAGTCCCAGAATTGCAGGATCTATCACCACAGGTTGCTCTGGAAAGGCACTACAAGTCCCAACATTGCAGGATCTATCAAAGGCACTACAAGTCCCAGCATTGCAGCATCTATCATAGGCACCACAAGTCATAGCATTGCAGGATCTTTCACCATAGTTGCTCTGGATAGGCACTACAAGTTCAAGCATTGCCGGATCTATCACCACAGGTTGCTCTGGAAAGGCACTACAAGTCCCAGCATTGCAGAATCTATCAAAGGCACTACAAGTCCCAGCATTGCAGGGTCTATCACCACTTGTTGCTCTGAAAAGGCACTTCAAGTCCCAGCATTGCAGGATCTATCAAAGGCACTACAAGTCCCAGCAATGCAAGACCAATCACCAAAGATTGCTCTGGAAAGGCACTACAACTCCCAGCATTGCAGGATTTATCAAAGGCACTACAAGTCCCAGCATTGCAGGGTCTATCACCACTTGTTGTTCTGGATAGGCACTACAAGTCCCAGCATTGCAGGATCTATTACCACTGGTTGCTCTGGAAAGGCACTACAAGTCCCAGCATTGCGGAATCTATCAAAGGCATTACAAGTCCCATCATTGCAGGATCTACTCTAGGCACTACAAGTCCCAGCATTGCAGGATCTATCAAAGGCACTACATGTCCCAGCATTGCAACATCTATCATAGGCACTACAAGTCATAGCAATGCAGGATCTATCACTACAGGTTGCACTGGATAGGCACTACAAGTCCCAGCATTGCAGGATCTATCATAGGCACTACAAGTCCCAGCATTGCCAGATCTATCATAGGCACTACAAGTCCCAGCATTGCAGGATCTTTTAGCACAGGTTGCTCAGGATAGGTACTACAAGACCCAGCATTGCAGGATATATCATAGGCACTACAAAGTCCTAGCATTACGGGATCTATCACCACAGGTTGCTCTGGATAGGCACTACAAGTCCCAGCATTACAGGATCTATTATAGGCACTACAAGTCCCAGCATTGCTTGGTCTATCATAGGCACTTCAAGTCTCAGCATTGCAGGATCTATCACCACAGGTTGATCGGGATAGGCACTACAAATCCCAGCATTGCAGGATTTAATCACCACAGGTTGCTCAGGATAGGCACTACAAGTCCCAGCATTGCAGGATCTATCACCACAGGTTGCTCTGGATAGGCCCTACAAGTCCCAGCATTTCAGGATCTATCCTAGGCACTACAAGTACCAGCATTGCAGGATCTATCACCACAGGTTGCTATGGAAAGGCACTACAAGTGCCAGCATTGCAGGATCTATCAAACGCACTACAAGTCCCAGCATTGCGGGATCTATCACCACAGGGTTCTCTGGAAAGGCACTACAAGTTCCAGCATTGCAGGATCTATCAAAGGCACTGCAAGTGACAGCATTGCAGGGTCTATCACCACTTGTTGCTCTTGATAGGCCCTGCAAGTCCCAGCATTGCAGGATCTATCATAGGCACTACAAGTCGCAGCATTGCAGGATCTATCACCACAGGTTGCTATGGAAAGGCACTACAAGTCCCAGCATTGCAGGATCTATCAAAGGCACTACACGTCCCAGCATTGCAGGGTCTATCACCACTTGTTCCTCTGGATAGGCACTACAAGTCCCAGCATTGCAGCATCTATCACCACAGGTTGCTCTGGAAAGGCACTACAAGTCCCAGCATTGCAGGATCTATCAAAGGCACTACAGGTCCCAGCATTGCAGCATCTATCATAGGCACTGCAAGTCATAGCATTGCAGGATCTATCACCATAGGTTGCTCTGGATAGGCACTACAAGTTCTAGCATTGCCTGATCTATCACCACAGGTTGCTCTGGAAAGGCACTACAAGTCCCAGCATTGCAGAATCTATCAATGGCATTACAAGTCCCAGCATTGCAGGATCTATCAAAGGCACTACAAGTCCCAGTATTGCAGGGTATATCACCATTTGTTGCATGGATAGGCCCTACACGTCCCAGCATTGCAGGATTTGTCATAGACACTACAAGTCCCAGCATTGCAGCATCTATCACCACAGGTTGCTCTGGAAAGGCACTACAAGTCCCAACATTGCAGGATCTATCAAAGGCACTACAAGTCCCAGCATTGCAGCATCTATCATAGGCACTACAAGTCATAGCATTGCAGGATCTATCTCCATAGGTTGCTCTGGAAAGGCACTACAATTCCCAGCATTGCAGAATCTATCAAAGGCACTACAAGTCCCAGCATTGCAGGGTCTATCACCACTTGTTGCTCAGGATATTCACTACAAGTCCCAGCATTGCAGGATCTATCAAAGGCACTGCAAGTCCCAGCATTGCAGGATCTATCACCAAAGGTTGCTCTGGAAAGTCACTACAACTCCCAGCATTGCAGGATCTATCAAAGACACTACAAGTCCCAGCATTGCAGGGTCTATCACCACTTGTTGCTCTAGATAGGCCCTGCAAGTCCCAGCATTGCAGGATTTATCATAGGCACTACAAGTCCCAGCATTGCAGGATCTATCACCACAGGTTGCTATGGAAAGGCACTACAAGTCCCAGCATTGAAGGATCTATCAAAGGCACTACAAGTCCCAGCATTGCAGGGTCTATCACCACTTGTTCCTCTTGATAGGCACTACAAGTCCCAGCATTGCAGCATCTATCACCACAGGTTGCTCTGCAAAGCTACTACAAGTCCCAACATTGCAGGATCTATCAAATGCACTACAAGTCCCAGCATTGCAGCATCTATCATAGGCACTACAAGTCATAGCATTGCAGGATCTATCACCATAGGTTGCTCTGGATAGTCACTACAAGTTCTAGCATTGCCGGATCTATCACCACTTGTTGCTCAGGATATTCACTACAAGTCCCATCATTGCAGGATCTATCAAAGTCACTGCAAGTCCCAGCATTGCAGGATCTATCACCAAAGGTTGCTCTGGAATGTCACTACAACTCCCAGCATTGCAGGATCTATCAAAGGCACTACAAGTCCCAGCATTGCAGGGTCTATCACCACTTGTTGCTCTAGATAGGCCCTACAAGTCCCAGCATTGCAGGATCTATCACCACAGGTTGCTATGGAAAGGCACTACAAGTCCCTGCATTGCAGGATCTATCAAAGGTACTACAAGTCCCAGCATTGCAGGGTCTATCACCACTTATTGCTCTGGATAGGCACTACAAGTCCCAGCATTGCAGGATCTATCACCACAGGTTGCTCTGGAAAGGCACTACAAGTCCCAGCATTGCATGATCTATCTAAGGCACTACAAGTTCCAGCATTGCAGAGTCTATCACCACTTGTTGCTCTGGATAGGCCCTACAAGTCCCAGCATTGCAGGATCTATCATAGGCACTAAAAGTCCCGGCATTGCAGGATCTATCACCACAGGTTGCTATGGAAAGGCACAACAAGTCCCTGCATTGCAGGATCTATCAAAGGCACTACAAGTCCCAGCATTGCAGGGTCTATCACCACTTGTTGCTCTGGATAGGCACTACAAGTCCCAGCATTGCAGGATCTATCACCACAGATTGCTCTGGAAAGGCACTACAAGTCCCAGCATTGCAGAATCTATCAAAGGCACTACAAGTCCCAGCATTGCAGGATCTATCCTAGGCACTACAAGTCCCAGTATTGTAGGATCTATCACCACAGGTTGCTCTGGAAAGGCACTACAAGTCCCAGCATTGCAGGATCTATCAAAGGCACTACAAGTCCCAGCATTGCAGGGTCTATCACCACTTGTTCCACTGGATAGGCACTACAAGTCCCAGCATTGCAGGATCTATCACCACAGGTTGCTCTGGAAAGGCAGTACAAGTCCCAGCATTGCAGCATCTATCACCACAGGTTGCTCTGGAAAGGCACTACAAGTCCCAGCATTGCAGGATCTATCACCACAGGTTGCTCTGGAAAGGCACTAAAAAGTCCCAACATTGCAGGATCTATCAAAGGCACTGCAAGTCCCAGCATTGCAGCATCTATCATAGGCACTACAAATCATAGCATTGCAGGATCTATCACCATAGGTTGCTCTGGATAGGCACTACAAGTTCTAGCATTGCCGGATCTATCACCACAGGTTGCTCTGGAAAGGCACTACAAGTCCCAGCATTGCAGAATCTATCAATGGCATTACAAGTCCCAGCATTGCAGGATCTATCAAAGGCACTACAAGTCCCAGTATTGCAGGGTATATCACCATTTGTTGCTCTGGATAGGCCCTACAAGTCCCAGCATTTCAGGATCTATCCTAGGCACTACAAGTCCCAGCATTGCAGGATCTATCACCACAGGTTGTATGGAAAGGCACTACAAGTGCCAGCATTGCAGGATCTATCAAACGCACTACAAGTCCCAGCATTGCAGGGTCTATCACCACTTGTTGCTCTGGATAGGCCCTACAACTCCCAGCATTGCAGGATTTAATCACCACAGGTTGCTCAGGATAGGCACTACAAGTCCCAGCATTGCAGGATCTATCACCACAGGTTGCTCTGGATAGGCCCTACAAGTCCCAGAATTTCAGGATCTATCCTAGGCACTACAAATCCCAGCATTGCAGGGTCTATCACCACTTGTTCCTCTGGATAGGCACTACAAGTCCCAGCATTGCAGCATCTATCACCACAGGTTGCTCTGGAAAGGCACTACAAGTCCCAGCATTGCAGGATCTATCAAAGGCACTACAATTCCCAGCATTGCAGCATCTATCATAGGCACTACAAGTCATAGCATTGCAGTATCTATCACCACAGGTTGCTCTGGAAAGGCACTACAAGTTCCAGCACTGCAGAATCTATCAAAGGCACTACAAGTCACAGCATTGCAGGGTCTATCGCCACTTGTTGCTCTGGATAGGCACTACAAGTCCCAGCATTGCAGGATCTATCACCACAGGTTGCTCTGGAAAGGCACTACAAGTCAAAGCATTGCAGGATCTATCAAAGGCACTACAAGTCCCAGTATTGCAGAGTCTATCACCATTTGTTGTTCTGGATAGGCCCTACAAGTCCCAGCATTGCAGGATCTATCATAGGCACTACAAGTCGCAGCATTGCAGGATCTATCACCACAGGTTGCTATGGAAAGGCACTACAAGTCCCAGCATTGCAGGATCTATCAAAGGCACTACAAGTCCCAGCATTGCAGGGTCTATCACCACTTGTTCCTCTGGATAGGCACTACAAGTCCCAGCATTGCAGCATCTATCACCACAGGTTGCTCTGGAAGGCACTACAAGTCCCAGCATTGCAGCATCTATCATAGGCACTGCAAGTCATAGCATTGCAGGATCTATCACCATAGGTTGCTCTGGATAGGCACTACAAGTTCTAGCATTGCCGGATCTATCACCACAGGTTGCTCTGGAAAGGCACTACAAGTCCCAGCATTGCAGAATCTATCAATGGCATTACAAGTCCCAGCATTGCAGGATCTATCAAAGGCACTACAAGTCCCAGTATTGCAGGGTATATCACCATTTGTTGCATGGATAGGCCCTACACGTCCCAGCATTGCAGGATTTATCATAGGCACTACAAGTCCCAGCATTGCAGCATCTATTACCACAGGTTGCTCTGGAAAGGCACTACAAGTCCCAACATTGCAGGATCTATCAAAGGCACTACAAGTCCCAGCATTGCAGCATCTATCATAGGCACTACAAGTCATAGCATTGCAGGATCTATCTCCATAGGTTGCTCTGGAAAGGCACTACAATTCCCAGCATTGCAGAATCTATCAAAGGCACTACAAGTCCCAGCATTGCAGGGTCTATCACCACTTGTTGCTCAGGATATTCACTACAAGTCCCAGCATTGCAGGATCTATCAAAGGCACTGCAAGCCCCAGCATTGCAGGATCTATCACCAAAGGTTGCTCTGGAAAGTCACTACAACTCCCAGCATTGCAGGATCTATCAAAGGCACTACAATTCCCAGCATTGCAGCATCTATCATATTCACTACAAGTCATAGCATTGCAGTATCTATCACCACAGGTTGCTCTGGAAAGGCACTACAAGTTCCAGCACTGCAGAATCTATCAAAGGCACTACAAGTCACAGCATTGCAGGATCTATCACCACTTGTTGCTCTGGATAGGCACTACAAGTCCCAGCATTGCAGGATCTATCACCACAGATTGCTCTGGAAAGGCACTACAAGTCCCAGCATTGCAGAATCTATCAAAGGCACTACAAGTCCCAGCATTGCAGGATCTATCCTAGGCACTACAAGTCCCAGTATTGTACGATCTTTCACCACAGGTTGCTCTGGAAAGGCACTACAAGTCCCAGCATTGCAGGATCTATCAAAGGCACTACAAGTCCCAGCATTGCAGGGTCTATCACCACTTGTTCCTCTGGATAGGCACTACAAGTCCCAGCATTGCAGGATCTATCACCACAGGTTGCTCTGGAAAGGCAGTACAAGTCCCAGCATTGCAGCATCTATCACCACAGGTTGATCTGGAAAGGCACTACAAGTCCCAGCATTGCAGGGTCTATCACCACTTGTTGCTCTGGATAGGCACTACAAGTCCCAGAATTGCAGGATCTATCACCACAGGTTGCTCTGGAAAGGCACTACAAGTCCCAACATTGCAGGATCTATCAAAGGCACTACAAGTCCCAGCATTGCAGCATCTATCATAGGCACCACAAGTCATAGCATTGCAGGATCTTTCACCATAGTTGCTCTGGATAGGCACTACAAGTTCAAGCATTGCCGGATCTATCACCACAGGTTGCTCTGGAAAGGCACTACAAGTCCCAGCATTGCAGAATCTATCAAAGGCACTACAAGTCCCAGCATTGCAGGGTCTATCACCACTTGTTGCTCTGAAAAGGCACTTCAAGTCCCAGCATTGCAGGATCTATCAAAGGCACTACAAGTCCCAGCAATGCAAGACCAATCACCAAAGATTGCTCTGGAAAGGCACTACAACTCCCAGCATTGCAGGATTTATCAAAGGCACTACAAGTCCCAGCATTGCAGGGTCTATCACCACTTGTTGTTCTGGATAGGCACTACAAGTCCCAGCATTGCAGGATCTATTACCACAGGTTGCTCTGGAAAGGCACTACAAGTCCCAGCATTGCGGAATCTATCAAAGGCATTACAAGTCCCAGCATTGCAGGATCTACTCTAGGCACTACAAGTCCCAGCATTGCAGGATCTATCAAAGGCACTACATGTCCCAGCATTGCAACATCTATCATAGGCACTACAAGTCATAGCAATGCAGGATCTATCACTACAGGTTGCACTGGATAGGCACTACAAGTCCCAGCATTGCAGGATCTATCATAGGCACTACAAGTCCCAGCATTGCCAGATCTATCATAGGCACTACAAGTCCCAGCATTGCAGGATCTTTTAGCACAGGTTGCTCAGGATAGGTACTACAAGACCCAGCATTGCAGGATATATCATAGGCACTACAAAGTCCTAGCATTACGGGATCTACCACCACAGGTTGCTCTGGATAGGCACTACAAGTCCCAGCATTACAGGATCTATTATAGGCACTACAAGTCCCAGCATTGCTTGGTCTATCATAGGCACTTCAAGTCTCAGCATTGCAGGATCTATCACCACAGGTTGATCGGGATAGGCACTACAAATCCCAGCATTGCAGGATTTAATCACCACAGGTTGCTTAGGATAGACACTACAAGTCCCAGCATTGCAGGATCTATCACCACAGGTTGCTCTGGATAGGCCCTACAAGTCCCAGCATTTCAGGATCTATCCTAGGCACTACAAGTCCCAGCATTGCAGGATCTATCACCACAGGTTGCTATGGAAAGGCACTACAAGTGCCAGCATTGCAGGATCTATCAAACGCACTACAAGTCCCAGCATTGCGGGATCTATCACCACAGGGTTCTCTGGAAAGGCACTACAAGTCCCAGCATTGCAGGATCTATCAAAGGCACTGCAAGTGACAGCATTGCAGGGTCTATCACCACTTGTTGCTCTTGATAGGCCCTACAACTCCCAGCATTGCAGGATCTATCATAGGCACTACAAGTCCCAGTATTGCAGGATCTATCACCACAGGTTGCTATGGAAAAGCAATACAAGTCCCAGCATTGCAGGATCTATCAAAGGCACTACAATTCCCAGCATTGCAGCATCTATCAAAGGCACTACAAGTCCCAGCATTGCAGGGTCTATCACCACTTGTTCCTCTGGATAGGCACTACAAGTCCCAGCATTGCAGCATCTATCACCACAGGTTGCTCTGGAAGGCACTACAAGTCCCAGCATTGCAGCATCTATCATAGGCACTGCAAGTCATAGCATTGCAGGATCTATCACCATAGGTTGCTCTGGATAGGCACTACAAGTTCTAGCATTGCCGGATCTATCACCACAGGTTGCTCTGGAAAGGCACTACAAGTCCCAGCATTGCAGAATCTATCAATGGCATTACAAGTCCCAGCATTGCAGGATCTATCAAAGGCACTACAAGTCCCAGTATTGCAGGGTATATCACCATTTGTTGCATGGATAGGCCCTACACGTCCCAGCATTGCAGGATTTATCATAGGCACTACAAGTCCCAGCATTGCAGCATCTATTACCACAGGTTGCTCTGGAAAGGCACTACAAGTCCCAACATTGCAGGATCTATCAAAGGCACTACAAGTCCCAGCATTGCAGCATCTATCATAGGCACTACAAGTCATAGCATTGCAGGATCTATCTCCATAGGTTGCTCTGGAAAGGCACTACAATTCCCAGCATTGCAGAATCTATCAAAGGCACTACAAGTCCCAGCATTGCAGGGTCTATCACCACTTGTTGCTCAGGATATTCACTACAAGTCCCAGCATTGCAGGATCTATCAAAGGCACTGCAAGTCCCAGCATTGCAGGATCTATCACCAAAGGTTGCTCTGGAAAGTCACTACAACTCCCAGCATTGCAGGATCTATCAAAGGCACTACAATTCCCAGCATTGCAGCATCTATCATATTCACTACAAGTCATAGCATTGCAGTATCTATCACCACAGGTTGCTCTGGAAAGGCACTACAAGTTCCAGCACTGCAGAATCTATCAAAGGCACTACAAGTCACAGCATTGCAGGATCTATCACCACTTGTTGCTCTGGATAGGCACTACAAGTCCCAGCATTGCAGGATCTATCACCACAGATTGCTCTGGAAAGGCACTACAAGTCCCAGCATTGCAGAATCTATCAAAGGCACTACAAGTCCCAGCATTGCAGGATCTATCCTAGGCACTACAAGTCCCAGTATTGTACGATCTTTCACCACAGGTTGCTCTGGAAAGGCACTACAAGTCCCAGCATTGCAGGATCTATCAAAGGCACTACAAGTCCCAGCATTGCAGGGTCTATCACCACTTGTTCCTCTGGATAGGCACTACAAGTCCCAGCATTGTAGGATCTATCACCACAGGTTGCTCTGGAAAGGCAGTACAAGTCCCAGCATTGCAGCATCTATCACCACAGGTTGATCTGGAAAGGCACTACAAGTCCCAGCATTGCAGGGTCTATCACCACTTGTTGCTCTGGATAGGCACTACAAGTCCCAGAATTGCAGGATCTATCACCACAGGTTGCTCTGGAAAGGCACTACAAGTCCCAACATTGCAGGATCTATCAAAGGCACTACAAGTCCCAGCATTGCAGCATCTATCATAGGCACCACAAGTCATAGCATTGCAGGATCTTTCACCATAGTTGCTCTGGATAGGCACTACAAGTTCAAGCATTGCCGGATCTATCACCACAGGTTGCTCTGGAAAGGCACTACAAGTCCCAGCATTGCAGAATCTATCAAAGGCACTACAAGTCCCAGCATTGCAGGGTCTATCACCACTTGTTGCTCTGAAAAGGCACTTCAAGTCCCAGCATTGCAGGATCTATCAAAGGCACTACAAGTCCCAGCAATGCAAGACCAATCACCAAAGATTGCTCTGGAAAGGCACTACAACTCCCAGCATTGCAGGATTTATCAAAGGCACTACAAGTCCCAGCATTGCAGGGTCTATCACCACTTGTTGTTCTGGATAGGCACTACAAGTCCCAGCATTGCAGGATCTATTACCACAGGTTGCTCTGGAAAGGCACTACAAGTCCCAGCATTGCGGAATCTATCAAAGGCATTACAAGTCCCAGCATTGCAGGATCTACTCTAGGCACTACAAGTCCCAGCATTGCAGGATCTATCAAAGGCACTACATGTCCCAGCATTGCAACATCTATCATAGGCACTACAAGTCATAGCAATGCAGGATCTATCACTACAGGTTGCACTGGATAGGCACTACAAGTCCCAGCATTGCAGGATCTATCATAGGCACTACAAGTCCCAGCATTGCCAGATCTATCATAGGCACTACAAGTCCCAGCATTGCAGGATCTTTTAGCACAGGTTGCTCAGGATAGGTACTACAAGACCCAGCATTGCAGGATATATCATAGGCACTACAAAGTCCTAGCATTACGGGATCTACCACCACAGGTTGCTCTGGATAGGCACTACAAGTCCCAGCATTACAGGATCTATTATAGGCACTACAAGTCCCAGCATTGCTTGGTCTATCATAGGCACTTCAAGTCTCAGCATTGCAGGATCTATCACCACAGGTTGATCGGGATAGGCACTACAAATCCCAGCATTGCAGGATTTAATCACCACAGGTTGCTTAGGATAGACACTACAAGTCCCAGCATTGCAGGATCTATCACCACAGGTTGCTCTGGATAGGCCCTACAAGTCCCAGCATTTCAGGATCTATCCTAGGCACTACAAGTCCCAGCATTGCAGGATCTATCACCACAGGTTGCTATGGAAAGGCACTACAAGTGCCAGCATTGCAGGATCTATCAAACGCACTACAAGTCCCAGCATTGCGGGATCTATCACCACAGGGTTCTCTGGAAAGGCACTACAAGTCCCAGCATTGCAGGATCTATCAAAGGCACTGCAAGTGACAGCATTGCAGGGTCTATCACCACTTGTTGCTCTTGATAGGCCCTACAACTCCCAGCATTGCAGGATCTATCATAGGCACTACAAGTCCCAGTATTGCAGGATCTATCACCACAGGTTGCTATGGAAAAGCAATACAAGTCCCAGCATTGCAGGATCTATCAAAGGCACTACAATTCCCAGCATTGCAGCATCTATCATAGGCACTACAAGTCATAGCATTGCAGTATCTATCACCACAGGTTGCTCTGGAAAGGCACTACAAGTTCCAGCACTGCAGAATCTATCAAAGGCACTACAAGTCACAGCATTGCAGGGTCTATCGCCACTTGTTGCTCTGGATAGGCACTACAAGTCCCAGCATTGCAGGATCTATCACCACAGGTTGCTCTGGAAAGGCACTACAAGTCAAAGCATTGCAGGATCTATCAAAGGCACTACAAGTCCCAGTATTGCAGAGTCTATCACCATTTGTTGTTCTGAATAGGCCCTGCAAGTCCCAGCATTGCAGGATCTATCATAGGCACTACAAGTCGCAGCATTGCAGGATCTATCACCACAGGTTGCTATGGAAAGGCACTACAAGTCCCAGCATTGCAGGATCTATCAAAGGCACTACAAGTCCCAGCATTGCAGGGTCTATCACCACTTGTTCCTCTGGATAGGCACTACAAGTCCCAGCATTGCAGCATCTATCACCACAGGTTGCTCTGGAAAGGCACTACAAGTCCCAGCATTGCAGGATCTATCAAAGGCCCTGCAAGTCCCAGCATTGCAGGATCTATCATAGGCACTGCAAGTCATAGCATTGCAGGATCTATCACCATAGGTTGCTCTGGATAGGCACTACAAGTTCTAGCATTGCCGGATCTATCACCACAGGTTGCTCTGGAAAGGCACTACAAGTCCCAGCATTGCAGAATCTATCAATGGCATTACAAGTCCCAGCATTGCAGGATCTATCAAAGGCACTACAAGTCCCAGTATTGCAGGGTATATCACCATTTGTTGCATGGATAGGCCCTACACGTCCCAGCATTGCAGGATTTATCATAGGCACTACAAGTCCCAGCATTGCAGCATCTATCACCACAGGTTGCTCTGGAAAGGCACTACAAGTCCCAACATTGCAGGATCTATCAAAGGCACTACAAGTCCCAGCATTGCAGCATCTATCATAGGCACTACAAGTCATAGCATTGCAGGATCTATCTCCATAGGTTGCTCTGGAAAGGCACTACAATTCCCAGCATTGCAGAATCTATCAAAGGCACTACAAGTCCCAGCATTGCAGGGTCTATCACCACTTGTTGCTCAGGATATTCACTACAAGTCCCAGCATTGCAGGATCTATCAAAGGCACTGCAAGTCCCAGCATTGCAGGATCTATCACCAAAGGTTGCTCTGGAAAGTCACTACAACTCCCAGCATTGCAGGATCTATCAAAGACACTACAAGTCCCAGCATTGCAGGGTCTATCACCACTTGTTGCTCTAGATAGGCCCTGCAAGTCCCAGCATTGCAGGATTTATCATAGGCACTACAAGTCCCAGCATTGCAGGATCTATCACCACAGGTTGCTATGGAAAGGCACTACAAGTCCCAGCATTGAAGGATCTATCAAAGGCACTACAAGTCCCAGCATTGCAGGGTCTATCACCACTTGTTCCTCTTGATAGGCACTACAAGTCCCAGCATTGCAGCATCTATCACCACAGGTTGTTCTGCAAAGCTACTACAAGTCCCAACATTGCAGGATCTATCAAATGCACTACAAGTCCCAGCATTGCAGCATCTATCATAGGCACTACAAGTCATAGCATTGCAGGATCTATCACCATAGGTTGCTCTGGATAGTCACTACAAGTTCTAGCATTGCCGGATCTATCACCACTTGTTGCTCAGGATATTCACTACAAGTCCCATCATTGCAGGATCTATGGATCTATCAAAGTCACTGCAAGTCCCAGCATTGCAGGATCTATCACCAAAGGTTGCTCTGGAATGTCACTACAACTCCCAGCATTGCAGGATCTATCAAAGGCACTACAAGTCCCAGCATTGCAGGGTCTATCACCACTTGTTGCTCTAGATAGGCCCCACAAGTCCCAGCATTGCAGGATCTATCACCACAGGTTGCTATGGAAAGGCACTACAAGTCCCTGCATTGCAGGATCTATCAAAGGTACTACAAGTCCCAGCATTGCAGGGTCTATCACCACTTATTGCTCTGGATAGGCACTACAAGTCCCAGCATTGCAGGATCTATCACCACAGGTTGCTCTGGAAAGGCACTACAAGTCCCAGCATTGCATGATCTATCTAAGGCACTACAAGTTCCAGCATTGCAGAGTCTATCACCACTTGTTGCTCTGGATAGGCCCTACAAGTCCCAGCATTGCAGGATCTATCATAGGCACTAAAAGTCCCAGCATTGCAGGATCTATCACCACAGGTTGCTATGGAAAGGCACAACAAGTCCCTGCATTGCAGGATCTATCAAAGGCACTACAAGTCCCAGCATTGCAGGGTCTATCACCACTTGTTGCTCTGTATAGGCACTACAAGCCCCAGCATTGCAGGATCTATCACCACAGATTGCTCTGGAAAGGCACTACAAGTCCCAGCATTGCAGAATCTATCAAAGGCACTACAAGTCCCAGCATTGCAGGATCTATCCTAGGCACTACAAGTCCCAGTATTGTAGGATCTATCACCACAGGTTGCTCTGGAAAGGCACTACAAGTCCCAGCATTGCAGGATCTATCAAAGGCACTACAAGTCCCAGCATTGCAGGGTCTATCACCACTTGTTCCACTGGATAGGCACTACAAGTCCCAGCATTGCAGGATCTATCAACACAGGTTGCTCTGGAAAGGCAGTACAAGTCCCAGCATTGCAGCATCTATCACCACAGGTTGCTCTGGAAAGGCACTACAAGTCCCAGCATTGCAGGATCTATCACCATAGGTTGCTCTGGAAAGGCACTAAAAAGTCCCAACATTGCAGGATCTATCAAAGGCACTGCAAGTCCCAGCATTGCAGCATCTATCATAGGCACTACAAATCATAGCATTGCAGGATCTATCACCATAGATTGCTCTGGATAGGCACTACAAGTTCTAGCATTGCCGGATCTATCACCACAGGTTGCACTGGAAAGGCACTACAAGTCCCAGCATTGCAGAATCTATCAAAGGCACTACAAGTCCCAGCATTGCAGGGTCTATCAGCACTTGTTGCTCTGGAAAGGCACTTCAAGTCCCAGCATTGCAGGATCTATCAAAGGCACTACAAGTCCCAGCAATGCAGGACCAATCACCAAAGATTGCTCTGGAAAGGCACTACAACTCCCAGCATTGCAGGATTTATCAAAGGCACTACAAGTCCCAGCATTGCAGGGTCTATCACCACTTGTTGTTCTGGATAGGCACTACAAGTCCCAGCATTGCAGGATCTATTACCACAGGTTGCTCTGGAAAGGCACTACAAGTCCCAGCATTGCGGAATCTATCAAAGGCATTACAAGTCCCAGCATTGCAGGATCTACTCTAGGCACTACAAGTCCCAGCATTGCAGGATCTATCAAAGGCACTACATGTCCCAGCATTGCAACATCTATCATAGGCACTACAAGTCATAGCAATGCAGGATCTATCACTACAGGTTGCACTGGATAGGCACTACAAGTCCCAGCATTGCAGGATCTATCATAGGCACTACAAGTCCCAGCATTGCCAGATCTATCATAGGCACTACAAGTCCCAGCATTGCAGGATCTTTTAGCACAGGTTGCTCAGGATAGGTACTACAAGACCCAGCATTACAGGATATATCATAGGCACTACAAAGTCCTAGCATTACGGGATCTATCACCACAGGTTGCTCTGGATAGGCACTACAAGTCCCAGCATTACAGGATCTATTATAATGTGACAAATGAGAAAACTCAGATATACGCGCCCCTCTTGAGTCTTCACCACTGCGCTCAAATGCCAGGTGGAGGGGTGCTTACCCCCTACACAAGCGAAAGTCCTAATGCAATGGCTATAGAGCTGCCACTCTAAAATTATGTAAACTATGCAAAACCTTTCTATTACTTGCAAATAATCCTGGGCTATATTAGTACCTGCAAGACAGAAAAAGTGGCGCTAAATAGCAGTGTAGCTCCTAGCTGAAGTGCAAAGCGATAATCTAATGTTCAAACAAATAAAACATAATAAAAGTTCTCATTGGTATGAGAAAATAAACATTCAAAATCCCTGTACAGGTGTATTAAACACACAGCACTATATATAATATAAAAGACATGAACTCTAAATAATAGTCCATAAATATTCCCAAGGCAGGACACCGTGCAGGAAAGGTGAGGTCTCTGAAAACAATCCACCAATTCACTCAGTGTTAGTGATTCCTCTCCCCTTGAATTCCACACTCACCAGCTCCATATGCCTCACACTCTCGTGTTTTGGCAATCAGGCATAAGTGTAGGTTGGTCAGTGAAGGGTCAAAGGATCCAGATTCTTTTATAATCCGGGTGTTACCTCAATTCATAAAAAGAACTCAAGATAGTGTGATACCGTAAAATAAGTGAATTTATTCAACTTAAAACTTCAATCATTGCACTCACATGAACAATTCTTGATAAAAGCCAAACTGACACTGCAAAGCAACTCTAAACCAAAACGAATCCTCCTCTGTGAAACGCCCAGCACCACTGTGAGAATGAAGGTCACGGCGGACCTCAAGAAGCAGCAATGGATAAGTTCTCACCCCTCTCCGCTGACAATCTAAGATTGTGGATCACCTGCTGGTTCCAGAACACCACAGGTTGTTCTGGAAAGGCACTACAAGTCCCAGCATTGCAAATTCTATCAAAGGCACTACAAGTCCCAGCATTGCAGGGTCTATCACCACTTGTTGCTCTGAAAAGGCACTTCAAGTCCCAGCATTGCAGGATCTATCAAAGGCACTACAAGTCCCAGCAATGCAAGACCAATCACCAAAGATTGCTCTGGAAAGGCACTACAACTCCCAGCATTGCAGGATTTATCAAAGGCACTACAAGTCCCAGCATTGCAGGGTCTATCACCACTTGTTGTTCTGGATAGGCACTACAAGTCCCAGCATTGCAGGATCTATTACCACAGGTTGCTCTGGAAAGGCACTACAAGTCCAAGCATTGCGGAATCTATCAAAGGCATTACAAGTCCCAGCATTGCAGGATCTACTCTAGGCACTACAAGTCCCAGCATTGCAGGATCTATCATAGGCACTACATGTCCCAGCATTGCAACATCTATCATAGGCACTACAAGTCATAGCAATGCAGGATCTATCACTACAGGTTGCACTGGATAGGCACTACAAGTCCCAGCATTGCAGGATCTATCATAGGCACTACAAGTCCCAGCATTGCCAGATCTATCATAGGCACTACAAGTCCCAGCATTGCAGGATCTTTTAGCACAGGTTGCTCAGGATAGGTACTACAAGACCCAGCATTGCAGGATATATCATAGGCACTACAAAGTCCTAGCATTACGGGATCTATCACCACAGGTTGCTCTGGATAGGCACTACAAGTCCCAGCATTACAGGATCTATTATAGGCACTACAAGTCCTAGCATTGCTTGGTCTATCATAGGCACTTCAAGTCTCAGCATTGCAGGATCTATCACCACAGGTTGATCGGGATAGGCACTACAAATCCCAGCATTGCAGGATTTAATCACCACAGGTTGCTCAGGATAGGCACTACAAGTCCCAGCATTACAGGATCTATTATAATGTGACAAATGAGAAAACTCAGATATACGCGCCCCTCTTTAATCACCACAGGTTGCTCAGGATAGGCACTACACCACAGGTTGCTCTGGATAGGCCCTACAAGTCCCAGCATTACAGGATCTATTATAATGTGACAAATGAGAAAACTCAGATATACGCGCCCCTATTTAATCACCACAGGCACTACAAGTCACAGCATTGCAGGGTCTATCGCCACTTGTTGCTCTGGATAGGCACTACAAGTCCCAGCATTGCAGGATCTATCACCACAGGTTGCTCTGGAAAGGCACTACAAGTCAAAGCATTGCAGGATCTATCAAAGGCACTACAAGTCCCAGCATTGCAGGGTCTATCACCACTTGTTCCTCTGGATAGGCACTACAAGTCCCAGCATTGCAGGATCTATCATAGGCACTACAAGTCGCAGCATTGCAGGATCTATCACCATAGGTTGCTATGGAAAGGCACTACAAGTCCCAGCATTGCAGGATCTATCAAAGGCACTACAAGTCCCAGCATTGCAGGGTCTATCACCACTTGTTCCTCTGGATAGGCACTACAAGTCCCAGCATTGCAGCATCTATCACCACAGGTTGCTCTGGAAAGGCACTACAAGTCCCAGCATTGCAGGATCTATCAAAGGCACTACAGGTCCCAGCATTGCAGCATCTATCATAGGCACTGCAAGTCATAGCATTGCAGGATCTATCACCATAGGTTGCTCTGGATAGGCACTACAAGTTCTAGCATTGCCGGATCTATCACCACAGGTTGCTCTGGAAAGGCACTACAAGTCCCAGTATTGCAGAATCTATCAATGGCATTACAAGTCCCAGCATTGCAGGATCTATCAAAGGCACTACAAGTCCCAGTATTGCAGGGTATATCACCATTTGTTGCTCTGGATAGGCCCTACAAGTCCCAGCATTTCAGGATCTATCCTAGGCACTACAAGTCCCAGCATTGCAGGATCTATCACCACAGGTTGCTATGGAAAGGCACTACAAGTGCCAGCATTGCAGGATCTATCAAACGCACTACAAGTCCCAGTATTGCAGGGTCTATCACCACTTGTTGCTCTGGATAGGCCCTACAACTCCCAGCATTGCAGGATTTAATCACCACAGGTTGCTCAGGATAGGCACTACAAGTCCCAGCATTGCAGGATCTATCACCACAGGTTGCTCTGGATAGGCCCTACAAGTCCCAGAATTTCAGGATCTATCCTAGGCACTACAAGTCCCAGCATTGCAGGATCTATCACCACAGGGTTCTCTGGAAAGGCACTACAAGTCCCAGCATTGCAGGATCTATCAAAGGCACTGCAAGTGACAGCATTGCAGGGTCTATCACCACTTGTTGCTCTGGATAGGCCCTACAACTCCCAGCATTGCAGGATCTATCATAGGCACTACAAGTCCCAGTATTGCAGGATCTATCACCACAGGTTGCTATGGAAAAGCAATACAAGTCCCAGCATTGCAGGATCTATCAAAGGCACTACAATTCCCAGCATTGCAGCATCTATCATAGGCACTACAAGTCATAGCATTGCAGTATCTATCACCACAGGTTGCTCTGGAAAGGCACTACAAGTTCCAGCACTGCAGAATCTATCAAAGGCACTACAAGTCACAGCATTGCAGGGTCTATCGCCACTTGTTGCTCTGGATAGGCACTACAAGTCCCAGCATTGCAGGATCTATCACCACAGGTTGCTCTGGAAAGGCACTACAAGTCAAAGCATTGCAGGATCTATCAAAGGCACTACAAGTCCCAGTATCGCACAGTCTATCACCATTTGTTGTTCTGGATAGGCCCTACAAGTCCCAGCATTGTAGGATCTATCATAGGCACTACAAGTCGCAGCATTGCAGGATCTATCACCAAAGGTTGCTATGGAAAGGCACTACAAGTCCCAGCATTGCAGGATCTATCAAAGGCACTACAAGTCCCAGCATTGCAGGGTCTATCACCACTTGTTCCTCTGGATAGGCACTACAAGTCCCAGCATTGCAGCATCTATCACCACAGGTTGCTCTGGAAAGGCACTACAAGTCCCAGCATTGCAGGATCTATCAAAGGCACTACAGGTCCCAGCATTGCAGCATCTATCATAGGCACTGCAAGTCATAGCATTGCAGGATCTATCACCATAGGTTGCTCTGGATAGGCACTACAAGTTCTAGCATTGCCGGATCTATCACCACAGGTTGCTCTGGAAAGGCACTACAAGTCCCAGCATTGCAGAATCTATCAATGGCATTACAAGTCCCAGCATTGCAGGATCTATCAAAGGCACTACAAGTCCCAGTATTGCAGGGTATATCACCATTTGTTGCTCTGGATAGGCCCTACAAGTCCCAGCATTTCAGGATCTATCCTAGGCACTACAAGTCCCAGCATTGCAGGATCTATCACCACAGGTTGCTATGGAAAGGCACTACAAGTGCCAGCATTGCAGGATCTATCAAACGCACTACAAGTCCCAGCATTGCAGGGTCTATCACCACTTGTTGCTCTGGATAGGCCCTACAACTCCCAGCATTGCAGGATTTAATCACCACAGGTTGCTCAGGATAGGCACTACAAGTCCCAGCATTGCAGGATCTACCACCACAGGTTGCTCTGGATAGGCCCTACAAGTCCCAGAATTTCAGGATCTATCCTAGGCACTACAAGTCCCAGCATTGCAGGATCTATCACCACAGGGTTCTCTGGAAAGGCACTACAAGTCCCAGCATTGCAGGATCTATCAAAGGCACTGCAAGTGACAGCATTGCAGGGTCTATCACCACTTGTTGCTCTGGATAGGCCCTACAACTCCCAGCATTGCAGGATCTATCATAGGCACTACAAGTCCCAATCTTGCAGGATCTATCACCACAGGTTGCTATGGAAAAGCAATACAAGTCCCAGCATTGCAGGATCTATCAAAGGCACTACAATTCCCAGCATTGCAGCATCTATCATAGGCACTACAAGTCATAGCATTGCAGTATCTATCACCACAGGTTGCTCTGGAAAGGCACTACAAGTTCCAGCACTGCAGAATCTATCAAAGGCACTACAAGTCACAGCATTGCAGGGTCTATCGCCACTTGTTGCTCTGGATAGGCACTACAAGTCCCAGCATTGCAGGATCTATCACCACAGGTTGCTCTGGAAAGGCACTACAAGTCAAAGCATTGCAGGATCTATCAAAGGCACTACAAGTCCCAGTATTGCAGAGTCTATCACCATTTGTTGTTCTGGATAGGCCCTACAAGTCCCAGCATTGCAGGATCTATCATAGGCACTACAAGTTGCAGCATTGCAGGATCTATCACCACAGGTTGCTATGGAAAGGCACTACAAGTCCCAGCATTGCAGGATCTATCAAAGGCACTACAAGTCCCAGCATTGCTGGGTCTATCACCACTTGTTCCTCTGGATAGGCACTACAACTCCCAGCATTGCAGCATCTATCACCACAGGTTGCTCTGGAAAGGCACTACAAGTCCCAGCATTGCAGGATCTATCAAAGGCACTACAGGTCCCAGCTCTGCAGCATCTATCATAGGCACTGCAAGTCATAGCATTGCAGGATCTATCACCATAGGTTGCTCTGGATAGGCACTACAAGTTCTAGCATTGCCGGATATATCACCACAGGTTGCTCTGGAAAGGCACTACAAGTCCCAGCATTGCAGAATCTATCAATGGCATTACAAGTCCCAGCATTGCAGGATCTATCAAAGGCACTACAAGTCCCAGTATTGCAGGGTATATCACCATTTGTTGCATGGATAGGCCCTACACGTCCCAGCATTGCAGGATTTATCATAGGCACTACAAGTCCCAGCATTGCAGCATCTATTACCACAGGTTGCTCTGGAAAGGCACTACAAGTCCCAACATTGCAGGATCTATCAAAGGCACTACAAGTCCCAGCATTGCAGCATCTATCATAGGCACTACAAGTCATAGCATTGCAGGATGTATCTCCATAGGTTGCTCTGGAAAGGCACTACAATTCCCAGCATTGCAGAATCTATCAAAGGCACTACAAGTCCCAGCATTGCAGGGTCTATCACCACTTGTTGCTCAGGATATTCACTACAAGTCCCAGCATTGCAGGATCTATCAAAGGCACTGCAAGTCCCAGCATTGCAGGATCTATCACCAAAGGTTGCTCTGGAAAGTCACTACAACTCCCAGCATTGCAGGATCTATCAAAGACACTACAAGTCCCAGCATTGCAGGGTCTATCACCACTTGTTGCTCTAGATAGGCCCTGCAAGTCCCAGCATTGCAGGATCTATCACCACAGGTTGCTATGGAAAGGCACTACAAGTCCCTGCATTGCAGGATCTATCAAAGGCACTACAAGTCCCTGCATTGCAGGGTCTATCACCACTTGTTGCTCTGGATAGGCACTACAAGTCCCAGCATTGCAGGATCTATCACCACAGGTTGCTCTGGAAAGGCACTACAAGTCCCAGCATTGCAGGATCTATCTAAGGCACTACAAGTCCCAGCATTGCAGGGTCTATCACCACTTGTTGCTCTGGATAGGCCCTACAAGTCAGTCATTGCAGGATCTATCATAGGCACTAAAAGTCCCAGCATTGCAGGATTTATCACGACAGGTTGCTATGGAAAGGCACTACAAGTACCTGCATTGCAGGATCTATTAAAGGCACTACAAGTCCCAGCATTGCAGGGTCTATCACCACTTGTTGCTCTGTATAGGCACTACAAGTCCCAGCATTGCAGGATCTATCACCACAGGTTGCTCTGTAAAGGCACTACAAGTCCCAGCATTGCAGAATCTATCAAAGGCACTACAAGTCCCAGCATTGCAGGATCTATCCTAGGCACTACAAGTCCCAGTATTGCAGGATCTATCACCACAGGTTGCTCTGGAAAGGCACTACAAGACCCAGCGTTGCAGGATCTATCAAAGGCACTACAAGTCCCAGCATTGCAGGGTCTATCACCACTTGTTCCACTGGATAGGCACTACAAGTCCCAGCATTGCAGGATCTATCAGCACAGATTGCTCTGGAAAGGCAGTACAAGTCCCAGCATTGCAGCATCTATCACCACAGGTTGCTCTGGAAAGGCACTACAAGTCCCAGCATTACAGGGTCTATCACCACTTGTTGCTCTGGATAGGCACTACAAGTCCCAGCATTGCAGGATCTATCACCACAGGTTGCTCTGGAAAGGCACTAAAAAGTCCCAACATTGCAGGATCTATCAAAGGCACTACAAGTCCCAGCATTGCAGCATCTATCATAGGCACTACAAGTCATAGCATTGCAGGATCTATCACCATAGGTTGCTCTGGATAGGCACTACAAGTTCTAGCATTGCCGGATCTATCACCACAGGTTGCTCTGGAAAGGCACTACAAGTCCCAGCATTGCAGAATCTATCAAAGGCACTACAAGTCCCAGCATTGCAGGGTCTATCACCACTTGTTGCTCCGGAAAGGCACTACAAGTCCCAGACATGCAGGATCTATCAAAGGCACTACAAGTCCCAGAATTGCAGGACCAATCACCAAAGGTTGCTCTGGAAAGGCACTACAACTCCCAGCATTGCAGGATCTATCAAAGGCACTACAAGTCCCAGCATTGCAGGGTCTATCGCCACTTGTTGCTCTGGATAGGCCCTACAAGTCCCAGCTCATCAGGATCTATCACCACAGGTTGCTCTGGAAAGGCAGTACAAGTCCCAGCATTGCAGCATCTATCACCACAGGTTGCTCTGGAAAGGCACTACAAGTCCCAGCATTGCAGGGTCTATCACCACTTGTTGCTCTGGATAGGCACTATAAGTCCCAGCATTGCAGGATCTATCAACACAGGTTGCTCTGGAAAGGCACTACAAGTCCCAACATTGCAGGAACCATCAAAGGCACTACAAGTCCCAGCATTGCAGGATCTATCACCACAGGTTTCTCTGGATAGGCCCTTCAAGTCCCAGCATTGCAGAATCTATCCTAGGCACTACAAGTCCCAGCATTGCAGGATCTATCACCACAGGTTGCTATGGAAAGGCACTACAAGTCCCAGCATTGCTCGATCTATCACCACAGGTTGCTCTGGATAGGCCCTACAAGTCCCAGCATTGCAGGATTTATCATAGGCACTACAAGTCCCAGCATTGCAGGATCTATCACCACAGGTTGCTCTGGAAAGGCACTACAAGTCCCAACTTCGCAGGATCTATCAAAGGCACTACAAGTCCCAGCATTGCAGCATCTATCATAGGCACTACAAGTCCCAGCATTGCAGGGTCTATCACCACTTATTGCTCTGGATAGGCACTACAAGTCCCAGCATTGCAGGATCTATCACCACAGGTTGCTCTGGAAAGGCACTACAAGTCCCAGCATTGCAGGATCTATCTAAAACACTACAAGTTCCAGCATTGCAGGGTCTATCACCACTTGTTGCTCTGGATAGGCCCTACAAGTCCCAGCATTGCAGGATCTATCATAGGCAGTAAAAGTCCCAGCATTGCAGGATCTATCACCACAGGTTGCTATGGAAAGGCACTACAAGTCCCTGCATTGCAGGATCTATCAAAGGCACTACAAGTCCCAGCATTGCAGGGTCTATCACCACTCTTTGCTCTGTATAGGCACTACAAGTCCCAGCATTGCAGGATCTATCACCACAGATTGCTCTGGAAAGGCACTACAATTCCCAGCATTGCAGAATCTATCAAAGGCACTACAAGTCCCAGCATTGCAGGACTTATCCTAGGCACTACAATTCCCAGTATTGCAGGATCTATCACCACAGGTTGCTCTGGAAAGGCACTACAAGTCCCAGCATTGCAGGATCTATCAAAGGCACTACAAGTCCCAGCATTTCAGGGTCTATCACCACTTGTTCCTCTGGACAGGCACTACAAGTCCCAGCATTGCAGGGTCTATCACCACTTGTTGCTCTGGATAGGCACTATAAGTCCCAGCATTGCAGGATCTATCAACACAGGTTGCTCTGGAAAGGCACTACAAGTCCCAACATTGCAGGAACCATCAAAGGCACTACAAGTCCCAGCATTGCAGGATCTATCACCACAGGTTGCTCTGGATAGGCCCTACAAGTCCCAGCATTGCAGAATCTATCCTAGGCACTACAAGTCCCAGCATTGCAGGATCTATCACCACAGGTTGCTATGGAAAGGCACTACAAGTCCCAGCATTGCTCGATCTATCACCACAGGTTGCTCTGGATAGGCCCTACAAGTCCCAGCATTGCAGGATTTATCATAGGCACTACAAGTCCCAGCATTGCAGGATCTATCACCACAGGTTGCTATGGAAAGGCACTACAAGTCACAGCATTGCAGGATCTATCAAAGGCACTACAAGTCCCAGCATTGCAGGCTCTATCACCACTTGTTCCTCTGGATAGGCACTACAAGTCCCAGCATTGCAGCATCTATCACCACAGGTTGCTCTGGAAAGGCACTACAAGTCCCAAAATTGCAGGATCTATCAAAGGCACTACAAGTCCCAGCATTGCAGCATCTATCATAGGCACCACAAGTCATAGCATTGCAGGATCTATCACCATAGTTGCTCTGGATAGGCACTACAAGTTCAAGCATTGCCGGATCTATCACCACTTGTTGCTCTGAAAAGGCACTTCAAGTCCCAGCATTGCAGCATCTATCAAAGGCACTACAAGTCCCAGCAATGCAGGACCAATCTCTAAAGATTGCTCTGGAAAGGCACTACAACTCCCAGCATTGCAGGATTTATCAAAGGCACTACAAGTCCCAGCATTGCAGGGTCTATCACCACTTGTTGTTCTGGATAGGAACTACAAGTCCCAGCATTGCAGGATCAATTACCACAGGTTGCTCTGGAAAGGCACTACAAGTTCCAGCATTGCGGAATCTATCAAAGGCATTACAAGTCCCAGCATTGCAGGATCTACTCTAGGCACTACAAGTCCCAGCATTGCAGGATCTATCAAAGGCACTACATGTCCCAGCATTGCAACATCTATCATAGGCACTACAAGTCATAGCAATGCAGGATCTATCACTACAGGTTGCACTGAATAGGCACTACAAGTCCCAGCATTGCAGGATCTATCATAGGCACTACAAGTCCCAGCATTGCCAGATCTATCATAGGCACTACAAGTCCCAGCATTGCAGGATCTTTTAGCACAGGTTGCTCAGGATAGGTACTACAAGACCCAGCATTGCAGGATATATCATAGGCACTACAAAGTCCTAGCATTACGGGATCTATCACCACAGGTTGCTCTGGATAGGCACTACAAGTCCCAGAATTACAGGATCTATTATAGGCACTACAATTCCCAGCATTGCTTGGTCTATCATAGGCACTTCAAATCTCAGCATTGCAGGATCTATCACCACAGGTTGATCGGGATAGGCACTACAAATCCCAGCATTGCAGGATTTAATCACCACAGGTTGCTCAGGATAGGCACTACAAGTCCCAGCATTGCAGGATCTATCACCACAGGTTGCTCTGGATAGGCCCTACAAGTCCCAGCATTTCAGGATCTATCCTAGGCACTACAAGTCCCAGCATTGCAGGATCTATCACCACAGGTTGCTATGGAAAGGCACTACAAGTGCCAGCATTGCAGGATCTATCAAACGCACTACAAGTCCCAGCATTGCGGGATCTATCACCACAGGGTTCTCTGGAAAGGCACTACAAGTCCCAGCATTGCAGGATCTATCAAAGGCACTGCAAGTGACAGCATTGCAGGGTCTATCACCACTTGTTGCTCTGGATAGGCCCTACAACTCCCAGCATTGCAGGATCTATCATAGGCACTACAAGTCCCAGTATTGCAGGATCTATCACCACAGGTTGCTATGGAAAAGCAATACAAGTCCCAGCATTGCAGGATCTATCAAAGGCACTACAATTCCCAGCATTGCAGCATCTATCATAGGCACTACAAGTCATAGCATTGCAGTATCTATCACCACAGGTTGCTCTGGAAAGGCACTACAAGTTCCAGCACTGCAGAATCTATCAAAGGCACTACAAGTCACAGCATTGCAGGGTCTATCACCACTTGTTGCTCTGAATAGGCACTACAAGTCCCAGCATTGCAGGATCTATCACCACAGGTTGCTCTGGAAAGGCACTGCAAGTCAAAGCATTGCAGGATCTATCAAAGGCACTACAAGTCCCAGTATTGCAGAATCTATCACCATTTGTTGTTCTGGATAGGACCTACAAGTCCCAGCATTGCAGGATCTATCATAGGCACTACAAGTCGCAGCATTGCAGGATCTATCACCACAGGTTGCTATGGAAAGGCACTACAAGTCCCAGCATTGCAGGATCTATCAAAGGCACTACAAGTCCCAGCATTGCAGGGTCTATCACCACTTGTTCCTCTGGATAGGCACTACAAGTCCCAGCATTGCAGCATCTATCACCACAGGTTGCTCTGGAAAGGCACTACAAGTCCCAGCATTGCAGGATCTATCAAAGGCACTACAGGTCCCAGCATTGCAGCATCTATCATAGGCACTGCAAGTCATAGCATTGCAGGATCTATCACCATAGGTTGCTCTGGATAGGCACTACAAGTTCTAGCATTGCCGGATCTATCACCACAGGTTGCTCTGGAAAGGCACTACAAGTCCCAGCATTGCAGAATCTATCAATGGCATTACAAGTCCCAGCATTGAAGGATCTATCAAAGGCATTACAAGTCCCAGTATTGCAGGGTATATCACCATTTGTTGCCTGGATAGGCCCTACACATCCCAGCATTGCAGGATTTATCATAGGCACTACAAGTCCCAGCATTGCAGCATCTATCACCACAGGTTGCTCTGGAAAGGCACTACAAGTCCCAACATTGCAGGATCTATCAACGGCACTACAAGTCCCAGCATTGCAGCATCTATCATAGGCACTACAAGTCATAGCATTGCAGGATCTATCTCCATAGGTTGCTCTGGAAAGGCACTACAATTCCCAGCATTGCAGAATCTATCAAAGGCACTACAAGTCCCAGCATTGCAGGGTCTATCACCACTTGTTGCTCAGGATATTCACTACAAGTCCCAGCATTGCAGGATCTATCAAAGGCACTGCAAGTCCCAGCATTGCAGGATCTATCACCAAAGGTTGCTCTGGAAAGTCACTACAACTCCCAGCATTGCAGGATCTATCAAAGACACTACAAGTCCCAGCATTGCAGGGTCTATCACCACTTGTTGCTCTAGATAGGCCCTGCAAGTCCCAGCATTGCAGGATCTATCACCACAGGTTGCTTTGGAAAGGCAGTACAAGTCCCAGCATTGCAGCATCTATCACCACAGGTTGCTCTGGAAAGGCACTACAAGTCCCAGCATTGCAGGGTCTATATCCACTTGTTGCTCTGGATAGGCACTACAAGTCCCAGCGTTGCAGGATCTATCACCACAGGTTGCTCTGGAAAGGCACTACAAGTTCCAACATTGCAGGAACCATCAAAGGCACTACAAGTCCCAGCATTGCAGGATCTATCACCACAGGTTGCTCTGGATAGGCCCTACAAGTCCCAGCATTGCAGGATCTATCCTAGGCACTACAAGTCCCAGCATTGCAGGATCTATCACCACAGGTTGCTATGGAAAGGCACTACAAGTCCCAGCACTGCAGAATCTATCAAAGGCACTACAAGTCACAGCATTGCAGGGTCTATCACCACTTGTTGCTCTGAATAGGCACTACAAGTCCCAGCATTGCAGGATCTATCACCACAGGTTGCTCTGGAAAGGCACTGCAAGTCAAAGCATTGCAGGATCTATCAAAGGCACTACAAGTCCCAGTATTGCAGAGTCTATCACCATTTGTTGTTCTGGATAGGACCTACAAGTCCCAGCATTGCAGGATCTATCATAGGCACTACAAGTCGCAGCATTGCAGGATCTATTACCACAGGTTGCTATGGAAAGGCACTACAAGTCCCAGCATTGCAGGATCTATCAAAGGCACTACAAGTCCCAGCATTGCAGAGTCTATCACCACTTGTTCCTCTGGATAGGCACTACAAGTCCCAGCATTGCAGCATCTATCACCACAGGTTGCTCTGGAAAGGCACTACAAGTCCCAGCATTGCAGGATCTATCAAAGGCACTACAGGTCCCAGCATTGCAGCATCTATCATAGGCACTGCAAGTCATAGCATTGCAGGATCTATCACCATAGGTTGCTCTGGATAGGCACTACAAGTTCTAGCATTGCCGGATCTATCACCACAGGTTGCTCTGGAAAGGCACTACAAGTCCCAGCATTGCAGAATCTATCAATGGCATTACAAGTCCCAGCATTGAAGGATCTATCAAAGGCATTACAAGTCCCAGTATTGCAGGGTATATCACCATTTGTTGCCTGGATAGGCCCTACACATCCCAGCATTGCAGGATTTATCATAGGCACTACAAGTCCCAGCATTGCAGCATCTATCACCACAGGTTGCTCTGGAAAGGCACTACAAGTCCCAACATTGCAGGATCTATCAACGGCACTACAAGTCCCAGCATTGCAGCATCTATCATAGGCACTACAAGTCATAGCATTGCAGGATCTATCTCCATAGGTTGCTCTGGAAAGGCACTACAATTCCCAGCATTGCAGAATCTATCAAAGGCACTACAAGTCCCAGCATTGCAGGGTCTATCACCACTTGTTGCTTAGGATATTCACTACAAGTCCCAGCATTGCAGGATCTATCAAAGGCACTGCAAGTCCCAGCATTGCAGGATCTATCACCAAAGGTTGCTCTGGAAAGTCACTACAACTCCCAGCATTGCAGGATCTATCAAAGACACTACAAGTCCCAGCATTGCAGGGTCTATCACCACTTGTTGCTCTAGATAGGCCCTGCAAGTCCCAGCATTGCAGGATCTATCACCACAGGTTGCTTTGGAAAGGCAGTACAAGTCCCAGCATTGCAGCATCTATCACCACAGGTTGCTCTGGAAAGGCACTACAAGTCCCAGCATTGCAGGGTCTATATCCACTTGTTGCTCTGGATAGGCACTACAAGTCCCAGCGTTGCAGGATCTATCACCACAGGTTGCTCTGGAAAGGCACTACAAGTTCCAACATTGCAGGAACCATCAAAGGCACTACAAGTCCCAGCATTGCAGGATCTATCACCACAGGTTGCTCTGGATAGGCCCTACAAGTCCCAGCATTGCAGGATCTATCCTAGGCACTACAAGTCCCAGCATTGCAGGATCTATCACCACAGGTTGCTATGGAAAGGCACTACAAGTCCCAGCATTGCTCGATCTATCACCACAGGTTGCTCTGGATAGGCCCTACAAGTCCCAGCATTGCAGGATTTATCATAGGCACTACAAGTCCCAGCATTGCAGGATCTATCACCGCAGGTTGCTATGGAAAGGCACGACAAGTCCCAGCATTGCAGGATCTATCAAAGGCACTACAAGTCCCAGCATTGCAGGGTCTATCACCACTTGTTCCTCTGGATAGGCACTACAAGTCCCAGCATTGCAGCATCTATCACCACAGGTTGCTCTGCAAAACTACTACAAGTCCCAACATTGCAGGATCTATCAAAGGCACTACAAGTCCCAGCATTGCAGCATCTATCATAGGCACTACAAGTCATAGCATTGCAGGATCTATCACCATAGGTTGCTCTGGATAGGCACTACAAGTTCTAGCATTGCCGGATCTATCACCACAGGTTGCTCTGGAAAGGCACTACAATTCCCAGCATTGCAGAATCTATCAAAGGCACTACAAGTCCCAGCATTGCAGGGTCTATCACCACTTGTTGATCAGGATATTCACTACAGGTCCCATCATTGCAGGATCTATCAAAGGCACTGCAAGTAACAGCATTGCAGGATCTATCACCACAGGTTGCTATGGAAAGGCACTACAAGTCCCTGCATTGCAGGATCTATCAAAGCCACTACAAGTCCCAGCATTGCAGGGTCTATCACCACTTGTTGTATAGGCACTACAAGTCCCAGCATTGCAGGATCTATCACCACAGGTTGCTCTGGAAAAGCACTACAAGTCCCAGCATTGCAGAACCTATCAAAGGCACTACAAGTCCCAGCATTGCAGGATCTATCCTAGGGACTACAAGTCCCAGTATTGCAGGATCTATCACCACAGGTTGCTCTGGAAAGGCACTACAAGACCCAGCATTGCAGGATCTATCAAAGGCACTACAAGTCCCAACATTGCCGGGTCTATCACCACTTGTTCCACTGGATAAGCACTACAAGTCCCAGCATTGCAGGATCTATCAACACAGGTTGCTCTGGAAAGGCAGTACAAGTCCCAGCATTGCAGCATCTATCACCACAGGTTGCTCTGGCAAGGCACTACAAGTCCCAGCATTGCAGGGTCTATCACCACTTGTTGCTCTGGATAGGCACTACAAGTCCCAGCATTGCAGGATCTATCACCACAGGTTGATCTGGAAAGGCACTAAAAAATCCCAACATTGCAGGATCTATCAAAGGCACTACAAGTCCCAGCATTGCATGATCTATCACCACAGGTTGCTCTGGATAGGCCCTACAAGTCCCAGCATTGCAGGATCTATCCTAGGCACTACAAGTCCCAGCATTGCAGGATCTATCACCACAGGTTGCTATGGAAAGGCACTACAAGTCCCAGCATTGCTCGATCTATCACCACAGGTTGCTCTGGATAGGCCCTACAAGTCCCAGCATTGCAGGATTTATCATAGGCACTACAAGTCCCAGCTTTGCAGGATCTATCACCACTTGTTGCTCTGGATAGGCCCTACAAGTCCCAGCTTTGCATGATCTATCACCACAGGTTGCTCTGGAAAGGCAGTACAAGTCCCAGCATAGCAGCATCTATCACCACAGGTTGCTCTGGAAAGGCACTACAAGTCCCAGCATTGCAGGGTTTATCACCACTTGTTGCTCTGGATAGGCACTACAAGTCCCAGCGTTGCAGGATCTATCACCACAGGTTGCTCTGGAAAGGCACTACAAGTTCCAACATTGCAGGAACCATCAAAGGCACTACAAGTCCCAACATTGCAGGATCTATCACCACAGGTTGCTCTGGATAGGCCCTACAAGTCCCAGCATTGCAGGATCTATCCTAGGCACTACAAGTCCCAGCATTGCAGGATCTATCACCACAGGTTGCTATGGAAAGGCACTACAAGTCCCAGCATTGCTCGATCTATCACCACAGGTTGCTCTGGATAGGCCCTACAAGTCCCAGCATTTCAGGATTTATCATAGGCACTACAAGTCCCAGCATTGCAGGATCTATCACCGCAGGTTGCTATGGAAAGGCACTACAAGTCCCAGCATTGCAGGATCTATCAAAGGCACTACAAGTCCCAGCATTGCAGGGTCTATCACCACTTGTTCCTCTGGATAGGCACTACAAGTCCCAGCATTGCAGCATCTATCACCACAGGTTGCTCTGCAAAGCTACTACAAGTCCCAACATTGCAGGATCTATCAAAGGCAATACAAGTCCCAGCATTGCAGCATCTATCATAGGCACTACAAGTCATAGCTTTGCAGGATCTATCACCATAGGTTGCTCTGGATAGGCACTACAAGTTCTAGCATTGCCGGATCTATCGCCACAGGTTGCTCTGGAAAGGCACTACAATTCCCAGCATTGCAGAATCTATCAAAGGCACTACAAGTCCCAGCATTGCAGGGTCTATCACCACTTGTTGCTCAGGATATTCACTACAAGTCCCATCATTGCAGGATCTATCAAAGGCACTGCAAGTCCCAGCATTGCAGGATCTATCACCAAAGGTTGCTCTGGAATGGCACTACAAGTCCCAGCATTGCAGGGTCTATCACCACTTGTTGCTCTGGATAGGCACTACAAGTCCCAGCATTGCAGGATCTATCACCACAGGTTGCTCTGGAAAGGCACTAAAAAGTCCCAACATTGCAGGATCTATCAAAGGCACTACAAGTCCCAGCATTGCAGCATCTATCATAGGCACTACAAGTCATAGCATTGCAGGATCTATCACCATAGGTTGCTCTGTTTAGGCACTACAAGTTCTAGCATTGCCGGATCTATCACCACAGGTTGCTCTGGAAAGGCACTACAAGTCCAAGCATTGCAGAATCTATCAAAGGCACTACAAGTCCCAGCATTGCAGGGTCTATCACCACTTGTTGCTATGGAAAGGCACTACAAGTCCCAGATATGCAGGATCTATCAAAGGCACTACAATTCCCAGCATTGCATCACCAATCACCAAAGGTTGCTCTGGAAAGGCACTACAACTCCCAGCATTGCAGGATCTATCAAAGGCACTACAAGTCCCAGCATTGCAGGGTCTATCGCCACTTGTTGCTCTGGATAGGCCCTACAAGTCCCAGCTTTGCAGGATCTATCACCACAGGTTGCTTTGGAAAGGCAGTACTAGTCCCAGCATTGCAGCATCTATCACCACAGGTTGCTCTGGAAAGGCACTACAAGTCCCAGCATTGCAGGGTCTATATCCACTTGTTGCTCTGGATAGGCACTACAAGTCCCAGTGTTGCAGGATCTATCACCACAGGTTGCTCTGGAAAGGCACTACAAGTTCCAACATTGCAGGAACCATCAAAGGCACTACAAGTCCCAGCATTGCAGGATCTATCACCACAGGTTGCTCTGGATAGGCCCTACAAGTCCCAGCATTGCAGGATCTATCCTAGGCACTACAAGTCCCAGCATTGCAGGATCTATCACCACAGGTTGCTATGGAAAGGCACTACAAGTCCCAGCATTGCTCGATCTATCACCACAGGTTGCTCTGGATAGGCCCTACAAGTCCCAGCATTGCAGGATTTATCATAGGCACTACAAGTCCCAGCATTGCAGTGTCTATCAGCACTTGTTGCTCTGGATAGGCACTACAAGTCCCAGCATTGCAGGATCTATCACCACAGGTTGCTCTGAAAAGGCACTACAAGTCCCAACATTGCAGGATCTATCAAAGGCACTACAAGTCCCAGCATTGCAGCATCTATCATAGGCACAACAAGTCATAGCATTTCAGGATCTATCACCATAGGTTGCTCTGGATAGGCACTACAAGTTCAAGCATTGCCGGATCTATCACCACAGGTTGCTCTGGAAAGGCACTACAAGTCCCAGCATTGCAGAATCTATCAAAGGCACTACAAGTCCCAGCATTGCAGGGTCTATCACCACTTGTTGCTCTGGAAAGGCACTTCAAGTCCCAGCATTGCAGGATCTATCAAAGGCACTACAAGTCCCAGCAATGCAGGTCCAATCACCAAAGGTTGCTCTGGAAAGGCACTACAACTCCCAGCATTGCAGGATTTATCAAAGGCACTACAAGTCCCAGCATTGCAGGGTCTATCACCACTTGTTGTTCTGGATAGGCCCTACAAGTCACAGCTTTGCAGGATCTATCACCACAGGTTTCTCTGGAAAGGCACTACAAGTCCCAGCATTGCAGGGTCTATCACCACTTGTTGCTCTGGATAGGCACTACAAGTCCCAGCATTGCAGAATCTATCACCACAAGTTGCTCTGGAAAGGCACTACAAGTCCCAACATTGCAGGAACCATCAAAGGCACTACAAGTCCCAGCATTGCAGGATCTATCACCACAGGTTGCTCTGGATAGGCCCTACAAGTCCCAGCATTGCAGGATCTATCACCACAGGTTGCTCTGGATAGGCCCTACAAGTCCCAGCATTGCAGGATCTATCCTAGGCACTACAAGTCCCAGCATTGCAGGATCTATCAAAGGCACTACAAGTCCCAGCATTGCAGGATCTATCCTAGGCACTACAAGTCCCAGCATTGCAGGGTTTATCACCACTTGTTGCTCAGGATATTCACTACAAGTCCCATCATTGCAGGATCTATCAAAGTCACTGAAAGTCCCAGCATTGCAGGATCTATCACCAAAGGTTGCTCTGGAATGTCACTACAACTCCCAGCATTGCATGATCTATCAAAGGCACTACAAGTCCCAGCATTGCAGGGTCTATCACCACTTGTTGCTCTAGATAGGCCCTACAAGTCCCAGCATTGCAGGATCTATCACCACAGGTTGCTATGGAAAGGCACTACAAGTCCCTGCATTGCAGGATCTATCAAAGGTACTACAAGTCCCAGCATTGCAGGGTCTATCACCACTTATTGCTCTGGATAGGCACTACAAGTCCCAGCATTGCAGGATCTATCACCACATGTTGCTCTGGAAAGGCAGTACAAGTCCCAGCATTGCAGCATCTATCACCATAGGTTGATCTGGAAAGGCACTACAAGTCCCAGCATTGCAGGGTCTATCACCACTTGTTGCTCTGTATAGGCACTACAAGTCCCAGCATTGCAGGATCTATCACTACAGATTGCTCTGGAAAGACACTACAAGTCCCAGCATTGCAGAATCTATCAAAGGCACTACAAGTCCCAGCATTGCAGGATCTATCCTAGGCACTACAAGTCCCAGTATTGTAGGATCTATCACCACAGGTTGCTCTGGAAAGGCACTACAAGTCCCAGCATTGCAGGATCTATCAAAGGCACTACAAGTCCCAGCATTGCAGGGTCTATCACCACTTGTTCCTCTGGATAGGCACTACAAGTCCCAGCATTGCAGGATCTATCACCACAGGTTGCTCTGGAAAGGCAGTACAAGTCCCAGCATTGCAGCATCTATCACCACAGGTTGATCTGGAAAGGCACTACAAGTCCCAGCATTGCAGGGTCTATCACCACTTGTTGCTCTGGATAGGCACTACAAGTCCCAGAATTGCAGGATCTATCACCACAGGTTGCTCTGGAAAGGCACTACAAGTCCCAACATTGCAGGATCTATCAAAGGCACTACAAGTCCCAGCATTGCAGCATCTATCATAGGCACCACAAGTCATAGTATTGCAGGATCTATCACCATAGTTGCTCTGGATAGGCACTACAAGTTCAAGCATTGCCGGATCTATCACCACAGGTTGCTCTGGAAAGGCACTACAAGTCCCAGCATTGCAGGGTCTATATCCACTTGTTGCTCTGGATAGGCACTACAAGTCCCAGTGTTGCAGGATCTATCACCACAGGTTGCTCTGGAAAGGCACTACAAGTTCCAACATTGTAGGAACCATCAAAGGCACTACAAGTCCCAGCATTGCAGGATCTATCACCACAGGTTGCTCTGGATAGGCCCTACAAGTCCCAGCATTGCAGGATCTATCACCACAGGTTGCTATGGAAAGGCACTACAAGTCCCAGCATTGCTCGATCTATCACCACAGGTTGCACTGGATAGGCCCTACAAGTCCCAGCATTGCAGGATTTATCATAGGCACTACAAGTCCCAGCATTGCAGGGTCTATCACCACTTGTTGCTCTGGATAGGCACTACAAGTCCCAGCATTGCAGGATCTATCACCACAGGTTGCTCTGAAAAGGCACTACAAGTCCCAACATTGCAGGATCTATCAAAGGCACTACAAGTCCCAGCATTGCAGCATCTATCATAGGCACAACAAGTCATAGCATTTCAGGATCTATCACCATAGGTTGCTCTGAATAGGCACTACAAGTTCAAGCATTGCCGGATCTATCACCACAGGTTGCTCTGGAAAGGCACTACAAGTCCCAGCATTGCAGAATCTATCAAAGGCACTACAAGTCCCAGCATTGCAGGGTCTATCACCACTTGTTGCTCTGGAAAGGCACTTCAAGTCCCAGCATTGCAGGATCTATCAAAGGCACTACAAGTCCCAGCATTGCAGGATCTATCCTAGGCACTACAAGTCCCAGCATTGCAGGATCTATCACCACAGGTTGCTATGGAAAGGCACTACAAGTCCCTGCATTGCAGGATCTATCAAAGGCACTACAAGTCCCAGCATTGCAGGGTCTATCACCACTTGTTGCTCTGGAAAGGCACTTCAAGTCCCTGCATTGCAGGATCTATCAAAGGCACTACAAGTCCCAGCATTGCAGGATCTATCCTAGGCACTACAAGTCCCAGCATTGCAGGATCTATCACCACAGGTTGCTATGGAAAGGCACTACAAGTCCCTGCATTGCAGGATCTATCAAAGGCACTACAAGTCCCAGCATTGCAGGGTCTTTCACTACTTGTTGCTCTGGATAGGCACTACAAGTCCCAGCATTGCAGGATCTATCACCATAGGTTTCTCTGGAAAGGCACTACAAGTCCCAGCATTGCAGGATCTATCTAAGGCACTACAAGTCCCAGCATTGCAGGGTCTATCACCACTTGTTGCTCTGGATAGGCCCTACAAGTCAGTCATTGCAGGATCTATCATAGGCACTAAAAGTCCCAGCATTGCATGATCTATCACCACAGGTTGCTATGGAAAGGCACTACAAGTCTCAGCATTGCAGGATCTATCAAAGGCACTACAAGTCCCAGCATTGCAGGGTCTATCACCACTTTTTGCTCTGTATAGGCACTACAAGTCCCAGCATTGCAGGATCTATCACCACAGGTTGCTCTGGAAAGGCACTACAAGTCCCATTATTGCAGAATCTATAGTAGGCACTACAAGTCCCAGTATTGCAGGATCTATCACCACAGGTTGCTCTGGAAAGGCACTACAAGACCCAGCATTGCAGGATCTATCAAAGGCACTACAAGTCCCAGCATTGCAGGATCTATCACCACAGGTTGCTCTGAAAAGGCACTACAAGTCCCAACATTGCAGGATCTATCAAAGGCACTACAAGTCCCAGCATTGCAGCATCTATCATAGGCACAACAAGTCATAGCACTTCAGGATCTATCACCATATGTTGCTCTGGATAGGCACTACAAGTTCAAGCATTGCCGGATCTATCACCACAGGTTGCTCTGGAAAGGCACTACAAGTCCAAGCATTGCAGAATCTATCAAAGGCACTACAAGTCCCAGCATTGCAGGGTCTATCACCACTTGTTGCTCTGGAAAGGCACTTCAAGTCCCAGCATTGCAGGATCTATCAAAGGCACTACAAGTCCCAGCAATGCAGGACCAATCACCAAAGGTTGCTCTGCAAAAGGCACTACAACTCCCAGCATTGCAGGATTTATCAAAGGCACTACAAGTCCCAGCATTGCAGGGTCTATCACCACTTGTTGTTCTGGATAGGCCCTACAAGTCACAGCTTTACAGGATCTATCACCACAGGTTGCTCTGGAAAGGCAGTACAAGTCCCAGCATTGCAGCATCTATCACCACAGGTTGCTCTGGAAAGGCACTACAAGTCCCAGCATTGCAGGGTCTATCACCACTTGTTGCTCTGGATAGGCACTACAAGTCCCAGCATTGCAGGATCTATCACCACAGGTTGCTCTGGAAAGGCACTACAAGTCCCAACATTGCAGGAACCATCAAAGGCACTACAAGTCCCAGCATTGCAGGATCTATCACCACAGGTTGCTCTGGATAGGCCCTACAAGTCCCAGCATTGCAGAATCTATCACCACAGGTTGCTCTGGATAGGCCCTACAAGTCCCAGCATTGCAGGATCTATCCTAGGTACTACAAGTCCCAGCATTGCAGGATCTATCAAAGGCACTACAAGTCCCAGCATTGCAGGATCTATCCTAGGCACTACAAGTCCCAGCATTGCAGGATCTATCACCACAGGTTGCTATGGAAAGGCACTACAAGTCCCTGCATTGCAGGATCTATCAAAGGCACTACAAGTCCCAGCATTGCAGGGTCTTTCACCACTTGTTGCTCTGGATAGGCACTACAAGTCCCAGCATTGCAGGATCTATCACCACAGGTTGCTCTGGAAAGGCACTACAAGTCCCAGCATTGCAGGATCTATCTAAGGCACTACAAGTCCCAGCATTGCAGGGTCTATCACCACTTGTTGCTCTGGATAGGCCCTACAAGTCAGTCATTGCAGGATCTATCATAGGCACTAAAAGTCCCAGCATTGCAGGATCTATCACCACAGGTTGCTCTGGAAAGGCACTACAAGTCCCAGCATTGCAGGGTCTATATCCACTTGTTGCTCTGGATAGGCACTACAAGTCCCAGTGTTGCAGGATCTATCACCACAGGTTGCTCTGGAAAGGCACTACAAGTTCCAACATTGCAGGAACCATCAAAGGCACTACAAGTCCCAGCATTGCAGGATCTATCACCACAGGTTGCTCTGGATAGGCCCTACAAGTCCCAGCATTGCAGGATCTATCACCACAGGTTGCTATGGAAAGGCACTACAAGTCCCAGCATTGCTCGATCTATCACCACAGGTTGCTCTGGATAGGCCCTACAAGTCCCAGCATTGCAGGATTTATCATAGGCACTACAAGTCCCAGCATTGCAGGGTCTATCACCACTTGTTGCTCTGGATAGGCACTACAAGTCCCAGCATTGCAGGATCTATCACCACAGGTTGCTCTGAAAAGGCACTACAAGTCCCAACATTGCAGGATCTATCAAAGGCACTACAAGTCCCAGCATTGCAGCATCTATCATAGGCACAACAAGTCATAGCATTTCAGGATCTATCACCATAGGTTGCTCTGGATAGGCACTACAAGTTCAAGCATTGCCGGATCTATCACCACAGGTTGCTCTGGAAAGGCACTACAAGTCCCAGCATTGCAGAATCTATCAAAGGCACTATAAGTCCCAGCATTGCAGGGTCTATCACCACTTGTTGCTCTGGAAAGGCACTTCAAGTCCCAGCATTGCAGGATCTATCAAAGGCACTACAAGTCCCAGCAATGCAGGACCAATCACCAAAGGTTGCTCTGGAAAGGCACTACCACTCCCAGCATTGCAGGATTTATCAAAGGCACTACAAGTCCCAGCATAGCAGGGTCTATCACCACTTGTTGTTCTGGATAGGCCCTACAAGTCACAGCTTTGCAGGATCTATCACCACAGGTTGCTCTGGAAAGGCAGTACAAGTCCCAGCATTGAAGCATCTATCACCACAGGTTGCTCTGGAAAGGCACTACAAGTCCCAGCATTGCAGGGTCTATCACCACTTGTTGCTCTGGATAGGCACTACAAGTCCCAGCATTGCAGGATCTATCACCACAGGTTGCTCTGGAAAGGCACTACAAGTCCCAACATTGCAGGAACCATCAAAGGCACTACAAGTCCCAGCATTGCAGGATCTATCACCACAGGTTGCTCTGGATAGGCCCTACAAGTCCCAGCATTGCATGATCTATCACAACAGGTTGCTCTGGATAGGCCCTACAAGTCCCAGCATTGCAGGATCTATCCTAGGCACTACAAGTCCCAGCATTGCAGGATCTATCACCACAGGTTGCTATGGAAAGGCTCTACAAGTCCCTGCATTGCAGGATCTATCAAAGGCACTACAAGTCCCAGCATTGCAGGGTCTTTCACCACTTGTTGCTCTGGATAGGCACTACAAGTCCCAGCATTGCAGGATCTATCACCACAGGTTGCTCTGGAAAGGCACTACAAGTCCCAGCATTGCAGGATCTATCTAAGGCACTACAAGTCCCAGCATTGCAGGGTCTATCACCACTTGTTGCTCTGGATAGGCCCTACAAGTCAGTCATTGCAGGATCTATCATAGGCACTAAAAGTCCCAGCATTGCAGGATCTATCACCACAGGTTGCTATGGAAAGGCACTACACGTCTCAGCATTGCAGGATCTATCAAAGGCACTACAAGTCCCAGCATTGCAGGGTCTATCACCACTTGTTGCTCTGTATAGGCACTACAAGTCCCAGCATTGCAGGATCTATCACCACAGGTTGCTCTGGAAAGGCACTACAAGTCCCAGCATTGCAGAATCTATCCTAGGCACTACAAGTCCCAGTATTGCAGGATCTATCACCACAGGTTGCTCTGGAAAGGCACTACAAGACCCAGCATTGCAGGATCTATCAAAGGCACTACAAGTTACAGCATTGCAGGGTCTATCACCACTTATTCCACTGGATAGGCAATACAAGTCCCAGCATTGCAGGATCTATCACCACAGGTTGCTCTGGAAAGGCAGTACAAGTCCCATCATTGCAGCATCTATCACCACAGGTTGTTCTGGAAAGGCACTACAAGTCCCAGCATTGCAGGGTCTATCACCACTTGTTGCTCTGGATAGGCACTACAAGTCCCAGCATTGCAGGATCTATCACCACAGGTTGCTCTGGAAAGGCACTACAAGTCCCAACATTGCAGGAACCATCAAAGGCACTACAAGTCCCAGCATTGCAGGATCTATCACCACAGGTTGCTCTGGATAGGCCCTACAAGTCCCAGCATTGCAGGATCTATCACCACAGGTTGCTCTGGATAGGCCCTACAAGTCCCAGCATTGCAGGATCTATCCTAGGCACTACAAGTCCCAGCATTGCAGGATCTATCACCACAGGTTGCTATGGAAAGGCTCTACAAGTCCCTGCATTGCAGGATCTATCAAAGGCACTACAAGTCCCAGCATTGCAGGGTCTTTCACCACTTGTTGCTCTGGATAGGCACTACAAGTCCCAGCATTGCAGGATCTATCACCACAGGTTGCTCTGGAAAGGCACTACAAGTCCCAGCATTGCAGGATCTATCTATGGCACTACAAGTCCCAGCATTGCAGGGTCTATCACCACTTGTTGCTCTGGATAGGCCCTACAAGTCAGTCATTGCAGGATCTATCATAGGCACTAAAAGTCCCAGCATTGCAGGATCTATCACCACAGGTTGCTATGGAAAGGCACTACACGTCTCAGCATTGCAGGATCTATCAAAGGCACTACAAGTCCCAGCATTGCAGGGTCTATCACCACTTGTTGCTCTGTATAGGCACTACAAGTCCCAGCATTGCAGGATCTATCACCACAGGTTGCTCTGGAAAGGCACTACAAGTCCCAGCATTGCAGAATCTATCCTAGGCACTACAAGTCCCAGTATTGCAGGATCTATCACCACAGGTTGCTCTGGAAAGGCACTACAAGACCCAGCATTGCAGGATCTATCAAAGGCACTACAAGTTACAGCATTGCAGGGTCTATCACCACTTATTCCACTGGATAGGCAATACAAGTCCCAGCATTGCAGGATCTATCACCACAGGTTGCTCTGGAAAGGCAGTACAAGTCCCATCATTGCAGCATCTATCACCACAGGTTGTTCTGGAAAGGCACTACAAGTCCCAGCATTGCAGGGTCTATCACCACTTGTTGCTCTGGATAGGCACTACAAGTCCCAGCATTGCAGGATCTATCACCACAGGTTGCTCTGGGAAGGCACTAAAAAGTCTCAACATTGCAGGATCTATCAAAGGCACTACAAGTCCCAGCAATGCAGCATCTATCATAGGCACTACAAGTCCCAGCATTGCTCGATCTATCACCACAGGTTGCTCTGGATAGGCACTACAGGTTCTAACATTGCCGGATCTATCACCACAGGTTGCTCTGGAAAGGCACTACAAGTCCCAGCATTGCAGAATCTATCAAAGGCACTACAAGTCCCAGCATTGCAGGGTCTATCACCACTTGTTGCTCTGGAAAGGCACTACAAGTCCCAGATATGCAGGATCTATCAAAGGCACTACAATTCCCAGCATTGCATCACCAATCACCAAAGGTTGCTCTGGAAAGGCACTACAACACCCAGCATTGCAGGGTCTATCGCCACTTGTTGCTCTGGATAGGCCCTACAAGTCCCAGCTTTGCAGGATCTATCACCACAGGTTGCTTTGGAAAGGCAGTACAAGTCCCAGCATTGCAGCATCTATCACCACAGGTTGCTCTGGAAAGGCACTACAAGTCCCAGCATTGCAGGGTCTATATCCACTTGTTGCTCTGGATAGGCACTACAAGTCCCAGCATTGCAGGATCTATCACCACAGGTTGCTCTGGAAAGGCACTACAAGTTCCAACATTGCAGGAACCATCAAAGGCACTACAAGTCCCAGCATTGCAGGATCTATCACCACAGGTTGCTCTGGATAGGCCCTACAAGTCCCAGCATTGCAGGATCTATCCTAGGCACTACAAGTCCCAGCATTGCAGGATCTATCACCACAGGTTGCTATGGAAAGGCACTACAAGTCCCAGCATTGCTCGATCTATCACCACAGGTTGCTCTGGATAGGCCCTACAAGTCCCAGCATTGCAGGATTTATCATAGGCACTACAAGTCCCAGCATTGCAGGGTCTATCACCACTTGTTGCTCTGGATAGGCCCTACAAGTCAGTCATTGCAGGATCTATCATAGGCACTAAAAGTCCCAGCATTGCAGGATCTATCACCACAGGTTGCTCTGGAAAGGCACTACAAGTCCCAGCATTGCAGGGTCTATATCCACTTGTTGCTCTGGATAGGCACTACAAGTCCCAGTGTTGCAGGATCTATCACCACAGGTTGCTCTGGAAAGGCACTACAAGTTCCAACATTGTAGGAACCATCAAAGGCACTACAAGTCCCAGCATTGCAGGATCTATCACCACAGGTTGCTCTGGATAGGCCCTACAAGTCCCAGCATTGCAGGATCTATCACCACAGGTTGCTATGGAAAGGCACTACAAGTCCCAGCATTGCTCGATCTATCACCACAGGTTGCACTGGATAGGCCCTACAAGTCCCAGCATTGCAGGATTTATCATAGGCACTACAAGTCCCAGCATTGCAGGGTCTATCACCACTTGTTGCTCTGGATAGGCACTACAAGTCCCAGCATTGCAGGATCTATCACCACAGGTTGCTCTGAAAAGGCACTACAAGTCCCAACATTGCAGGATCTATCAAAGGCACTACAAGTCCCAGCATTGCAGCATCTATCATAGGCACAACAAGTCATAGCATTTCAGGATCTATCACCATAGGTTGCTCTGAATAGGCACTACAAGTTCAAGCATTGCCGGATCTATCACCACAGGTTGCTCTGGAAAGGCACTACAAGTCCCAGCATTGCAGAATCTATCAAAGGCACTACAAGTCCCAGCATTGCAGGGTCTATCACCACTTGTTGCTCTGGAAAGGCACTTCAAGTCCCAGCATTGCAGGATCTATCAAAGGCACTACAAGTCCCAGCATTGCAGGATCTATCCTAGGCACTACAAGTCCCAGCATTGCAGGATCTATCACCACAGGTTGCTATGGAAAGGCACTACAAGTCCCTGCATTGCAGGATCTATCAAAGGCACTACAAGTCCCAGCATTGCAGGGTCTATCACCACTTGTTGCTCTGGAAAGGCACTTCAATTCCCAGCATTGCAGGATCTATCAAAGGCACTACAAGTCCCAGCATTGCAGGATCTATCCTAGGCACTACAAGTCCCAGCATTGCAGGATCTATCACCACAGGTTGCTATGGAAAGGCACTACAAGTCCCTGCATTGCAGGATCTATCAAAGGCACTACAAGTCCCAGCATTGCAGGGTCTTTCACTACTTGTTGCTCTGGATAGGCACTACAAGTCCCAGCATTGCAGGATCTATCACCATAGGTTTCTCTGGAAAGGCACTACAAGTCCCAGCATTGCAGGATCTATCTAAGGCACTACAAGTCCCAGCATTGCAGGGTCTATCACCACTTGTTGCTCTGGATAGGCCCTACAAGTCAGTCATTGCAGGATCTATCATAGGCACTAAAAGTCCCAGCATTGCATGATCTATCACCACAGGTTGCTATGGAAAGGCACTACAAGTCTCAGCATTGCAGGATCTATCAAAGGCACTACAAGTCCCAGCATTGCAGGGTCTATCACCACTTTTTGCTCTGTATAGGCACTACAAGTCCCAGCATTGCAGGATCTATCACCACAGGTTGCTCTGGAAAGGCACTACAAGTCCCATTATTGCAGAATCTATAGTAGGCACTACAAGTCCCAGTATTGCAGGATCTATCACCACAGGTTGCTCTGAAAAGGCACTACAAGTCCCAACATTGCAGGATCTATCAAAGGCACTACAAGTCCCAGCATTGCAGCATCTATCATAGGCACAACAAGTCATAGCACTTCAGGATCTATCACCATAGTTGCTCTGGATAGGCACTACAAGTTCAAGCATTGCCGGATCTATCACCACAGGTTGCTCTGGAAAGGCACTACAAGTCCAAGCATTGCAGAATCTATCAAAGGCACTACAAGTCCCAGCATTGCAGGGTCTATCACCACTTGTTGCTCTGGAAAGGCACTTCAAGTCCCAGCATTGCAGGATCTATCAAAGGCACTACAATCCCAGCAATGCAGGACCAATCACCAAAGGTTGCTCTGCAAAAGGCACTACAACTCCCAGCATTGCAGGATTTATCAAAGGCACTACAAGTCCCAGCATTGCAGGGTCTATCACCACTTGTTGTTCTGGATAGGCCCTACAAGTCACAGCTTTACAGGATCTATCACCACAGGTTGCTCTGGAAAGGCAGTACAAGTCCCAGCATTGCAGCATCTATCACCACAGGTTGCTCTGGAAAGGCACTACAAGTCCCAGCATTGCAGGGTCTATCACCACTTGTTGCTCTGGATAGGCACTACAAGTCCCAGCATTGCAGGATCTATCACCACAGGTTGCTCTGGAAAGGCACTACAAGTCCCAACATTGCAGGAACCATCAAAGGCACTACAAGTCCCAGCATTGCAGGATCTATCACCACAGGTTGCTCTGGATAGGCCCTACAAGTCCCAGCATTGCAGGATCTATCACCACAGGTTGCTCTGGATAGGCCCTACAAGTCCCAGCATTGCAGGATCTATCCTAGGTACTACAAGTCCCAGCATTGCAGGATCTATCAAAGGCACTACAAGTCCCAGCATTGCAGGATCTATCCTAGGCACTACAAGTCTCAGCATTGCAGGATCTATCACCACAGGTTGCTATGGAAAGGCACTACAAGTCCCTGCATTGCAGGATCTATCAAAGGCACTACAAGTCCCAGCATTGCAGGGTCTTTCACCACTTGTTGCTCTGGATAGGCACTACAAGTCCCAGCATTGCAGGATCTATCACCACAGGTTGCTCTGGAAAGGCACTACAAGTCCCAGCATTGCAGGATCTATCTAAGGCACTACAAGTCCCAGCATTGCAGGGTCTATCACCACTTGTTGCTCTGGATAGGCCCTACAAGTCAGTCATTGCAGGATCTATCATAGGCACTAAAAGTCCCAGCATTGCAGGATCTATCACCACAGGTTGCTCTGGAAAGGCACTACAAGTCCCAGCATTGCAGGGTCTATATCCACTTGTTGCTCTGGATAGGCACTACAAGTCCCAGTGTTGCAGGATCTATCACCACAGGTTGCTCTGGAAAGGCACTACAAGTTCCAACATTGCAGGAACCATCAAAGGCACTACAAGTCCCAGCATTGCAGGATCTATCACCACAGGTTGCTCTGGATAGGCCCTACAAGTCCCAGCATTGCAGGATCTATCACCACAGGTTGCTATGGAAAGGCACTACAAGTCCCAGCATTGCTCGATCTATCACCACAGGTTGCTCTGGATAGGCCCTACAAGTCCCAGCATTGCAGGATTTATCATAGGCACTACAAGTCCCAGCATTGCAGGGTCTATCACCACTTGTTGCTCTGGATAGGCACTACAAGTCCCAGCATTGCTCGATCTATCACCACAGGTTGCTCTGGATAGGCCCTACAAGTCCCAGCATTGCAGGATTTATCATAGGCACTACAAGTCCCAGCATTGCAGGGTCTATCACCACTTGTTGCTCTGGATAGGCACTACAAGTCCCAGCATTGCAGGATCTATCACCACAGGTTGCTCTGAAAAGGCACTACAAGTCCCAACATTGCAGGATCTATCAAAGGCACTACAAGTCCCAGCATTGCAGCATCTATCATAGGCACAACAAGTCATAGCATTTCAGGATCTATCACCATAGGTTGCTCTGGATAGGCCCTACAAGTCCCAGCATTGCAGGATCTATCACCACAGGTTGCTATGGAAAGGCACTACAAGTCCCAGCATTGCTCGATCTATCACCACAGGTTGCTCTGGATAGGCCCTACAAATCCCAGCATTGCAGGATTTATCATAGGCACTACAAGTCCCAGCATTGCAGGGTCTATCACCACTTGTTGCTCTGGATAGGCACTACAAGTCCCAGCATTGCAGGATCTATCACCACAGGTTGCTCTGAAAAGGCACTACAAGTCCCAACATTGCAGGATCTATCAAAGGCACTACAAGTCCCAGCATTGCAGCATCTATCATAGGCACAACAAGTCATAGCATTTCAGGATCTATCACCATAGGTTGCTCTGGATAGGCACTACAAGTTCAAGCATTGCCGGATCTATCACCACAGGTTGCTCTGGAAAGGCACTACAAGTCCCAGCATTGCAGAATCTATCAAAGGCACTACAAGTCCCAGAATTGCAGGATCTATCAAAGGCACTGCAAGTCCCAGCATTGCAGGATCTATCAAAGGCACTGCAAGTCCCAGCATTGCAGGATCTATCACCACAGGTTGCTATGGAAAGGCACTACAAGTCCCAGCATTGCTCGATCTATCACCACAGGTTGCTCTGGATAGGCCCTACAAGTCCCAGCATTGCAGGATTTATCATAGGCACTACAAGTCCCAGCATTGCAGGGTCTATCACCACTTGTTGCTCTGGATAGGCACTACAAGTCCCAGCATTGCAGGATCTATCACCACAGGTTGCTTTGAAAAGGCACTACAAGTCCCAACATTGCAGGATCTATCAAAGGCACTACAAGTCCCAGCATTGCAGCATCTATCATAGGCACAACAAGTCATAGCATTTCAGGATCTATCACCATAGGTTGCTCTGGATAGGCCCTACAAGTCCCAGCATTGCAGGATCTATCACCACAGGTTGCTATGGAAAGGCACTACAAGTCCCAGCATTGCTCGATCTATCACCACAGGTTGCTCTGGATAGGCCCTACAAATCCCAGCATTGCAGGATTTATCATAGGCACTACAAGTCCCAGCATTGCAGGGTCTATCACCACTTGTTGCTCTGGATAGGCACTACAAGTCCCAGCATTGCAGGATCTATCACCACAGGTTGCTCTGAAAAGGCACTACAAGTCCCAACATTGCAGGATCTATCAAAGGCACTACAAGTCCCAGCATTGCAGCATCTATCATAGGCACAACAAGTCATAGCATTTCAGGATCTATCACCATAGGTTGCTCTGGATAGGCACTACAAGTTCAAGCATTGCCGGATCTATCACCACAGGTTGCTCTGGAAAGGCACTACAAGTCCCAGCATTGCAGAATCTATCAAAGGCACTACAAGTCCCAGCATTGCAGGGTCTATCACCACTTGTTGCTCTGGAAAGGCACTTCAAGTCCCAGCATTGCAGGATCTATCAAAGGCACTACAAGTCCCAGCAATGCAGGACCAATCACCAAAGGTTGCTCTGGAAAGGCACTACAACTCCCAGCATTGCAGGATTTATCAAAGGCACTACAAGTCCCAGCATAGCAGGGTCTATCACCACTTGTTGTTCTGGATAGGCCCTACAAGTCACAGCTTTGCAGGATCTATCACCACAGGTTGCTCTGGAAAGGCAGTACAAGTCCCAGCATTGAAGCATCTATCACCACAGGTTGCTCTGGAAAGGCACTACAAGTCCCAGCATTGCAGGGTCTATCACCACTTGTTGCTCTGGATAGGCACTACAAGTCCCAGCATTGCAGGATCTATCACCACAGGTTGCTCTGGAAAGGCACTACAAGTCCCAACATTGCAGGAACCATCAAAGGCACTACAAGTCCCAGCATTGCAGGATCTATCACCACAGGTTGCTCTGGATAGGCCCTACAAGTCCCAGCATTGCAGGATCTATCACCACAGGTTGCTCTGGATAGGCCCTACAAGTCCCAGCATTGCAGGATCTATCCTAGGCACTACAAGTCCCAGCATTGCAGGATCTATCACCACAGGTTGCTATGGAAAGGCTCTACAAGTCCCTGCATTGCAGGATCTATCAAAGGCACTACAAGTCCCAGCATTGCAGGGTCTTTCACCACTTGTTGCTCTGGATAGGCACTACAAGTCCCAGCATTGCAGGATCTATCACCACAGGTTGCTCTGGAAAGGCACTACAAGTCCCAGCATTGCAGGATCTATCTAAGGCACTACAAGTCCCAGCATTGCAGGGTCTATCACCACTTGTTGCTCTGGATAGGCCCTACAAGTCAGTCATTGCAGGATCTATCATAGGCACTAAAAGTCCCAGCATTGCAGGATCTATCACCACAGGTTGCTATGGAAAGGCACTACACGTCTCAGCATTGCAGGATCTATCAAAGGCACTACAAGTCCCAGCATTGCAGGGTCTATCACCACTTGTTGCTCTGTATAGGCACTACAAGTCCCAGCATTGCAGGATCTATCACCACAGGTTGCTCTGGAAAGGCACTACAAGTCCCAGCATTGCAGAATCTATCCTAGGCACTACAAGTCCCAGTATTGCAGGATCTATCACCACAGGTTGCTCTGGAAAGGCACTACAAGACCCAGCATTGCAGGATATATCAAAGGCACTACAAGTTACAGCATTGCAGGGTCTATCACCACTTATTCCACTGGATAGGCAATACAAGTCCCAGCATTGCAGGATCTATCACCACAGGTTGCTCTGGAAAGGCAGTACAAGTCCCATCATTGCAGCATCTATCACCACAGGTTGTTCTGGAAAGGCACTACAAGTCCCAGCATTGCAGGGTCTATCACCACTTGTTGCTCTGGATAGGCACTACAAGTCCCAGCATTGCAGGATCTATCACCACAGGTTGCTCTGGGAAGGCACTAAAAAGTCTCAACATTGCAGGATCTATCAAAAACACTACAAGTCCCAGCATTGCAGCATCTATCATAGGCACTACAAGTCCCAGCATTGCTCGATCTATCACCACAGGTTGCTCTGGATAGGCACTACAGGTTCTAACATTGCCGGATCTATCACCACAGGTTGCTCTGGAAAGGCACTACAAGTCCCAGCATTGCAGAATCTATCAAAGGCACTACAAGTCCCAGCATTGCAGGGTCTATCACCACTTGTTGCTCTGGAAAGGCACTACAAGTCCCAGATATGCAGGATCTATCAAAGGCACTACAATTCCCAGCATTGCATCACCAATCACCAAAGGTTGCTCTGGAAAGGCACTACAACACCCAGCATTGCAGGGTCTATCGCCACTTGTTGCTCTGGATAGGCCCTACAAGTCCCAGCGTTGCAGGATCTATCACCACAGGTTGCTCTGGAAAGGCACTACAAGTTCCAACATTGCAGGAACCATCAAAGGCACTACAAGTCCCAGCATTGCAGGATCTATCACCACAGGTTGCTCTGGATAGGCCCTACAAGTCCCAGCATTGCAGGATCTATCCTAGGCACTACAAGTCCCAGCATTGCAGGATCTATCACCACAGGTTGCTATGGAAAGGCACTACAAGTCCCAGCATTGCTCGATCTATCACCACAGGTTGCTCTGGATAGGCCCTACAAGTCGCAGCATTGCAGGATTTATCATAGGCACTACAAGTCCCAGCACTGCAGGATCTATCACCACAGGTTGCTATGGAAAGGCACTACAAGTCCCAGCATTGCAGGATCTATCAAAGCCACTACAAGTCCCAGCATTGCACGGTCTATCACCACAGGTTGCTCTGGATAGGCCCTACAAGTCCCAGCATTGCAGGATCTATCCTAGGCACTACAAGTCCCAGCATTGCAGGATCTATCACCACAGGTTGCTATGGAAAGGCACTACAAGTCCCAGCATTGCTCGATCTATCACCACAGGTTGCTCTGGATAGGCCCTACAAGTCCCAGCATTGCAGGATTTATCATAGGCACTACAAGACCCAGCATTGCAGGATCTATCCCCGCAGGTTGCTATGGAAAGTCACGACAAGTCAAAGCATTGCAGGATCTATCAAAGGCACTACAAGTCCCAGCATGGCAGGGTCTATCACCACTTGTTCCTCTGGATAGGCACTACAAGTCCCAGCATTGCAGCATCTATCACCACACGTTGCTCTGCAAAACTACTACAAGTCCCAACATTGCAGGATCTATCAAAGGCACTACAAGTCCCAGCATTGCAGCATCTATCATAGGCACTACAAGTCATAGCATTGCAGGATCTCTCACCATAGGTTGCTCTGGATAGGCACTACAAGTTCTAGCATTGCCGGATCTATCACCACAGGTTGCTCTGGAAAGACACTACAATTTCCAGCATTGCAGAATCTATCAAAGGCACTACAAGTCCCAGCATTGCAGGGTCTATCACCACTTGTTGCTCAGGATATTCACTACAAGTCCCATCATTGCAGGATCTATCAAAGGCACTGCAAGTCACAGCATTGCAGGATCTATCACCACAGGTTGCTATGGAAAGGCACTACAAGTCCCTGCATTGCAGGATCTATCAAAGCCACTACAAGTCCCAGCATTGCAGGGTCTATCACCACTTGTTGTATAGGCACTACAAGTCCCAGCATTGCAGGATCTATCACCACAGGTTGCTCTGGAAAGGCACTACAAGTCCCAGCATTGCAGAATCTATCAAAGGCACTACAAGTCCCAGCATTGCAGGATCTATCCTAGGCACTACAAGTCCCAGTATTGCAGGATCTATCACCACAGGTTGCTCTGGAAAGGCACTACAAGACCGAGCATTGCAGGATCTATCAAAGGCACTACAAGTCCCAACATTGCAGGGTCTATCACCACAGGTTGCTATGGAAAGGCACTACAAGTCCCAGCATTGCAGGATCTATCACCACAGGTTGCTCTGGAAAGGCACTACAAGTCCCAGCATTGCAGAATCTATCAAAGGCACTACAAGTCCCAGCATTGCAGGATCTATCCTAGGCACTACAAGTCCCAGTATTGCAGGATCTATCACCACAGGTTGCTCTGGAAAGGCACTACAAGACCCAGCATTGCAGGATCTATCAAAGGCACTACAAGTCCCAACATTGCAGGGTCTATCACCACAGGTTGCTATGGAAAGGCACTACAAGTCCCAGCATTGCAGGATCTATCAAAGGCACTACAAGTCCCAGCATTGCAGGGTCTATCACCACTTGTTCCTCTGGATAGGCACTACAAGTCCCAGCATTGCAGCATCTATCACCACAGGTTGCTCTGCAAAGCTACTACAAGTCCCAACATTGCAGGATCTATCAAAGGCACTACAAGTCCCAGCATTGCAGCATCTATCATAGGCACTACAAGTCATAGCATTGCAGGATCTATCACCATAGGTTGCTCTGGATAGGCACTACAAGTTCTAGCATTGCCGGATCTATCACCACAGGTTGCTCTGGAAATCTATCAAAGGCACTACAATTCCCAGCATTGCAGGATCTATCACCACTTGTTGCTCTGGATAGGCCCTACAAGTCCCAGCTTTGCATGATCTATCACCACAGGTTGCTCTGGAAAGGCAGTACAAGTCCCAGCATAGCAGCATCTATCACCACAGGTTGCTCTGGAAAGGCACTACAAGTCCCAGCATTGCAGGGTCTATCACCACTTGTTGCTCTGGATAGGCACTACAAGTCCCAGCGTTGCAGGATCTATCACCAAAGGTTGCTCTGGAAAGGCACTACAAGTTCCAACATTGCAGGAACCATCAAAGGCACTACAAGTCCAGGCATTGCAGGATCTATCACCACAGGTTGCTCTGGATAGGCCCTACAAGTCCCAGCATTGCAGGATCTATCCTAGGCACTACAAGTCCCAGCATTGCAGGATCTATCACCACAGGTTGCTATGGAAAGGCACTACAAGTCCCAGCATTGCAGGATTTATCATAGGCACTACAAGTCCCAGCATTGCAGGATCTATCACCACTTGTTGCTCTGGATAGCCCCTACAAGTCCCAGCTTTGCATGATCTATCACCACAGGTTGCTCTGGAAAGGCAGTACAAGTCCCAGCATAGCAGCATCTATCACCACTTGTTGCTCTGGATAGGCCCTACAAGTCAGTCATTGCAGGATCTATCATAGGCACTAAAAGTCCCAGCATTGCAGGATCTATCACCACAGGTTGCTCTGGAAAGGCACTACAAGTCCCAGCATTGCAGGGTCTATATCCACTTGTTGCTCTGGATAGGCACTACAAGTCCCAGTGTTGCAGGATCTATCACCACAGGTTGCTCTGGAAAGGCACTACAAGTTCCAACATTGCAGGAACCATCAAAGGCACTACAAGTCCCAGCATTGCAGGATCTATCACCACAGGTTGCTCTGGATAGGCCCTACAAGTCCCAGCATTGCAGGATCTATCACCACAGGTTGCTATGGAAAGGCACTACAAGTCCCAGCATTGCTCGATCTATCACCACAGGTTGCTCTGGATAGGCCCTACAAGTCCCAGCATTGCAGGATTTATCATAGGCACTACAAGTCCCAGCATTGCAGGGTCTATCACCACTTGTTGCTCTGGATAGGCACTACAAGTCCCAGCATTGCAGGATCTATCACCACAGGTTGCTCTGAAAAGGCACTACAAGTCCCAACATTGCAGGATCTATCAAAGGCACTACAAGTCCCAGCATTGCAGCATCTATCATAGGCACAACAAGTCATAGCATTTCAGGATCTATCACCATAGGTTGCTCTGGATAGGCCCTACAAGTCCCAGCATTGCAGGATCTATCACCACAGGTTGCTATGGAAAGGCACTACAAGTCCCAGCATTGCTCGATCTATCACCACAGGTTGCTCTGGATAGGCCCTACAAATCCCAGCATTGCAGGATTTATCATAGGCACTACAAGTCCCAGCATTGCAGGGTCTATCACCACTTGTTGCTCTGGATAGGCACTACAAGTCCCAGCATTGCAGGATCTATCACCACAGGTTGCTCTGAAAAGGCACTACAAGTCCCAACATTGCAGGATCTATCAAAGGCACTACAAGTCCCAGCATTGCAGCATCTATCATAGGCACAACAAGTCATAGCATTTCAGGATCTATCACCATAGGTTGCTCTGGATAGGCACTACAAGTTCAAGCATTGCCGGATCTATCACCACAGGTTGCTCTGGAAAGGCACTACAAGTCCCAGCATTGCAGAATCTATCAAAGGCACTACAAGTCCCAGCATTGCAGGGTCTATCACCACTTGTTGCTCTGGAAAGGCACTTCAAGTCCCAGCATTGCAGGATCTATCAAAGGCACTACAAGTCCCAGCAATGCAGGACCAATCACCAAAGGTTGCTCTGGAAAGGCACTACAACTCCCAGCATTGCAGGATTTATCAAAGGCACTACAAGTCCCAGCATAGCAGGGTCTATCACCACTTGTTGTTCTGGATAGGCCCTACAAGTCACAGCTTTGCAGGATCTATCACCACAGGTTGCTCTGGAAAGGCAGTACAAGTCCCAGCATTGAAGCATCTATCACCACAGGTTGCTCTGGAAAGGCACTACAAGTCCCAGCATTGCAGGGTCTATCACCACTTGTTGCTCTGGATAGGCACTACAAGTCCCAGCATTGCAGGATCTATCACCACAGGTTGCTCTGGAAAGGCACTACAAGTCCCAACATTGCAGGAACCATCAAAGGCACTACAAGTCCCAGCATTGCAGGATCTATCACCACAGGTTGCTCTGGATAGGCCCTACAAGTCCCAGCATTGCAGGATCTATCACCACAGGTTGCTCTGGATAGGCCCTACAAGTCCCAGCATTGCAGGATCTATCCTAGGCACTACAAGTCCCAGCATTGCAGGATCTATCACCACAGGTTGCTATGGAAAGGCTCTACAAGTCCCTGCATTGCAGGATCTATCAAAGGCACTACAAGTCCCAGCATTGCAGGGTCTTTCACCACTTGTTGCTCTGGATAGGCACTACAAGTCCCAGCATTGCAGGATCTATCACCACAGGTTGCTCTGGAAAGGCACTACAAGTCCCAGCATTGCAGGATCTATCTAAGGCACTACAAGTCCCAGCATTGCAGGGTCTATCACCACTTGTTGCTCTGGATAGGCCCTACAAGTCAGTCATTGCAGGATCTATCATAGGCACTAAAAGTCCCAGCATTGCAGGATCTATCACCACAGGTTGCTATGGAAAGGCACTACACGTCTCAGCATTGCAGGATCTATCAAAGGCACTACAAGTCCCAGCATTGCAGGGTCTATCACCACTTGTTGCTCTGTATAGGCACTAAAAGTCCCAGCATTGCAGGATCTATCACCACAGGTTGCTCTGGAAAGGCACTACAAGTCCCAGCATTGCAGAATCTATCCTAGGCACTACAAGTCCCAGTATTGCAGGATCTATCACCACAGGTTGCTCTGGAAAGGCACTACAAGACCCAGCATTGCAGGATATATCAAAGGCACTACAAGTTACAGCATTGCAGGGTCTATCACCACTTATTCCACTGGATAGGCAATACAAGTCCCAGCATTGCAGGATCTATCACCACAGGTTGCTCTGGAAAGGCAGTACAAGTCCCATCATTGCAGCATCTATCACCACAGGTTGTTCTGGAAAGGCACTACAAGTCCCAGCATTGCAGGGTCTATCACCACTTGTTGCTCTGGATAGGCACTACAAGTCCCAGCATTGCAGGATCTATCACCACAGGTTGCTCTGGGAAGGCACTAAAAAGTCTCAACATTGCAGGATCTATCAAAAACACTACAAGTCCCAGCATTGCAGCATTTATCATAGGCACTACAAGTCCCAGCATTGCTCGATCTATCACCACAGGTTGCTCTGGATAGGCACTACAGGTTCTAACATTGCCGGATCTATCACCACAGGTTGCTCTGGAAAGGGACTACAAGTCCCAGCATTGCAGAATCTATCAAAGGCACTACAAGTCCCAGCATTGCAGGGTCTATCACCACTTGTTGCTCTGGAAAGGCACTACAAGTCCCAGATATGCAGGATCTATCAAAGGCACTACAATTCCCAGCATTGCATCACCAATCACCAAAGGTTGCTCTGGAAAGGCACTACAACACCCAGCATTGCAGGGTCTATCGCCACTTGTTGCTCTGGATAGGCCCTACAAGTCCCAGCGTTGCAGGATCTATCACCACAGGTTGCTCTGGAAAGGCACTACAAGTTCCAACATTGCAGGAACCATCAAAGGCACTACAAGTCCCAGCATTGCAGGATCTATCACCATAGGTTGCTCTGGATAGGCCCTACAAGTCCCAGCATTGCAGGATCTATCCTAGGCACTACAAGTCCCAGCATTGCAGGATCTATCACCACAGGTTGCTATGGAAAGGCACTACAAGTCCCAGCATTGCTCGATCTATCACCACAGGTTGCTCTGGATAGGCCCTACAAGTCGCAGCATTGCAGGATTTATCATAGGCACTACAAGTCCCAGCACTGCAGGATCTATCACCACAGGTTGCTATGGAAAGGCACTACAAGTCCCAGCATTGCAGGATCTATCAAAGCCACTACAAGTCCCAGCATTGCACGGTCTATCACCACAGGTTGCTCTGGATAGGCCCTACAAGTCCCAGCATTGCAGGATCTATCCTAGGCACTACAAGTCCCAGCATTGCAGGATCTATCACCACAGGTTGCTATGGAAAGGCACTACAAGTCCCAGCATTGCTCGATCTATCACCACAGGTTGCTCTGGATAGGCCCTACAAGTCCCAGCATTGCAGGATTTATCATAGGCACTACAAGACCCAGCATTGCAGGATCTATCCCCGCAGGTTGCTATGGAAAGTCACGACAAGTCAAAGCATTGCAGGATCTATCAAAGGCACTACAAGTCCCAGCATGGCAGGGTCTATCACCACTTGTTCCTCTGGATAGGCACTACAAGTCCCAGCATTGCAGCATCTATCACCACACGTTGCTCTGCAAAACTACTACAAGTCCCAACATTGCAGGATCTATCAAAGGCACTACAAGTCCCAGCATTGCAGCATCTATCATAGGCACTACAAGTCATAGCATTGCAGGATCTCTCACCATAGGTTGCTCTGGATAGGCACTACAAGTTCTAGCATTGCCGGATCTATCACCACAGGTTGCTCTGGAAAGACACTACAATTTCCAGCATTGCAGAATCTATCAAAGGCACTACAAGTCCCAGCATTGCAGGGTCTATCACCACTTGTTGCTCAGGATATTCACTACAAGTCCCATCATTGCAGGATCTATCAAAGGCACTGCAAGTCACAGCATTGCAGGATCTATCACCACAGGTTGCTATGGAAAGGCACTACAAGTCCCTGCATTGCAGGATCTATCAAAGCCACTACAAGTCCCAGCATTGCAGGGTCTATCACCACTTGTTGTATAGGCACTACAAGTCCCAGCATTGCAGGATCTATCACCACAGGTTGCTCTGGAAAGGCACTACAAGTCCCAGCATTGCAGAATCTATCAAAGGCACTACAAGTCCCAGCATTGCAGGATCTATCCTAGGCACTACAAGTCCCAGTATTGCAGGATCTATCACCACAGGTTGCTCTGGAAAGGCACTACAAGACCGAGCATTGCAGGATCTATCAAAGGCACTACAAGTCCCAACATTGCAGGGTCTATCACCACAGGTTGCTATGGAAAGGCACTACAAGTCCCAGCATTGCAGGATCTATCACCACAGGTTGCTCTGGAAAGGCACTACAAGTCCCAGCATTGCAGAATCTATCAAAGGCACTACAAGTCCCAGCATTGCAGGATCTATCCTAGGCACTACAAGTCCCAGTATTGCAGGATCTATCACCACAGGTTGCTCTGGAAAGGCACTACAAGACCCAGCATTGCAGGATCTATCAAAGGCACTACAAGTCCCAACATTGCAGGGTCTATCACCACAGGTTGCTATGGAAAGGCACTACAAGTCCCAGCATTGCAGGATCTATCAAAGGCACTACAAGTCCCAGCATTGCAGGGTCTATCACCACTTGTTCCTCTGGATAGGCACTACAAGTCCCAGCATTGCAGCATCTATCACCACAGGTTGCTCTGCAAAGCTACTACAAGTCCCAACATTGCAGGATCTATCAAAGGCACTACAAGTCCCAGCATTGCAGCATCTATCATAGGCACTACAAGTCATAGCATTGCAGGATCTATCACCATAGGTTGCTCTGGATAGGCACTACAAGTTCTAGCATTGCCGGATCTATCACCACAGGTTGCTCTGGAAATCTATCAAAGGCACTACAATTCCCAGCATTGCAGGATCTATCACCACTTGTTGCTCTGGATAGGCCCTACAAGTCCCAGCTTTGCATGATCTATCACCACAGGTTGCTCTGGAAAGGCAGTACAAGTCCCAGCATAGCAGCATCTATCACCACAGGTTGCTCTGGAAAGGCACTACAAGTCCCAGCATTGCAGGGTCTATCACCACTTGTTGCTCTGGATAGGCACTACAAGTCCCAGCGTTGCAGGATCTATCACCAAAGGTTGCTCTGGAAAGGCACTACAAGTTCCAACATTGCAGGAACCATCAAAGGCACTACAAGTCCAGGCATTGCAGGATCTATCACCACAGGTTGCTCTGGATAGGCCCTACAAGTCCCAGCATTGCAGGATCTATCCTAGGCACTACAAGTCCCAGCATTGCAGGATCAATCACCACAGGTTGCTATGGAAAGGCACTACAAGTCCCAGCATTGCAGGATTTATCATAGGCACTACAAGTCCCAGCATTGCAGGATCTATCACCACTTGTTGCTCTGGATAGCCCCTACAAGTCCCAGCTTTGCATGATCTATCACCACAGGTTGCTCTGGAAAGGCAGTACAAGTCCCAGGATAGCAGCATCTATCACCACAGGTTGCTCTGGAAAGGCACTACAAGTCCCAGCATTGCAGGGTCTATCACCACTTGTTGCTCTGGATAGGCACTACAAGTCCCAGCGTTGCAGGATCTATCACCACAGGTTGCTCTGGAAAGGCACTACAAGTTCCAACATTGCAGGAACCATCAAAGGCACTACAAGTCCAGGCATTGCAGGATCTATCACCACAGGTTGCTCTGGATAGGCCCTACAAGTCCCAGCATTGCAGAATCTATAAAAGGCACTACAAGTCCCAGCATTGCAGGGTCTATTACCACTTGTTGCTCTGGAAAGGCACTAGAAGTCCCAGATATGCAGGATCTATCAAAGGCACTACAATTCCCGGCATTGCATCACCAATCACCAAAGGTTGCTCTGGAAAGGCACTACAACTCCCAGCATTGCAGGATATATCAAAGGCACTACAAGTACCAGCATTGCAGGGTCTATCGCCACTTGTTGCTCTGGATAGGCCCTACAAGTCCCAGTTTGACAGGATCTATCACCACAGGTTGCTCTGGAAAGGCAGTACAAGTCCCAGCAGTGCAGCATCTATCACCACAGGTTGCTCTGGAAAGGCACTACAAGTCCCAGCATTGCAGGGTCTATCACCACTTGTTGCTCTGTATAGGCACTACAAGTCCCAGCGTTGCAGGATCTATCACCACATGTTGCTCTGGAAAGGCACTACAAGTTCCAACATTGCAGGAACCATCAAAGGCACTACAAGTCCCAGCATTGCAGGATCTATCACCACAGGTTGCTCTGGATAGGCCCTACAAGTCCCAGCATTGCAGGATCTATCACCACAGGTTGCTCTGGATAGGGCCCTACAAGTCCCAACATTGTAGGATCTATCCTAGGCTCTACAAGTCCCAGCATTGCAGGATCTATCAAAGGCACTACAAGTCCCAGCATTGCAGGATCTATCCTAGGCACTACAAGTCCCAGCATTGCAGGATCTATCACCACAGGTTGCTATGGAAAGGCTCTACAAGTCCCTGCATTGCAGGATCTATCAAAGGCACTACAAGTCCCAGCATTGCAGGGTCTTTCACCACTTGTTGCTCTGGATAGGCACTACAAGTCCCAGCATTGCAGGATCTATCACCACAGGTTGCTCTGGAAAGGCACTACAAGTCCCAGCATTGCAGGATCTATCTAAGGCACTACAAGTCCCAGCATTGCAGGGTCTATCACCACTTGTTGCTCTGGATAGGCCCTACAAGTCAGTCATTGCAGGATCTATCATAGGCACTAAAAGTCCCAGCATTGCAGGATCTATCACCACAGGTTGCTCTGGAAAGTCACTACAAGTCCCAGCATTGCAGGGTCTATCCTAGGCACTACAAGTCCCAGTATTGCAGGATCTATCACCACAGGTTGCTCTGGAAAGGCACTACAAGACCCAGCATTGCAGGATCTATCAAAGGCACTACAAGTTACAGCATTGCAGGGTCTATCACCACTTATTCCACTGGATAGGCAATACAAGTCCCAGCATTGCAGGATCTATCACCACAGGTTGCTCTGGAAAGGCAGTACAAGTGCCATCATTGCAGCATCTATCACCACAGGTTGTTCTGGAAAGGCACTACAAGTCCCAGCATTGCAGGGTCTATCACCACTTGTTGCTCTGGATAGGCACTACAAGTCCCAGCATTGCAGGATCTATCACCACAGGTTGCTCTGGGAAGGCACTAAAAAGTCTCAACATTGCAGGATCTATCAAAGGCACTACAAGTCCCAGCATTGCAGCATCTATCATAGGTACTATAAGTCCCAGCATTGCTCGATCTATCACCACAGGTTGCTCTGGATAGGCACTACAGGTTCTAACATTGCCGGATCTATCACCACAGGTTGCTCTGGAAAGGCACTACAAGTCCCAGCATTGCAGAATCTATCAAAGGCACTACAAGTCCCAGCATTGCAGGGTCTATCACCACTTGTTGCTCTGGAAAGGCACTACAAGTCCCAGATATGCAGGATCTATCAAAGGCACTACAATTCCCAGCATTGCATCACCAATCACCAAAGGTTGCTCTGGAAAGGCACTACAACTCCCAGCATTGCAGGATCTATCAAAGGCACTACAAGTCCCAGCATTGCAGGGTCTATCGCCACTTGTTGCTCTGGATAGGCCCTACAAGTCCCAGCTTTGCAGGATCTATCACCACAGGTTGCTTTGGAAAGGCAGTACAAGTCCCAGCATTGCAGCATCTATCACCACAGGTTGCTCTGGAAAGGCACTACAAGTCCCAGCATTGCAGGGTCTATATCCACTTGTTGCTCTGGATAGGCTCTACAAGTCCCAGCGTTGCAGGATCTATCACCACAGGTTGCTCTGGAAAGGCACTACAAGTTCCAACATTGCAGGAACCATCAAAGGCACTACAAGTCCCAGCATTGCAGGATCTATCACCACAGGTTGCTCTGGATAGGCCCTACAAGTCCCAGCATTGCAGGATCTATCCTAGGCACTACAATTCCCAGCATTGCAGGATCTATCACCACAGGTTGCTATGGAAAGGCTCTACAAGTCCCAGCATTGCTCGATCTATCACCACAGGTTGCTCTGGATAGGCCCTACAAGTCCCAGCATTGCAGGATTTATCATAGGCACTACAAGTCCCAGCATTGCAGGATCTATCACCACAGGTTGCTATGGAAAGGCACTACAAGTCCCAGCATTGCAGGATCTATCAAAGGCACTACAAGTCCCAGCATTGCAGGGTCTATCACCACAGGTTGCTCTCGATAGGCCCTACAAGTCCCAGCATTGCAGGATCTATCCTAGGCACTACAAGTCCCAGCATTGCAGGATCTATCACCACAGGTTGCTATGGAAAGGCACTACAAGTCCCAGCATTGCTCGATCTATCACCACAGGTTGCTCTGGATTAGGGATGAGCTTCGTGTTCGAGTCGAACCCATGTTCGACTCGAACATCGGCTGTTCGACCGTCCGTCGAATTGCGAACGATATGGGCCGTTCGCGCCAAATTCGTGTGGCGCGTCACGGCCCATAATTCACTGCGGCATCGCAGTGCATTGCTGGCTGATGATTGGCCAAGCATGCACTATGACCCGCATGCTTGGCCAATCACAGCGCCGCCTGAACAGAGAGCCGTAATTGGCCAAAGCCAAGGAGGCTTTGGCCAATTATGGCTCAGGGGATTTAGTACACGCCCCACACTATATAAGGCCGCCTGCACGGCGGCCCTGTGTAGTGTGTGTTCCGGCGTTGAAAGAGATAGACAGAGAGACAGTGTTTGATTTGAGTTAGATAGATTAGGCAGAACAGTCAGTCAGTTAGCTGCACTTACAGTGTATTGTGTATATATATGCATCCCAGGTGTTGCATATATATATATACACTGTATTCAGTTTAGCTAGATCCGTTCCTGTTATCTTCTATCTAGACTATTTACATTCAGTGCAGTGTGTCCTGCTCACAGTGTTCAGCTAGATCCGTTCCTGCTATTTACATTCAGTACAGTGCTTCCTGCTCACAGTGTTCAGCTAGATCCGTTCCTGCTATTTACATTCAGTGCAGTGCGTGCTGCTCACAGTGTTCAGCTAGATCCGTTCCTGCTATTTACATTCAGTGCAGTGCGTGCTGCTCACAGTGTTCAGCTAGATCCGTTCCTGCTATTTACATTCAGTGCAGTGCGTCCTGCTCACAGTGTTCAGCTAGATCCGTTCCTGCTATTTACATTCAGTGCAGTGCGTCCTGCTCACAGTGTTCAGCTAGATCCGTTCCTGCTATTTACATTCAGTGCAGTGCGTGCTGCTCACAGTGTTCAGCTAGATCCGTTCCTGCTATTTACATTCAGTGCAGTGCGTCCTGCTCACAGTGTTCAGCTAGATCCGTTCCTGTTATCTTCCTACTGACAGGCAGGCTTGTCTGGTTACAGTATATAAAGCTACCTGAAGAAAATTACAGGTGTTCTTTTTGATCCTATTAGTACCACGGTCAGGCAGCTAGACTATTTACATTTAGTACAGTGTGTCCTGCTCACAGTGTTCAGCTAGATCCGTTCCTGTTATTTACATTCAGTGCAGTGTGTCCTGCTCACAGTGTTCAGCTAGATCCGTTCCTGCTATTTACATTCAGTACAGTGCGTGCTGCTCACAGTGTTCAGCTAGATCCGTTCCTGCTATATACATTTAGTGCAGTACGTCCTGCTCACAGTGTTCAGCTAGATCCGTTCCTGTTATCTTCCTACTGACAGGCAGGCTTGTCTGGTTACAGTATATAAAGCTACCTGAAGAAAATTACAGGTGTTCTTTTTGATCCTATTAGTACCACGGTCAGGCAGCTAGACTATTTACATTTAGTACAGTGTGTCCTGCTCACAGTGTTCAGCTAGATCCGTTCCTGTTATTTACATTCAGTGCAGTGCGTCCTGCTCACAGTGTTCAGCTAGATCCGTTCCTGCTATTTACATTCAGTGCAGTGCGTCCTGCTCACAGTGTTCAGCTAGATCCGTTCCTGCTATTTACATTCAGTGCAGTGCGTGCTGCTCACAGTGTTCAGCTAGATCCGTTCCTGCTATTTACATTCAGTGCAGTGCGTCCTGCTCACAGTGTTCAGCTAGATCCGTTCCTGTTATCTTCCTACTGACAGGCAGGCTTGTCTGGTTACAGTATATAAAGCTACCTGAAGAAAATTACAGGTGTTCTTTTTGATCCTATTAGTACCACGGTCAGGCAGCTAGACTATTTACATTTAGTACAGTGTGTCCTGCTCACAGTGTTCAGCTAGATCCGTTCCTGTTATTTACATTCAGTGCAGTGCGTCCTGCTCACAGTGTTCAGCTAGATCCGTTCCTGCTATTTACATTCAGTGCAGTGCGTCCTGCTCACAGTGTTCAGCTAGATCCGTTCCTGCTATTTACATTCAGTGCAGTGCGTGCTGCTCACAGTGTTCAGCTAGATCCGTTCCTGCTATTTACATTCAGTGCAGTGCGTCCTGCTCACAGTGTTCAGCTAGATCCGTTCCTGTTATCTTCCTACTGACAGGCAGGCTTGTCTGGTTACAGTATATAAAGCTACCTGAAGAAAATTACAGGTGTTCTTTTTGATCCTATTAGTACCACGGTCAGGCAGCTAGCCTATTTACATTTAGTACAGTGTGTCCTGCTCACAGTGTTCAGCTAGATCCGTTCCTGTTATTTACATTCAGTGCAGTGCGTCCTGCTCACAGTGTTCAGCTAGATCCGTTCCTGCTATTTACATTCAGTGCAGTGCGTCCTGCTCACAGTGTTCAGCTAGATCCGTTCCTGCTATTTACATTCAGTGCAGTGCGTGCTGCTCACAGTGTTCAGCTAGATCCGTTCCTGCTATTTACATTCAGTGCAGTGCGTCCTGCTCACAGTGTTCAGCTAGATCCGTTCCTGTTATCTTTCTACTGACAGGCAGGCTTGTCTGGTTACAGTATATAAAGCTACCTAAAGAAAATTACAGGTGTTCTTTTTGATCCTATTAGTACCACGGTCAGGCAGCTAGACTATTTACATTTAGTACAGTGTGTCCTGCTCACAGTGTTCAGCTAGATCCGTTCCTGTTATTTACATTCAGTGCAGTGTGTCCTGCTCACAGTGTTCAGCTAGATCCGTTCCTGCTATTTACATTCAGTACAGTGCGTCCTGCTCACAGTGTTCAGCTAGATCCGTTCCTGCTATTTACATTCAGTGCAGTGCGTGCTGCTCACAGTGTTCAGCTAGATCCGTTCCTGCTATATACATTTAGTGCAGTACGTCCTGCTCACAGTGTTCAGCTAGATCCGTTCCTGTTATCTTCCTACTGACAGGCAGGCTTGTCTGGTTACAGTATATAAAGCTACCTGAAGAAAATTACAGGTGTTCTATCCCAGCTTAGTGCAGCTACAGGCCATTAGTATGTCTGGAAGGCCAAGAAGGAGAGGCAGACAGTCACAAGCCAATAAGAGAGGGCAAGCAGGCTCTGTGTCTAGTGCTGGTCGTGGAGACGGTGCATCCTCATCAGCACGTGGCCATGGGACACGCTTGGCCTTTTTTTCGGCAGCTGGCCGTGTTGAGCCGCAACATGCGGAAGACTTGGTCGAGTGGATGACCAAGCCGTCCTCATCCTCCTCATCCTCTCTCACCCATGCCCAGGGTGCTTTGTCTGGCAAAGCAGCGGCCTCTTCCCTCAGCTCAATGTCATCAGTGACTCCTTCCCTAGCCCCACCATGTCCTCCTGAGGATTCCCTCGAACTGTTTGACCACAGTGTTGGGTACATGCTCCAGGAGGATGCCCAGCGTTTGGAAGGCTCTGATGATGATACTGAGCTCAATGAAGGCAGTAACATGAGCACGGACAGAGGGGGTGCCCAAGAAGGACAGCAATCTGGCAGTCATGCTCCCCCTGCTGCAGCATACTGCCAGGTTTGCTCCAGTGATGAGGAGGGAGGGGATGATGAGGTCACTGACTCAACGTGGGTGCCTGATAGGAGAGAGGAGGAGGAGGAGGAGGAGGAGGAGGAGGAGGAGGAGGAGGTGGCACATCACCAACTAGGCAGGATGCCCTCCAGGGGCCAGCCTAAGGGCAGCACATTGACTGCATCACACCCCAAAGCTCCACATGTGCAGGGCGCTGCAGTCTCTGCGCGTTATTCAAAAAGTTCTTTGGTGTGGGCCTTTTTTGAGACGAGTGCATCAGATCGCACCGCTGCTATTTGCAATATATGTCTCAAGCGTATCTCGCGTGGCCAAAACATCTCCCGCTTGGGTACCACATGCTTGACCAGACATATGTTGACCTGCCATGCAGTTCGTTGGCAAGCGTATCTAAAAGACCCACACCAAAGAACAAAGACGATCTCTCCTTGCTCCTCATCAGCTGAGATTTCCAACCCCACTAGACCTTCAGTCCTCTCTGCGACCTGCAGTGAGAGGAATGAAGGTGTAGAATTAGGTGTGTCACAGCCAAGTACTTATGGGCAATCTGCTTTTGGTACACCGACGTCAGATTGTACCAGGCAAATTTCCCTGCCCCAGCTGCTGCACCGCCGAAAGAAGTTTGCTCCCAGCCATCCACATGCCCAGCGGTTGAATGCTAGCTTGGCAAAATTGCTAGCACTTCAACTGCTGCCTTTTCAGTTGGTAGACTCTGCCCCCTTCCGTGAGTTTGTGGAATGTGCGGTTCCTCAGTGGCAGGTACCCAAACGCCACTTTTTCTCACGGAAGGCGATTCCGGCTCTCTACCGGCATGTGGAAGGCAATGTCCATGCCTCGCTGGACAGGGCGGTCAGCGGTAAGGTGCATATTACCGCTGACTCATGGTCCAGCAGGCATGGACAGGGACGTTACTTAAGTTTCACGGCGCATTGGGTGACTCTGCTGGCAGCTGGGAAGGATGCAGGACAAGGTGCAGTAGTGTTGGAGGTTGTTCCGCCACCACGCCTCCAAAATGCTGATTGTGACACACCTCTCTCCTCCACCCCCTCCTCTTCTTCTTCCTCCATGGCCTCTTCCTCGGAACCAGCGGTGCTCCGTAGGCGTTCAAGGGGCTACGCAAGTACGCAGGCCAAAAGATGCCATGCGGTGCTTGAGCTGGTGTGCTTGGGGGACAGGAGCCACACTGGGGCAGAGGTTCTGTCAGCTCTGCAGGGGCAGGTTCAGAGGTGGTTGACGCCACGCCAACTTAAGGCAGGAATGGTGGTTTGCGACAATGGCACCAACCTCCTCTCTGCCCTCCGACAGGGACAACTGACCCATGTGCCCTGTTTGGCTCACGTCCTTAACTTGGTGGTGCAGCGGTTCTTGGGCAGGTACCCGGGCTTACAGGATGTCCTGAGGCAGGCCAGGAAAGTCTGTGTGCATTTCCGCCGGTCATATAATGCCAGTGCTCGGCTGACGGACCTCCAAAAGGAGTTTAACCTGCCCAAGAACCGCCTAATCTGTGACATGCCCACCAGGTGGAACTCGACGTTGGCCATGCTGCAGCGGCTGCACACGCAGCAGAGGGCCATCAATGAGTACCTGTGCGACTATGGCACCAGGACAGGGTCAGGGGACCTTGGTTTTTTTTCCCCACGCCAGTGGGCCATGATCAGGGATGCATGCACTGTCCTGTCACCATTCGAGGAGGCCACGAGGATGGTGAGCACTGACAGTGCATGCATCAGTGACACTGTCCCCCTTGTCCACCTGTTGGAGCACACGCTGCGTGGGATAATGGACAGGGCACTTGAGGCAGAACAGAGGCAGGAAGAGGAGGACTTCCTTAGCTCTCAAGGCCCCCTTTATCCAGACAGTGTTCCTGCGTGCCCGCCGATCACACAGGAAGAGGACGAGGAGGAGGAGGAGGAGGAGGAGGAAGATTGTGTCAGTATGGAGGTGGAGCCTGGCACTCAGCATCAGCAGTCTTTAAGGGATCAGTCCCAAGGAACACATGGACTTGTACGTGGCTGGGAGGAGGTGGCTGCGGACGTTGTTGTCCTTAGTGACCCAGAGGACTCCGGACCGAATGCCTCAGCAAACCTACGCTGCATGGCCTCCCTGATCCTGCAAAGCCTGCGTAAGGATCCTCGTATTCGTGGTATCAAGGAGAAGGACCAATACTGGCTGGCAACCCTCCTTGATCCACGTTACAAGGGTAAGGTTGCGGACCTTATCTTGCCATCGCAGAGGGAGCAGAGGATGAAACATCTTCGGGAGGCCTTGCAGAAAGGTCTGTGCAACGCGTTCCCAGAGACTGGGAGGTTACAAACTCCTGTTTCTGGACAACGTGTTGCTGAGGCTTCGGTCAGTCAAAGAAGGAGCGGTGGAGAAGGTGGCCGTCTGACCGATGCGTTCAGACAATTTTTTGGTCCGCAGCCCCAAGGTATGATCGGTTCCAGCAACCATCGCCAGCGTCTGTTTTACATGGTGCAGGAATACCTAGGGGCAAGATCAGACTTGGACACCTTTCCCACCGAAAATCCTCTGGGTTACTGGGTCTTGAGGATGGATCACTGGCCAGAGCTTGCACAGTATGCAATTGAGCTACTGGCCTGTCCTGCATCCAGCGTTCTTTCGGAACGCACATTCAGTGCTGCTGGAGGCGTGGTAACCGATCACAGGGTGCGTCTGTCCACCGACTCGGTCGATCGGCTGACCTTCATAAAAATGAATCAGTCTTGGATCACCACCAGCTACCAAGCACCTGATGCAGATGTAACCGAATAATTTTTTTTGAAATCTCAGATCCCTTCAAAGACTGCCTATGCTGATGCTGAGTGACTATCCCTGAGTAATTATCCTCTTCCTCCTCAATCATCACGCTGATAGCTTGTAAGAACATTTTTGGTTCTGGGCGCCACCACCAGTGCCTAAGGCACAATTTTTCAGCCCCTGTTTAACAGGGGCGTGTAATTACAATTTTTGATGTAATACTTTGCAGCAGGGCTCGTTCCTGCATTCCAACTAGAGTGTCTGTGAGGGGTTGCAGTGTTGTGGCACCAGCACCAGTGCCTAAGACCCAATTTTTCTGCCCCTGTCTAACAGGGGCGTGTAATTACAATTTTTGATGCAATACTTTGCAGCAGGGCTTGTTCCTGCGTTTCAACTAGAGTGTCTGTGAGGGGTTGCAGTGTTGTGGCACCAGCACCAGTGCCTAAGGCCTAATTTTTCAGCTCCTGTTCAACAGGGGCATGTAATTACAATTCTTGATCTAATATTTCACAGCAGGGCCCTGTGAGGGCTTACAGTGTTTTGGCCACAGCAACACCTAAGGCCCAAATTTCTGCTGAGTATATAGGGCAGGACCCTACTTTCAAACATCTAACTTACAAACGACTCCTACTTGCAAACGGAAGGAGACAACAGGAAGTGAGATGAAATCTACCCCTAAGGAAGGGAAATTCTCTCCTGTAAGAGTTAATATGGGAAAACAATTTTTCCTTTCCACTGATGCTTTCCAATCCTTGTTCCACAAAAAAACCCAAATTTTCAAAAAACATTTTTCATTGGGACAAAAAAGTGAGGTGAAATCTTCTGAAGAGGAGGAAAGACGCAAAACAAATGTCACAGGGGTGATAACCCTTCCCTATGTTTTCCAAAAAGCTTAGAAAAGATTTTTTGGCTGGAGCTAAACACATTAAAAATGTTCAAAATTACAAACAGATTCTACTTAACAACAAACCTACAGTCCCTGTCTTGTTTGCACCGCCTGTATACTGCTGTTCAGAGTATATAGGGACCTTTCCTTATTTTAATTTGGGTGCGGGGTTCCCCTTAATATCCATACAAGACCCAAAGGGCCTGGTAATGGACTGGGGGGTACCCATGCCGTTTGTCTCACTGATTTTCATCCATATTGCCATGACCCGACATGACATTAAACCCGCAAGCAGTTTTAAATGAGATTTTTTCCTTTAAAAATGACATTTGGTGCAGGGACTGTTCTAAACATGGGAAACACGCGTCACTTTACAGGCATACTATAGACACCCCCCAGGTACGATATTTAAAGGAATATTTCACTTTTTTTTTTTTACTTTAAGCATCATTAAAATCACTGCTCCCGAAAAAACGGCCGTTTTTAAAAGTTTTTTTTGCATTGATACATGTCCCCTGGGGTAGGACCCGGGTCCCCAAACCCTTTTTAGGACAATACCATGCAAATTAGCCTTTAAAATGAGCACTTTTGATTTCGAACGTTCGAGTCCCATAGACGTCAATGGGGTTCTAACGTTCGTGCGAACTTGCGGTCCGTTCGCGGGTTCTGGTGCGAACCGAACCGGGGGGTGTTCGGCTCATCCCTACTCTGGATAGGCCCTACAAGTCCCAGCATTGCAGGATTTATCATAGGCACTACAAGACCCAGCATTGCAGGATCTATCCCCGCAGGTTGCTATGGAAAGGCACGACAAGTCAAAGCATTGCAGGATCTATCAAAGGCACTACAAGTCCCAGCATGGCAGGGTCTATCACCACTTGTTCCTCTGGATAGGCACTACAAGTCCCAGCATTGCAGCATCTATCACCACACGTTGCTCTGCAAAACTACTACAAGTCCCAACATTGCAGGATCTATCAAAGGCACTACAAGTCCCAGCATTGCAGCATCTATCATAGGCACTAAAAGTCATAGCATTGCAGAATCTCTCACCATAGGTTGCTCTGGATAGGCACTACAAGTTCTAGCATTGCCGGATCTATCACCACAGGTTGCTCTGGAAAGACACTACAATTCCCAGCATTGCAGAATCTATCAAAGGCACTACAAGTCCCAGCATTGCAGGGTCTATCACCACTTGTTGCTCAGGATATTCACTACAAGTCCCATCATTGCAGGATCTATCAAAGGCACTGCAAGTCACAGCATTGCAGGATCTATCACCACAGGTTGCTATGGAAAGGCACTACAAGTCCCTGCATTGCAGGATCTATCAAAGCCACTACAAGTCCCAGCATTGCAGGGTCTATCACCACTTGTTGCTTTGGATAGGCCCTACAAGTCAGTCATTGCAGGATCTATCATAGGCACTAAAAGTCCCAGCATTGCAGGATCTATCACCACAGGTTGCTATGGAAAGGCACTACAAGTCTCAGCATTGCAGGATCTATCAAAGGCACTACAAGTCCCAGCATTGCAGGGTCTATCACCACTTGTTGCTCTGTATAGGCACTACAAGTCCCAGCATTGCAGGATCTATCACCACAGGTTGCTCTGGAAAGGCACTACAAGTCCCAGCATTGCAGAATCTATCCTAGGCACTACAAGTCCCAGTATTGCAGGATCTATCACCACAGGTTGCTCTGGAAAGGCACTACAAGACCCAGCATTGCAGGATCTATCAAAGGCACTACAAGTTACAGCATTGCAGGGTCTATCACCACTTATTCCACTGGATAGGCAATACAAGTCCCAGCATTGCAGGATCTATCACCACAGGTTGCTCTGGAAAGGCAGTACAAGTCCCATCATTGCAGCATCTATCACCACAGGTTGTTCTGGAAAGGCACTACAAGTCCCAGCATTGCAGGGTCTATCACCACAGGTTGCTCTGGGAAGGCACTAAAAAGTCTCAACATTGCAGGATCTATCAAAGGCACTACAAGTCCCAGCATTGCAGGATCTATCATAGGCACTACAAGTCCCAGCATTGCTCGATCTATCACCACAGGTTGCTCTGGATAGGCACTACAGGTTCTAACATTGCCGGATCTATCACCACAGGTTGCTCTGGAAAGGCACTACAAGTCCCAGCATTGCAGAATCTTTTAAAGGCACTACAAGTCCCAGCATTGCAGGGTCTATCACCACTTGTTGCTCTGGAAAGGCACTACAAGTCCCAGATATGCAGGATCTATCAAAGGCACTACAATTCCCAGCATTGCATCACCAATCACCAAAGGTTGCTCTGGAAAGGCACTACAACTCCCAGCATTGCAGGATCTATCAAAGGCACTACAAGTCCCAGCATTGCAGGGTCTATCGCCACTTGTTGCTCTGGATAGGCCCTAGAAGTCCCAGCTTTGCAGGATCTATCACCACAGGTTGCTTTGGAAAGGCAGTACAAGTCCCAGCATTGCAGCATCTATCACCACAGGTTGCTCTGGAAAGGCACTACAAGTCCCAGCATTGCAGGGTCTATATCCACTTGTTGCTCTGGATAGGCTCTACAAGTCCCAGCGTTGCAGGATCTATCACCACAGGTTGCTCTGGAAAGGCACTACAAGTTCCAACATTGCAGGAACCATCAAAGGCACTACAAGTCCCAGCATTGCAGGATCTATCACCACAGGTTGCTCTGGATAGGCCCTACAAGTCCCAGCATTGCAGGATCTATCCTAGGCACTACAAGTCCCAGCATTGCAGGATCTATCACCACAGGTTGCTATGGAAAGGCACTACAAGTCCCAGCATTGCTCGATCTATCACCACAGGTTGCTCTGGATAGGCCCTACAAGTCCCAGCATTGCAGGATTTATCATAGGCACTACAAGTCCCAGCATTGCAGGATCTATCACCACAGGTTGCTATGGAAAGGCACTACAAGTCCCAGCATTGCAGGATCTATCAAAGGCACTACAAGTCCCAGCATTGCAGGGTCTATCACCACAGGTTGCTCTGGATAGGCCCTACAAGTCCCAGCATTGCAGGATCTATCCTAGGCACTACAAGTCCCAGCATTGCAGGATCTATCACCACAGGTTGCTATGGAAAGGCACTACAAGTCCCAGCATTGCTCTATCTATCACCACAGGTTGCTCTGGATAGGCCCTACAAGTCCCAGCATTGCAGGATTTATCATAGGCACTACAAGACCCAGCATTGCAGGATCTATCCCCGCAGGTTGCTATGGAAAGGCACGACAAGTCAAAGCATTGCAGGATCTATCAAAGGCACTACAAGTCCCAGCATGGCAGGGTCTATCACCACTTGTTCCTCTGGATAGGCACTACAAGTCCCAGCATTGCAGCATCTATCACCACACGTTGCTCTGCAAAACTACTACAAGTCCCAACATTGCAGGATCTATCAAAGGCACTACAAGTCCCAGCATTGCAGCATCTATCATAGGCACTACAAGTCATAGCATTGCAGGATCTCTCACCATAGGTTGCTCTGGATAGGCACTACAAGTTCTAGCATTGCCGGATCTATCACCACAGGTTGCTCTGGAAAGACACTACAATTCCCAGCATTGCAGAATCTATCAAAGGCACTACAAGTCCCAGCATTGCAGGGTCTATCACCACTTGTTGCTCAGGATATTCACTACAAGTCCCATCATTGCAGGATCTATCAAAGGCACTGCAAGTCACAGCATTGCAGGATCTATCACCACAGGTTGCTATGGAAAGGCACTACAAGTCCCTGCATTGCAGGATCTATCAAAGCCACTACAAGTCCCAGCATTGCAGGGTCTATCACCACTTGTTGTATAGGCACTACAAGTCCCAGCATTGCAGGATCTATCACCACAGGTTGCTCTGGAAAGGCACTACAAGTCCCAGCATTGCAGAATCTATCAAACGAACTACAAGTCCCAGCATTGCAGGATCTATCCTAGGCACTACAAGTCCCAGTATTGCAGGATCTATCACCACAGGTTGCTCTGGAAAGGCACTACAAGACCCAGCATTGCAGGATCTATCAAAGGCACTACAAGTCCCAACATTGCAGGGTCTATCACCACTTGTTCCACTGGATAGGCACTACAAGTCCCAGCATTGCAGGATCTATCAACACAGGTTGCTCTAGAAAGGCAGTACAAGTCCCAGCATTGCAGCATCTATCACCACAGGTTGCTCTGGAAAGGCACTACAAGTCCCAGCATTGCAGGGTCTATCACCACTTGTTGCTCTGGAAAAGCACTACAAGTCCCAGATATGCAGGATCTATCAAAGGCATTACAATTCCCAGCATTGCATCACCAATCACCACAGGTTGCTCTGGAAAGGCACTACAAGTTCCAACATTGCAGGAACCATCAAAGGCACTACAAGTCCGAGCATTGCAGGATCTATCACCACAGGTTGCTCTGGATAGGCCCTACAAGTCCCAGCATTGCAGGATCTATCCTAGGCACTACAAGTCCCAGCATTGCAGGATCTATCACCACAGATTGCTATGGAAAGGCACTACAAGTCCCAGCATTGCTCGATCTATCACCACAGGTTGCTCTGGATAGGCCCTACAAGTCCCAGCATTGCAGGATTTATCATAGGCACTACAAGTCCCAGCATTGCAGGATCTATCACCACAGGTTGCTATGGAAAGGCACTACAAGTCCCAGCATTGCAGGATCTATCAAAGGCACTACAAGTCCCAGCATTGCAGGGTCTATCACCACAGGTTGCTCTGGATAGGCCCTACAAGTCCCAGCATTGCAGGATCTATCCTAGGCACTACAAGTCCCAGCATTGCAGGATCTATCACCACAGGTTGCTATGGAAAGGCACTACAAGTCCCAGCATTGCTCGATCTATCACCACAGGTTGCTCTGGATAGGCCCTACAAGTCCCAGCATTGCAGGATTTATCATAGGCACTACAAGACCCAGCATTGCAGGATCTATCCCCGCAGGTTGCTATGGAAAGGCACAACAAGTCAAAGCATTGCAGGATCTATCAAAGGCACTACAAGTCCCAGCATGGCAGGGTCTATCACCACTTGTTCCTCTGGATAGGCACTACAAGTCCCAGCATTGCAGCATCTATCACCACACGTTGCTCTGCAAAACTACTACAAGTCCCAACATTGCAGGATCTATCAAAGGCACTACAAGTCCCAGCATTGCAGCATCTATCATAGGCACTACAAGTCATAGCATTGCAGGATCTCTCACCATAGGTTGCTCTGGATAGACACTACAAGTTCTAGCATTGCCGGATCTATCATCACAGGTTGCTCTGGAAAGACACTACAATTCCCAGCATTGCAGAATCTATCAAAGGCACTACAAGTCCCAGCATTGCAGGGTCTATCACCACTTGTTGCTCAGGATATTCACTACAAGTCCCATCATTGCAGGATCTATCAAAGGCACTGCAAGTCACAGCATTGCAGGATCTATCACCACAGGTTGCTATGGAAAGGTACTACAAGTCCCTGCATTGCAGGATCTATCAAAGCCACTACAAGTCCCAGCATTGCAGGGTCTATCACCACTTGTTGCTCTGGATAGGCCCTACAAGTCAGTCATTGCAGGATCTATCATAGGCACTAAAAGTCCCAGCATTGCAGGATCTATCACCACAGGTTGCTCTGGAAAGGCACTACAAGACCCAGCATTGCAGAATCTATCAAAGGCACTACAAGTCCCAGCATTGCAGGGTCTATCACCACTTGTTGCTCAGGATATTCACTACAAGTCCCATCATTGCAGGATCTATCAAAGGCACTGCAAGTCACAGCATTGCAGGATCTATCACCACAGGTTGCTATGGAAAGGCACTACAAGTCCCTGCATTGCAGGATCTATCAAAGCCACTACAAGTCCCAGCATTGCAGGGTCTATCACCACTTGTTGCTCTGGATAGGCCCTACAAGTCAGTCATTGCAGGATCTATCATAGGCACTAAAAGTCCCAGCATTGCAGGATCTATCACCACAGGTTGCTATGGAAAGGCACTACAAGTCTCAGCATTGCAGGATCTATCAAAGGCACTACAAGTCCCAGCATTGCAGGGTCTATCACCACTTGTTGCTCTGTATAGGCACTACAAGTCCCAGCATTGCAGGATCTATCACCACAGGTTGCTCTGGAAAGGCACTACAAGTCCCAGCATTGCAGAATCTATCCTAGGCACTACAAGTCCCAGTATTGCAGGATCTATCACCACAGGTTGCTCTGGAAAGGCACTACAAGACCCAGCATTGCAGGATCTATCAAAGGCACTACAAGTTACAGCATTGCAGGGTCTATCACCACTTATTCCACTGGATAGGCAATACAAGTCCCAGCATTGCAGGATCTATCACCACAGGTTGCTCTGGAAAGGCAGTACAAGTGCCATCATTGCAGCATCTATCACCACAGGTTGTTCTGGAAAGGCACTACAAGTCCCAGCATTGCAGGGTCTATCACCACTTGTTGCTCTGGATAGGCACTACAAGTCCCAGCATTGCAGGATCTATCACCACAGGTTGCTCTGGGAAGGCACTAAAAAGTCTCAACATTGCAGGATCTATCAAAGGCACTACAAGTCCCAGCATTGCAGCATCTATCATAGGCACTACAAGTCCCAGCATTGCTCGATCTATCACCACAGGTTGCTCTGGATAGGCACTACAGGTTCTAACATTGCCGGATCTATCACCACAGGTTGCTCTGGAAAGGCACTACAAGTCCCAGCATTGCAGAATCTATCAAAGGCACTACAAGTCCCAGCATTGCAGGGTCTATCACCACTTGTTGCTCTGGAAAGGCACTACAAGTCCCAGATATGCAGGATCTATCAAAGGCACTACAATTCCCAGCATTGCATCACCAATCACCAAAGGTTGCTCTGGAAAGGCACTACAACTCCCAGCATTGAAGGATCTATCAAAGGCACTACAAGTCCCAGCATTGCAGGGTCTATCGCCACTTGTTGCTCTGGATAGGCCCTACAAGTCCCAGCTTTGCAGGATCTATCACCACAGGTTGCTTTGGAAAGGCAGTACAAGTCCCAGCATTGCAGCATCTATCACCACAGGTTGCTCTGGAAAGGCACTACAAGTCCCAGCATTGCAGGGTCTATATCCACTTGTTGCTCTGGATAGGCTCTACAAGTCCCAGCGTTGCAGGATCTATCACCACAGGTTGCTCTGGAAAGGCACTACAAGTTCCAACATTGCAGGAACCATCAAAGGCACTACAAGTCCCAGCATTGCAGGATCTATCACCACAGGTTGCTCTGGATAGGCCCTACAAGTCCCAGCATTGCAGGATCTATCCTAGGCACTACAATTCCCAGCATTGCAGGATCTATCACCACAGGTTGCTATGGAAAGGCACTACAAGTCCCAGCATTGCTCGATCTATCACCACAGGTTGCTCTGGATAGGCCCTACAAGTCCCAGCATTGCAGGATTTATCATAGGCACTACAAGACCCAGCATTGCAGGATCTATCCCCGCAGGTTGCTATGGAAAGGCACGACAAGTCAAAGCATTGCAGGATCTATCAAAGGCACTACAAGTCCCAGCATGGCAGGGTCTATCACCACTTGTTCCTCTGGATAGGCACTACAAGTCCCAGCATTGCAGCATCTATCACCACACGTTGCTCTGCAAAACTACTACAAGTCCCAACATTGCAGGATCTATCAAAGGCACTACAAGTCCCAGCATTGCAGCATCTATCATAGGCACTAAAAGTCATAGCATTGCAGAATCTCTCACCATAGGTTGCTCTGGATAGGCACTACAAGTTCTAGCATTGCCGGATCTATCACCACAGGTTGCTCTGGAAAGACACTACAATTCCCAGCATTGCAGAATCTATCAAAGGCACTACAAGTCCCAGCATTGCAGGGTCTATCACCACTTGTTGCTCAGGATATTCACTACAAGTCCCATCATTGCAGGATCTATCAAAGGCACTGCAAGTCACAGCATTGCAGGATCTATCACCACAGGTTGCTATGGAAAGGCACTACAAGTCACTGCATTGCAGGATCTATCAAAGCCACTACAAGTCCCAGCATTGCAGGGTCTATCACCACTTGTTGCTTTGGATAGGCCCTACAAGTCAGTCATTGCAGGATCTATCATAGGCACTAAAAGTCCCAGCATTGCAGGATCTATCACCACAGGTTGCTATGGAAAGGCACTACAAGTCTCAGCATTGCAGGATCTATCAAAGGCACTACAAGTCCCAGCATTGCAGGGTCTATCACCACTTGTTGCTCTGTATAGGCACTACAAGTCCCAGCATTGCAGGATCTATCACCACAGGTTGCTCTGGAAAGGCACTACAAGTCCCAGCATTGCAGAATCTATCCTAGGCACTACAAGTCCCAGTATTGCAGGATCTATCACCACAGGTTGCTCTGGAAAGGCACTACAAGACCCAGCATTGCAGGATCTATCAAAGGCACTACAAGTTACAGCATTGCAGGGTCTATCACCACTTATTCCACTGGATAGGCAATACAAGTCCCAGCATTGCAGGATCTATCACCACAGGTTGCTCTGGAAAGGCAGTACAAGTCCCATCATTGCAGCATCTATCACCACAGGTTGTTCTGGAAAGGCACTACAAGTCCCAGCATTGCAGGGTCTATCACCACAGGTTGCTCTGGGAAGGCACTAAAAAGTCTCAACATTGCAGGATCTATCAAAGGCACTACAAGTCCCAGCATTGCAGGATCTATCATAGGCACTACAAGTCCCAGCATTGCTCGATCTATCACCACAGGTTGCTCTGGATAGGCACTACAGGTTCTAACATTGCCGGATCTATCACCACAGGTTGCTCTGGAAAGGCACTACAAGTCCCAGCATTGCAGAATCTTTTAAAGGCACTACAAGTCCCAGCATTGCAGGGTCTATCACCACTTGTTGCTCTGGAAAGGCACTACAAGTCCCAGATATGCAGGATCTATCAAAGGCACTACAATTCCCAGCATTGCATCACCAATCACCAAAGGTTGCTCTGGAAAGGCACTACAACTCCCAGCATTGCAGGATCTATCAAAGGCACTACAAGTCCCAGCATTGCAGGGTCTATCGCCACTTGTTGCTCTGGATAGGCCCTAGAAGTCCCAGCTTTGCAGGATCTATCACCACAGGTTGCTTTGGAAAGGCAGTACAAGTCCCAGCATTGCAGCATCTATCACCACAGGTTGCTCTGGAAAGGCACTACAAGTCCCAGCATTGCAGGGTCTATATCCACTTGTTGCTCTGGATAGGCTCTACAAGTCCCAGCGTTGCAGGATCTATCACCACAGGTTGCTCTGGAAAGGCACTACAAGTTCCAACATTGCAGGAACCATCAAAGGCACTACAAGTCCCAGCATTGCAGGATCTATCACCACAGGTTGCTCTGGATAGGCCCTACAAGTCCCAGCATTGCAGGATCTATCCTAGGCACTACAAGTCCCAGCATTGCAGGATCTATCACCACAGGTTGCTATGGAAAGGCACTACAAGTCCCAGCATTGCTCGATCTATCACCACAGGTTGCTCTGGATAGGCCCTACAAGTCCCAGCATTGCAGGATTTATCATAGGCACTACAAGTCCCAGCATTGCAGGATCTATCACCACAGGTTGCTATGGAAAGGCACTACAAGTCCCAGCATTGCAGGATCTATCAAAGGCACTACAAGTCCCAGCATTGCAGGGTCTATCACCACAGGTTGCTCTGGATAGGCCCTACAAGTCCCAGCATTGCAGGATCTATCCTAGGCACTACAAGTCCCAGCATTGCAGGATCTATCACCACAGGTTGCTATGGAAAGGCACTACAAGTCCCAGCATTGCTCTATCTATCACCACAGGTTGCTCTGGATAGGCCCTACAAGTCCCAGCATTGCAGGATTTATCATAGGCACTACAAGACCCAGCATTGCAGGATCTATCCCCGCAGGTTGCTATGGAAAGGCACGACAAGTCAAAGCATTGCAGGATCTATCAAAGGCACTACAAGTCCCAGCATGGCAGGGTCTATCACCACTTGTTCCTCTGGATAGGCACTACAAGTCCCAGCATTGCAGCATCTATCACCACACGTTGCTCTGCAAAACTACTACAAGTCCCAACATTGCAGGATCTATCAAAGGCACTACAAGTCCCAGCATTGCAGCATCTATCATAGGCACTACAAGTCATAGCATTGCAGGATCTCTCACCATAGGTTGCTCTGGATAGGCACTACAAGTTCTAGCATTGCCGGATCTATCACCACAGGTTGCTCTGGAAAGACACTACAATTCCCAGCATTGCAGAATCTATCAAAGGCACTACAAGTCCCAGCATTGCAGGGTCTATCACCACTTGTTGCTCAGGATATTCACTACAAGTCCCATCATTGCAGGATCTATCAAAGGCACTGCAAGTCACAGCATTGCAGGATCTATCACCACAGGTTGCTATGGAAAGGCACTACAAGTCCCTGCATTGCAGGATCTATCAAAGCCACTACAAGTCCCAGCATTGCAGGGTCTATCACCACTTGTTGTATAGGCACTACAAGTCCCAGCATTGCAGGATCTATCACCACAGGTTGCTCTGGAAAGGCACTACAAGTCCCAGCATTGCAGAATCTATCAAACGAACTACAAGTCCCAGCATTGCAGGATCTATCCTAGGCACTACAAGTCCCAGTATTGCAGGATCTATCACCACAGGTTGCTCTGGAAAGGCACTACAAGACCCAGCATTGCAGGATCTATCAAAGGCACTACAAGTCCCAACATTGCAGGGTCTATCACCACTTGTTCCACTGGATAGGCACTACAAGTCCCAGCATTGCAGGATCTATCAACACAGGTTGCTCTAGAAAGGCAGTACAAGTCCCAGCATTGCAGCATCTATCACCACAGGTTGCTCTGGAAAGGCACTACAAGTCCCAGCATTGCAGGGTCTATCACCACTTGTTGCTCTGGAAAAGCACTACAAGTCCCAGATATGCAGGATCTATCAAAGGCATTACAATTCCCAGCATTGCATCACCAATCACCACAGGTTGCTCTGGAAAGGCACTACAAGTTCCAACATTGCAGGAACCATCAAAGGCACTACAAGTCCGAGCATTGCAGGATCTATCACCACAGGTTGCTCTGGATAGGCCCTACAAGTCCCAGCATTGCAGGATCTATCCTAGGCACTACAAGTCCCAGCATTGCAGGATCTATCACCACAGATTGCTATGGAAAGGCACTACAAGTCCCAGCATTGCTCGATCTATCACCACAGGTTGCTCTGGATAGGCCCTACAAGTCCCAGCATTGCAGGATTTATCATAGGCACTACAAGTCCCAGCATTGCAGGATCTATCACCACAGGTTGCTATGGAAAGGCACTACAAGTCCCAGCATTGCAGGATCTATCAAAGGCACTACAAGTCCCAGCATTGCAGGGTCTATCACCACAGGTTGCTCTGGATAGGCCCTACAAGTCCCAGCATTGCAGGATCTATCCTAGGCACTACAAGTCCCAGCATTGCAGGATCTATCACCACAGGTTGCTATGGAAAGGCACTACAAGTCCCAGCATTGCTCGATCTATCACCACAGGTTGCTCTGGATAGGCCCTACAAGTCCCAGCATTGCAGGATTTATCATAGGCACTACAAGACCCAGCATTGCAGGATCTATCCCCGCAGGTTGCTATGGAAAGGCACAACAAGTCAAAGCATTGCAGGATCTATCAAAGGCACTACAAGTCCCAGCATGGCAGGGTCTATCACCACTTGTTCCTCTGGATAGGCACTACAAGTCCCAGCATTGCAGCATCTATCACCACACGTTGCTCTGCAAAACTACTACAAGTCCCAACATTGCAGGATCTATCAAAGGCACTACAAGTCCCAGCATTGCAGCATCTATCATAGGCACTACAAGTCATAGCATTGCAGGATCTCTCACCATAGGTTGCTCTGGATAGACACTACAAGTTCTAGCATTGCCGGATCTATCATCACAGGTTGCTCTGGAAAGACACTACAATTCCCAGCATTGCAGAATCTATCAAAGGCACTACAAGTCCCAGCATTGCAGGGTCTATCACCACTTGTTGCTCAGGATATTCACTACAAGTCCCATCATTGCAGGATCTATCAAAGGCACTGCAAGTCACAGCATTGCAGGATCTATCACCACAGGTTGCTATGGAAAGGTACTACAAGTCCCTGCATTGCAGGATCTATCAAAGCCACTACAAGTCCCAGCATTGCAGGGTCTATCACCACTTGTTGCTCTGGATAGGCCCTACAAGTCAGTCATTGCAGGATCTATCATAGGCACTAAAAGTCCCAGCATTGCAGGATCTATCACCACAGGTTGCTCTGGAAAGGCACTACAAGACCCAGCATTGCAGAATCTATCAAAGGCACTACAAGTCCCAGCATTGCAGGGTCTATCACCACTTGTTGCTCAGGATATTCACTACAAGTCCCATCATTGCAGGATCTATCAAAGGCACTGCAAGTCACAGCATTGCAGGATCTATCACCACAGGTTGCTATGGAAAGGCACTACAAGTCCCTGCATTGCAGGATCTATCAAAGCCACTACAAGTCCCAGCATTGCAGGGTCTATCACCACTTGTTGCTCTGGATAGGCCCTACAAGTCAGTCATTGCAGGATCTATCATAGGCACTAAAAGTCCCAGCATTGCAGGATCTATCACCACAGGTTGCTATGGAAAGGCACTACAAGTCTCAGCATTGCAGGATCTATCAAAGGCACTACAAGTCCCAGCATTGCAGGGTCTATCACCACTTGTTGCTCTGTATAGGCACTACAAGTCCCAGCATTGCAGGATCTATCACCACAGGTTGCTCTGGAAAGGCACTACAAGTCCCAGCATTGCAGAATCTATCCTAGGCACTACAAGTCCCAGTATTGCAGGATCTATCACCACAGGTTGCTCTGGAAAGGCACTACAAGACCCAGCATTGCAGGATCTATCAAAGGCACTACAAGTTACAGCATTGCAGGGTCTATCACCACTTATTCCACTGGATAGGCAATACAAGTCCCAGCATTGCAGGATCTATCACCACAGGTTGCTCTGGAAAGGCAGTACAAGTGCCATCATTGCAGCATCTATCACCACAGGTTGTTCTGGAAAGGCACTACAAGTCCCAGCATTGCAGGGTCTATCACCACTTGTTGCTCTGGATAGGCACTACAAGTCCCAGCATTGCAGGATCTATCACCACAGGTTGCTCTGGGAAGGCACAAAAAAGTCTCAACATTGCAGGATCTATCAAAGGCACTACAAGTCCCTGCATTGCAGCATCTATCATAGGCACTACAAGTCCCAGCATTGCTCGATCTATCACCACAGGTTGCTCTGGATAGGCACTACAGGTTCTAACATTGCCGGATCTATCACCACAGGTTGCTCTGGAAAGGCACTACAAGTCCCAGCATTGCAGAATCTATCAAAGGCACTACAAGTCCCAGCATTGCAGGGTCTATCACCACTTGTTGCTCTGGAAAGGCACTACAAGTCCCAGATATGCAGGATCTATCAAAGGCACTACAATTCCCAGCATTGCATCACCAATCACCAAAGGTTGCTCTGGAAAGGCACTACAACTCCCAGCATTGAAGGATCTATCAAAGGCACTACAAGTCCCAGCATTGCAGGGTCTATCGCCACTTGTTGCTCTGGATAGGCCCTACAAGTCCCAGCTTTGCAGGATCTATCACCACAGGTTGCTTTGGAAAGGCAGTACAAGTCCCAGCATTGCAGCATCTATCACCACAGGTTGCTCTGGAAAGGCACTACAAGTCCCAGCATTGCAGGGTCTATATCCACTTGTTGCTCTGGATAGGCTCTACAAGTCCCAGCGTTGCAGGATCTATCACCACAGGTTGCTCTGGAAAGGCACTACAAGTTCCAACATTGCAGGAACCATCAAAGGCACTACAAGTCCCAGCATTGCAGGATCTATCACCACAGGTTGCTCTGGATAGGCCCTACAAGTCCCAGCATTGCAGGATCTATCCTAGGCACTACAATTCCCAGCATTGCAGGATCTATCACCACAGGTTGCTATGGAAAGGCACTACAAGTCCCAGCATTGCTCGATCTATCACCACAGGTTGCTCTGGATAGGCCCTACAAGTCCCAGCATTGCAGGATTTATCATAGGCACTACAAGACCCAGCATTGCAGGATCTATCCCCGCAGGTTGCTATGGAAAGGCACGACAAGTCAAAGCATTGCAGGATCTATCAAAGGCACTACAAGTCCCAGCATGGCAGGGTCTATCACCACTTGTTCCTCTGGATAGGCACTACAAGTCCCAGCATTGCAGCATCTATCACCACACGTTGCTCTGCAAAACTACTACAAGTCCCAACATTGCAGGATCTATCAAAGGCACTACAAGTCCCAGCATTGCAGCATCTATCATAGGCACTAAAAGTCATAGCATTGCAGAATCTCTCACCATAGGTTGCTCTGGATAGGCACTACAAGTTCTAGCATTGCCGGATCTATCACCACAGGTTGCTCTGGAAAGACACTACAATTCCCAGCATTGCAGAATCTATCAAAGGCACTACAAGTCCCAGCATTGCAGGGTCTATCACCACTTGTTGCTCAGGATATTCACTACAAGTCCCATCATTGCAGGATCTATCAAAGGCACTGCAAGTCACAGCATTGCAGGATCTATCACCACAGGTTGCTATGGAAAGGCACTACAAGTCCCTGCATTGCAGGATCTATCAAAGCCACTACAAGTCCCAGCATTGCAGGGTCTATCGCCACTTGTTGCTCTGGATAGGCCCTACAAGTCCCAGCTTTGCAGGATCTATCACCACAGGTTGCTTTGGAAAGGCAGTACAAGTCCCAGCATTGCAGCATCTATCACCACAGGTTGCTCTGGAAAGGCACTACAAGTCCCAGCATTGCAGGGTCTATATCCACTTGTTGCTCTGGATAGGCTCTACAAGTCCCAGCGTTGCAGGATCTATCACCACAGGTTGCTCTGGAAAGGCACTACAAGTTCCAACATTGCAGGAACCATCAAAGGCACTACAAGTCCCAGCATTGCAGGATCTATCACCACAGGTTGCTCTGGATAGGCCCTACAAGTCCCAGCATTGCAGGATCTATCCTAGGCACTACAATTCCCAGCATTGCAGGATCTATCACCACAGGTTGCTATGGAAAGGCACTACAAGTCCCAGCATTGCTCGATCTATCACCACAGGTTGCTCTGGATAGGCCCTACAAGTCCCAGCATTGCAGGATTTATCATAGGCACTACAAGACCCAGCATTGCAGGATCTATCCCCGCAGGTTGCTATGGAAAGGCACGACAAGTCAAAGCATTGCAGGATCTATCAAAGGCACTACAAGTCCCAGCATGGCAGGGTCTATCACCACTTGTTCCTCTGGATAGGCACTACAAGTCCCAGCATTGCAGCATCTATCACCACACGTTGCTCTGCAAAACTACTACAAGTCCCAACATTGCAGGATCTATCAAAGGCACTACAAGTCCCAGCATTGCAGCATCTATCATAGGCACTAAAAGTCATAGCATTGCAGAATCTCTCACCATAGGTTGCTCTGGATAGGCACTACAAGTTCTAGCATTGCCGGATCTATCACCACAGGTTGCTCTGGAAAGACACTACAATTCCCAGCATTGCAGAATCTATCAAAGGCACTACAAGTCCCAGCATTGCAGGGTCTATCACCACTTGTTGCTCAGGATATTCACTACAAGTCCCATCATTGCAGGATCTATCAAAGGCACTGCAAGTCACAGCATTGCAGGATCTATCACCACAGGTTGCTATGGAAAGGCACTACAAGTCCCTGCATTGCAGGATCTATCAAAGCCACTACAAGTCCCAGCATTGCAGGGTCTATCACCACTTGTTGCTCTGGATAGGCCCTACAAGTCAGTCATTGCAGGATCTATCATAGGCACTAAAAGTCCCAGCATTGCAGGATCTATCACCACAGGTTGCTATGGAAAGGCACTACAAGTCTCAGCATTGCAGGATCTATCAAAGGCACTACAAGTCCCAGCATTGCAGGGTCTATCACCACTTGTTGCTCTGTATAGGCACTACAAGTCCCAGCATTGCAGGATCTATCACCACAGGTTGCTCTGGAAAGGCACTACAAGTCCCAGCATTGCAGAATCTATCCTAGGCACTACAAGTCCCAGTATTGCAGGATCTATCACCACAGGTTGCTCTGGAAAGGCACTACAAGACCCAGCATTGCAGGATCTATCAAAGGCACTACAAGTTACAGCATTGCAGGGTCTATCACCACTTATTCCACTGGATAGGCAATACAAGTCCCAGCATTGCAGGATCTATCACCACAGGTTGCTCTGGAAAGGCAGTACAAGTCCCATCATTGCAGCATCTATCACCACAGGTTGTTCTGGAAAGGCACTACAAGTCCCAGCATTGCAGGGTCTATCACCACAGGTTGCTCTGGGAAGGCACTAAAAAGTCTCAACATTGCAGGATCTATCAAAGGCACTACAAGTCCCAGCATTGCAGGATCTATCATAGGCACTACAAGTCCCAGCATTGCTCGATCTATCACCACAGGTTGCTCTGGATAGGCACTACAGGTTCTAACATTGCCGGATCTATCACCACAGGTTGCTCTGGAAAGGCACTACAAGTCCCAGCATTGCAGAATCTTTTAAAGGCACTACAAGTCCCAGCATTGCAGGGTCTATCACCACTTGTTGCTCTGGAAAGGCACTACAAGTCCCAGATATGCAGGATCTATCAAAGGCACTACAATTCCCAGCATTGCATCACCAATCACCAAAGGTTGCTCTGGAAAGGCACTACAACTCCCAGCATTGCAGGATCTATCAAAGGCACTACAAGTCCCAGCATTGCAGGGTCTATCGCCACTTGTTGCTCTGGATAGGCCCTAGAAGTTCCAGCTTTGCAGGATCTATCACCACAGGTTGCTTTGGAAAGGCAGTACAAGTCCCAGCATTGCAGCATCTATCACCACAGGTTGCTCTGGAAAGGCACTACAAGTCCCAGCATTGCAGGGTCTATATCCACTTGTTGCTCTGGATAGGCTCTACAAGTCCCAGCGTTGCAGGATCTATCACCACAGGTTGCTCTGGAAAGGCACTACAAGTTCCAACATTGCAGGAACCATCAAAGGCACTACAAGTCCCAGCATTGCAAGATCTATCACCACAGGTTGCTCTGGATAGGCCCTACAAGTCCCAGCATTGCAGGATCTATCCTAGGCACTACAAGTCCCAGCATTGCAGGATCTATCACCACAGGTTGCTATGGAAAGGCACTACAAGTCCCAGCATTGCTCGATCTATCACCACAGGTTGCTCTGGATAGGCCCTACAAGTCCCAGCATTGCAGAATTTATCATAGGCACTACAAGTCCCAGCATTGCAGGATCTATCACCACAGGTTGCTATGGAAAGGCACTACAAGTCCCAGCATTGCAGGATCTATCAAAGGCACTACAAGTCCCAGCATTGCAGGGTCTATCACCACAGGTTGCTCTGGATAGGCCCTACAAGTCCCAGCATTGCAGGATCTATCCTAGGCACTACAAGTCCCAGCATTGCAGGATCTATCACCACAGGTTGCTATGGAAAGGCACTACAAGTCCCAGCATTGCTCTATCTATCACCACAGGTTGCTCTGGATAGGCCCTACAAGTCCCAGCATTGCAGGATTTATCATAGGCACTACAAGACCCAGCATTGCAGGATCTATCCCCGCAGGTTGCTATGGAAAGGCACGACAAGTCAAAGCATTGCAGGATCTATCAAAGGCACTACAAGTCCCAGCATGGCAGGGTCTATCACCACTTGTTCCTCTGGATAGGCACTACAAGTCCCAGCATTGCAGCATCTATCACCACACGTTGCTCTGCAAAACTACTACAAGTCCCAACATTGCAGGATCTATCAAAGGCACTACAAGTCCCAGCATTGCAGCATCTATCATAGGCACTACAAGTCATAGCATTGCAGGATCTCTCACCATAGGTTGCTCTGGATAGGCACTACAAGTTCTAGCATTGCCGGATCTATCACCACAGGTTGCTCTGGAAAGACACTACAATTCCCAGCATTGCAGAATCTATCAAAGGCACTACAAGTCCCAGCATTGCAGGGTCTATCACCACTTGTTGCTCAGGATATTCACTACAAGTCCCATCATTGCAGGATCTATCAAAGGCACTGCAAGTCACAGCATTGCAGGATCTATCACCACAGGTTGCTATGGAAAGGCACTACAAGTCCCTGCATTGCAGGATCTATCAAAGCCACTACAAGTCCCAGCATTGCAGGGTCTATCACCACTTGTTGTATAGGCACTACAAGTCCCAGCATTGCAGGATCCATCACCACAGGTTGCTCTGGAAAGGCACTACAAGTCCCAGCATTGCAGAATCTATCAAACGAACTACAAGTCCCAGCATTGCAGGATCTATCCTAGGCACTACAAGTCCTAGTATTGCAGGATCTATCACCACAGGTTGCTCTGGAAAGGCACTACAAGACCCAGCATTGCAGGATCTATCAAAGGCACTACAAGTCCCAACATTGCAGGGTCTATCACCACTTGTTCCACTGGATAGGCACTACAAGTCCCAGCATTGCAGGATCTATCAACACAGGTTGCTCTAGAAAGGCAGTACAAGTCCCAGCATTGCAGCATCTATCACCACAGGTTGCTCTGGAAAGGCACTACAAGTCCCAGCATTGCAGGGTCTATCACCACTTGTTGCTCTGGAAAAGCACTACAAGTCCCAGATATGCAGGATCTATCAAAGGCATTACAATTCCCAGCATTGCATCACCAATCACCAAAGGTTGCTCTGGAAAGGCACTACAACTCCCAGCATTGCAGGATCTATCAAAGGCACTACAAGTCCCAGCATTGCAGGGTCTATCGCCACTTGTTGCTCTGGATAGGCCCTACAAGTCCCAGCTTTGCAGGATCTATCACCACAGGTTGCTTTGGAAAGGCAGTACAAGTCCCAGCATTGCAGCATCTATCACCACAGGTTGCTCTGGAAAGGCACTACAAGTCCCAGCATTGCAGGGTCTATATCCACTTGTTGCTCTGGATAGGCACTACAAGTCCCAGCGTTGCAGGAACCATCAAAGGCACTACAAGTCCCAGCATTGCAGGATCTATCACCACAGGTTGCTCTGGATAGGCCCTACAAGTCCCAGCATTGCAGGATTTATCATAGGCACTACAAGTCCCAGCATTGCAGGATCTATCACCACAGGTTGCTATGGAAAGGCACTACAAGTCCCAGCATTGCAGGATCTATCAAAGGCACTACAAATCCCAGCATTGCAGGGTCTATCACCACAGGTTGCTCTGGATAGGCCCTACAAGTCCCAGCATTGCAGGATCTATCCTAGGCACTACAAGTCCCAGCATTGCAGGATCTATCACCACAGGTTGCTATGGAAAGGCACTACAAGTCCCAGAATTGCTCGATCTATCACCACAGGTTGCTCTGGATAGGCCCTACAAGTCCCAGCATTGCAGGATTTATCATAGGCACTACAAGACCCAGCATTGCAGGATCTATCCCCGCAGGTTGCTATGGAAAGGCACGACAAGTCAAAGCATTGCAGGATCTATCAAAGGCACTACAAGTCCCAGCATGGCAGGGTCTATCACCACTTGTTCCTCTGGATAGGCACTACAAGTCCCAGCATTGCAGCATCTATCACCACACGTTGCTCTGCAAAACTACTACAACTCCCAACATTGCAGGATCTATCAAAGGCACTACAAGTCCCAGCATTGCAGCATCTATCATAGGCACTACAAGTCATAGCATTGCAGGATCTCTCACCATAGGTTGCTCTGGATAGGCACTACAAGTTCTAGCATTGCCGGATCTATCACCACAGGTTGCTCTGGAAAGACACTACAATTCCCAGCATTGCAGAATCTATCAAAGGCACTACAAGTCCCAGCATTGCAGGGTCTATCACCACTTGTTGCTCAGGATATTCACTACAAGTCCCATCATTGCAGGATCTATCAAAGGCACTGCAAGTCACAGCATTGCAGGATCTATCACCACAGGTTGCTATGGAAAGGCACTACAAGTCCCTGCATTGCAGGATCTATCAAAGCCACTACAAGTCCCAGCATTGCAGGGTCTATCACCACTTGTTGCTCTGGATAGGCCCTACAAGTCAGTCATTGCAGGATCTATCATAGGCACTAAAAGTCCCAGCATTGCAGGATCTATCACCACAGGTTGCTATGGAAAGGCACTACAAGTCTCAGCATTGCAGGATCTATCAAAGGCACTACAAGTCCCAGCATTGCAGGGTCTATCACCACTTGTTGCTCTGTATAGGCACTACAAGTCCCAGCATTGCAGGATCTATCACCACAGGTTGCTCTGGAAAGGCACTACAAGTCCCAGCATTGCAGAATCTATCCTAGGCACTACAAGTCCCAGTATTGCAGGATCTATCACCACAGGTTGCTCTGGAAAGGCACTACAAGACCCAGCATTGCAGGATCTATCAAAGGCACTACAAGTTACAGCATTGCAGGGTCTATCACCACTTATTCCACTGGATAGGCAATACAAGTCCCAGCATTGCAGGATCTATCACCACAGGTTGCTCTGGAAAGGCAGTACAAGTCCCATCATTGCAGCATCTATCACCACAGGTTGTTCTGGAAAGGCACTACAAGTCCCAGCATTGCAGGGTCTATCACCACTTGTTGCTCTGGATAGGCACTACAAGTCCCAGCATTGCAGGATCTATCACCACAGGTTGCTCTGGGAAGGCACTAAAAAGTCTCAACATTGCAGGATCTATCAAAGGCACTACAAGTCCCAGCATTGCAGCATCTATCATAGGCACTACAAGTCCCAGCATTGCTCGATCTATCACCACAGGTTGCTCTGGATAGGCACTACAGGTTCTAACATTGCCGGATCTATCACCACAGGTTGCTCTGGAAAGGCACTACAAGTCCCAGCATTGCAGAATCTATCAAAGGCACTACAAGTCCCAGCATTGCAGGGTCTATCACCACTTGTTGCTCTGGAAAGGCACTACAAGTCCCAGATATGCAGGATCTATCAAAGGCACTACAATTCCCAGCATTGCATCACCAATCACCAAAGGTTGCTCTGGAAAGGCACTACAACTCCCAGCATTGCAGGATCTATCAAAGGCACTACAAGTCCCAGCATGGCAGGGTCTATCACCACTTGTTCCTCTGGATAGGCACTACAAGTCCCAGCATTGCAGCATCTATCACCACACGTTGCTCTGCAAAACTACTACAAGTCCCAACATTGCAGGATCTATTAAAGGCACTACAAGTCCCAGCATTGCAGCATCTATCATAGGCACTACAAGTCATAGCATTGCAGGATCTCTCACCATAGGTTGCTCTGGATAGGCACTACAAGTTCTAGCATTGCCGGATCTATCACCACAGGTTGCTCTGGAAAGACACTACAATTCCCAGCATTGCAGAATCTATCAAAGGCACTACCAGTCCCAGCATTGCAGGGTCTATCACCACTTGTTGCTCAGGATATTCACTACAAGTCCCATCATTGCAGGATCTATCAAAGGCACTGCAAGTCACAGCATTGCAGGATCTATCACCACAGGTTGCTATGGAAAGGCACTACAAGTCCCTGCATTGCAGGATCTATCAAAGCCACTACAAGTCCCAGCATTGCAGGGTCTATCACCACTTGTTGCTCTGGATAGGCCCTACAAGTCAGTCATTGCAGGATCTATCATAGGCACTAAAAGTCCCAGCATTGCAGGATCTATCACCACAGGTTGCTATGGAAAGGCACTACAAGTCCCTGCATTGCAGGATCTATCAAAGCCACTACAAGTCCCAGCATTGCAGGGTCTATCACCACTTGTTGCTCTGGATAGGCCCTACAAGTCAGTCATTGCAGGATCTATCATAGGCACTAAAAGTCCCAGCATTGCAGGATCTATCACCACAGGTTGCTATGGAAAGGCACTACAAGTCTCAGCATTGCAGGATCTATCAAAGGCACTACAAGTCCCAGCATTGCAGGGTCTATCACCACTTGTTGCTCTGTATAGGCACTACAAGTCCCAGTATTGCAGGATCTATCACCACAGGTTGCTCTGGAAAGGCACTACAAGACCCAGCATTGCAGGATCTATCAAAGGCACTACAAGTTACAGCATTGCAGGGTCTATCACCACTTATTCCACTGGATAGGCAATACAAGTCCCAGCATTGCAGGATCTATCACCACAGGTTGCTCTGGAAAGGCAGTACAAGTCCCATCATTGCAGCATCTATCACCACAGGTTGTTCTGGAAAGGCACTACAAGTCCCAGCATTGCAGGGTCTATCACCACTTGTTGCTCTGGATAGGCACTACAAGTCCCAGCATTGCAGGATCTATCACCACAGGTTGCTCTGGGAAGGCACTAAAAAGTCTCAACATTGCAGGATCTATCAAAGGCACTACAAGTCCCAGCATTGCAGCATCTATCATAGGCACTACAAGTCCCAGCATTGCTCGATCTATCACCACAGGTTGCTCTGGATAGGCACTACAGGTTCTAACATTGCCGGATCTATCACCACAGGTTGCTCTGGAAAGGCACTACAAGTCCCAGCATTGCAGAATCTATCAAAGGCACTACAAGTCCCAGCATTGCAGGGTCTATCACCACTTGTTGCTCTGGAAAGGCACTACAAGTCCCAGATATGCAGGATCTATCAAAGGCACTACAATTCCCAGCATTGCATCACCAATCACCAAAGGTTGCTCTGGAAAGGCACTACAACTCCCAGCATTGCAGGATCTATCAAAGGCACTACAAGTCCCAGCATGGCAGGGTCTATCACCACTTGTTCCTCTGGATAGGCACTACAAGTCCCAGCATTGCAGCATCTATCACCACACGTTGCTCTGCAAAACTACTACAAGTCCCAACATTGCAGGATCTATTAAAGGCACTACAAGTCCCAGCATTGCAGCATCTATCATAGGCACTACAAGTCATAGCATTGCAGGATCTCTCACCATAGGTTGCTCTGGATAGGCACTACAAGTTCTAGCATTGCCGGATCTATCACCACAGGTTGCTCTGGAAAGACACTACAATTCCCAGCATTGCAGAATCTATCAAAGGCACTACCAGTCCCAGCATTGCAGGGTCTATCACCACTTGTTGCTCAGGATATTCACTACAAGTCCCATCATTGCAGGATCTATCAAAGGCACTGCAAGTCACAGCATTGCAGGATCTATCACCACAGGTTGCTATGGAAAGGCACTACAAGTCCCTGCATTGCAGGATCTATCAAAGCCACTACAAGTCCCAGCATTGCAGGGTCTATCACCACTTGTTGCTCTGGATAGGCCCTACAAGTCAGTCATTGCAGGATCTATCATAGGCACTAAAAGTCCCAGCATTGCAGGATCTATCACCACAGGTTGCTATGGAAAGGCACTACAAGTCCCTGCATTGCAGGATCTATCAAAGCCACTACAAGTCCCAGCATTGCAGGGTCTATCACCACTTGTTGCTCTGGATAGGCCCTACAAGTCAGTCATTGCAGGATCTATCATAGGCACTAAAAGTCCCAGCATTGCAGGATCTATCACCACAGGTTGCTATGGAAAGGCACTACAAGTCTCAGCATTGCAGGATCTATCAAAGGCACTACAAGTCCCAGCATTGCAGGGTCTATCACCACTTGTTGCTCTGTATAGGCACTACAAGTCCCAGTATTGCAGGATCTATCACCACAGGTTGCTCTGGAAAGGCACTACAAGACCCAGCATTGCAGGATCTATCAAAGGCACTACAAGTTACAGCATTGCAGGGTCTATCACCACTTATTCCACTGGATAGGCAATACAAGTCCCAGCATTGCAGGATCTATCACCACAGGTTGCTCTGGAAAGGCAGTACAAGTCCCATCATTGCAGCATCTATCACCACAGGTTGTTCTGGAAAGGCACTACAAGTCCCAGCATTGCAGGGTCTATCACCACTTGTTGCTCTGGATAGGCACTACAAGTCCCAGCATTGCAGGATCTATCACCACAGGTTGCTCTGGGAAGGCACTAAAAAGTCTCAACATTGCAGGATCTATCAAAGGCACTACAAGTCCCAGCATTGCAGCATCTATCATAGGCACTACAAGTCCCAGCATTGCTCGATCTATCACCACAGGTTGCTCTGGATAGGCACTACAGGTTCTAACATTGCCGGATCTATCACCACAGGTTGCTCTGGAAAGGCACTACAAGTCCCAGCATTGCAGAATCTATCAAAGGCACTACAAGTCCCAGCATTGCAGGGTCTATCACCACTTGTTGCTCTGGAAAGGCACTACAAGTCCCAGATATGCAGGATCTATCAAAGGCACTACAATTCCCAGCATTGCATCACCAATCACCAAAGGTTGCTCTGGAAAGGCACTACAACTCCCAGCATTGCAGGATCTATCAAAGGCACTACAAGTCCCAGCATTGCAGGGTCTATCACCACTTGTTGCTCTGGATAGGCTCTACAAGTCCCAGCTTTGCATGATCTATCACCACAGGTTGCTTTGGAAAGGCAGTACAAGTCCCAGCATTGCAGCATCTATCACCACAGGTTGCTCTGGAAAGGCACTACAAGTCCCAGCATTGCAGGGTCTATATCCACTTGTTGCTCTGGATAGGCACTACAAGTCCCAGCGTTGCAGGATCTATCACCACAGGTTGCTCTGGAAAGGCACTACAAGATCCAACATTGCAGGAACCATCAAAGGCACTACAAGTCCCAGCATTGCAGGATCTATCACCACAGGTTGCTCTGGATAGGCCCTACAAGTCCCAGCATTGCAGGATCTATCCTAGGCACTACAAGTCCCAGCATTGCAGGATCTATCACCACAGGTTGCTATGGAAAGGCACTACAAGTCCCAGCATTGCTCGATCTATCACCACAGGTTGCTCTGGATAGGCCCTACAAGTCCCAGCATTGCAGGATTTAATATAGGCACTACAAGTCCCAGAATTGCAGGATCTATCACCACAGGTTGCTATGGAAAGGCACTACAAGTCCCAGCATTGCAGGATCTATCAAAGGCACTACAAGTCCCAGCATTGCAGGGTCTATCACCACAGGTTGCTCTGGATAGGCCCTACAAGTCCCAGCATTGCAGGATCTATCCTAGGCACTACAAGTCCCAGCATTGCAGGATCTATCACCACAGGTTGCTATGGAAAGGCACTACAAGTCCCAGCATTGCTCGATCTATCACCACAGGTTGCTATGGAAAGGCACGACAAGTCAAAGCATTGCAGGATCTATCAAAGGCACTACAAGTCCCAGCATGGCAGGGTCTATCACCACTTGTTCCTCTGGATAAGCACTACAAGTCCCAGCATTGCAGCATCTATCACCACACGTTGCTCTGCAAAACTACTACAAGTCCCAACATTGCAGGATCTATCAAAGGCACTACAAGTCCCAGCATTGCAGCATCTATCATAGGCACTACAAGTCATAGCATTGCAGGATCTCTCACCATAGGTTGCTCTGGATAGGCACTACAAGTTCTAGCATTGCCGGATCTATCACCACAGGTTGCTCTGGAAAGACACTACAATTCCCAGCATTGCAGAATCTATCAAAGGCACTACAAGTCCCAGCATTGCAGGGTCTATCACCACTTGTTGCTCAGGATATTCACTACAAGTCCCATCATTGCAGGATCTATCAAAGGCACTGCAAGTCACAGCATTGCAGGATCTATCACCACAGGTTGCTATGGAAAGGCACTACAAGTCCCTGCATTGCAGGATCTATCAAAGCCACTACAAGTCCCAGCATTGCAGGGTCTATCACCACTTGTTGTATAGGCACTACAAGTCCCAGCATTGCAGGATCTATCACCACAGGTTGCTCTGGAAAGGCACTACAAGTCCCAGCATTGCAGAATCTATCAAACGAACTACAAGTCCCAGCATTGCAAGATCTATCCTAGGCACTACAAGTCCCAGCATTGCTCGATCTATCACCACAGGTTGCTCTGGATAGGCACTACAGGTTCTAACATTGCCGGATCTATCACCACAGGTTGCTCTGGAAAGGCACTACAAGTCCCAGCATTGCAGAATCTATCAAAGGCACTACAAGTCCCAGCATTGCAGGGACTATCACCACTTGTTGCTCTGGAAAGGCACTACAAGTCCCAGATATGCAGGATCTATCAAAGGCACTACAATTCCCAGCATTGCATCACCAATCACCAAAGGTTGCTCTGGAAAGGCACTACAACTCCCAGCATTGCAGGATCTATCAAAGGCACTACAAGTCCCAGCATTGCAGGGTCTATCACCACTTGTTGCTCTGGATAGGCCCTACAAGTCCCAGCTTTGCATGATCTATCACCACAGGTTGCTCTGGAAAGGCAGTACAAGTCCCAGCATAGCAGCATCTATCACCACAGGTTGCTCTGGAAAGGCACTACAAGTCCCAGCATTGCAGGGTCTATCACCACAGGTTGCTCTGGAAAAGCACTACAAGTTCCAACATTGCAGGAACCATCAAAGGCACTACAAGTCCCAGCATTGCAGGATCTATCACCACAGGTTGCTCTGGATAGGCCCTACAAGTCCCAGCATTGCAGGATCTATCCTAGGCACTACAAGTCCCAGCATTGCAGGATCTATCACCACAGGTTGCTATGGAAAGGCACTACAAGTGCCAGCATTGCTCGATCTATCACCACAGGTTGCTCTGGATAGGCCCTACAAGTCCCAGCATTGCAGGATTTATCATAGGCACTACAAGTCCCAGCATTGCAGGATCTATCACCACTTGTTGCTCTGGATAGGCCCTACAAGTCCCAGCTTTGCATGATCTATCACCACAGGTTGCTCTGGAAAGGCAGTACAAGTCCCAGCATAGCAGCATCTATCACCACAGGTTGCTCTGGATAGGCCCTACAAGTCCCAGCATTGCAGGATTTATCATAGGCACTACAAGACCCAGCATTGCAGGATCTATCCCCGCAGGTTGCTATGGAAAGGCACGACAAGTCAAAGCATTGCAGGATCTATCAAAGGCACTACAAGTCCCAGCATGGCAGGGTCTATCACCACTTGTTCCTCTGGATAGGCACTACAAGTCCCAGCATTGCAGCATCTATCACCACACGTTGCTCTGCAAAACTACTACAAGTCCCAACATTGCAGGATCTATCAAAGGCACTACAAGTCCCAGCATTGCAGCATCTATCATAGGCACTACAAGTCATAGCATTGCAGGATCTCTCACCATAGGTTGCTCTGGATAGGCACTACAAGTTCTAGCATTGCCGGATCTATCACCACAGGTTGCTCTGGAAAGACACTACAATTCCAAGCATTGCAGAATCTATCAAAGGCACTACAAGTCCCAGCATTGCAGGGTCTATCACCACTTGTTGCTCAGGATATTCACTACAAGTCCCATCATTGCAGGATCTATCAAAGGCACTGCAAGTCACAGCATTGCAGGATCTATCACCACAGGTTGCTATGGAAAGGCACTACAAGTCCCAACATTGCAGGATCTATCAAAGGCACTACAAGTCCCAGCATTGCAGCATCTATCATAGGCACTACAAGTCATAGCATTGCAGGATCTCTCACCATAGGTTGCTCTGGATAGGCACTACAAGTTCTAGCATTGCCGGATCTATCACCACAGGTTGCTCTGGAAAGACACTACAATTCCCAGCATTGCAGAATCTATCAAAGGCACTACAAGTCCCAGCATTGCAGGGTCTATCACCACTTGTTGCTCAGGATATTCACTACAAGTCCCATCATTGCAGGATCTATCAAAGGCACTACAAGTCCCAGCATTGCAGGATCTATCACCACAGGTTGCTCTGGAAAGGCACTACAAGTCCCAGCATTGCAGAATCTATCAAACGAACTACAAGTCCCAGCATTGCAGGATCTATCCTAGGCACTACAAGTCCCAGTATTGCAGGATCTATCACCACAGGTTGCTCTGGAAAGGCACTACAAGACCCAGCATTGCAGGATCTATCAAAGGCACTACAAGTCCCAACATTGCAGGGTCTATCACCACTTGTTCCACTGTATAGGCACTACAAGTCCCAGCATTGCAGGATCTATCAACACAGGTTGCTCTAGAAAGGCAGTACAAGTCCCAGCATTGCAGCATCTATCACCACAGGTTGCTCTGGAAAGGCACTACAAGTCCCAGCATTGCAGGGTCTATCACCACTTGTTGCTCTGGATAGGCACTAGAAGTCCCAGCATTGCAGGATCTATCACCACAGGTTGCTCTGGAAAGACACTAAAAAGTCCCAACATTGCAGGATCTATCAAAGGCACTGCAAGTCCCAGCATTGCAGCATCTATCATAGGCACTACAAATCATAGCATTGCAGGATCTATCACCATAGGTTGCTCTGGATAGGCACTACAAGTTCTAGCATTGCCGGATCTATCACCACAGGTTGCTCTGGAAAGGCACTACAAGTCCCAGCATTGCAGAATCTATCAAAGGCACTACAAGTCCCAGCATTGCAGGGACTATCACCACTTGTTGCTCTGGAAAGGCACTACAAGTCCCAGATATGCAGGATCTATCAAAGGCACTACAATTCCCAGCATTGCATCACCAATCACCAAAGGTTGCTCTGGAAAGGCACTACAACTCCCAGCATTGCAGGATCTATCAAAGGCACTACAAGTCCCAGCATTGCAGGGTCTATCACCACTTGTTGCTCTGGATAGGCCCTACAAGTCCCAGCTTTGCATGATCTATCACCACAGGTTGCTCTGGAAAGGCAGTACAAGTCCCAGCATAGCAGCATCTATCACCACAGGTTGCTCTGGAAAGGCACTACAAGTCCCAGCATTGCAGGGTCTATCACCACTTGTTGCTCTGGATAGGCACTACAAGTCCCAGCGTTGCAGGATCTATCACCACAGGTTGCTCTGGAAAAGCACTACAAGTTCCAACATTGCAGGAACCATCAAAGGCACTACAAGTCCCAGCATTGCAGGATCTATCACCACAGGTTGCTCTGGATAGGCCCTACAAGTCCCAGCATTGCAGGATCTATCCTAGGCACTACAAGTCCCAGCATTGCAGGATCTATCACCACAGGTTGCTATGGAAAGGCACTACAAGTGCCAGCATTGCTCGATCTATCACCACAGGTTGCTCTGGATAGGCCCTACAATCCCAGCATTGCAGGATTTATCATAGGCACTACAAGTCCCAGCATTGCAGGATCTATCACCACTTGTTGCTCTGGATAGGCCCTACAAGTCCCAGCTTTGCATGATCTATCACCACAGGTTGCTCTGGAAAGGCACTACAAGTCCCAGCATTGCAGGGTCTATCACCACTTGTTGCTCTGGATAGGCACTACAAGTCCCAGCGTTGCAGAATCTATCACCACAGGTTGCTCTGGAAAGGCACTACAAGTTCCAACATTGCAGGAACCATCAAAGGCACTACAAGTCCAGGCATTGCAGGATCTATCACCACAGGTTGCTCTGGATAGGCCCTACAAGTCCCAGCACTGCAGGATCTATCCTAGGCACTACAAGTCCCAGCATTGCAGGATCTATCACCACAGGTTGCTATGGAAAGGCACTACAAGTCCCAGCATTGCTCGATCTATCACCACAGGTTGCTCTGGATAGGCCCTACAAGTCCCAGCATTGCAGGATTTATCATAGGCACTACAAGACCCAGCATTGCAGGATCTATCCCCGCAGGTTGCTATGGAAAGGCACGACAAGTCAAAGCATTGCAGGATCTATCAAAGGCACTACAAGTCCCAGCATGGCAGGGTCTATCACCACTTGTTCCTCTGGATAGGCACTACAAGTCCCAGCATTGCAGCATCTATCACCACACGTTGCTCTGCAAAACTACTACAAGTCCCAACATTGCAGGATCTATCAAAGGCACTACAAGTCCCAGCATTGCAGCATCTATCATAGGCACTACAAGTCATAGCATTGCAGGATCTCTCACCATAGGTTGCTCTGGATAGGCACTACAAGTTCTAGCATTGCCGGATCTATCACCACAGGTTGCTCTGGAAAGACACTACAATTCCCAGCATTGCAGAATCTATCAAAGGCACTACAAGTCCCAGCATTGCAGGGTCTATCACCACTTGTTGCTCAGGATATTCACTACAAGTCCCATCATTGCAGGATCTATCAAAGGCACTACAAGTCACAGCATTGCAGGATCTATCACCACAGGTTGCTATGGAAAGGCACTACAAGTCCCTGCATTGCAGGATCTATCAAAGCCACTACAAGTCCCAGCATTGCAGGGTCTATCACCACTTGTTGTATAGGCACTACAAGACCCAGCATTGCAGGATCTATCAAAGGCACTACAAGTTACAGCATTGCAGGGTCTATCACCACTTATTCCACTGGATAGGCAATACAAGTCCCAGCATTGCAGGATCTATCACCACAGGTTGCTCTGGAAAGGCAGTACAAGTCCCATCATTGCAGCATCTATCACCACAGGTTGTTCTGGAAAGGCACTACAAGTCCCAGCATTGCAGGGTCTATCACCACTTGTTGCTCTGGATAGGCACTACAAGTCCCAGCATTGCAGGATCTATCACCACAGGTTGCTCTGGGAAGGCACTAAAAAGTCTCAACATTGCAGGATCTATCAAAGGCACTACAAGTCCCAGCATTGCAGCATCTATCATAGGCACTACAAGTCCCAGCATTGCTCGATCTATCACCACAGGTTGCTCTGGATAGGCACTACAGGTTCTAACATTGCCGGATCTATCACCACAGGTTGCTCTGGAAAGGCACTACAAGTCCCAGCATTGCAGAATCTATCAAAGGCACTACAAGTCCCAGCATTGCAGGGTCTATCACCACTTGTTGCTCTGGAAAGGCACTACAAGTCCCAGATATGCAGGATCTATCAAAGGCACTACAATTCCCAGCATTGCATCACCAATCACCAAAGGTTGCTCTGGAAAGGCACTACAACTCCCAGCATTGTAGGATCTATCAAAGGCACTACAAGTCCCAGCATTGCAGGGTCTATCACCACTTGTTGCTCTGGATAGGCTCTACAAGTCCCAGCTTTGCATGATCTATCACCACAGGTTGCTTTGGAAAGGCAGTACAAGTCCCAGCATTGCAGCATCTATCACCACAGGTTGCTCTGGAAAGGCACTACAAGTCCCAGCATTGCAGGGTCTATATCCACTTGTTGCTCTGGATAGGCACTACAAGTCCCAGCGTTGCAGGATCTATCACCACAGGTTGCTCTGGAAAGGCACTACAAGATCCAACATTGCAGGAACCATCAAAGGCACTACAAGTCCCAGCATTGCAGGATCTATCACCACAGGTTGCTCTGGATAGGCCCTACAAGTCCCAGCATTGCAGGATCTATCCTAGGCACTACAAGTCCCAGCATTGCAGGATCTATCACCACAGGTTGCTATGGAAAGGCACTACAAGTCCCAGCATTGCTCGATCTATCACCACAGGTTGCTCTGGATAGGCCCTACAAGTCCCAGCATTGCAGGATTTAATATAGGCACTACAAGTCCCAGAATTGCAGGATCTATCACCACAGGTTGCTATGGAAAGGCACTACAAGTCCCAGCATTGCAGGATCTATCAAAGGCACTACAAGTCCCAGCATTGCAGGGTCTATCACCACAGGTTGCTCTGGATAGGCCCTACAAGTCCCAGCATTGCAGGATCTATCCTAGGCACTACAAGTCCCAGCATTGCAGGATCTATCACCACAGGTTGCTATGGAAAGGCACTACAAGTCCCAGCATTGCTCGATCTATCACCACAGGTTGCTATGGAAAGGCACGACAAGTCAAAGCATTGCAGGATCTATCAAAGGCACTACAAGTCCCAGCATGGCAGGGTCTATCACCACTTGTTCCTCTGGATAAGCACTACAAGTCCCAGCATTGCAGCATCTATCACCACACGTTGCTCTGCAAAACTACTACAAGTCCCAACATTGCAGGATCTATCAAAGGCACTACAAGTCCCAGCATTGCAGCATCTATCATAGGCACTACAAGTCATAGCATTGCAGGATCTCTCACCATAGGTTGCTCTGGATAGGCACTACAAGTTCTAGCATTGCCGGATCTATCACCACAGGTTGCTCTGGAAAGACACTACAATTCCCAGCATTGCAGAATCTATCAAAGGCACTACAAGTCCCAGCATTGCAGGGTCTATCACCACTTGTTGCTCAGGATATTCACTACAAGTCCCATCATTGCAGGATCTATCAAAGGCACTGCAAGTCACAGCATTGCAGGATCTATCACCACAGGTTGCTATGGAAAGGCACTACAAGTCCCTGCATTGCAGGATCTATCAAAGCCACTACAAGTCCCAGCATTGCAGGGTCTATCACCACTTGTTGTATAGGCACTACAAGTCCCAGCATTGCAGGATCTATCACCACAGGTTGCTCTGGAAAGGCACTACAAGTCCCAGCATTGCAGAATCTATCAAACGAACTACAAGTCCCAGCATTGCAAGATCTATCCTAGGCACTACAAGTCCCAGCATTGCTCGATCTATCACCACAGGTTGCTCTGGATAGGCACTACAGGTTCTAACATTGCCAGGATCTATCACCACAGGTTGCTCTGGAAAGGCACTACAAGTCCCAGCATTGCAGAATCTATCAAAGGCACTACAAGTCCCAGCATTGCAGGGACTATCACCACTTGTTGCTCTGGAAAGGCACTACAAGTCCCAGATATGCAGGATCTATCAAAGGCACTACAATTCCCAGCATTGCATCACCAATCACCAAAGGTTGCTCTGGAAAGGCACTACAACTCCCAGCATTGCAGGATCTATCAAAGGCACTACAAGTCCCAGCATTGCAGGGTCTATCACCACTTGTTGCTCTGGATAGGCCCTACAAGTCCCAGCTTTGCATGATCTATCACCACAGGTTGCTCTGGAAAGGCAGTACAAGTCCCAGCATAGCAGCATCTATCACCACAGGTTGCTCTGGAAAGGCACTACAAGTCCCAGCATTGCAGGGTCTATCACCACAGGTTGCTCTGGAAAAGCACTACAAGTTCCAACATTGCAGGAACCATCAAAGGCACTACAAGTCCCAGCATTGCAGGATCTATCACCACAGGTTGCTCTGGATAGGCCCTACAAGTCCCAGCATTGCAGGATCTATCCTAGGCACTACAAGTCCCAGCATTGCAGGATCTATCACCACAGGTTGCTATGGAAAGGCACTACAAGTGCCAGCATTGCTCGATCTATCACCACAGGTTGCTCTGGATAGGCCCTACAAGTCCCAGCATTGCAGGATTTATCATAGGCACTACAAGTCCCAGCATTGCAGGATCTATCACCACTTGTTGCTCTGGATAGGCCCTACAAGTCCCAGCTTTGCATGATCTATCACCACAGGTTGCTCTGGAAAGGCAGTACAAGTCCCAGCATAGCAGCATCTATCACCACAGGTTGCTCTGGATAGGCCCTACAAGTCCCAGCATTGCAGGATTTATCATAGGCACTACAAGACCCAGCATTGCAGGATCTATCCCCGCAGGTTGCTATGGAAAGGCACGACAAGTCAAAGCATTGCAGGATCTATCAAAGGCACTACAAGTCCCAGCATGGCAGGGTCTATCACCACTTGTTCCTCTGGATAGGCACTACAAGTCCCAGCATTGCAGCATCTATCACCACACGTTGCTCTGCAAAACTACTACAAGTCCCAACATTGCAGGATCTATCAAAGGCACTACAAGTCCCAGCATTGCAGCATCTATCATAGGCACTACAAGTCATAGCATTGCAGGATCTCTCACCATAGGTTGCTCTGGATAGGCACTACAAGTTCTAGCATTGCCGGATCTATCACCACAGGTTGCTCTGGAAAGACACTACAATTCCAAGCATTGCAGAATCTATCAAAGGCACTACAAGTCCCAGCATTGCAGGGTCTATCACCACTTGTTGCTCAGGATATTCACTACAAGTCCCATCATTGCAGGATCTATCAAAGGCACTGCAAGTCACAGCATTGCAGGATCTATCACCACAGGTTGCTATGGAAAGGCACTACAAGTCCCAACATTGCAGGATCTATCAAAGGCACTACAAGTCCCAGCATTGCAGCATCTATCATAGGCACTACAAGTCATAGCATTGCAGGATCTCTCACCATAGGTTGCTCTGGATAGGCACTACAAGTTCTAGCATTGCCGGATCTATCACCACAGGTTGCTCTGGAAAGACACTACAATTCCCAGCATTGCAGAATCTATCAAAGGCACTACAAGTCCCAGCATTGCAGGGTCTATCACCACTTGTTGCTCAGGATATTCACTACAAGTCCCATCATTGCAGGATCTATCAAAGGCACTACAAGTCCCAGCATTGCAGGATCTATCACCACAGGTTGCTCTGGAAAGGCACTACAAGTCCCAGCATTGCAGAATCTATCAAACGAACTACAAGTCCCAGCATTGCAGGATCTATCCTAGGCACTACAAGTCCCAGTATTGCAGGATCTATCACCACAGGTTGCTCTGGAAAGGCACTACAAGACCCAGCATTGCAGGATCTATCAAAGGCACTACAAGTCCCAACATTGCAGGGTCTATCCCCACTTGTTCCACTGTATAGGCACTACAAGTCCCAGCATTGCAGGATCTATCAACACAGGTTGCTCTAGAAAGGCAGTACAAGTCCCAGCATTGCAGCATCTATCACCACAGGTTGCTCTGGAAAGGCACTACAAGTCCCAGCATTGCAGGGTCTATCACCACTTGTTGCTCTGGATAGGCACTAGAAGTCCCAGCATTGCAGGATCTATCACCACAGGTTGCTCTGGAAAGACACTAAAAAGTCCCAACATTGCAGGATCTATCAAAGGCACTGCAAGTCCCAGCATTGCAGCATCTATCATAGGCACTACAAATCATAGCATTGCAGGATCTATCACCATAGGTTGCTCTGGATAGGCACTACAAGTTCTAGCATTGCCGGATCTATCACCACAGGTTGCTCTGGAAAGGCACTACAAGTCCCAGCATTGCAGAATCTATCAAAGGCACTACAAGTCCCAGCATTGCAGGGACTATCACCACTTGTTGCTCTGGAAAGGCACTACAAGTCCCAGATATGCAGGATCTATCAAAGGCACTACAATTCCCAGCATTGCATCACCAATCACCAAAGGTTGCTCTGGAAAGGCACTACAACTCCCAGCATTGCAGGATCTATCAAAGGCACTACAAGTCCCAGCATTGCAGGGTCTATCACCACTTGTTGCTCTGGATAGGCCCTACAAGTCCCAGCTTTGCATGATCTATCACCACAGGTCGCTCTGGAAAGGCAGTACAAGTCCCAGCATAGCAGCATCTATCACCACAGGTTGCTCTGGAAAGGCACTACAAGTCCCAGCATTGCAGGGTCTATCACCACTTGTTGCTCTGGATAGGCACTACAAGTCCCAGCGTTGCAGGATCTATCACCACAGGTTGCTCTGGAAAAGCACTACAAGTTCCAACATTGCAGGAACCATCAAAGGCACTACAAGTCCCAGCATTGCAGGATCTATCACCACAGGTTGCTCTGGATAGGCCCTACAAGTCCCAGCATTGCAGGATCTATCCTAGGCACTACAAGTCCCAGCATTGCAGGATCTATCACCACAGGTTGCTATGGAAAGGCACTACAAGTGCCAGCATTGCTCGATCTATCACCACAGGTTGCTCTGGATAGGCCCTACAATCCCAGCATTGCAGGATTTATCATAGGCACTACAAGTCCCAGCATTGCAGGATCTATCACCACTTGTTGCTCTGGATAGGCCCTACAAGTCCCAGCTTTGCATGATCTATCACCACAGGTTGCTCTGGAAAGGCACTACAAGTCCCAGCATTGCAGGGTCTATCACCACTTGTTGCTCTGGATAGGCACTACAAGTCCCAGCGTTGCAGAATCTATCACCACAGGTTGCTCTGGAAAGGCACTACAAGTTCCAACATTGCAGGAACCATCAAAGGCACTACAAGTCCAGGCATTGCAGGATCTATCACCACAGGTTGCTCTGGATAGGCCCTACAAGTCCCAGCACTGCAGGATCTATCCTAGGCACTACAAGTCCCAGCATTGCAGGATCTATCACCACAGGTTGCTATGGAAAGGCACTACAAGTCCCAGCATTGCTCGATCTATCACCACAGGTTGCTCTGGATAGGCCCTACAAGTCCCAGCATTGCAGGATTTATCATAGGCACTACAAGACCCAGCATTGCAGGATCTATCCCCGCAGGTTGCTATGGAAAGGCACGACAAGTCAAAACATTGCAGGATCTATCAAAGGCACTACAAGTCCCAGCATGGCAGGGTCTATCACCACTTGTTCCTCTGGATAGGCACTACAAGTCCCAGCATTGCAGCATCTATCACCACACGTTGCTCTGCAAAACTACTACAAGTCCCAACATTGCAGGATCTATCAAAGGCACTACAAGTCCCAGCATTGCAGCATCTATCATAGGCACTACAAGTCATAGCATTGCAGGATCTCTCACCATAGGTTGCTCTGGATAGGCACTACAAGTTCTAGCATTGCCGGATCTATCACCACAGGTTGCTCTGGAAAGACACTACAATTCCCAGCATTGCAGAATCTATCAAAGGCACTACAAGTCCCAGCATTGCAGGGTCTATCACCACTTGTTGCTCAGGATATTCACTACAAGTCCCATCATTGCAGGATCTATCAAAGGCACTACAAGTCACAGCATTGCAGGATCTATCACCACAGGTTGCTATGGAAAGGCACTACAAGTCCCTGCATTGCAGGATCTATCAAAGCCACTACAAGTCCCAGCATTGCAGGGTCTATCACCACTTGTTGTATAGGCACTACAAGTCCCAGCATTGCAGGATCTATCACCACAGGTTGCTCTGGAAAGGCACTACAAGTCCCAGCATTGCAGAATCTATCAAACGAACTACAAGTCCCAGCATTGCAAGATCTATCCTAGGCACTACAAGTCCCAGTATTGCAGGATCTATCACCACAGGTTGCTCTGGAAAGGCACTACAAGACCCAGCATTGCAGGATCTATCAAAGGCACTACAAGTCCCAACATTGCAGGGTCTATCACCACTTGTTCCACTGGATAGGCACTACAAGTCCCAGCATTGCAGGATCTATCAACACAGGTTGCTCTAGAAAGGCAGTACAAGTCCCAGCATTGCAGCATCTATCACCACAGGTTGCTCTGGAAAGGCACTACAAGTCCCAGCATTGCAGGGTCTATCACCACTTGTTGCTCTGGAAAGGCACTACAAGTCCCAGATGTGCAGGATCTATCAAAGGCATTACAATTCCCAGCATTGCATCACCAATCACCAAAGGTTGCTCTGGAAAGGCACTACAACTCCCAGCATTGCAGGATCTATCAAAGGCACTACAAGTCCCAGCATTGCAGGGTCTATCGCCACTTGTTGCTCTGGATAGGCCCTACAAGTCCCAGCTTTGCAGGATCTATCACCACAGGTTGCTTTGGAAAGGCAGTACAAGTCCCAGCATTGCAGCATCTATCACCACAGGTTGCTCTGGAAAGGCACTACAAGTCCCAGCATTGCAGGGTCTATATCCACTTGTTGCTCTGGATAGGCACTACAAGTCCCAGCATTGCAGGATCTATCACCACAGGTTGCTCTGGAAAGGCACTACAAGTTCCAACATTGCAGGAACCATCAAAGGCACTACAAGTCCCAGCATTGCAGGATCTATCACCACAGGTTGCTCTGGATAGGCCCTACAATTCCCAGCATTGCAGAATCTATCAAAGGCACTACAAGTCCCAGCATTGCAGGGTCTATCACCACTTGTTGCTCAGGATATTCACTACAAGTCCCATCATTGCAGGATCTATCAAAGGCACTGCACGTCACAGCATTGCAGGATCTATCACCACAGGTTGCTATGGAAAGGCACTACAAGTCTCAGCATTGTAGGATCTATCAAAGGCACTACAAGTCCCAGCATTGCAGGGTCTATCACCACTTGTTGCTCTGTATAGGCACTACAAGTCCCAGTATTGCAGGATCTATCACCACAGGTTGCTCTGGAAAGGCACTACAAGTCCCAGCATTGCAGAATCTATCCTAGGCACTACAAGTCCCAGTATTGCAGGATCTATCACCACAGGTTGCTCTGGAAAGGCACTACAAGACCCAGCATTGCAGGATCTATCAAAGGCACTACAAGTTACAGCATTGCAGGGTCTATCACCACTTATTCCACTGGATAGGCAATACAAGTCCCAGCATTGCAGGATCTATCACCACAGGTTGCTCTGGAAAGGCAGTACAAGTCCCATCATTGCAGCATCTATCACCACAGGTTGTTCTGGAAAGGCACTACAAGTCCCAGCATTGCAGGGTCTATCACCACTTGTTGCTCTGGATAGGCACTACAAGTCCCAGCATTGCAGGATCTATCACCACAGGTTGCTCTGGGAAGGCACTAAAAAGTCTCAACATTGCAGGATCTATCAAAGGCACTACAAGTCCCAGCATTGCAGCATCTATCATAGGCACTACAAGTCCCAGCATTGCTCGATCTATCACCACAGGTTGCTCTGGATAGGCACTACAGGTTCTAACATTGCCGGATCTATCACCACAGGTTGCTCTGGAAAGGCACTACAAGTCCCAGCATTGCAGAATCTATCAAAGGCACTACAAGTCCCAGCATTGCAGGGTCTATCACCACTTGTTGCTCTGGAAAGGCACTACAAGTCCCAGATATGCAGGATCTATCAAAGGCACTACAATTCCCAGCATTGCATCACCAATCACCAAAGGTTGCTCTGGAAAGGCACTACAACTCCCAGCATTGCAGGATCTATCAAAGGCACTACAAGTCCCAGCATTGCAGGGTCTATCGCCACTTGTTGCTCTGGATAGGCCCTACAAGTCCCAGCTTTGCAGGATCTATCACCACAGGTTGCTTTGGAAAGGCAGTACAAGTCCCAGCATTGCAGCATCTATCACCACAGGTTGCTCTGGAAAGGCACTACAAGTCCCAGCATTGCAGGGTCTATATCCACTTGTTGCTCTGGATAGGCACTACAAGTCCCAGCGTTGCAGTATCTATCACCACAGGTTGCTCTGGAAAGGCACTACAAGTTCCAACATTGCAGGAACCATCAAAGGCACTACAAGTCCCAGCATTGCAGGATCTATCACCACAGGTTGCTCTGGATAGGCCCTACAAGTCCCAGCATTGCAGGATCTATCCTAGGCACTACAAGTCCCAGCATTGCAGGATCTATCACCACAGGTTGCTATGGAAAGGCACTACAAGTCCCAGCATTGCTCGATCTATCACCACAGGTTGCTCTGGATAGGCCCTACAAGTCCCAGCATTGCAGGATTTATCATAGGCACTACAAGACCCAGCATTGCAGGATCTATCCCCGCAGGTTGCTATGGAAAGGCACGACAAGTCAAAGCATTGCAGGATCTATCAAAGGCACTACAAGTCCCAGCATGGCAGGGTCTATCACCACTTGTTCCTCTGGATAGGCACTACAAGTCCCAGCATTGCAGCATCTATCACCACACGTTGCTCTGCAAAACTACTACAAGTCCCAACATTGCAGGATCTATCAAAGGCACTACAAGTCCCAGCATTGCAGCATCTATCATAGGCACTACAAGTCATAGCATTGCAGGATCTCTCACCATAGGTTGCTCTGGATAGGCACTACAAGTTCTAGCATTGCCGGATCTATCACCACAGGTTGCTCTGGAAAGACACTACAATTCCCAGCATTGCAGAATCTATCAAAGGCACTACAAGTCCCAGCATTGCAGGGTCTATCACCACTTGTTGCTCAGGATATTCACTACAAGTCCCATCATTGCAGGATCTATCAAAGGCACTGCAAGTCACAGCATTGCAGGAGCTATCACCACAGGTTGCTATGGAAAGGCACTACAAGTCCCTGCATTGCAGGATCTATCAAAGCCACTACAAGTCCCAGCATTGCAGGGTCTATCACCACTTGTTGTATAGGCACTACAAGTCCCAGCATTGCAGGATCTATCAACACAGGTTGCTCTGGAAAGGCACTACAAGTCCCAGCATTGCAGAATCTATCAAACGAACTACAAGTCCCAGCATTGCAGGATCTATCCTAGGCACTACAAGTCCCAGTATTGCAGGATCTATCACCACAGGTTGCTCTGGAAAGGCACTACAAGACCCAGCATTGCAGGATCTATCAAAGGCACTACAAGTCCCAACATTGCAGGGTCTATCACCACTTGTTCCACTGGATAGGCACTACAAGTCCCAGCATTGCAGGATCTATCAACACAGGTTGCTCTAGAAAGGCAGTACAAGTCCCAGCATTGCAGCATCTATCACCACAGGTTGCTCTGGAAAGGCACTACAAGTCCCAGCATTGCAGGGTCTATCACCACTTGTTGCTCTGGATAGGCACTAGAAGTCCCAGCATTGCAGGATCTATCACCACAGGTTGCTCTGGAAAGACACTAAAAAGTCCCAACATTGCAGGATCTATCAAAGGCACTGCAAGTCCCAGCATTGCAGCATCTATCATAGGCACTACAAATCATAGCATTGCAGGATCTATCACCATAGGTTGCTCTGGATAGGCACTACAAGTTCTAGCATTGCCGGATCTATCACCACAGGTTGCTCTGGAAAGGCACTACAAGTCCCAGCATTGCAGAATCTATCAAAGGCACTACAAGTCCCAGCATTGCAGGGACTATCACCACTTGTTGCTCTGGAAAGGCACTACAAGTCCCAGATATGCAGGATCTATCAAAGGCACTACAATTCCCAGCATTGCATCACCAATCACCAAAGGTTGCTCTGAAAAGGCACTAAAAACTCCCAGCATTGCAGGATCTATCAAAGGCACTACAAGTCCCAGCATTGCAGGGTCTATCACCACTTGTTGCTCTGGATAGGCCCTACAAGTCCCAGCTTTGCATGATCTATCACCACAGGTTGCTCTGGAAAGGCAGTACAAGTCCCAGCATAGCAGCATCTATCACCACAGGTTGCTCTGGAAAGGCACTACAAGTCCCAGCATTGCAGGGTCTATCACCACTTGTTGCTCTGGATAGGCACTACAAGTCCCAGCGTTGCAGGATCTATCACCACAGGTTGCTCTGGAAAAGCACTACAATTTCCAACATTGCAGGAACCATCAAAGGCACTACAAGTCCCAGCATTGCAGGATCTATCACCACAGGTTGCTCTGGATAGGCCCTACAAGTCCCAGCATTGCAGGATCTATCCTAGGCACTACAAGTCCCAGCATTGCAGGATCTATCACCACAGGTTGCTATGGAAAGGCACTACAAGTGCCAGCATTGCTCGATCTATCACCACAGGTTGCTCTGGATAGGCCCTACAAGTCCCAGCATTGCAGGATTTATCATAGGCACTACAAGTCCCAGCATTGCAGGATCTATCACCACTTGTTGCTCTGGATAGGCCCTACAAGTCCCAGCTTTGCATGATCTATCACCACAGGTTGCTCTGGAAAGGCAGTACAAGTCCCAGCATAGCAGCATCTATCACCACAGGTTGCTCTGGAAAGGCACTACAAGTCCCAGCATTGCAGGGTCTATCACCACTTGTTGCTCTGGATAGGCACTACAAGTCCCAGCGTTGCAGAATCTATTACCACAGGTTGCTCTGGAAAGGCACTACAAGTTCCAACATTGCAGGAACCATCAAAGGCACTACAAGTCCAGGCATTGCAGGATCTATCACCACAGGTTGCTCTGGATAGGCCCTACAAGTCCCAGCACTGCAGGATCTATCCTAGGCACTACAAGTCCCAGCATTGCAGGATCTATCACCACAGGTTGCTATGGAAAGGCACTACAAGTCCCAGCATTGCTCAATCTATCACCACAGGTTGCTCTGGATAGGCCCTACAAGTCCCAGCATTTCAGGATTTATCATAGGCACTACAAGTCCCAGCATTGCAGGATCTATCACCACAGGTTGCTATGGAAAGGCACTACAAGTCCCAGCATTGCAGGATCTATCAAAGGCACTACAAGTCCCAGCATTGCAGGGTCTATCACCACTTGTTCCTCTGGATAGGCACTACAAGTCCCAGCATTGCAGCATCTATCACCACAGGTTGCTCTGCAAAGCTACTACAAGTCCCAACATTGCAGGATCTATCAAAGGCACTACAAGTCCCAGCATTGCAGCATCTATCATAGGCACTACAAGTCATAGCATTGCAGGATCTATCACCATAGGTTGCTCTGGATAGTCACTACAAGTTCTAGCATTGCCGGATCTATCACCACAGGTTGCTCTGGAAAGGCACTACAATTCCCAGCATTGCAGGATTTATCACCATTTGTTGCTCTGGATAGGCCCTACAAGTCCCAGCTTTGCATGATCTATCACCACAGGTTGCTCTGGAAAGGCAGTACAAGTCCCAGCATAGCAGCATCTATCACCACAGGTTGCTCTGGAAAGGCACTACAAGTCCCAGCATTGCAGGGTCTATCACCACTTGTTGCTCTGGATAGGCACTACAAGTCCCAGCGTTGCAGGATCTATCACCAAAGGTTGCTCTGGAAAGGCACTACAAGTTCCAACATTGCAGGAACCATCAAAGGCACTACAAGTCCAGGCATTGCAGGATCTATCACCACAGGTTGCTCTGGATAGGCCCTACAATTCCCAGCATTGCAGGATCTATCCTAGGCACTACAAGTCCCAGCATTGCAGGATCTATCACCACAGGTTGCTATGGAAAGGCACTACAAGTCCCAGCATTGCAGGATTTATCATAGGCACTACAAGTCCCAGCATTGCATCACCAATCACCAAAGGTTGCTCTGGAAAGGCACTACAACTCCCAGCATTGCAGGATCTATCAAAGGCACTACAAGTCCCAGCATTGCAGGGTCTATCGCCACTTGTTGCTCTGGATAGGCCCTACAAGTCCCAGCTTTGCATGATCTATCACCACAGGTTGCTCTGGAAAGGCAGTACAAGTCCCAGCATAGCAGCATCTATCACCACAGGTTGCTCTGGAAAGGCACTACAAGTCCCAGCATTGCAGGGTCTATCACCACTTGTTGCTCTGGATATGCACTACAAGTCCCAGCGTTGCAGGATCTATCACCACAGGTTGCTCTGGAAAAGCACTACAAGTTCCAACATTGCAGGAACCATCAAAGGCACTACAAGTCCCAGCATTGCAGGATCTTTCACCACAGGTTGCTCTGGATAGGCCCTACAAGTCCCAGCATTGCAGGATCTATCCTAGGCACTACAAGTCCCAGCATTGCAGGATCTATCACCACAGGTTGCTATGGAAAGGCACTACAAGTGCCAGCATTGCTCGATCTATCACCACAGGTTGCTCTGGATAGGCCCTACAAGTCCCAGCATTGCAGGATTTATCATAGGCACTACAAGTCCCAGCATTGCAGGATCTATCACCACTTGTTGCTCTGGATAGGCCCTACAAGTCCCAGCTTTGCATGATCTATCACCACAGGTTGCTCTGGAAAGGCAGTACAAGTCCCAGCATAGCAGCATCTATCACCACAGGTTGCTCTGGAAAGGCACTACAAGTCCCAGCATTGCAGGGTCTATCACCACTTGTTGCTCTGGATAGGCACTACAAGTCCCAGCGTTGCAGAATCTATTACCACAGGTTGCTCTGGAAAGGCACTACAAGTTCCAACATTGCAGGAACCATCAAAGGCACTACAAGTCCAGGCATTGCAGGATCTATCACCACAGGTTGCTCTGGATAGGCCCTACAAGTCCCAGCACTGCAGGATCTATCCTAGGCACTACAAGTCCCAGCATTGCAGCATCTATCACCACAGGTTGCTCTGGAAAGGCACTACAAGTCCCAGCATTGCAGGGTCTATATCCACTTGTTGCTCTGGATAGGCACTACAAGTCCCAGCGTTGCAGTATCTATCACCACAGGTTGCTCTGGAAAGGCACTACAAGTTCCAACATTGCAGGAACCATCAAAGGCACTACAAGTCCCAGCATTGCAGGATCTATCACCACAGGTTGCTCTGGATAGGCCCTACAAGTCCCAGCATTGCAGGATCTATCCTAGGCACTACAAGTCCCAGCATTGCAGGATCTATCACCACAGGTTGCTATGGAAAGGCACTACAAGTCCCAGCATTGCTCGATCTATCACCACAGGTTGCTCTGGATAGGCCCTACAAGTCCCAGCATTGCAGGATTTATCATAGGCACTACAAGACCCAGCATTGCAGGATCTATCCCCGCAGGTTGCTATGGAAAGGCACGACAAGTCAAAGCATTGCAGGATCTATCAAAGGCACTACAAGTCCCAGCATGGCAGGGTCTATCACCACTTGTTCCTCTGGATAGGCACTACAAGTCCCAGCATTGCAGCATCTATCACCACACGTTGCTCTGCAAAACTACTACAAGTCCCAACATTGCAGGATCTATCAAAGGCACTACAAGTCCCAGCATTGCAGCATCTATCATAGGCACTACAAGTCATAGCATTGCAGGATCTCTCACCATAGGTTGCTCTGGATAGGCACTACAAGTTCTAGCATTGCCGGATCTATCACCACAGGTTGCTCTGGAAAGACACTACAATTCCCAGCATTGCAGAATCTATCAAAGGCACTACAAGTCCCAGCATTGCAGGGTCTATCACCACTTGTTGCTCAGGATATTCACTACAAGTCCCATCATTGCAGGATCTATCAAAGGCACTGCAAGTCACAGCATTGCAGGAGCTATCACCACAGGTTGCTATGGAAAGGCACTACAAGTCCCTGCATTGCAGGATCTATCAAAGCCACTACAAGTCCCAGCATTGCAGGGTCTATCACCACTTGTTGTATAGGCACTACAAGTCCCAGCATTGCAGGATCTATCAACACAGGTTGCTCTGGAAAGGCACTACAAGTCCCAGCATTGCAGAATCTATCAAACGAACTACAAGTCCCAGCATTGCAGGATCTATCCTAGGCACTACAAGTCCCAGTATTGCAGGATCTATCACCACAGGTTGCTCTGGAAAGGCACTACAAGACCCAGCATTGCAGGATCTATCAAAGGCACTACAAGTCCCAACATTGCAGGGTCTATCACCACTTGTTCCACTGGATAGGCACTACAAGTCCCAGCATTGCAGGATCTATCAACACAGGTTGCTCTAGAAAGGCAGTACAAGTCCCAGCATTGCAGCATCTATCACCACAGGTTGCTCTGGAAAGGCACTACAAGTCCCAGCATTGCAGGGTCTATCACCACTTGTTGCTCTGGATAGGCACTAGAAGTCCCAGCATTGCAGGATCTATCACCACAGGTTGCTCTGGAAAGACACTAAAAAGTCCCAACATTGCAGGATCTATCAAAGGCACTGCAAGTCCCAGCATTGCAGCATCTATCATAGGCACTACAAATCATAGCATTGCAGGATCTATCACCATAGGTTGCTCTGGATAGGCACTACAAGTTCTAGCATTGCCGGATCTATCACCACAGGTTGCTCTGGAAAGGCACTACAAGTCCCAGCATTGCAGAATCTATCAAAGGCACTACAAGTCCCAGCATTGCAGGGACTATCACCACTTGTTGCTCTGGAAAGGCACTACAAGTCCCAGATATGCAGGATCTATCAAAGGCACTACAATTCCCAGCATTGCATCACCAATCACCAAAGGTTGCTCTGAAAAGGCACTAAAAACTCCCAGCATTGCAGGATCTATCAAAGGCACTACAAGTCCCAGCATTGCAGGGTCTATCACCACTTGTTGCTCTGGATAGGCCCTACAAGTCCCAGCTTTGCATGATCTATCACCACAGGTTGCTCTGGAAAGGCAGTACAAGTCCCAGCATAGCAGCATCTATCACCACAGGTTGCTCTGGAAAGGCACTACAAGTCCCAGCGTTGCAGGATCTATCACCACAGGTTGCTCTGGAAAAGCACTACAAGTTCCAACATTGCAGGAACCATCAAAGGCACTACAAGTCCCAGCATTGCAGGATCTATCACCACAGGTTGCTCTGGATAGGCCCTACAAGTCCCAGCATTGCAGGATCTATCCTAGGCACTACAAGTCCCAGCATTGCAGGATCTATCACCACAGGTTGCTATGGAAAGGCACTACAAGTGCCAGCATTGCTCGATCTATCACCACAGGTTGCTCTGGATAGGCCCTACAAGTCCCAGCATTGCAGGATTTATCATAGGCACTACAAGTCCCAGCATTGCAGGATCTATCACCACTTGTTGCTCTGGATAGGCCCTACAAGTCCCAGCTTTGCATGATCTATCACCACAGGTTGCTCTGGAAAGGCAGTACAAGTCCCAGCATAGCAGCATCTATCACCACAGGTTGCTCTGGAAAGGCACTACAAGTCCCAGCATTGCAGGGTCTATCACCACTTGTTGCTCTGGATAGGCACTACAAGTCCCAGCGTTGCAGAATCTATTACCACAGGTTGCTCTGGAAAGGCACTACAAGTTCCAACATTGCAGGAACCATCAAAGGCACTACAAGTCCAGGCATTGCAGGATCTATCACCACAGGTTGCTCTGGATAGGCCCTACAAGTCCCAGCACTGCAGGATCTATCCTAGGCACTACAAGTCCCAGCATTGCAGGATCTATCACCACAGGTTGCTATGGAAAGGCACTACAAGTCCCAGCATTGCAGGATCTATCAAAGGCACTACAAGTCCCAGCATTGCAGGGTCTATCACCACTTGTTCCTCTGGATAGGCACTACAAGTCCCAGCATTGCAGCATCTATCACCACAGGTTGCTCTGCAAAGCTACTACAAGTCCCAACATTGCAGGATCTATCAAAGGCACTACAAGTCCCAGCATTGCAGCATCTATCATAGGCACTACAAGTCATAGCATTGCAGGATCTATCACCATAGGTTGCTCTGGATAGTCACTACAAGTTCTAGCATTGCCGGATCTATCACCACAGGTTGCTCTGGAAAGGCACTACAATTCCCAGCATTGCAGGATTTATCACCATTTGTTGCTCTGGATAGGCCCTACAAGTCCCAGCTTTGCATGATCTATCACCACAGGTTGCTCTGGAAAGGCAGTACAAGTCCCAGCATAGCAGCATCTATCACCACAGGTTGCTCTGGAAAGGCACTACAAGTCCCAGCATTGCAGGGTCTATCACCACTTGTTGCTCTGGATAGGCACTACAAGTCCCAGCGTTGCAGGATCTATCACCAAAGGTTGCTCTGGAAAGGCACTACAAGTTCCAACATTGCAGGAACCATCAAAGGCACTACAAGTCCAGGCATTGCAGGATCTATCACCACAGGTTGCTCTGGATAGGCCCTACAATTCCCAGCATTGCAGGATCTATCCTAGGCACTACAAGTCCCAGCATTGCAGGATCTATCACCACAGGTTGCTATGGAAAGGCACTACAAGTCCCAGCATTGCAGGATTTATCATAGGCACTACAAGTCCCAGCATTGCATCACCAATCACCAAAGGTTGCTCTGGAAAGGCACTACAACTCCCAGCATTGCAGGATCTATCAAAGGCACTACAAGTCCCAGCATTGCAGTTTCTATCGCCACTTGTTGCTCTGGATAGGCCCTACAAGTCCCAGCTTTGCATGATCTATCACCACAGGTTGCTCTGGAAAGGCAGTACAAGTCCCAGCATAGCAGCATCTATCACCACAGGTTGCTCTGGAAAGGCACTACAAGTCCCAGCATTGCAGGGTCTATCACCACTTGTTGCTCTGGATATGCACTACAAGTCCCAGCGTTGCAGTATCTATCACCACAGGTTGCTCTGGAAAAGCACTACAAGTTCCAACATTGCAGGAACCATCAAAGGCACTACAAGTCCCAGCATTGCAGGATCTTTCACCACAGGTTGCTCTGGATAGGCCCTACAAGTCCCAGCATTGCAGGATCTATCCTAGGCACTACAAGTCCCAGCATTGCAGGATCTATCACCACAGGTTGCTATGGAAAGGCACTACAAGTGCCAGCATTGCTCGATCTATCACCACAGGTTGCTCTGGATAGGCCCTACAAGTCCCAGCATTGCAGGATTTATCATAGGCACTACAAGTCCCAGCATTGCAGGATCTATCACCACTTGTTGCTCTGGATAGGCCCTACAAGTCCCAGCTTTGCATGATCTATCACCACAGGTTGCTCTGGAAAGGCAGTACAAGTCCCAGCATAGCAGCATCTATCACCACAGGTTGCTCTGGAAAGGCACTACAAGTCCCAGCATTGCAGGGTCTATCACCACTTGTTGCTCTGGATAGGCACTACAAGTCCCAGCGTTGCAGAATCTATTACCACAGGTTGCTCTGGAAAGGCACTACAAGTTCCAACATTGCAGGAACCATCAAAGGCACTACAAGTCCAGGCATTGCAGGATCTATCACCACAGGTTGCTCTGGATAGGCCCTACAAGTCCCAGCACTGCAGGATCTATCCTAGGCACTACAAGTCCCAGCATTGCAGGATCTATCACCACAGGTTGCTATGGAAAGGCACTACAAGTCCCAGCATTGCTCAATCTATCACCACAGGTTGCTCTGGATAGGCCCTACAAGTCCCAGCATTTCAGGATTTATCATAGGCACTACAAGTCCCAGCATTGCAGGATCTATCACCACAGGTTGCTATGGAAAGGCACTACAAGTCCCAGCATTGCAGGATCTATCAAGGGCACTACAAGTCCCAGCATTGCAGGGTCTATCACCACTTGTTCCTCTGGATAGGCACTACAAGTCCCAGCATTGCAGCATCTATCACCACAGGTTGCTCTGCAAAGCTACTACAAGTCCCAACATTGCAGGATCTATCAAAGGCACTACAAGTCCCAGCATTGCAGCATCTATCATAGGCACTACAAGTCATAGCATTGCAGGATCTATCACCATAGGTTGCTCTGGATAGTCACTACAAGTTCTAGCATTGCCGGATCTATCACCACAGGTTGCTCTGGAAAGGCACTACAATTCCCAGCATTGCAGGATTTATCACCATTTGTTGCTCTGGATAGGCCCTACAAGTCCCAGCTTTGCATGATCTATCACCACAGGTTGCTCTGGAAAGGCAGTACAAGTCCCAGCATAGCAGCATCTATCACCACAGGTTGCTCTGGAAAGGCACTACAAGTCCCAGCATTGCAGGGTCTATCACCACTTGTTGCTCTGGATAGGCACTACAAGTCCCAGCGTTGCAGGATCTATCACCAAAGGTTGCTCTGGAAAGGCACTACAAGTTCCAACATTGCAGGAACCATCAAAGGCACTACAAGTCCAGGCATTGCAGGATCTATCACCACAGGTTGCTCTGGATAGGCCCTACAATTCCCAGCATTGCAGGATCTATCCTAGGCACTACAAGTCCCAGCATTGCAGGATCTATCACCACAGGTTGCTATGGAAAGGCACTACAAGTCCCAGCATTGCAGGATTTATCATAGGCACTACAAGTCCCAGCATTGCATCACCAATCACCAAAGGTTGCTCTGGAAAGGCACTACAACTCCCAGCATTGCAGGATCTATCAAAGGCACTACAAGTCCCAGCATTGCAGGGTCTATCGCCACTTGTTGCTCTGGATAGGCCCTACAAGTCCCAGCTTTGCATGATCTATCACCACAGGTTGCTCTGGAAAGGCAGTACAAGTCCCAGCATAGCAGCATCTATCACCACAGGTTGCTCTGGAAAGGCACTACAAGTCCCAGCATTGCAGGGTCTATCACCACTTGTTGCTCTGGATATGCACTACAAGTCCCAGCGTTGCAGGATCTATCACCACAGGTTGCTCTGGAAAAGCACTACAAGTTCCAACATTGCAGGAACCATCAAAGGCACTACAAGTCCCAGCATTGCAGGATCTTTCACCACAGGTTGCTCTGGATAGGCCCTACAAGTCCCAGCATTGCAGGATCTATCCTAGGCACTACAAGTCCCAGCATTGCAGGATCTATCACCACAGGTTGCTATGGAAAGGCACTACAAGTGCCAGCATTGCTCGATCTATCACCACAGGTTGCTCTGGATAGGCCCTACAAGTCCCAGCATTGCAGGATTTATCATAGGCACTACAAGTCCCAGCATTGCAGGATCTATCACCACTTGTTGCTCTGGATAGGCCCTACAAGTCCCAGCTTTGCATGATCTATCACCACAGGTTGCTCTGGAAAAGCAGTACAAGTCCCAGCATAGCAGCATCTATCACCACAGGTTGCTCTGGAAAGGCACTACAAGTCCCAGCATTGCAGGGTCTATCACCACTTGTTGCTCTGGATAGGCACTACAAGTCCCAGCGTTGCAGAATCTATCACCACAGGTTGCTCTGGAAAGGCACTACAAGTTCCAACATTGCAGGAACCATCAAAGGCACTACAAGTCCAGGCATTGCAGGATCTATCACCACAGGTTGCTCTGGATAGGCCCTACAAGTCCCAGCACTGCAGGATCTATCCTAGGCACTACAAGTCCCAGCATTGCAGGATCTATCACCACAGGTTGCTATGGAAAGGCACTACAAGTCCCAGCATTGCTCGATCTATCACCACAGGTTGCTCTGGATAGGCCCTACAAGTCCCAGCATTTCAGGATTTATCATAGGCACTACAAGTCCCAGCATTGCAGGATCTATCACCACAGGTTGCTATGGAAAGGCACTACAAGTCCCAGCATTGCAGGATCTATCAAAGGCACTACAAGTCCCAGCATTGCAGGGTCTATCACCACTTGTTCCTCTGGATAGGCACTACAAGTCCCACCATTGCAGCATCTATCACCACAGGTTGCTCTGCAAAGCTACTACAAGTCCCAACATTGCAGGATCTATCAAAGGCACTACAAGTCCCAGCATTGCAGCATCTATCATAGGCACTACAAGTCATAGCATTGCAGGATCTATCACCATAGGTTGCTCTGGATAGGCACTACAAGTTCTAGCATTGCCGGATCTATCACCACAGGTTGCTCTGGAAAGGCACTACAATTCCCAGCATTGCAGGATCTATCACCACTTGTTGCTCTGGATATGCCCTACAAGTCCCAGCTTTGCATGATCTATCACCACAGGTTGCTCTGGAAAGGCAGTACAAGTCCCAGCATAGCAGCATCTATCACCACAGGTTGCTCTGGAAAGGCACTACAAGTCCCAGCATTGCAGGGTCTATCACCACTTGTTGCTCTGGATAGGCACTACAAGTCCCAGCGTTGCAGGATCTATCACCAAAGGTTGCTCTGGAAAGGCACTACAAGTTCCAACATTGCAGGAACCATCAAAGGCACTACAAGTCCCAGCGTTGCAGGATCTATCACCACAGGTTGCTCTGGATAGGCCCTACAATTCCCAGCATTGCAGGATCTATCCTAGGCACTACAAGTCCCAGCATTGCAGGATCTATCACCACAGGTTGCTATGGAAAGGCACTACAAGTCCCAGCATTGCAGGATTTATCATAGGCACTACAAGTCCCTGCATTGCAGGATCTATCACCACTTGTTGCTCTGGATAGGCCCTACAAGTCCCAGCTTTGCATGATCTATCACCACAGGTTGCTCTGGAAAGGCAGTACAAGTCCCAGCATAGCAGCATCTATCACCACAGGTTGCTCTGGAAAGGCACTACAAGTCCCAGCATTGCAGGGTCTATCACCACTTGTTGCTCTGGATAGGCACTACAAGTCCCAGCGTTGCAGGATTTATTATAGGCACTACAAGTCCCAGCATTGCAGGATCCATTACCACAGGTTGCTCTGGATAGGCCCTACAAGTCCCAGCATTGCAGGATTTATTATAGGCACTACAAGTCCCAGCATTGCAGGATCCATCACCACAGGTTGCTATGGAAAGGCACTACAAGTCCCAGCATTGCAGGATCTATCAAAGGCACTACAAGTCCCAGCATTGCAGGGTCTATCACCACAGGTTGCTCTCGATAGGCCCTACAAGTCCCAGCATTGAAGGTTCTATCCTAGGCACTACAAGTCCCAGCATTGCAGGAACTATCACCACACGTTGCTATGGAAAGGCACTACAAGTCCCAGCATTGCTCGATCTATCACCACAGGTTGCTCTGGATAGGCCCTACAAGTCCCAGCATTGCAGGATTTATCATAGGCACTACAAGTCCCAGCATTGCAGGATCTATCACCACAGGTTGCTATGGAAAGGCACTACAAGTCCCAGCATTGAAGGATCTATCAAAGGCACTACAAGTCCCAGCATTGCAGGGTCTATCACCACTTGTTCCTCTTGATAGGCACTACAAGTCCCAGCATTGCAGCATCTATCACCACAGGTTGCTCTGCAAATCTACTACAAGTCCCAACATTGCAGGATCTATCAAAGGCACTACAAGTCCCAGCATTGCAGCATCTATCAACACAGGTTGCTCTAGAAAGGCAGTACAAGTCCCAGCATTGCAGGATCTATCACCACAGGTTGCTATGGAAAGGCACTACAAGTCCCAGCATTGCTCGATCTATCACCACAGGTTGCTCTGGATAGGCCCTACAAGTCCCAGCATTGCAGGATTTATCATAGGCACTACAAGTCCCAGCATTGCAGCATCTATCACCACAGGTTGCTCTGCAAAGCTACTACAAGTCCCAACATTGCAGGATCTATCAAAGGCACTACAAGTCCCAGCATTGCAGCATCTATCATAGGCACTACAAGTCATAGCATTGCAGGATCTATCACCATAGGTTGCTCTGGATAGTCACTACAAGTTCTAGCATTGCCGGATCTATCACCACAGGTTGCTCTGGAAAGGCACTACAATTCCCAGCATTGCAGAATCTATCAAAGGCACTACAAGTCCCAGCATTGCAGGGTCTATGACCACTTGTTGCTCAGGATATTCACTACAAGTCCCATCATTGCAGGATCTATCAAAGTCACTGCAAGTCCCAGCATTGCAGGATCTATCACCAAAGGTTGCTCTGGAATGTCACTACAACTCCCAGCATTGCCGGATCTATCACCACAGGTTGCTCTGGAAAGGCACTACAAGTCCCAGCATTGCAGAATCTATCAAAGGCACTACAAGTCCCAGCATTGCAGGGTCTATTACCACTTGTTGCTCTGGAAAGGCACTACAAGTCCCAGATATGCAGGATCTATCAAGGGCACTACAATTCCCGGCATTGCATCACCAATCACCAAAGGTTGCTCTGGAAAGGCACTACAACTCCCAGCATTGCAGGATATATCGAAGGCACTACAAGTACCAGCATTGCAGGGTCTATCGCCACTTGTTGCTCTGGATAGGCCCTACAAGTCCCAGTTTGGCAGGATCTATCACCACAGGTTGCTCTGGAAAGGCAGTACAAGTCCCAGCATTGCAGCATCTATCACCACAGGTTGCTCTGGAAAGGCACTACAAGTCCCAGCATTGCAGGGTCTATCACCACTTGTTGCTCTGGATAGGCACTACAAGTCCCAGCGTTGCAGGATCTATCACCACATGTTGCTCTGGAAAGGCACTACAAGTTCCAACATTGCAGGAACCATCAAAGGCACTACAAGTCCCAGCATTGCAGGATCTATCACCACAGGTTGCTCTGGATAGGCCCTACAAGTCCCAGCATTGCAGGATCTATCCTAGGCACTACAAGTCCCAGCATTGCAGGATCTATCACCACAGGTTGCTATGGAAAGGCCCTACAAGTCCCAGCATTGCAGGATTTATCATAGGCACTACAAGTCCCAGCATTGCAGGATCTATCACCACAGGTTGCTATGGAAAGGCACTACAAGTCCCAGCATTGCAGGATCTATCAAAGGCACTACAAGTCCCAGCATTGCAGGGTCTATCACCACAGGTTGCTCTCGATAGGCCCTACAAGTCCCAGCATTGCAGGATCTATCCTAGGCACTACAAGTCCCAGCATTGCAGGATCTATCACCACACGTTGCTATGGAAAGGCACTACAAGTCCCAGCATTGCTCGATCTATCACCACAGGTTGCTCTGGATAGGCCCTACAAGTCCCAGCATTGCAGGATTTATCATAGGCACTACAAGTCCCAGCATTGCAGGGTCTATCACCACTTGTTCCTCTTGATAGGCACTACAAGTCCCAGCATTGCAGCATCTATCACCACAGGTTGCTCTGCAAATCTACTACAAGTCCCAACATTGCAGGATCTATCAAAGGCACTACAAGTCCCAGCATTGCAGCATCTATCATAGGCACTACAAGTCATAGCATTGCAGGATCTATCACCATAGGTTGCTCTGGATAGTCACTACAAGTTCTAGCATTGCCGGATCTATCACCACAGGTTGCTCTGGAAAGGCACTACAATTCCCAGCATTGCAGAATCTATCAAAGGCACTACAAGTCCGTGCATTGCAGGGTCTATCACCACTTGTTGCTCAGGATATTCACTACAAGTCCCATCATTGCAGGATCTATCAAAGTCACTGCAAGTCCCAGCATTGCAGGATCTATCACCAAAGGTTGCTCTGGAATGTCACTACAACTCCCAGCATTGCAGGATCTATCAAAGGCACTACAAGTCCCAGCATTGCAGGGTCTATCACCACTTGTTGCTCTAGATAGGCCCTACAAGTCCCAGCATTGCAGGATCTATCACCACAGGTTCCTATGGAAAGGCACTACAAGTCCCTGCATTGCAGGATCTATCAAAGGTACTACAAGTCCCAGCATTGCAGGGTCTATCACCACTTATTGCTCTGGATAGGCACTACAAGTCCCAGCATTGCAGGATCTATCACCACAGGTTGCTCTGGAAAGGCACTACAAGTCCCAGCATTGCATGATCTATCTAAGGCACTACAAGTTCCAGCATTGCAGGGTCTATCACCACTTGTTGCTCTGGATAGGCCCTACAAGTCCCAGCATTGCAGGATCTATCATAGGCATTAAAAGTCCCAGCATTGCAGGATCTATCACCACAGGTTGCTATGGAAAGGCACAACAAGTCCCTGCATTGCAGGATCTATCAAAAGCACTACAAGTCCCAGCATTGCAGGGTCTATCACCACTTGTTGCTCTGTATAGGCACTACAAGTCCCAGCATTGCAGGATCTATCACCACAGATTGCTCTGGAAAGGCACTACAAGTCCCAGCATTGCAGAATCTATCAAAGGCACTACAAGTCCCAGCATTGCAGGATCTATCCTAAACACTACAAGTCCCAGTATTGTAGGATCTATCACCACAGGTTGCTCTGGAAAGGCACTACAAGTCCCAGCATTGCAGGATCTATCAAAGGCACTACAAGTCCCAGCATTGCAGGGTCTATCGCCACTTGTTGCTCTGGATAGGCCCTACAAGTCCCAGTTTGGCAGGATCTATCACCACAGGTTGCTCTGGAAAGGCAGTACAAGTCCCAGCATTGCAGCATCTATCACCACAGGTTGCTCTGGAAAGGCACTACAAGTCCCAGCATTGCAGGGTCTATCACCACTTGTTGCTCTGGATAGGCACTACAAGTCCCAGCGTTGCAGGATCTATCACCACATGTTGCTCTGGAAAGGCACTACAAGTTCCAACATTGCAGGAACCATCAAAGGCACTACAAGTCCCAGCATTGCAGGATCTATCACCACAGGTTGCTCTGGATAGGCCCTACAAGTCCCAGCATTGCAGGATCTATCCTAGGCACTACAAGTCCCAGCATTGCAGGATCTATCACCACAGGTTGCTATGGAAAGGCACTACAAGTCCCAGCATTGCTCGATCTATCACCACAGGTTGCTCTGGATAGGCCCTACAAGTCCCAGCATTGCAGGATTTATCATAGGCACTACAAGTCCCAGCATTGCAGGATCTATCACCACAGGTTGCTATGGAAAGGCACTACAAGTCCCAGCATTGCAGGATCTATCAAAGGCACTACAAGTCCCAGCATTGCAGGGTCTATCACCACAGGTTGCTCTCGATAGGCCCTACAAGTCCCAGCATTGCAGGATCTATCCTAGGCACTACAAGTCCCAGCATTGCAGGATCTATCACCACACGTTGTTATGGAAAGGCACTACAAGTCCCAGCATTGCTCGATCTATCACCACAGGTTGCTCTGGATAGACCCTACAAGTCCCAGCATTGCAGGATTTATCATAGGCACTACAAGTCCCAGCATTGCAGGATCTATCACCACAGGTTGCTATGGAAAGGCACTACAAGTCCCAGCATTGAAGGATCTATCAAAGGCACTACAAGTCCCAGCATTGCAGGGTCTATCACCACTTGTTCCTCTTGATAGGCACTACAAGTCCCAGCATTGCAGCATCTATCACCACAGGTTGCTCTGCAAAGCTACTACAAGTCCCAACATTGCAGGATCTATCAAAGGCACTACAAGTCCCAGCATTGCAGCATCTATCATAGGCACTACAAGTCATAGCATTGCAGGATCTATCACCATAGGTTGCTCTGGATAGTCACTACAAGTTCTAGCATTGCCGGATCTATCACCACAGGTTGCTCTGGAAAGGCACTACAATTCCCAGCATTGCAGAATCTATCAAAGGCACTACAAGTCCCAGCATTGCAGGGTCTATGACCACTTGTTGCTCAGGATATTCACTACAAGTCCCATCATTGCAGGATCTATCAAAGTCACTGCAAGTCCCAGCATTGCAGGATCTATCACCAAAGGTTGCTCTGGAATGTCACTACAACTCCCAGCATTGCCGGATCTATCACCACAGGTTGCTCTGGAAAGGCACTACAAGTCCCAGCATTGCAGAATCTATCAAAGGCACTACAAGTCCCAGCATTGCAGGGTCTATTACCACTTGTTGCTCTGGAAAGGCACTACAAGTCCCAGATATGCAGGATCTATCAAGGGCACTACAATTCCCGGCATTGCATCACCAATCACCAAAGGTTGCTCTGGAAAGGCACTACAACTCCCAGCATTGCAGGATATATCAAAGGCACTACAAGTACCAGCATTGCAGGGTCTATCGCCACTTGTTGCTCTGGATAGGCCCTACAAGTCCCAGTTTGGCAGGATCTATCACCACAGGTTGCTCTGGAAAGGCAGTACAAGTCCCAGCATTGCAGCATCTATCACCACAGGTTGCTCTGGAAAGGCACTACAAGTCCCAGCATTGCAGGGTCTATCACCACTTGTTGCTCTGGATAGGCACTACAAGTCCCAGCGTTGCAGGATCTATCACCACATGTTGCTCTGGAAAGGCACTACAAGTTCCAACATTGCAGGAACCATCAAAGGCACTACAAGTCCCAGCATTGCAGGATCTATCACCACAGGTTGCTCTGGATAGGCCCTACAAGTCCCAGCATTGCAGGATCTATCCTAGGCACTACAAGTCCCAGCATTGCAGGATCTATCACCACAGGTTGCTATGGAAAGGCACTACAAGTCCCAGCATTGCTCGATCTATCACCACAGGTTGCTCTGGATAGGCCCTACAAGTCCCAGCATTGTAGGATTTATCATAGGCACTACAAGTCCCAGCATTGCAGGATCTATCACCACAGGTTGCTATGGAAAGGCACTACAAGTCCCAGCATTGCAGGATCTATCAAAGGCACTACAAGTCCCAGCATTGCAGGGTCTATCACCACAGGTTGCTCTCGATAGGCCCTACAAGTCCCAGCATTGCAGGATCTATCCTAGGCACTACAAGTCCCAGCATTGCAGGATCTATCACCACACGTTGCTATGGAAAGGCACTACAAGTCCCAGCATTGCTCGATCTATCACCACAGGTTGCTCTGGATAGGCCCTACAAGTCCCAGCATTGCAGGATTTATCATAGGCACTACAAGTCCCAGCATTGCAGGATCTATCACCACAGGTTGCTATGGAAAGGCACTACAAGTCCCAGCATTGAAGGATCTATCAAAGGCACTACAAGTCCCAGCATTGCAGGGTCTATCACCACTTGTTCCTCTTGATAGGCACTACAAGTCCCAGCATTGCAGCATCTATCACCACAGGTTGCTCTGCAAATCTACTACAAGTCCCAACATTGCAGGATCTATCAAAGGCACTACAAGTCCCAGCATTGCAGCATCTATCATAGGCACTACAAGTCATAGCATTGCAGGATCTATCACCATAGGTTGCTCTGGATAGTCACTACAAGTTCTAGCATTGCCGGATCTATCACCACAGGTTGCTCTGGAAAGGCACTACAATTCCCAGCATTGCAGAATCTATCAAAGGCACTACAAGTCCGTGCATTGCAGGGTCTATCACCACTTGTTGCTCAGGATATTCACTACAAGTCCCATCATTGCAGGATCTATCAAAGTCACTGCAAGTCCCAGCATTGCAGGATCTATCACCAAAGGTTGCTCTGGAATGTCACTACAACTCCCAGCATTGCAGGATCTATCAAAGGCACTACAAGTCCCAGCATTGCAGGGTCTATCACCACTTGTTGCTCTAGATAGGCCCTACAAGTCCCAGCATTGCAGGATCTATCACCACAGGTTGCTATGGAAAGGCACTACAAGTCCCTGCATTGCAGGATCTATCAAAGGTACTACAAGTCCCAGCATTGCAGGGTCTATCACCACTTATTGCTCTGGATAGGCACTACAAGTCCCAGCATTGCAGGATCTATCACCACAGGTTGCTCTGGAAAGGCACTACAAGTCCCAGCATTGCATGATCTATCTAAGGCACTACAAGTTCCAGCATTGCAGGGTCTATCACCACTTGTTGCTCTGGATAGGCCCTACAAGTCCCAGCATTGCAGGATCTATCATAGGCATTAAAAGTCCCAGCATTGCAGGATCTATCACCACAGGTTGCTATGGAAAGGCACAACAAGTCCCTGCATTGCAGGATCTATCAAAGGCACTACAAGTCCCAGCATTGCAGGGTCTATCACCACTTGTTGCTCTGTATAGGCACTACAAGTCCCAGCATTGCAGGATCTATCACCACAGATTGCTCTGGAAAGGCACTACAAGTCCCAGCATTGCAGAATCTATCAAAGGCACTACAAGTCCCAGCATTGCAGGATCTATCCTAAACACTACAAGTCCCAGTATTGTAGGATCTATCACCACAGGTTGCTCTGGAAAGGCACTACAAGTCCCAGCATTGCAGGATCTATCAAAGGCACTACAAGTCCCAGCATTGCAGGGTCTATCGCCACTTGTTGCTCTGGATAGGTCCTACAAGTCCCAGTTTGGCAGGATCTATCACCACAGGTTGCTCTGGAAAGGCAGTACAAGTCCCAGCATTGCAGCATCTATCACCACAGGTTGCTCTGGAAAGGCACTACAAGTCCCAGCATTGCAGGGTCTATCACCACTTGTTGCTCTGGATAGGCACTACAAGTCCCAGCGTTGCAGGATCTATCACCACATGTTGCTCTGGAAAGGCACTACAAGTTCCAACATTGCAGGAACCATCAAAGGCACTACAAGTCCCAGCATTGCAGGATCTATCACCACAGGTTGCTCTGGATAGGCCCTACAAGTCCCAGCATTGCAGGATCTATCCTAGGCACTACAAGTCCCAGCATTGCAGGATCTATCACCACAGGTTGCTATGGAAAGGCACTACAAGTCCCAGCATTGCTCGATCTATCACCACAGGTTGCTCTGGATAGGCCCTACAAGTCCCAGCATTGCAGGATTTATCATAGGCACTACAAGTCCCAGCATTGCAGGATCTATCACCACAGGTTGCTATGGAAAGGCACTACAAGTCCCAGCATTGAAGGATCTATCAAAGGCACTACAAGTCCCAGCATTGCAGGGTCTATCACCACTTGTTCCTCTTGATAGGCACTACAAGTCCCAGCATTGCAGCATCTATCACCACAGGTTGCTCTGCAAAGCTACTACAAGTCCCAACATTGCAGGATCTATCAAAGGCACTACAAGTCCCAGCATTGCAGCATCTATCATAGGCACTACAAGTCATAGCATTGCAGGATCTATCACCATAGGTTGCTCTGGATAGGCACTACAAGTTCTAGCATTGCCGGATCTATCACCACAGGTTGCTGTGGAAAGGCACTACAATTCCCAGCATTGCAGAATCTATCAAAGGCACTACAAGTCCCAGCATTGCAGGGTCTATCACCACTTGTTGCTCAGGATATTCACTGCAAGTCCCATCATTGCAGGATCTATCAAAGTCACTGCAAGTCCCAGCATTGCAGGATCTATCACCAAAGGTTGCTCTGGAATGTCACTACAACTCCCAGCATTGCCGGATCTATCACCACAGGTTGCTCTGGAAAGGCACTACAAGTCCCAGCATTGCAGAATCTATCAAAGGCACTACAAGTCCCAGCATTACAGGGTCTATTACCACTTGTTGCTCTGGAAAGGCACTACAAGTCCCAGATATGCAGGATCTATCAAAGGCACTACAATTCCCTATATTGCATCACCAATCACCAAAGGTTGCTCTGGAAAGGCACTACAACTCCCAGCATTGCAGGATATATCAAAGGCACTACAAGTCCCAGCATTGCAGGGTCTATCGCCACTTGTTGCTCTGGATAGGCCCTACAAGTCCCAGTTTGGCAGGATCTATCAACACAGGTTGCTCTGAAAAGGCAGTACAAGTCCCAGCATTGCAGCATCTATCACCACAGGTTGCTCTGGAAAGGCACTACAAGTCCCAGCATTGCAGGGTCTATCACCACTTGTTGCTCTGGATAGGCACTACAAGTCCCAGCGTTGCAGGATCTATCACCACATGTTGCTCTGGAAAGGCACTACAAGTTCCAACATTGCAGGAACCATCAAAGGCACTACAAGTCCCAGCATTGCAGGATCTATCACCACAGGTTGCTCTGGATAGGCCCTACAAGTCCCAGCATTGCAGGATCTATCCTAGGCACTACAAGTCTCAGCATTGCAGGATCTATCACCACAGGTTGCTATGGAAAGGCACTACAAGTCCCAGCATTGCTCGATCTATCACCACAGGTTGCTCTGGATAGGCCCTACAAGTCCCAGCATTGCAGGATTTATCATAGGCACTACAAGTCCCAGCATTGCAGGATCTATCACCACAGGTTGCTATGGAAAGGCACTACAAGTCCCAGCATTGCAGGATCTATCAAAGGCACTACAAGTCCCAGCATTGCGGGGTCTATCACCACAGGTTGCTCTCGATAGACCCTACAAGTCCCAGCATTGCAGGATCTATCCTAGGCACTACAAGTCCCAGCATTGCAGGGTCTATCACCACTTGTTGCTCTGGATAGGCCCTACAAGTCAGTCATTGCAGGATCTATCATAGGCACTAAAAGTCCCAGCATTGCATGATCTATCACCACAGGTTGCTATGGAAAGGCACTACAAGTCTCAGCATTGCAGGATCTATCAAAGGCACTACAAGTCCCAGCATTGCAGGGTCTATCACCACTTTTTGCTCTGTATAGGCACTACAAGTCCCAGCATTGCAGGATCTATCACCACAGGTTGCTCTGGAAAGGCACTACAAGTCCCATTATTGCAGAATCTATAGTAGGCACTACAAGTCCCAGTATTGCAGGATCTATCACCACAGGTTGCTCTGGAAAGGCACTACAAGACCCAGCATTGCAGGATCTATCAAAGGCACTACAAGTCCCAGCATTGCAGGATCTATCACCACAGGTTGCTCTGAAAAGGCACTACAAGTCCCAACATTGCAGGATCTATCAAAGGCACTACAAGTCCCAGCATTGCAGCATCTATCATAGGCACAACAAGTCATAGCACTTCAGGATCTATCACCATATGTTGCTCTGGATAGGCACTACAAGTTCAAGCATTGCCGGATCTATCACCACAGGTTGCTCTGGAAAGGCACTACAAGTCCAAGCATTGCAGAATCTATCAAAGGCACTACAAGTCCCAGCATTGCAGGGTCTATCACCACTTGTTGCTCTGGAAAGGCACTTCAAGTCCCAGCATTGCAGGATCTATCAAAGGCACTACAAGTCCCAGCAATGCAGGACCAATCACCAAAGGTTGCTCTGCAAAAGGCACTACAACTCCCAGCATTGCAGGATTTATCAAAGGCACTACAAGTCCCAGCATTGCAGGGTCTATCACCACTTGTTGTTCTGGATAGGCCCTACAAGTCACAGCTTTACAGGATCTATCACCACAGGTTGCTCTGGAAAGGCAGTACAAGTCCCAGCATTGCAGCATCTATCACCAAAGGTTGCTCTGGAAAGGCACTACAAGTCCCAGCATTGCAGGGTCGATCACCACTTGTTGCTCTGGATAGGCACTACAAGTCCCAGCATTGCAGGATCTATCACCACAGGTTGCTCTGGAAAGGCACTACAAGTCCCAACATTGCAGGAACCATCAAAGGCACTACAAGTCCCAGCATTGCAGGATCTATCACCACAGGTTGCTCTGGATAGGCCCTACAAGTCCCAGCATTGCAGAATCTATCACCACAGGTTGCTCTGGATAGGCCCTACAAGTCCCAGCATTGCAGGATCTATCCTAGGTACTACAAGTCCCAGCATTGCAGGATCTATCAAAGGCACTACAAGTCCCAGCATTGCAGGATCTATCCTAGGCACTACAAGTCCCAGCATTGCAGGATCTATCACCACAGGTTGCTATGGAAAGGCACTACAAGTCCCTGCATTGCAGGATCTATCAAAGGCACTACAAGTCCCAGCATTGCAGGGTCTTTCACCACTTGTTGCTCTGGATAGGCACTACAAGTCCCAGCATTGCAGGATCTATCACCACAGGTTGCTCTGGAAAGGCACTACAAGTCCCAGCATTGCAGGATCTATCTAAGGCACTACAAGTCCCAGCATTGCAGGGTCTATCACCACTTGTTGCTCTGGATAGGCCCTACAAGTCAGTCATTGCAGGATCTATCATAGGCACTAAAAGTCCCAGCATTGCAGGATCTATCACCACAGGTTGCTCTGGAAAGGCACTACAAGTCCCAGCATTGCAGGGTCTATATCCACTTGTTGCTCTGGATAGGCACTACAAGTCCCAGTGTTGCAGGATCTATCACCACAGGTTGCTCTGGAAAGGCACTACAAGTTCCAACATTGCAGGAACCATCAAAGGCACTACAAGTCCCAGCATTGCAGGATCTATCACCACAGGTTGCTCTGGATAGGCCCTACAAGTCCCAGCATTGCAGGATCTATCACCACAGGTTGCTATGGAAAGGCACTACAAGTCCCAGCATTGCTCGATCTATCACCACAGGTTGCTCTGGATAGGCCCTACAAGTCCCAGCATTGCAGGATTTATCATAGGCACTACAAGTCCCAGCATTGCAGGGTCTATCACCACTTGTTGCTCTGGATAGGCACTACAAGTCCCAGCATTGCAGGATCTATCACCACAGGTTGCTCTGAAAAGGCACTACAAGTCCCAACATTGCAGGATCTATCAAAGGCACTACAAGTCCCAGCATTGCAGCATCTATCATAGGCACAACAAGTCATAGCATTTCAGGATCTATCACCATAGGTTGCTCTGGATAGGCACTACAAGTTCAAGCATTGCCGGATCTATCACCACAGGTTGCTCTGGAAAGGCACTACAAGTCCCAGCATTGCAGAATCTATCAAAGGCACTATAAGTCCCAGCATTGCAGGGTCTATCACCACTAGTTGCTCTGGAAAGGCACTTCAAGTCCCAGCATTGCAGGATCTATCAAAGGCACTACAAGTCCCAGCAATGCAGGACCAATCACCAAAGGTTGCTCTGGAAAGGCACTACCACTCCCAGCATTGCAGGATTTATCAAAGGCACTACAAGTCCCAGCATAGCAGGGTCTATCACCACTTGTTGTTCTGGATAGGCCCTACAAGTCACAGCTTTGCAGGATCTATCACCACAGGTTGCTCTGGAAAGGCAGTACAAGTCCCAGCATTGAAGCATCTATCACCACAGGTTGCTCTGGAAAGGCACTACAAGTCCCAGCATTGCAGGGTCTATCACCACTTGTTGCTCTGGATAGGCACTACAAGTCCCAGCATTGCAGGATCTATCACCACAGGTTGCTCTGGAAAGGCACTACAAGTCCCAACATTGCAGGAACCATCAAAGGCACTACAAGTCCCAGCATTGCAGGATCTATCACCACAGGTTGCTCTGGATAGGCCCTACAAGTCCCAGCATTGCAGGATCTATCACCACAGGTTGCTCTGGATAGGCCCTACAAGTCCCAGCATTGCAGGATCTATCCTAGGCACTACAAGTCCCAGCATTGCAGGATCTATCACCACAGGTTGCTATGGAAAGGCTCTACAAGTCCCTGCATTGCAGGATCTATCAAAGGCACTACAAGTCCCAGCATTGCAGGGTCTTTCACCACTTGTTGCTCTGGATAGGCACTACAAGTCCCAGCATTGCAGGATCTATCACCACAGGTTGCTCTGGAAAGGCACTACAAGTCCCAGCATTGCAGGATCTATCTAAGGCACTACAAGTCCCAGCATTGCAGGGTCTATCACCACTTGTTGCTCTGGATAGGCCCTACAAGTCAGTCATTGCAGGATCTATCATAGGCACTAAAAGTCCCAGCATTGCAGGATCTATCACCACAGGTTGCTATGGAAAGGCACTACACGTCTCAGCATTGCAGGATCTATCAAAGGCACTACAAGTCCCAGCTTTGCAGGGTCTATCACCACTTGTTGCTCTGTATAGGCACTACAAGTCCCAGCATTGCAGGATCTATTACCACAGGTTGCTCTGGAAAGGCACTACAAGTCCCAGCATTGCAGAATCTATCCTAGGCACTACAAGTCCCAGTATTGCAGGATCTATCACCACAGGTTGCTCTGGAAAGGCACTACAAGACCCAGCATTGCAGGATCTATCAAAGGCACTACAAGTTACAGCATTGCAGGGTCTATCACCACTTATTCCACTGGATAGGCAATACAAGTCCCAGCATTGCAGGATCTATCACCACAGGTTGCTCTGGAAAGGCAGTACAAGTCCCATCATTGCAGCATCTATCACCACAGGTTGTTCTGGAAAGGCACTACAAGTCCCAGCATTGCAGGGTCTATCACCACTTGTTGCTCTGGATAGGCACTACAAGTCCCAGCATTGCAGGATCTATCACCACAGGTTGCTCTGGAAAGGCACTACAAGTCCCAACATTGCAGGAACCATCAAAGGCACTACAAGTCCCAGCATCTATCACCACAGGTTGCTCTGGATAGGCCCTACAAGTCCCAGCATTGCAGGATCTATCACCACAGGTTGCTCTGGATAGGCCCTACAAGTCCCAGCATTGCAGGATCTATCCTAGGCACTACAAGTCCCAGCATTGCAGGATCTATCACCACAGGTTGCTATGGAAAGGCTCTACAAGTCCCTGCATTGCAGGATCTATCAAAGGCACTACAAGTCCCAGCATTGCAGGGTCTTTCACCACTTGTTGCTCTGGATAGGCACTACAAGTCCCAGCATTGCAGGATCTATCACCACAGGTTGCTCTGGAAAGGCACTACAAGTCCCAGCATTGCAGGATCTATCTAAGGCACTACAAGTCCCAGCATTGCAGGGTCTATCACCACTTGTTGCTCTGGATAGGCCCTACAAGTCAGTCATTGCAGGATCTATCATAGGCACTAAAAGTCCCAGCATTGCAGGATCTATCACCACAGGTTGCTATGGAAAGGCACTACACGTCTCAGCATTGCAGGATCTATCAAAGGCACTACAAGTCCCAGCATTGCAGGGTCTATCACCACTTGTTGCTCTGTATAGGCACTACAAGTCCCAGCATTGCAGGATCTATCACCACAGGTTGCTCTGGAAAGGCACTACAAGTCCCAGCATTGCAGAATCTATCCTAGGCACTACAAGTCCCAGTATTGCAGGATCTATCACCACAGGTTGCTCTGGAAAGGCACTACAAGACCCAGCATTGCAGGATCTATCAAAGGCACTACAAGTTACAGCATTGCAGGGTCTATCACCACTTATTCCACTGGATAGGCAATACAAGTCCCAGCATTGCAGGATCTATCACCACAGGTTGCTCTGGAAAGGCAGTACAAGTCCCATCATTGCAGCATCTATCACCACAGGTTGTTCTGGAAAGGCACTACAAGTCCCAGCATTGCAGGGTCTATCACCACTTGTTGCTCTGGATAGGCACTACAAGTCCCAGCATTGCAGGATCTATCACCACAGGTTGCTCTGGGAAGGCACTAAAAAGTCTCAACATTGCAGGATCTATCAAAGGCACTACAAGTCCCAGCATTGCAGCATCTATCATAGGCACTACAAGTCCCAGCATTGCTCGATCTATCACCACAGGTTGCTCTGGATAGGCACTACAGGTTCTAACATTGCCGGATCTATCACCACAGGTTGCTCTGGAAAGGCACTACAAGTCCCAGCATTGCAGAATCTATCAAAGGCACTACAAGTCCCAGCATTGCAGGGTCTATCACCACTTGTTGCTCTGGAAAGGCACTACAAGTCCCAGATATGCAGGATCTATCAAAGGCACTACAATTCCCAGCATTGCATCACCAATCACCAAAGGTTGCTCTGGAAAGGCACTACAACACCCAGCATTGCAGGGTCTATCGCCACTTGTTGCTCTGGATAGGCCCTACAAGTCCCAGCTTTGCAGGATCTATCACCACAGGTTGCTTTGGAAAGGCAGTACAAGTCCCAGCATTGCAGCATCTATCACCACAGGTTGCTCTGGAAAGGCACTACAAGTCCCAGCATTGCAGGGTCTATATCCACTTGTTGCTCTGGATAGGCACTACAAGTCCCAGCGTTGCAGGATCTATCACCACAGGTTGCTCTGGAAAGGCACTACAAGTTCCAACATTGCAGGAACCATCAAAGGCACTACAAGTCCCAGCATTGCAGGATCTATCACCACAGGTTGCTCTGGATAGGCCCTACAAGTCCCAGCATTGCAGGATCTATCCTAGGCACTACAAGTCCCAGCATTGCAGGATCTATCACCACAGGTTGCTATGGAAAGGCACTACAAGTCCCAGCATTGCTCGATCTATCACCACAGGTTGCTCTGGATAGGCCCTACAAGTCCCAGCATTGCAGGATTTATCCTAGGCACTACAAGTCCCAGCATTGCAGGGTCTATCACCACTTGTTGCTCTGGATAGGCCCTACAAGTCAGTCATTGCAGGATCTATCATAGGCACTAAAAGTCCCAGCATTGCAGGATCTATCACCACAGGTTGCTCTGGAAAGGCACTACAAGTCCCAGCATTGCAGGGTCTATATCCACTTGTTGCTCTGGATAGGCACTACAAGTCCCAGTGTTGCAGGATCTATCACCACAGGTTGCTCTGGAAAGGCACTACAAGTTCCAACATTGTAGGAACCATCAAAGGCACTACAAGTCCCAGCATTGCAGGATCTATCACCACAGGTTGCTCTGGATAGGCCCTACAAGTCCCAGCATTGCAGGATCTATCACCACAGGTTGCTATGGAAAGGCACTACAAGTCCCAGCATTGCTCGATCTATCACCACAGGTTGCACTGGATAGGCCCTACAAGTCCCAGCATTGCAGGATTTATCATAGGCACTACAAGTCCCAGCATTGCAGGGTCTATCACCACTTGTTGCTCTGGATAGGCACTACAAGTCCCAGCATTGCAGGATCTATCACCACAGGTTGCTCTGAAAAGGCACTACAAGTCCCAACATTGCAGGATCTATCAAAGGCACTACAAGTCCCAGCATTGCAGCATCTATCATAGGCACAACAAGTCATAGCATTTCAGGATCTATCACCATAGGTTGCTCTGAATAGGCACTACAAGTTCAAGCATTGCCGGATCTATCACCACAGGTTGCTCTGGAAAGGCACTACAAGTCCCAGCATTGCAGAATCTATCAAAGGCACTACAAGTCCCAGCATTGCAGGGTCTATCACCACTTGTTGCTCTGGAAAGGCACTTCAAGTCCCAGCATTGCAGGATCTATCAAAGGCACTACAAGTCCCAGCATTGCAGGATCTATCCTAGGCACTACAAGTCCCAGCATTGCAGGATCTATCACCACAGGTTGCTATGGAAAGGCACTACAAGTCCCTGCATTGCAGGATCTATCAAAGGCACTACAAGTCCCAGCATTGCAGGGTCTATCACCACTTGTTGCTCTGGAAAGGCACTTCAAGTCCCAGCATTGCAGGATCTATCAAAGGCACTACAAGTCCCAGCATTGCAGGATCTATCCTAGGCACTACAAGTCCCAGCATTGCAGGATCTATCACCACAGGTTGCTATGGAAAGGCACTACAAGTCCCTGCATTGCAGGATCTATCAAAGGCACTACAAGTCCCAGCATTGCAGGGTCTTTCACTACTTGTTGCTCTGGATAGGCACTACAAGTCCCAGCATTGCAGGATCTATCACCATAGGTTTCTCTGGAAAGGCACTACAAGTCCCAGCATTGCAGGATCTATCTAAGGCACTACAAGTCCCAGCATTGCAGGGTCTATCACCACTTGTTGCTCTGGATAGGCCCTACAAGTCAGTCATTGCAGGATCTATCATAGGCACTAAAAGTCCCAGCATTGCATGATCTATCACCACAGGTTGCTATGGAAAGGCACTACAAGTCTCAGCATTGCAGGATCTATCAAAGGCACTACAAGTCCCAGCATTGCAGGGTCTATCACCACTTTTTGCTCTGTATAGGCACTACAAGTCCCAGCATTGCAGGATCTATCACCACAGGTTGCTCTGGAAAGGCACTACAAGTCCCATTATTGCAGAATCTATAGTAGGCACTACAAGTCCCAGTATTGCAGGATCTATCACCACAGGTTGCTCTGAAAAGGCACTACAAGTCCCAACATTGCAGGATCTATCAAAGGCACTACAAGTCCCAGCATTGCAGCATCTATCATAGGCACAACAAGTCATAGCACTTCAGGATCTATCACCATAGTTGCTCTGGATAGGCACTACAAGTTCAAGCATTGCCGGATCTATCACCACAGGTTGCTCTGGAAAGGCACTACAAGTCCAAGCATTGCAGAATCTATCAAAGGCACTACAAGTCCCAGCATTGCAGGGTCTATCACCACTTGTTGCTCTGGAAAGGCACTTCAAGTCCCAGCATTGCAGGATCTATCAAAGGCACTACAATCCCAGCAATGCAGGACCAATCACCAAAGGTTGCTCTGCAAAAGGCACTACAACTCCCAGCATTGCAGGATTTATCAAAGGCACTACAAGTCCCAGCATTGCAGGGTCTATCACCACTTGTTGTTCTGGATAGGCCCTACAAGTCACAGCTTTACAGGATCTATCACCACAGGTTGCTCTGGAAAGGCAGTACAAGTCCCAGCATTGCAGCATCTATCACCACAGGTTGCTCTGGAAAGGCACTACAAGTCCCAGCATTGCAGGGTCTATCACCACTTGTTGCTCTGGATAGGCACTACAAGTCCCAGCATTGCAGGATCTATCACCACAGGTTGCTCTGGAAAGGCACTACAAGTCCCAACATTGCAGGAACCATCAAAGGCACTACAAGTCCCAGCATTGCAGGATCTATCACCACAGGTTGCTCTGGATAGGCCCTACAAGTCCCAGCATTGCAGGATCTATCACCACAGGTTGCTCTGGATAGGCCCTACAAGTCCCAGCATTGCAGGATCTATCCTAGGTACTACAAGTCCCAGCATTGCAGGATCTATCAAAGGCACTACAAGTCCCAGCATTTCAGGATCTATCCTAGGCACTACAAGTCTCAGCATTGCAGGATCTATCACCACAGGTTGCTATGGAAAGGCACTACAAGTCCCTGCATTGCAGGATCTATCAAAGGCACTACAAGTCCCAGCATTGCAGGGTCTTTCACCACTTGTTGCTCTGGATAGGCACTACAAGTCCCAGCATTGCAGGATCTATCACCACAGGTTGCTCTGGAAAGGCACTACAAGTCCCAGCATTGCAGGATCTATCTAAGGCACTACAAGTCCCAGCATTGCAGGGTCTATCACCACTTGTTGCTCTGGATAGGCCCTACAAGTCAGTCATTGCAGGATCTATCATAGGCACTAAAAGTCCCAGCATTGCAGGATCTATCACCACAGGTTGCTCTGGAAAGGCACTACAAGTCCCAGCATTGCATGGTCTATATCCACTTGTTGCTCTGGATAGGCACTACAAGTCCCAGTGTTGCAGGATCTATCACCACAGGTTGCTCTGGAAAGGCACTACAAGTTCCAACATTGCAGGAACCATCAAAGGCACTACAAGTCCCAGCATTGCAGGATCTATCACCACAGGTTGCTCTGGATAGGCCCTACAAGTCCCAGCATTGCAGGATCTATCACCACAGGTTGCTATGGAAAGGCACTACAAGTCCCAGCATTGCTCGATCTATCACCACAGGTTGCTCTGGATAGGCCCTACAAGTCCCAGCATTGCAGGATTTATCATAGGCACTACAAGTCCCAGCATTGCAGGGTCTATCACCACTTGTTGCTCTGGATAGGCACTACAAGTCCCAGCATTGCAGGATCTATCACCACAGGTTGCTCTGAAAAGGCACTACAAGTCCCAACATTGCAGGATCTATCAAAGGCACTACAAGTCCCAGCATTGCAGCATCTATCATAGGCACAACAAGTCATAGCATTTCAGGATCTATCACCATAGGTTGCTCTGGATAGGCCCTACAAGTCCCAGCATTGCAGGATCTATCACCACAGGTTGCTATGGAAAGGCACTACAAGTCCCAGCATTGCTCGATCTATCACCACAGGTTGCTCTGGATAGGCCCTACAAATCCCAGCATTGCAGGATTTATCATAGGCACTACAAGTCCCAGCATTGCAGGGTCTATCACCACTTGTTGCTCTGGATAGGCCCTACAAGTCAGTCATTGCAGGATCTATCATAGGCACTAAAAGTCCCAGCATTGCAGGATCTATCACCACAGGTTGCTCTGGAAAGGCACTACAAGTCCCAGCATTGCATGGTCTATATCCACTTGTTGCTCTGGATAGGCACTACAAGTCCCAGTGTTGCAGGATCTATCACCACAGGTTGCTCTGGAAAGGCACTACAAGTTCCAACATTGCAGGAACCATCAAAGGCACTACAAGTCCCAGCATTGCAGGATCTATCACCACAGGTTGCTCTGGATAGGCCCTACAAGTCCCAGCATTGCAGGATCTATCACCACAGGTTGCTATGGAAAGGCACTACAAGTCCCAGCATTGCTCGATCTATCACCACAGGTTGCTCTGGATAGGCCCTACAAGTCCCAGCATTGCAGGATTTATCATAGGCACTACAAGTCCCAGCATTGCAGGGTCTATCACCACTTGTTGCTCTGGATAGGCACTACAAGTCCCAGCATTGCAGGATCTATCACCACAGGTTGCTCTGAAAAGGCACTACAAGTCCCAACATTGCAGGATCTATCAAAGGCACTACAAGTCCCAGCATTGCAGCATCTATCATAGGCACAACAAGTCATAGCATTTCAGGATCTATCACCATAGGTTGCTCTGGATAGGCCCTACAAGTCCCAGCATTGCAGGATCTATCACCACAGGTTGCTATGGAAAGGCACTACAAGTCCCAGCATTGCTCGATCTATCACCACAGGTTGCTCTGGATAGGCCCTACAAATCCCAGCATTGCAGGATTTATCATAGGCACTACAAGTCCCAGCATTGCAGGGTCTATCACCACTTGTTGCTCTGGATAGGCACTACAAGTCCCAGCATTGCAGGATCTATCACCACAGGTTGCTCTGAAAAGGCACTACAAGTCCCAACATTGCAGGATCTATCAAAGGCACTACAAGTCCCAGCATTGCAGCATCTATCATAGGCACAACAAGTCATAGCATTTCAAGATCTATCACCATAGGTTGCTCTGGATAGGCACTACAAGTTCAAGCATTGCCGGATCTATCACCACAGGTTGCTCTGGAAAGGCACTACAAGTCCCAGCATTGCAGAATCTATCAAAGGCACTACAAGTCCCAGCATTGCAGGGTCTATCACCACTTGTTGCTCTGGAAAGGCACTTCAAGTCCCAGCATTGCAGGATCTATCAAAGGCACTACAAGTCCCAGCAATGCAGGACCAATCACCAAAGGTTGCTCTGGAAAGGCACTACAACTCCCAGCATTGCAGGATTTATCAAAGGCACTACAAGTCCCAGCATAGCAGGGTCTATCACCACTTGTTGTTCTGGATAGGCCCTACAAGTCACAGCTTTGCAGGATCTATCACCACAGGTTGCTCTGGAAAGGCAGTACAAGTCCCAGCATTGAAGCATCTATCACCACAGGTTGCTCTGGAAAGGCACTACAAGTCCCAGCATTGCAGGGTCTATCACCACTTGTTGCTCTGGATAGGCACTACAAGTCCCAGCATTGCAGGATCTATCACCACAGGTTGCTCTGGAAAGGCACTACAAGTCCCAACATTGCAGGAACCATCAAAGGCACTACAAGTCCCAGCATTGCAGGATCTATCACCACAGGTTGCTCTGGATAGGCCCTACAAGTCCCAGCATTGCAGGATCTATCACCACAGGTTGCTCTGGATAGGCCCTACAAGTCCCAGCATTGCAGGATCTATCCTAGGCACTACAAGTCCCAGCATTGCAGGATCTATCACCACAGGTTGCTATGGAAAGGCTCTACAAGTCCCTGCATTGCAGGATCTATCAAAGGCACTACAAGTCCCAGCATTGCAGGGTCTTTCACCACTTGTTGCTCTGGATAGGCACTACAAGTCCCAGCATTGCAGGATCTATCACCACAGGTTGCTCTGGAAAGGCACTACAAGTCCCAGCATTGCAGGATCTATCTAAGGCACTACAAGTCCCAGCATTGCAGGGTCTATCACCACTTGTTGCTCTGGATAGGCCCTACAAGTCAGTCATTGCAGGATCTATCATAGGCACTAAAAGTCCCAGCATTGCAGGATCTATCACCACAGGTTGCTATGGAAAGGCACTACACGTCTCAGCATTGCAGGATCTATCAAAGGCACTACAAGTCCCAGCATTGCAGGGTCTATCACCACTTGTTGCTCTGTATAGGCACTACAAGTCCCAGCATTGCAGGATCTATCACCACAGGTTGCTCTGGAAAGGCACTACAAGTCCCAGCATTGCAGAATCTATCCTAGGCACTACAAGTCCCAGTATTGCAGGATCTATCACCACAGGTTGCTCTGGAAAGGCACTACAAGACCCAGCATTGCAGGATCTATCAAAGGCACTACAAGTTACAGCATTGCAGGGTCTATCACCACTTATTCCACTGGATAGGCAATACAAGTCCCAGCATTGCAGGATCTATCACCACAGGTTGCTCTGGAAAGGCAGTACAAGTCCCATCATTGCAGCATCTATCACCACAGGTTGTTCTGGAAAGGCACTACAAGTCCCAGCATTGCAGGGTCTATCACCACTTGTTGCTCTGGATAGGCACTACAAGTCCCAGCATTGCAGGATCTATCACCACAGGTTGCTCTGGGAAGGCACTAAAAAGTCTCAACATTGCAGGATCTATCAAAAACACTACAAGTCCCAGCATTGCAGCATCTATCATAGGCACTACAAGTCCCAGCATTGCTCGATCTATCACCACAGGTTGCTCTGGATAGGCACTACAGGTTCTAACATTGCCGGATCTATCACCACAGGTTGCTCTGGAAAGGCACTACAAGTCCCAGCATTGCAGAATCTATCAAAGGCACTACAAGTCCCAGCATTGCAGGGTCTATCACCACTTGTTGCTCTGGAAAGGCACTACAAGTCCCAGATATGCAGGATCTATCAAAGGCACTACAATTCCCAGCATTGCATCACCAATCACCAAAGGTTGCTCTGGAAAGGCACTACAACACCCAGCATTGCAGGGTCTATCGCCACTTGTTGCTCTGGATAGGCCCTACAAGTCCCAGCGTTGCAGGATCTATCACCACAGGTTGCTCTGGAAAGGCACTACAAGTTCCAACATTGCAGGAACCATCAAAGGCACTACAAGTCCCAGCATTGCAGGATCTATCACCACAGGTTGCTCTGGATAGGCCCTACAAGTCCCAGCATTGCAGGATCTATCCTAGGCACTACAAGTCCCAGCATTGCAGGATCTATCACCACAGGTTGCAATGGAAAGGCACTACAAGTCCCAGCATTGCTCGATCTATCACCACAGGTTGCTCTGGATAGGCCCTACAAGTCGCAGCATTGCAGGATTTATCATAGGCACTACAAGTCACAGCATTGCAGGATCTATCACCACAGGTTGCTATGGAAAGGCACTACAAGTCCCAGCATTGCAGGATCTATCAAAGCCACTACAAGTCCCAGCATTGCACGGTCTATCACCACAGGTTGCTCTGGATAGGCCCTACAAGTCCCAGCATTGCAGGATCTATCCTAGGCACTACAAGTCCCAGCATTGCAGGATCTATCACCACAGGTTGCTATGGAAAGGCACTACAAGTCCCAGCATTGCTCGATCTATCACCACAGGTTGCTCTGGATAGGCCCTACAAGTCCCAGCATTGCAGGATTTATCATAGGCACTACAAGACCCAGCATTGCAGGATCTATCCCCGCAGGTTGCTATGGAAAGTCACGACAAGTCAAAGCATTGCAGGATCTATCAAAGGCACTACAAGTCCCAGCATGGCAGGGTCTATCACCACTTGTTCCTCTGGATAGGCACTACAAGTCCCAGCATTGCAGCATCTATCACCACACGTTGCTCTGCAAAACTACTACAAGTCCCAACATTGCAGGATCTATCAAAGGCACTACAAGTCCCAGCATTGCAGCATCTATCATAGGCACTACAAGTCATAGCATTGCAGGATCTCTCACCATAGGTTGCTCTGGATAGGCACTACAAGTTCTAGCATTGCCGGATCTATCACCACAGGTTGCCTCTGGAAAGACACTACAATTTCCAGCATTGCAGAATCTATCAAAGGCACTACAAGTCCCAGCATTGCAGGGTCTATCACCACTTGTTGCTCAGGATATTCACTACAAGTCCCATCATTGCAGGATCTATCAAAGGCACTGCAAGTCACAGCATTGCAGGATCTATCACCACAGGTTGCTATGGAAAGGCACTACAAGTCCCTGCATTGCAGGATCTATCAAAGCCACTACAAGTCCCAGCATTGCAGGGTCTATCACCACTTGTTGTATAGGCACTACAAGTCCCAGCATTGCAGGATCTATCACCACAGGTTGCTCTGGAAAGGCACTACAAGTCCCAGCATTGCAGAATCTATCAAAGGCACTACAAGTCCCAGCATTGCAGGATCTATCCTAGGCACTACAAGTCCCAGTATTGCAGGATCTATCACCACAGGTTGCTCTGGAAAGGCACTACAAGACCGAGCATTGCAGGATCTATCAAAGGCACTACAAGTCCCAACATTGCAGGGTCTATCACCACAGGTTGCTATGGAAAGGCACTACAAGTCCCAGCATTGCAGGATCTATCACCACAGGTTGCTCTGGAAAGGCACTACAAGTCCCAGCATTGCAGAATCTATCAAAGGCACTACAAGTCCCAGCATTGCAGGATCTATCCTAGGCACTACAAGTCCCAGTATTGCAGGATCTATCACCACAGGTTGCTCTGGAAAGGCACTACAAGACCCAGCATTGCAGGATCTATCAAAGGCACTACAAGTCCCAACATTGCAGGGTCTATCACCACAGGTTGCTATGGAAAGGCACTACAAGTCCCAGCATTGCAGGATCTATCAAAGGCACTACAAGTCCCAGCATTGCAGGGTCTATCACCACTTGTTCCTCTGGATAGGCACTACAAGTCCCAGCATTGCAGCATCTATCACCACAGGTTGCTCTGCAAAGCTACTACAAGTCCCAACATTGCAGGATCTATCAAAGGCACTACAAGTCCCAGCATTGCAGCATCTATGATAGGCACTACAAGTCATAGCATTGCAGGATCTATCACCATAGGTTGCTCTGGATAGGCACTACAAGTTCTAGCATTGCCGGATCTATCACCACAGGTTGCTCTGGAAATCTATCAAAGGCACTACAATTCCCAGCATTGCAGGATCTATCACCACTTGTTGCTCTGGATAGGCCCTACAAGTCCCAGCTTTGCATGATCTATCACCACAGGTTGCTCTGGAAAGGCAGTACAAGTCCCAGCATAGCAGCATCTATCACCACAGGTTGCTCTGGAAAGGCACTACAAGTCCCAGCATTGCAGGGTCTATCACCACTTGTTGCTCTGGATAGGCACTACAAGTCCCAGCGTTGCAGGATCTATCACCAAAGGTTGCTCTGGAAAGGCACTACAAGTTCCAACATTGCAGGAACCATCAAAGGCACTACAAGTCCAGGCATTGCAGGATCTATCACCACAGGTTGCTCTGAATAGGCCCTACAAGTCCCAGCATTGCAGGATCTATCCTAGGCACTACAAGTCCCAGCATTGCAGGATCTATCACCACAGGTTGCTATGGAAAGGCACTACAAGTCCCAGCATTGCAGAATCTATCCTAGGCACTACAAGTCCCAGTATTGCAGGATCTATCACCACAGGTTGCTCTGGAAAGGCACTACAAGACCCAGCATTGCAGGATCTATCAAAGGCACTACAAGTTACAGCATTGCAGGGTCTATCACCACTTATTCCACTGGATAGGCAATACAAGTCCCAGCATTGCAGGATCTATCACCACAGGTTGCTCTGGAAAGGCAGTACAAGTCCCATCATTGCAGCATCTATCACCACAGGTTGTTCTGGAAAGGCACTACAAGTCCCAGCATTGCAGGGTCTATCACCACTTGTTGCTCTGGATAGGCACTACAAGTCCCAGCATTGCAGGATCTATCACCACAGGTTGCTCTGGGAAGGCACTAAAAAGTCTCAACATTGCAGGATCTATCAAAAACACTACAAGTCCCAGCATTGCAGCATCTATCATAGGCACTACAAGTCCCAGCATTGCTCGATCTATCACCACAGGTTGCTCTGGATAGGCACTACAGGTTCTAACATTGCCGGATCTATCACCACAGGTTGCTCTGGAAAGGCACTACAAGTCCCAGCATTGCAGAATCTATCAAAGGCACTACAAGTCCCAGCATTGCAGGGTCTATCACCACTTGTTGCTCTGGAAAGGCACTACAAGTCCCAGATATGCAGGATCTATCAAAGGCACTACAATTCCCAGCATTGCATCACCAATCACCAAAGGTTGCTCTGGAAAGGCACTACAACACCCAGCATTGCAGGGTCTATCGCCACTTGTTGCTCTGGATAGGCCCTACAAGTCCCAGCGTTGCAGGATCTATCACCACAGGTTGCTCTGGAAAGGCACTACAAGTTCCAACATTGCAGGAACCATCAAAGGCACTACAAGTCCCAGCATTGCAGGATCTATCACCACAGGTTGCTCTGGATAGGCCCTACAAGTCCCAGCATTGCAGGATCTATCCTAGGCACTACAAGTCCCAGCATTGCAGGATCTATCACCACAGGTTGCAATGGAAAGGCACTACAAGTCCCAGCATTGCTCGATCTATCACCACAGGTTGCTCTGGATAGGCCCTACAAGTCGCAGCATTGCAGGATTTATCATAGGCACTACAAGTCCCAGCATTGCAGGATCTATCACCACAGGTTGCTATGGAAAGGCACTACAAGTCCCAGCATTGCAGGATCTATCAAAGCCACTACAAGTCCCAGCATTGCACGGTCTATCACCACAGGTTGCTCTGGATAGGCCCTACAAGTCCCAGCATTGCAGGATCTATCCTAGGCACTACAAGTCCCAGCATTGCAGGATCTATCACCACAGGTTGCTATGGAAAGGCACTACAAGTCCCAGCATTGCTCGATCTATCACCACAGGTTGCTCTGGATAGGCCCTACAAGTCCCAGCATTGCAGGATTTATCATAGGCACTACAAGACCCAGCATTGCAGGATCTATCCCCGCAGGTTGCTATGGAAAGTCACGACAAGTCAAAGCATTGCAGGATCTATCAAAGGCACTACAAGTCCCAGCATGGCAGGGTCTATCACCACTTGTTCCTCTGGATAGGCACTACAAGTCCCAGCATTGCAGCATCTATCACCACACGTTGCTCTGCAAAACTACTACAAGTCCCAACATTGCAGGATCTATCAAAGGCACTACAAGTCCCAGCATTGCAGCATCTATCATAGGCACTACAAGTCATAGCATTGCAGGATCTCTCACCATAGGTTGCTCTGGATAGGCACTACAAGTTCTAGCATTGCCGGATCTATCACCACAGGTTGCCTCTGGAAAGACACTACAATTTCCAGCATTGCAGAATCTATCAAAGGCACTACAAGTCCCAGCATTGCAGGGTCTATCACCACTTGTTGCTCAGGATATTCACTACAAGTCCCATCATTGCAGGATCTATCAAAGGCACTGCAAGTCACAGCATTGCAGGATCTATCACCACAGGTTGCTATGGAAAGGCACTACAAGTCCCTGCATTGCAGGATCTATCAAAGCCACTACAAGTCCCAGCATTGCAGGGTCTATCACCACTTGTTGTATAGGCACTACAAGTCCCAGCATTGCAGGATCTATCACCACAGGTTGCTCTGGAAAGGCACTACAAGTCCCAGCATTGCAGAATCTATCAAAGGCACTACAAGTCCCAGCATTGCAGGATCTATCCTAGGCACTACAAGTCCCAGTATTGCAGGATCTATCACCACAGGTTGCTCTGGAAAGGCACTACAAGACCGAGCATTGCAGGATCTATCAAAGGCACTACAAGTCCCAACATTGCAGGGTCTATCACCACAGGTTGCTATGGAAAGGCACTACAAGTCCCAGCATTGCAGGATCTATCACCACAGGTTGCTCTGGAAAGGCACTACAAGTCCCAGCATTGCAGAATCTATCAAAGGCACTACAAGTCCCAGCATTGCAGGATCTATCCTAGGCACTACAAGTCCCAGTATTGCAGGATCTATCACCACAGGTTGCTCTGGAAAGGCACTACAAGACCCAGCATTGCAGGATCTATCAAAGGCACTACAAGTCCCAACATTGCAGGGTCTATCACCACAGGTTGCTATGGAAAGGCACTACAAGTCCCAGCATTGCAGGATCTATCAAAGGCACTACAAGTCCCAGCATTGCAGGGTCTATCACCACTTGTTCCTCTGGATAGGCACTACAAGTCCCAGCATTGCAGCATCTATCACCACAGGTTGCTCTGCAAAGCTACTACAAGTCCCAACATTGCAGGATCTATCAAAGGCACTACAAGTCCCAGCATTGCAGCATCTATGATAGGCACTACAAGTCATAGCATTGCAGGATCTATCACCATAGGTTGCTCTGGATAGGCACTACAAGTTCTAGCATTGCCGGATCTATCACCACAGGTTGCTCTGGAAATCTATCAAAGGCACTACAATTCCCAGCATTGCAGGATCTATCACCACTTGTTGCTCTGGATAGGCCCTACAAGTCCCAGCTTTGCATGATCTATCACCACAGGTTGCTCTGGAAAGGCAGTACAAGTCCCAGCATAGCAGCATCTATCACCACAGGTTGCTCTGGAAAGGCACTACAAGTCCCAGCATTGCAGGGTCTATCACCACTTGTTGCTCTGGATAGGCACTACAAGTCCCAGCGTTGCAGGATCTATCACCAAAGGTTGCTCTGGAAAGGCACTACAAGTTCCAACATTGCAGGAACCATCAAAGGCACTACAAGTCCAGGCATTGCAGGATCTATCACCACAGGTTGCTCTGAATAGGCCCTACAAGTCCCAGCATTGCAGGATCTATCCTAGGCACTACAAGTCCCAGCATTGCAGGATCTATCACCACAGGTTGCTATGGAAAGGCACTACAAGTCCCAGCATTGCAGGATTTATCATAGGCACTACAAGTCCCAGCATTGCAGGATCTATCACCACTTGTTGCTCTGGATAGCCCCTACAAGTCCCAGCTTTGCATGATCTATCACCACAGGTTGCTCTGGAAAGGCAGTACAAGTCCCAGCATAGCAGCATCTATCACCACAGGTTGCTCTGGAAAGGCACTACAAGTCCCAGCATTGCAGGGTCTATCACCACTTGTTGCTCTGGATAGGCACTACAAGTCCCAGCGTTGCAGGATCTATCACCACAGGTTGCTCTGGAAAGGCACTACAAGTTCCAACATTGCAGGAACCATCAAAGGCACTACAAGTCCAGGCATTGCAGGATCTATCACCACAGGTTGCTCTGGATAGGCCCTACAAGTCCCAGCATTGCAGAATCTATAAAAGGCACTACAAGTCCCAGCATTGCAGGGTCTATTACCACTTGTTGCTCTGGAAAGGCACTAGAAGTCCCAGATATGCAGGATCTATCAAAGGCACTACAATTCCCGGCATTGCATCACCAATCACCAAAGGTTGCTCTGGAAAGGCACTACAACTCCCAGCATTGCAGGATATATCAAAGGCACTACAAGTACCAGCATTGCAGGGTCTATCGCCACTTGTTGCTCTGGATAGGCCCTACAAGTCCCAGTTTGACAGGATCTATCACCACAGGTTGCTCTGGAAAGGCAGTACAAGTCCCAGCAGTGCAGCATCTATCACCACAGGTTGCTCTGGAAAGGCACTACAAGTCCCAGCATTGCAGGGTCTATCACCACTTGTTGCTCTGTATAGGCACTACAAGTCCCAGCGTTGCAGGATCTATCACCACATGTTGCTCTGGAAAGGCACTACAAGTTCCAACATTGCAGGAACCATCAAAGGCACTACAAGTCCCAGCATTGCAGGATCTATCACCACAGGTTGCTCTGGATAGGCCCTACAAGTCCCAGCATTGCAGGATCTATCACCACAGGTTGCTCTGGATAGGCCCTACAAGTCCCAACATTGTAGGATCTATCCTAGGCTCTACAAGTCCCAGCATTGCAGGATCTATCAAAGGCACTACAAGTCCCAGCATTGCAGGATCTATCCTAGGCACTACAAGTCCCAGCATTGCAGGATCTATCACCACAGGTTGCTATGGAAAGGCTCTACAAGTCCCTGCATTGCAGGATCTATCAAAGGCACTACAAGTCCCAGCATTGCAGGATCTATCACCACAGGTTGCTCTGGATAGGCCCTACAAGTCCCAGCATTGCAGGATCTATCACCACAGGTTGCTCTGGAAAGGCACTACAAGTCCCAGCATTGCAGGATCTATCTAAGGCACTACAAGTCCCAGCATTGCAGGGTCTATCACCACTTGTTGCTCTGGATAGGCCCTACAAGTCAGTCATTGCAGGATCTATCATAGGCACTAAAAGTCCCAGCATTGCAGGATCTATCACCACAGGTTGCTCTGGAAAGTCACTACAAGTCCCAGCATTGCAGGGTCTATCCTAGGCACTACAAGTCCCAGTATTGCAGGATCTATCACCACAGGTTGCTCTGGAAAGGCACTACAAGACCCAGCATTGCAGGATCTATCAAAGGCACTACAAGTTACAGCATTGCAGGGTCTATCACCACTTATTCCACTGGATAGGCAATACAAGTCCCAGCATTGCAGGATCTATCACCACAGGTTGCTCTGGAAAGGCAGTACAAGTGCCATCATTGCAGCATCTATCACCACAGGTTGTTCTGGAAAGGCACTACAAGTCCCAGCATTGCAGGGTCTATCACCACTTGTTGCTCTGGATAGGCCCTACAAGTCCCAGCGTTGCAGGATCTATCACCACAGGTTGCTCTGGAAAGGCACTACAAGTTCCAACATTGCAGGAACCATCAAAGGCACTACAAGTCCCAGCATTGCAGGATCTATCACCACAGGTTGCTCTGGATAGGCCCTACAAGTCCCAGCATTGCAGGATCTATCCTAGGCACTACAAGTCCCAGCATTGCAGGATCTATCACCACAGGTTGCTATGGAAAGGCACTACAAGTCCCAGCATTGCTCGATCTATCACCACAGGTTGCTCTGGATAGGCCCTACAAGTCCCAGCATTGCAGGATTTATCATAGGCACTACAAGTCCCAGCATTGCAGGATCTATCACCACAGGTTGCTATGGAAAGGCACTACAAGTCCCAGCATTGCAGGATCTATCAAAGGCACTACAAGTCCCAGCATTGCAGGGTCTATCACCACAGGTTGCTCTCGATAGGCCCTACAAGTCCCAGCATTGCAGGATCTATCCTAGGCACTACAAGTCCCAGCATTGCAGGATCTATCACCACAGGTTGCTATGGAAAGGCACTACAAGTCCCAGCATTGCTCGATCTATCACCACAGGTTGCTCTGGATAGGCCCTACAAGTCCCAGCATTGCAGGATTTATCATAGGCACTACAAGACCCAGCATTGCAGGATCTATCCCCGCAGGTTGCTATGGAAAGGCACGACAAGTCAAAGCATTGCAGGATCTATCAAAGGCACTACAAGTCCCAGCATGGCAGGGTCTATCACCACTTGTTCCTCTGGATAGGCACTACAAGTCCCAGCATTGCAGCATCTATCACCACACGTTGCTCTGCAAAACTACTACAAGTCCCAACATTGCAGGATCTATCAAAGGCACTACAAGTCCCAGCATTGCAGCATCTATCATAGGCACTAAAAGTCATAGCATTGCAGAATCTCTCACCATAGGTTGCTCTGGATAGGCACTACAAGTTCTAGCATTGCCGGATCTATCACCACAGGTTGCTCTGGAAAGACACTACAATTCCCAGCATTGCAGAATCTATCAAAGGCACTACAAGTCCCAGCATTGCAGGGTCTATCACCACTTGTTGCTCAGGATATTCACTACAAGTCCCATCATTGCAGGATCTATCAAAGGCACTGCAAGTCACAGCATTGCAGGATCTATCACCACAGGTTGCTATGGAAAGGCACTACAAGTCCCTGCATTGCAGGATCTATCAAAGCCACTACAAGTCCCAGCATTGCAGGGTCTATCACCACTTGTTGCTCTGGATAGGCCCTACAAGTCAGTCATTGCAGGATCTATCATAGGCACTAAAAGTCCCAGCATTGCAGGATCTATCACCACAGGTTGCTATGGAAAGGCACTACAAGTCTCAGCATTGCAGGATCTATCAAAGGCACTACAAGTCCCAGCATTGCAGGGTCTATCACCACTTGTTGCTCTGTATAGGCACTACAAGTCCCAGCATTGCAGGATCTATCACCACAGGTTGCTCTGGAAAGGCACTACAAGTCCCAGCATTGCAGAATCTATCCTAGGCACTACAAGTCCCAGTATTGCAGGATCTATCACCACAGGTTGCTCTGGAAAGGCACTACAAGACCCAGCATTGCAGGATCTATCAAAGGCACTACAAGTTACAGCATTGCAGGGTCTATCACCACTTATTCCACTGGATAGGCAATACAAGTCCCAGCATTGCAGGATCTATCACCACAGGTTGCTCTGGAAAGGCAGTACAAGTCCCATCATTGCAGCATCTATCACCACACGTTGTTCTGGAAAGGCACTACAAGTCCCAGCATTGCAGGGTCTATCACCACAGGTTGCTCTGGGAAGGCACTAAAAAGTCTCAACATTGCAGGATCTATCAAAGGCACTACAAGTCCCAGCATTGCAGGATCTATCATAGGCACTACAAGTCCCAGCATTGCTCGATCTATCACCACAGGTTGCTCTGGATAGGCACTACAGGTTCTAACATTGCCGGATCTATCACCACAGGTTGCTCTGGAAAGGCACTACAAGTCCCAGCATTGCAGAATCTTTTAAAGGCACTACAAGTCCCAGCATTGCAGGGTCTATCACCACTTGTTGCTCTGGAAAGGCACTACAAGTCCCAGATATGCAGGATCTATCAAAGGCACTACAATTCCCAGCATTGCATCACCAATCACCAAAGGTTGCTCTGGAAAGGCACTACAACTCCCAGCATTGCAGGATCTATCAAAGGCACTACAAGTCCCAGCATTGCAGGGTCTATCGCCACTTGTTGCTCTGGATAGGCCCTAGAAGTCCCAGCTTTGCAGGATCTATCACCACAGGTTGCTTTGGAAAGGCAGTACAAGTCCCAGCATTGCAGCATCTATCACCACAGGTTGCTCTGGAAAGGCACTACAAGTCCCAGCATTGCAGGGTCTATATCCACTTGTTGCTCTGGATAGGCTCTACAAGTCCCAGCGTTGCAGGATCTATCACCACAGGTTGCTCTGGAAAGGCACTACAAGTTCCAACATTGCAGGAACCATCAAAGGCACTACAAGTCCCAGCATTGCAGGATCTATCACCACAGGTTGCTCTGGATAGGCCCTACAAGTCCCAGCATTGCAGGATCTATCCTAGGCACTACAAGTCCCAGCATTGCAGGATCTATCACCACAGGTTGCTATGGAAAGGCACTACAAGTCCCAGCATTGCTCGATCTATCACCACAGGTTGCTCTGGATAGGCCCTACAAGTCCCAGCATTGCAGGATTTATCATAGGCACTACAAGTCCCAGCATTGCAGGATCTATCACCACAGGTTGCTATGGAAAGGCACTACAAGTCCCAGCATTGCAGGATCTATCAAAGGCACTACAAGTCCCAGCATTGCAGGGTCTATCACCACAGGTTGCTCTGGATAGGCCCTACAAGTCCCAGCATTGCAGGATCTATCCTAGGCACTACAAGTCCCAGCATTGCAGGATCTATCACCACAGGTTGCTATGGAAAGGCACTACAAGTCCCAGCATTGCTCTATCTATCACCACAGGTTGCTCTGGATAGGCCCTACAAGTCCCAGCATTGCAGGATTTATCATAGGCACTACAAGACCCAGCATTGCAGGATCTATCCCCGCAGGTTGCTATGGAAAGGCACGACAAGTCAAAGCATTGCAGGATCTATCAAAGGCACTACAAGTCCCAGCATGGCAGGGTCTATCACCACTTGTTCCTCTGGATGGGCACTACAAGTCCCAGCATTGCAGCATCTATCACCACACGTTGCTCTGCAAAACTACTACAAGTCCCAACATTGCAGGATCTATCAAAGGCACTACAAGTCCCAGCATTGCAGCATCTATCATAGGCACTACAAGTCATAGCATTGCAGGATCTCTCACCATAGGTTGCTCTGGATAGGCACTACAAGTTCTAGCATTGCCGGATCTATCACCACAGGTTGCTCTGGAAAGACACTACAATTCCCAGCATTGCAGAATCTATCAAAGGCACTACAAGTCCCAGCATTGCAGGGTCTATCACCACTTGTTGCTCAGGATATTCACTACAAGTCCCATCATTGCAGGATCTATCAAAGGCACTGCAAGTCACAGCATTGCAGGATCTATCACCACAGGTTGCTATGGAAAGGCACTACAAGTCCCTGCATTGCAGGATCTATCAAAGCCACTACAAGTCCCAGCATTGCAGGGTCTATCACCACTTGTTGTATAGGCACTACAAGTCCCAGCATTGCAGGATCTATCACCACAGGTTGCTCTGGAAAGGCACTACAAGTCCCAGCATTGCAGAATCTATCAAACGAACTACAAGTCCCAGCATTGCAGGATCTATCCTAGGCACTACAAGTCCTAGTATTGCAGGATCTATCACCACAGGTTGCTCTGGAAAGGCACTACAAGACCCAGCATTGCAGGATCTATCAAAGGCACTACAAGTCCCAACATTGCAGGGTCTATCACCACTTGTTCCACTGGATAGGCACTACAAGTCCCAGCATTGCAGGATCTATCAACACAGGTTGCTCTAGAAAGGCAGTACAAGTCCCAGCATTGCAGCATCTATCACCACAGGTTGCTCTGGAAAGGCACTACAAGTCCCAGCATTGCAGGGTCTATCACCACTTGTTGCTCTGGAAAAGCACTACAAGTCCCAGATATGCAGGATCTATCAAAGGCATTACAATTCCCAGCATTGCATCACCAATCACCAAAGGTTGCTCTGGAAAGGCACTACAACTCCCAGCATTGCAGGATCTATCAAAGGCACTACAAGTCCCAGCATTGCAGGGTCTATCGCCACTTGTTGCTCTGGATAGGCCCTACAAGTCCCAGCTTTGCAGGATCTATCACCACAGGTTGCTTTGGAAAGGCAGTACAAGTCCCAGCATTGCAGCATCTATCACCACAGGTTGCTCTGGAAAGGCACTACAAGTCCCAGCATTGCAGGGTCTATATCCACTTGTTGCTCTGGATAGGCACTACAAGTCCCAGCGTTGCAGGAACCATCAAAGGCACTACAAGTCCCAGCATTGCAGGATCTATCACCACAGGTAGCTCTGGATAGGCCCTACAAGTCCCAGCATTGCAGGATTTATCATAGGCACTACAAGTCCCAGCATTGCAGGATCTATCACCACAGGTTGCTATGGAAAGGCACTACAAGTCCCAGCATTGCAGGATCTATCAAAGGCACTACAAATCCCAGCATTGCATGGTCTATCACCACAGGTTGCTCTGGATAGGCCCTACAAGTCCCAGCATTGCAGGATCTATCCTAGGCACTACAAGTCCCAGCATTGCAGGATCTATCACCACAGGTTGCTATGGAAAGGCACTACAAGTCCCAGAATTGCTCGATCTATCACCACAGGTTGCTCTGGATAGGCCCTACAAGTCCCAGCATTGCAGGATTTATCATAGGCACTACAAGACCCAGCATTGCAGGATCTATCCCCGCAGGTTGCTATGGAAAGGCACGACAAGTCAAAGCATTGCAGGATCTATCAAAGGCACTACAAGTCCCAGCATGGCAGGGTCTATCACCACTTGTTCCTCTGGATAGGCACTACAAGTCCCAGCATTGCAGCATCTATCACCACACGTTGCTCTGCAAAACTACTACAAGTCCCAACATTGCAGGATCTGTCAAAGGCACTACAAGTCCCAGCATTGCAGCATCTATCATAGGCACTACAAGTCATAGCATTGCAGGATCTCTCACCATAGGTTGCTCTGGATAGGCACTACAAGTTCTAGCATTGCCGGATCTATCACCACAGGTTGCTCTGGAAAGACACTACAATTCCCAGCATTGCAGAATCTATCAAAGGCACTACAAGTCCCAGCATTGCAGGGTCTATCACCACTTGTTGCTCAGGATATTCACTACAAGTCCCATCATTGCAGGATCTATCAAAGGCACTGCAAGTCACAGCATTGCAGGATCTATCACCACAGGTTGCTCTGGAAAGGCACTACAAGTCCCTGCATTGCAGGATCTATCAAAGCCACTACAAGTCCCAGCATTGCAGGGTCTATCACCACTTGTTGCTCTGGATAGGCCCTACAAGTCAGTCATTGCAGGATCTATCATAGGCACTAAAAGTCCCAGCATTGCAGGATCTATCACCACAGGTTGCTATGGAAAGGCACTACAAGTCTCAGCATTGCAGGATCTATCAAAGGCACTACAAGTCCCAGCATTGCAGGGTCTATCACCACTTGTTGCTCTGTATAGGCACTACAAGTCCCAGCATTGCAGGATCTATCACCACAGGTTGCTCTGGAAATGCACTACAAGTCCCAGCATTGCAGAATCTATCCTAGGCACTACAAGTCCCAGTATTGCAGGATCTATCACCACAGGTTGCTCTGGAAAGGCACTACAAGACCCAGCATTGCAGGATCTATCAAAGGCACTACAAGTTACAGCATTGCAGGGTCTATCACCACTTATTCCACTGGATAGGCAATACAAGTCCCAGCATTGCAGGATCTATCACCACAGGTTGCTCTGGAAAGGCAGTACAAGTCCCATCATTGCAGCATCTATCACCACAGGTTGTTCTGGAAAGGCACTACAAGTCCCAGCATTGCAGGGTCTATCACCACTTGTTGCTCTGGATAGGCACTACAAGTCCCAGCATTGCAGGATCTATCACCACAGGTTGCTCTGGGAAGGCACTAAAAAGTCTCAACATTGCAGGATCTATCAAAGGCACTACAAGTCCCAGCATTGCAGCATCTATCATAGGCACTACAAGTCCCAGCATTGCTCGATCTATCACCACAGGTTGCTCTGGATAGGCACTACAGGTTCTAACATTGCCGGATCTATCACCACAGGTTGCTCTGGAAAGGCACTACAAGTCCCAGCATTGCAGAATCTATCAAAGGCACTACAAGTCCCAGCATTGCAGGGTCTATCACCACTTGTTGCTCTGGAAAGGCACTACAAGTCCCAGATATGCAGGATCTATCAAAGGCACTACAATTCCCAGCATTGCATCACCAATCACCAAAGGTTGCTCTGGAAAGGCACTACAACTCCCAGCATTGCAGGATCTATCAAAGGCACTACAAGTCCCAGCATTGCAGGGTCTATCACCACTTGTTGCTCTGGATAGGCTCTACAAGTCCCAGCTTTGCATGATCTATCACCACAGGTTGCTTTGGAAAGGCAGTACAAGTCCCAGCATTGCAGCATCTATCACCACAGGTTGCTCTGGAAAGGCACTACAAGTCCCAGCATTGCAGGGTCTATATCCACTTGTTGCTCTGGATAGGCACTACAAGTCCCAGCGTTGCAGGATCTATCACCACAGGTTGCTCTGGAAAGGCACTACAAGATCCAACATTGCAGGAACCATCAAAGGCACTACAAGTCCCAGCATTGCAGGATCTATCACCACAGGTTGCTCTGGATAGGCCCTACAAGTCCCAGCATTGCAGGATCTATCCTAGGCACTACAAGTCCCAGCATTGCAGGATCTATCACCACAGGTTGCTATGGAAAGGCACTACAAGTCCCAGCATTGCTCGATCTATCACCACAGGTTGCTCTGGATAGGCCCTACAAGTCCCAGCATTGCAGGATTTAATATAGGCACTACAAGTCCCAGAATTGCAGGATCTATCACCACAGGTTGCTATGGAAAGGCACTACAAGTCCCAGCATTGCAGGATCTATCAAAGGCACTACAAGTCCCAGCATTGCAGGGTCTATCACCACAGGTTGCTCTGGATAGGCCCTACAAGTCCCAGCACTGCAGGATCTATCCTAGGCACTACAAGTCCCAGCATTGCAGGATCTATCACCACAGGTTGCTATGGAAAGGCACTACAAGTCCCAGCATTGCTCGATCTATCACCACAGGTTGCTATGGAAAGGCACGACAAGTCAAAGCATTGCAGGATCTATCAAAGGCACTACAAGTCCCAGCATGGCAGGGTCTATCACCACTTGTTCCTCTGGATAAGCACTACAAGTCCCAGCATTGCAGCATCTATCACCACACGTTGCTCTGCAAAACTACTACAAGTCCCAACATTGCAGGATCTATCAAAGGCACTACAAGTCCCAGCATTGCAGCATCTATCATAGGCACTACAAGTCATAGCATTGCAGGATCTCTCACCATAGGTTGCTCTGGATAGGCACTACAAGTTCTAGCATTGCCGGATCTATCACCACAGGTTGCTCTGGAAAGACACTACAATTCCCAGCATTGCAGAATCTATCAAAGGCACTACAAGTCCCAGTATTGCAGGGTCTATCACCACTTGTTGCTCAGGATATTCACTACAAGTCCCATCATTGCAGGATCTATCAAAGGCACTGCAAGTCACAGCATTGCAGGATCTATCACCACAGGTTGCTATGGAAAGGCACTACAAGTCCCTGCATTGCAGGATCTATCAAAGCCACTACAAGTCCCAGCATTGCAGGGTCTATCACCACTTGTTGTATAGGCACTACAAGTCCCAGCATTGCAGGATCTATCACCACAGGTTGCTCTGGAAAGGCACTACAAGTCCCAGCATTGCAGAATCTATCAAACGAACTACAAGTCCCAGCATTGCAAGATCTATCCTAGGCACTACAAGTCCCAGCATTGCTCGATCTATCACCACAGGTTGCTCTGGATAGGCACTACAGGTTCTAACATTGCCGGATCTATCACCACAGGTTGCTCTGGAAAGGCACTACAAGTCCCAGCATTGCAGAATCTATCAAAGGCACTACAAGTCCCAGCATTGCAGGGACTATCACCACTTGTTGCTCTGGAAAGGCACTACAAGTCCCAGATATGCAGGATCTATCAAAGGCACTACAATTCCCAGCATTGCATCACCAATCACCAAAGGTTGCTCTGGAAAGGCACTACAACTCCCAGCATTGCAGGATCTATCAAAGGCACTACAAGTCCCAGCATTGCAGGGTCTATCACCACTTGTTGCTCTGGATAGGCCCTACAAGTCCCAGCTTTGCATGATCTATCACCACAGGTTGCTCTGGAAAGGCAGTACAAGTCCCAGCATAGCAGCATCTATCACCACAGGTTGCTCTGGAAAGGCACTACAAGTCCCAGCATTGCAGGGTCTATCACCACTTGTTGCTCTGGATAGGCACTACAAGTCCCAGCGTTGCAGGATCTATCACCACAGGTTGCTCTGGAAAAGCACTACAAGTTCCAACATTGCAGGAACCATCAAAGGCACTACAAGTCCCAGCATTGCAGGATCTATCACCACAGGTTGCTCTGGATAGGCCCTACAAGTCCCAGCATTGCAGGATCTATCCTAGGCACTACAAGTCCCAGCATTGCAGGATCTATCACCACAGGTTGCTATGGAAAGGCACTACAAGTGCCAGCATTGCTCGATCTATCACCACAGGTTGCTCTGGATAGGCCCTACAAGTCCCAGCATTGCAGGATTTATCATAGGCACTACAAGTCCCAGCATTGCAGGATCTATCACCACTTGTTGCTCTGGATAGGCCCTACAAGTCCCAGCTTTGCATGATCTATCACCACAGGTTGCTCTGGAAAGGCAGTACAAGTCCCAGCATAGCAGCATCTATCACCACAGGTTGCTCTGGATAGGCCCTACAAGTCCCAGCATTGCAGGATTTATCATAGGCACTACAAGACCCAGCATTGCAGGATCTATCCCCGCAGGTTGCTATGGAAAGGCACGACAAGTCAAAGCATTGCAGGATCTATCAAAGGCACTACAAGTCCCAGCATGGCAGGGTCTATCACCACTTGTTCCTCTGGATAGGCACTACAAGTCCCAGCATTGCAGCATCTATCACCACACGTTGCTCTGCAAAACTACTACAAGTCCCAACATTGCAGGATCTATCAAAGGCACTACAAGTCCCAGCATTGCAGCATCTATCATAGGCACTACAAGTCATAGCATTGCAGGATCTCTCACCATAGGTTGCTCTAGATAGGCACTACAAGTTCTAGCATTGCCGGATCTATCACCACAGGTTGCTCTGGAAAGACACTACAATTCCAAGCATTGCAGAATCTATCAAAGGCACTACAAGTCCCAGCATTGCAGGGTCTATCACCACTTGTTGCTCAGGATATTCACTACAAGTCCCATCATTGCAGGATCTATCAAAGGCACTGCAAGTCACAGCATTGCAGGATCTATCACCACAGGTTGCTATGGAAAGGCACTACAAGTCCCAACATTGCAGGATCTATCAAAGGCACTACAAGTCCCAGCATTGCAGCATCTATCATAGGCACTACAAGTCATAGCATTGCAGGATCTCTCACCATAGGTTGCTCTGGATAGGCACTACAAGTTCTAGCATTGCCGGATCTATCACCACAGGTTGCTCTGGAAAGACACTACAATTCCCAGCATTGCAGAATCTATCAAAGGCACTACAAGTCCCAGCATTGCAGGGTCTATCACCACTTGTTGCTCAGGATATTCACTACAAGTCCCATCATTGCAGGATCTATCAAAGGCACTACAAGTCCCAGCATTGCAGGATCTATCACCACAGGTTGCTCTAGAAAGGCACTACAAGTCCCAGCATTGCAGAATCTATCAAACGAACTACAAGTCCCAGCATTGCAGGATCTATCCTAGGCACTACAAGTCCCAGTATTGCAGGATCTATCACCACAGGTTGCTCTGGAAAGGCACTACAAGACCCAGCATTGCAGGATCTATCAAAGGCACTACAAGTCCCAACATTGCAGGGTCTATCACCACTTGTTCCACTGTATAGGCACTACAAGTCCCAGCATTGCAGGATCTATCAACACAGGTTGCTCTAGAAAGGCAGTACAAGTCCCAGCATTGCAGCATCTATCACCACAGGTTGCTCTGGAAAGGCACTACAAGTCCCAGCATTGCAGGGTCTATCACCACTTGTTGCTCTGGATAGGCACTAGAAGTCCCAGCATTGCAGGATCTATCACCACAGGTTGCTCTGGAAAGACACTAAAAAGTCCCAACATTGCAGGATCTATCAAAGGCACTGCAAGTCCCAGCATTGCAGCATCTATCATAGGCACTACAAATCATAGCATTGCAGGATCTATCACCATAGGTTGCTCTGGATAGGCACTACAAGTTCTAGCATTGCCGGATCTATCACCACAGGTTGCTCTGGAAAGGCACTACAAGTCCCAGCATTGCAGAATCTATCAAAGGCACTACAAGTCCCAGCATTGCAGGGACTATCACCACTTGTTGCTCTGGAAAGGCACTACAAGTCCCAGATATGCAGGATCTATCAAAGGCACTACAATTCCCAGCATTGCATCACCAATCACCAAAGGTTGCTCTGGAAAGGCACTACAACTCCCAGCATTGCAGGATCTATCAAAGGCACTACAAGTCCCAGCATTGCAGGGTCTATCACCACTTGTTGCTCTGGATAGGCCCTACAAGTCCCAGCTTTGCATGATCTATCACCACAGGTTGCTCTGGAAAGGCAGTACAAGTCCCAGCATAGCAGCATCTATCACCACAGGTTGCTCTTGAAAGGCACTACAAGTCCCAGCATTGCAGGGTCTATCACCACTTGTTGCTCTGGATAGGCACTACAAGTCCCAGCGTTGCAGGATCTATCACCACACTTTGCTCTGGAAAAGCACTACAAGTTCCAACATTGCAGGGACCATCAAAGGCACTACAAGTCCCAGCATTGCAGGATCTATCACCACAGGTTGCTCTGGATAGGCCCTACAAGTCCCAGCATTGCAGGATCTATCCTAGGCACTACAAGTCCCAGCATTGCAGGATCTATCACCACAGGTTGCTATGGAAAGGCACTACAAGTGCCAGCATTGCTCGATCTATCACCACAGGTTGCTCTGGATAGGCCCTACAATCCCAGCATTGCAGGATTTATCATAGGCACTACAAGTCCCAGCATTGCAGGATCTATCACCACTTGTTGCTCTGGATAGGCCCTACAAGTCCCAGCTTTGCATGATCTATCACCACAGGTTGCTCTGGAAAGGCAGTACAAGTCCCAGCATAGCAGCATCTATCACCACAGGTTGCTCTGGAAAGGCACTACAAGTCCCAGCATTGCAGGGTCTATCACCACTTGTTGCTCTGGATAGGCACTACAAGTCCCAGCGTTGCAGAATCTATCACCACAGGTTGCTCTGGAAAGGCACTACAAGTTCCAACATTGCAGGAACCATCAAAGGCACTACAAGTCCAGGCATTGCAGGATCTATCACCACAGGTTGCTCTGGATAGGCCCTACAAGTCCCAGCACTGCAGGATCTATCCTAGGCACTACAAGTCCCAGCATTGCAGGATCTATCACCACAGGTTGCTATGGAAAGGCACTACAAGTCCCAGCATTGCTCGATCTATCACCACAGGTTGCTCTGGATAGGCCCTACAAGTCCCAGCATTGCAGGATTTATCATAGGCACTACAAGACCCAGCATTGCAGGATCTATCCCCGCAGGTTGCTATGGAAAGGCACGACAAGTCAAAGCATTGCAGGATCTATCAAAGGCACTACAAGTCCCAGCATGGCAGGGTCTATCACCACTTGTTCCTCTGGATAGGCACTACAAGTCCCAGCATTGCAGCATCTATCACCACACGTTGCTCTGCAAAACTACTACAAGTCCCAACATTGCAGGATCTATCAAAGGCACTACAAGTCCCAGCATTGCAGCATCTATCATAGGCACTACAAGTCATAGCATTGCAGGATCTCTCACCATAGGTTGCTCTGGATAGGCACTACAAGTTCTAGCATTGCCGGATCTATCACCACAGGTTGCTCTGGAAAGACACTACAATTCCCAGCATTGCAGAATCTATCAAAGGCACTACAAGTCCCAGCATTGCAGGGTCTATCACCACTTGTTGCTCAGGATATTCACTACAAGTCCCATCATTGCAGGATCTATCAAAGGCACTGCAAGTCACAGCATTGCAGGATCTATCACCACAGGTTGCTATGGAAAGGCACTACAAGTCCCTGCATTGCAGGATCTATCAAAGCCACTACAAGTCCCAGCATTGCAGGGTCTATCACCACTTGTTGTATAGGCACTACAAGTCCCAGCATTGCAGGATCTATCACCACAGGTTGCTCTGGAAAGGCACTACAAGTCCCAGCATTGCAGAATCTATCAAACGAACTACAAGTCCCAGCATTGCAAGATCTATCCTAGGCACTACAAGTCCCAGTATTGCAGGATCTATCACCACAGGTTGCTCTGGAAAGGCACTACAAGACCCAGCATTGCAGGATCTATCAAAGGCACTACAAGTCCCAACATTGCAGGGTCTATCACCACTTGTTCCACTGGATAGGCACTACAAGTCCCAGCATTGCAGGATCTATCAACACAGGTTGCTCTAGAAAGGCAGTACAAGTCCCAGCATTGCAGCATCTATCACCACAGGTTGCTCTGGAAAGGCACTACAAGTCCCAGCATTGCAGGGTCTATCACCACTTGTTGCTCTGGAAAGGCACTACAAGTCCCAGATATGCAGGATCTATCAAAGGCATTACAATTCCCAGCATTGCATCACCAATCACCAAAGGTTGCTCTGGAAAGGCACTACAACTCCCAGCATTGCAGGATCTATCAAAGGCACTACAAGTCCCAGCATTGCAGGGTCTATCGCCACTTGTTGCTCTGGATAGGCCCTACAAGTCCCAGCTTTGCAGGATCTATCACCACAGGTTGCTTTGGAAAGGCAGTACAAGTCCCAGCATTGCAGCATCTATCACCACAGGTTGCTCTGGAAAGGCACTACAAGTCCCAGCATTGCAGGGTCTATATCCACTTGTTGCTCTGGATAGGCACTACAAGTCCCAGCGTTGCAGGATCTATCACCACAGGTTGCTCTGGAAAGGCACTACAAGTTCCAACATTGCAGGAACCATCAAAGGCACTACAAGTCCCAGCATTGCAGGATCTATCACCACAGGTTGCTCTGGATAGGCCCTACAATTCCCAGCATTGCAGAATCTATCAAAGGCACTACAAGTCCCAGCATTGCAGGGTCTATCACCACTTGTTGCTCAGGATATTCACTACAAGTCCCATCATTGCAGGATCTATCAAAGGCACTGCAAGTCACAGCATTGCAGGATCTATCACCACAGGTTGCTATGGAAAGGCACTACAAGTCTCAGCATTGTAGGATCTATCAAAGGCACTACAAGTCCCAGCATTGCAGGGTCTATCACCACTTGTTGCTCTGTATAGGCACTACAAGTCCCAGTATTGCAGGATCTATCACCACAGGTTGCTCTGGAAAGGCACTACAAGTCCCAGCATTGCAGAATCTATCCTAGGCACTACAAGTCCCAGTATTGCAGGATCTATCACCACAGGTTGCTCTGGAAAGGCACTACAAGACCCAGCATTGCAGGATCTATCAAAGGCACTACAAGTTACAGCATTGCAGGGTCTATCACCACTTATTCCACTGGATAGGCAATACAAGTCCCAGCATTGCAGGATCTATCACCACAGGTTGCTCTGGAAAGGCAGTACAAGTCCCATCATTGCAGCATCTATCACCACAGGTTGTTCTGGAAAGGCACTACAAGTCCCAGCATTGCAGGGTCTATCACCACTTGTTGCTCTGGATAGGCACTACAAGTCCCAGCATTGCAGGATCTATCACCACAGGTTGCTCTGGGAAGGCACTAAAAAGTCTCAACATTGCAGGATCTATCAAAGGCACTACAAGTCCCAGCATTGCAGCATCTATCATAGGCACTACAAGTCCCAGCATTGCTCGATCTATCACCACAGGTTGCTCTGGATAGGCACTACAGGTTCTAACATTGCCGGATCTATCACCACAGGTTGCTCTGGAAAGGCACTACAAGTCCCAGCATTGCAGAATCTATCAAAGGCACTACAAGTCCCAGCATTGCAGGGTCTATCACCACTTGTTGCTCTGGAAAGGCACTACAAGTCCCAGATATGCAGGATCTATCAAAGGCACTACAATTCCCAGCATTGCATCACCAATCACCAAAGGTTGCTCTGGAAAGGCACTACAACTCCCAGCATTGCAGGATCTATCAAAGGCACTACAAGTCCCAGCATTGCAGGGTCTATCACCACTTGTTGCTCTGGATAGGCCCTACAAGTCCCAGCTTTGCAGGATCTATCACCACAGGTTGCTTTGGAAAGGCAGTACAAGTCCCAGCATTGCAGCATCTATCACCACAGGTTGCTCTGGAAAGGCACTACAAGTCCCAGCATTGCAGGGTCTATATCCACTTGTTGCTCTGGATAGGCACTACAAGTCCCAGCGTTGCAGTATCTATCACCACAGGTTGCTCTGGAAAGGCACTACAAGTTCCAACATTGCAGGAACCATCAAAGGCACTACAAGTCCCAGCATTGCAGGATCTATCACCACAGGTTGCTCTGGATAGGCCCTACAAGTCCCAGCATTGCAGGATCTATCCTAGGCACTACAAGTCCCAGCATTGCAGGATCTATCACCACAGGTTGCTATGGAAAGGCACTACAAGTACCAGCATTGCTCGATCTATCACCACAGGTTGCTCTGGATAGGCCCTACAAGTCCCAGCATTGCAGGATTTATCATAGGCACTACAAGACCCAGCATTGCAGGATCTATCCCCGCAGGTTGCTATGGAAAGGCACGACAAGTCAAAGCATTGCAGGATCTATCAAAGGCACTACAAGTCCCAGCATGGCAGGGTCTATCACCACTTGTTCCTCTGGATAGGCACTACAAGTCCCAGCATTGCAGCATCTATCACCACACATTGCTCTGCAAAACTACTACAAGTCCCAACATTGCAGGATCTATCAAAGGCACTACAAGTCCCAGCATTGCAGCATCTATCATAGTCACTACAAGTCATAGCATTGCAGGATCTCTCACCATAGGTTGCTCTGGATAGGCACTACAAGTTCTAGCATTGCCGGATCTATCACCACAGGTTGCTCTGGAAAGACACTACAATTCCCAGCATTGCAGAATCTATCAAAGGCACTACAAGTCCCAGCATTGCAGGGTCTATCACCACTTGTTGCTCAGGATATTCACTACAAGTCCCATCATTGCAGGATCTATCAAAGGCACTGCAAGTCACAGCATTGCAGGAGCTATCACCACAGGTTGCTATGGAAAGGCACTACAAGTCCCTGCATTGCAGGATCTATCAAAGCCACTACAAGTCCCAGCATTGCAGGGTCTATCACCACTTGTTGTATAGGCACTACAAGTCCCAGCATTGCAGGATCTATCAACACAGGTTGCTCTGGAAAGGCACTACAAGTCCCAGCATTGCAGAATCTATCAAACGAACTACAAGTCCCAGCATTGCAGGATCTATCCTAGGCACTACAAGTCCCAGTATTGCAGGATCTATCACCACAGGTTGCTCTGGAAAGGCACTACAAGACCCAGCATTGCAGGATCTATCAAAGGCACTACAAGTCCCAACATTGCAGGGTCTATCACCACTTGTTCCACTGGATAGGCACTACAAGTCCCAGCATTGCAGGATCTATCAACACAGGTTGCTCTAGAAAGGCAGTACAAGTCCCAGCATTGCAGCATCTATCACCACAGGTTGCTCTGGAAAGGCACTACAAGTCCCAGCATTGCAGGGTCTATCACCACTTGTTGCTCTGGATAGGCACTAGAAGTCCCAGCATTGCAGGATCTATCACCACAGGTTGCTCTGGAAAGACACTAAAAAGTCCCAACATTGCAGGATCTATCAAAGGCACTGCAAGTCCCAGCATTGCAGCATCTATCATAGGCACTACAAATCATAGCATTGCAGGATCTATCACCATAGGTTGCTCTGGATAGGCACTACAAGTTCTAGCATTGCCGGATCTATCACCACAGGTTGCTCTGGAAAGGCACTACAAGTCCCAGCATTGCAGAATCTATCAAAGGCACTACAAGTCCCAGCATTGCAGGGACTATCACCACTTGTTGCTCTGGAAAGGCACTACAAGTCCCAGATATGCAGGATCTATCAAAGGCACTACAATTCCCAGCATTGCATCACCAATCACCAAAGGTTGCTCTGAAAAGGCACTAAAAACTCCCAGCATTGCAGGATCTATCAAAGGCACTACAAGTCCCAGCATTGCAGGGTCTATCACCACTTGTTGCTCTGGATAGGCCCTACAAGTCCCAGCTTTGCATGATCTATCACCACAGGTTGCTCTGGAAAGGCAGTACAAGTCCCAGCATAGCAGCATCTATCACCACAGGTTGCTCTGGAAAGGCACTACAAGTCCCAGCATTGCAGGGTCTATCACCACTTGTTGCTCTGGATAGGCACTACAAGTCCCAGCGTTGCAGGATCTATCACCACAGGTTGCTCTGGAAAAGCACTACAAGTTCCAACATTGCAGGAACCATCAAAGGCACTACAAGTCCCAGCATTGCAGGATCTATCACCACAGGTTGCTCTGGATAGGCCCTACAAGTCCCAGCATTGCAGGATCTATCCTAGGCACTACAAGTCCCAGCATTGCAGGATCTATCACCACAGGTTGCTATGGAAAGGCACTACAAGTGCCAGCATTGCTCGATCTATCACCACAGGTTGCTCTGGATAGGCCCTACAAGTCCCAGCATTGCAGGATTTATCATAGGCACTACAAGTCCCAGCATTGCAGGATCTATCACCACTTGTTGCTCTGGATAGGCCCTACAAGTCCCAGCTTTGCATGATCTATCACCACAGGTTGCTCTGGAAAGGCAGTACAAGTCCCAGCATAGCAGCATCTATCACCACAGGTTGCTCTGGAAAGGCACTACAAGTCCCAGCATTGCAGGGTCTATCACCACTTGTTGCTCTGGATAGGCACTACAAGTCCCAGCGTTGCAGAATCTATTACCACAGGTTGCTCTGGAAAGGCACTACAAGTTCCAACATTGCAGGAACCATCAAAGGCACTACAAGTCCAGGCATTGCAGGATCTATCACCACAGGTTGCTCTGGATAGGCCCTACAAGTCCCAGCACTGCAGGATCTATCCTAGGCACTACAAGTCCCAGCATTGCAGGATCTATCACCACAGGTTGCTATGGAAAGGCACTACAAGTCCCAGCATTGCTCAATCTATCACCACAGGTTGCTCTGGATAGGCCCTACAAGTCCCAGCATTTCAGGATTTATCATAGGCACTACAAGTCCCAGCATTGCAGGATCTATCACCACAGGTTGCTATGGAAAGGCACTACAAGTCCCAGCATTGCAGGATCTATCAAAGGCACTACAAGTCCCAGCATTGCAGGGTCTATCACCACTTGTTCCTCTGGATAGGCACTACAAGTCCCAGCATTGCAGCATCTATCACCACAGGTTGCTCTGCAAAGCTACTACAAGTCCCAACATTGCAGGATCTATCAAAGGCATTACAAGTCCCAGCATTGCAGCATCTATCATAGGCACTACAAGTCATAGCATTGCAGGATCTATCACCATAGGTTGCTCTGGATAGTCACTACAAGTTCTAGCATTGCCGGATCTATCACCACAGGTTGCTCTGGAAAGGCACTACAATTCCCAGCATTGCAGGATTTATCACCATTTGTTGCTCTGGATAGGCCCTACAAGTCCCAGCTTTGCATGATCTATCACCACAGGTTGCTCTGGAAAGGCAGTACAAGTCCCAGCATAGCAGCATCTATCACCACAGGTTGCTCTGGAAAGGCACTACAAGTCCCAGCATTGCAGGGTCTATCACCACTTGTTGCTCTGGATAGGCACTACAAGTCCCAGCGTTGCAGGATCTATCACCAAAGGTTGCTCTGGAAAGGCACTACAAGTTCCAACATTGCAGGAACCATCAAAGGCACTACAAGTCCAGGCATTGCAGGATCTATCACCACAGGTTGCTCTGGATAGGCCCTACAATTCCCAGCATTGCAGGATCTATCCTAGGCACTACAAGTCCCAGCATTGCAGGATCTATCACCACAGGTTGCTATGGAAAGGCACTACAAGTCCCAGCATTGCAGGATTTATCATAGGCACTACAAGTCCCAGCATTGCATCACCAATCACCAAAGGTTGCTCTGGAAAGGCACTACAACTCCCAGCATTGCAGGATCTATCAAAGGCACTACAAGTCCCAGCATTGCAGGGTCTATCGCCACTTGTTGCTCTGGATAGGCCCTACAAGTCCCAGCTTTGCATGATCTATCACCACAGGTTGCTCTGGAAAGGCAGTACAAGTCCCAGCATAGCAGCATCTATCACCACAGGTTGCTCTGGAAAGGCACTACAAGTCCCAGCATTGCAGGGTCTATCACCACTTGTTGCTCTGGATATGCACTACAAGTCCCAGCGTTGCAGGATCTATCACCACAGGTTGCTCTGGAAAAGCACTACAAGTTCCAACATTGCAGGAACCATCAAAGGCACTACAAGTCCCAGCATTGCAGGATCTTTCACCACAGGTTGCTCTGGATAGGCCCTACAAGTCCCAGCATTGCAGGATCTATCCTAGGCACTACAAGTCCCAGCATTGCAGGATCTATCACCACAGGTTGCTATGGAAAGGCACTACAAGTGCCAGCATTGCTCGATCTATCACCACAGGTTGCTCTGGATAGGCCCTACAAGTCCCAGCATTGCAGGATTTATCATAGGCACTACAAGTCCCAGCATTGCAGGATCTATCACCACTTGTTGCTCTGGATAGGCCCTACAAGTCCCAGCTTTGCATGATCTATCACCACAGGTTGCTCTGGAAAGGCAGTACAAGTCCCAGCATAGCAGCATCTATCACCACAGGTTGCTCTGGAAAGGCACTACAAGTCCCAGCATTGCAGGGTCTATATCCACTTGTTGCTCTGGATAGGCACTACAAGTCCCAGCGTTGCAGAATCTATCACCACAGGTTGCTCTGGAAAGGCACTACAAGTTCCAACATTGCAGGAACCATCTAAGGCACTACAAGTCCAGGCATTGCAGGATCTATCACCACAGGTTGCTCTGGATAGGCCCTACAAGTCCCAGCACTGCAGGATCTATCCTAGGCACTACAAGTCCCAGCATTGCAGGATCTATCACCACAGGTTGCTATGGAAAGGCACTACAAGTCCCAGCATTGCTCGATCTATCACCACAGGTTGCTCTGGATAGGCCCTACAAGTCCCAGCATTTCAGGATTTATCATAGGCACTACAAGTCCCAGCATTGCAGGATCTATCACCACAGGTTGCTATGGAAAGGCACTACAAGTCCCAGCATTGCAGGATCTATCAAAGGCACTACAAGTCCCAGCATTGCAGGGTCTATCACCACTTGTTCCTCTGGATAGGCACTACAAGTCCCACCATTGCAGCATCTATCACCACAGGTTGCTCTGCAAAGCTACTACAAGTCCCAACATTGCAGGATCTATCAAAGGCACTACAAGTCCCAGCATTGCAGCATCTATCATAGGCACTACAAGTCATAGCATTGCAGGATCTATCACCATAGGTTGCTCTGGATAGGCACTACAAGTTCTAGCATTGCCGGATCTATCACCACAGGTTGCTCTGGAAAGGCACTACAATTCCCAGCATTGCAGGATCTATCACCACTTGTTGCTCTGGATATGCCCTACAAGTCCCAGCTTTGCATGATCTATCACCACAGGTTGCTCTGGAAAGGCAGTACAAGTCCCAGCATAGCAGCATCTATCACCACAGGTTGCTCTGGAAAGGCACTACAAGTCCCAGCATTGCAGGGTCTATCACCACTTGTTGCTCTGGATAGGCACTACAAGTCCCAGCGTTGCAGGATCTATCACCAAAGGTTGCTCTGGAAAGGCACTACAAGTTCCAACATTGCAGGAACCATCAAAGGCACTACAAGTCCCAGCGTTGCAGGATCTATCACCACAGGTTGCTCTGGATAGGCCCTACAATTCCCAGCATTGCAGGATCTATCCTAGGCACTACAAGTCCCAGCATTGCAGGATCTATCACCACAGGTTGCTATGGAAAGGCACTACAAGTCCCAGCATTGCAGGATTTATCATAGGCACTACAAGTCCCTGCATTGCAGGATCTATCACCACTTGTTGCTCTGGATAGGCCCTACAAGTCCCAGCTTTGCATGATCTATCACCACAGGTTGCTCTGGAAAGGCAGTACAAGTCCCAGCATAGCAGCATCTATCACCACAGGTTGCTCTGGAAAGGCACTACAAGTCCCAGCATTGCAGGGTCTATCACCACTTGTTGCTCTGGATAGGCACTACAAGTCTCAGCGTTGCAGGATTTATTATAGGCACTACAAGTCCCAGCATTGCAGGATCCATTACCACAGGTTGCTCTGGATAGGCCCTACAAGTCCCAGCATTGCAGGATTTATTATAGGCACTACAAGTCCCAGCATTGCAGGATCCATCACCACAGGTTGCTATGGAAAGGCACTACAAGTCCCAGCATTGCAGGATCTATCAAAGGCACTACAAGTCCCAGCATTGCAGGGTCTATCACCACAGGTTGCTCTCGATAGGCCCTACAAGTCCCAGCATTGCAGGTTCTATCCTAGGCACTACAAGTCCCAGCATTGCAGGAACTATCACCACACGTTGCTATGGAAAGGCACTACAAGTCCCAGCATTGCTCGATCTATCACCACAGGTTGCTCTGGATAGGCCCTACAAGTCCCAGCATTGCAGGATTTATCATAGGCACTACAAGTCCCAGCATTGCAGGATCTATCACCACAGGTTGCTATGGAAAGGCACTACAAGTCCCAGCATTGAAGGATCTATCAAAGGCACTACAAGTCCCAGCATTGCAGGGTCTATCACCACTTGTTCCTCTTGATAGGCACTACAAGTCCCAGCATTGCAGCATCTATCACCACAGGTTGCTCTGCAAATCTACTACAAGTCCCAACATTGCAGGATCTATCAAAGGCACTACAAGTCCCAGCATTGCAGCATCTATCAACACAGGTTGCTCTAGAAAGGCAGTACAAGTCCCAGCATTGCAGGATCTATCACCACAGGTTGCTATGGAAAGGCACTACAAGTCCCAGCATTGCTCGATCTATCACCACAGGTTGCTCTGGATAGGCCCTACAAGTCCCAGCATTGCAGGATTTATCATAGGCACTACAAGTCCCAGCATTGCAGCATCTATCACCACAGGTTGCTCTGCAAAGCTACTACAAGTCCCAACATTGCAGGATCTATCAAAGGCACTACAAGTCCCAGCATTGCAGCATCTATCATAGGCACTACAAGTCATAGCATTGCAGGATCTATCACCATAGGTTGCTCTGGATAGTCACTACAAGTTCTAGCATTGCCGGATCTATCACCACAGGTTGCTCTGGAAAGGCACTACAATTCCCAGCATTGCAGAATCTATCAAAGGCACTACAAGTCCCAGCATTGCAGGGTCTATGACCACTTGTTGCTCAGGATATTCACTACAAGTCCCATCATTGCAGGATCTATCAAAGTCACTGCAAGTCCCAGCATTGCAGGATCTATCACCAAAGGTTGCTCTGGAATGTCACTACAACTCCCAGCATTGCCGGATCTATCACCACAGGTTGCTCTGGAAAGGCACTACAAGTCCCAGCATTGCAGAATCTATCAAAGGCACTACAAGTCCCAGCATTGCAGGGTCTATTACCACTTGTTGCTCTGGAAAGGCACTACAAGTCCCAGATATGCAGGATCTATCAAGGGCACTACAATTCCCGGCATTGCATCACCAATCACCAAAGGTTGCTCTGGAAAGGCACTACAACTCCCAGCATTGCAGGATATATCGAAGGCACTACAAGTACCAGCATTGCAGGGTCTATCGCCACTTGTTGCTCTGGATAGGCCCTACAAGTCCCAGTTTGGCAGGATCTATCACCACAGGTTGCTCTGGAAAGGCAGTACAAGTCCCAGCATTGCAGCATCTATCACCACAGGTTGCTCTGGAAAGGCACTTCAAGTCCCAGCATTGCAGGGTCTATCACCACTTGTTGCTCTGGATAGGCACTACAAGTCCCAGCGTTGCAGGATCTATCACCACATGTTGCTCTGGAAAGGCACTACAAGTTCCAACATTGCAGGAACCATCAAAGGCACTACAAGTCCCAGCATTGCAGGATCTATCACCACAGGTTGCTCTGGATAGGCCCTACAAGTCCCAGCATTGCAGGATCTATCCTAGGCACTACAAGTCCCAGCATTGCAGGATCTATCACCACAGGTTGCTATGGAAAGGCCCTACAAGTCCCAGCATTGCAGGATTTATCATAGGCACTACAAGTCCCAGCATTGCAGGATCTATCACCACAGGTTGCTATGGAAAGGCACTACAAGTCCCAGCATTGCAGGATCTATCAAAGGCACTACAAGTCCCAGCATTGCAGGGTCTATCACCACAGGTTGCTCTCGATAGGCCCTACAAGTCCCAGCATTGCAGGATCTATCCTAGGCACTACAAGTCCCAGCATTGCAGGATCTATCACCACACGTTGCTATGGAAAGGCACTACAAGTCCCAGCATTGCTCGATCTATCACCACAGGTTGCTCTGGATAGGCCCTACAAGTCCCAGCATTGCAGGATTTATCATAGGCACTACAAGTCCCAGCATTGCAGGGTCTATCACCACTTGTTCCTCTTGATAGGCACTACAAGTCCCAGCATTGCAGCATCTATCACCACAGGTTGCTCTGCAAATCTACTACAAGTCCCAACATTGCAGGATCTATCAAAGGCACTACAAGTCCCAGCATTGCAGCATCTATCATAGGCACTACAAGTCATAGCATTGCAGGATCTATCACCATAGGTTGCTCTGGATAGTCACTACAAGTTCTAGCATTGCCGGATCTATCACCACAGGTTGCTCTGGAAAGGCACTACAATTCCCAGCATTGCAGAATCTATCAAAGGCACTACAAGTCCGTGCATTGCAGGGTCTATCACCACTTGTTGCTCAGGATATTCACTACAAGTCCCATCATTGCAGGATCTATCAAAGTCACTGCAAGTCCCAGCATTGCAGGATCTATCACCAAAGGTTGCTCTGGAATGTCACTACAACTCCCAGCATTGCAGGATCTATCAAAGGCACTACAAGTCCCAGCATTGCAGGGTCTATCACCACTTGTTGCTCTAGATAGGCCCTACAAGTCCCAGCATTGCAGGATCTCTCACCACAGGTTCCTATGGAAAGGCACTACAAGTCCCTGCATTGCAGGATCTATCAAAGGTACTACAAGTCCCAGCATTGCAGGGTCTATCACCACTTATTGCTCTGGATAGGCACTACAAGTCCCAGCATTGCAGGATCTATCACCACAGGTTGCTCTGGAAAGGCACTACAAGTCCCAGCATTGCATGATCTATCTAAGGCACTACAAGTTCCAGCATTGCAGGGTCTATCACCACTTGTTGCTCTGGATAGGCCCTACAAGTCCCAGCATTGCAGGATCTATCATAGGCATTAAAAGTCCCAGCATTGCAGGATCTATCACCACAGGTTGCTATGGAAAGGCACAACAAGTCCCTGCATTGCAGGATCTATCAAAAGCACTACAAGTCCCAGCATTGCAGGGTCTATCACCACTTGTTGCTCTGTATAGGCACTACAAGTCCCAGCATTGCAGGATCTATCACCACAGATTGCTCTGGAAAGGCACTACAAGTCCCAGCATTGCAGAATCTATCAAAGGCACTACAAGTCCCAGCATTGCAGGATCTATCCTAAACACTACAAGTCCCAGTATTGTAGGATCTATCACCACAGGTTGCTCTGGAAAGGCACTACAAGTCCCAGCATTGCAGGATCTATCAAAGGCACTACAAGTCCCAGCATTGCAGGATCTATCACCAAAGGTTGCTCTGGAATGTCACTACAACTCCCAGCATTGCCGGATCTATCACCACAGGTTGCTCTGGAAAGGCACTACAAGTCCCAGCATTGCAGAATCTATCAAAGGCACTACAAGTCCCAGCATTGCAGGGTCTATTACCACTTGTTGCTCTGGAAAGGCACTACAAGTCCCAGATATGCAGGATCTATCAAGGGCACTACAATTCCCGGCATTGCATCACCAATCACCAAAGGTTGCTCTGGAAAGGCACTACAACTCCCAGCATTGCAGGATATATCAAAGGCACTACAAGTACCAGCATTGCAGGGTCTATCGCCACTTGTTGCTCTGGATAGGCCCTACAAGTCCCAGTTTGGCAGGATCTATCACCACAGGTTGCTCTGGAAAGGCAGTACAAGTCCCAGCATTGCAGCATCTATCACCACAGGTTGCTCTGGAAAGGCACTACAAGTCCCAGCATTGCAGGGTCTATCACCACTTGTTGCTCTGGATAGGCACTACAAGTCCCAGCGTTGCAGGATCTATCACCACATGTTGCTCTGGAAAGGCACTACAAGTTCCAACATTGCAGGAACCATCAAAGGCACTACAAGTCCCAGCATTGCAGGATCTATCACCACAGGTTGCTCTGGATAGGCCCTACAAGTCCCAGCATTGCAGGATCTATCCTAGGCACTACAAGTCCCAGCATTGCAGGATCTATCACCACAGGTTGCTATGGAAAGGCACTACAAGTCCCAGCATTGCTCGATCTATCACCACAGGTTGCTCTGGATAGGCCCTACAAGTCCCAGCATTGCAGGATTTATCATAGGCACTACAAGTCCCAGCATTGCAGGATCTATCACCACAGGTTGCTATGGAAAGGCACTACAAGTCCCAGCATTGCAGGATCTATCAAAGGCACTACAAGTCCCAGCATTGCAGGGTCTATCACCACAGGTTGCTCTCGATAGGCCCTACAAGTCCCAGCATTGCAGGATCTATCCTAGGCACTACAAGTCCCAGCATTGCAGGATCTATCACCACACGTTGCTATGGAAAGGCACTACAAGTCCCAGCATTGCTCGATCTATCACCACAGGTTGCTCTGGATAGGCCCTACAAGTCCCAGCATTGCAGGATTTATCATAGGCACTACAAGTCCCAGCATTGCAGGATCTATCACCACAGGTTGCTATGGAAAGGCACTACAAGTCCCAGCATTGAAGGATCTATCAAAGGCACTACAAGTCCCAGCATTGCAGGGTCTATCACCACTTGTTCCTCTTGATAGGCACTACAAGTCCCAGCATTGCAGCATCTATCACCACAGGTTGCTCTGCAAATCTACTACAAGTCCCAACATTGCAGGATCTATCAAAGGCACTACAAGTCCCAGCATTGCAGCATCTATCATAGGCACTACAAGTCATAGCATTGCAGGATCTATCACCATAGGTTGCTCTGGATAGTCACTACAAGTTCTAGCATTGCCGGATCTATCACCACAGGTTGCTCTGGAAAGGCACTACAATTCTCAGCATTGCAGAATCTATCAAAGGCACTACAAGTCCGTGCATTGCAGGGTCTATCACCACTTGTTGCTCAGGATATTCACTACAAGTCCCATCATTGCAGGATCTATCAAAGTCACTGCAAGTCCCAGCATTGCAGGATCTATCACCAAAGGTTGCTCTGGAATGTCACTACAACTCCCAGCATTGCAGGATCTATCAAAGGCACTACAAGTCCCAGCATTGCAGGGTCTATCACCACTTGTTGCTCTAGATAGGCCCTACAAGTCCCAGCATTGCAGGATCTATCACCACAGGTTGCTATGGAAAGGCACTACAAGTCCCTGCATTGCAGGATCTATCAAAGGTACTACAAGTCCCAGCATTGCAGGGTCTATCACCACTTATTGCTCTGGATAGGCACTACAAGTCCCAGCATTGCAGGATCTATCACCACAGGTTGCTCTGGAAAGGCACTACAAGTCCCAGCATTGCATGATCTATCTAAGGCACTACAAGTTCCAGCATTGCAGGGTCTATCACCACTTGTTGCTCTGGATAGGCCCTACAAGTCCCAGCATTGCAGGATCTATCATAGGCATTAAAAGTCCCAGCATTGCAGGATCTATCACCACAGGTTGCTATGGAAAGGCACAACAAGTCCCTGCATTGCAGGATCTATCAAAGGCACTACAAGTCCCAGCATTGCAGGGTCTATCACCACTTGTTGCTCTGTATAGGCACTACAAGTCCCAGCATTGCAGGATCTATCACCACAGATTGCTCTGGAAAGGCACTACAAGTCCCAGCATTGCAGAATCTATCAAAGGCACTACAAGTCCCAGCATTGCAGGATCTATCCTAAACACTACAAGTCCCAGTATTGTAGGATCTATCACCACAGGTTGCTCTGGAAAGGCACTACAAGTCCCAGCATTGCAGGATCTATCAAAGGCACTACAAGTCCCAGCATTGCAGGGTCTATCGCCACTTGTTGCTCTGGATAGGTCCTACAAGTCCCAGTTTGGCAGGATCTATCACCACAGGTTGCTCTGGAAAGGCAGTACAAGTCCCAGCATTGCAGCATCTATCACCACAGGTTGCTCTGGAAAGGCACTACAAGTCCCAGCATTGCAGGGTCTATCACCACTTGTTGCTCTGGATAGGCACTACAAGTCCCAGCGTTGCAGGATCTATCACCACATGTTGCTCTGGAAAGGCACTACAAGTTCCAACATTGCAGGAACCATCAAAGGCACTACAAGTCCCAGCATTGCAGGATCTATCACCACAGGTTGCTCTGGATAGGCCCTACAAGTCCCAGCATTGCAGGATCTATCCTAGGCACTACAAGTCCCAGCATTGCAGGATCTATCACCACAGGTTGCTATGGAAAGGCACTACAAGTCCCAGCATTGCTCGATCTATCACCACAGGTTGCTCTGGATAGGCCCTACAAGTCCCAGCATTGCAGGATTTATCATAGGCACTACAAGTCCCAGCATTGCAGGATCTATCACCACAGGTTGCTATGGAAAGGCACTACAAGTCCCAGCATTGCAGGATCTATCAAAGGCACTACAAGTCCCAGCATTGCAGGGTCTATCACCACAGGTTGCTCTCGATAGGCCCTACAAGTCCCAGCATTGCAGGATCTATCCTAGGCACTACAAGTCCCAGCATTGCAGGATCTATCACCACACGTTGCTATGGAAAGGCACTACAAGTCCCAGCATTGCTCGATCTATCACCACAGGTTGCTCTGGATAGGCCCTACAAGTCCCAGCATTGCAGGATTTATCATAGGCACTACAAGTCCCAGCATTGCAGGATCTATCACCACAGGTTGCTATGGAAAGGCACTACAAGTCCCAGCATTGAAGGATCTATCAAAGGCACTACAAGTCCCAGCATTGCAGGGTCTATCACCACTTGTTCCTCTTGATAGGCACTACAAGTCCCAGCATTGCAGCATCTATCACCACAGGTTGCTCTGCAAATCTACTACAAGTCCCAACATTGCAGGATCTATCAAAGGCACTACAAGTCCCAGCATTGCAGCATCTATCATAGGCACTACAAGTCATAGCATTGCAGGATCTATCACCATAGGTTGCTCTGGATAGTCACTACAAGTTCTAGCATTGCCGGATCTATCACCACAGGTTGCTCTGGAAAGGCACTACAATTCTCAGCATTGCAGAATCTATCAAAGGCACTACAAGTCCGTGCATTGCAGGGTCTATCACCACTTGTTGCTCAGGATATTCACTACAAGTCCCATCATTGCAGGATCTATCAAAGTCACTGCAAGTCCCAGCATTGCAGGATCTATCACCAAAGGTTGCTCTGGAATGTCACTACAACTCCCAGCATTGCAGGATCTATCAAAGGCACTACAAGTCCCAGCATTGCAGGGTCTATCACCACTTGTTGCTCTAGATAGGCCCTACAAGTCCCAGCATTGCAGGATCTATCACCACAGGTTGCTATGGAAAGGCACTACAAGTCCCTGCATTGCAGGATCTATCAAAGGTACTACAAGTCCCAGCATTGCAGGGTCTATCACCACTTATTGCTCTGGATAGGCACTACAAGTCCCAGCATTGCAGGATCTATCACCACAGGTTGCTCTGGAAAGGCACTACAAGTCCCAGCATTGCATGATCTATCTAAGGCACTACAAGTTCCAGCATTGCAGGGTCTATCACCACTTGTTGCTCTGGATAGGCCCTACAAGTCCCAGCATTGCAGGATCTATCATAGGCATTAAAAGTCCCAGCATTGCAGGATCTATCACCACAGGTTGCTATGGAAAGGCACAACAAGTCCCTGCATTGCAGGATCTATCAAAGGCACTACAAGTCCCAGCATTGCAGGGTCTATCACCACTTGTTGCTCTGTATAGGCACTACAAGTCCCAGCATTGCAGGATCTATCACCACAGATTGCTCTGGAAAGGCACTACAAGTCCCAGCATTGCAGAATCTATCAAAGGCACTACAAGTCCCAGCATTGCAGGATCTATCCTCAACACTACAAGTCCCAGTATTGTAGGATCTATCACCACAGGTTGCTCTGGAAAGGCACTACAAGTCCCAGCATTGCAGGATCTATCAAAGGCACTACAAGTCCCAGCATTGCAGGGTCTATCGCCACTTGTTGCTCTGGATAGGTCCTACAAGTCCCAGTTTGGCAGGATCTATCACCACAGGTTGCTCTGGAAAGGCAGTACAAGTCCCAGCATTGCAGCATCTATCACCACAGGTTGCTCTGGAAAGGCACTACAAGTCCCAGCATTGCAGGGTCTATCACCACTTGTTGCTCTGGATAGGCACTACAAGTCCCAGCGTTGCAGGATCTATCACCACATGTTGCTCTGGAAAGGCACTACAAGTTCCAACATTGCAGGAACCATCAAAGGCACTACAAGTCCCAGCATTGCAGGATCTATCACCACAGGTTGCTCTGGATAGGCCCTACAAGTCCCAGCATTGCAGGATCTATCCTAGGCACTACAAGTCCCAGCATTGCAGGATCTATCACCACAGGTTGCTATGGAAAGGCACTACAAGTCCCAGCATTGCTCGATCTATCACCACAGGTTGCTCTGGATAGGCCCTACAAGTCCCAGCATTGCAGGATTTATCATAGGCACTACAAGTCCCAGCATTGCAGGATCTATCACCACAGGTTGCTATGGAAAGGCACTACAAGTCCCAGCATTGCAGGATCTATCAAAGGCACTACAAGTCCCAGCATTGCAGGGTCTATCACCACAGGTTGCTCTCGATAGGCCCTACAAGTCCCAGCATTGCAGGATCTATCCTAGGCACTACAAGTCCCAGCATTGCAGGATCTATCACCACACGTTGTTATGGAAAGGCACTACAAGTCCCAGCATTGCTCGATCTATCACCACAGGTTGCTCTGGATAGACCCTACAAGTCCCAGCATTGCAGGATTTATCATAGGCACTACAAGTCCCAGCATTGCAGGATCTATCACCACAGGTTGCTATGGAAAGGCACTACAAGTCCCAGCATTGAAGGATCTATCAAAGGCACTACAAGTCCCAGCATTGCAGGGTCTATCACCACTTGTTCCTCTTGATAGGCACTACAAGTCCCAGCATTGCAGCATCTATCACCACAGGTTGCTCTGCAAAGCTACTACAAGTCCCAACATTGCAGGATCTATCAAAGGCACTACAAGTCCCAGCATTGCAGCATCTATCATAGGCACTACAAGTCATAGCATTGCAGGATCTATCACCATAGGTTGCTCTGGATAGACACTACAAGTTCTAGCATTGCCGGATCTATCACCACAGGTTGCTGTGGAAAGGCACTACAATTCCCAGCATTGCAGAATCTATCAAAGGCACTACAAGTCCCAGCATTGCAGGGTCTATCACCACTTGTTGCTCAGGATATTCACTGCAAGTCCCATCATTGCAGGATCTATCAAAGTCACTGCAAGTCCCAGCATTGCAGGATCTATCACCAAAGGTTGCTCTGGAATGTCACTACAACTCCCAGCATTGCCGGATCTATCACCACAGGTTGCTCTGGAAAGGCACTACAAGTCCCAGCATTGCAGAATCTATCAAAGGCACTACAAGTCCCAGCATTACAGGGTCTATTACCACTTGTTGCTCTGGAAAGGCACTACAAGTCCCAGATATGCAGGATCTATCAAAGGCACTACAATTCCCGGCATTGCATCACCAATCACCAAAGGTTGCTCTGGAAAGGCACTACAACTCCCAGCATTGCAGGATATATCAAAGGCACTACAAGTCCCAGCATTGCAGGGTCTATCGCCACTTGTTGCTCTGGATAGGCCCTACAAGTCCCAGTTTGGCAGGATCTATCAACACAGGTTGCTCTGAAAAGGCAGTACAAGTCCCAGCATTGCAGCATCTATCACCACAGGTTGCTCTGGAAAGGCACTACAAGTCCCAGCATTGCAGGGTCTATCACCACTTGTTGCTCTGGATAGGCACTACAAGTCCCAGCGTTGCAGGATCTATCACCACATGTTGCTCTGGAAAGGCACTACAAGTTCCAACATTGCAGGAACCATCAAAGGCACTACAAGTCCCAGCATTGCAGGATCTATCACCACAGGTTGCTCTGGATAGGCCCTACAAGTCCCAGCATTGCAGGATCTATCCTAGGCACTACAAGTCTCAGCATTGCAGGATCTATCACCACAGGTTGCTATGGAAAGGCACTACAAGTCCCAGCATTGCTCGATCTATCACCACAGGTTGCTCTGGATAGGCCCTACAAGTCCCAGCATTGCAGGATTTATCATAGGCACTACAAGTCCCAGCATTGCAGGATCTATCACCACAGGTTGCTATGGAAAGGCACTACAAGTCCCAGCATTGCAGGATCTATCAAAGGCACTACAAGTCCCAGCATTGCGGGGTCTATCACCACAGGTTGCTCTCGATAGACCCTACAAGTCCCAGCATTGCAGGATCTATCCTAGGCACTACAAGTCCCAGCATTGCAGGATCTATCACCACACGTTGTTATGGAAAGGCACTACAAGTCCCAGCATTGCTCGATCTATCACCACAGGTTGCTCTGGATAGGCCCTACAAGTCCCAGCATTGCAGGATTTATCATAGGCACTACAAGTCCCAGCATTGCAGGATCTATCACCACAGGTTGCTATGGAAAGGCACTACAAGTCCCAGCATTGAAGGATCTATCAAAGGCACTACAAGTCCCAGCATTGCAGGGTCTATCACCACTTGTTCCTCTTGATAGGCACTACAATCCCAGCATTGCAGCATCTATCACCACAGGTTGCTCTGCAAAGCTACTACAAGTCCCAACATTGCAGGATCTATCAAAGGCACTACAAGTCCCAGCATTGCAGCATCTATCATAGGCACTACAAGTCATAGCATTGCAGGATCTATCACCATAGGTTGCTCTGGATAGTCACTACAAGTTCTAGCATTGCCGGATCTATCACCACAGGTTGCTCTGGAAAGGCACTACAATTCCCAGCATTGCAGAATCTATCAAAGGCACTACAAGTCCCAGCATTGCAGGGTCTATCACCACTTGTTGCTCAGGATATTCACTACAAGTCCCATCATTGCAGGATCTATCAAAGTCACTGCAAGTCCCAGCATTGCAGGATCTATCACCAAAGGTTGCTCTGGAATGTCACTACAACTCCCAGCATTGCAGGATCTATCAAAGGCACTACAAGTCCCAGCATTGCAGGGTCTATCACCACTTGTTGCTCTAGATAGGCCCTACAAGTCCCAGCATTGCAGGATCTATCACCACAGGTTGCTATGGAAAGGCACTACAAGTCCCTGCATTGCAGGATCTATCAAAGGTACTACAAGTCCCAGCATTGCAGGGTCTATCACCACTTATTGCTCTGGATAGGCACTACAAGTCCCAGCATTGCAGGATCTATCACCACAGGTTGCTCTGGAAAGGCACTACAAGTCCCAGCATTGCATGATCTATCTAAGGCACTACAAGTTCCAGCATTGCAGGGTCTATCACCACAGGTTGCTATGGAAAGGCACAACAGGTCCCTGCATTGCAGGATCTATCAAAGGCACTACAAGTCCCAGCATTGCAGCATCTATCACCACAGGTTGCTCTGCAAAGCTACTACAAGTCCCAACATTGCAGGATCTATCAAAGGCACTACAAGTCCCAGCATTGCAGCATCTATCATAGGCACTACAAGTCATAGCATTGCAGGATCTATCACCATAGGTTGCTCTGGATAGGCACTACAAGTTCTAGCATTGCCGGATCTATCACCACAGGTTGCTGTGGAAAGGCACTACAATTCCCAGCATTGCAGAATCTATCAAAGGCACTACAAGTCCCAGCATTGCAGGGTCTATCACCACTTGTTGCTCAGGATATTCACTGCAAGTCCCATCATTGCAGGATCTATCAAAGTCACTGCAAGTCCCAGCATTGCAGGATCTATCACCAAAGGTTGCTCTGGAATGTCACTACAACTCCCAGCATTGCCGGATCTATCACCACAGGTTGCTCTGGAAAGGCACTACAAGTCCCAGCATTGCAGAATCTATCAAAGGCACTACAAGTCCCAGCATTACAGGGTCTATTACCACTTGTTGCTCTGGAAAGGCACTACAAGTCCCAGATATGCAGGATCTATCAAAGGCACTACAATTCCCGGCATTGCATCACCAATCACCAAAGGTTGCTCTGGAAAGGCACTACAACTCCCAGCATTGCAGGATATATCAAAGGCACTACAAGTCCCAGCATTGCAGGGTCTATCGCCACTTGTTGCTCTGGATAGGCCCTACAAGTCCCAGTTTGGCAGGATCTATCAACACAGGTTGCTCTGAAAAGGCAGTACAAGTCCCAGCATTGCAGCATCTATCACCACAGGTTGCTCTGGAAAGGCACTACAAGTCCCAGCATTGCAGGGTCTATCACCACTTGTTGCTCTGGATAGGCACTACAAGTCCCAGCGTTGCAGGATCTATCACCACATGTTGCTCTGGAAAGGCACTACAAGTTCCAACATTGCAGGAACCATCAAAGGCACTACAAGTCCCAGCATTGCAGGATCTATCACCACAGGTTGCTCTGGATAGGCCCTACAAGTCCCAGCATTGCAGGATCTATCCTAGGCACTACAAGTCTCAGCATTGCAGGATCTATCACCACAGGTTGCTATGGAAAGGCACTACAAGTCCCAGCATTGCTCGATCTATCACCACAGGTTGCTCTGGATAGGCCCTACAAGTCCCAGCATTGCAGGATTTATCATAGGCACTACAAGTCCCAGCATTGCAGGATCTATCACCACAGGTTGCTATGGAAAGGCACTACAAGTCCCAGCATTGCAGGATCTATCAAAGGCACTACAAGTCCCAGCATTGCGGGGTCTATCACCACAGGTTGCTCTCGATAGACCCTACAAGTCCCAGCATTGCAGGATCTATCCTAGGCACTACAAGTCCCAGCATTGCAGGATCTATCACCACACGTTGTTATGGAAAGGCACTACAAGTCCCAGCATTGCTCGATCTATCACCACAGGTTGCTCTGGATAGGCCCTACAAGTCCCAGCATTGCAGGATTTATCATAGGCACTACAAGTCCCAGCATTGCAGGATCTATCACCACAGGTTGCTATGGAAAGGCACTACAAGTCCCAGCATTGAAGGATCTATCAAAGGCACTACAAGTCCCAGCATTGCAGGGTCTATCACCACTTGTTCCTCTTGATAGGCACTACAATCCCAGCATTGCAGCATCTATCACCACAGGTTGCTCTGCAAAGCTACTACAAGTCCCAACATTGCAGGATCTATCAAAGGCACTACAAGTCCCAGCATTGCAGCATCTATCATAGGCACTACAAGTCATAGCATTGCAGGATCTATCACCATAGGTTGCTCTGGATAGTCACTACAAGTTCTAGCATTGCCGGATCTATCACCACAGGTTGCTCTGGAAAGGCACTACAATTCCCAGCATTGCAGAATCTATCAAAGGCACTACAAGTCCCAGCATTGCAGGGTCTATCACCACTTGTTGCTCAGGATATTCACTACAAGTCCCATCATTGCAGGATCTATCAAAGTCACTGCAAGTCCCAGCATTGCAGGATCTATCACCAAAGGTTGCTCTGGAATGTCACTACAACTCCCAGCATTGCAGGATCTATCAAAGGCACTACAAGTCCCAGCATTGCAGGGTCTATCACCACTTGTTGCTCTAGATAGGCCCTACAAGTCCCAGCATTGCAGGATCTATCACCACAGGTTGCTATGGAAAGGCACTACAAGTCCCTGCATTGCAGGATCTATCAAAGGTACTACAAGTCCCAGCATTGCAGGGTCTATCACCACTTATTGCTCTGGATAGGCACTACAAGTCCCAGCATTGCAGGATCTATCACCACAGGTTGCTCTGGAAAGGCACTACAAGTCCCAGCATTGCATGATCTATCTAAGGCACTACAAGTTCCAGCATTGCAGGGTCTATCACCACAGGTTGCTATGGAAAGGCACAACAGGTCCCTGCATTGCAGGATCTATCAAAGGCACTACAAGTCCCAGCATTGCAGGGTCTATCACCACTTGTTCCTCTGGATAGGCACTACAAGTCCCAGCATTGCAGGATCTATCACCACATGTTGCTCTGGAAAGGCAGTACAAGTCCCAGCATTGCAGCATCTATCACCACAGGTTGATCTGGAAAGGCACTACAAGTCCCAGCATTGCAGGGTCTATCACCACTTGTTGCTCTGTATAGGCACTACAAGTCCCAGCATTGCAGGATCTATCACTACAGATTGCTCTGGAAAGGCACTACAAGTCCCAGCATTGCAGAATCTATCAAAGGCACTACAAGTCCCAGCATTGCAGGATCTATCCTAGGCACTACAAGTCCCAGTATTGTAGGATCTATCACCACAGGTTGCTCTGGAAAGGCACTACAAGTCCCAGCATTGCAGGATCTATCAAAGGCACTACAAGTCCCAGCATTGCAGGGTCTATCACCACTTGTTCCTCTGGATAGGCACTACAAGTCCCAGCATTGCAGGATCTATCACCACAGGTTGCTCTGGAAAGGCAGTACAAGTCCCAGCATTGCAGCATCTATCACCACAGGTTGATCTGGAAAGGCACTACAAGTCCCAGCATTGCAGGGTCTATCACCACTTGTTGCTCTGGATAGGCACTACAAGTCCCAGAATTGCAGGATCTATCACCACAGGTTGCTCTGGAAAGGCACTACAAGTCCCAACATTGCAGGATCTATCAAAGGCACTACAAGTCCCAGCATTGCAGCATCTATCATAGGCACCACAAGTCATAGCATTGCAGGATCTATCACCATAGTTGCTCTGGATAGGCACTACAAGTTCAAGCATTGCCGGATCTATCACCACAGGTTGCTCTGGAAAGGCACTACAAGTCCCAGCATTGCAGAATCTATCAAAGGCACTACAAGTCCCAGCATTGCAGGGTCTATCACCACTTGTTGCTCTGGAAAGGCACTTCAAGTCCCAGCATTGCAGGATCTATCAAAGGCACTACAAGTTCCAGCAATGCAGGACCAATCACCAAAGATTGCTCTGGAAAGGCAGTACAACTCCCAGCATTGCAGGATTTATCAAAGGCACTACAAGTCCCAGCATTGCGTGGTCTATCACCACTTGTTGTTCTGGATAGGCACTACAAGTCCCAGCATTGCAGGATCTATTACCACAGGTTGCTCTGGAAAAACACTACAAGTCCCAGCATTGCGAAATCTATCAAAGGCATTACAAGTCCCAGCATTGCAGGATCTACTCTAGGCACTACAAGTCCCAGCATTGCAGGATCTATCAAAGGCACTACATGTCCCAGCATTGCAACATCTATCATAGGCACTACAAAGTCCTAGCATTACGGGATCTATCACCACAGGTTGCTCTGGATAGGCACTACAAGTCCCAGCATTACAGGATCTATTATAGGCACTACAAGTCCCAGCAATGCTTGGTCTATCATAGGCACTTCAAGTCTCAGCATTGCAGGATCTATCACCACAGGTTGATCGGGATAGGCACTACAAATCCCAGCATTGCAGGATTTAATCACCACAGGTTGCTCAGGATAGGCACTACAAGTCCCAGCATTGCAGGATCTATCACCACAGGTTGCTCTGGATAGGCCCTACAAGTCCCAGCATTTCAGGATCTATCCTAGGCACTACAAGTCCCAGCATTGCAGGATCTATCACCACAGGTTGCTATGGAAAGGCACTACAAGTCCCAGCATTGCGGGATCTATCACCACAGGGTTCTCTGGAAAGGCATTACAAGTCCCAGCATTGCAGGAACTATCAAAGGCACTGCAAGTGACAGCATTGCAGGGTCTATCACCACTTGTTGCTCTGGATAGGCCCTACAACTCCCAGCATTGCAGGATCTATCATAGGCACTACAAGTCCCAGTATTGCAGGATCTATCACCACAGGTTGCTATAGAAAAGCAATACAAGTCCCAGCATTGCAGGATCTATCAAAGGCACTACAATTCCCAGCATTGCAGCATCTATCATAGGCACTACAAGTCATAGCATTGCAGTATCTATCACCACAGGTTGCTCTGGAAAGGCACTACAAGTTCCAGCACTGCAGAATCTATCAAAGGCACTACAAGTCACAGCATTGCAGGGTCTATCACCACTTGTTGCTCTGGATAGGCACTACAAGTCCCAGCATTGCAGGATCTATCACCACAGGTTGCTCTGGAAAGGCACTACAAGTCAAAGCATTGCAGGATCTATCAAAGGCACTACAAGTCCCAGCATTGCAGGGTCTATCACCACTTGTTGCTCTGTATAGGCACTACAAGTCCCAGCATTACAGGATCTATCACCACAGATTGCTCTGGAAAGGCACTACAAGTCCCAGCATTGCAGAATCTATCAAAGGCACTACACATCCCAGCATTGCAGGATCTATCCTAGGCACTACAAGTCCCAGTATTGTAGGATCTATCACCACAGGTTGCTCTGGAAAGGCACTACAAGTCCCCGCATTGCAGGATCTATCAAAGGCACTACAAGTCCCAGCATTGCAGGGTCTATCACCACTTGTTCCTCTGGATAGGCACTACAAGTCCCAGCATTGCAGGATCTATCACCACAGGTTGCTCTGGAAAGGCAGTACAAGTCCCAGCATTGCAGCATCTATCACCACAGGTTGATCTGGAAAGGCACTACAAGTCCCAGCATTCCAGGGTCTATCACCACTTGTTGCTCTGGATAGGCACTACAAGTCCCAGAATTGCAGGATCTATCACCACAGGTTGCTCTGGAAAGGCACTACAAGTCCCAAAATTGCAGGATCTATCAAAGGCACTACAAGTCCCAGCATTGCAGCATCTATCATAGGCACCATAAGTCATAGCATTGCAGGATCTATCACCATAGTTGCTCTGGATAGGCACTACAAGTTCAAGCATTGCCGGATCTATCACCACAGGTTGCTCTGGAAAGGCATTACAAGTCCCAGCATTGCAGAATCTATCAAAGGCACTACAAGTCCCAGCATTGCAGGGTCTATCACCACTTGTTGCTCTGAAAAGGCACTTCAAGTCCCAGCATTGCAGGATCTATCAAAGGCACTACAAGTCCCAGCAATGCAGGACCAATCTCCAAAGATTGCTCTGGAAAGGCACTACAACTCCCAGCATTGCAGGATTTATCAAAGACACTACAAGTCCCAGCATTGCGTGGTCTATCACCACTTGTTGTTCTGGATAGGCACTACAAGTCCCAGCATTGCAGGATCTATTACCACAGGTTGCTCTGGAAAGGCACTACAAGTCCCAGCATTGCGGAATCTATCAAAGGCATTACAAGTCCCAGCATTGCAGGATCTACTCTAGGCACTACAAGTCCCAGCATTGCAGGATCTATCAAAGGCACTACATGTCCCAGCATTGCAACATCTATCATAGGCACTACAAGTCATAGCAATGCAGGATCTATCACTACAGGTTGCACTGGATAGGCACTACAAGTCCCAGCATTGCAGGATCTATCATAGGCACTACAAGTCCCAGCATTGCCAGATCTATCATAGGCACTACAAGTCCCAGCATTGCAGGATCTTTTAGCACAGGTTGCTCAGGATAGGTACTACAAGACCCAGCATTACAAGATATATCATAGGCACTACAAAGTCCTAGCATTACGGGATCTATCACCACAGGTTGCTCTGGATAGGCACTACAAGTCCCAGCATTACAGGATCTATTATAGGCACTACAAGTCCCAGCATTGCTTGGTCTATCATAGGCACTTCAAGTCTCAGCATTGCAGGATCTATCACCACAGGTTGATTGGGATAGGCACTACAAATCCCAGCATTGCAGGATTTAATCACCACAGGTTGCTCAGGATAATCACTACAAGTCCCAGCATTGCAGGATCTATCACCACAGGTTGCTCTGGATAGGCCCTACAAGTCCCAGCATTTCAGGATCTATCCTAGGCACTACAAGTCCCAGCATTGCAGGATCTATCACCACAGGTTGCTATGGAAAGGCACTACAAGTCCCAGCATTGCGGGATCTATCACCACAGGGTTCTCTGGAAAGGCACTACAAGTCCCAGCATTGCAGGATCTATCAAAGGCACTGCAAGTGACAGCATTGCAGGGTCTATCACCACTTGTTGCTCTGGATAGGCCCTACAACTCCCAGCATTGCAGGATCTATCATAGGCACTACAAGTCCCGGTATTGCAGGATCTATCACCACAGGTTGCTATGGAAAAGCAATACAAGTCCCAGCATTGCAGGATCTATCAAAGGCACTACAATTCCCAGCATTGCAGCATCTATCATAGGCACTACAAGTCATAGCATTGCAGTATCTATCACCACAGGTTGCTCTGGAAAGGCACTACAAGTTCCAGCACTGCAGAATCTATCAAAGGCACTACAAGTCACAGCATTGCAGGGTCTATCACCACTTGTTGCTCTGGATAGGCACTAGAAGTCCCAGCATTGCAGGATCTATCACCACAGGTTGCTCTGGAAAGGCACTACAAGTCAAAGCATTGCAGGATCTATCAAAGGCACTACAAGTCCCAGTATTGCAGAGTCTATCACCATTTGTTGTTCTGGATAGGCCCTACAAGTCCCAGCATTGCAGGATCTATCATAGGCACTACAAGTCGCAGCATTGCAGGATCTATCACCACAGGTTGCTATGGAAAGGCACTACAAGTCCCAGCATTGCAGGATCTATCAAAGGCACTACAAGTCCCAGCATTGCAGGGTCTATCACCACTTGTTCCTCTGGATAGGCACTACAAGTCCCAGCATTGCAGCATCTATCACCAGAGGTTGCTCTGGAAAGGCACTACAAGTCCCAGCATTGCAGGATCTATCAAAGGCACTACAGGTCCCAGCATTGCAGCATCTATCATAGGCACTGCAAGTCATAGCATTGCAGGATCTATCACCACAGGTTGCTCTGGAAAGGCACTACAAGTCCCAGCATTGCAGAATCTATCAATGGCATTACAATTCCCAGCATTGCAGGATCTATCAAAGGCACTACAAGTCCCAGTATTGCAGGGTATATCACCATTTGTTGCCTGGATAGGCCCTACACATCCCAGCATTGCAGGATTTATCATAGGCACTACAAGTCCCAGCATTGCAGCATCTATCACCACAGGTTGCTCTGGAAAGGCACTACAAGTCCCAACATTGCAGGATCTATCAACGGCACTACAAGTCCCAGCATTGCAGCATCTATCATAGGCACTACAAGTCATAGCATTGCAGGATCTATCTCCATAGGTTGCTCTGGAAAGGCACTACAATTCCCAGCATTGCAGAATCTATCAAAGGCACTACAAGTCCCAGCATTGCAGGGTCTATCACCACTTGTTGCTCAGGATATTCACTACAAGTCCCAGCATTGCAGGATCTATCAAAGGCACTGCAAGTCCCAGCATTGCAGGATCTATCACCAAAGGTTGCTCTGGAAAGTCACTACAACTCCCAGCATTGCAGGATCTATCAAAGACACTACAAGTCCCAGCATTGCAGGGTCTATCACCACTTGTTGCTCTAGATAGGCCCTGCAAGTCCCAGCATTGCAGGATCTATCACCACAGGTTGCTTTGGAAAAGCAGTACAAGTCCCAGCATTGCAGCATCTATCACCACAGGTTGCTCTGGAAAGGCACTACAAGTCCCAGCATTGCAGGGTCTATATCCACTTGTTGCTCTGGATAGGCACTACAAGTCCCAGCGTTGCAGGATCTATCACCACAGGTTGCTCTGGATAGGCCCTACAAGTCCCAGCATTGCAGGATCTATCCTAGGCACTACAAGTCCCAGCATTGCAGGATCTATCACCACAGGTTGCTATGGAAAGGCACTACAAGTCCCAGCATTGCTCGATCTATCACCACAGGTTGCTCTGGATAGGCCCTACAAGTCCCAGCATTGCAGGATTTATCATAGGCACTACAAGTCCCAGCATTGCAGTATCTATCACCGCAGGTTGCTATGGAAAGGCACGACAAGTCCCAGCATTGCAGGATCTATCAAAGGCACTACAAGTCCCAGCATTGCAGGGTCTATCACCACTTGTTCCTCTGGATAGGCACTATAAGTCCCAGCATTGCAGCATCTATCACCACAGGTTGCTATGCAAAACTACTACAAGTCCCAACATTGCAGGATCTATCAAAGGCACTACAAGTCCCAGCATTGCAGCATCTATCATAGGCACTACAAGTCATAGCATTGCAGGATCTATCACCATAGGTTGCTCTGGATAAGCACTACAAGTTCTAGCATTGCCGGATCTATCACCACAGGTTGCTCTGGAAAGGCACTACAATTCCCAGCATTGCAGAATCTATCAAAGGCACTACAAGTCCCAGCATTGCAGGGTCTATCACCACTTGTTGATCAGGATATTCACTACAGGTCCCATCATTGCAGGATCTATCAAAGGCACTGCAAGTCCCAGCATTGCAGGATCTATCACCACAGGTTGCTATGGAAAGGCACTACAAGTCCCTGCATTGCAGGATCTATCAAAGCCACTACAAGTCCCAGCATTGCAGGGTCTATCACCACTTGTTGTATAGGCACTACAAGTCCCAGCATTGCAGGATCTATCACCACAGGTTGCTCTGGAAAAGCACTACAAGTTCCAGCACTGCAGAATCTATCAAAGGCACTACAAGTCACAGCATTGCAGGGTCTATCACCACTTGTTGCTCTGGATAGGCACTACAAGTCCCAGCATTGCAGGATCTATCACCACAGGTTGCTCTGGAAAGGCACTACAAGTCAAAGCATTGCAGGATCTATCAAAGGCACTACAAGTCCCAGCATTGCAGGGTCTATCACCACTTGTTGCTCTGTATAGGCACTACAAGTCCCAGCATTACAGGATCTATCACCACAGATTGCTCTGGAAAGGCACTACAAGTCCCAGCATTGCAGAACCTATCAAAGGCACTACAAGTCCCAGCATTGCAGGATCTATCCTAGGGACTACAAGTCCCAGTATTGCAGGATCTATCACCACAGGTTGCTCTGGAAAGCCACTACAAGACCCAGCATTGCAGGATCTATCAAAGGCACTACAAGTTCCAACATTGCAGGGTCTATCACCACTTGTTCCACTGGATAAGCACTACAAGTCCCAGCATTGCAGGATCTATCAACACAGGTTGCTCTGGAAAGGCAGTACAAGTCCCAGCATTGCAGCATCTATCACCACAGGTTGCTCTGGAAAGGCACTACAAGTCCCAGCATTGCAGGGTCTATCACCTCTTGTTGCTCTGGATAGGCACTACAAGTCCCAGCATTGCAGGATCTATCACCACAGGTTGCTCTGGAAAGGCACTAAAAAATCCCAACATTGCAGGATCTATCAAAGGCACTACAAGTCCCAGCATTGCATGATCTATCACCACAGGTTGATCTGGATAGGCCCTACAAGTCCCAGCATTGCAGGATCTATCCTAGGCACTACAAGTCCCAGCATTGCAGGATCTATCACCACAGGTTGCTATGGAAAGGCACTACAAGTCCCAGCATTGCTCGATCTATCACCACAGGTTGCTCTGGATAGGCCCTACAAGTCGCAGCATTGCAGGATTTATCATAGGCACTACAAGTCCCAGCATTGCAGGATCTATCACCACTTGTTGCTCTGGATAGGCCCTACAAGTCCCAGCTTTGCATGATCTATCACCACAGGTTGCTCTGGAAAGGCAGTACAAGTCCCAGCATAGCAGCATCTATCACCACAGGTTGCTCTGGAAAGGCACTACAAGTCCCAGCATTGCAGGGTTTATCACCACTTGTTGCTCTGGATAGGCACTACAAGTCCCAGCGTTGCAGGATCTATCACCACAGGTTGCTCTGGAAAGGCACTACAAGTTCCAACATTGCAGGAACCATCAAAGGCACTACAAGTCCCAACATTGCAGGATCTATCACCACAGGTTGCTCTGGATAGGCCCTACAAGTCCCAGCATTGCAGGATCTATCCTAGGCACTACAAGTCCAAGCATTGCAGGATCTATCACCACAGGTTGCTATGGAAAGGCACTACAAGTCCCAGCATTGCTCGATCTATCACCACAGGTTGCTCTGGATAGGCCCTACAAGTCCCAGCATTTCAGGATTTATCATAGGCACTACAAGTCCCAGCATTGCAGGATCTATCACCGCAGGTTGCTATGGAAAGGCACTACAAGTCCCAGCATTGCAGGATCTATCAAAGGCACTACAAGTCCCAGCATTGCAGGATCTATCACCATAGGTTGCTCTGGATAGGCACTACAAGTTCTAGCATTGCCGGATCTATCGCCACAGGTTGCTCTGGAAAGGCAGTACAATTCCCAGCATTGCAGAATCTATCAAAGGCACTACAAGTCCCAGCATTGCAGGGTCTATCACCACTTGTTGCTCAGGATATTCACTACAAGTCCCATCATTGCAGGATCTATCAAAGGCACTGCAAGTCCCAGCATTGCAGGATCTATCACCAAAGGTTGCTCTGGAAAGGCACTACAAGTCCCAGCATTGCAGGGTCTATCACCACTTGTTGCTCTGGATAGGCACTACAAGTCCCAGCATTGCAGGATCTATCACCACAGGTTGCTCTGGAAAGGCACTAAAAAGTTCCAACATTGCAGGATCTATCAAAGGCACTACAAGTCCCAGCATTGCAGCATCTATCATAGGCACTACAAGTCATAGCATTGCAGGATCTATCACCATAGGTTGCTCTGGATAGGCACTACAAGTTCTAGCATTGCCGGATCTATCACCACAGGTTGCTCTGGAAAGGCACTACAAGTCCCAGCATTGCAGAATCTATCAAAGGCACTACAAGTCCCAGCATTGCAGGGTCTATCACCACTTGTTGCTCTGGAAAGGCACTACAAGTCCCAGATATGCAGGATCTATCAAAGGCACTACAATTCCCAGCATTGCATCACCAATCACCAAAGGTTGCTCTGGAAAGGCACTACAACTCCCAGATATGCAGGATCTATCAAAGGCACTACAATTCCCAGCATTGCATCACCAATCACCACAGGTTGCTTTGGAAAGGCAGTACAAGTCCCAGCATTGCAGCATCTATCACCACAGGTTGCTCTGGAAAGGCACTACAAGTTCCAACATTGCAGGAACCATCAAAGGCACTACAAGTCCCAGCATTGCAGGATCTATCCTAGGCACTACAAGTCCCAGCATTGCAGGATCTATCACCACAGGTTGCTATGGAAAGGCACTACAAGTTCAGCATTGCTCGATCTATCACCACAGGTTGCTCTGGATAGGCCCTACAAGTCCCAGCATTGCAGGATTTATCATAGGCACTACAAGTCCCAGCATTGCAGGGTCTATCACCACTTGTTGCTCTGGAAAGGCACTTCAAGTCCCAGCATTGCAGGATCTATCAAAGGCACTACAAGTCCCAGCAATGCAGGACCAATCACCAAAGGTTGCTCTGGAAAGGCACTACAACTCCCAGCATTGCAGGATTTATCAAAGGTACTACAAGTCCCAGCATTGCAGGGTCTATCACCACTTGTTGTTCTGGATAGGCCCTACAAGTCACAGCTTTGCAGGATCTATCACCACAGGTTGCTCTGGAAAGGCAGTACAAGTCCCAGCATTGCAGCATCTATCACCACAGGTTGCTCTGGAAAGGCACTACAAGTCCCAGCATTGCAGGGTCTATCACCACTTGTTGCTCTGGAAAGGCACTACAAGTCCCAGATATGCAGGATCTATCAAAGGCACTACAATTCCCAGCATTGCATCACCAATCACCAAAGGTTGCTCTGGACAGGCACTACAACTCCCAGATATGCAGGATCTATCAAAGGCACTACAATTCCCAGCATTGCATCACCAATCACCACAGGTTGCTTTGGAAAGGCAGTACAAGTCCCAGCATTGCAGCATCTATCACCACAGGTTGCTCTGGAAAGGCACTACAAGTCCCAGCATTGCAGGGTCTATATCCACTTGTTGCTCTGGATAGGCACTACAAGTCCCAGTGTTGCAGGATCTATCACCACAGGTTGCTCTGGAAAGGCACTACAAGTTCCAACATTGCAGGAACCATCAAAGGCACTACAAGTCCCAGCATTGCAGGATCTATCCTAGGCACTACAAGTCCCAGCATTGCAGGATCTATCACCACAGGTTGCTATGGAAAGGCACTACAAGTCCCAGCATTGCTCGATCTATCACCACAGGTTGCTCTGGATAGGCCCTACAAGTCCCAGCATTGCAGGATTTATCATAGGCACTACAAGTCCCAGCATTGCAGGGTCTATCACCACTTGTTGCTCTGGAAAGGCACTTCAAGTCCCAGCATTGCAGGATCTATCAAAGGCACTACAAGTCCCAGCAATGCAGGACCAATCACCAAAGGTTGCTCTGGAAAGGCACTACAACTCCCAGCATTGCAGGATTTATCAAAGGCACTACAAGTCCCAGCATTGCAGGGTCTATCACCACTTGTTGTTCTGGATAGGCCCTACAAGTCACAGCTTTGCAGGATCTATCACCACAGGTTGCTCTGGAAAGGCAGTACAAGTCCCAGCATTGCAGCATCTATCACCACAGGTTGCTCTGGAAAGGCACTACAAGTCCCAGCATTGCAGGGTCTATCACCACTTGTTGCTTTGCATAGGCACTACAAGTGCAGCATTGCAGGATCTATCACCACAAGTTGCTCTGGAAAGGCACTACAAGTCCCAACATTGCAGGAACCATCAAAGGCACTACAAGTCCCAGCATTGCAGGATCTATCACCACAGGTTGCTCTGGATAGGCCCTACAAGTCCCAGCATTGCAGGATCTATCACCACAGGTTGCTCTGGATAGGCCCTACAAGTCCCAGCATTGCAGGATCTATCCTAGGCACTACAAGTCCCAGCATTGTAGGATCTATCAAAGGCACTACAAGTCCCAGCATTGCAGGATCTATCCTAGGCACTACAAGTCCCAGCATTGCAGGATCTATCACCACAGGTTGCTATGGAAAGGCACTACAAGTCCCTGCATTGCAGGATCTATCAAAGGCACTACAAGTCCCAGCATTGCAGGGTCTTTCACCACTTGTTGCTCTGGATAGGCACTACAAGTCCCAGCATTGCAGGATCTATCACCACAGGTTGCTCTGGAAAGGCACAACAAGTCCCAGCATTGCAGGATCTATCTAAGGCACTACAAGTCCCAGCATTGCAGGGTCTATCACCACTTGTTGCTCTGGAAAGGCCCTACAAGTCAGTCATTGCAGGATCTATCATAGGCACTAAAAGTCCCAGCATTGCAGGATCTATCACCACAGGTTGCTCTGGAAAGGCACTACAAGTCCCAGCATTGCAGGGTCTATATCCACTTGTTGCTCTGGATAGGCACTACAAGTCCCAGTGTTGCAGGATCTATCACCACAGGTTGCTCTGGAAAGGCACTACAAGTTCCAACATTGCAGGAACCATCAAAGGCACTACAAGTCCCAGCATTGCAGGATCTATCACCACAGGTTGCTCTGGATAGGCCCTACAAGTCCCAGCATTGCAGGATCTATCACCACAGGTTGCTATGGAAAGGCACTACAAGTCCCAGCATTGCTCGATCTATCACCACAGGTTGCTCTGGATAGGCCCTACAAGTCCCAGCATTGCAGGATTTATCATAGGCACTACAAGTCCCAGCATTGCAGGGTCTATCACCACTTGTTGCTCTGGATAGGCACTACAAGTCCCAGCATTGCAGGATCTATCACCACAGGTTGCTCTGAAAAGGCACTACAAGTCCCAACATTGCAGGATCTATCAAAGGCACTACAAGTCCCAGCATTGCAGCATCTATCATAGGCACAACAAGTCATAGCATTTCAGGATCTATCACCATAGGTTGCTCTGAATAGGCACTACAAGTTCAAGCATTGCCGGATCTATCACCACAGGTTGCTCTGGAAAGGCACTACAAGTCCCAGCATTGCAGAATCTATCAAAGGCACTACAAGTCCCAGCATTGCAGGGTCTATCACCACTTGTTGCTCTGGAAAGGCACTTCAAGTCCCAGCATTGCAGGATCTATCAAAGGCACTACAAGTCCCAGCATTGCAGGATCTATCCTAGGCACTACAAGTCCCAGCATTGCAGGATCTATCACCACAGGTTGCTATGGAAAGGCACTACAAGTCCCTGCATTGCAGGATCTATCAAAGGCACTACAAGTCCCAGCATTGCAGGGTCTTTCACCACTTGTTGCTCTGGATAGGCACTACAAGTCCCAGCATTGCAGGATCTATCACCACAGGTTTCTCTGGAAAGGCACTACAAGTCCCAGCATTGCAGGATCTATCTAAGGCACTACAAGTCCCAGCATTGCAGGGTCTATCACCACTTGTTGCTCTGGATAGGCCCTACAAGTCAGTCATTGCAGGATCTATCATAGGCACTAAAAGTCCCAGCATTGCAGGATCTATCACCACAGGTTGCTATGGAAAGGCACTACAAGTCTCAGCATTGCAGGATCTATCAAAGGCACTACAAGTCCCAGCATTGCAGGGTCTATCACCACTTTTTGCTCTGTATAGGCACTACAAGTCCCAGCATTGCAGGCTCTATCACCACAGGTTGCTCTGGAAAGGCACTACAAGTCCCAGCATTGCAGAATCTATCCTAGGCACTACAAGTCCAAGTATTGCAGGATCTATCACCACAGGTTGCTCTGGAAAGGCACTACAAGACCCAGCATTGCAGGATCTATCAAAGGCACTACAAGTTACAGCATTGCAGGGTCTATCAGAAACTTGTTCCACTGGATAGGCAATACAAGTCCCAGCATTGCAGGATCTATCACCACAGGTTGCTCTGGAAAGGCAGTACAAGTCCCATCATTGCAGCATCTATCACCACAGGTTGTTCTGGAAAGGCACTACAAGTCCCAGCATTGCAGGGTCTATCACCACTTGTTGCTCTGGATAGGCACTACAAGTCCCAGCATTGCAGGATCTATCACCACAGGTTGCTCTGGGAAGGCACTAAAAAGTCTCAACATTGCAGGATCTATCAAAGGCACTACAAGTCCCAGCATTGCAGCATCTATCATAGGCACTACAAGTCCCAGCATTGCTCGATCTATCACCACAGGTTGCTCTGGATAGGCACTACAGGTTCTAACATTGCCGGATCTATCACCACAGGTTGCTCTGGAAAGGCACTACAAGTCCCAGCATTGCAGAATCTATCAAAGGCACTACAAGTCCCAGCATTGCAGGGTCTATCACCACTTGTTGCTCTGTAAAGGCACTACAAGTCCCAGATATGCAGGATCTATCAAAGGCACTACAATTCCCAGCATTACATCACCAATCACCAAAGGTTGCTCTGGAAAGGCACTACAACTCCCAGCATTGCAGGATCTATCAAAGGCACTACAAGTACCAGCATTGCAGGGTCTATCGCCACTTGTTGCTCTGGATAGGCCCTACAAGTCCCAGCTTTGCAGGATCTATCACCACAGGTTGCTTTGGAAAGGCAGTACAAGTCCCAGCATTGCAGCATCTATCACCACAGGTTGCTCTGGAAAGGCACTACAAGTCCCAGCATTGCAGGGTCTATATCCACTTGTTGCTCTGGATAGGCACCACAAGTCCCAGTGTTGCAGGATCTATCACCACAGGTTGCTCTGGAAAGGCACTACGAGTTCCAACATTGCAGGAACCATCAAAGGCACTACAAGTCCCAGCATTGCAGGATCTATCACCACAGGTTGCTCTGGATAGGCCCTACAAGTCCCAGCATTGCAGGATCTATCCTAGGCACTACAAGTCCCAGCATTGCAGGATCTATCACCACAGGTTGCTATGGAAAGGCACTACAAGTCCCAGCATTGCTCAATCTATCACCACAGGTTGCTCTGGATAGGCCCTACAAGTCCCAGCATTGCAGGATTTATCATAGGCACTACAAATCCCAGCATTGCAGGGTCTATCACCACTTGTTGCTCTGGATAGGCACTACAAGTCCCAGCATTGCAGGATCTATCACCACAGGTTGCTCTGAAAAGGCACTACAAGTCCCAACATTGCAGGATCTATCAAAGGCACTACAAGTCCCAGCATTGCAGCATCTATCATAGGCACAACAAGTCATAGCATTTCAGGATCTATCACCATAGGTTGCTCTGGATAGGCACTACAAGTTCAAGCATTGCCAGATCTCTCACCACAGGTTGCTCGGGAAAGGCACTACAAGTCCCAGCATTGCAGAATCTATCAAAGGCACTACAAGTCCCAGCATTGCAGGGTCTATCACCACTTGTTGCTCTGGAAAGGCACTTCAAGTCCCAGCATTGCAGGATCTATCAAAGGCACTACAAGTCCCAGCAATGCAGGACCAATCATCAAAGGTTGCTCTGGAAAGGCACTACAACTCCCAGCATTGCAGGATTTATCAAAGGCACTACAAGTCCTAGCATTGCAGGGTCTATCACCACTTGTTGTTCTGGATAGGCCCTACAAGTCACAGCTTTACAGGATCTATCACCACAGGTTGCTCTGGAAAGGCAGTGCAAGTCCCAGCATTGCAGCATCTATCACCACAGGTTGCTCTGGAAAGGCACTACAAGTCCCAGCATTGCAGGGTCTATCACCACTTGTTGCTCTGGATAGGCACTACAAGTCCCAGCATTGCAGGATCTATCACCACAGGTTGCTCTGGAAAGGTACTACAAGTCCCAACATTGCAGGAACCATCAAAGGCACTACAAGTCCCAGCATTGCAGGATCTATCACCACAGGTTGCTCTGGATAGGCCCTACAAGTCCCAGCATTGCAGGATCTATCACCACAGGTTGCTCTGGATAGGCCCTACAAGTCCCAGCATTGCAGGATCTATCCTAGGTACTACAAGTCCCAGCATTGCAGAATCTATCAAAGGCACTACAGGTCCAAGCATTGCAGGATCTATCCTAGGCACTACAAGTCCCAGCATTGCAGGATCTATCACCACAGGTTGCTATGGAAAGGCACTACAAGTCCCTGCATTGCAGGATCTATCAAAGGCACTACAAGTCCCAGCATTGCAGGGTCTTTCACCACTTGTTGCTCTGGATAGGCACTACAAGTCCCAGCATTGCAGGATCTATCACCACAGGTTGCTCTGGAAAGGCACTACAAGTCCCAGCATTGCAGGATCTATCAAAGGCACTACAATTCCCAGCATTGCATCACCAATCACCACAGGTTGCTTTGGAAAGGCAGTACAAGTCCCAGCATTGCAGCATCTATCACCACAGGTTGCTCTGGAAAGGCACTACAAGTCCCAGCATTGCAGGGTCTATATCCACTTGTTGCTCTGGATAGGCACTACAAGTCCCAGTGTTGCAGGATCTATCACCACAGGTTGCTCTGGAAAGGCACTACAAGTTCCAACATTGCAGGAACCATCAAAGGCACTACAAGTCCCAGCATTGCAGGATCTATCCTAGGCACTACAAGTCCCAGCATTGCAGGATCTATCACCACAGGTTGCTATGGAAAGGCACTACAAGTCCCAGCATTGCTCGATCTATCACCACAGGTTGCTCTGGATAGGCCCTACAAGTCCCAGCATTGCAGGATTTATCATAGGCACTACAAGTCCCAGCATTGCAGGGTCTATCACCACTTGTTGCTCTGGATAGGCCCTACAAGTCCCAGCATTGCAGGATCTATCCTAGGCACTACAAGTCCCAGCATTGTAGGATCTATCAAAGGCACTACAAGTCCCAGCATTGCAGGATCTATCCTAGGCACTACAAGTCCCAGCATTGCAGGATCTATCACCACAGGTTGCTATGGAAAGGCACTACAAGTCCCTGCATTGCAGGATCTATCAAAGGCACTACAAGTCCCAGCATTGCAGGGTCTTTCACCACTTGTTGCTCTGGATAGGCACTACAAGTCCCAGCATTGCAGGATCTATCACCACAGGTTGCTCTGGAAAGGCACTACAAGTCCCAGCATTGCAGGATCTATCTAAGGCACTACAAGTCCCAGCATTGCAGGGTCTATCACCACTTGTTGCTCTGGAAAGGCCCTACAAGTCAGTCATTGCAGGATCTATCATAGGCACTAAAAGTCCCAGCATTGCAGGATCTATCACCACAGGTTGCTCTGGAAAGGCACTACAAGTCCCAGCATTGCAGGGTCTATATCCACTTGTTGCTCTGGATAGGCACTACAAGTCCCAGTGTTGCAGGATCTATCACCACAGGTTGCTCTGGAAAGGCACTACAAGTTCCAACATTGCAGGAACCATCAAAGGCACTACAAGTCCCAGCATTGCAGGATCTATCACCACAGGTTGCTCTGGATAGGCCCTACAAGTCCCAGCATTGCAGGATCTATCAAAGGCACTACAAGTCCCAGCATTGCAGGGTCTATCGCCACTTGTTGCTCTGGATAGGCCCTACAAGTCCCAGCTTTGCAGAATCTATCAAAGGCACTACAAGTCCCAGCATTGCAGGGTCTATCACCACTTGTTGCTCTGTAAAGGCACTACAAGTCCCAGATATGCAGGATCTATCAAAGGCACTACAATTCCCAGCATTACATCACCAATCACCAAAGGTTGCTCTGGAAAGGCACTACAACTCCCAGCATTGCAGGATCTATCAAAGGCACTACAAGTCCCAGCATTGCAGGGTCTATCGCCACTTGTTGCTCTGGATAGGCCCTACAAGTCCCAGCTTTGCAGGATCTATCACCACAGGTTGCTTTGGAAAGGCAGTACAAGTCCCAGCATTGCAGCATCTATCACCACAGGTTGCTCTGGAAAGGCACTACAAGTCCCAGCATTGCAGGGTCTATATCCACTTGTTGCTCTGGATAGGCACCACAAGTCCCAGTGTTGCAGGATCTATCACCACAGGTTGCTCTGGAAAGGCACTACGAGTTCCAACATTGCAGGAACCATCAAAGGCACTACAAGTCCCAGCATTGCAGGATCTATCACCACAGGTTGCTCTGGATAGGCCCTACAAGTCCCAGCATTGCAGGATCTATCCTAGGCACTACAAGTCCCAGCATTGCAGGATCTATCACCACAGGTTGCTATGGAAAGGCACTACAAGTCCCAGCATTGCTCAATCTATCACCACAGGTTGCTCTGGATAGGCCCTACAAGTCCCAGCATTGCAGGATTTATCATAGGCACTACAAATCCCAGCATTGCAGGGTCTATCACCACTTGTTGCTCTGGATAGGCACTACAAGTCCCAGCATTGCAGGATCTATCACCACAGGTTGCTCTGAAAAGGCACTACAAGTCCCAACATTGCAGGATCTATCAAAGGCACTACAAGTCCCAGCATTGCAGCATCTATCATAGGCACAACAAGTCATAGCATTTCAGGATCTATCACCATAGGTTGCTCTGGATAGGCACTACAAGTTCAAGCATTGCCAGATCTCTCACCACAGGTTGCTCGGGAAAGGCACTACAAGTCCCAGCATTGCAGAATCTATCAAAGGCACTACAAGTCCCAGCATTGCAGGGTCTATCACCACTTGTTGCTCTGGAAAGGCACTTCAAGTCCCAGCATTGCAGGATCTATCAAAGGCACTACAAGTCCCAGCAATGCAGGACCAATCATCAAAGGTTGCTCTGGAAAGGCACTACAACTCCCAGCATTGCAGGATTTATCAAAGGCACTACAAGTCCTAGCATTGCAGGGTCTATCACCACTTGTTGTTCTGGATAGGCCCTACAAGTCACAGCTTTACAGGATCTATCACCACAGGTTGCTCTGGAAAGGCAGTGCAAGTCCCAGCATTGCAGCATCTATCACCACAGGTTGCTCTGGAAAGGCACTACAAGTCCCAGCATTGCAGGGTCTATCACCACTTGTTGCTCTGGATAGGCACTACAAGTCCCAGCATTGCAGGATCTATCACCACAGGTTGCTCTGGAAAGGTACTACAAGTCCCAACATTGCAGGAACCATCAAAGGCACTACAAGTCCCAGCATTGCAGGATCTATCACCACAGGTTGCTCTGGATAGGCCCTACAAGTCCCAGCATTGCAGGATCTATCACCACAGGTTGCTCTGGATAGGCCCTACAAGTCCCAGCATTGCAGGATCTATCCTAGGTACTACAAGTCCCAGCATTGCAGAATCTATCAAAGGCACTACAGGTCCAAGCATTGCAGGATCTATCCTAGGCACTACAAGTCCCAGCATTGCAGGATCTATCACCACAGGTTGCTATGGAAAGGCACTACAAGTCCCTGCATTGCAGGATCTATCAAAGGCACTACAAGTCCCAGCATTGCAGGGTCTTTCACCACTTGTTGCTCTGGATAGGCACTACAAGTCCCAGCATTGCAGGATCTATCACCACAGGTTGCTCTGGAAAGGCACTACAAGTCCCAGCATTGCAGGATCTATCAAAGGCACTACAATTCCCAGCATTGCATCACCAATCACCACAGGTTGCTTTGGAAAGGCAGTACAAGTCCCAGCATTGCAGCATCTATCACCACAGGTTGCTCTGGAAAGGCACTACAAGTCCCAGCATTGCAGGGTCTATATCCACTTGTTGCTCTGGATAGGCACTACAAGTCCCAGTGTTGCAGGATCTATCACCACAGGTTGCTCTGGAAAGGCACTACAAGTTCCAACATTGCAGGAACCATCAAAGGCACTACAAGTCCCAGCATTGCAGGATCTATCCTAGGCACTACAAGTCCCAGCATTGCAGGATCTATCACCACAGGTTGCTATGGAAAGGCACTACAAGTCCCAGCATTGCTCGATCTATCACCACAGGTTGCTCTGGATAGGCCCTACAAGTCCCAGCATTGCAGGATTTATCATAGGCACTACAAGTCCCAGCATTGCAGGGTCTATCACCACTTGTTGCTCTGGAAAGGCACTTCAAGTCCCAGCATTGCAGGATCTATCAAAGGCACTACAAGTCCCAGCAATGCAGGACCAATCACCAAACGTTGCTCTGGAAAGGCACTACAACTCCCAGCATTGCAGGATTTATCAAAGGCACTACAAGTCCCAGCATTGCAGGGTCTATCACCACTTGTTGTTCTGGATAGGCCCTACAAGTCACAGCTTTGCAGGATCTATCACCACAGGTTGCTCTGGAAAGGCAGTACAAGTCCCAGCATTGCAGCATCTATCACCACAGGTTGCTCTGGAAAGGCACTACAAGTCCCAGCATTGCAGGGTCTATCACCACTTGTTGCTTTGGATAGGCACTACAAGTCCCATCATTGCAGGATCTATCTCCACAAGTTGCTCTGGAAAGGCACTACAAGTCCCAACATTGCAGGAACCATCAAAGGCACTACAAGTCCCAGCATTGCAGGATCTATCACCACAGGTTGCTCTGGATAGGCCCTACAAGTCCCAGCATTGCAGGATCTATCACCACAGGTTGCTCTGGATAGGCCCTACAAGTCCCAGCATTGCAGGATCTATCCTAGGCACTACAAGTCCCAGCATTGTAGGATCTATCAAAGGCACTACAAGTCCCAGCATTGCAGGATCTATCCTAGGCACTACAAGTCCCAGCATTGCAGGATGTATCACCACAGGTTGCTATGGAAAGGCACTACAAGTCCCTGCATTGCAGGATCTATCAAAGGCACTACAAGTCCCAGCATTGCAGGGTCTTTCACCACTTGTTGCTCTGGATAGGCACTACAAGTCCCAGCATTGCAGGATCTATCACCACAGGTTGCTCTGGAAAGGCACTACAAGTCCCAGCATTGCAGGATCTATCTAAGGCACTACAAGTCCCAGCATTGCAGGGTCTATCACCACTTGTTGCTCTGGAAAGGCCCTACAAGTCAGTCATTGCAGGATCTATCATAGGCACTAAAAGTCCCAGCATTGCAGGATCTATCACCACAGGTTGCTCTGGAAAGGCACTACAAGTCCCAGCATTGCAGGGTCTATATCCACTTGTTGCTCTGGATAGGCACTACAAGTCCCAGTGTTGCAGGATCTATCACCACAGGTTGCTCTGGAAAGGCACTACAAGTTCCAACATTGCAGGAACCATCAAAGGCACTACAAGTCCCAGCATTGCAGGATCTATCACCACAGGTTGCTCTGGATAGGCCCTACAAGTCCCAGCATTGCAGGATCTATCACCACAGGTTGCTATGGAAAGGCACTACAAGTCCCAGCATTGCTCGATCTATCACCACAGGTTGCTCTGGATAGGCCCTACAAGTCCCAGCATTGCAGGATTTATCATAGGCACTACAAGTCCCAGCATTGCAGGGTCTATCACCACTTGTTGCTCTGGATAGGCACTACAAGTCCCAGCATTGCAGGATCTATCACCACAGGTTGCTCTGAAAAGGCACTACAAGTCCCAACATTGCAGGATCTATCAAAGGCACTACAAGTCCCAGCATTGCAGCATCTATCATAGGCACAACAAGTCATAGCATTTCAGGATCTATCACCATAGGTTGCTCTGAATAGGCACTACAAGTTCAAGCATTGCCGGATCTATCACCACAGGTTGCTCTGGAAAGGCACTACAAGTCCCAGCATTGCAGAATCTATCAAAGGCACTACAAGTCCCAGCATTGCAGGGTCTATCACCACTTGTTGCTCTGGAAAGGCACTTCAAGTCCCAGCATTGCAGGATCTATCAAAGGCACTACAAGTCCCAGCATTGCAGGATCTATCCTAGGCACTACAAGTCCCAGCATTGCAGGATCTATCACCACAGGTTGCTATGGAAAGGCACTACAAGTCCCTGCATTGCAGGATCTATCAAAGGCACTACAAGTCCCAGCATTGCAGGGTCTTTCACCACTTGTTGCTCTGGATAGGCACTACAAGTCCCAGCATTGCAGGATCTATCACCACAGGTTTCTCTGGAAAGGCACTACAAGTCCCAGCATTGCAGGATCTATCTAAGGCACTACAAGTCCCAGCATTGCAGGGTCTATCACCACTTGTTGCTCTGGATAGGCCCTACAAGTCAGTCATTGCAGGATCTATCATAGGCACTAAAAGTCCCAGCATTGCAGGATCTATCACCACAGGTTGCTATGGAAAGGCACTACAAGTCTCAGCATTGCAGGATCTATCAAAGGCACTACAAGTCCCAGCATTGCAGGGTCTATCACCACTTTTTGCTCTGTATAGGCACTACAAGTCCCAGCATTGCAGGATCTATCACCACAGGTTGCTCTGGAAAGGCACTACAAGTCCCAGCATTGCAGAATCTATCCTAGGCACTACAAGTCCAAGTATTGCAGGATCTATCACCACAGGTTGCTCTGGAAAGGCACTACAAGACCCAGCATTGCAGGATCTATCAAAGGCTCTACAAGTTACAGCATTGCAGGGTCTATCAGAAACTTGTTCCACTGGATAGGCAATACAAGTCCCAGCATTGCAGGATCTATCACCACAGGTTGCTCTGGAAAGGCAGTACAAGTCCCATCATTGCAGCATCTATCACCACAGGTTGTTCTGGAAAGGCACTACAAGTCCCAGCATTGCAGGGTCTATCACCACTTGTTGCTCTGGATAGGCACTACAAGTCCCAGCATTGCAAGATCTATCACCACAGGTTGCTCTGGGAAGGCACTAAAAAGTCTCAACATTGCAGGATCTATCAAAGGCACTACAAGTCCCAGCATTGCAGCATCTATCATAGGCACTACAAGTCCCAGCATTGCTCGATCTATCACCACAGGTTGCTCTGGATAGGCACTACAGGTTCTAACATTGCCGGATCTATCACCACAGGTTGCTCTGGAAAGGCACTACAAGTCCCAGCATTGCAGAATCTATCAAAGGCACTACAAGTCCCAGCATTGCAGGGTCTATCACCACTTGTTGCTCTGTAAAGGCACTACAAGTCCCAGATATGCAGGATCTATCAAAGGCACTACAATTCCCAGCATTACATCACCAATCACCAAAGGTTGCTCTGGAAAGGCACTACAACTCCCAGCATTGCAGGATCTATCAAAGGCACTACAAGTCCCAGCATTGCAGGGTCTATCGCCACTTGTTGCTCTGGATAGGCCCTACAAGTCCCAGCTTTGCAGGATCTATCACCACAGGTTGCTTTGGAAAGGCAGTACAAGTCCCAGCATTGCAGCATCTATCACCACAGGTTGCTCTGGAAAGGCACTACAAGTCCCAGCATTGCAGGGTCTATATCCACTTGTTGCTCTGGATAGGCACCACAAGTCCCAGTGTTGCAGGATCTATCACCACAGGTTGCTCTGGAAAGGCACTACGAGTTCCAACATTGCAGGAACCATCAAAGGCACTACAAGTCCCAGCATTGCAGGATCTATCACCACAGGTTGCTCTGGATAGGCCCTACAAGTCCCAGCATTGCAGGATCTATCCTAGGCACTACAAGTCCCAGCATTGCAGGATCTATCACCACAGGTTGCTATGGAAAGGCACTACAAGTCCCAGCATTGCTCAATCTATCACCACAGGTTGCTCTGGATAGGCCCTACAAGTCCCAGCATTGCAGGATTTATCATAGGCACTACAAATCCCAGCATTGCAGGGTCTATCACCACTTGTTGCTCTGGATAGGCACTACAAGTCCCAGCATTGCAGGATCTATCACCACAGGTTGCTCTGAAAAGGCACTACAAGTCCCAACATTGCAGGATCTATCAAAGGCACTACAAGTCCCAGCATTGCAGCATCTATCATAGGCACAACAAGTCATAGCATTTCAGGATCTATCACCATAGGTTGCTCTGGATAGGCACTACAAGTTCAAGCATTGCCAGATCTATCACCACAGGTTGCTCGGGAAAGGCACTACAAGTCCCAGCATTGCAGAATCTATCAAAGGCACTACAAGTCCCAGCATTGCAGGGTCTATCACCACTTGTTGCTCTGGAAAGGCACTTCAAGTCCCAGCATTGCAGGATCTATCAAAGGCACTACAAGTCCCAGCAATGCAGGACCAATCATCAAAGGTTGCTCTGGAAAGGCACTACAACTCCCAGCATTGCAGGATTTATCAAAGGCACTACAAGTCCTAGCATTGCAGGGTCTATCACCACTTGTTGTTCTGGATAGGCCCTACAAGTCACAGCTTTACAGGATCTATCACCACAGGTTGCTCTGGAAAGGCAGTGCAAGTCCCAGCATTGCAGCATCTATCACCACAGGTTGCTCTGGAAAGGCACTACAAGTCCCAGCATTGCAGGGTCTATCACCACTTGTTGCTCTGGATAGGCACTACAAGTCCCAGCATTGCAGGATCTATCACCACAGGTTGCTCTGGAAAGGCACTACAAGTCCCAACATTGCAGGAACCATCAAAGGCACTACAAGTCCCAGCATTGCAGGATCTATCACCACAGGTTGCTCTGGATAGGCCCTACAAGTCCCAGCATTGCAGGATCTATCACCACAGGTTGCTCTGGATAGGCCCTACAAGTCCCAGCATTGCAGGATCTATCCTAGGTACTACAAGTCCGAGCATTGCAGAATCTATCAAAGGCACTACAGGTCCAAGCATTGCAGGATCTATCCTAGGCACTACAAGTCCCAGCATTGCAGGATCTATCACCACAGGTTGCTATGGAAAGGCACTACAAGTCCCTGCATTGCAGGATCTATCAAAGGCACTACAAGTCCCAGCATTGCAGGGTCTTTCACCACTTGTTGCTCTGGATAGGCACTACAAGTCCCAGCATTGCAGGATCTATCACCACAGGTTGCTCTGGAAAGGCACTACAAGTCCCAGCATTGCAGGATCTATCATAGGCACTAAAAGTCCCAGCATTGCAGGATCTATCACCACAGGTTGCTCTGGAAAGGCACTACAAGTCCCAGCATTGCAGGGTCTATATCCACTTGTTGCTCTGGATAGGCACTACAAGTCCCAGTGTTGCAGGATCTATCACCACAGGTTGCTCTGGAAAGGCACTACAAGTTCCAACATTGCAGGAACAATCAAAGGCACTACAAGTCCCAGCATTGCAGGATCTATCACCACAGGTTGCTCTGGATAGGCCCTACAAGTCCCAGCATTGCAGGATCTATCACCACAGGTTGCTATGGAAAGGCGCTACAAGTCCCAGCATTGCTCGATCTATCACCACAGGTTGCTCTGGATAAGCCCTACAAGTCCCAGCATTGCAGGATTTATCATAGGCACTACAAGTCCCAGCATTGCAGGGTCTATCACCACTTGTTGCTCTGGATAGGCACTACAAGTCCCAGCATTGCAGGATCTATCACCACAGGTTGCTCTGAAAAGGCACTACAAGTCCCAACATTGCAGGATCTATCAAAGGCACTACAAGTCCCAGCATTGCAGCATCTATCATAGGCACAACAAGTCATAGCATTTCAGGATCTATCACCATAGGTTGCTCTGGATAGGCACTACAAGTTCAAGCATTGCCGGATCTATCACCACAGGTTGCTCTGGAAAGGCACTACAAGTCCCAGCATTGCAGAATCTATCAAAGGCACTACAAGTCCCAGCATTGCAGGGTCTATCACCACTTGTTGCTCTGGAAAGGCACTTCAAGTCCCAGCATTGCAGGATCTATCAAAGGCACTACAAGTCCCAGCAATGCAGGACCAATCACCAAAGGTTGCTCTGGAAAGGCACTACAACTCCCAGCATTGCAGGATTTATCAAAGGCACTACAAGTCCCAGCATTGCAGGGTCTATCACCACTTGTTGTTCTGGATAGGCCCTACAAGTCACAGCATTGCAGGATCTATCACCACAGGTTGCTCTGGATAGGCCCTACAAGTCCCAGCATTGCAGGATCTATCCTAGGCACTACAAGTCCCAGCATTGCAGGATCTATCAAAGGCACTACAAGTCCCAGCATTGCAGGATCTATCCTAGGCACTACAAGTCCCAGCATTGCAGGATCTATCACCACAGGTTGCTATGGAAAGGCTCTACAAGTCCCTGCATTGCAGGATCTATCAAAGGCACTACAAGTCCCAGCATTGCAGGGTCTTTCACCACTTGTTGCTCTGGATAGGCACTACAAGTCCCATCATTGCAGGATCTATCACCACAGGTTGCTCTGGAAAGGCACTACAAGTCCCAGCATTGCAGGATCTATCTAAGGCACTACAAGTCCCAGCATTGCAGGGTCTATCACCACTTGTTGCTCTGGATAGGCCCTACAAGTCAGTCATTGCAGGATCTATCATAGGCACTAAAAGTCCCAGCATTGCAGGATCTATCACCACAGGTTGCTATGGAAAGGCACTACAAGTCTCAGCATTGCAGGATCTATCAAAGGCACTTCAAGTCCCAGCATTGCAGGGTCTATCACCACTTGTTGCTCTGTATAGGCACTACAAGTCCCAGCATTGCAGGATCTATCACCACAGGTTGCTCTGGAAAGGCACTACAAGTCCCAGCATTGCAGAATCTATCCTAGGCACTACAAGTCCCAGTATTGCAGGACCTATCACCACAGGTTGCTCTTGAAAGGCACTACAAGACCCAGCATTGCAGGATCTATCAAAGGCACTACAAGTTACAGCATTGCAGGGTCTATCACCACTTGTTCCACTGGATAGGCAATACAAGTCCCAGCATTGCAGGATCTATCACCACAGGTTGTTCTGGAAAGGCAGTACAAGTCCCATCATTGCAGCATCTATCACCACAGGTTGTTCTGGAAAGGCACTACAAGTCCCAGCATTGCAGGGTCTATCACCACTTGTTGCTCTGGATAGGCACTACAAGTCCCAGCATTGCAGGATCTATCACCACAGGTTGCTCTGGGAAGGCACTAAAAAGTCTCAACATTGCAGGATCTATCAAAGGCACTACAAGTCCCAGCATTGCAGCTTCTATCATAGGCACTACAAGACCCAGCATTGCTCGATCTATCACCACAGGTTGCTCTGGATAGGCACTACAGGTTCTAACATTGCTGGATCTATCACCACAGGTTGCTCTGGAAAGGCACTACAAGTCCCAGCATTGCAGAATCTATCAAAGGCACTACAAGTCCCAGCATTGCAGGGTCTATCACCACTTGTTGCTCTGGAAAGGCATTACAAGTCCCAGATATGCAGGATCTATCAAAGGCACTACAATTCCCAGCATTGCATCACCAATCACCAAAGGTTGCTCTGGAAAGGCACTACAACTCCCAGCATTGCAGGATCTATCAAAGGCACTACAAGTCCCAGCATTGCAGGGTCTATCGCCACTTGTTGCTCTGGATAGGCCCTACAAGTCCCAGCTTTGCAGGATCTATCACCACAGGTTGCTTTGGAAAGGCAGTACAAGTCCCAGCATTGCAGCATCTATCACCACAGGTTGCTCTGGAAAGGCACTACACGTCCCAGCATTGCAGGGTCTATATTCACTTGTTGCTCTGGATAGGCACTACAAGTCCCAGCGTTGCAGGATCTATCACCACAGGTTGCTCTGGAAAGGCACTACAAGTTCCAACATTGCAGGAACCATCAAAGGCACTACAAGTCCCAGCATTGCAGGATCTATCACCACAGGTTGCTCTGGATAGGCCCTACAAGTCCCAGCATTGCAGGATCTATCAAAGGCACTACAAGTCCCAGCATTGCAGCATCTATCATAGGCACTAGAAGTCATAGCATTGCAGGATCTATCACCATAGGTTGCTCTGGATAAGCACTACAAGTTCAAGCATTGCCGGATCTATCACCACAGGTTGTTCTGGAAAGGCACTACAAGTCCCAGCATTGCAGAATCTATCAAAGGCACTACAAGTCCCAGCATTGCAGGGTCTATCACCACTTGTTGCTCTGGAGAGGCACTTCAATTCCCAGCATTGCAGGATCTATCAAAGGCACTACAAGTCCCAGCAATGCAGGACCAATCACCAAAGGTTGCTCTGGAAAGACACTACAATTCCCAGCATTGCAGGATTTATCAAAGGCACTACAAGTCCCAGCATTGCAGGGTCTATCACCACTTGTTGTTCTGGATAGGCCCTACAAGTCACAGCTTTGCAGGATCTATCACCACAGGTTGCTCTGGAAAGGCAGTACAAGTCCCAGCATTGCAGCATCTATCACCACAGGTTGCTCTGGAAAGGCACTACAAGTCCCAGCATTGCAGTGTCTATCACCACTTGTTGCTCTGGATAGGCACTACAAGTCCCAGCATTGCAGGATCTATCACCACAGGTTGCTCTGGAAAGGCACTACAAGTCCCAACATTGCAGGAACCATCAAAGGCACTACAAGTCCCAGCATTGCAGGATCTATCACCACAGGTTGCTCTGGATAGGCCCTACAAGTCCCAGCATTGCAGGATCTATCCTAGGCACTACAAGTCCCAGCATTGCAGGATCTATCAAAGGCACTACAAGTCCCAGCATTGCAGGATCTATCCTAGGCACTACAAGTCCCAGCATTGCAGGATCTATCACCACAGGTTGCTATGGAAAGGCACTACAAGTCCCTGCATTGCAGGATCTATCAAAGGCACTACAAGTCCCAGCATTGCAGGGTCTATCACCACTTGTTGCTCTGGATAGGCACTACAAGTCCCAGCATTGCAGGATCTATCACCACAGGTTGCTCTGGAAAGGCACTACAAGTCCCAGCATTGCAGGATCTATCTAAGGCACTACAAGTCCCAGTATTGCAGGGTCTATCACCACTTGTTGCTCTGGATAGGCCCTACAAGTCAGTCATTGCAGGATCTATCATAGGCACTAAAAGTCCCAGCATTGCAGGATCTATCACCACAGGTTGCTATGGAAAGGCACTACAAGTCCCGGCATTGCAGGATCTATCAAAGGCACTACAAGTCCCAGTATTGCAGGGTCTATCACCACTTGTTGCTCTGTATAGGCACTACAAGTCCCAGCATTGCAGGATCTATCCTAGGCACTACAAGTCCCAGTATTGCAGGATCTATCACCACAGGTTGCTCTGGAAAGGCACTACAAGACCCAGCATTGCAGGATCTATCCTAGGCACTACAAGTCCCAGCATTGCAGGATCTATCAAAGGCACTACAAGTCCCAGCATTGCAGGATCTATCCTAGGCACTACAAGTCCCAGCATTGCAGGATCTATCACCACAGATTGCTATGGAAAGGCACTACAAGTCCCTGCATTGCAGGATCTATCAAAGGCACTACAAGTCCCAGCATTGCAGGGTCTATTACCACTTGTTGCTCTGGATAGGCACTACAAGTCCCAGCATTGCAGGATCTATCACCACAGGTTGCTCTGGAAAGGCACTACAAGTCCCAGCATTGCAGGATCTATCTAAGGCACTACAAGTCCCAGCATTGCAGGGTCTATCACCACTTGTTGCTCTGGATAGGCCCTACAAGTCAGTCATTGCAGGATCTATCATAGGCACTAAAAGTCCCAGCATTGCAGGATCTATCACCACAGGTTGCTATGGAAAGGCACTACAAGTCCCGGCATTGCAGGATCTATCAAAGGCACTACAAGTCCCAGTATTGCAGGATCTATGACCACAGGTTGCTCTGGAAAGGCACTACAAGACCCAGCATTGCAGGATCTATCAAAGGCACTACAAGTTACAGCATTGCAGGGTCTATCACCACTTGTTCCACTGGATAGGCAATACAAGTCCCAGCATTGCAGGATCTATCACCACAGGTTGCTCTGGAAAGGCAGTACAAGTCCCAGCATTGCAGCATCTATCACCACAGGTTGCTCTGGAAAGGCACTACAAGTCCCAGCATTGCAGGATCTATCACCACAGGTTGCTCTGGAAAGGCACTAAAAAGTCCCAACATTGCAGGATCTATCAAAGGCACTACAAGTCCCAGCATTGCAGCATCTATCATAGGCACTACAAGTCATAGCATTGCAGGATCTATCACCATAGGTTGCTCTGGATAGGCACTACAAGTTCTAGCATTGCCGGATTTATCACCACAGGTTGCTCTGGAAAGGCACTACAAGTCCCAGCATTGCAGAATCTTTTAAATGCACTACAAGTCCCAGCATTGCAGGGTCTATCACCACTTGTTGCTCTGGAAAGGCACTACAAGTCCCAGATATGCAGGATCTATCAAAGGCACTACAAGTCCCAGCATTGCAGGATCTATCACCACAGGTTGCTATGGAAAGGCACTACAAGTCCCAGCATTGCTCGATCTATCACCACAGGTTGCTCTGGACAGGCCCTACAAGTCCCAGCATTGCAGAATTTATCATAGGCACTACAAGTCCCAGCATTGCAGGATCTATCACCACAGGTTGCTATGGAAAGGCACTACAAGTTCTAGCATTGCCGGATTTATCACCACAGGTTGCTCTGGAAAGGCACTACAAGTCCCAGCATTGCAGAATCTATCAAATGCACTACAAGTCCCAGCATTGCAGGGTCTATCACCACTTGTTGCTCTGGAAAGGCACTACAAGTCCCAGATATGCAGGATCTATCAAGGGCACTACAAGTCCCAGCATTGCAGGATCTATCACCACAGGTTGCTATGGAAAGGCACTACAAGTCCCAGCATTGCTCGATCTATCACCACAGGTTGCTCTGGACAGGCCCTACAAGTCCCAGCATTGCAGGATTTATCATAGGCACTACAAGTCCCAGCATTGCAGGATCTATCACCACAGGTTGCTATGGAAAGGCACTACAAGTCCCAGCATTGCAGGATCTATCAAAGGCACTACAAGTCTCAGCATTGCAGGGTCTATCACCACAGGTTGCTCTGGATAGGCCCTACAAGTCCCAGCATTGCAGGATCTATCCTAGGCACTACAAGTCCCAGCATTGCAGGATCTATCAACACAGGTTGCTATGGAAAGGCACAACAATACCCAGCATTGCTCGATCTATCACCACAGGTTGCTCTGGATAGGCACTACAAGTCCCAGCATTGCAGGATCTATCCTAGGCACTACAAGTCCCAGCATTGCAGGATCTATCAACACAGGTTGCTATGGAAAGGCACAACAAGTCCCAGCATTGCTCGATCTATCACCACAGGTTGCTATGGAAAGGCACTACAAGTCCCAGCATTGCAGGATCTATCAAAGGCACTACAAGTCCCAGCATTGCAGGGTCTATCACCACTTGTTCCTCTGGATAGGCACTACAAGTCCCAGCATTGCAGCATCTATCACCACAGGTTGCTCTGCAAAGCTACTACAAGTCCCAACATTGCAGGATCTATCAAAGGCACTACAAGTCCCAGCATTGCAGCATCTATCATAGGCACTGCAAGTCATAGCATTGCAGGATCTATCACCATAGGTTGCTCTGGATAGGCACTACAAGTTCTAGCGTTGCCGGATCTATCACCACAGGTTGCTCTGGAAAGGCACTACAATTCCCAGCATTGCAGAATCTATCAAAGGCACTACAAGTCCCAGCATTGCAGGGTCTATCACCACTTGTTGCTCAGGATATTCACTACAAGTCCGATCATTGTAGGATCTATCAAAGGCACTGCAAGTCCCAGCATTGCAGGATCTATCACCAAAGGTTGCTCTGGAATGCACTATAACTCCCAGCATTGCAGGATCTATCAAAGGCACTACAAGTCCCAGCATTGCAGGGTCTATCACCACTTGTTGCTCTAGATAGGCCCTACAAGTCCCAGCATTGCAGGATCTATCACCAGAGGTTGCTATGGAAAGGCACTAAAAGTCCCTGCATTGCAGGATCTATCAAAGCCACTACAAGTCCCAGCATTGCAGGGTCTATCACCACTTGTTGTATAGGCACTACAAGTCCCAGCATTGCAGGATCTATCACCACAGGTTGCTCTGGAAAGGCACTACAAGTCCCAGCATTGCAGAATCTATCAAAGGCACTACAAGTCCCAGCATTGCAGGATCAATCCTAGGCACTACAAGTCCCAGTATTGCAGGATCTATCACCACAGGTTGCTCTGGAAAGGCACTACAAGACCCAGCATTGCAGGATCTATCAAAGGCACTACAAGTCCCAGCATTGCAGGGTCTATCACCACTTGTTCCACTGGATAGGCACTACAAGTCCCAGCATTGCAGGATCTATCACCACAGGTTGCTCTGGAAAGGGAGTACAAGTCCCAGCATTGCAGCATCTATCACCACAGGTTGCTCTGGAAAGGCACTACAAGTCCCAGCATTGCAGGGTCTATCACCACTTGTTGCTCTGGATAGGCACTACAAGTCCCAGCATTGCAGGATCTATCACCACAGGTTTCTCTGGAAAGGCACTAAAAAGTCCCAACATTGCAGGATCTATCAAAGGCACTGCAAGTCCCAGCATTGCAGCATCTATCATAGGCACTACAAATCATAGCATTGCAGGATCTATCACCATAGGTTGCTCTGGATAGGCACTCCAAGTTCTAGCATTGCCGGATCTATCACCACAGGTTGCTCTGGAAAGGCACTACAAGTCCCAGCATTGCAGAATCTATCAAAGGCACTACAAGTCCCAGCATTGCAGGGACTATCACCACTTGTTGCTCTGGAAAGGCACTACAAGTCCCAGATATTCAGGATCTATCAAAGGCACTACAATTCCCAGCTTTGCAGGACCAATCACCAAAGGTTGCTCTGGAAAGGCACTACAAGTCCCAACATTGCAGGAACCATCAAAGGCACTACAAGTCCCAGCATTGCAGGATCTATCACCACAGGTTGCTCTGGATAGGCCCTACAAGTCCCAGCATTGCAGGATCTATCCTAGGCACTACAAGTCCCAGCATTGCAGGATCTAGCCTAGGCACTACAAGTCCCAGCATTGCACGGTCTATCAGCACTTGTTGCTTTAGATAGGCCCTACAAGTCCCAGCATTGCAGGATCTATCACCACAGGTTGCTATGGAAAGGCACTACAAGTCCCAGCATTGCTCGATCTATCACCACAGGTTGCTCTGGACAGGCCCTACAAGTCCCAGCATTGCAGAATTTATCATAGGCACTACAAGTCCCAGCATTGCAGGATCTATCACCACAGGTTGCTATGGAAAGGCACTACAAGTTCTAGCATTGCCGGATTTATCACCACAGGTTGCTCTGGAAAGGCACTACAAGTCCCAGCATTGCAGAATCTATCAAATGCACTACAAGTCCCAGCATTGCAGGGTCTATCACCACTTGTTGCTCTGGAAAGGCACTACAAGTCCCAGATATGCAGGATCTATCAAGGGCACTACAAGTCCCAGCATTGCAGGATCTATCACCACAGGTTGCTATGGAAAGGCACTACAAGTCCCAGCATTGCTCGATCTATCACCACAGGTTGCTCTGGACAGGCCCTACAAGTCCCAGCATTGCAGGATTTATCATAGGCACTACAAGTCCCAGCATTGCAGGATCTATCACCACAGGTTGCTATGGAAAGGCACTACAAGTCCCAGCATTGCAGGATCTATCAAAGGCACTACAAGTCTCAGCATTGCAGGGTCTATCACCACAGGTTGCTCTGGATAGGCCCTACAAGTCCCAGCATTGCAGGATCTATCCTAGGCACTACAAGTCCCAGCATTGCAGGATCTATCAACACAGGTTGCTATGGAAAGGCACAACAATACCCAGCATTGCTCGATCTATCACCACAGGTTGCTCTGGATAGGCACTACAAGTCCCAGCATTGCAGGATCTATCCTAGGCACTACAAGTCCCAGCATTGCAGGATCTATCAACACAGGTTGCTATGGAAAGGCACAACAAGTCCCAGCATTGCTCGATCTATCACCACAGGTTGCTATGGAAAGGCACTACAAGTCCCAGCATTGCAGGATCTATCAAAGGCACTACAAGTCCCAGCATTGCAGGGTCTATCACCACTTGTTCCTCTGGATAGGCACTACAAGTCCCAGCATTGCAGCATCTATCACCACAGGTTGCTCTGCAAAGCTACTACAAGTCCCAACATTGCAGGATCTATCAAAGGCACTACAAGTCCCAGCATTGCAGCATCTATCATAGGCACTGCAAGTCATAGCATTGCAGGATCTATCACCATAGGTTGCTCTGGATAGGCACTACAAGTTCTAGCGTTGCCGGATCTATCACCACAGGTTGCTCTGGAAAGGCACTACAATTCCCAGCATTGCAGAATCTATCAAAGGCACTACAAGTCCCAGCATTGCAGGGTCTATCACCACTTGTTGCTCAGGATATTCACTACAAGTCCGATCATTGTAGGATCTATCAAAGGCACTGCAAGTCCCAGCATTGCAGGATCTATCACCAAAGGTTGCTCTGGAATGCACTATAACTCCCAGCATTGCAGGATCTATCAAAGGCACTACAAGTCCCAGCATTGCAGGGTCTATCACCACTTGTTGCTCTAGATAGGCCCTACAAGTCCCAGCATTGCAGGATCTATCACCAGAGGTTGCTATGGAAAGGCACTAAAAGTCCCTGCATTGCAGGATCTATCAAAGCCACTACAAGTCCCAGCATTGCAGGGTCTATCACCACTTGTTGTATAGGCACTACAAGTCCCAGCATTGCAGGATCTATCACCACAGGTTGCTCTGGAAAGGCACTACAAGTCCCAGCATTGCAGAATCTATCAAAGGCACTACAAGTCCCAGCATTGCAGGATCAATCCTAGGCACTACAAGTCCCAGTATTGCAGGATCTATCACCACAGGTTGCTCTGGAAAGGCACTACAAGACCCAGCATTGCAGGATCTATCAAAGGCACTACAAGTCCCAGCATTGCAGGGTCTATCACCACTTGTTCCACTGGATAGGCACTACAAGTCCCAGCATTGCAGGATCTATCACCACAGGTTGCTCTGGAAAGGGAGTACAAGTCCCAGCATTGCAGCATCTATCACCACAGGTTGCTCTGGAAAGGCACTACAAGTCCCAGCATTGCAGGGTCTATCACCACTTGTTGCTCTGGATAGGCACTACAAGTCCCAGCATTGCAGGATCTATCACCACAGGTTTCTCTGGAAAGGCACTAAAAAGTCCCAACATTGCAGGATCTATCAAAGGCACTGCAAGTCCCAGCATTGCAGCATCTATCATAGGCACTACAAATCATAGCATTGCAGGATCTATCACCATAGGTTGCTCTGGATAGGCACTACAAGTTCTAGCATTGCCGGATCTATCACCACAGGTTGCTCTGGAAAGGCACTACAAGTCCCAGCATTGCAGAATCTATCAAAGGCACTACAAGTCCCAGCATTGCAGGGACTATCACCACTTGTTGCTCTGGAAAGGCACTACAAGTCCCAGATATTCAGGATCTATCAAAGGCACTACAATTCCCAGCTTTGCAGGACCAATCACCAAAGGTTGCTCTGGAAAGGCACTACAAGTCCCAACATTGCAGGAACCATCAAAGGCACTACAAGTCCCAGCATTGCAGGATCTATCACCACAGGTTGCTCTGGATAGGCCCTACAAGTCCCAGCATTGCAGGATCTATCCTAGGCACTACAAGTCCCAGCATTGCAGGATCTAGCCTAGGCACTACAAGTCCCAGCATTGCACGGTCTATCAGCACTTGTTGCTTTGGATAGGCCCTACAAGTCCCAGCATTGCAGGATCTATCACCACAGGTTGCTATGGAAAGGCACTACAAGTCCCTGCATTGCAGGATCTATCAAAGGAACTACAAGTCCCAGCATTGCAGGGTCTATCACCACTTGTTGCTCTGGATAGGCACTACAAGTCCCAGCATTGCAGGATCTATCACCATAGGTTGCTCTGGAAAGGCACTACAAGTCCCAGCATTGCAGGATCTATCTAAGGCACTACAAGTCCCAGCATTGCAGGGTCTATCACCACTTGTTGCTCTGGATAGGCACTACAAGTCCCAGCATTGCAGGATCTATCACCATAGGTTGCTCTGGAAAGGCACTACAAGTCCCAGCATTGCAGGATCTATCTAAGGCACTACAAGTCCCAGCATTGCAGGGTCTATCACCACTTGTTGCTCTGGATAGGCCCTACAAGTCAGTCATTGCAGGATCTATCATATGCACTAAAAGTCCCAGCATTGCAGGATCTATCACCACAGGTTGCTATGGAAAGGCACTACAAATCCCGGCATTGCAGGATCTATCAAAGGCACTACAAGTCCCAGCATTGCAGGGTCTATCACCACTTGTTGCTCTGTATAGGCACTACAAGTCCCAGCATTGCAGGATCTATCCTAGGCACTACAAGTCCCAGTATTGCATGATCTATCACCACAGGTTGCTCTGGAAAGGCAATACAAGACCCAGCATTGCAGGATCTATCAAAGGCACTACAAGTTACAGCATTGCAGGGTCTATCACCACTTGTTCCACTGGATAGGCAATACAAGTCCCAGCATTGCAGGATCTATCACCACAGGTTGCTCTGGAAAGGCAGTACAATTCCCAGCATTGCAGCATCTATCACCACAGGTTGCTCTGGAAAGGCACTACAAGTCCCAGCATTGCATGGTCTATCACCACTTGTTGCTCTGGATAGGCACTACAAGTCCCAGCATTGCAGGATCTATCACCACAGGTTGCTCTGGAAAGGCACTAAAAAGTCCCAACATTGCAGGATCTATCAAAGGCACTACAAGTCCCAGCATTGCAGCATCTATCATAGGCACTACAAGTTATAGCATTGCAGGATCTATCACCATAGTTTGCTCTGGATAGGCACTACAAGTTCTAGCATTGCCGGATCTATCACCACAGGTTGCTCTGGAAAGGCACTACAAGTCCCAGCATTGCAGGATCTATCAAAGGCACTACAAGTCCCAGCATTGCAGGGTCTATCACCACTTGTTGCTCTGGATAGGCACTACAAGTCCCAGCATTGCAGGATCTATCACCATAGGTTGCTCTGGAAAGGCACTACAAGTCCCAGCATTGCAGGATCTATCTAAGGCACTACAAGTCCCAGCATTGCAGCGTCTATCACCACTTGTTGCTCTGGATAGGCCCTACAAGTCAGTCATTGCAGGATCTATCATATGCACTAAAAGTCCCAGCATTGCAGGATCTATCACCACAGGTTGCTATGGAAAGGCACTACAAGTCCCGGCATTGCAGGATCTATCAAAGGCACTACAAGTCCCAGCATTGCAGGGTCTATCACCACTTGTTGCTCTGTATAGGCACTACAAGTCCCAGCATTGCAGGATCTATCCTAGGCACTACAAGTCCCAGTATTGTAGGATCTATCACCACAGGTTGCTCTGGAAAGGCACTACAAGACCCAGCATTGCAGGATCTATCAAAGGCACTACAAGTTACAGCATTGCAGGGTCTATCACCACTTGTTCCACTGGATAGGCAATACAAGTCCCAGCATTGCAGGATCTATCACCACAGGTTGCTCTGGAAAGGCAGTACAAGTCCCAGCATTGCAGCATCTATCACCACAGGTTGCTCTGGAAAGGCACTACAAGTCCCAGCATTGCATGGTCTATCACCACTTGTTGCTCTGGATAGGCACTACAAGTCCCAGCATTGCAGGATCTATCACCACAGGTTGCTCTGGAAAGGCACTAAAAAGTCCCAACATTGCAGGATCTATCAAAGGCACTACAAGTCCCAGCATTGCAGCATCTATCATAGGCACTACAAGTTATAGCATTGCAGGATCTATCACCATAGTTTGCTCTGGATAGGCACTACAAGTTCTACCATTGCCGGATCTATCATCACAGGTTGCTCTGGAAAGGCACTACAAGTCCCAGCATTGCAAAATCTATCAAAGGCACTACAAGTCCCAGCATTGCAGGGTCTATCACCACTTGTTGCTCTGGAAAGGCACTACAAGTCCCAGATATGCAGGATCTATCAAAGGCACTACAATTCCCAGCATTGCATCACCACTCACCAAAGGTTGCTCTGGAAAGGCACTACAACTCCCAGCATTGCAGGATCTATCAAACGCACTACAAGTCCCAGCATTGCAGGGTCTATCGCCACTTGTTGCTCTGGATAGGCCCTACAAGTCCCAGCTTTGCAGGATCTATCACCACAGGTTGCTTTGGAAAGGCAGTACAAGTCCCAGCATTGCAGCATCTATCACCACAGGTTGCTATGGAAAGGCACTACAAGTCCCAGCATTGCAGGATCTATCAAAGGCACTACAAGTCCCAGCATTGCAGGGTCTATCACCACAGGTTGCTCTGGATAGGCCCTACAAGTCCCAGCATTGCAGGATCTATCCTAGGCACTACAAGTCCCAGCTTTGCAGGATCTATCAACACAGGTTGCTATGGAAAGGCACAACAAGTCCCAGCATTGCTCGATCTATCACCACAGGTTGCTCTGGATAGGCCCTACAAGTCCCAGCATTGCAGGATCTATCCTAGGCACTACAAGTCCCAGCACTGCAGGATCTATCAACACAGGTTGCTATGGAAAGGCACAAGTCCCAGCATTGCTTGATCTATCACCACAGGTTGCTATGGAAAGGCACTACAAGTCCCAGCATTGCAGGATCTATCAAAGGCACTACAAGTCCCAGCATTGCAGGGTCTATCACCACTTGTTCCTCTGGATAGGCACTACAAGTCCCAGCATTGCAGCATCTATCACCACAGGTTGCTCTGCAAAGCTACTACAAGTCCCAACATTGCAGGATCTATCAAAGGCACTACAAGTCCCAGCATTGCAGCATCTATCATAGGCACTACAAGTCATAGCATTGCAGGATCTATCACCATAGGTTGCTCTGGATAGGCACTACAAGTTCTAGCATTGCTGGATCTATCACCACAGGTTGCTCTGGAAAGGCACTACAATTCCCAGCATTGCAGAATCTATCAAAGGCACTACAAGTCCCAGCATTGCAGGGTCTATCACCACTTGTTGCTCAGGATATTCACTACAAGTCCCATCATTGCAGGATCTATCAAAGGCACTACAAGACCCAGCATTGCAGGATCTATCCTAGGCACTACAAGTCCCAGCATTGCAGGATCTATCAAAGGCACTACAAGTCCCAGCATTGCAGGATCTATCCTAGGCACTACAAGTCCCAGCATTGCAGGATCTATCACCACAGATTGCTATGGAAAGGCACTACAAGTCCCTGCATTGCAGGATCTATCAAAGGCACTACAAGTCCCAGCATTGCAGGGTCTATTACCACTTGTTGCTCTGGATAGGCACTACAATTCCCAGCATTGCAGGATCTATCACCACAGGTTGCTCTGGAAAGGCACTACAAGTCCCAGCATTGCAGGATCTATCTAAGGCACTACAAGTCCCAGCATTGCAGGGTCTATCACCACTTGTTGCTCTGGATAGGCCCTACAAGTCAGTCATTGCAGGATCTATCATAGGCACTAAAAGTCCCAGCATTGCAGGATCTATCACCACAGGTTGCTATGGAAAGGCACTACAAGTCCCGGCATTGCAGGATCTATCAAAGGCACTACAAGTCCCAGTATTGCAGGATCTATGACCACAGGTTGCTCTGGAAAGGCACTACAAGACCCAGCATTGCAGGATCTATCAAAGGCACTACAAGTTACAGCATTGCAGGGTCTATCACCACTTGTTCCACTGGATAGGCAATACAAGTCCCAGCATTGCAGGATCTATCACCACAGGTTGCTCTGGAAAGGCAGTACAAGTCCCAGCATTGCAGCATCTATCACCACAGGTTGCTCTGGAAAGGCACTACAAGTCCCAGCATTGCAGGATCTATCACCACAGGTTGCTCTGGAAAGGCACTAAAAAGTCCCAACATTGCAGGATCTATCAAAGGCACTACAAGTCCCAGCATTGCAGCATCTATCATAGGCACTACAAGTCATAGCATTGCAGGATCTATCACCATAGGTTGCTCTGGATAGGCACTACAAGTTCTAGCATTGTCGAATTTATCACCACAGGTTGCTCTGGAAAGGCACTACAAGTCCCAGCATTGCAGAATCTATCAAATGCACTACAAGTCCCAGCATTGCAGGGTCTATCACCACTTGTTGCTCTGGAAAGGCACTACAAGTCCCAGATATGCAGGATCTATCAAAGGCACTACAAGTCCCAGCATTGCAGGATCTATCACCACAGGTTGCTATGGAAAGGCACTACAAGTCCCAGCATTGCTCGATCTATCACCACAGGTTGCTCTGGACAGGCCCTACAAGTCCCAGCATTGCAGGATTTATCATAGGCACTACAAGTCCCAGCATTGCAGGATCTATCACCACAGGTTGCTATGGAAAGGCACTACAAGTTCTAGCATTGCCGGATTTATCACCACAGGTTGCTCTGGAAAGGCACTACAAGTCCCAGCATTGCAGAATCTATCAAATGCACTACAAGTCCCAGCATTGCAGGGTCTATCACCACTTGTTGCTCTGGAAAGGCACTACAAGTCCCAGATATGCAGGATCTATCAAAGGCACTTCAAGTCCCAGCATTGCAGGATCTATCACCACAGGTTGCTATGGAAAGGCACTACAAGTCCCAGCATTGCTCGATCTATCACCACAGGTTGCTCTGGACAGGCCCTACAAGTCCCAGCATTGCAGGATTTATCATAGGCACTACAAGTCCCAGCATTGCAGGATCTATCACCACAGGTTGCTATGGAAAGGCACTACAAGTCCCAGCATTGCAGGATCTATCAAAGGCACTACAAGTCTCAGCATTGCAGGGTCTATCACCACAGGTTGCTCTGGATAGGCCCTACAAGTCCCAGCATTGCAGGATCTATCCTAGGCACTACAAGTCCCAGCATTGCAGGATCTATCAACACAGGTTGCTATGGAAAGGCACAACAATACCCAGCATTGCTCGATCTATCACCACAGGTTGCTCTGGATAGGCACTACAAGTCCCAGCATTGCAGGATCTATCCTAGGCACTACAAGTCCCAGCATTGCAGGATCTATCAACACAGGTTGCTATGGAAAGGCACAACAAGTCCCAGCATTGCTCGATCTATCACCACAGGTTGCTATGTAAAGGCACTACAAGTCCCAGCATTGCAGGATCTATCAAAGGCACTACAAGTCCCAGCATTGCAGGGTCTATCACCACTTGTTCCTCTGGATAGGCACTACAAGTCCCAGCATTGCAGCATCTATCACCACAGGTTGCTCTGCAAAGCTACTACAAGTCCCAACATTGCAGGATCTATCAAAGGCACTACAAGTCCCAGCATTGCAGCATCTATCATAGGCACTACAAGTCATAGCATTGCAGGATCTATCACCATAGGTTGCTCTGGATAGGCACTACAAGTTCTAGCATTGCCGGATCTATCACCATAGGTTGCTCTGGAAAGGCACTACAAGTCCCAGCATTGCAGGATCTATCTAAGGCACTACAAGTCCCAGCATTGCAGGGTCTATCACCACTTGTTGCTCTGGATAGGCCCTACAAGTCAGTCATTGCAGGATCTATCATATGCACTAAAAGTCCCAGCATTGCAGGATCTATCACCACAGGTTGCTATGGAAAGGCACTACAAATCCCGGCATTGCAGGATCTATCAAAGGCACTACAAGTCCCAGCATTGCAGGGTCTATCACCACTTGTTGCTCTGTATAGGCACTACAAGTCCCAGCATTGCAGGATCTATCCTAGGCACTACAAGTCCCAGTATTGCATGATCTATCACCACAGGTTGCTCTGGAAAGGCAATACAAGACCCAGCATTGCAGGATCTATCAAAGGCACTACAAGTTACAGCATTGCAGGGTCTATCACCACTTGTTCCACTGGATAGGCAATACAAGTCCCAGCATTGCAGGATCTATCACCACAGGTTGCTCTGGAAAGGCAGTACAATTCCCAGCATTGCAGCATCTATCACCACAGGTTGCTCTGGAAAGGCACTACAAGTCCCAGCATTGCATGGTCTATCACCACTTGTTGCTCTGGATAGGCACTACAAGTCCCAGCATTGCAGGATCTATCACCACAGGTTGCTCTGGAAAGGCACTAAAAAGTCCCAACATTGCAGGATCTATCAAAGGCACTACAAGTCCCAGCATTGCAGCATCTATCATAGGCACTACAAGTTATAGCATTGCAGGATCTATCACCATAGTTTGCTCTGGATAGGCACTACAAGTTCTAGCATTGCCGGATCTATCACCACAGGTTGCTCTGGAAAGGCACTACAAGTCCCAGCATTGCAGGATCTATCAAAGGCACTACAAGTCCCAGCATTGCAGGGTCTATCACCACTTGTTGCTCTGGATAGGCACTACAAGTCCCAGCATTGCAGGATCTATCACCATAGGTTGCTCTGGAAAGGCACTACAAGTCCCAGCATTGCAGGATCTATCTAAGGCACTACAAGTCCCAGCATTGCAGGGTCTATCACCACTTGTTGCTCTGGATAGGCCCTACAAGTCAGTCATTGCAGGATCTATCATATGCACTAAAAGTCCCAGCATTGCAGGATCTATCACCACAGGTTGCTATGGAAAGGCACTACAAGTCCCGGCATTGCAGGATCTATCAAAGGCACTACAAGTCCCAGCATTGCAGGGTCTATCACCACTTGTTGCTCTGTATAGGCACTACAAGTCCCAGCATTGCAGGATCTATCCTAGGCACTACAAGTCCCAGTATTGTAGGATCTATCACCACAGGTTGCTCTGGAAAGGCACTACAAGACCCAGCATTGCAGGATCTATCAAAGGCACTACAAGTTACAGCATTGCAGGGTCTATCACCACTTGTTCCACTGGATAGGCAATACAAGTCCCAGCATTGCAGGATCTATCACCACAGGTTGCTCTGGAAAGGCAGTACAAGTCCCAGCATTGCAGCATCTATCACCACAGGTTGCTCTGGAAAGGCACTACAAGTCCCAGCATTGCATGGTCTATCACCACTTGTTGCTCTGGATAGGCACTACAAGTCCCAGCATTGCAGGATCTATCACCACAGGTTGCTCTGGAAAGGCACTAAAAAGTCCCAACATTGCAGGATCTATCAAAGGCACTACAAGTCCCAGCATTGCAGCATCTATCATAGGCACTACAAGTTATAGCATTGCAGGATCTATCACCATAGTTTGCTCTGGATAGGCACTACAAGTTCTACCATTGCCGGATCTATCATCACAGGTTGCTCTGGAAAGGCACTACAAGTCCCAGCATTGCAAAATCTATCAAAGGCACTACAAGTCCCAGCATTGCAGGGTCTATCACCACTTGTTGCTCTGGAAAGGCACTACAAGTCCCAGATATGCAGGATCTATCAAAGGCACTACAATTCCCAGCATTGCATCACCACTCACCAAAGGTTGCTCTGGAAAGGCACTACAACTCCCAGCATTGCAGGATCTATCAAACGCACTACAAGTCCCAGCATTGCAGGGTCTATCGCCACTTGTTGCTCTGGATAGGCCCTACAAGTCCCAGCTTTGCAGGATCTATCACCACAGGTTGCTTTGGAAAGGCAGTACAAGTCCCAGCATTGCAGCATCTATCACCACAGGTTGCTATGGAAAGGCACTACAAGTCCCAGCATTGCAGGATCTATCAAAGGCACTACAAGTCCCAGCATTGCAGGGTCTATCACCACAGGTTGCTCTGGATAGGCCCTACAAGTCCCAGCATTGCAGGATCTATCCTAGGCACTACAAGTCCCAGCTTTGCAGGATCTATCAACACAGGTTGCTATGGAAAGGCACAACAAGTCCCAGCATTTCTCGATCTATCACCACAGGTTGCTCTGGATAGGCCCTACAAGTCCCAGCATTGCAGGATCTATCCTAGGCACTACAAGTCCCAGCATTGCAGGATCTATCAACACAGGTTGCTATGGAAAGGCACAACAAGTCCCAGCATTGCTTGATCTATCACCACAGGTTGCTATGGAAAGGCACTACAAGTCCCAGCATTGCAGGATCTATCAAAGGCACTACAAGTCCCAGCATTGCAGGGTCTATCACCACTTGTTCCTCTGGATAGGCACTACAAGTCCCAGCATTGCAGCATCTATCACCACAGGTTGCTCTGCAAAGCTACTACAAGTCCCAACATTGCAGGATCTATCAAAGGCACTACAAGTCCCAGCATTGCAGCATCTATCATAGGCACTACAAGTCATAGCATTGCAGGATCTATCACCATAGGTTGCTCTGGATAGGCACTACAAGTTCTAGCATTGCTGGATCTATCACCACAGGTTGCTCTGGAAAGGCACTACAATTCCCAGCATTGCAGAATCTATCAAAGGCACTACAAGTCCCAGCATTGCAGGGTCTATCACCACTTGTTGCTCAGGATATTCACTACAAGTCCCATCATTGCAGGATCTATCAAAGGCACTACAAGACCCAGCATTGCAGGATCTATCCTAGGCACTACAAGTCCCAGCATTGCAGGATCTATCAAAGGCACTACAAGTCCCAGCATTGCAGGATCTATCCTAGGCACTACAAGTCCCAGCATTGCAGGATCTATCACCACAGATTGCTATGGAAAGGCACTACAAGTCCCTGCATTGCAGGATCTATCAAAGGCACTACAAGTCCCAGCATTGCAGGGTCTATTACCACTTGTTGCTCTGGATAGGCACTACAAGTCCCAGCATTGCAGGATCTATCACCACAGGTTGCTCTGGAAAGGCACTACAAGTCCCAGCATTGCAGGATCTATCTAAGGCACTACAAGTCCCAGCATTGCAGGGTCTATCACCACTTGTTGCTCTGGATAGGCCCTACAAGTTAGTCATTGCAGGATCTATCATAGGCACTAAAAGTCCCAGCATTGCAGGATCTATCACCACAGGTTGCTATGGAAAGGCACTACAAGTCCCGGCATTGCAGGATCTATCAAAGGCACTACAAGTCCCAGTATTGCAGGATCTATGACCACAGGTTGCTCTGGAAAGGCACTACAAGACCCAGCATTGCAGGATCTATCAAAGGCACTACAAGTTACAGCATTGCAGGGTCTATCACCACTTGTTCCACTGGATAGGCAATACAAGTCCCAGCATTGCAGGATCTATCACCACAGGTTGCTCTGGAAAGGCAGTACAAGTCCCAGCATTGCAGCATCTATCACCACAGGTTGCTCTGGAAAGGCACTACAAGTCCCAGCATTGCAGGATCTATCACCACAGGTTGCTCTGGAAAGGCACTAAAAAGTCCCAACATTGCAGGATCTATCAAAGGCACTACAAGTCCCAGCATTGCAGCATCTATCATAGGCACTACAAGTCATAGCATTGCAGGATCTATCACCATAGGTTGCTCTGGATAGGCACTACAAGTTTTAGCATTGTCGAATTTATCACCACAGGTTGCTCTGGAAAGGCACTACAAGTCCCAGCATTGCAGAATCTATCAAATGCACTACAAGTCCCAGCATTGCAGGGTCTATCATTACTTGTTGCTCTGGAAAGGCACTACAAGTCCCAGATATGCAGGATCTATCAAAGGCACTACAAGTCCCAGCATTGCAGGATCTATCACCACAGGTTGCTATGGAAAGGCACTACAAGTCCCAGCATTGCTCGATCTATCACCACAGGTTGCTCTGGACAGGCCCTACAAGTCCCAGCATTGCAGGATTTATCATAGGCACTACAAGTCCCAGCATTGCAGGATCTATCACCACAGGTTGCTATGGAAAGGCACTACAAGTTCTAGCATTGCCGGATTTATCACCACAGGTTGCTCTGGAAAGGCACTACAAGTCCCAGCATTGCAGAATCTATCAAATGCACTACAAGTCCCAGCATTGCAGGGTCTATCACCACTTGTTGCTCTGGAAAGGCACTACAAGTCCCAGATATGCAGGATCTATCAAAGGCACTACAAGTCCCAGCATTGCAGGATCTATCACCACAGGTTGCTATGGAAAGGCACTACAAGTCCCAGCATTGCTCGATCTATCACCACAGGTTGCTCTGGACAGGCCCTACAAGTCCCAGCATTGCAGGATTTATCATAGGCACTACAAGTCCCAGCATTGCAGGATCTATCACCACAGGTTGCTATGGAAAGGCACTACAAGTCCCAGCATTGCAGGATCTATCAAAGGCACTACAAGTCTCAGCATTGCAGGGTCTATCACCACAGGTTGCTCTGGATAGGCCCTACAAGTCCCAGCATTGCAGGATCTATCCTAGGCACTACAAGTCCCAGCATTGCAGGATCTATCAACACAGGTTGCTATGGAAAGGCACAACAATACCCAGCATTGCTCGATCTATCACCACAGGTTGCTCTGGATAGGCACTACAAGTCCCAGCATTGCAGGATCTATCCTAGGCACTACAAGTCCCAGCATTGCAGGATCTATCAACACAGGTTGCTATGGAAAGGCACAACAAGTCCCAGCATTGCTCGATCTATCACCACAGGTTGCTATGTAAAGGCACTACAAGTCCCAGCATTGCAGGATCTATCAAAGGCACTACAAGTCCCAGCATTGCAGGGTCTATCACCACTTGTTCCTCTGGATAGGCACTACAAGTCCCAGCATTGCAGGATCTATCACCATAGGTTGCTCTGGAAAGGCACTACAAGTCCCAGCATTGCAGGATCTATCTAAGGCACTACAAGTCCCAGCATTGCAGCGTCTATCACCACTTGTTGCTCTGGATAGGCCCTACAAGTCAGTCATTGCAGGATCTATCATATGCACTAAAAGTCCCAGCATTGCAGGATCTATCACCACAGGTTGCTATGGAAAGGCACTACAAGTCCCGGCATTGCAGGATCTATCAAAGGCACTACAAGTCCCAGCATTGCAGGGTCTATCACCACTTGTTGCTCTGTATAGGCACTACAAGTCCCAGCATTGCAGGATCTATCCTAGGCACTACAAGTCCCAGTATTGTAGGATCTATCACCACAGGTTGCTCTGGAAAGGCACTACAAGACCCAGCATTGCAGGATCTATCAAAGGCACTACAAGTTACAGCATTGCAGGGTCTATCACCACTTGTTCCACTGGATAGGCAATACAAGTCCCAGCATTGCAGGATCTATCACCACAGGTTGCTCTGGAAAGGCAGTACAAGTCCCAGCATTGCAGCATCTATCACCACAGGTTGCTCTGGAAAGGCACTACAAGTCCCAGCATTGCATGGTCTATCACCACTTGTTGCTCTGGATAGGCACTACAAGTCCCAGCATTGCAGGATCTATCACCACAGGTTGCTCTGGAAAGGCACTAAAAAGTCCCAACATTGCAGGATCTATCAAAGGCACTACAAGTCCCAGCATTGCAGCATCTATCATAGGCACTACAAGTTATAGCATTGCAGGATCTATCACCATAGTTTGCTCTGGATAGGCACTACAAGTTCTACCATTGCCGGATCTATCATCACAGGTTGCTCTGGAAAGGCACTACAAGTCCCAGCATTGCAAAATCTATCAAAGGCACTACAAGTCCCAGCATTGCAGGGTCTATCACCACTTGTTGCTCTGGAAAGGCACTACAAGTCCCAGATATGCAGGATCTATCAAAGGCACTACAATTCCCAGCATTGCATCACCACTCACCAAAGGTTGCTCTGGAAAGGCACTACAACTCCCAGCATTGCAGGATCTATCAAACGCACTACAAGTCCCAGCATTGCAGGGTCTATCGCCACTTGTTGCTCTGGATAGGCCCTACAAGTCCCAGCTTTGCAGGATCTATCACCACAGGTTGCTTTGGAAAGGCAGTACAAGTCCCAGCATTGCAGCATCTATCACCACAGGTTGCTATGGAAAGGCACTACAAGTCCCAGCATTGCAGGATCTATCAAAGGCACTACAAGTCCCAGCATTGCAGGGTCTATCACCACAGGTTGCTCTGGATAGGCCCTACAAGTCCCAGCATTGCAGGATCTATCCTAGGCACTACAAGTCCCAGCTTTGCAGGATCTATCAACACAGGTTGCTATGGAAAGGCACAACAAGTCCCAGCATTGCTCGATCTATCACCACAGGTTGCTCTGGATAGGCCCTACAAGTCCCAGCATTGCAGGATCTATCCTAGGCACTACAAGTCCCAGCACTGCAGGATCTATCAACACAGGTTGCTATGGAAAGGCACAAGTCCCAGCATTGCTTGATCTATCACCACAGGTTGCTATGGAAAGGCACTACAAGTCCCAGCATTGCAGGATCTATCAAAGGCACTACAAGTCCCAGCATTGCAGGGTCTATCACCACTTGTTCCTCTGGATAGGCACTACAAGTCCCAGCATTGCAGCATCTATCACCACAGGTTGCTCTGCAAAGCTACTACAAGTCCCAACATTGCAGGATCTATCAAAGGCACTACAAGTCCCAGCATTGCAGCATCTATCATAGGCACTACAAGTCATAGCATTGCAGGATCTATCACCATAGGTTGCTCTGGATAGGCACTACAAGTTCTAGCATTGCTGGATCTATCACCACAGGTTGCTCTGGAAAGGCACTACAATTCCCAGCATTGCAGAATCTATCAAAGGCACTACAAGTCCCAGCATTGCAGGGTCTATCACCACTTGTTGCTCAGGATATTCACTACAAGTCCCATCATTGCAGGATCTATCAAAGGCACTACAAGACCCAGCATTGCAGGATCTATCCTAGGCACTACAAGTCCCAGCATTGCAGGATCTATCAAAGGCACTACAAGTCCCAGCATTGCAGGATCTATCCTAGGCACTACAAGTCCCAGCATTGCAGGATCTATCACCACAGATTGCTATGGAAAGGCACTACAAGTCCCTGCATTGCAGGATCTATCAAAGGCACTACAAGTCCCAGCATTGCAGGGTCTATTACCACTTGTTGCTCTGGATAGGCACTACAAGTCCCAGCATTGCAGGATCTATCACCACAGGTTGCTCTGGAAAGGCACTACAAGTCCCAGCATTGCAGGATCTATCTAAGGCACTACAAGTCCCAGCATTGCAGGGTCTATCACCACTTGTTGCTCTGGATAGGCCCTACAAGTCAGTCATTGCAGGATCTATCATAGGCACTAAAAGTCCCAGCATTGCAGGATCTATCACCACAGGTTGCTATGGAAAGGCACTACAAGTCCCGGCATTGCAGGATCTATCAAAGGCACTACAAGTCCCAGTATTGCAGGATCTATGACCACAGGTTGCTCTGGAAAGGCACTACAAGACCCAGCATTGCAGGATCTATCAAAGGCACTACAAGTTACAGCATTGCAGGGTCTATCACCACTTGTTCCACTGGATAGGCAATACAAGTCCCAGCATTGCAGGATCTATCACCACAGGTTGCTCTGGAAAGGCAGTACAAGTCCCAGCATTGCAGCATCTATCACCACAGGTTGCTCTGGAAAGGCACTACAAGTCCCAGCATTGCAGGATCTATCACCACAGGTTGCTCTGGAAAGGCACTAAAAAGTCCCAACATTGCAGGATCTATCAAAGGCACTACAAGTCCCAGTATTGCAGCATCTATCATAGGCACTACAAGTCATAGCATTGCAGGATCTATCACCATAGGTTGCTCTGGATAGGCACTACAAGTTCTAGCATTGTCGAATTTATCACCACAGGTTGCTCTGGAAAGGCACTACAAGTCCCAGCATTGCAGAATCTATCAAATGCACTACAAGTCCCAGCATTGCAGGGTCTATCACCACTTGTTGCTCTGGAAAGGCACTACAAGTCCCAGATATGCAGGATCTATCAAAGGCACTACAAGTCCCAGCATTGCAGGATCTATCACCACAGGTTGCTATGGAAAGGCACTACAAGTCCCAGCATTGCTCGATCTATCACCACAGGTTGCTCTGGACAGGCCCTACAAGTCCCAGCATTGCAGGATTTATCATAGGCACTACAAGTCCCAGCATTGCAGGATCTATCACCACAGGTTGCTATGGAAAGGCACTACAAGTCCCAGCATTGCAGGATCTATCAAAGGCACTACAAGTCTCAGCATTGCAGGGTCTATCACCACAGGTTGCTCTGGATAGGCCCTACAAGTCCCAGCATTGCAGTATCTATCCTAGGCACTACAAGTCCCAGCATTGCAGGATCTATCAACACAGGTTGCTATGGAAAGGCACAACAATACCCAGCATTGCTCGATCTATCACCACAGGTTGCTCTGGATAGGCACTACAAGTCCCAGCATTGCAGGATCTATCCTAGGCACTACAAGTCCCAGCATTGCAGGATCTATCAACACAGGTTGCTATGGAAAGGCACAACAAGTCCCAGCATTGCTCGATCTATCACCACAGGTTGCTATGTAAAGGCACTACAAGTCCCAGCATTGCAGGATCTATCAAAGGCACTACAAGTCCCAGCATTGCAGGGTCTATCACCACTTGTTCCTCTGGATAGGCACTACAAGTCCCAGCATTGCAGGATCTATCACCATAGGTTGCTCTGGAAAGGCACTACAAGTCCCAGCATTGCAGGATCTATCTAAGGCACTACAAGTCCCAGCATTGCAGCGTCTATCACCACTTGTTGCTCTGGATAGGCCCTACAAGTCAGTCATTGCAGGATCTATCATATGCACTAAAAGTCCCAGCATTGCAGGATCTATCACCACAGGTTGCTATGGAAAGGCACTACAAGTCCCGGCATTGCAGGATCTATCAAAGGCACTACAAGTCCCAGCATTGCAGGGTCTATCACCACTTGTTGCTCTGTATAGGCACTACAAGTCCCAGCATTGCAGGATCTATCCTAGGCACTACAAGTCCCAGTATTGTAGGATCTATCACCACAGGTTGCTCTGGAAAGGCACTACAAGACCCAGCATTGCAGGATCTATCAAAGGCACTACAAGTTACAGCATTGCAGGGTCTATCACCACTTGTTCCACTGGATAGGCAATACAAGTCCCAGCATTGCAGGATCTATCACCACAGGTTGCTCTGGAAAGGCAGTACAAGTCCCAGCATTGCAGCATCTATCACCACAGGTTGCTCTGGAAAGGCACTACAAGTCCCAGCATTGCATGGTCTATCACCACTTGTTGCTCTGGATAGGCACTACAAGTCCCAGCATTGCAGGATCTATCACCACAGGTTGCTCTGGAAAGGCACTAAAAAGTCCCAACATTGCAGGATCTATCAAAGGCACTACAAGTCCCAGCATTGCAGCATCTATCATAGGCACTACAAGTTATAGCATTGCAGGATCTATCACCATAGTTTGCTCTGGATAGGCACTACAAGTTCTACCATTGCCGGATCTATCATCACAGGTTGCTCTGGAAAGGCACTACAAGTCCCAGCATTGCAAAATCTATCAAAGGCACTACAAGTCCCAGCATTGCAGGGTCTATCACCACTTGTTGCTCTGGAAAGGCACTACAAGTCCCAGATATGCAGGATCTATCAAAGGCACTACAATTCCCAGCATTGCATCACCACTCACCAAAGGTTGCTCTGGAAAGGCACTACAACTCCCAGCATTGCAGGATCTATCAAACGCACTACAAGTCCCAGCATTGCAGGGTCTATCGCCACTTGTTGCTCTGGATAGGCCCTACAAGTCCCAGCTTTGCAGGATCTATCACCACAGGTTGCTTTGGAAAGGCAGTACAAGTCCCAGCATTGCAGCATCTATCACCACAGGTTGCTATGGAAAGGCACTACAAGTCCCAGCATTGCAGGATCTATCAAAGGCACTACAAGTCCCAGCATTGCAGGGTCTATCACCACAGGTTGCTCTGGATAGGCCCTACAAGTCCCAGCATTGCAGGATCTATCCTAGGCACTACAAGTCCCAGCTTTGCAGGATCTATCAACACAGGTTGCTATGGAAAGGCACAACAAGTCCCAGCATTGCTCGATCTATCACCACAGGTTGCTCTGGATAGGCCCTACAAGTCCCAGCATTGCAGGATCTATCCTAGGCACTACAAGTCCCAGCACTGCAGGATCTATCAACACAGGTTGCTATGGAAAGGCACAAGTCCCAGCATTGCTTGATCTATCACCACAGGTTGCTATGGAAAGGCACTACAAGTCCCAGCATTGCAGGATCTATCAAAGGCACTACAAGTCCCAGCATTGCAGGGTCTATCACCACTTGTTCCTCTGGATAGGCACTACAAGTCCCAGCATTGCAGCATCTATCACCACAGGTTGCTCTGCAAAGCTACTACAAGTCCCAACATTGCAGGATCTATCAAAGGCACTACAAGTCCCAGCATTGCAGCATCTATCATAGGCACTACAAGTCATAGCATTGCAGGATCTATCACCATAGGTTGCTCTGGATAGGCACTACAAGTTCTAGCATTGCTGGATCTATCACCACAGGTTGCTCTGGAAAGGCACTACAATTCCCAGCATTGCAGAATCTATCAAAGGCACTACAAGTCCCAGCATTGCAGGGTCTATCACCACTTGTTGCTCAGGATATTCACTACAAGTCCCATCATTGCAGGATCTATCAAAGGCACTACAAGACCCAGCATTGCAGGATCTATCCTAGGCACTACAAGTCCCAGCATTGCAGGATCTATCAAAGGCACTACAAGTCCCAGCATTGCAGGATCTATCCTAGGCACTACAAGTCCCAGCATTGCAGGATCTATCACCACAGATTGCTATGGAAAGGCACTACAAGTCCCTGCATTGCAGGATCTATCAAAGGCACTACAAGTCCCAGCATTGCAGGGTCTATTACCACTTGTTGCTCTGGATAGGCACTACAAGTCCCAGCATTGCAGGATCTATCACCACAGGTTGCTCTGGAAAGGCACTACAAGTCCCAGCATTGCAGGATCTATCTAAGGCACTACAAGTCCCAGCATTGCAGGGTCTATCACCACTTGTTGCTCTGGATAGGCCCTACAAGTCAGTCATTGCAGGATCTATCATAGGCACTAAAAGTCCCAGCATTGCAGGATCTATCACCACAGGTTGCTATGGAAAGGCACTACAAGTCCCGGCATTGCAGGATCTATCAAAGGCACTACAAGTCCCAGTATTGCAGGATCTATGACCACAGGTTGCTCTGGAAAGGCACTACAAGACCCAGCATTGCAGGATCTATCAAAGGCACTACAAGTTACAGCATTGCAGGGTCTATCACCACTTGTTCCACTGGATAGGCAATACAAGTCCCAGCATTGCAGGATCTATCACCACAGGTTGCTCTGGAAAGGCAGTACAAGTCCCAGCATTGCAGCATCTATCACCACAGGTTGCTCTGGAAAGTCACTACAAGTCCCAGCATTGCAGGATCTATCACCACAGGTTGCTCTGGAAAGGCACTAAAAAGTCCCAACATTGCAGGATCTATCAAAGGCACTACAAGTCCCAGTATTGCAGCATCTATCATAGGCACTACAAGTCATAGCATTGCAGGATCTATCACCATAGGTTGCTCTGGATAGGCACTACAAGTTCTAGCATTGTCGAATTTATCACCACAGGTTGCTCTGGAAAGGCACTACAAGTCCCAGCATTGCAGAATCTATCAAATGCACTACAAGTCCCAGCATTGCAGGGTCTATCACCACTTGTTGCTCTGGAAAGGCACTACAAGTCCCAGATATGCAGGATCTATCAAAGGCACTACAAGTCCCAGCATTGCAGGATCTATCACCACAGGTTGCTATGGAAAGGCACTACAAGTCCCAGCATTGCTCGATCTATCACCACAGGTTGCTCTGGACAGGCCCTACAAGTCCCAGCATTGCAGGATTTATCATAGGCACTACAAGTCCCAGCATTGCAGGATCTATCACCACAGGTTGCTATGGAAAGGCACTACAAGTCCCAGCATTGCAGGATCTATCAAAGGCACTACAAGTCTCAGCATTGCAGGGTCTATCACCACAGGTTGCTCTGGATAGGCCCTACAAGTCCCAGCATTGCAGGATCTATCCTAGGCACTACAAGTCCCAGCATTGCAGGATCTATCAACACAGGTTGCTATGGAAAGGCACAACAATACCCAGCATTGCTCGATCTATCACCACAGGTTGCTCTGGATAGGCACTACAAGTCCCAGCATTGCAGGATCTATCCTAGGCACTACAAGTCCCAGCATTGCAGGATCTATCAACACAGGTTGCTATGGAAAGGCACAACAAGTCCCAGCATTGCTCGATCTATCACCACAGGTTGCTATGTAAAGGCACTACAAGTCCCAGCATTGCAGGATCTATCAAAGGCACTACAAGTCCCAGCATTGCAGGGTCTATCACCACTTGTTCCTCTGGATAGGCACTACAAGTCCCAGCATTGCAGCATCTATCACCACAGGTTGCTCTGCAAAGCTACTACAAGTCCCAACATTGCAGGATCTATCAAAGGCACTACAAGTCCCAGCATTGCAGCATCTATCATATGCACTACAAGTCATAGCATTGCAGGATCTATCACCATAGGTTGCTCTGGATAGGCACTACAAGTTCTAGCATTGCCGGATCTATCACCATAGGTTGCTCTGGAAAGGCACTACAAGTCCCAGCATTGCAGGATCTATCTAAGGCACTACAAGTCCCAGCATTGCAGGGTCTATCACCACTTGTTGCTCTGGATAGGCCCTACAAGTCAGTCATTGCAGGATCTATCATATGCACTAAAAGTCCCAGCATTGCAGGATCTATCACCACAGGTTGCTATGGAAAGGCACTACAAATCCCGGCATTGCAGGATCTATCAAAGGCACTACAAGTCCCAGCATTGCAGGGTCTATCACCACTTGTTGCTCTGTATAGGCACTACAAGTCCCAGCATTGCAGGATCTATCCTAGGCACTACAAGTCCCAGTATTGCATGATCTATCACCACAGGTTGCTCTGGAAAGGCAATACAAGACCCAGCATTGCAGGATCTATCAAAGGCACTACAAGTTACAGCATTGCAGGGTCTATCACCACTTGTTCCACTGGATAGGCAATACAAGTCCCAGCATTGCAGGATCTATCACCACAGGTTGCTCTGGAAAGGCAGTACAATTCCCAGCATTGCAGCATCTATCACCACAGGTTGCTCTGGAAAGGCACTACAAGTCCCAGCATTGCATGGTCTATCACCACTTGTTGCTCTGGATAGGCACTACAAGTCCCAGCATTGCAGGATCTATCACCACAGGTTGCTCTGGAAAGGCACTAAAAAGTCCCAACATTGCAGGATCTATCAAAGGCACTACAAGTCCCAGCATTGCAGCATCTATCATAGGCACTACAAGTTATAGCATTGCAGGATCTATCACCATAGTTTGCTCTGGATAGGCACTACAAGTTCTAGCATTGCCGGATCTATCACCACAGGTTGCTCTGGAAAGGCACTACAAGTCCCAGCATTGCAGGATCTATCAAAGGCACTACAAGTCCCAGCATTGCAGGGTCTATCACCACTTGTTGCTCTGGATAGGCACTACAAGTCCCAGCATTGCAGGATCTATCACCATAGGTTGCTCTGGAAAGGCACTACAAGTCCCAGCATTGCAGGATCTATCTAAGGCACTACAAGTCCCAGCATTGCAGGGTCTATCACCACTTGTTGCTCTGGATAGGCCCTACAAGTCAGTCATTGCAGGATCTATCATATGCACTAAAAGTCCCAGCATTGCAGGATCTATCACCACAGGTTGCTATGGAAAGGCACTACAAGTCCCGGCATTGCAGGATCTATCAAAGGCACTACAAGTCCCAGCATTGCAGGGTCTATCACCACTTGTTGCTCTGTATAGGCACTACAAGTCCCAGCATTGCAGGATCTATCCTAGGCACTACAAGTCCCAGTATTGTAGGATCTATCACCACAGGTTGCTCTGGAAAGGCACTACAAGACCCAGCATTGCAGGATCTATCAAAGGCACTACAAGTTACAGCATTGCAGGGTCTATCACCACTTGTTCCACTGGATAGGCAATACAAGTCCCAGCATTGCAGGATCTATCACCACAGGTTGCTCTGGAAAGGCAGTACAAGTCCCAGCATTGCAGCATCTATCACCACAGGTTGCTCTGGAAAGGCACTACAAGTCCCAGCATTGCATGGTCTATCACCACTTGTTGCTCTGGATAGGCACTACAAGTCCCAGCATTGCAGGATCTATCACCACAGGTTGCTCTGGAAAGGCACTAAAAAGTCCCAACATTGCAGGATCTATCAAAGGCACTACAAGTCCCAGCATTGCAGCATCTATCATAGGCACTACAAGTTATAGCATTGCAGGATCTATCACCATAGTTTGCTCTGGATAGGCACTACAAGTTCTACCATTGCCGGATCTATCATCACAGGTTGCTCTGGAAAGGCACTACAAGTCCCAGCATTGCAAAATCTATCAAAGGCACTACAAGTCCCAGCATTGCAGGGTCTATCACCACTTGTTGCTCTGGAAAGGCACTACAAGTCCCAGATATGCAGGATCTATCAAAGGCACTACAATTCCCAGCATTGCATCACCACTCACCAAAGGTTGCTCTGGAAAGGCACTACAACTCCCAGCATTGCAGGATCTATCAAACGCACTACAAGTCCCAGCATTGCAGGGTCTATCGCCACTTGTTGCTCTGGATAGGCCCTACAAGTCCCAGCTTTGCAGGATCTATCACCACAGGTTGCTTTGGAAAGGCAGTACAAGTCCCAGCATTGCAGCATCTATCACCACAGGTTGCTATGGAAAGGCACTACAAGTCCCAGCATTGCAGGATCTATCAAAGGCACTACAAGTCCCAGCATTGCAGGGTCTATCACCACAGGTTGCTCTGGATAGGCCCTACAAGTCCCAGCATTGCAGGATCTATCCTAGGCACTACAAGTCCCAGCTTTGCAGGATCTATCAACACAGGTTGCTATGGAAAGGCACAACAAGTCCCAGCATTGCTCGATCTATCACCACAGGTTGCTCTGGATAGGCCCTACAAGTCCCAGCATTGCAGGATCTATCCTAGGCACTACAAGTCCCAGCATTGCAGGATCTATCAACACAGGTTGCTATGGAAAGGCACAACAAGTCCCAGCATTGCTTGATCTATCACCACAGGTTGCTATGGAAAGGCACTACAAGTCCCAGCATTGCAGGATCTATCAAAGGCACTACAAGTCCCAGCATTGCAGGGTCTATCACCACTTGTTCCTCTGGATAGGCACTACAAGTCCCAGCATTGCAGCATCTATCACCACAGGTTGCTCTGCAAAGCTACTACAAGTCCCAACATTGCAGGATCTATCAAAGGCACTACAAGTCCCAGCATTGCAGCATCTATCATAGGCACTACAAGTCATAGCATTGCAGGATCTATCACCATAGGTTGCTCTGGATAGGCACTACAAGTTCTAGCATTGCTGGATCTATCACCACAGGTTGCTCTGGAAAGGCACTACAATTCCCAGCATTGCAGAATCTATCAAAGGCACTACAAGTCCCAGCATTGCAGGGTCTATCACCACTTGTTGCTCAGGATATTCACTACAAGTCCCATCATTGCAGGATCTATCAAAGGCACTACAAGACCCAGCATTGCAGGATCTATCCTAGGCACTACAAGTCCCAGCATTGCAGGATCTATCAAAGGCACTACAAGTCCCAGCATTGCAGGATCTATCCTAGGCACTACAAGTCCCAGCATTGCAGGATCTATCACCACAGATTGCTATGGAAAGGCACTACAAGTCCCTGCATTGCAGGATCTATCAAAGGCACTACAAGTCCCAGCATTGCAGGGTCTATTACCACTTGTTGCTCTGGATAGGCACTACAAGTCCCAGCATTGCAGGATCTATCACCACAGGTTGCTCTGGAAAGGCACTACAAGTCCCAGCATTGCAGGATCTATCTAAGGCACTACAAGTCCCAGCATTGCAGGGTCTATCACCACTTGTTGCTCTGGATAGGCCCTACAAGTTAGTCATTGCAGGATCTATCATAGGCACTAAAAGTCCCAGCATTGCAGGATCTATCACCACAGGTTGCTATGGAAAGGCACTACAAGTCCCGGCATTGCAGGATCTATCAAAGGCACTACAAGTCCCAGTATTGCAGGATCTATGACCACAGGTTGCTCTGGAAAGGCACTACAAGACCCAGCATTGCAGGATCTATCAAAGGCACTACAAGTTACAGCATTGCAGGGTCTATCACCACTTGTTCCACTGGATAGGCAATACAAGTCCCAGCATTGCAGGATCTATCACCACAGGTTGCTCTGGAAAGGCAGTACAAGTCCCAGCATTGCAGCATCTATCACCACAGGTTGCTCTGGAAAGGCACTACAAGTCCCAGCATTGCAGGATCTATCACCACAGGTTGCTCTGGAAAGGCACTAAAAAGTCCCAACATTGCAGGATCTATCAAAGGCACTACAAGTCCCAGCATTGCAGCATCTATCATAGGCACTACAAGTCATAGCATTGCAGGATCTATCACCATAGGTTGCTCTGGATAGGCACTACAAGTTCTAGCATTGTCGAATTTATCACCACAGGTTGCTCTGGAAAGGCACTACAAGTCCCAGCATTGCAGAATCTATCAAATGCACTACAAGTCCCAGCATTGCAGGGTCTATCATTACTTGTTGCTCTGGAAAGGCACTACAAGTCCCAGATATGCAGGATCTATCAAAGGCACTACAAGTCCCAGCATTGCAGGATCTATCACCACAGGTTGCTATGGAAAGGCACTACAAGTCCCAGCATTGCTCGATCTATCACCACAGGTTGCTCTGGACAGGCCCTACAAGTCCCAGCATTGCAGGATTTATCATAGGCACTACAAGTCCCAGCATTGCAGGATCTATCACCACAGGTTGCTATGGAAAGGCACTACAAGTTCTAGCATTGCCGGATTTATCACCACAGGTTGCTCTGGAAAGGCACTACAAGTCCCAGCATTGCAGAATCTATCAAATGCACTACAAGTCCCAGCATTGCAGGGTCTATCACCACTTGTTGCTCTGGAAAGGCACTACAAGTCCCAGATATGCAGGATCTATCAAAGGCACTACAAGTCCCAGCATTGCAGGATCTATCACCACAGGTTGCTATGGAAAGGCACTACAAGTCCCAGCATTGCTCGATCTATCACCACAGGTTGCTCTGGACAGGCCCTACAAGTCCCAGCATTGCAGGATTTATCATAGGCACTACAAGTCCCAGCATTGCAGGATCTATCACCACAGGTTGCTATGGAAAGGCACTACAAGTCCCAGCATTGCAGGATCTATCAAAGGCACTACAAGTCTCAGCATTGCAGGGTCTATCACCACAGGTTGCTCTGGATAGGCCCTACAAGTCCCAGCATTGCAGGATCTATCCTAGGCACTACAAGTCCCAGCATTGCAGGATCTATCAACACAGGTTGCTATGGAAAGGCACAACAATACCCAGCATTGCTCGATCTATCACCACAGGTTGCTCTGGATAGGCACTACAAGTCCCAGCATTGCAGGATCTATCCTAGGCACTACAAGTCCCAGCATTGCAGGATCTATCAACACAGGTTGCTATGGAAAGGCACAACAAGTCCCAGCATTGCTCGATCTATCACCACAGGTTGCTATGTAAAGGCACTACAAGTCCCAGCATTGCAGGATCTATCAAAGGCACTACAAGTCCCAGCATTGCAGGGTCTATCACCACTTGTTCCTCTGGATAGGCACTACAAGTCCCAGCATTGCAGGATCTATCACCATAGGTTGCTCTGGAAAGGCACTACAAGTCCCAGCATTGCAGGATCTATCTAAGGCACTACAAGTCCCAGCATTGCAGCGTCTATCACCACTTGTTGCTCTGGATAGGCCCTACAAGTCAGTCATTGCAGGATCTATCATATGCACTAAAAGTCCCAGCATTGCAGGATCTATCACCACAGGTTGCTATGGAAAGGCACTACAAGTCCCGGCATTGCAGGATCTATCAAAGGCACTACAAGTCCCAGCATTGCAGGGTCTATCACCACTTGTTGCTCTGTATAGGCACTACAAGTCCCAGCATTGCAGGATCTATCCTAGGCACTACAAGTCCCAGTATTGTAGGATCTATCACCACAGGTTGCTCTGGAAAGGCACTACAAGACCCAGCATTGCAGGATCTATCAAAGGCACTACAAGTTACAGCATTGCAGGGTCTATCACCACTTGTTCCACTGGATAGGCAATACAAGTCCCAGCATTGCAGGATCTATCACCACAGGTTGCTCTGGAAAGGCAGTACAAGTCCCAGCATTGCAGCATCTATCACCACAGGTTGCTCTGGAAAGGCACTACAAGTCCCAGCATTGCATGGTCTATCACCACTTGTTGCTCTGGATAGGCACTACAAGTCCCAGCATTGCAGGATCTATCACCACAGGTTGCTCTGGAAAGGCACTAAAAAGTCCCAACATTGCAGGATCTATCAAAGGCACTACAAGTCCCAGCATTGCAGCATCTATCATAGGCACTACAAGTTATAGCATTGCAGGATCTATCACCATAGTTTGCTCTGGATAGGCACTACAAGTTCTACCATTGCCGGATCTATCATCACAGGTTGCTCTGGAAAGGCACTACAAGTCCCAGCATTGCAAAATCTATCAAAGGCACTACAAGTCCCAGCATTGCAGGGTCTATCACCACTTGTTGCTCTGGAAAGGCACTACAAGTCCCAGATATGCAGGATCTATCAAAGGCACTACAATTCCCAGCATTGCATCACCACTCACCAAAGGTTGCTCTGGAAAGGCACTACAACTCCCAGCATTGCAGGATCTATCAAACGCACTACAAGTCCCAGCATTGCAGGGTCTATCGCCACTTGTTGCTCTGGATAGGCCCTACAAGTCCCAGCTTTGCAGGATCTATCACCACAGGTTGCTTTGGAAAGGCAGTACAAGTCCCAGCATTGCAGCATCTATCACCACAGGTTGCTATGGAAAGGCACTACAAGTCCCAGCATTGCAGGATCTATCAAAGGCACTACAAGTCCCAGCATTGCAGGGTCTATCACCACAGGTTGCTCTGGATAGGCCCTACAAGTCCCAGCATTGCAGGATCTATCCTAGGCACTACAAGTCCCAGCTTTGCAGGATCTATCAACACAGGTTGCTATGGAAAGGCACAACAAGTCCCAGCATTGCTCGATCTATCACCACAGGTTGCTCTGGATAGGCCCTACAAGTCCCAGCATTGCAGGATCTATCCTAGGCACTACAAGTCCCAGCACTGCAGGATCTATCAACACAGGTTGCTATGGAAAGGCACAAGTCCCAGCATTGCTTGATCTATCACCACAGGTTGCTATGGAAAGGCACTACAAGTCCCAGCATTGCAGGATCTATCAAAGGCACTACAAGTCCCAGCATTGCAGGGTCTATCACCACTTGTTCCTCTGGATAGGCACTACAAGTCCCAGCATTGCAGCATCTATCACCACAGGTTGCTCTGCAAAGCTACTACAAGTCCCAACATTGCAGGATCTATCAAAGGCACTACAAGTCCCAGCATTGCAGCATCTATCATAGGCACTACAAGTCATAGCATTGCAGGATCTATCACCATAGGTTGCTCTGGATAGGCACTACAAGTTCTAGCATTGCTGGATCTATCACCACAGGTTGCTCTGGAAAGGCACTACAATTCCCAGCATTGCAGAATCTATCAAAGGCACTACAAGTCCCAGCATTGCAGGGTCTATCACCACTTGTTGCTCAGGATATTCACTACAAGTCCCATCATTGCAGGATCTATCAAAGGCACTACAAGACCCAGCATTGCAGGATCTATCCTAGGCACTACAAGTCCCAGCATTGCAGGATCTATCAAAGGCACTACAAGTCCCAGCATTGCAGGATCTATCCTAGGCACTACAAGTCCCAGCATTGCAGGATCTATCACCACAGATTGCTATGGAAAGGCACTACAAGTCCCTGCATTGCAGGATCTATCAAAGGCACTACAAGTCCCAGCATTGCAGGGTCTATTACCACTTGTTGCTCTGGATAGGCACTACAAGTCCCAGCATTGCAGGATCTATCACCACAGGTTGCTCTGGAAAGGCACTACAAGTCCCAGCATTGCAGGATCTATCTAAGGCACTACAAGTCCCAGCATTGCAGGGTCTATCACCACTTGTTGCTCTGGATAGGCCCTACAAGTCAGTCATTGCAGGATCTATCATAGGCACTAAAAGTCCCAGCATTGCAGGATCTATCACCACAGGTTGCTATGGAAAGGCACTACAAGTCCCGGCATTGCAGGATCTATCAAAGGCACTACAAGTCCCAGTATTGCAGGATCTATGACCACAGGTTGCTCTGGAAAGGCACTACAAGACCCAGCATTGCAGGATCTATCAAAGGCACTACAAGTTACAGCATTGCAGGGTCTATCACCACTTGTTCCACTGGATAGGCAATACAAGTCCCAGCATTGCAGGATCTATCACCACAGGTTGCTCTGGAAAGGCAGTACAAGTCCCAGCATTGCAGCATCTATCACCACAGGTTGCTCTGGAAAGGCACTACAAGTCCCAGCATTGCAGGATCTATCACCACAGGTTGCTCTGGAAAGGCACTAAAAAGTCCCAACATTGCAGGATCTATCAAAGGCACTACAAGTCCCAGCATTGCAGCATCTATCATAGGCACTACAAGTCATAGCATTGCAGGATCTATCACCATAGGTTGCTCTGGATAGGCACTACAAGTTCTAGCATTGTCGAATTTATCACCACAGGTTGCTCTGGAAAGGCACTACAAGTCCCAGCATTGCAGAATCTATCAAATGCACTACAAGTCCCAGCATTGCAGGGTCTATCACCACTTGTTGCTCTGGAAAGGCACTACAAGTCCCAGATATGCAGGATCTATCAAAGGCACTACAAGTCCCAGCATTGCAGGATCTATCACCACAGGTTGCTATGGAAAGGCACTACAAGTCCCAGCATTGCTCGATCTATCACCACAGGTTGCTCTGGACAGGCCCTACAAGTCCCAGCATTGCAGGATTTATCATAGGCACTACAAGTCCCAGCATTGCAGGATCTATCACCACAGGTTGCTATGGAAAGGCACTACAAGTTCTAGCATTGCCGGATTTATCACCACAGGTTGCTCTGGAAAGGCACTACAAGTCCCAGCATTGCAGAATCTATCAAATGCACTACAAGTCCCAGCATTGCAGGGTCTATCACCACTTGTTGCTCTGGAAAGGCACTACAAGTCCCAGATATGCAGGATCTATCAAAGGCACTACAAGTCCCAGCATTGCAGGATCTATCACCACAGGTTGCTATGGAAAGGCACTACAAGTCCCAGCATTGCTCGATCTATCACCACAGGTTGCTCTGGACAGGCCCTACAAGTCCCAGCATTGCAGGATTTATCATAGGCACTACAAGTCCCAGCATTGCAGGATCTATCACCACAGGTTGCTATGGAAAGGCACTACAAGTCCCAGCATTGCAGGATCTATCAAAGGCACTACAAGTCTCAGCATTGCAGGGTCTATCACCACAGGTTGCTCTGGATAGGCCCTACAAGTCCCAGCATTGCAGGATCTATCCTAGGCACTACAAGTCCCAGCATTGCAGGATCTATCAACACAGGTTGCTATGGAAAGGCACAACAATACCCAGCATTGCTCGATCTATCACCACAGGTTGCTCTGGATAGGCACTACAAGTCCCAGCATTGCAGGATCTATCCTAGGCACTACAAGTCCCAGCATTGCAGGATCTATCAACACAGGTTGCTATGGAAAGGCACAACAAGTCCCAGCATTGCTCGATCTATCACCACAGGTTGCTATGTAAAGGCACTACAAGTCCCAGCATTGCAGGATCTATCAAAGGCACTACAAGTCCCAGCATTGCAGGGTCTATCACCACTTGTTCCTCTGGATAGGCACTACAAGTCCCAGCATTGCAGCATCTATCACCACAGGTTGCTCTGCAAAGCTACTACAAGTCCCAACATTGCAGGATCTATCAAAGGCACTACAAGTCCCAGCATTGCAGCATCTATCATAGGCACTACAAGTCATAGCATTGCAGGATCTATCACCATAGGTTGCTCTGGATAGGCACTACAAGTTCTAGCATTGCCGGATCTATCACCATAGGTTGCTCTGGAAAGGCACTACAAGTCCCAGCATTGCAGGATCTATCTAAGGCACTACAAGTCCCAGCATTGCAGGGTCTATCACCACTTGTTGCTCTGGATAGGCCCTACAAGTCAGTCATTGCAGGATCTATCATATGCACTAAAAGTCCCAGCATTGCAGGATCTATCACCACAGGTTGCTATGGAAAGGCACTACAAATCCCGGCATTGCAGGATCTATCAAAGGCACTACAAGTCCCAGCATTGCAGGGTCTATCACCACTTGTTGCTCTGTATAGGCACTACAAGTCCCAGCATTGCAGGATCTATCCTAGGCACTACAAGTCCCAGTATTGCATGATCTATCACCACAGGTTGCTCTGGAAAGGCAATACAAGACCCAGCATTGCAGGATCTATCAAAGGCACTACAAGTTACAGCATTGCAGGGTCTATCACCACTTGTTCCACTGGATAGGCAATACAAGTCCCAGCATTGCAGGATCTATCACCACAGGTTGCTCTGGAAAGGCAGTACAATTCCCAGCATTGCAGCATCTATCACCACAGGTTGCTCTGGAAAGGCACTACAAGTCCCAGCATTGCATGGTCTATCACCACTTGTTGCTCTGGATAGGCACTACAAGTCCCAGCATTGCAGGATCTATCACCACAGGTTGCTCTGGAAAGGCACTAAAAAGTCCCAACATTGCAGGATCTATCAAAGGCACTACAAGTCCCAGCATTGCAGCATCTATCATAGGCACTACAAGTTATAGCATTGCAGGATCTATCACCATAGTTTGCTCTGGATAGGCACTACAAGTTCTAGCATTGCCGGATCTATCACCACAGGTTGCTCTGGAAAGGCACTACAAGTCCCAGCATTGCAGGATCTATCAAAGGCACTACAAGTCCCAGCATTGCAGGGTCTATCACCACTTGTTGCTCTGGATAGGCACTACAAGTCCCAGCATTGCAGGATCTATCACCATAGGTTGCTCTGGAAAGGCACTACAAGTCCCAGCATTGCAGGATCTATCTAAGGCACTACAAGTCCCAGCATTGCAGGGTCTATCACCACTTGTTGCTCTGGATAGGCCCTACAAGTCAGTCATTGCAGGATCTATCATATGCACTAAAAGTCCCAGCATTGCAGGATCTATCACCACAGGTTGCTATGGAAAGGCACTACAAGTCCCGGCATTGCAGGATCTATCAAAGGCACTACAAGTCCCAGCATTGCAGGGTCTATCACCACTTGTTGCTCTGTATAGGCACTACAAGTCCCAGCATTGCAGGATCTATCCTAGGCACTACAAGTCCCAGTATTGTAGGATCTATCACCACAGGTTGCTCTGGAAAGGCACTACAAGACCCAGCATTGCAGGATCTATCAAAGGCACTACAAGTTACAGCATTGCAGGGTCTATCACCACTTGTTCCACTGGATAGGCAATACAAGTCCCAGCATTGCAGGATCTATCACCACAGGTTGCTCTGGAAAGGCAGTACAAGTCCCAGCATTGCAGCATCTATCACCACAGGTTGCTCTGGAAAGGCACTACAAGTCCCAGCATTGCATGGTCTATCACCACTTGTTGCTCTGGATAGGCACTACAAGTCCCAGCATTGCAGGATCTATCACCACAGGTTGCTCTGGAAAGGCACTAAAAAGTCCCAACATTGCAGGATCTATCAAAGGCACTACAAGTCCCAGCATTGCAGCATCTATCATAGGCACTACAAGTTATAGCATTGCAGGATCTATCACCATAGTTTGCTCTGGATAGGCACTACAAGTTCTACCATTGCCGGATCTATCATCACAGGTTGCTCTGGAAAGGCACTACAAGTCCCAGCATTGCAAAATCTATCAAAGGCACTACAAGTCCCAGCATTGCAGGGTCTATCACCACTTGTTGCTCTGGAAAGGCACTACAAGTCCCAGATATGCAGGATCTATCAAAGGCACTACAATTCCCAGCATTGCATCACCACTCACCAAAGGTTGCTCTGGAAAGGCACTACAACTCCCAGCATTGCAGGATCTATCAAACGCACTACAAGTCCCAGCATTGCAGGGTCTATCGCCACTTGTTGCTCTGGATAGGCCCTACAAGTCCCAGCTTTGCAGGATCTATCACCACAGGTTGCTTTGGAAAGGCAGTACAAGTCCCAGCATTGCAGCATCTATCACCACAGGTTGCTATGGAAAGGCACTACAAGTCCCAGCATTGCAGGATCTATCCTAGGCACTACAAGTCCCAGCTTTGCAGGATCTATCAACACAGGTTGCTATGGAAAGGCACAACAAGTCCCAGCATTGCTCGATCTATCACCACAGGTTGCTCTGGATAGGCCCTACAAGTCCCAGCATTGCAGGATCTATCCTAGGCACTACAAGTCCCAGCATTGCAGGATCTATCAACACAGGTTGCTATGGAAAGGCACAACAAGTCCCAGCATTGCTTGATCTATCACCACAGGTTGCTATGGAAAGGCACTACAAGTCCCAGCATTGCAGGATCTATCAAAGGCACTACAAGTCCCAGCATTGCAGGGTCTATCACCACTTGTTCCTCTGGATAGGCACTACAAGTCCCAGCATTGCAGCATCTATCACCACAGGTTGCTCTGCAAAGCTACTACAAGTCCCAACATTGCAGGATCTATCAAAGGCACTACAAGTCCCAGCATTGCAGCATCTATCATAGGCACTACAAGTCATAGCATTGCAGGATCTATCACCATAGGTTGCTCTGGATAGGCACTACAAGTTCTAGCATTGCTGGATCTATCACCACAGGTTGCTCTGGAAAGGCACTACAATTCCCAGCATTGCAGAATCTATCAAAGGCACTACAAGTCCCAGCATTGCAGGGTCTATCACCACTTGTTGTTCAGGATATTCACTACAAGTCCCATCATTGCAGGATCTATCAAAGGCACTACAAGACCCAGCATTGCAGGATCTATCCTAGGCACTACAAGTCCCAGCATTGCAGGATCTATCAAAGGCACTACAAGTCCCAGCATTGCAGGATCTATCCTAGGCACTACAAGTCCCAGCATTGCAGGATCTATCACCACAGATTGCTATGGAAAGGCACTACAAGTCCCTGCATTGCAGGATCTATCAAAGGCACTACAAGTCCCAGCATTGCAGGGTCTATTACCACTTGTTGCTCTGGATAGGCACTACAAGTCCCAGCATTGCAGGATCTATCACCACAGGTTGCTCTGGAAAGGCACTACAAGTCCCAGCATTGCAGGATCTATCTAAGGCACTACAAGTCCCAGCATTGCAGGGTCTATCACCACTTGTTGCTCTGGATAGGCCCTACAAGTTAGTCATTGCAGGATCTATGATAGGCACTAAAAGTCCCAGCATTGCAGGATCTATCACCACAGGTTGCTATGGAAAGGCACTACAAGTCCCGGCATTGCAGGATCTATCAAAGGCACTACAAGTCCCAGTATTGCAGGATCTATGACCACAGGTTGCTCTGGAAAGGCACTACAAGACCCAGCATTGCAGGATCTATCAAAGGCACTACAAGTTACAGCATTGCAGGGTCTATCACCACTTGTTCCACTGGATAGGCAATACAAGTCCCAGCATTGCAGGATCTATCACCACTAGGGATGAGCCGAACACCCCCCGGTTCGGTTCGCACCAGAACCCGCGAACGGACCGCAAGTTCGCACGAACGTTAGAACCCCATTGACGTCTATGGGACTCGAACGTTCGAAATCAAAAGTGCTCATTTTAAAGGCTAATTTGCATGGTATTGTCCTAAAAAGGGTTTGGGGACCCGGGTCCTACCCCAGGGGACATGTATCAATGCAAAAAAAACTTTTAAAAACGGCCGTTTTTTCGGGAGCAGTGATTTTAATGATGCTTAAAGTAAAAAAAAAAAAGTGAAATATTCCTTTAAATATCGTACCTGGGGGGTGTCTATAGTATGCCTGTAAAGTGACGCGTGTTTCCCATGTTTAGAACAGTCCCTGCACCAAATGTCATTTTTAAAGGAAAAAATCTCATTTAAAACTGCTTGCGGGTTTAATGTCATGTCGGGTCATGGCAATATGGATGAAAATCAGTGAGACAAACGGCATGGGTACCCCCCAGTCCATTACCAGGCCCTTTGGGTCTTGTATGGATATTAAGGGGAACCCCGCACCCAAATTAAAATAAGGAAAGGTCCCTATATACTCTGAACAGCAGTATACAGGCGGTGCAAACAAGACAGGGACTGTAGGTTTGTTGTTAAGTAGAATCTGTTTGTAATTTTGAACATTTTTAATGTGTTTAGCTCCAGCCAAAAAATCTTTTCTAAGCTTTTTGGAAAACATAGGGAAGGGTTATCACCCCTGTGACATTTGTTTTGCGTCTTTCCTCCTCTTCAGAAGATTTCACCTCACTTTTTTGTCCCAATGAAAAATGTTTTTTGAAAATTTGGGTTTTTTTGTGGAACAAGGATTGGAAAGCATCAGTGGAAAGGAAAAATTGTTTTCCCATATTAACTCTTACAGGAGAGAATTTCCCTTCCTTAGGGGTAGATTTCATCTCACTTCCTGTTGTCTCCTTCCGTTTGCAAGTAGGAGTCGTTTGTAAGTTAGATGTTTGAAAGTAGGGTCCTGCCCTATATACTCAGCAGAAATTTGGGCCTTAGGTGTTGCTGTGGCCAAAACACTGTAAGCCCTCACAGGGCCCTGCTGTGAAATATTAGATCAAGAATTGTAATTACATGCCCCTGTTGAACAGGAGCTGAAAAATTAGGCCTTAGGCACTGGTGCTGGTGCCACAACACTGCAACCCCTCACAGACACTCTAGTTGAAACGCAGGAACAAGCCCAGCTGCAAAGTATTGCATCAAAAATTGTAATTACACGCCCCTGTTAGACAGGGGCTGAAAAATTGGGTCTTAGGCACTGGTGCTGGTGCCACAACACTGCAACCCCTCACAGACACTCTAGTTGAAACGCAGGAACAAGCCCTGCTGCAAAGTATTGCATCAAAAATTGTAATTACACGCCCCTGTTAGACAGGGGCTGAAAAATTGGGTCTTAGGCACTGGTGCTGGTGCCACAACACTGCAACCCCTCACAGACACTCTAGTTGGAATGCAGGAACGAGCCCTGCTGCAAAGTATTACATCAAAAATTGTAATTACACGCCCCTGTTAAACAGGGGCTGAAAAATTGTGCCTTAGGCACTGGTGGTGGCGCCCAGAACCAAAAATGTTCTTACAAGCTATCAGCGTGATGATTGAGGAGGAAGAGGATAATTACTCAGGGATAGTCACTCAGCATCAGCATAGGCAGTCTTTGAAGGGATCTGAGATTTCAAAAAAAATTATTCGGTTACATCTGCATCAGGTGCTTGGTAGCTGGTGGTGATCCAAGACTGATTCATTTTTATGAAGGTCAGCCGATCGACCGAGTCGGTGGACAGACGCACCCTGTGATCGGTTACCACGCCTCCAGCAGCACTGAATGTGCGTTCCGAAAGAACGCTGGATGCAGGACAGGCCAGTAGCTCAATTGCATACTGTGCAAGCTCTGGCCAGTGATCCATCCTCAAGACCCAGTAACCCAGAGGATTTTCGGTGGGAAAGGTGTCCAAGTCTGATCTTGCCCCTAGGTATTCCTGCACCATGTAAAACAGACGCTGGCGATGGTTGCTGGAACCGATCATACCTTGGGGCTGCGGACCAAAAAATTGTCTGAACGCATCGGTCAGACGGCCACCTTCTCCACCGCTCCTTCTTTGACTGACCGAAGCCTCAGCAACACGTTGTCCAGAAACAGGAGTTTGTAACCTCCCAGTCTCTGGGAACGCGTTGCACAGACCTTTCTGCAAGGCCTCCCGAAGATGTTTCATCCTCTGCTCCCTCTGCGATGGCAAGATAAGGTCCGCAACCTTACCCTTGTAACGTGGATCAAGGAGGGTTGCCAGCCAGTATTGGTCCTTCTCCTTGATACCACGAATACGAGGATCCTTACGCAGGCTTTGCAGGATCAGGGAGGCCATGCAGCGTAGGTTTGCTGAGGCATTCGGTCCGGAGTCCTCTGGGTCACTAAGGACAACAACGTCCGCAGCCACCTCCTCCCAGCCACGTACAAGTCCATGTGTTCCTTGGGACTGATCCCTTAAAGACTGCTGATGCTGAGTGCCAGGCTCCACCTCCATACTGACACAATCTTCCTCCTCCTCCTCCTCCTCCTCCTCGTCCTCTTCCTGTGTGATCGGCGGGCACGCAGGAACACTGTCTGGATAAAGGGGGCCTTGAGAGCTAAGGAAGTCCTCCTCTTCCTGCCTCTGTTCTGCCTCAAGTGCCCTGTCCATTATTCCACGCAGCGTGTGCTCCAACAGGTGGACAAGGGGGACAGTGTCACTGATGCATGCACTGTCAGTGCTCACCATCCTCGTGGCCTCCTCGAATGGTGACAGGACAGTGCATGCATCCCTGATCATGGCCCACTGGCGTGGGGAAAAAAAACCAAGGTCCCCTGACCCTGTCCTGGTGCCATAGTCGCACAGGTACTCATTGATGGCCCTCTGCTGCGTGTGCAGCCGCTGCAGCATGGCCAACGTCGAGTTCCACCTGGTGGGCATGTCACAGATTAGGCGGTTCTTGGGCAGGTTAAACTCCTTTTGGAGGTCCGTCAGCCGAGCACTGGCATTATATGACCGGCGGAAATGCACACAGACTTTCCTGGCCTGCCTCAGGACATCCTGTAAGCCCGGGTACCTGCCCAAGAACCGCTGCACCACCAAGTTAAGGACGTGAGCCAAACAGGGCACATGGGTCAGTTGTCCCTGTCGGAGGGCAGAGAGGAGGTTGGTGCCATTGTCGCAAACCACCATTCCTGCCTTAAGTTGGCGTGGCGTCAACCACCTCTGAACCTGCCCCTGCAGAGCTGACAGAACCTCTGCCCCAGTGTGGCTCCTGTCCCCCAAGCACACCAGCTCAAGCACCGCATGGCATCTTTTGGCCTGCGTACTTGCGTAGCCCCTTGAACGCCTACGGAGCACCGCTGGTTCCGAGGAAGAGGCCATGGAGGAAGAAGAAGAGGAGGGGGTGGAGGAGAGAGGTGTGTCACAATCAGCATTTTGGAGGCGTGGTGGCGGAACAACCTCCAACACTACTGCACCTTGTCCTGCATCCTTCCCAGCTGCCAGCAGAGTCACCCAATGCGCCGTGAAACTTAAGTAACGTCCCTGTCCATGCCTGCTGGACCATGAGTCAGCGGTAATATGCACCTTACCGCTGACCGCCCTGTCCAGCGAGGCATGGACATTGCCTTCCACATGCCGGTAGAGAGCCGGAATCGCCTTCCGTGAGAAAAAGTGGCGTTTGGGTACCTGCCACTGAGGAACCGCACATTCCACAAACTCACGGAAGGGGGCAGAGTCTACCAACTGAAAAGGCAGCAGTTGAAGTGCTAGCAATTTTGCCAAGCTAGCATTCAACCGCTGGGCATGTGGATGGCTGGGAGCAAACTTCTTTCGGCGGTGCAGCAGCTGGGGCAGGGAAATTTGCCTGGTACAATCTGACGTCGGTGTACCAAAAGCAGATTGCCCATAAGTACTTGGCTGTGACACACCTAATTCTACACCTTCATTCCTCTCACTGCAGGTCGCAGAGAGGACTGAAGGTCTAGTGGGGTTGGAAATCTCAGCTGATGAGGAGCAAGGAGAGATCGTCTTTGTTCTTTGGTGTGGGTCTTTTAGATACGCTTGCCAACGAACTGCATGGCAGGTCAACATATGTCTGGTCAAGCATGTGGTACCCAAGCGGGAGATGTTTTGGCCACGCGAGATACGCTTGAGACATATATTGCAAATAGCAGCGGTGCGATCTGATGCACTCGTCTCAAAAAAGGCCCACACCAAAGAACTTTTTGAATAACGCGCAGAGACTGCAGCGCCCTGCACATGTGGAGCTTTGGGGTGTGATGCAGTCAATGTGCTGCCCTTAGGCTGGCCCCTGGAGGGCATCCTGCCTAGTTGGTGATGTGCCACCTCCTCCTCCTCCTCCTCCTCCTCCTCCTCCTCCTCCTCTCTCCTATCAGGCACCCACGTTGAGTCAGTGACCTCATCATCCCCTCCCTCCTCATCACTGGAGCAAACCTGGCAGTATGCTGCAGCAGGGGGAGCATGACTGCCAGATTGCTGTCCTTCTTGGGCACCCCCTCTGTCCGTGCTCATGTTACTGCCTTCATTGAGCTCAGTATCATCATCAGAGCCTTCCAAACGCTGGGCATCCTCCTGGAGCATGTACCCAACACTGTGGTCAAACAGTTCGAGGGAATCCTCAGGAGGACATGGTGGGGCTAGGGAAGGAGTCACTGATGACATTGAGCTGAGGGAAGAGGCCGCTGCTTTGCCAGACAAAGCACCCTGGGCATGGGTGAGAGAGGATGAGGAGGATGAGGACGGCTTGGTCATCCACTCGACCAAGTCTTCCGCATGTTGCGGCTCAACACGGCCAGCTGCCGAAAAAAAGGCCAAGCGTGTCCCATGGCCACGTGCTGATGAGGATGCACCGTCTCCACGACCAGCACTAGACACAGAGCCTGCTTGCCCTCTCTTATTGGCTTGTGACTGTCTGCCTCTCCTTCTTGGCCTTCCAGACATACTAATGGCCTGTAGCTGCACTAAGCTGGGATAGAACACCTGTAATTTTCTTCAGGTAGCTTTATATACTGTAACCAGACAAGCCTGCCTGTCAGTAGGAAGATAACAGGAACGGATCTAGCTGAACACTGTGAGCAGGACGTACTGCACTAAATGTATATAGCAGGAACGGATCTAGCTGAACACTGTGAGCAGCACGCACTGCACTGAATGTAAATAGCAGGAACGGATCTAGCTGAACACTGTGAGCAGGACGCACTGTACTGAATGTAAATAGCAGGAACGGATCTAGCTGAACACTGTGAGCAGGACACACTGCACTGAATGTAAATAACAGGAACGGATCTAGCTGAACACTGTGAGCAGGACACACTGTACTAAATGTAAATAGTCTAGCTGCCTGACCGTGGTACTAATAGGATCAAAAAGAACACCTGTAATTTTCTTTAGGTAGCTTTATATACTGTAACCAGACAAGCCTGCCTGTCAGTAGAAAGATAACAGGAACGGATCTAGCTGAACACTGTGAGCAGGACGCACTGCACTGAATGTAAATAGCAGGAACGGATCTAGCTGAACACTGTGAGCAGCACGCACTGCACTGAATGTAAATAGCAGGAACGGATCTAGCTGAACACTGTGAGCAGGACGCACTGCACTGAATGTAAATAGCAGGAACGGATCTAGCTGAACACTGTGAGCAGGACGCACTGCACTGAATGTAAATAACAGGAACGGATCTAGCTGAACACTGTGAGCAGGACACACTGTACTAAATGTAAATAGTCTAGCTGCCTGACCGTGGTACTAATAGGATCAAAAAGAACACCTGTAATTTTCTTCAGGTAGCTTTATATACTGTAACCAGACAAGCCTGCCTGTCAGTAGGAAGATAACAGGAACGGATCTAGCTGAACACTGTGAGCAGGACGTACTGCACTAAATGTATATAGCAGGAACGGATCTAGCTGAACACTGTGAGCAGCACGCACTGTACTGAATGTAAATAGCAGGAACGGATCTAGCTGAACACTGTGAGCAGGACACACTGCACTGAATGTAAATAACAGGAACGGATCTAGCTGAACACTGTGAGCAGGACACACTGTACTAAATGTAAATAGTCTAGCTGCCTGACCGTGGTACTAATAGGATCAAAAAGAACACCTGTAATTTTCTTCAGGTAGCTTTATATACTGTAACCAGACAAGCCTGCCTGTCAGTAGGAAGATAACAGGAACGGATCTAGCTGAACACTGTGAGCAGGACGCACTGCACTGAATGTAAATAGCAGGAACGGATCTAGCTGAACACTGTGAGCAGCACGCACTGCACTGAATGTAAATAGCAGGAACGGATCTAGCTGAACACTGTGAGCAGGACGCACTGCACTGAATGTAAATAGCAGGAACGGATCTAGCTGAACACTGTGAGCAGGACGCACTGCACTGAATGTAAATAGCAGGAACGGATCTAGCTGAACACTGTGAGCAGCACGCACTGCACTGAATGTAAATAGCAGGAACGGATCTAGCTGAACACTGTGAGCAGCACGCACTGCACTGAATGTAAATAGCAGGAACGGATCTAGCTGAACACTGTGAGCAGGACGCACTGTACTGAATGTAAATAGCAGGAACGGATCTAGCTGAACACTGTGAGCAGCACGCACTGCACTGAATGTAAATAGCAGGAACGGATCTAGCTGAACACTGTGAGCAGGACGCACTGCACTGAATGTAAATAGCAGGAACGGATCTAGCTGAACACTGTGAGCAGGACGCACTGCACTGAATGTAAATAGCAGGAACGGATCTAGCTGAACACTGTGAGCAGCACGCACTGCACTGAATGTAAATAGCAGGAACGGATCTAGCTGAACACTGTGAGCAGCACGCACTGCACTGAATGTAAATAGCAGGAACGGATCTAGCTGAACACTGTGAGCAGGAAGCACTGTACTGAATGTAAATAGCAGGAACGGATCTAGCTGAACACTGTGAGCAGGACACACTGCACTGAATGTAAATAGTCTAGATAGAAGATAACAGGAACGGATCTAGCTAAACTGAATACAGTGTATATATATATATGCAACACCTGGGATGCATATATATACACAATACACTGTAAGTGCAGCTAACTGACTGACTGTTCTGCCTAATCTATCTAACTCAAATCAAACACTGTCTCTCTGTCTATCTCTTTCAACGCCGGAACACACACTACACAGGGCCGCCGTGCAGGCGGCCTTATATAGTGTGGGGCGTGTACTAAATCCCCTGAGCCATAATTGGCCAAAGCCTCCTTGGCTTTGGCCAATTACGGCTCTCTGTTCAGGCGGCGCTGTGATTGGCCAAGCATGCGGGTCATAGTGCATGCTTGGCCAATCATCAGCCAGCAATGCACTGCGATGCCGCAGTGAATTATGGGCCGTGACGCGCCACACGAATTTGGCGCGAACGGCCCATATCGTTCGCAATTCGACGGACGGTCGAACAGCCGATGTTCGAGTCGAACATGGGTTCGACTCGAACACGAAGCTCATCCCTAATCACCACAGGTTGCTCTGGAAAGGCAGTACAAGTCCCAGCATTGCAGCATCTATCACCACAGGTTGCTCTGGAAAGGCACTACAAGTCCCAGCATTGCAGGATCTATCACCACAGGTTGCTCTGGAAAGGCACTACAAGTTCTAGCATTGTCGAATTTATCACCACAGGTTGCTCTGGAAAGGCACTACAAGTCCCAGCATTGCAGAATCTATCAAATGCACTACAAGTCCCAGCATTGCAGGGTCTATCATTACTTGTTGCTCTGGAAAGGCACTACAAGTCCCAGATATGCAGGATCTATCAAAGGCACTACAAGTCCCAGCATTGCAGGATCTATCACCACAGGTTGCTATGGAAAGGCACTACAAGTCCCAGCATTGCTCGATCTATCACCACAGGTTGCTCTGGACAGGCCCTACAAGTCCCAGCATTGCAGGATTTATCATAGGCACTACAAGTCCCAGCATTGCAGGATCTATCACCACAGGTTGCTATGGAAAGGCACTACAAGTTCTAGCATTGCCGGATTTATCACCACAGGTTGCTCTGGAAAGGCACTACAAGTCCCAGCATTGCAGAATCTATCAAATGCACTACAAGTCCCAGCATTGCAGGGTCTATCACCACTTGTTGCTCTGGAAAGGCACTACAAGTCCCAGATATGCAGGATCTATCAAAGGCACTACAAGTCCCAGCATTGCAGGATCTATCACCACAGGTTGCTATGGAAAGGCACTACAAGTCCCAGCATTGCTCGATCTATCACCACAGGTTGCTCTGGACAGGCCCTACAAGTCCCAGCATTGCAGGATTTATCATAGGCACTACAAGTCCCAGCATTGCAGGATCTATCACCACAGGTTGCTATGGAAAGGCACTACAAGTCCCAGCATTGCAGGATCTATCAAAGGCACTACAAGTCTCAGCATTGCAGGGTCTATCACCACAGGTTGCTCTGGATAGGCCCTACAAGTCCCAGCATTGCAGGATCTATCCTAGGCACTACAAGTCCCAGCATTGCAGGATCTATCAACACAGGTTGCTATGGAAAGGCACAACAATACCCAGCATTGCTCGATCTATCACCACAGGTTGCTCTGGATAGGCACTACAAGTCCCAGCATTGCAGGATCTATCCTAGGCACTACAAGTCCCAGCATTGCAGGATCTATCAACACAGGTTGCTATGGAAAGGCACAACAAGTCCCAGCATTGCTCGATCTATCACCACAGGTTGCTATGTAAAGGCACTACAAGTCCCAGCATTGCAGGATCTATCAAAGGCACTACAAGTCCCAGCATTGCAGGGTCTATCACCACTTGTTCCTCTGGATAGGCACTACAAGTCCCAGCATTGCAGCATCTATCACCACAGGTTGCTCTGCAAAGCTACTACAAGTCCCAACATTGCAGGATCTATCAAAGGCACTACAAGTCCCAGCATTGCAGCATCTATCATAGGCACTACAAGTCATAGCATTGCAGGATCTATCACCATAGGTTGCTCTGGATAGGCACTACAAGTTCTAACATTGCCGGATTTATCACCACAGGTTGCTCTGGAAAGGCACTACAAGTCCCAGCATTGCAGAATCTATCAAATGCACTACAAGTCCCAGCATTGCAGGGTCTATCACCACTTGTTGCTCTGGAAAGGCACTACAAGTCCCAGATATGCAGGATCTATCAAAGGCACTACAAGTCCCAGCATTGCAGGATCTATCACCACAGGTTGCTATGGAAAGGCACTACAAGTCCCAGCATTGCTCGATCTATCACCACAGGTTGCTCTGGACAGGCCCTACAAGTCCCAGCATTGCAGGATTTATCATAGGCACTACAAGTCCCAGCATTGCAGGATCTATCCTAGGCACTACAAGTCCCAGCATTGCAGGATCTATCAACACAGGTTGCTATGGAAAGGCACAACAAGTCCCAGCATTGCTCGATCTATCACCACAGGTTGCTATGGAAAGGCACTACAAGTCCCAGCATTGCAGGATCTATCAAAGGCACTACAAGTCCCAGCATTGCAGGGTCTATCACCACTTGTTCCTCTGGATAGGCACTACAAGTCCCAGCATTGCAGCATCTATCACCACAGGTTGCTCTGCAAAGCTACTACAAGTCCCAACATTGCAGGATCTATCAAAGGCACTACAAGTCCCAGCATTGCAGCATCTATCATAGGCACTACAAGTCATAGCATTGCAGGATCTATCACCATAGGTTGCTCTGGATAGGCACTACAAGTTCTAGCATTGCCGGATCTATCACCACAGGTTGCTCTGGAAAGGCACTACAATTCCCAGCATTGCAGAATCTATCAAAGGCACTACAAGTCCCAGCATTGCAGGGTCTATCACCACTTGTTGCTCAGGATATTCACTACAATTCCGATCATTGTAGGATCTATCAAAGGCACTGCAAGTCCCAGCATTGCAGGATCTATCACCAAAGGTTGCTCTGGAATGCACTACAACTCCCAGCATTGCAGGATCTATCAAAGGCACTACAAGTCCTAGCATTGCAGGGTCTATCACCACTTGTTGCTCTAGATAGGCCCTACAAGTCCCAGCATTGCAGGATCTATCACCAGAGGTTGCTATGGAAAGGCACTACAAGTCCCAGCATTGCAGAATCTATCAAAGGCACTACAAGTCCCAGCATTGCAGGATCAATCCTAGGCACTACAAGTCCCAGTATTGCAGGATCTATCACCACAGGTTGCTCTGGAAAGGCAATACAAGACCCAGCATTGCAGGATCTATCAAAGGCACTACAAGTCCCAGCATTGCAGGGTCTATCACCACTTGTTCCACTGGATAGGCACTACAAGTCCCAGCATTGCAGGATCTATCACCACAGGTTGCTCTGGAAAGGGAGTACAAGTCCCAGCATTGCAGCATCTATCACCACAGGTCGCTCTGGAAAGGCACTACAAGTCCCAGCATTGCAGGGTCTATCACCACTTGTTGCTCTGGATAGACACTACAAGTCCCAGCATTGCAGGATCTATCACCACAGGTTTCTCTGGAAAGGCACTAAAAAGTCCCAACATTGCAGGATCTATCAAAGGCACTGCAAGTCCCAGCATTGCAGCATCTATCATAGGCACTACAAATCATAGCATTGCAGGATCTATCACCATAGGTTGCTCTGGATAGGCACTACAAGTTCTAGCATTGCCGGATCTATCACCACAGGTTGCTCTGGAAAGGCACTACAAGTCCCAGCATTGCAGAATCTATCAAAGGCACTACAAGTCCCAGCATTGCAGGGACTATCACCACTTGTTGCTCTGGAAAGGCACTACAAGTCCCAGATATTCAGGATCTATCAAAGGCACTACAATTCCCAGCTTTGCGGGACCAATCACCAAAGGTTGCTCTGGAAAGGCACTACAAGTCCCAACATTGCAGGAACCATCAAAGGCACTACAAGTCCCAGCATTGCAGGATCTATCACCACAGGTTGCTCTGGATAGGCCCTACAAGTCCCAGCATTGCAGGATCTATCCTAGGCACTACAAGTCCCAGCATTGCAGGATCTAGCCTAGGCACTACAAGTCCCAGCATTGCACGGTCTATCAGCACTTTTTGCTTTAGATAGTCCCTACAAGTCCCAGCATTGCAGGATCTATCACCACAGGTTGCTATGGAAAGGCACTACAAGTCCCTGCATTGCAGGATCTATCAAAGGAACTACAAGTCCCAGCATTGCAGGGTCTATCACCACTTGTTGCTCTGGATAGGCACTACAAGTCCCAGCATTGCAGGATCTATCACCATAGGTTGCTCTGGAAAGGCACTACAAGTCCCAGCATTGCAGGATCTATCTAAGGCACTACAAGTCCCAGCATTGCAGGGTCTATCACCACTTGTTGCTCTGGATAGGCCCTACAAGTCAGTCATTGCAGGATCTATCATATGCACTAAAAGTCCCAGCATTGCAGGATCTATCACCACAGGTTGCTATGGAAAGGCACTACAAATCCCGGCATTGCAGGATCTATCAAAGGCACTACAAGTCCCAGCATTGCAGGGTCTATCACCACTTGTTGCTCTGTATAGGCACTACAAGTCCCAGCATTGCAGGATCTATCCTAGGCACTACAAGCCCCAGTATTGCAGGATCTATCACCACAGGTTGCTCTGGAAAGGCAATACAAGACCCAGCATTGCAGGATCTATCAAAGGCACTACAAGTTACAGCATTGCAGGGTCTATCACCACTTGTTCCACTGGATAGGCAATACAAGTCCCAGCATTGCAGGATCTATCACCACAGGTTGCTCTGGAAAGGCAGTACAAGTCCCAGCATTGCAGCATCTATCACCACAGGTTGCTCTGGAAAGGCACTACAAGTCCCAGCATTGCATGGTCTATCACCACTTGTTGCTCTGGATAGGCACTACAAGTCCCAGCATTGCAGGATCTATCACCACAGGTTGCTCTGGAAAGGCACTAAAAAGTCCCAACATTGCAGGATCTATCAAAGGCACTACAAGTCCCAGCATTGCAGCATCTATCATAGGCACTACAAGTTATAGCATTGCAGGATCTATCACCATAGTTTGCTCTGGATAGGCACTACAAGTTCTAGCATTGCCGGATCTATCACCACAGGTTGCTCTGGAAAGGCACTACAAGTCCCAGCATTGCAGGATCTATCAAAGGCACTACAAGTCCCAGCATTGCAGGGTCTATCACCACTTGTTGCTCTGGATAGGCACTACAAGTCCCAGCATTGCAGGATCTATCACCATAGGTTGCTCTGGAAAAGCACTACAAGTCCCAGCATTGCAGGATCTATCTAAGGCACTACAAGTCCCAGCATTGCAGGGTCTATCACCACTTGTTGCTCTGGATAGGCCCTACAAGTCAGTCATTGCAGGATCTATCATATGCACTAAAAGTCCCAGCATTGCAGGATCTATCACCACAGGTTGCTATGGAAAGGCACTACAAGTCCCGGCATTGCAGGATCTATCAAAGGCACTACAAGTCCCAGCATTGCAGGGTCTATCACCACTTGTTGCTCTGTATAGGCACTACAAGTCCCAGCATTGCAGGATCTATCCTAGGCACTACAAGTCCCAGTATTGTAGGATCTATCACCACAGGTTGCTCTGGAAAGGCACTACAAGACCCAGCATTGCAGGATCTATCAAAGGCACTACAAGTTACAGCATTGCAGGGTCTATCACCACTTGTTCCACTGGATAGGCAATACAAGTCCCAGCATTGCAGGATCTATCACCACAGGTTGCTCTGGAAAGGCAGTACAAGTCCCAGCATTGCAGCATCTATCACCACAGGTTGCTCTGGAAAGGCACTACAAGTCCCAGCATTGCATGGTCTATCACCACTTGTTGCTCTGGATAGGCACTACAAGTCCCAGCATTGCAGGATCTATCACCACAGGTTGCTCTGGAAAGGCACTAAAAAGTCCCAACATTGCAGGATCTATCAAAGGCACTACAAGTCCCAGCATTGCAGCATCTATCATAGGCACTACACTTTATAGCATTGCAGGATCTATCACCATAGTTTGCTCTGGATAGGCACTACAAGTTCTACCATTGCCGGATCTATCACCACAGGTTGCTCTGGAAAGGCACTACAAGTCCCAGCATTGCAAAATCTATCAAAGGCACTACAAGTCCCAGCATTGCAGGGTCTATCACCACTTGTTGCTCTGGAAAGGCACTACAAGTCCCAGATATGCAGGATCTATCAAAGGCACTACAATTCCCAGCACTGCATCACCACTCACCAAAGGTTGCTCTGGAAAGGCACTACAACTCCCAGCATTGCAGGATCTATAAAACGCACTACAAGTCCCAGCATTGCAGGGTCTATCGCCACTTGTTGCTCTGGATAGGCCCTACAAGTCCCAGCTTTGCAGGATCTATCACCACAGGTTGCTTTGGAAAGGCAGTACAAGTCCCAGCATTGCAGCATCTATCACCACAGGTTGCTATGGAAAGGCACTACAAGTCCCAGCATTGCAGGATCTATCAAAGGCACTACAAGTCCCAGCATTGCAGGGTCTATCACCACAGGTTGCTCTGGATAGGCCCAACAAGTCCCAGCATTGCAGGATCTATCCTAGGCACTACAAGTCCCAGCTTTGCAGGATCTATCAACACAGGTTGCTATGGAAAGGCACAACAAGTCCCAGCATTGCTCGATCTATCACCACAGGTTGCTCTGGATAGGCCCTACAAGTCCCAGCATTGCAGGATCTATCCTAGGCACTACAAGTCCCAGCATTGCAGGATCTATCAACACAGGTTGCTATGGAAAGGCACAACAAGTCCCAGCATTGCTTGATCTATCACCACAGGTTGCTATGGAAAGGCACTACAAGTCCCAGCATTGCAGGATCTATCAAAGCCACTACAAGTCCCAGCATTGCAGGGTCTATCACCACTTGTTCCTCTGGATAGGCACTACAAGTCCCAGCATTGCAGCATCTATCACCACAGGTTGCTCTGCAAAGCTACTACAAGTCCCAACATTGCAGGATCTATCAAAGGCACTACAAGTCCCAGCATTGCAGCATCTATCATAGGCACTACAAGTCATAGCATTGCAGGATCTATCACCATAGGTTGCTCTGGATAGGCACTACAAGTTCTAGCATTGCCGGATCTATCACCACAGGTTGCTCTGGAAAGGCACTACAATTCCAAGCATTGCAGAATCTATCAAAGGCACTACAAGTCCCAGCATTGCAGGGTCTATCACCACTTGTTGCTCAGGATATTCACTACAAGTCCCAGCATTGCAGGATCTATCACCATAGGTTGCTCTGGAATGTCACTACAACTCCCAGCATTGCAGGATCTATCAAAGGAACTACAAGTCCCAGCATTGCAGGGTCTATCTCCACTTGTTGCTCTAGATAGGCCCTACAAGTCCCAGCATTGCAGGATCTATCACCACAGGTTGCTATGGAAAGGCACTACAAGTCCCTGCATTGCAGGATCTATCAAAGCCACTACAAGTCCCAGCATTGCAGGGTCTATCACCACTTGTTGTATAGGCACTACAAGTCCCAGCATTGCAGGATCTATCACCACAGGTATCTCTGGAAAGGCACTACAAGTCCTAGTATTGCAGGATCTATCCTAGGCACTACAAGTCCCAGTATTGCAGGATCTATCACCACAGGTTGCTCTGGAAAGGCACTACAAGATCCAGCATTGCAGGATCTATCAAAGGCACTACATGTCCCAGCATTGCAGGGTCTATCACCACTTGTTCCACTGGATAGGCACTACAAGTCCCAGCATTGCAGGATCTATCACCACAGGTTGCTCTGGAAAGGCAGTACAAGTCCCAGCATTGCAGCATCTATCACCACAGGTTGCTCTGGAAAGGCACTACAAGTCCCAGCATTGCAGGGTCTATCACCACTTGTTGCTCTGGATAGGCACTACAAGTCCCAGCATTGCAGGATCTATCACCACAGGTTGCTCTGGAAAGGCACTAAAAAGTCCCAACATTGCAGGATCTATCAAAGGCACTGCAAGTCCCAGCATTGCAGCATCTATCATAGGCACTACAAATCATAGCATTGCAGGATCTATCACCATAGGTTGCTCTGGATAGGCACTACAAGTTCTAGCATTGCCGGATCTATCACCACAGGTTGCTCTGGAAAGGCACTACAAGTCCCAGCATTGCAGAATCTATCAAAGGCACTACAAGTCCCAGCATTGCAGGGACTATCACCACTTGTTGCTCTGGAAAGGCACTACAAGTCCCAGATATTCAGGATCTATCAAAGGCACTACAATTCCCAGCATTGCAGGACCAATCACCAAAGGTTGCTCTGGAAAGGCACTACAAGTCCCAACATTGCAGGAACCATCAAAGGCACTACAAGTCCCAGCATTGCAGGATCTATCACCACAGGTTGCTCTGGATAGGCCCTACAAGTCCCAGCATTGCAGGATCTATCCTAGGCACTACAAGCCCCAGCATTGCAGGATCTATCAAAGGCACTACAAGTCCCAGCATTGCAGGGTCTATCACCACTTGTTGCTTTAGATAGGCCCTACAAGTCCCAGCATTGCAGGATCTATCACCACAGGTTGCTATGGAAAGGCACTACAAGTCCCTGCATTGCAGGATCTATCAAAGGCACTACAAGTCCCAGCATTGCAGGGTCTATCACCACTTGTTGCTCTGGATAGGCACTACAAGTCCCAGCATTGCAGGATCTATCACCACAGGTTGCTCTGGAAAGGCACAACAAGTCCCAGCATTTCAGGATCTATCTAAGGCACTACAAGTCCCAGCATTGCAGGGTCTATCACCACTTGTTGCTCTGGATAGTCCCTACAAGTCAGTGATTGCAGGATCTATCATAGGCACTAAAAGTCCCAGCATTGCAGGATCTATCACCACAGGTTGCTATGGAAAGGCACTACAAGTCCCGGCATTGCAGGATCTATCAAAGGCACTACAATTCCCAGCATTGCAGGGTCTATCACCACTTGTTGCTCTGTATTGGCACTACAAGTCCCAGCATTGCAGGATTTATCACCACAGGTTGCTCGGGAAAGGCACTACAAGTCCCAGCATTGCAGAATCTATCAAACGCACTACAAGTCCCAGCATTGCAGGATCTATCCTAGGCACTACAAGTCCCAGTATTGCAGGATCTATCACCACAGGTTGCTCTGGAAAGGCACTACAAGACTCAGCATTGCAGGATCTATCAAAGGCACTACAAGTTACAGCATTGCAGGGTCTATCACCACTTGTTCCACTGGATAGGCAATACAAGTCCCAGCATTGCAGGATCTATTACCACAGGTTGCTCTGGAAAGGCAGTACAAGTCCCAGCATTGCAGCATCTATCACCACAGGTTGCTCTGGAAAGGCACTACAAGTCCTAGCATTGCAGGGTCTATCACCACTTGTTGCTCTGGATAGGCACTACAAGTCCCAGCATTGCAGGATCTATCACCACAGGTTGCTCTGGATAGGCACTACAGGTTCTAGCATTGCCGGATCTATCACCACAGGTTGCTCTGGAAAGGCACTACAAGTCCCAGCATTGCAGAATCTATCAAAGGCACTACAAGTCCCAGCATTGCAGGGTCTATCACCACTTGTTGCTCTGGAAAGGCACTACAAGTCCCAGATATGCAGGATCTATCAAAGGCACTACAATTCCCGGCATTGCATCACCAATCACCAAAGGTTGCTCTGGAAAGGCACTACAACTCCCAGCATTGCAGGATATATCAAAGGCACTACAAGTCCCAGCATTGCAGGGTCTATCGCCACTTGTTGCTCTAGATAGGCCCTACAAGTCCCAGTTTGACAGGATCTATCACCACAGGTTGCTCTGGAAAGGCAGTACAAGTCCCAGCACTGCAGCATCTATCACCACAGGTTGCTCTGGAAAGGCACTACAAGTCCCAGCATTGCAGGGTCTATCACCACTTGTTGCTCTGGATAGGCACTACAAGTCCCAGCGTTGCAGGATCTATCACCACATGTTGCTCTGGAAAGGCACTACAAGTTCCAACATTGCAGGAACCATCAAAGGCACTACAAGTCCCAGCATTGCAGGATCTATCACCACAGGTTGCTCTGGATAGGCCCTACAAGTCCCAGCATTGCAGGATCTATCCTAGGCACTACAAGTCCCAGCATTGCAGGATCTATCACCACAGGTTGCTATGGAAAGGCACTACAAGTCCCAGCATTGCTCGATCTATCACCACAGGTTGCTCTGGATAGGCCCTACAAGTCCCAGCATTGCAGGATTTATCATAGGCACTACAAGTCACAGCACTGCTGGATCTATCACCACAGGTTGCTATGGAAAGGCACTACAAGTCCCAGCATTGCAGGATCTATCAAAGGCACTACAAGTCCCAGCATTGCAGGGTCTATCACCACAGGTTGCTCTCGATAGGCCCTACAAGTCCCAGCATTGCAGGATCTATCCTAGGCACTACAAGTCCCAGCATTGCAGGATCTATCACCACACATTGCTATGGAAAGGCACTACAAGTCCCAGCATTGCTCGATCTATCACCACAGGTTGCTCTGGATAGACCTTACAAGTCCCAGCATTGCAGGATTTATCATAGGCACTACAAGTCCCAGCATTGCAGGATCTATCACCACAGGTTGCTATGGAAAGGCACTACAAGTCCCAGCATTGCTCGATCTATCACCACAGGTTGCTCTGGATAGACCTTACAAGTCCCAGCATTGAAGGATCTATCAAAGGCACTACAAGTCCCAGCATTGCAGGATCTACCACCACTTGTTTCTCTTGATAGGCACTACAAGTCCCAGCATTGCAGCATCTATCACCACAGGTTGCTCTGCAAAGCTACTACAAGTCCCAACATTGCAGGATCTATCAAAGGCACTACAAGTCCCAGCATTGCAGCATCTATCATAGGCACTACAAGTCATAGCATTGCAGGATCTATCACCATAGGTTGCTCTGGATAGTCACTACAAGTTCTAGCATTGCCGGATCTATCACCACAGGTTGCTCTGGAAAGGCACTACAATTCCCAGCATTGCAGAATCTATCAAAGGCACTACAAGTCCCAGCATTGTAGGGTCTATCACCACTTGTTGCTCAGGATATTCACTACAAGTCCCATCATTGCAGGATCTATCAAAGTCACTGCAAGTCCCAGCATTGCAGGATCTATCACCAAAGGTTGCTCTGGAATGTCACTACAACTCCCAGCATTGCAGGATCTATCAAAGGCACTACAAGTCCCAGCATTGCAGGGTCTATCACCACTTGTTGCTCTAGATAGGCCCTACAAGTCCCAGCATTGCAGGATCTATCACCACAGGTTGCTATGGAAAGGCACTACAAGTCCCTGCATTGCAGGATCTATCAAAGGTACTACAAGTCCCAGCATTGCAGGGTCTATCACCACTTATTGCTCTGGATAGGCACTACAAGTCCCAGCATTGCAGGATCTATCACCACAGGTTGCTCTGGAAAGGCACTACAAGTCCCAGCATTGCAGGATCTATCCTAGGCACTACAAGTCCCAGTATTGCAGGATCTATCACCACAGGTTGCTCTGGAAAGGCACTACAAGACCCAGCATTGCAGGATCTATCAAAGGCACTACATGTCCCAGCATTGTAGGGTCTATCACCACTTGTTCCACTGGATAGGCACTACAAGTCCCAGCATTGCAGGATCTATCACCACAGGTTGCTCTGGAAAGGCAGTACAAGTCCCAGCATTGCAGCATCTATCACCACAGGTTGCTCTGGAAAGGCACTACAAGTCCCAGCATTGCAGGGTCTATCACCACTTGTTGCTCTGGATAGGCACTACAAGTCCCAGCATTGCAGGATCTATCACCACAGGTTGCTCTGGAAAGGCACTAAAAAGTCCCAACATTGCAGGATCTATCAAAGGCACTGCAGGTCCCAGCATTGCAGCATCTATCATAGGCACTACAAATCATAGCATTGCAGGATCTATCACCATAGGTTGCTCTGGATAGGCACTACAAGTTCTAGCATTGCCGGATCTATCACCACAGGTTGCTCTGGAAAGGCACTACAAGTCCCAGCATTGCAGAATCTATCAAAGGCACTACAAGTCCCAGCATTGCAGGGACTATCACCACTTGTTGCTCTGGAAAGGCACTACAAGTCCCAGATATTCAGGATCTATCAAAGGCACTACAATTCCCAGCATTGCAGGACCAATCACCAAAGGTTGCTCTGGAAAGGCACTACAAGTCCCAACATTGCAGGAACCATCAAAGGCACTACAAGTCCCAGCATTGCAGGATCTATCACCACAGGTTGCTCTGGATAGGCCCTACAAGTCCCAGCATTGCAGGATCTATCCAAGGCACTACAAGTCCCAGCATTGCAGGATCTATCAAAGGCACTACAAGTCCCAGCATTGCAGGGTCTATCACCACTTGTTGCTTTAGATAGGCCCTACAAGTCCCAGCATTGCAGGATCTATCACCACAGGTTGCTATGGAAATGCACTACAAGTCCCTGCATTGCAGGATCTATCAAAGGCACTACAAGTCCCAGCATTGCAGGGTCTATCACCACTTGTTGCTCTGGATAGGCACTACAAGTCCCAGCATTGCAGGATCTATCATCACAGGTTGCTCTGGAAAGGCACAACAAGTCCCAGCATTTCAGGATCTATCTAAGGCACTACAAGTCCCAGCATTGCAGGGTCCATCACCACTTGTTGCTCTGGATAGGCCCTACAAGTCAGTCATTGCAGGATCTATCATAGGCACTAAAAGTCCCAGCATTGCAGGATCTATCACCACAGGTTGCTATGGAAAGGCACTACAAGTCCCGGCATTGCAGGATCTATCAAAGGCACTACAAGTCCCAGCATTGCAGGGTCTATCACCACTTGTTGCTCTGTATAGGCACTACAAGTCCCAGCATTGCAGGATTTATCACCACAGGTTGCTCTGGAAAGGCACTACAAGTCCCAGCATTGCAGAATCTATCAAACGCACTACAAGTCCCAGCATTGCAGGATCTATCCTAGGCACTACAAGTCCCAGTATTGCAGGATCTATCACCACAGGTTGCTCTGGAAAGGCACTACAAGACCCAGCATTGCAGGATCTATCAAAGGCACTACAAGTTACAGCATTGCAGGGTCTATTACCACTTGTTCCACTGGATAGGCAATACAAGTCCCAGCATTGCAGGATCTATCACGACAGGTTGCTCTGGAAAGGCAGTACAAGTCCCAGCATTGCAGCATCTATCACCACAGGTTGCTCTGGAAAGGCACTACAAGTCCTAGCATTGCAGGGTCTATCACCACTTGTTGCTCTGGATAGGCACTACAAGTCCCAGCATTGCAGGATCTATCACCACAGGTTGCTCTGCAAAGGCACTAAAAAGTCCCAACATTGCAGGATCTATCAAAGGCACTACAAGTCCCAGCATTGCAGCATCTATCATAGGCACTACAAGTCATAGCATTGCAGGATCTATCACCATAGGTTGCTCTGGATAGGCACTACAGGTTCTAGCATTGCCGGATCTATCACCACAGGTTGCTCTGGAAAGGCACTACAAGTCCCAGCATTGCAGAATCTATCAAAGGCACTACAAGTCCCAGCATTGCAGGGTCTATCACCACTTGTTGCTCTGGAAAGGCACTACAAGTCCCAGATATGCAGGATCTATCAAAGGCACTACAATTCCCGGCATTGCATCACCAATCACCAAAGGTTGCTCTGGAAAGGCACTACAACTCTCAGCATTGCAGGATATATCAAAGGCACTACAAGTCCCAGCATTGCAGGGTCTATCGCCACTTGTTGCTCTAGATAGGCCCTACAAGTCCCAGTTTGACAGGATCTATCACCACAGGTTGCTCTGGAAAGGCAGTACAAGTCCCAGCACTGCAGCATCTATCACCACAGGTTGCTCTGGAAAGGCACTACAAGTCCCAGCATTGCAGGGTCTATCACCACTTGTTGCTCTGGATAGGCACTACAAGTCCCAGCGTTGCAGGATCTATCACCACATGTTGCTCTGGAAAGGCACTACAAGTTCCAACATTGCAGGAACCATCAAAGGCACTACAAGTCCCAGCATTGCAGGATCTATCACCACAGGTTGCTCTGGATAGGCCCTACAAGTCCCAGCATTGCAGGATCTATCCTAGGCACTACAAGTCCCAGCATTGCAGGATCTATCACCACAGGTTGCTATGGAAAGGCACTACAAGTCCCAGCATTGCTCGATCTATCACCACAGGTTGCTCTGGATAGGCCCTACAAGTCCCAGCATTGCAGGATTTATCATAGGCACTACAAGTCACAGCACTGCTGGATCTATCACCACAGGTTGCTATGGAAAGGCACTACAAGTCCCAGCATTGCAGGATCTTTCAAAGGCACTACAAGTCCCAGCATTGCAGGGTCTATCACCACAGGTTGCTCTCGATAGGCCCTACAAGTCCCAGCATTGCAGGATCTATCCTAGGCACTACAAGTCCCAGCATTGCAGGATCTATCACCACACATTGCTATGGAAAGGCACTACAAGTCCCAGCATTGCTCGATCTATCACCACAGGTTGCTCTGGATAGGCCCTACAAGTCCAAGCATTGCAGGATTTATCATAGGCACTACAAGTCCCAGCATTGCAGGATCTATCACCACAGGTTGCTATGGAAAGGCACTACAAGTCCCAGCATTGAAGGATCTATCAAAGGCACTACAAGTCCCAGCATTGCAGGGTCTACCACCACTTGTTTCTCTTGATAGGCACTACAAGTCCCAGCATTGCAGCATCTATCACCACAGGTTGCTCTGCAAAGCTACTACAAGTCCCAACATTGCAGGATCTATCAAAGGCACTACAAGTCCCAGCATTGCAGCATCTATCATAGGCACTACAAGTCATAGCATTGCAGGATCTATCACCATAGGTTGCTCTGGATAGTCACTACAAGTTCTAGCATTGCCGGATCTATCACCACAGGTTGCTCTGGAAAGGCACTACAATTCCCAGCATTGCAGAATCTATCAAAGGCACTACAAGTCCCAGCATTGCAGGGTCTATCACCACTTGTTGCTCAGGATATTCACTACAAGTCCCATCATTGCAGGATCTATCAAAGTCACTGCAAGTCCCAGCATTGCAGGATCTATCACCAAAGGTTGCTCTGGAATGTCACTACAACTCCCAGCATTGCAGGATCTATCAAAGGCACTACAAGTCCCAGCATTGCAGGGTCTATCACCACTTGTTGCTCTAGATAGGCCCTACAAGTCCCAGCATTGCAGGATCTATCACCACAGGTTGCTATGGAAAGGCACTACAAGTCCCTGCATTGCAGGATCTATCAAAGGTACTACAAGTCCCAGCATTGCAGGGTCTATCACCACTTATTGCTCTGGATAGGCACTACAAGTCCCAGCATTGCAGGATCTATCACCACAGGTTGCTCTGGAAAGGCACTACAAGTCCCAGCATTGCAGGATCTATCCTAGGCACTACAAGTCCCAGTATTGCAGGATCTATCACCACAGGTTGCTCTGGAAAGGCACTACAAGACCCAGCATTGCAGGATCTATCAAAGGCACTACATGTCCCAGCATTGCAGGGTCTATCACCACTTGTTCCACTGGATAGGCACTACAAGTCCCAGCATTGCAGGATCTATCACCACAGGTTGCTCTGGAAAGGCAGTACAAGTCCCAGCATTGCAGCATCTATCACCACAGGTTGCTCTGGAAAGGCACTACAAGTCCCAGCATTGCAGGGTCTATCACCACTTGTTGCTCTGGATAGGCACTACGAGTCCCAGCATTGCAGGATCTATCACCACAGGTTGCTCTGGAAAGGCACTAAAAAGTCCCAACATTGCAGGATCTATCAAAGGCACTGCAAGTTCCAGCATTGCAGCATCTATCATAGGCACTACAAATCATAGTATTGCAGGATCTATCACCATAGGTTGCTCTGGATAGGCCCTACAAGTCCCAGCATTGCAGTATCTATCCTAGGCACTACAAGTCCCATCATTGCAGGATCTATCACCACAGGTTGCTATGGAAAGGCACTACAAGTCCCAGCATTGCTCGATCTATCACCACAGGTTGCTCTGGATAGGCCCTACAAGTCCCAGCATTGCAGGATTTATCATAGGCACTACAAGTCCCAGCACTGCTGGATCTATCACCACAGGTTGCTATGGAAAGGCACTACAAGTCCCAGCATTGCAGGGTCTATCACCACAGGTTGCTCTCGATAGGCCCTACAAGTCCCAGCATTGCAGGATCTATCCTAGGCACTACAAGTCCCAGCAATGCAGGATCTATCACCACACATTGCTATGGAAAGGCACTACAAGTCCCAGCATTGCTTGATCTATCACCACAGGTTGCTCTGGATAGGCCCTACAAGTCCCAGCATTGCAGGATTTATCATAGGCACTACAAGTCCCAGCATTGCAGGATCTATCACCACAGGTTGCTATGGAAAGGCACTACAAGTCCCAGCATTGAAGGATCTATCAAAGGCACTACAAGTCCCAGCATTGCAGGGTCTACCACCACTTGTTCCTCTTGATAGGCACTACAAGTCCCAGCATTGCAGCATCTATCACCACAGGTTGCTCTGCAAAGCTACTACAAGTCCCAACATTGCAGGATCTATCAAAGGCACTACAAGTCCCAGCATTGCAGCATCTATCATAGGCACTACAAGTCATAGCATTGCAGGATCTATCACCATAGGTTGCTCTGGATAGTCACTACAAGTTCTAGCATTGCCGGATCTATCACCACAGGTTGCTCTGGAAAGGCACTACAATTTCCAGCATTGCAGAATCTATCAAAGGCACTACAAGTCCCAGCATTGCAGGGTCTATCACCACTTGTTGCTCAGGATATTCACTACAAGTCCCATCATTGCAGGATCTTTCAAAGTCACTGCAAGTCCCAGCATTGCAGGATCTATCACCAAAGGTTGCTCTGGAATGTCACTACAACTCCCAGCATTGCAGGATCTATCAAAGGCACTACAAGTCCCAGCATTGCAGGGTCTATCACCACTTGTTGCTCTAGATAGACCCTACAAGTCCCAGCATTGCAGGATCTATCACCACAGGTTGCTATGGAAAGGCACTACAAGTCCCTGCATTGCAGGATCTATCAAAGCCACTACAAGTCCCAGCATTGCAGGGTCTATCACCACTTGTTGTATAGGCACTACAAGTTCCAGCATTGCAGGATCTATCACCACAGGTTGCTCTGGAAAGGCACTACAAGTCCCAGCATTGCAGAATCTATCAAAGGCACTACAAGTCCCAGCATTGCAGGATCAATCCTAGGCACTACAAGTCCCAGTATTGCAGGATCTATCACCACAGGTTGCTCTGGAAAGGCACTACAAGACCCAGCATTGCAGGATCTATCAAAGGCACTACAAGTCCCAGCATTGCAGGGTCTATCACCACTTGTTCCACTGGATAGGCACTACAAGTCCCAGCATTGCAGGATCTATCACCACAGGTTGCTCTGGAAAGGCAGTACAAGTCCCAGCATTGCAGCATCTATCACCACAGGTTGCTCTGGAAAGGCACTACAAGTCCCAGCATTGCAGGGTCTATCACCACTTGTTGCTCTGGATAGGCACTACAAGTCCCAGCATTGCAGGATCTATCACCACAGGTTGCTCTGGAAAGGCACTAAAAAGTCCCAACATTGCAGGATCTATCAAAGGCACTGCAAGTCCCAGCATTGCAGCATCTATCATAGGCACTACAAATCATAGCATTGCAGGATCTATCACCATAGGTTGCTCTGGATAGGCACTACAAGTTCTAGCATTGCCGGATCTATCACCACAGGTTGCTCTGGAAAGGCACTACAAGTCCCAGCATTGCAGAATCTATCAAAGGCACTACAAGTCCCAGCATTGCAGGGACTATCACCACTTGTTGCTCTGGAAAAGCACTACAAGTCCCAGATATTCAGGATCTATCAAAGGCACTACAATTCCCAGCATTGCAGGACCAATCACCAAAGGTTGCTCTGGAAAGGCACTACAAGTCCCAACATTGCAAGAACCATCAAAGGCACTACAAGTCCCAGCATTGCAGGATCTATCACCACAGGTTGCTCTGGATAGGCCCTACAAGTCCCAGCATTGCAGGATCTATCCTAGGCACTACAAGTCCCAGCATTGCAGGATCTATCAAAGGCACTACAAGTCCCAGCATTGCAGGGTCTATCACCACTTGTTGCTTTAGATAGGCCCTACAAGTCCCAGCATTGCAGGATCTATCACCACAGGTTGCTATGGAAAGGCACTACAAGTCCCTGCATTGCAGGATCTATCAAAGGCACTACAAGTCCCAGCATTGCAGGGTCTATCACCACTTGTTGCTCTGGATAGGCACTACAAGTCCCAGCATTGCAGGATCTATCACCACAGGTTGCTCTGGAAAGGCACAACAAGTCCCAGCATTTCAGGATCTATCTAAGGCACTACAAGTCCCAGCATTGCAGGGTCTATCACCACTTGTTGCTCTGGATAGGCCCTACAAGTCAGTCATTGCAGGATCTATCATAGGCACTAAAAGTCCCAGCATTGCAGGATCTATCACCACAGGTTGCTATGGAAAGGCACTACAAGTCCCGGCATTGCAGGATCTATCAAAGGCACTACAAGTCCCAGTATTGCAGGGTCTATCACCACTTGTTGCTCTGTATAGGCACTACAAGTCCCAGCATTGCAGGATTTATCACCACAGGTTGCTCTGGAAAGGCACTACAAGTCCCAGCATTGCAGAATCTATCAAACGCACTACAAGTCCCAGCATTGCAGGATCTATCCTAGGCACTACAAGTCCCAGTATTGCAGGATCTATCACCACAGGTTGCTCTGGAAAGGCACTACAAGACCCAGCATTGCAGGATCTATCAAAGGCACTACAAGTTACAGCATTGCAGGGTCTATCACCACTTGTTCCACTGGATAGGCAATACAAGTCCCAGCATTGCAGGATCTATCACCACAGGTTGCTCTGGAAAGGCAGTACAAGTCCCAGCATTGCAGCATCTATCACCACAGGTTGCTCTGGAAAGGCACTACAAGTCCTAGCATTGCAGGGTCTATCACCACTTGTTGCTCTGGATAGGCACTACAAGTCCCAGCATTGCTGGATCTATCACCACTGGTTGCTCTGGAAAGGCACTAAAAAGTCCCAACATTGCAGGATCTATCAAAGGCACTACAAGTCCCAGCATTGCAGCATCTATCATAGGCACTACAAGTCATAGCATTGCAGGATCTATCACCATAGGTTGCTCTGGATAGGCACTACAGGTTCTAGCATTGCCGGATCTATCACCACAGGTTGCTCTGGAAAGGCACTACAAGTCCCAGCATTGCAGAATCTATCAAAGGCACTACAAGTCCCAGCATTGCAGGGTCTATCACCACTTGTTGCTCTGGAAAGGCACTACAAGTCCCAGATATGCAGGATCTATCAAAGGCACTACAATTCCCAGCATTGCATCACCAATCACCAAAGGTTGCTCTGGAAAGGCACTACAACTCCCAGCATTGCAGGATATATCAAAGGCACTACAAGTCCCAGCATTGCAGGGTCTATCGCCACTTGTTGCTCTAGATAGGCCCTACAAGTCCCAGTTTGACAGGATCTATCACCACAGGTTGCTCTGGAAAGGCAGTACAAGTCTCAGCACTGCAGCATCTATCACCACAGGTTGCTCTGGAAAGGCACTACAAGTCCCAGCATTGCAGGGTCTATTACCACTTGTTGCTCTGGATAGGCACTACAAGTCCCAGCGTTGCAGGATCTATCACCACATGTTGCTCTGGAAAGGCACTACAAGTTCCAACATTGCAGGAGCCATCAAAGGCACTACAAGTCCCAGCATTGCAGGATCTATCACCACAGGTTGCTCTGGATAGGCCCTACAAGTCCCAGCATTGCAGTATCTATCCTAGGCACTACAAGTCCCATCATTGCAGGATCTATCACCACAGGTTGCTATGGAAAGGCACTACAAGTCCCAGCATTGCTCGATCTATCACCACAGGTTGCTCTGGATAGGCCCTACAAGTCCCAGCATTACAGGATTTATCATAGGCACTACAAGTCCCAGCACTGCTGGATCTATCACCACAGGTTGCTATGGAAAGGCACTACAAGTCCCAGCATTGCAGGATCTTACAAAGGCACTACAAGTCCCAGCATTGCAGGGTCTATCACCACAGGTTGCTCTCGATAGGCCCTACAAGTCCCAGCATTGCAGGATCTATACTAGGCACTACAAGTCCCAGCATTGCAGGATCTATCACCACACATTGCTATGGAAAGGCACTACAAGTCCCAGCATTGCTCGATCTATCACCACAGGTTGCTCTGGATAGGCCCTACAAGTCCCAGCATTGCAGGATTTATCATAGGCACTACAAGTCCCAGCATTGCAGGATCTATCACCACAGGTTGCTATGGAAAGGCACTACAAGTCCCAGCATTGAAGGATCTATCAAAGGCACTACAAGTCCCAGCATTGCAGGGTCTACCACCACTTGTTCCTCTTGATAGGCACTACAAGTCCCAGCATTGCAGCATCTATCACCACAGGTTGCTCTGCAAAGCTACTACAAGTCCCAACATTGCAGGATCTATCAAAGGCACTACAAGTCCCAGCATTGCAGCATCTATCATAGGCACTACAAGTCATAGCATTGCAGGATCTATCACCATAGGTTGCTCTGGATAGTCACTACAAGTTCTAGCATTGCCGGATCTATCACCACAGGTTGCTCTGGAAAGGCACTACAATTTCCAGCATTGCAGAATCTATCAAAGGCACTACAAGTCCCAGCATTGCAGGGTCTATCACCACTTGTTGCTCAGGATATTCACTACAAGTCCCATCATTGCAGGATCTTTCAAAGTCACTGCAAGTCCCAGCATTGCAGGATCTATCACCAAAGGTTGCTCTGGAATGTCACTACAACTCCCAGCATTGCAGGATCTATCAAAGGCACTACAAGTCCCAGCATTGCAGGGTCTATCACCACTTGTTGCTCTAGATAGACCCTACAAGTCCCAGCATTGCAGGATCTATCACCACAGGTTGCTATGGAAAGGCACTACAAGTCCCTGCATTGCAGGATCTATCAAAGCCACTACAAGTCCCAGCATTGCAGGGTCTATCACCACTTGTTGTATAGGCACTACAAGTTCCAGCATTGCAGGATCTATCACCACAGGTTGCTCTGGAAAGGCACTACAAGTCCCAGCATTGCAGAATCTATCAAAGGCACTACAAGTCCCAGCATTGCAGGATCAATCCTAGGCACTACAAGTCCCAGTATTGCAGGATCTATCACCACAGGTTGCTCTGGAAAGGCACTACAAGACCCAGCATTGCAGGATCTATCAAAGGCACTACAAGTCCCAGCATTGCAGGGTCTATCACCACTTGTTCCACTGGATAGGCACTACAAGACCCAGCATTGCAGGATCTATCACCACAGGTTGCTCTGGAAAGGCAGTACAAGTCCCAGCATTGCAGCATCTATCACCACAGGTTGCTCTGGAAAGGCACTACAAGTCCCAGCATTGCAGGGTCTATCACCACTTGTTGCTCTGGATAGGCACTACAAGTCCCAGCATTGCAGGATCTATCACCACAGGTTGCTCTGGAAAGGCACTAAAAAGTCCCAACATTGCAGGATCTATCAAAGGCACTGCAAGTCCCAGCATTTCAGCATCTATCATAGGCACTACAAATCATAGCATTGCAGGATCGGCATAGGATAGGCACTACAAGTTCTAGCATTGCCGGATCTATCACCACAGGTTGCTCTGGAAAGGCACTACAAGTCCCAGCATTGCAGAATCTATCAAAGGCACTACAAGTCCCAGCATTGCAGGGACTATCACCACTTGTTGCTCTGGAAAGGCACTACAAGTCCCAGATATTCAGGATCTATCAAAGGCACTACAATTCCCAGCATTGCAGGACCAATCACCAAAGGTTGCACTGGAAAGGCACTACAAGTCCCAACATTGCAGGAACCATCAAAGGCACTACAAGTCCCAGCATTGCAGGATCTATCACCACAGGTTGCTATGGAAAGGCACTACAAGTCCCAGCATTGCAGGATCTATCAAAGGCACTACAAGTCCCAGCATTGCAGGGTCTATCACCACAGGTTGCTCTCGATAGGCCCTACAAGTCCCAGCATTGCAGGATCTATCCTAGGCACTACAAGTCCCAGCATTGCAGGATCTATCACCACAGGTTGCTATGGAAAGGCACTACAAGTCCCAGCATTGCTCGATCTATCACCACAGGTTGCACTGGATAGGCCCTACAAGTCCCAGCATTGCAGGATTTATCATAGGCACTACAAGTCCCAGCACTGCTGGATCTATCACCACAGGTTGCTATGGAAAGGCACTACAAGTCCCAGCATTGCAGGATCTATCAAAGGCACTACAAGTCCCAGCATTGCAGGGTCTATCACCACAGGTTGCTCTCGATAGGCCCTACAAGTCCCAGCATTGCAGGATCTATCCTAGGCACTACAAGTCCCAGCATTGCAGGATCTATCACCACACATTGCTATGGAAAGGCACTACAAGTCCCAGCATTGCTCGATCTATCACCACAGGTTGCTCTGGATAGGCCCTACAAGTCCCAGCATTGCAGGATTTATCATAGGCACTACAAGTCCCAGCATTGCAGGATCTATCACCACAGGTTGCTATGGAAATGCACGACAAGTCCCAGCATTGAAGGATCTATCAAAGGCACTACAAGTCCCAGCATTGCAGGGTCTACCACCACTTGTTTCTCTTGATAGGCACTACAAGTCCCAGCATTGCAGCATCTATCACCACAGGTTGCTCTGCAAAGCTACTACAAGTCCCAACATTGCAGGATCTATCAAAGGCACTACAAGTCCCAGCATTGCAGCATCTATCATAGGCACTACAAGTCATAGCATTGCAGGATCTATCACCATAGGTTGCTCTGGATAGTCACTACAAGTTCTAGCATTGCCGGATCTATCACCACAGGTTGCTCTGGAAAGGCACTACAATTCCCAGCATTGCAGAATCTATCAAAGGCACTACAAGTCCCAGCATTGCAGGGTCTATCACCACTTGTTGCTCAGGATATTCACTACAAGTCCCATCATTGCAGGATCTATCAAAGTCACTGCAAGTCCCAGCATTGCAGGATCTATCACCAAAGGTTGCTCTGGAATGTCACTACAACTCCCAGCATTGCAGGATCTATCAAAGGCACTACAAGTCCCAGCATTGCAGGGTCTATCACCACTTGTTGCTCTAGATAGGCCCTACAAGTCCCAGCATTGCAGGATCTATCACCACAGGTTGCTATGGAAAGGTACTACAAGTCCCTGCATTGCAGGATCTATCAAAGGTACTACAAGTCCCAGCATTGCAGGGTCTATCACCACTTATTGCTCTGGATAGGCACTACAAGTCCCAGCATTGCAGGATCTATCACCACAGGTTGCTCTGGAAAGGCACTACAAGTCCCAGCATTGCAGGATCTATCCTAGGCACTACAAGTCCCAGTATTGCAGGATCTATCACCACAGGTTGCTCTGGAAAGGCACTACAAGACCCAGCATTGCAGGATCTATCAAAGGCACTACATGTCCCAGCATTGCAGGGTCTATCACCACTTGTTCCACTGGATAGGCACTACAAGTCCCAGCATTGCAGGATCTATCACCACAGGTTGCTCTGGAAAGGCAGTACAAGTCCCAGCATTGCAGCATCTATCACCACAGGTTGCTCTGGAAAGGCACTACAAGTCCCAGCATTGCAGGGTCTATCACCACTTGTTGCTCTGGATAGGCACTACAAGTCCCAGCATTGCAGGATCTCTCACCACAGGTTGCTCTGGAAAGGCACTAAAAAGTCCCAACATTGCAGGATCTATCAAAGGCACTGCAGGTCCCAGCATTGCAGCATCTATCATAGGCACTACAAATCATAGCATTGCAGGATCTATCACCATAGGTTGCTCTGGATAGGCACTACAAGTTCTAGCATTGCCGGATCTATCACCACAGGTTGCTCTGGAAAGGCACTACAAGTCCCAGCATTGCAGAATCTATCAAAGGCACTACAAGTCCCAGCATTGCAGGGACTATCACCACTTGTTGCTCTGGAAAGGCACTACAAGTCCCAGATATTCAGGATCTATCAAAGGCACTACAATTCCCAGCATTGCAGGACCAATCACCAAAGGTTGCTCTGGAAAGGCACTACAAGTCCCAACATTGCAGGAACCATCAAAGGCACTACAAGTCCCAGCATTGCAGGAACTATTACCACAGGTTGCTCTGGATAGGCCCTACAAGTCCCAGCATTGCAGGATCTATCCAAGGCACTACAAGTCCCAGCATTGCAGGATCTATCAAAGGCACTACAAGTCCCAGCATTGCAGGGTCTATCACCACTTGTTGCTTTAGATAGGCCCTACAAGTCCCAGCATTGCAGGATCTATCACCACAGGTTGCTATGGAAAGGCACTACAAGTCCCTGCATTGCAGGATCTATCAAAGGCACTACAAGTCCCAGCATTGCAGGGTCTATCACCACTTGTTGCTCTGGATAGGCACTATAAGTCCCAGCATTGCAGGATCTATCACCACAGGTTGCTCTGGAAAGGCACAACAAGTCCCAGCATTTCAGGATCTATCTAAGGCACTACAAGTCCCAGCATTGCAGGGTCCATCACCACTTGTTGCTCTGGATAGGCCCTACAAGTCAGTCATTGCAGGATCTATCATAGGCACTAAAAGTCCCAGCATTGCAGGATCTATCACCACAGGTTGCTATGGAAAGGCACTACAAGTCCCGGCATTGCAGGATCTATCAAAGGCACTACAAGTCCCAGCATTGCAGGGTCTATCACCACTTGTTGCTCTGTATAGGCACTACAAGTCCCAGAATTGCAGGATTTATCACCACAGGTTGCTCTGGAAAGGCACTACAAGTCCCAGCATTGCAGAATCTATCAAATGCACTACAAGTCCCAGCATTGCAGGATCTATCCTAGGCACTACAAGTCCCAGTATTGCAGGATCTATCACCACAGGTTGCTCTGGAAAGGCACTACAAGACCCAGCATTGCAGGATCTATCAAAGGCACTACAAGTTACAGCATTGCAGGGTCTATTACCACTTGTTCCACTGGATAGGCAATACAAGTCCCAGCATTGCAGGATCTATCACGACAGGTTGCTCTGGAAAGGCAGTACAAGTCCCAGCATTGCAGCATCTATCACCACAGGTTGCTCTGGAAAGGCACTAAAGTCCTAGCATTGCAGGGTCTATCACCACTTGTTGCTCTGGATAGGCACTACAAGTCCCAGCATTGCAGGATCTATCACCACAGGTTGCTCTGCAAAGGCACTAAAAAGTCCCAACATTGCAGGATCTATCAAAGGCACTACAAGTCCCAGCATTGCAGCATCTATCATAGGCACTACAAGTCATAGCATTGCAGGATCTATCACCATAGGTTGCTCTGGATAGGCACTACAGGTTCTAGCATTGCCGGATCTATCACCACAGGTTGCTCTGGAAAGGCACTACAAGTCCCAGCATTGCAGAATCTATCAAAGGCACTACAAGTCCCAGCATTGCAGGCTCTATCACCACTTGTTGCTCTGGAAAGGCACTACAAGTCCCAGATATGCAGGATCTATCAAAGGCACTACAATTCCCGGCATTGCATCACCAATCACCAAAGGTTGCTCTGGAAAGGCACTACAACTCCCAGCATTGCAGGATATATCAAAGGCACTACAAGTCCCAGCATTGCAGGGTCTATCGCCACTTGTTGCTCTAGATAGGCCCTACAAGTCCCAGTTTGACAGGATCTATCACCACAGGTTGCTCTGGAAAGGCAGTAGAAGTCCCAGCATTGAAGGATCTATCAAAGGCACTACAAGTCCCAGCATTGCAGGGTCTACCACCACTTGTTCCTCTTGATAGGCACTACAAGTCCCAGCATTGCAGCATCTATCACCACAGGTTGCTCTGCAAAGCTACTACAAGTCCCAACATTGCAGGATCTATCAAAGGCACTACAAGTCATAGCATTGCAGGATCTATCACCACAGGTTGCTCTGGAAAGGCACTACAATTTCCAGCATTGCAGAATCTATCAAAGGCACTACAAGTCCCAGCATTGCAGGGTCTATCACCACTTGTTGCTCAGGATATTCACTACAAGTCCCATCATTGCAGGATCTTTCAAAGTCACTGCAAGTCCCAGCATTGCAGGATCTATCACCAAAGGTTGCTCTGGAATGTCACTACAACTCCCAGCATTGCAGGATCTATCAAAGGCACTACAAGTCCCAGCATTGCAGGGTCTATCACCACTTGTTGCTCTAGATAGACCCTACAAGTCCCAGCATTGCAGGATCTATCACCACAGGTTGCTATGGAAAGGCACTACAAGTCCCTGCATTGCAGGATCTATCAAAGCCACTACAAGTCCCAGCATTGCAGGGTCTATCACCACTTGTTGTATAGGCACTACAAGTTCCAGCATTGCAGGATCTATCACCACAGGTTGCTCTGGAAAGGCACTACAAGTCCCAGCATTGCAGAATCTATCAAAGGCACTACAAGTCCCAGCATTGCAGGATCAATCCTAGGCACTACAAGTCCCAGTATTGCAGGATCTATCACCACAGGTTGCTCTGGAAAGGCACTACAAGACCCAGCATTGCAGGATCTATCAAAGGCACTACAAGTCCCAGCATTGCAGGGTCTATCACCACTTGTTCCACTGGATAGGCACTACAAGTCCCAGCATTGCAGGATCTATCACCACAGGTTGCTCTGGAAAGGCAGTACAAGTCCCAGCATTGCAGCATCTATCACCACAGGTTGCTCTGGAAAGGCACTACAAGTCCCAGCATTGCAGGGTCTATCACCACTTGTTGCTCTGGATAGGCACTACAAGTCCCAGCATTGCAGGATCTATCACCACAGGTTGCTCTGGAAAGGCACTAAAAAGTCCCAACATTGCAGGATCTATCAAAGGCACTGCAAGTCCCAGCATTGCAGCATCTATCATAGGCACTACAAATCATAGCATTGCAGGATCTATCACCATAGGTTGCTCTGGATAGGCACTACAAGTTCTAGCATTGCCGGATCTATCACCACAGGTTGCTCTGGAAAGGCACTACAAGTCCCAGCATTGCAGAATCTATCAAAGGCACTACAAGTCCCAGCATTGCAGGGACTATCACCACTTGTTGCTCTGGAAAGGCACTACAAGTCCCAGATATTCAGGATCTATCAAAGGCACTACAATTCCCAGCATTGCAGGACCAATCACCAAAGGTTGCTCTGGAAAGGCACTACAAGTCCCAACATTGCAGGAACCATCAAAGGCACTACAAGTCCCAGCATTGCAGGATCTATCACCACAGGTTGCTATGGAAAGGCACTACAAGCCCCAGCATTGCAGGATCTATCAAAGGCACTACAAGTCCCAGCATTGCAGGGTCTATCACCACAGGTTGCTCTCGATAGGCCCTACAAGTCCCAGCATTGCAGGATCTATCCTAGGCACTACAAGTCCCAGCATTGCAGGATCTATCACCACAGGTTGCTATGGAAAGGCACTACAAGTCCCAGCATTGCTCGATCTATCACCACAGGTTGCTCTGGATAGGCCCTACAAGTCCCAGCATTGCAGGATTTATCATAGGCACTACAAGTCCCAGCACTGCTGGATCTATCACCACAGGTTGCTATGGAAAGGCACTACAAGTCCCAGCATTGCAGGATCTATCAAAGGCACTACAAGTCCCAGCATTGCAGGGTCTATCACCACAGGTTGCTCTCGATAGGCCCTACAAGTCCCAGCATTGCAGGATCTATCACCACACATTGCTATGGAAAGGCACTACAAGTCCCAGCATTGCTCGATCTATCAACACAGGTTGCTCTGGATAGGCCCTACAAGTCCCAGCATTGCAGGATTTATCATAGGCACTACAAGTCCCCGCATTGCAGGATCTATCACCACAGGTTGCTATGGAAAGGCACGACAAGTCCCAGCATTGAAGGATCTATCAAAGGCACTACAAGTCCCAGCATTGCAGGGTCTACCACCACTTGTTTCTCTTGATAGGCACTACAAGTCCCAGCATTGCAGCATCTATCACCACAGGTTGCTCTGCAAAGCTACTACAAGTCCCAACATTGCAGGATCTATCAAAGGCACTACAAGTCCCAGCATTGCAGCATCTATCATAGGCACTACAAGTCATAGCATTGCAGGATCTATCACCATAGGTTGCTCTGGATAGTCACTAAAAGTTCTAGCATTGCCGGATCTATCACCACAGGTTGCTCTGGAAAGGCACTACAATTCCCAGCATTGCAGAATCTATCAAAGGCACTACAAGTCCCAGCATTGCAGGGTCTATCACCACTTGTTGCTCAGGATATTCACTACAAATCCCATCATTGCAGGATCTATCAAAGTCACTGCAAGTCCCAGCATTGCAGGATCTATCACCAAAGGTTGCTCTGGAATGTCACTACAACTCCCAGCATTGCAGGATCTATCAAAGGCACTACAAGTCCCAGCATTGCAGGGTCTATCACCACTTGTTGCTCTAGATAGGCCCTACAAGTCCCAGCATTGCAGGATCTATCACCACAGGTTGCTATGGAAAGGCACTACAAGTCCCTGCATTGCAGGATCTATCAAAGGTACTACAAGTCCCAGCATTGCAGGGTCTATCACCACTTATTGCTCTGGATAGGCACTACAAGTCCCAGCATTGCAGGATCTATCACCACAGGTTGCTCTGGAAAGGCACTACAAGTCCCAGCATTGCAGGATCTATCCTAGGCACTACAAGTCCCAGTATTGCAGGATCTATCACCACAGGTTGCTCTGGAAAGGCACTACAAGACCCAGCATTGCAGGATCTATCAAAGGCACTACATGTCCCAGCATTGCAGGGTCTATCACCACTTGTTCCACTGGATAGGCACTACAAGTCCCAGCATTGCAGGATCTATCACCACAGGTTGCTCTGGAAAGGCAGTACAAGTCCCAGCATTGCAGCATCTATCACCACAGGTTGCTCTGGAAAGGCACTACAAGTCCCAGCATTGCAGGGTCTATCACCACTTGTTGCTCTGGATAGGCACTACAAGTCCCAGCATTGCAGGATCTATCACCACAGGTTGCTCTGGAAAGGCACTAAAAAGTCCCAACATTGCAGGATCTATCAAAGGCACTGCAGGTCCCAGCATTGCAGCATCTATCATAGGCACTACAAATCATAGCATTGCAGGATCTATCACCATAGGTTGCTCTGGATAGGCACTACAAGTTCTAGCATTGCCGGATCTATCACCACAGGTTGCTCTGGAAAGGCACTACAAGTCCCAGATATTCAGGATCTATCAAAGGCACTACAATTCCCAGCATTGCAGGACCAATCACCAAAGGTTGCTCTGGAAAGGCACTACAAGTCCCAACATTGCAGGAACCATCAAAGGCACTACAAGTCCCAGCATTGCAGGATCTATCACCACAGGTTGCTCTGGATAGGCCCTACAAGTCCCAGCATTGCAGGATCTATCCAAGGCACTACAAATCCCAGCATTGCAGGATCTATCAAAGGCACTACAAGTCCCAGCATTGCAGGGACTATCACCACTTGTTGCTTTAGATAGGCCCTACAAGTCCCAGCATTGCAGGATCTATCACCACAGGTTGCTATGGAAAGGCACTACAAGTCCCTGCATTGCAGGATCTATCAAAGGCACTACAAGTCCCAGCATTGCAGGGTCTATCACCACTTGTTGCTCTGGATAGGCACTATAAGTCCCAGCATTGCAGGATCTATCACCACAGGTTGCTCTGGAAAGGCACAACAAGTCCCAGCATTTCAGGATCTATCTAAGGCACTACAAGTCCCAGCATTGCAGGGTCCATCACCACTTGTTGCTCTGGATAGGCCCTACAAGTCAGTCATTGCAGGATCTATCATAGGCACTAAAAGTCCCAGCATTGCAGGATCTATCACCACAGGTTGCTATGGAAAGGCACTACAAGTCCCGGCATTGCAGGATCTATCAAAGGCACTACAAGTCCCAGCATTGCAGGGTCTATCACCACTTGTTGCTCTGTATAGGCACTACAAGTCCCAGCATTGCAGGATTTATCACCACAGGTTGCTCTGGAAAGGCACTACAAGTCCCAGCATTGCAGAATCTATCAAACGCACTACAAGTCCCAGCATTGCAGGATCTATCCTAGGCACTACAAGTCCCAGTATTGCAGGATCTATCACCACAGGTTGCTCTGGAAAGGCACTACAAGACCCAGCATTGCAGGATCTATCAAAGGCACTACAAGTTACAGCATTGCAGGGTCTATTACCACTTGTTCCACTGGATAGGCAATACAAGTCCCAGCATTGCAGGATCTATCACGACAGGTTGCTCTGGAAAGGCAGTACAAGTCCCAGCATTGCAGCATCTATCACCACAGGTTGCTCTGGAAAGGCACTACAAGTCCTAGCATTGCAGGGTCTATCACCACTTGTTGCTCTGGATAGGCACTACAAGTCCCAGCATTGCAGGATCTATCACCACAGGTTGCTCTGCAAAGGCACTAAAAAGTCCCAACATTGCAGGATCTATCAAAGGCACTACAAGTCCCAGCATTGCAGCATCTATCATAGGCACTACAAGTCATAGCATTGCAGGATCTATCACCATAGGTTGCTCTGGATAGGCACTACAGGTTCTAGCATTGCCGGATCTATCACCACAGGTTGCTCTGGAAAGGCACTACAAGTCCCAGCATTGCAGAATCTATCAAAGGCACTACAAGTCCCAGCATTGCAGGGTCTATCACCACTTGTTGCTCTGGAAAGGCACTACAAGTCCCAGATATGCAGGATCTATCAAAGGCACTACAATTCCCGGCATTGCATCACCAATCACCAAAGGTTGCTCTGGAAAGGCACTACAACTCCCAGCATTGCAGGATATATCAAAGGCACTACAAGTCCTAGCATTGCAGGGTCTATCGCCACTTGTTGCTCTAGATAGGCCCTACAAGTCCCAGTTTGACAGGATCTATCACCACAGGTTGCTCTGGAAAGGCAGTACAAGTCCCAGCACTGCAGCATCTATCACCACAGGTTGCTCTGGAAAGGCACTACAAGTCCCAGCATTGCAGGGTCTATCACCACTTGTTGCTCTGGATAGGCACTACAAGTCCCAGCGTTGCAGGATCTATCACCACATGTTGCTCTGGAAAGGCACTACAAGTTCCAACATTGCAGGAACCATCAAAGGCACTACAAGTCCCAGCATTGCAGGATCTATCACCACAGGTTGCTCTGGATAGGCCCTACAAGTCCCAGCATTGCAGGATCTATCCTAGGCACTACAAGTCCCAGCATTGCAGGATCTATCACCACAGGTTGCTATGGAAAGGCACTACAAGTCCCAGCATTGCTCGATCTATCACCACAGGTTGCTCTGGATAGGCCCTACAAGTCCCAGCATTGCAGGATTTATCATAGGCACTACAAGTCACAGCACTGCTGGATCTATCACCACAGGTTGCTATGGAAAGGCACTACAAGTCCCAGCATTGCAGGATCTATCAAAGGCACTACAAGTCCCAGCATTGCAGGGTCTATCACCACAGGTTGCTCTCGATAGGCCCTACAAGTCCCAGCATTGCAGGATCTATCCTAGGCACTACAAGTCCCAGCATTGCAGGATCTATCACCACACATTGCTATGGAAAGGCACTACAAGTCCCAGCATTGCTCGATCTATCACCACAGGTTGCTCTGGATAGGCCCTACAAGTCCAAGCATTGCAGGATTTATCATAGGCACTACAAGTCCCAGCATTGCAGGATCTATCACCACAGGTTGCTATGGAAAGGCACTACAAGTCCCAGCATTGAAGGATCTATCAAAGGCACTACAAGTCCCAGCATTGCAGGGTCTACCACCACTTGTTTCTCTTGATAGGCACTACAAGTCCCAGCATTGCAGCATCTATCACAACAGGTTGCTCTGCAAAGCTACTACAAGTCCCAACATTGCAGGATCTATCAAAGGCACTACAAGTCCCAGCATTGCAGCATCTATCATAGGCACTACAAGTCATAGCATTGCAGGATCTATCACCATAGGTTGCTCTGGATAGTCACTACAAGTTCTAGCATTGCCGGATCTATCACCACAGGTTGCTCTGGAAAGGCACTACAATTCCCAGCATTGCAGAATCTATCAAAGGCACTACAAGTCCCAGCATTGCAGGGTCTATCACCACTTGTTGCTCAGGATATTCACTACAAGTCCCATCATTGCAGGATCTATCAAAGTCACTGCAAGTCCCAGCATTGCAGGATCTATCACCAAAGGTTGCTCTGGAATGTCACTACAACTCCCAGCATTGCAGGATCTATCAAAGGCACTACAAGTCCCAGCATTGCAGGGTCTATCACCACTTGTTGCTCTAGATAGGCCCTACAAGTCCCAGCATTGCAGGATCTATCACCAAAGGTTGCTCTGGAAAGGCACTACAACTCCCAGCATTGCAGGATATATCAAAGGCACTACAAGTCCCAGCATTGCAGGGTCTATCGCCACTTGTTGCTCTAGATAGGCCCTACAAGTCCCAGTTTGACAGGATCTATCACCACAGGTTGCTCTGGAAAGGCAGTACAAGTCCCAGCACTGCAGCATCTATCACCACAGGTTGCTCTGGAAAGGCACTACAAGTCCCAGCATTGCAGGGTCTATCACCACTTGTTGCTCTGGATAGGCACTACAAGTCCCAGCGTTGCAGGATCTATCACCACATGTTGCTCTGGAAAGGCACTACAAGTTCCAACATTGCAGGAACCATCAAAGGCACTACAAGTCCCAGCATTGCAGGATCTATCACCACAGGTTGCTCTGGATAGGCCCTACAAGTCCCAGCATTGCAGGATCTATCCTAGGCACTACAAGTCCCAGCATTGCAGGATCTATCACCACAGGTTGCTATGGAAAGGCACTACAAGTCCCAGCATTGCTCGATCTATCACCACAGGTTGCTCTGGATAGGCCCTACAAGTCCCAGCATTGCAGGATTTATCATAGGCACTACAAGTCACAGCACTGCTGGATCTATCACCACAGGTTGCTATGGAAAGGCACTACAAGTCCCAGCATTGCAGGATCTATCAAAGGCACTACAAGTCCCAGCATTGCAGGGTCTATCACCACAGGTTGCTCTCGATAGGCCCTACAAGTCCCAGCATTGCAGGATCTATCCTAGGCACTACAAGTCCCAGCATTGCAGGATCTATCACCACACATTGCTATGGAAAGGCACTACAAGTCCCAGCATTGCTCGATCTATCACCACAGGTTGCTCTGGATAGGCCCTACAAGTCCAAGCATTGCAGGATTTATCATAGGCACTACAAGTCCCAGCATTGCAGGATCTATCACCACAGGTTGCTATGGAAAGGCACTACAAGTCCCAGCATTGAAGGATCTATCAAAGGCACTACAAGTCCCAGCATTGCAGGGTCTACCACCACTTGTTTCTCTTGATAGGCACTACAAGTCCCAGCATTGCAGCATCTATCACCACAGGTTGCTCTGCAAAGCTACTACAAGTCCCAACATTGCAGGATCTATCAAAGGCACTACAAGTCCCAGCATTGCAGCATCTATCATAGGCACTACAAGTCATAGCATTGCAGGATCTATCACCATAGGTTGCTCTGGATAGTCACTACAAGTTCTAGCATTGCCGGATCTATCACCACAGGTTGCTCTGGAAAGGCACTACAATTCCCAGCATTGCAGAATCTATCAAAGGCACTACAAGTCCCAGCATTGCAGGGTCTATCACCACTTGTTGCTCAGGATATTCACTACAAGTCCCATCATTGCAGGATCTATCAAAGTCACTGCAAGTCCCAGCATTGCAGGATCTATCACCAAAGGTTGCTCTGGAATGTCACTACAACTCCCAGCATTGCAGGATCTATCAAAGGCACTACAAGTCCCAGCATTGCAGGGTCTATCACCACTTGTTGCTCTAGATAGGCCCTACAAGTCCCAGCATTGCAGGATCTATCACCACAGGTTGCTATGGAAAGGCACTACAAGTCCCTGCATTGCAGGATCTATCAAAGGTACTACAAGTCCCAGCATTGCAGGGTCTATCACCACTTATTGCTCTGGATAGGCACTACAAGTCCCAGCATTGCAGGATCTATCACCACAGGTTGCTCTGGAAAGGCACTACAAGTCCCAGCATTGCAGCATCTATCACCACAGGTTGCTCTGGAAAGGCACTACAAGTCCCAGCATTGCAGGGTCTATCACCACTTGTTGCTCTGGATAGGCACTACGAGTCCCAGCATTGCAGGATCTATCACCACAGGTTGCTCTGGAAAGGCACTAAAAAGTCCCAACATTGCAGGATCTATCAAAGGCACTGCAAGTCCCAGCATTGCAGCATCTATCATAGGCACTACAAATCATAGTATTGCAGGATCTATCACCATAGGTTGCTCTGGATAGGCACTACAAGTTCTAGCATTGCCGGATCTATCACCACAGGTTGCTCTGGAAAGGCACTACAAGTCCCAGCATTGCAGAATCTATCAAAGGCACTACAAGTCCCAGCATTGCAGGGACTATCACCACTTGTTGCTCTGGAAAGGCACTACAAGTCCCAGATATTCAGGATCTATCAAAGGCACTACAATTCCCAGCATTGCAGGACCAATCACCAAAGGTTGCTCTGGAAAGGCACTACAAGTCCCAACATTGCAAGAACCATCAAAGGCACTACAAGTCCCAGCATTGCAGGATCTATCACCACAGGTTGCTCTGGATAGGCCCTACAAGTCCCAGCATTGCAGGATCTATCCTAGGCACTACAAGTCCCAGCATTGCAGGATCTATCAAAGGCACTACAAGTCCCAGCATTGCAGGGTCTATCACCACTTGTTGCTTTAGATAGGCCCTACAAGTCCCAGCATTGCAGGATCTATCACCACAGGTTGCTATGGAAAGGCACTACAAGTCCCTGCATTGCAGGATCTATCAAAGGCACTACAAGTCCCAGCATTGCAGGGTCTATCACCACTTGTTGCTCTGGATAGGCACTACAAGTCCCAGCATTGCAGGATCTATCACCACAGGTTGCTCTAGAAAGGCACAACAAGTCCCAGCATTTCAGGATCTATCTAAGGCACTACAAGTCCCAGCATTGCAGGGTCTATCACCACTTGTTGCTCTGGATAGGCCCTACAAGTCAGTCATTGCAGGATCTATCATAGGCACTAAAAGTCCCAGCATTGCAGGATCTATCACCACAGGTTGCTATGGAAAGGCACTACAAGTCCCGGCATTGCAGGATCTATCAAAGGCACTACAAGTCCCAGCATTGCAGGGTCTATCACCACTTGTTGCTCTGTATAGGCACTACAAGTCCCAGCATTGCAGGATTTATAAACCACAGGTTGCTCTGGAAAGGCACTACAAGTCCCAGCATTGCAGAATCTATCAAACACACTACAAGTCCCAGCATTGCAGAATCTATCCTAGGCACTACAAGTCCCAGTATTGCAGGATCTATCACCACAGGTTGCTCTGGAAAGGCACTACAAGACCCAGCATTGCAGGATCTATCAAAGGCACTACAAGTTACAGCATTGCAGGGTCTATCACCACTTGTTCCACTGGATAGGCAATACAAGTCCCAGCATTGCAGGATCTATCACCACAGGTTGCTCTGGAAAGGCAGTACAAGTCCCAGCATTGCAGCATCTATCACCACAGGTTGCTCTGGAAAGGCACTACAAGTCCTAGCATTGCAGGGTCTATCACCACTTGTTGCTCTGGATAGGCACTACAAGTCCCAGCATTGCTGGATCTATCACCACAGGTTGCTCTGGAAAGGCACTAAAAAGTCCCAACATTGCAGGATCTATCAAAGGCACTACAAGTCCCAGCATTGCAGCATCTATCATAGGCACTACAAGTCATAGCATTGCAGGATCTATCACCATAGGTTGCTCTGGATAGGCACTACAGGTTCTAGCATTGCCGGATCTATCACCACAGGTTGCTCTGGAAAGGCACTACAAGTCCCAGCATTGCAGAATCTATCAAAGGCACTACAAGTCCCAGCATTGCAGGGTCTATCACCACTTGTTGCTCTGGAAAGGCACTACAAGTCCCAGATATGCAGGATCTATCAAAGGCACTACAATTCCCGGCATTGCATCACCAATCACCAAAGGTTGCTCTGGAAAGGCACTACAACTCCCAGCATTGCAGGATATATCAAAGGCACTACAAGTCCCAGCATTGCAGGGTCTATCGCCACTTGTTGCTCTAGATAGGCCCTACAAGTCCCAGTTTGACAGGATCTATCACCACAGGTTGCTCTGGAAAGGCAGTACAAGTCCCAGCACTGCAGCATCTATCACCACAGGTTGCTCTGGAAAGGCACTACAAGTCCCAGCATTGCAGGGTCTATTACCACTTGTTGCTCTGGATAGGCACTACAAGTCCCAGCGTTGCAGGATCTATCACCACATGTTGCTCTGGAAAGGCACTACAAGTTCCAACATTGCAGGAGCCATCAAAGGCACTACAAGTCCCAGCATTGCAGGATCTATCACCACAGGTTGCTCTGGATAGGCCCTACAAGTCCCAGCATTGCAGTATCTATCCTAGGCACTACAAGTCCCATCATTGCAGGATCTATCACCACAGGTTGCTATGGAAAGGCACTACAAGTCCCAGCATTGCTCGATCTATCACCACAGGTTGCTCTGGATAGGCCCTACAAGTCCCAGCATTGCAGGATTTATCATAGGCACTACAAGTCCCAGCACTGCTGGATCTATCACCACAGGTTGCTATGGAAAGGCACTACAAGTCCCAGCATTGCAGGATCTTACAAAGGCACTACAAGTCCCAGCATTGCAGGGTCTATCACCACAGGTTGCTCTCGATAGGCCCTACAAGTCCCAGCATTGCAGGATCTATCCTAGGCACTACAAGTCCCAGCATTGCAGGATCTATCACCACACATTGCTATGGAAAGGCACTACAAGTCCCAGCATTGCAGGATCTATCACCACAGGTTGCTATGGAAAGGCACTACAAGTCCCAGCATTGAAGGATCTATCAAAGGCACTACAAGTCCCAGCATTGCAGGGTCTACCACCACTTGTTCCTCTTGATAGGCACTACAAGTCCCAGCATTGCAGCATCTATCACCACAGGTTGCTCTGCAAAGCTACTACAAGTCCCAACATTGCAGAATCTATCAAAGGCACTACAAGTCCCAGCATTGCAGCATCTATCATAGGCACTACAAGTCATAGCATTGCAGGATCTATCACCATAGGTTGCTCTGGATAGTCACTACAAGTTCTAGCATTGCCGGATCTATCACCACAGGTTGCTCTGGAAAGGCACTACAATTTCCAGCATTGCAGAATCTATCAAAGGCACTACAAGTCCCAGCATTGCAGGGTCTATCACCACTTGTTGCTCAGGATATTCACTACAAGTCCCATCATTGCAGGATCTTTCAAAGTCACTGCAAGTCCCAGCATTGCAGGATCTATCACCAAAGGTTGCTCTGGAATGTCACTACAACTCCCAGCATTGCAGGATCTATCAAAGGCACTACAAGTCCCAGCATTGCAGGGTCTATCACCACTTGTTGCTCTAGATAGACCCTACAAGTCCCAGCATTGCAGGATCTATCACCACAGGTTGCTATGGAAAGGCACTACAAGTCCCTGTATTGCAGGATCTATCAAAGCCACTACAAGTCCCAGCATTGCAGGGTCTATCACCACTTGTTGTATAGGCACTACAAGTTCCAGCATTGCAGGATCTATCACCACAGGTTGCTCTGGAAAGGCACTACATGTCCCAGCATTGCAGAATCTATCAAAGGCACTACAAGTCCCAGCATTGCAGGATCAATCCTAGGCACTACAAGTCCCAGCATTGCAGGATCTATCACCACAGGTTGCTCTGGAAAGGCACTAAAAAGTCCCAACATTGCAGGATCTATCAAAGGCACTGCAAGTCCCAGCATTGCAGCATCTATCATAGGCACTACAAATCATAGCATTGCAGGATCTATCACCATAGGTTGCTCTGGATAGGCACTACAAGTTCTAGCATTGCCGGATCTATCACCACAGGTTGCTCTGGAAAGGCACTACAAGTCCCAGCATTGCAGAATCTATCAAAGGCACTACAAGTCCCAGCATTGCAGGGACTATCACCACTTGTTGCTCTGGAAAGGCACTACAAGTCCCAGATATTCAGAATCTATCAAAGGCACTACAATTCCCAGCATTGCAGGACCAATCACCAAAGGTTGCTCTGGAAAGGCACTACAAGTCCCAACATTGCAGGAACCATCAAAGGCACTACAAGTCCCAGCATTGCAGGATCTATCACCACAGGTTGCTATGGAAAGGCACTACAAGTCCCAGCATTGCAGGATCTATCAAAGGCACTACAAGTCCCAGCATTGCAGGGTCTATCACCACAGGTTGCTCTCGATAGGCCCTACAAGTCCCAGCATTGCAGGATCTATCCTAGGCACTACTAGTCCCAGCATTGCAGGATCTATCACCACACGTTGCTATGGAAAGGCACTACAAGTCCCAGCATTGCTCGATCTATCACCACAGGTTGCTCTGGATAGGCCCTACAAGTCCCAGCATTGCAGGATTTATCATAGGCACTACAAGTCCCAGCATTGCAGGATCTATCACCACAGGTTGCTATGGAAAGGCACTACAAGTCCCAGCATTGAAGGATCTATCAAAGGCACTACAAGTCCCAGCATTGCAGGGTCTATCACCACTTGTTCCTCTTGATAGGCACTACAAGTCCCAGCATTGCAGCATCTATCACCACAGGTTGCTCTGCAAAGCTACTACACGTCCCAACATTGCAGGATCTATCAAATGCACTACAAGTCCCAGCATTGCAGCATTTATCATAGGCACTACAAGTCATAGCATTGCAGGATCTATCACCATAGGTTGCTATGGATAGTCACTACAAGTTCTAGCATTGCCGGATCTATCACCACAGGTTGCTCTGGAAAGGCACTACAATTCCCAGCATTGCAGAATCTATCAAAGGCACTACAAGTCCCAGCATTGCAGGGTCTATCACCACTTGTTGCTCTAGATAGGCCCTACAAGTCCCAGCATTGCAGGATCTATCACCACAGGTTGCTATGGAAAGGCACTACAAGTCCCTGCATTGCAGGATCTATCAAAGCCACTACAAGTCCCAGCATTGCAGGGTCTATCACCACTTGTTGTATAGGCACTACAAGTCCCAGCATTGCAGGATCTATCACCACAGGTTGCTCTGGAAAAACACTACAAGTCCCAGCATTGCAGAATCTATCAAAGGCACTACAAGTCCCAGCATTGCAGGATCAATCCTAGGCACTACAAGTCCCAGTATTGCAGGATCTATCACCACAGGTTGCTCTGGAAAGGCACTACAAGACCCAGCATTGCAGGATCTATCAAAGGCACTACAAGTCCCAGCATTGCAGGGTCTATCACCACTTGTTCCACTGGATAGGCACTACAAGTCCCAGCATTGCAGGATCTATCACCACAGGTTGCTCTGGAAAGGCACTACAAGTCCCAGCATTGCAGCATCTATCACCACAGGTTGCTCTGGAAAGGCACTACAAGTCCCAGCATTGCAGGGTCTATCACCACTTGTTGCTCTGGATAGGCACTACAAGTCCCAGCATTGCAGGATCTATCACCACAGGTTGCTCTGGAAAGGCACTAAAAAGTCCCAACATTGCAGGATCTATCAAAGGCACTGCAAGTCCCAGCATTGCAGCATCTATCATAGGCACTACAAATCATAGCATTGCAGGATCTATCACCATAGGTTGCTCTGGATAGGCACTACAAGTTCTAGCATTGCCGGATCTATCACCACAGGTTGCTCTGGAAAGGCACTACAAGTCCCAGCATTGCAGAATCTATCAAAGGCACTACAAGTCCCAGCATTGCAGGGACTGTCACCACTTGTTGCTCTGGAAAGGCACTACAAGTCCCAGATATTTAGGATCTATCAAAGGCACTACAATTCCCAGCATTGCAGGACCAATCACCAAAGGTTGCTCTGGAAAGGCACTACAAGTCCCAACATTGCAGGAACCATCAAAGGCACTACAAGTCCCAGCATTGCAGGATCTATCACCACAGGTTGCTATGGAAAGGCACTACAAGTCCCAGCATTGCAGGATCTATCAAAGGCACTACAAGTCCCAGCATTGCAGGGTCTATCACCACAGGTTGCTCTCGATAGGCCCTACAAGTCCCAGCATTGCAGGCTCTATCCTAGGCACTACTAGTCCCAGCATTGCAGGATCTATCACCACACGTTGCTATGGAAAGGCACTACAAGTCCCAGCATTGCTCGATCTATCACCACAGGTTGCTCTGGATAGGCCCTACAAGTCCCAGCATTGCAGGATTTATCATAGGCACTACAAGTCCCAGCATTGCAGGATCTATCACCACAGGTTGCTATGGAAAGGCACTACAAGTCCCAGCATTGAAGGATCTATCAAAGGTACTACAAGTCCCAGCATTGCAGGGTCTACCACCACTTGTTCCTCTTGATAGGCACTACAAGTCCCAGCATTTCAGCATCTATCACCACAGGTTGCTCTGCAAAGCTACTACAAGTCCCAACATTGCAGGATCTATCAAAGGAACTACAAGTCCCAGCATTGCAGCATCTATCATAGGCACTGCAAGTCATAGCATTGCAGGATCTATCACCATAGGTTGCTCTGGATAGTCACTACAAGTTCTAGCATTGCCGGATCTATCACCACAGGTTGCTCTGGAAAGGCACTACAATTCCCAGCATTGCAGAATCTATCAAAGTCACTGCAAGTCCCAGCATTGCAGGATCTATCACCAAAGGTTGCTCTGGAATGTCACTACAACTCCCAGCATTGCAGGATCTATCAAAGGCACTACAAGTCCCAGCATTGCAGGGTCTATCACCACTTGTTGCTCTAGATAGGCCCTACAAGTCCCAGCATTGCAGGATCTATCACCACAGGTTGCTATGGAAAGGCACTACAAGTCCCTGCATTGCAGGATCTATCAAAGCCACTACAAGTCCCAGCATTGCAGGGTCTATCACCACTTGTTGTATAGGCACTACAAGTCCCAGCATTGCAGGATCTATCACCACAGGTTGCTCTGGAAAGGCACTAAAAAGTCCCAACATTGCAGGATCTATCAAAGGCACTGCAAGTCCCAGCATTGCAGCATCTATCATAGGCACTACAAATCATAGCATTGCAGTATCTATCACCATAGGTTGCTCTGGATAGGCACTACAAGTTCTAGCATTGCCGGATCTATCACCACAGGTTGCTCTGGAAAGGCACTACAAGTCCCAGCATTGCAGAATCTATCAAAGGCACTACAAGTCCCAGCATTGCAGGGACTATCACCACTTGTTGCTCTGGAAAGGCACTACAAGTCCCAGATATTCAGGATCTATCAAAGGCACTACAATTCCCAGCATTGCAGGACCAATCACCAAAGGTTGCTCTGGAAAGGCACTACAAGTCCCAACATTGCAGGAACCATCAAAGGCACTACAAGTCCCAGCATTGCAGGATCTATCACCACAGGTTGCTCTGGATAGGCCCTACAAGTCCCAGCATTGCAGGATCTATCCTAGGCACTACAAGTTCCAGCATTGCAGGATCTATCAAAGGCACTACAAGTCCCAGCATTGCAGGGTCTATCACCACTTGTTGCTTTAGATAGGCCCTACAAGTCCCAGCATTGCAGGATCTATCACCACAGGTTGCTATGGTAAGGCACTACAAGTCCCTGCATTGCAAGATCTATCAAAGGCACTACAAGTCCCAGCATTGCAGGGTCTATCACCACTTGTTGCTCTGGATAGGCACTACAAGTCCCAGCATTGCAGGATCTATCACCACAGGTTGCTCTGGAAAGGCACTACAAGTCCCAGCATTGCAGGATCTGTCTAAGGCACTACAAGTCCCAGCATTGCAGGGTCTATCACCACTTGTTGCTCTGGATAGGCCCTACAAGTCAGTCATTGCAGGATCTATCATAGGCACTAAAAGTCCCAGCATTGCAGGATCTATCACCAAAGGTTGCTATGGAAAGGCACTACAAGTCCTGGCATTGCAGGATCTATCAAAGGCACTACAAGTCCCAGCATTGCAGGGTCTATCACCACTTGTTGCTCTCTATAGGCACTACAAGTCCCAGCATTGCAGGATTTATCACCACAGGTTGCTCTGAAAAGGCACTACAAGTCCCAGCATTGCAGAATCTATCAAACGCACTACAAGTCCCAACATTGCAGGATCTATCCTAGGCACTACAAGTCCCAGTATTGCAGGATCTATCACCACAGGTTGCTCTGGAAAGGCACTACAAGACCCAGCATTGCAGGATCTATCAAAGGCACTACAAGTTACAGCATTGCAGGGTCTATCACCACTTGTTCCACTGGATAGGCAATACAATTCCCAGCATTACAGGATCTATCACCACAGGTTGCTCTGGAAAGGCAGTACAAGTCCCAGCATTGCAGCATCTATCACCACAGGTAGCTCTCGAAAGGCACTACAAGTCCTAGCATTGCAGGGTCTATCACCACTTGTTGCTCTGGATAGGCACTACAAGTCCCAGCATTGCAGGATCTATCACCACAGGTTGCTCTGGAAAGGCACTAAAAAGTCCCAACATTGCAGGATCTTTTAAAGGCACTACAAGTCCCAGCATTGCAGCATCTATCATAGGCACTACAAGTCATAGCATTGCAGGATCTATCACCATAGGTTGCTTTGGATAGGCACTACACGTTCTAGCATTGCCGGATCTATCACCACAGGTTGCTCTGGAAAGGCACTACAAGTCCCAGCATTGCAGAATCTATCAAAGGCACTACAAGTCCCAGCATTGCAGGGTCTATCACCACTTGTTGCTCTGGAAAGGCACTACAAGTCCCAGATATGCAGGATCTATCAAAGGCACTACAATTCCCGGCATTGCATCACCAATCACCAAAGGTTGCTCTGGAAAGGCACTACAACTCCCAGCATTGCAGAATATATCAAAGGCACTACAAGTCCCAGCATTGCAGGGTCTATCGCCACTTGTTGCTCTGGATAGGCCCTACAAGTCCCAGTTTGGCAGGATCTATCACCACAGGTTGCTCTGGAAAGGCAGTACAAGTCCCAGCATTGCAGCATCTATCACCACAGGTTGCTCTGGAAAGGCACTACAAGTCCCAGCATTGCAGGGTCTATCACCACTTGTTGCTCTGGATAGGCACTACAAGTCCCAGCATTGCAGGATCTATCCTAGGCACTACAAGTCCCAGCATTGCAGGATCTATCACCACAGGTTGCTATGGAAAGGCACTACAAGTCCCAGCATTGCTCGATCTATCACCACAGGTTGCTCTGGATAGGCCCTACAAGTCCCAGCATTGCAGGATCTATCCTAGGCACTACAAGTCCCAGTATTGCAGGATCTATCACCACAGGTTGCTCTGGAAAGGCACTACAAGACCCAGCATTGCAGGATCTATCAAAGGCACTACAAGTCCCAGCATTGCAGGGTCTATCACCACTTGTTCCACTGGATAGGCACTACAAGTCCCAGCATTGCAGGATCTATCATCACAGGTTGCTCTGGAAAGGCAGTACAAGTCCCAGCATTGCAGCATCTATCACCACAGGTTGCTCTGGAAAGGCACTACAAGTCCCAGCATTACAGGGTCTATCACCACTTGTTGCTCTGGATAGGCACTACAAGTCCCAGCATTGCAGGATCTATCACCATAGGTTGCTCTGCAAAGACACTAAAAAGTCCCAACATTGCAGGATCTATCAAAGGCACTACAAGTCCCAGCATTGCAGCATCTATCATAGGCACTACAAGTCATAGCATTGCAGGATCTATCACCATAGGTTGCTCTGGATAGGCACTACAAGTTCTAGCATTGCCGGATCTATCACCACAGGTTGCTCTGGAAAGGCACTACAAGTCCCAGCATTGCAGAATCTATCAAAGGCACTACTATTCCCAGCATTGCAGGACCAATCACCAAAGGTTGCTCTGGAAAGGCACTACAACTCCCAGCATTGCAGGATCTATCAAAGGCACTACAAGTCCCAGCATTGCAGGGTCTATTGCCACTTGTTGCTCTGGATAGGCCCTACAAGTCCCAGCTTTGCAAGATCTATCACCACAGGTTGCTCTGGAAAGGCAGTACAAGTCCCAGCATTGCAGCATCTATCACCACAGGTTGCTCTGGAAAGGCACTACAAGTCCCAGCATTGCAGGGTCTATCACCACTTGTTGCTCTGGATAGGCACTATAAGTCCCAGCATTGCAGGATCTATCAACACAGGTTGCTCTGGAAAGGCACTACAAGTCCCAACATTGCAGGAACCATCAAAGGCACTACAAGTCCCAGCATTGCAGGATCTATCACCACAGGTTGCTCTGGATATGCCCTACAAGTCCCAGCATTGCAGAATCTATCCTAGGCACTACAAGTCCCAGCATTGCAGGATCTATCACCACCGGTTGCTATGGAAAGGCACTACAAGTCCCAGCATTGCTCGATCTATCACCACAGGTTGCTCTGGATAGGCCCTACAAGTCCCAGCATTGCAGGATTTATCATAGGCACTACAAGTCCCAGCATTGCAGGATCTATCACCACAGGTTGCTATGGAAAGGCACTACAAGTCACAGCATTGCAGGATCTATCAAAGGCACTACAAGTCCCAGCATTGCAGGGTCTATCACCACTTTTTCCTCTGGATAGGCACTACAAGTCCCAGCATTGCAGCATTTATCACCACAGGTTGCTCTGTAAAGGCACTACAAGTCCCAACATTGCAGGATCTATCAAAGGCACTACAAGTCCCAGCATTGCAGCATCTATCATAGGCACTACAAGTCATAGCATTGCAGGATCTATCACCATAGGTTGCTCTGGATAGACACTACAAGTTCTAGCATTGCCGGATCTATCACCACAGGTTGCTCTGGAAAGTCACTACAATTCCCAGCATTGCAGAATCTATCAAAGGCACTACAAGTCCCAGCATTGCAGGGTCTATCACCACTTATTGCTCTGGATAGGCACTACAAGTCCCAGCATTGCAGGATCTATCACCACAGGTTGCTCTGGAAAGGCACTACAAGTCCCAGCATTGCAGGATCTATCTAAAACACTACAAGTTCCAGCATTGCAGGGTCTATCACCACTTGTTGCTCTGGATAGGCCCTACAAGTCCCAGCATTGCAGGATCTATCATAGGCACTAAAAGTCCCAGCATTGCAGGATCTATCACCACAGGTTGCTATGGAAAGGCACTACAAGTCCCAGCATTGCAGGATCTATCTAAAACACTACAAGTTCCAGCATTGCAGGGTCTATCACCACTTGTTGCTCTGGATAGGCCCTACAAGTCCCAGCATTGCAGGATCTATCATAGGCACTAAAAGTCCCAGCATTGCAGGATCTATCACCACAGGTTGCTATGGAAAGGCACTACAAGTCCCTGCATTGCAGGATCTATCAAAGGCACTACAAGTCCCAGCATTGCAGGGTCTATCACCACTCTTTGCTCTGTATAGGCACTACAAGTCCCAGCATTGCAGGATCTATCACCACAGATTGCCCTGGAAAGGCACTACAATTCCCAGCATTGCAGAATCTATCAAAGGCACTACAAGTCCCAGCATTGCAGGATCTATCCTAGGCACTACAAGTCCCAGCATTGCGGGATCTATCACCACAGGGTTCTCTGGAAAGGCACTACAAGTCCCAGCATTGCAGGATCTATCAAAGGCACTGCAAGTGACAGCATTGCAGGTTCTATCACCACTTGCTGCTCTGGATAGGCCCTACAACTCCCAGCATTGCAGGATCTATCATAGGCACTACAAGTCCCAGTATTGCAGGATCTATCACCACAGGTTGCTATGGAAAAGCAATTCAAGTCCCAGCATTGCAGAATCTATCAAAGGCACTACAATTCCCAGCATTGCAGCATCTATCATAGGCACTACAAGTCATAGCATTGCAGTATCTATCACCACAGGTTGCTCTGGAAAGGCACTACAAGTTCCAGCACTGCAGAATCTATCAAAGGCACTACAAGTCACAGCATTGCAGGGTCTATCACCACTTGTTGCTCTGGATAGGCACTACAAGTCCCAGCATTGCAGGATCTATCACCACAGGTTGCTCTGGAAAGGCACTACAAGTCAAAGCATTGCAGGATCTATCAAAGGCACTACAAGTCCCAGTATTGCAGAGTCTATCACCATTTGTTGTTCTGGATAGGCCCTACAAGTCCCAGCATTGCAGGATCTATCAAAGGCACTACAAGTCCCAGCATTGCAGGGTCTATCACCACTTGTTCCTCTGGATAGGCACTACAAGTCCCAGCATTGCAGCATCTATCACCACAGGTTGCTCTGGAAAGGCACTACAAGTCCCAGCATTGCAGGATCTATCAAAGGCACTACAGGTCCCAGCATTGCAGCATCTATCATAGGCACTGCAAGTCATAGCATTGCAGGATCTATCACCATAGGTTGCTCTGGATAGGCACTACAAGTTCTAGCATTGCCGGATCTATCACCACAGGTTACTCTGGAAAGGCACTACAGGTCCCAGCATTGCAGAATCTATCAATGGCATTACAAGTCCCAGCATTGCAGGATCTATCAAAGGCACTACAAGTCCCAGTATTGCAGGGTATATCACCATTTGTTGCATGGATAGGCCCTACACGTCCCAGCATTGCAGGATTGATCATAGGCACTACAAGTCCCAGCATTGCAGCATCTATCACCACAGGTTGCTCTGGAAAGGCACTACAAGTCCCAACATTGCAGGATCTATCAAAGGCACTACAAGTCCCAGCATTGCAGCATCTATCATAGGCACTACAAGTAATAGCATTGCAGGATCTATCTCCATAGGTTGCTCTGGAAAGGCACTACAATTCCCAGCATTGCAGAATCTATCAAAGGCACTACAAGTCCCAGCATTGCAGGGTCTATCACCACTTGTTGCTCAGGATATTCACTACAAGTCCCAGAATTGCAGGATCTATCAAAGGCACTGCAAGTCCCAGCATTGCAGGATCTATCAAAGGCACTGCAAGTCCCAGCATTGCAGGATCTATCACCAAAGGTTGCTCTGGAAAGTCACTACAACTCCCAGCATTGCAGGATCTATCAAAGACACTACAAGTCCCAGCATTGCAGGGTCTATCACCACTTGTTGCTCTAGATAGGCCCTGCAAGTCCCAGCATTGCAGGATCTATCACCACAGGTTGCTATGGAAAGGCACTACAAGTCCCTGCATTGCAGGATCTATCAAAGGCACTACAAGTCCCAGCATTGCAGGGTCTATCACCACTCTTTGCTCTGTATAGGCACTACAAGTCCCAGCATTGCAGGATCTATCACCACAGATTGCCCTGGAAAGGCACTACAATTCCCAGCATTGCAGAATCTATCAAAGGCACTACAAGTCCCAGCATTGCAGGATCTATCCTAGGCACTACAAGTCCCAGCATTGCAGCATCTATCATAGGCACTACAAGTAATAGCATTGCAGGATCTATCTCCATAGGTTGCTCTGGAAAGGCACTACAATTCCCAGCATTGCAGAATCTATCAAAGGCACTACAAGTCCCAGCATTGCAGGGTCTATCACCACTTGTTGCTCAGGATATTCACTACAAGTCCCAGAATTGCAGGATCTATCAAAGGCACTGCAAGTCCCAGCATTGCAGGATCTATCAAAGGCACTGCAAGTCCCAGCATTGCAGGATCTATCACCAAAGGTTGCTCTGGAAAGTCACTACAACTCCCAGCATTGCAGGATCTATCAAAGACACTACAAGTCCCAGCATTGCAGGGTCTATCACCACTTGTTGCTCTAGATAGGCCCTGCAAGTCCCAGCATTGCAGGATCTATCACCACAGGTTGCTATGGAAAGGCACTACAAGTCCCTGCATTGCAGGATCTATCAAAGGCACTACAAGTCCCAGCATTGCAGGGTCTATCACCACTCTTTGCTCTGTATAGGCACTACAAGTCCCAGCATTGCAGGATCTATCACCACAGATTGCCCTGGAAAGGCACTACAATTCCCAGCATTGCAGAATCTATCAAAGGCACTACAAGTCCCAGCATTGCAGGATCTATCCTAGGCACTACAAGTCCCAGCATTGCGGGATCTATCACCACAGGGTTCTCTGGAAAGGCACTACAAGTCCCAGCATTGCAGGATCTATCAAAGGCACTGCAAGTGACAGCATTGCAGGGTCTATCACCACTTGCTGCTCTGGATAGGCCCTACAACTCCCAGCATTGCAGGATCTATCATAGGCACTACAAGTCCCAGTATTGCAGGATCTATCACCACAGGTTGCTATGGAAAAGCAATACAAGTCCCAGCATTGCAGGATCTATCAAAGGCACTACAATTCCCAGCATTGCAGCATCTATCATAGGCACTACAAGTCATAGCATTGCAGTATCTATCACCACAGGTTGCTCTGGAAAGGCACTACAAGTTCCAGCACTGCAGAATCTATCAAAGGCACTACAAGTCACAGCATTGCAGGGTCTATCACCACTTGTTGCTCTGGATAGGCACTACAAGTCCCAGCATTGCAGGATCTATCACCACAGGTTGCTCTGGAAAGGCACTACAAGTCAAAGCATTGCAGGATCTATCAAAGGCACTACAAGTCCCAGTATTGCAGAGTCTATCACCATTTGTTGTTCTGGATAGGCCCTACAAGTCCCAGCATTGCAGGATCTATCAAAGGCACTACAAGTCCCAGCATTGCAGGGTCTATCACCACTTGTTCCTCTGGATAGGCACTACAAGTCCCAGCATTGCAGCATCTATCACCACAGGTTGCTCTGGAAAGGCACTACAAGTCCCAGCATTGCAGGATCTATCAAAGGCACTACAGGTCCCAGCATTGCAGCATCTATCATAGGCACTGCAAGTCATAGCATTGCAGGATCTATCACCATAGGTTGCTCTGGATAGGCACTACAAGTTCTAGCATTGCCGGATCTATCACCACAGGTTGCTCTGGAAAGGCACTACAAGTCCCAGCATTGCAGAATCTATCAATGGCATTACAAGTCCCAGCATTGCAGGATCTATCAAAGGCACTACAAGTCCCAGTATTGCAGGGTATATCACCATTTGTTGCATGGATAGGCCCTACACGTCCCAGCATTGCAGGATTGATCATAGGCACTACAAGTCCCAGCATTGCAGCATCTATCACCACAGGTTGCTCTGGAAAGGCACTACAAGTCCCAACATTGCAGGATCTATCAAAGGCACTACAAGTCCCAGCATTGCAGCATCTATCATAGGCACTACAAGTCATAGCATTGCAGGATCTATCTCCGTAGGTTGCTCTGGAAAGGCACTACAATTCCCAGCATTGCAGAATCTATCAAAGGCACTACAAGTCCCAGCATTGCAGGGTCTATCACCACTTGTTGCTCAGGATATTCATTACAAGTCCCAGAATTGCAGGATCTATCAAAGGCACTGCAAGTCCCAGCATTGCAGGATCTATCAAAGTCACTGCAAGTCCCAGCATTGCAGGATCTATCACCAAAGGTTGCTCTGGAAAGTCACTACAACTCCCAGCATTGCAGGATCTATCAAAGACACTACAAGTCCCAGCATTGCAGGGTCTATCACCACTTGTTGCTCTAGATAGGCCCTGCAAGTCCCAGCATTGCAGGATCTATCACCACAGGTTGCTATGGAAAGGCACTACAAGTCCCTGCATTGCAGGATCTATCAAAGGCACTACAAGTCCCTGCATTGCAGGGTCTATCACCACTTGTTGCTCTGGATAGGCACTACAAGTCCCAGCATTGCAGGATCTATCACCACCGGTTGCTCTGGAAAGGCACTACAAGTCCCAGCATTGCAGGATCTATCTAAGGCACTACAAGTCCCAGCATTGCAGGGTCTATCACCACTTGTTGCTCTGGATAGGCCCTACAAGTCAGTCATTGCAGGATCTATCATAGGCACTAAAAGTCCCAGCATTGCAGGATTTATCACGACAGGTTGCTATGGAAAGGCACTACAAGTACCTGCATTGCAGGATCTATTAAAGGCACTACAAGTGCCAGCATTGCAGGGTCTATCACCACTTGTTGCTCTGTATAGGCACTACAAGTCCCAGCATTGCAGGATCTATCACCACAGGTTGCTCTGCAAAGGCACTACAAGTCCCAGCATTGCAGAATCTATCAAAGGCACTACAAGTCCCAGCATTGCAGGATCTATCCTAGGCACTACAAGTCCCAGTATTGCAGGATCTATCACCACAGGTTGCTCTGGAAAGGCACTACAAGACCCAGCATTGCAGGATCTATCAAAGGCACTACAAGTCCCAGCATTGCAGGGTCTATCACCACTTGTTCCACTGGATAGGCACTACAAGTCCCAGCATTGCAGGATCTATCAGCACAGGTTGCTCTGGAAAGGCAGTACAAGTCCCAGCATTGCAGCATCTATCACCACAGGTTGCTCTGGAAAGGCACTACAAGTCCCAGCATTACAGGGTCTATCACCACTTGTTGCTCTGGATAGGCACTACAAGTCCCAGCATTGCAGGATCTATCACCACAGGTTGCTCTGCAAAGGCACTAAAAAGTCCCAACATTGCAGGATCTATCAAAGGCACTACAAGTCCCAGCATTACAGCATCTATCATAGGCACTACAAGTCATAGCATTGCAGGATCTATCACCATAGGTTGCTCTGGATAGGCACTACAAGTTCTAGCATTGCCGGATCTATCACCACAGTTTGCTCTGGAAAGGCACTACAAGTCCCAGCATTGCAGAATCTATCAAAGGCACTACTATTCCCAGCATTGCAGGACCAATCACCAAAGGTTGCTCTGGAAAGACACTACAACTCCCAGCATTGCAGGATCTATCAAAGGCACTACAAGTCCCAGCATTGCAGGGTCTATCGCCACTTGTTGCTCTGGATAGGCCCTACAAGTCCCAGCTTTGCAAGATCTATCACCACAGGTTGCTCTGGAAAGGCAGTACAAGTCCCAGCATTGCAGCATCTATCACCACAGGTTGCTCTGGAAAGGCACTACAAGTCCCAGCATTGCAGGGTCTATCACCACTTGTTGCTCTGGATAGGCACTATAAGTCCCAGCATTGCAGGATCTATCAACACAGGTTGCTCTGGAAAGGCACTACAAGTCCCAACATTGCAGGAACCATCAAAGGCACTACAAGTCCCAGCATTGCAGGATCTATCACCACAGGTTGCTCTGGATAGGCCCTACAAGTCCCAGCATTGCAGAATCTATCCTAGGCACTACAAGTCCCAGCATTGCAGGATCTATCACCACAGGTTGCTATGGAAAGGCACTACAAGTCCCAGCATTGCTCGATCTATCACCACAGGTTGCTCTGGATAGGCCCTACAAGTCCCAGCATTGCAGGATTTATCATAGGCACTACAAGTCCCAGCATTGCAGGATCTATCACCACAGGTTGCTATGGAAAGGCACTACAAGTCACAGCATTGCAGGATCTATCAAAGGCACTACAAGTCCCAGCATTGCAGGGTCTATCACCACTTTTTCCTCTGGATAGGCACTACAAGTCCCAGCATTGCAGCATTTATCACCACAGGTTGCTCTGTAAAGGCACTACAAGTCCCAACATTGCAGGATCTATCAAAGGCACTACAAGTCCCAGCATTGCAGAATCTATCAAAGGCACTACAAGTCCCAGCATTGCAGGATCTATCCTAGGCACTACAAGTCCCAGTATTGCAGGATCTATCACCACAGGTTGCTCTGGAAAGGCACTACAAGACCCAGCATTGCAGGATCTATCAAAGGCACTACAAGTCCCAGCATTGCAGGGTCTATCACCACTTGTTCCACTGGATAGGCACTACAAGTCCCAGCATTGCAGGATCTATCAGCACAGGTTGCTCTGGAAAGGCAGTACAAGTCCCAGCATTGCAGCATCTATCACCACAGGTTGCTCTGGAAAGGCACTACAAGTCCCAGCATTACAGGGTCTATCACCACTTGTTGCTCTGGATAGGCACTACAAGTCCCAGCATTGCAGGATCTATCACCACAGGTTGCTCTGCAAAGGCACTAAAAAGTCCCAACATTGCAGGATCTATCAAAGGCACTACAAGTCCCAGCATTGCAGCATCTATCATAGGCACTACAAGTCATAGCATTGCAGGATCTATCACCATAGGTTGCTCTGGATAGGCACTACAAGTTCTAGCATTGCCGGATCTATCACCACAGGTTGCTCTGGAAAGGCACTACAAGTCCCAGCATTGCAGAATCTATCAAAGGCACTACTATTCCCAGCATTGCAGGACCAATCACCAAAGGTTGCTCTGGAAAGGCACTACAACTCCCAGCATTGCAGGATCTATCAAAGGCACTACAAGTCCCAGCATTGCAGGGTCTATCGCCACTTGTTGCTCTGGATAGGCCCTACAAGTCCCAGCTTTGCAAGATCTATCACCACAGGTTGCTCTGGAAAGGCAGTACAAGTCCCAGCATTGCAGCATCTATCACCACAGGTTGCTCTGGAAAGGCACTACAAGTCCCAGCATTGCAGGGTCTATCACCACTTGTTGCTCTGGATAGGCACTATAAGTCCCAGCATTGCAGGATCTATCAACACAGGTTGCTCTGGAAAGGCACTACAAGTCCCAACATTGCAGGAACCATCAAAGGCACTACAAGTCCCAGCATTGCAGGATCTATCACCACAGGTTGCTCTGGATAGGCCCTACAAGTCCCAGCATTGCAGAATCTATCCTAGGCACTACAAGTCCCAGCATTGCAGGATCTATCACCACAGGTTGCTATGGAAAGGCACTACAAGTCCCAGCATTGCTCGATCTATCACCACAGGTTGCTCTGGATAGGCCCTACAAGTCCCAGCATTGCAGGATTTATCATAGGCACTACAAGTCCCAGCATTGCAGGATCTATCACCACAGGTTGCTATGGAAAGGCACTACAAGTCACAGCATTGCAGGATCTATCAAAGGCACTACAAGTCCCAGCATTGCAGGGTCTATCACCACTTTTTCCTCTGGATAGGCACTACAAGTCCCAGCATTGCAGCATTTATCACCACAGGTTGCTCTGTAAAGGCACTACAAGTCCCAACATTGCAGGATCTATCAAAGGCACTACAAGTCCCAGCATTGCAGCATCTATCATAGGCACTACAAGTCATAGCATTGCAGGATCTATCACCATAGGTTGCTCTGGATAGACACTACAAGTTCTAGCATTGCCGGATCTATCACCACAGGTTGCTCTGGAAAGTCACTACAATTCCCAGCATTGCAGAATCTATCAAAGGCACTACAAGTCCCAGCATTGCAGGGTCTATCACCACTTATTGCTCTGGATAGGCACTACAAGTCCCAGCATTGCAGGATCTATCACCACAGGTTGCTATGGAAAGGCACTACAAGTCCCAGCATTGCAGGATCTATCTAAAACACTACAAGATCCAGCATTGCAGGGTCTATCACCACTTGTTGCTCTGGATAGGCCCTACAAGTCCCAGCATTGCAGAATCTATCATAGGCACTAAAAGTCCCAGCATTGCAGGATCTATCACCACAGGTTGCTATGGAAAGGCACTACAAGTCCCTACATTGCAGGATCTATCAAAGGCACTACAAGTCCCAGCATTGCAGGGTCTATCACCACTCTTTGCTCTGTATAGGCACTACAAGTCCCAGCATTGCAGGATCTATCACCACAGATTGCCCTGGAAAGGCACTACAATTCCCAGCATTGCAGAATCTATCAAAAGCACTACAAGTCCCAGCATTGCAGGATCTATCCTAGGCACTACAAGTCCCAGCATTGCGGGATCTATCACCACAGGGTTCTCTGGAAAGGCACTACAAGTCCCAGCATTGCAGGATCTATCAAAGGCACTGCAAGTCCCAGTATTGCAGGATCTATCACCACAGGTTGCTATGGAAAAGCAATACAAGTCCCAGCATTGCAGGATCTATCAAAGGCACTACAATTCCCAGCATTGCAGCATCTATCATAGGCACTACAAGTCATAGCATTGCAGTATCTATCACCACAGGTTGCTCTGGAAAGGCACTACAAGTTCCAGCACTGCAGAATCTATCAAAGGCACTACAAGTCACAGCATTGCAGGGTCTATCACCACTTGTTGCTCTGGATAGGCACTACAAGTCCCAGCATTGCAGGATCTATCACCACAGGTTGCTCTGGAAAGGCACTACAAGTCAAAGCATTGCAGGATCTATCAAAGGCACTACAAGTCCCAGTATTGCAGAGTCTATCACCATTTGTTGTTCTGGATAGGCCCTACAAGTCCCAGCATTGCAGGATCTATCAAAGGCACTACAAGTCCCAGTATTGCAGGGTATATCACCATTTGTTGCATGGATAGGCCCTACACGTCCCAGCATTGCAGGATTGATCACAGGCACTACAAGTCCCAGCATTGCAGCATCTATCACCACAGGTTGCTCTGGAAAGGCACTACAAGTCCCAACATTGCAGCATCTATCATAGGCACTACAAGTCATAGCATTGCAGGATCTATCTCCATAGGTTGCTCTGGAAAGGCACTACAATTCCCAGCATTGCAGAATCTATCAAAGGCACTACAAGTCCCAGCATTGCAGGGTCTATCACCACTTGTTGCTCAGGATATTCACTACAAGTCCCAGAATTGCAGGATCTATCAAAGGCACTGCAAGTCCCAGCATTGCAGGATCTATCAAAGGCACTGCAAGTCCCAGCATTGCAGGATCTATCACCAAAGGTTGCTCTGGAAAGTCACTACAACTCCCAGCATTGCAGGATCTATCAAAGACACTACAAGTCCCAGCATTGCAGGGTCTATCACCACTTGTTGCTCTAGATAGGCCCTGCAAGTCCCAGCATTGCAGGATCTATCACCACAGGTTGCTATGGAAAGGCACTACAAGTCCCTGCATTGCAGGATCTATCAAAGGCACTACAAGTCCCTGCATTGCAGGGTCTATCACCACTTGTTGCTCTGGATAGGCACTACAAGTCCCAGCATTGCAGGATCTATCACCACCGGTTGCTCTGGAAAGGCACTACAAGTCCCAGCATTGCAGGATCTATCTAAGGCACTACAAGTCCCAGCATTGCAGGGTCTATCACCACTTGTTGCTCTGGATAGGCCCTACAAGTCAGTCATTGCAGGATCTATCATAGGCACTAAAAGTCCCAGCATTGCAGGATTTATCATGACAGGTTGCTATGGAAAGGCACTACAAGTACCTGCATTGCAGGATCTATTAAAGGCACTACAAGTCCCAGCATTGCAGGGTCTATCACCACTTGTTGCTCTGTATAGGCACTACAAGTCCCAGCATTGCAGGATCTATCACCACAGGTTGCTCTGCAAAGGCACTACAAGTCCCAGCATTGCAGAATCTATCAAAGGCACTACAAGTCCCAGCATTGCAGGATCTATCCTAGGCACTACAAGTCCCAGTATTGCAGGATCTATCACCACAGGTTGCTCTGGAAAGGCACTACAAGACCCAGCATTGCAGGATCTATCAAAGGCACTACAAGTCCCAGCATTGCAGGGTCTATCACCACTTGTTCCACTGGATAGGCACTACAAGTCCCAGCATTGCAGCATCTATCACCACAGGTTGCTCTGGAAAGGCACTACAAGTCCCAGCATTACAGGGTCTATCACCACTTGTTGCTCTGGATAGGCACTACAAGTCCCAGCATTGCAGGATCTATCACCACAGGTTTCTCTGCAAAGGCACTAAAAAGTCCCAACATTGCAGGATCTATCAAAGGCTCTACAAGTCCCAGCATTGCAGCATCTATCATAGGCACTACAAGTCATAGCATTGCAGGATCTATCACCATAGGTTGCTCTGGATAGGCACTACAAGTTCTAGCATTGCCGGATCTATCACCACAGGTTGCTCTGGAAAGGCACTACAAGTCCCAACATTGCAGAATCTATCAAAGGCACTACTATTCCCAGCATTGCAGGACCAATCACCAAAGGTTGCTCTGGAAAGGCACTACAACTCCCAGCATTGCAGGATCTATCAAAGGCACTACAAGTCCCAGCATTGCAGGGTCTATCGCCACTTGTTGCTCTGGATAGGCCCTACAAGTCCCAGCTTTGCAAGATCTATCACCACAGGTTGCTCTGGAAAGGCAGTACAAGTCCCAGCATTGCAGCATCTATCACCACAGGTTGCTCTGGAAAGGCACTACAAGTCCCAGCATTGCAGGGTCTATCACCACTTGTTGCTCTGGATAGGCACTATAAGTCCCAGCATTGCAGGATCTATCAACACAGGTTGCTCTGGAAAGGCACTACAAGTCCCAACATTGCAGGAACCATCAAAGGCACTACAAGTCCCAGCATTGCAGGATCTATCACCACAGGTTGCTCTGGATAGGCCCTACAAGTCCCAGCATTGCAGAATCTATCCTAGGCACTACAAGTCCCAGCATTGCAGGATCTATCACCACAGGTTGCTATGGAAAGGCACTACAAGTCCCAGCATTGCTCGATCTATCACCACAGGTTGCTCTGGATAGGCCCTACAAGTCCCAGCATTGCAGGATTTATCATAGGCACTACAAGTCCCAGCATTGCAGGATCTATCACCACAGGTTGCTATGGAAAGGCACTACAAGTCACAGCATTGCAGGATCTATCAAAGGCACTACAAGTCCCAGCATTGCAGGGTCTATCACCACTTTTTCCTCTGGATAGGCACTACAAGTCCCAGCATTGCAGCATTTATCACCACAGGTTGCTCTGTAAAGGCACTACAAGTCCCAACATTGCAGGATCTATCAAAGGCACTACAAGTCCCAGCATTGCAGCATCTATCATAGGCACTACAAGTCATAGCATTGCAGGATCTATCACCATAGGTTGCTCTGGATAGACACTACAAGTTCTAGCATTGCCGGATCTATCACCACAGGTTGCTCTGGAAAGTCACTACAATTCCCAGCATTGCAGAATCTATCAAAGGCACTACAAGTCCCAGCATTGCAGGGTCTATCACCACTTATTGCTCTGGATAGGCACTACAAGTCCCAGCATTGCAGGATCTATCACCACAGGTTGCTCTGGAAAGGCACTACAAGTCCCAGCATTGCAGGATCTATCTAAAACACTACAAGTTCCAGCATTGCAGGGTCTATCACCACTTGTTGCTCTGGATAGGCCCTACAAGTCCCAGCATTGCAGGATCTATCATAGGCACTAAAAGTCCCAGCATTGCAGGATCTATCACCACAGGTTGCTATGGAAAGGCACTACAAGTCCCTGCATTGCAGAATCTATCATAGGCACTACAAGTCCCAGCATTGCAGGGTCTATCACCACTCTTAGCTCTGTATAGGCACTACAAGTCCCAGCATTGCAGGATCTATCACAACAGATTGCCCTGGAAAGGCACTACAATTCCCAGCATTGCAGAATCTATCAAACGCACTACAAGTCCCAGCATTGCAGGATCTATCCTAGGCACTACAAGTCCCAGTATTGCAGGATCTATCACCACAGGTTGCTCTGGAAAGGCACTACAAGTCCCAGCATTGCAGGATCTATCAAAGGCACTACAAGTCCCAGCATTTCAGGGTCTATCACCACTTGTTCCTCTGGACAGGCACTACAAGTCCCAGCATTGCAGGATCTATCACCACAGGTTGCTCTGGAAAGGCAGTACAAGTCCCAGCATTGCAGCATCTATCACCACAGGTTGCTCTGGAAAGGCACTACAAGTCCCAGCATTGCAGGGTCTATCACCACTTGTTGATCTGGAAAGGCACTACAAGTACCAACATTGCAGGATCTATCAAAGGCAATACAAGTCCCAGCATTGCAGCATCTATCATAGGCACCACAAGTCATAGCATTGCAGGATCTATCACCATAGGTTGCTCTGGATAGGCACTACAAGTTCTAGCATTGCTGGATCTATCACCACAGGTTGCTCTGGAAAGGCACTACAAGTCCCAGCATTGTAGAATCTATCAAAGGCACTACAAGCCCCAGCATTGCAGGGTCTATCACCACTTATTGCTCTGGAAAGGCACTACAAGTCCCAGATATGCAGGATCTATTAAAGGCACTACAAGTCCCAGCATTGCAGGACTAATCACCAAAGGTTACTCTGGAAAGGCACTACAACTCCCAGCATTGCAGGATCTATCATAGGCACTACAAGTCATAGCATTGCAGGATCTATCACCATAGGTTGCTCTGGATAGGCACTACAAGTTCAAGCATTGCCGGATCTATCACCACAGGTTGCTCTGGAAAGGCACTACAGGTCCCAGCATTGCAGAATCTATCAAAGGCCCTACAAGTCCCAGCATTGCAGGATTTATCATAGGCACTACAAGTACCCAGCATTGCAGGGTCTATCGCCACTTGTTGATCTGGATAGGCCCTACAAGTCCCAGCATTGCAGGATGTATCACCACAGGTTGCTCTGGAAAGGCAGTACAAGTCCCAGCATTGCAGCATCTATCACCACAGGTTGCTCTGGAAAGGCACTACAAGTCCCAGCATTGCAGGGTCTATCACCACTTGTTGCTCTGGATAGGCACTACAAGTCCCAGCATTGCAGGATCTATCACCACAGGTTGCTCTGCAAAGGCACTACAAGTCCCAACATTGCAGTATCTATCAAAGGCACTACAAGTCCCAGCATTGCAGCATCTATCATAGGCACTACAAGTCGTACCATTGCAGGATCTATCACCACAGGTTGCTCTGGAAAGGCACTACAAGTCCCAGCATTGCAGAATCTATCAAAGGCACTACAAGTCCCAGCACTGCAGGGTATATCACCATTTGTTGCTCTGGAAAGGCACTTCAAGTCCCAGCATTGCAGGATCTATCAAAGGCACTACAAGTCCCAGCAACGCAGGACCAATCACCAAAGGTTGCTCTGGAAAGGCACTACAACTCCCAGCATTGCAGGATCTATCAAAGGCACTACAAGTCCCAGCATTGCAGGGTCTATCACCACTTGTTGTTCTGGATAGGCACTACAAGTCCCAGCATTGCTCGATCTATCACCACAGGTTGCTCTGGATAGGCACTACAAGTCCCAGCATTGCAGGATTTATCATAGGCACTACAAGTCCCAGCATTGCAGGATCTATCACCACAGGTTGCTATGGAAAGGCACTACAAGTCCCAGCATTGCAGGATCTATCAAAGGCACTACAAGTCCCAGCATTGCAGGGTCTATCGCCACTTGTTGCTCTGGATAGGCCCTACAAGTCACAGCTTTGCAGGATCTATCACCACAGGTTGCTCTGGAAAGGAAGTACAAGTCCCAGCATTGCAGCATCTATCACCACAGGTTGCTCTGGAAAGGCACTACAAGTCCCAGCATTGCAGGGTCTATCACCACTTGTTGCTCTGGATAGGCACTACAAGTCCCAGCATTGCAGGATCTATCACCACAGGTTGCTCTGGAAAGGCACTACAAGTCCCAACATTGCAGGAACCATCAAAGGCACTACAAGTCCCAGCATTGCAGGATCTATCACCACAGGTTACTCTGGATAGGCCCTACAAGTCCCAGCATTGCAGGATCTATCCTAGGAACTACAAGTCCCAGCATTGCAGGATCTATCAAAGGCACTACAAGTCCCAGCATTGCAGGGTCTATCACCACTTGTTGCTCTAGATAGGCCCTACAAGTCCAAGCATTGCAGGATCTATCACCACAGGTTGCTATGGAAAGGCACTACAAGGCCCTGCATTGCAGGATCTATCAAAGGCACTACAAGTCCCAACATTGCAGGATCTATCAAAGGCACTACAAGTCCCAGCAATGCAGGACCAATCACCAAAGATTGCTCTGGAAAGGCACTACAACTCCCAGCATTGCAAGATTTATCAAAGGCACTACAAGTCCCAGCATTGCAGGGTCTATCACCACTTGTTGTTCTGGATAGGCACTACAAGTCCCAGCATTGCAGGATCTATTACCACAGGTTGCTCTGGAAAGGCACTACAAGTCCCAGCATTGCAGAATCTATCAAAGGCATTACAAGTCCCAGCATTGCAGGATCTACTCTAGGCACTACAAGTCCCAGCATTGCAGGATCTATCAAAGGCACTACATGTCCCAGCATTGCAACATCTATCATAGGCACTACAAGTCATAGCAATGCAGGATCTATCACTACAGGTTGCACTGGATAGGCACTACAAGTCCCAGCATTGCAGGATCTATCATAGGCACTACAAGTCCCAGCATTGCCAGATCTATCATAGGCACTACAAGTCCCAGCATTGCAGGATCTTTTAGCACAGGTTGCTCAGGATAGGTACTACAAGACCCAGCATTGCAGGATATATCATAGGCACTACAAAGTCCTAGCATTACGGGATCTATCACCACAGGTTGCTCTGGATAGGCACTACAAGTTCCAGCATTACAGGATCTATTATAGGCACTACAAGTCCCAGCATTGCTTGGTCTATCATAGGCACTTCAAGTCTCAGCATTGTAGGATCTATCACCACAGGTTGATCAGGATAGGCACTACAAATCCCAGCATTGCAGGATTTAATCACCACAGGTTGCTCAGGATAGGCACTACAAGTCCCAGCATTGCAGGATCTATCACCACAGGTTGCTCTGGATAGGCCCTACAAGTCCCAGCATTTCAGGATCTATCCTAGGCACTACAAGTCCCAGCATTGCAGGATCTATCACCACAGGTTGCTATGGAAAGGCACTACAAGTGCCAGCATTGCAGGATCTATCAAACGCACTACAAGTCCCAGCATTGCGGGATCTATCACCACAGGGTTCTCTGGAAAGGCACTACAAGTCCCAGCATTGCAGGATCTATCAAAGGCACTGCAAGTGACAGCATTGCAGGGTCTATCACCACTTGCTGCTCTGGATAGGCCCTACAACTCCCAGCATTGCAGGATCTATCATAGGCACTACAAGTCCCAGTATTGCAGGATCTATCACCACAGGTTGCTATGGAAAAGCAATACAAGTCCCAGCATTGCAGGATCTATCGAAGGCACTACAATTCCCAGCATTGCAGCATCTATCATAGGCACTACAAGTCATAGCATTGCAGTATCTATCACCACAGGTTGCTCTGGAAAGGCACTACAAGTTCCAGCACTGCAGAATCTATCAAAGGCACTACAAGTCACAGCATTGCAGGGTCTATCACCACTTGTTGCTCTGGATAGGCACTACAAGTCCCAGCATTGCAGGATCTATCACCACAGGTTGCTCTGGAAAGGCACTACAAGTCAAAGCATTGCAGGATCTATCAAAGGCACTACAAGTCCCAGTATTGCAGAGTCTATCACCATTTGTTGTTCTGGATAGGCCCTACAAGTCCCAGCATTGCAGGATCTATCAAAGGCACTACAAGTCCCAGCATTGCAGGGTCTATCACCACTTGTTCCTCTGGATAGGCACTACAAGTCCCAGCATTGCAGCATCTATCACCACAGGTTGCTCTGGAAAGGCACTACAAGTCCCAGCATTGCAGGATCTATCAAAGGCACTACAGGTCCCAGCATTGCAGCATCTATCATAGGCACTGCAAGTCATAGCATTGCAGGATCTATCACCATAGGTTGCTCTGGATAGGCACTACAAGTTCTAGCATTGCCGGATCTATCACCACAGGTTGCTCTGGAAAGGCACTACAAGTCCCAGCATTGCAGAATCTATCAATGGCATTACAAGTCCCAGCATTGCAGGATCTATCAAAGGCACTACAAGTCCCAGTATTGCAGGGTATATCACCATTTGTTGCATGGATAGGCCCTACACGTCCCAGCATTGCAGGATTGATCATAGGCACTACAAGTCCCAGCATTGCAGCATCTATCACCACAGGTTGCTCTGGAAAGGCACTACAAGTCCCAACATTGCAGGATCTATCAAAGGCACTACAAGTCCCAGCATTGCAGCATCTATCATAGGCACTACAAGTCATAGCATTGCAGGATCTATCTCCATAGGTTGCTCTGGAAAGGCACTACAATTCCCAGCATTGCAGAATCTATCAAAGGCACTACAAGTCCCAGCATTGCAGGGTCTATCACCACTTGTTGCTCAGGATATTCACTACAAGTCCCAGAATTGCAGGATCTATCAAAGGCACTGCAAGTCCCAGCATTGCAGGATCTATCAAAGGCACTGCAAGTCCCAGCATTGCAGGATCTATCACCACAGGTTGCTCTGGAAAGGCACTACAAGTCCCAGCATTACAGGGTCTATCACCACTTGTTGCTCTGGATAGGCACTACAAGTCCCAGCATTGCAGGATCTATCACCACAGGTTTCTCTGCAAAGGCACTAAAAAGTCCCAACATTGCAGGATCTATCAAAGGCTCTACAAGTCCCAGCATTGCAGCATCTATCATAGGCACTACAAGTCATAGCATTGCAGGATCTATCACCATAGGTTGCTCTGTATAGGCACTACAAGTTCTAGCATTGCCGGATCTATCACCACAGGTTGCTCTGGAAAGGCACTACAAGTCCCAGCATTGCAGAATCTATCAAAGGCACTACTATTCCCAGCATTGCAGGACCAATCACCAAAGGTTGCTCTGGAAAGGCACTACAACTCCCAGCATTGCAGGATCTATCAAAGGCACTACAAGTCCCAGCATTGCAGGGTCTATCGCCACTTGTTGCTCTGGATAGGCCCTACAAGTCCCAGCTTTGCAAGATCTATCACCACAGGTTGCTCTGGAAAGGCAGTACAAGTCCCAGCATTGCAGCATCTATCACCACAGGTTGCTCTGGAAAGGCACTACAAGTCCCAGCATTGCAGGGTCTATCACCACTTGTTGCTCTGGATAGGCACTATAAGTCCCAGCATTGCAGGATCTATCAACACAGGTTGCTCTGGAAAGGCACTACAAGTCCCAACATTGCAGGAACCATCAAAGGCACTACAAGTCCCAGCATTGCAGGATCTATCACCACAGGTTGCTCTGGATAGGCCCTACAAGTCCCAGCATTGCAGAATCTATCCTAGGCACTACAAGTCCCAGCATTGCAGGATCTATCACCACAGGTTGCTATGGAAAGGCACTACAAGTCCCAGCATTGCTTGATCTATCACCACAGGTTGCTCTGGATAGGCCCTACAAGTCCCAGCATTGCAGGATTTATCATAGGCACTACAAGTCCCAGCATTGCAGGATCTATCACCACAGGTTGCTATGGAAAGGCACTACAAGTCACAGCATTGCAGGATCTATCAAAGGCACTACAAGTCCCAGCATTGCAGGGTCTATCACCACTTTTTCCTCTGGATAGGCACTACAAGTCCCAGCATTGCAGCATTTATCACCACAGGTTGCTCTGTAAAGGCACTACAAGTCCCAACATTGCAGGATCTATCAAAGGCACTACAAGTCCCAGCATTGCAGCATCTATCATAGGCACTACAAGTCATAGCATTGCAGGATCTATCACCATAGGTTGCTCTGGATAGACACTACAAGTTCTAGCATTGCCGGATCTATCACCACAGGTTGCTCTGGAAAGTCACTACAATTCCCAGCATTGCAGAATCTATCAAAGGCACTACAAGTCCCAGCATTGCAGGGTCTATCACCACTTATTGCTCTGGATAGGCACTACAAGTCCCAGCATTGCAGGATCTATCACCACAGGTTGCTCTGGAAAGGCACTACAAGTCCCAGCATTGCAGGATCTATCTAAAACACTACAAGTTCCAGCATTGCAGGGTCTATCACCACTTGTTGCTCTGGATAGGCCCTACAAGTCCCAGCATTGCAGGATCTATCATAGGCACTAAAAGTCCCAGCATTGCAGGATCTATCACCACAGGTTGCTATGGAAAGGCACTACAAGTCCCTGCATTGCAGAATCTATCAAAGGCACTACAAGTCCCAGCATTGCAGGGTCTATCACCACTCTTTGCTCTGTATAGGCACTACAAGTCCCAGCATTGCAGGATCTATCACAACAGATTGCCCTGGAAAGGCACTACAATTCCCAGCATTGCAGAATCTATCAAACGCACTACAAGTCCCAGCATTGCAGGATCTATCCTAGGCACTACAAGTCCCAGTATTGCAGGATCTATCACCACAGGTTGCTCTGGAAAGGCACTACAAGTCCCAGCATTGCAGGATCTATCAAAGGCACTACAAGTCCCAGCATTTCAGGGTCTATCACCACTTGTTCCTCTGGACAGGCACTACAAGTCCCAGCATTGCAGGATCTATCACCACAGGTTGCTCTGGAAAGGCAGTACAAGTCCCAGCATTGCAGCATCTATCACCACAGGTTGCTCTGGAAAGGCACTACAAGTCCCAGCATTGCAGGGTCTATCACCACTTGTTGATCTGGAAAGGCACTACAAGTACCAACATTGCAGGATCTATCAAAGGCAATACAAGTCCCAGCATTGCAGCATCTATCATAGGCACCACAAGTCATAGCATTGCAGGATCTATCACCATAGGTTGCTCTGGATAGGCACTACAAGTTCTAGCATTGCTGGATCTATCACCACAGGTTGCTCTGGAAAGGCACTACAAGTCCCAGCATTGTAGAATCTATCAAAGGCACTACAAGCCCCAGCATTGCAGGGTCTATCACCACTTATTGCTCTGGAAAGGCACTACAAGTCCCAGATATGCAGGATCTATTAAAGGCACTACAAGTCCCAGCATTGCAGGACTAATCACCAAAGGTTACTCTGGAAAGGCACTACAACTCCCAGCATTGCAGGATCTATCATAGGCACTACAAGTCATAGCATTGCAGGATCTATCACCATAGGTTGCTCTGGATAGGCACTACAAGTTCAAGCATTGCCGGATCTATCACCACAGGTTGCTCTGGAAAGGCACTACAGGTCCCAGCATTGCAGAATCTATCAAAGGCCCTACAAGTCCCAGCATTGCAGGATTTATCATAGGCACTACAAGTACCCAGCATTGCAGGGTCTATCGCCACTTGTTGATCTGGATAAGCCCTACAAGTCCCAGCATTGCAGGATGTATCACCACAGGTTGCTCTGGAAAGGCAGTACAAGTCCCAGCATTGCAGCATCTATCACCACAGGTTGCTCTGGAAAGGCACTACAAGTCCCAGCATTGCAGGGTCTATCACCACTTGTTGCTCTGGATAGGCACTACAAGTCCCAGCATTGCAGGATCTATCACCACAGGTTGCTCTGCAAAGGCACTACAAGTCCCAACATTGCAGTATCTATCAAAGGCACTACAAGTCCCAGCATTGCAGCATCTATCATAGGCACTACAAGTCGTACCATTGCAGGATCTATCACCACAGGTTGCTCTGGAAGGGCACTACAAGTCCCAGCATTGCAGAATCTATCAAAGGCACTACAAGTCCCAGCACTGCAGGGTATATCACCATTTGTTGCTCTGGAAAGGCACTTCAAGTCCCAGCATTGCAGGATCTATCAAAGGCACTACAAGTCCCAGCAACGCAGGACCAATCACCAAAGGTTGCTCTGGAAAGGCACTACAACTCCCAGCATTGCAGGATCTATCAAAGGCACTACAAGTCCCAGCATTGCAGGGTCTATCACCACTTGTTGTTCTGGATAGGCACTACAAGTCCCAGCATTGCTCGATCTATCACCACAGGTTGCTCTGGATAGGCACTACAAGTCCCAGCATTGCAGGATTTATCATAGGCACTACAAGTCCCAGCATTGCAGGATCTATCACCACAGGTTGCTATGGAAAGGCACTACAAGTCCCAGCATTGCAGGATCTATCAAAGGCACTACAAGTCCCAGCATTGCAGGGTCTATCGCCACTTGTTGCTCTGGATAGGCCCTACAAGTCACAGCTTTGCAGGATCTATCACCACAGGTTGCTCTGGAAAGGAAGTACAAGTCCCAGCATTGCAGCATCTATCACCACAGGTTGCTCTGGAAAGGCACTACAAGTCCCAGCATTGCAGGGTCTATCACCACTTGTTGCTCTGGATAGGCACTACAAGTCCCAGCATTGCAGGATCTATCACCACAGGTTGCTCTGGAAAGGCACTACAAGTCCCAACATTGCAGGAACCATCAAAGGCACTACAAGTCCCAGCATTGCAGGATCTATCACCACAGGTTACTCTGGATAGGCCCTACAAGTCCCAGCATTGCAGGATCTATCCTAGGAACTACAAGTCCCAGCATTGCAGGATCTATCAAAGGCACTACAAGTCCCAGCATTGCAGGGTCTATCACCACTTGTTGCTCTAGATAGGCCCTACAAGTCCAAGCATTGCAGGATCTATCACCACAGGTTGCTATGGAAAGGCACTACAAGGCCCTGCATTGCAGGATCTATCAAAGGCACTACAAGTCCCAACATTGCAGGATCTATCAAAGGCACTACAAGTCCCAGCAATGCAGGACCAATCACCAAAGATTGCTCTGGAAAGGCACTACAACTCCCAGCATTGCAGGATTTATCAAAGGCACTACAAGTCCCAGCATTGCAGGGTCTATCACCACTTGTTGTTCTGGATAGGCACTACAGGTCCCAGCATTGCAGGATCTATTACCACAGGTTGCTCTGGAAAGGCACTACAAGTCCCAGCATTGCGGAATCTATCAAAGGCATTACAAGTCCCAGCATTGCAGGATCTACTCTAGGCACTACAAGTCCCAGCATTGCAGGATCTATCAAAGGCACTACATGTCCCAGCATTGCAACATCTATCATAGGCACTACAAGTCATAGCAATGCAGGATCTATCACTACAGGTTGCACTGGATAGGCACTACAAGTCCCAGCATTGCAGGATCTATCATAGGCACTACAAGTCCCAGCATTGCCAGATCTATCATAGGCACTACAAGTCCCAGCATTGCAGGATCTTTTAGCACAGGTTGCTCAGGATAGGTACTACAAGACCCAGCATTGCAGGATATATCATAGGCACTACAAAGTCCTAGCATTACGGGATCTATCACCACAGGTTGCTCTGGATAGGCACTACAAGTTCCAGCATTACAGGATCTATTATAGGCACTACAAGTCCCAGCATTGCTTGGTCTATCATAGGCACTTCAAGTCTCAGCATTGTAGGATCTATCACCACAGGTTGATCAGGATAGGCACTACAAATCCCAGCATTGCAGGATTTAATCACCACAGGTTGCTCAGGATAGGCACTACAAGTCCCAGCATTGCAGGATCTATCACCACAGGTTGCTCTGGATAGGCCCTACAAGTCCCAGCATTTCAGGATCTATCCTAGGCACTACAAGTCCCAGCATTGCAGGATCTATCACCACAGGTTGCTATGGAAAGGCACTACAAGTGCCAGCATTGCAGGATCTATCAAACGCACTACAAGTCCCAGCATTGCGGGATCTATCACCACAGGGTTCTCTGGAAAGGCACTACAAGTCCCAGCATTGCAGGATCTATCAAAGGCACTGCAAGTGACAGCATTGCAGGGTCTATCACCACTTGCTGCTCTGGATAGGCCCTACAACTCCCAGCATTGCAGGATCTATCATAGGCACTACAAGTCCCAGTATTGCAGGATCTATCACCACAGGTTGCTATGGAAAAGCAATACAAGTCCCAGCATTGCAGGATCTATCGAAGGCACTACAATTCCCAGCATTGCAGCATCTATCATAGGCACTACAAGTCATAGCATTGCAGTATCTATCACCACAGGTTGCTCTGGAAAGGCACTACAAGTTCCAGCACTGCAGAATCTATCAAAGGCACTACAAGTCACAGCATTGCAGGGTCTATCACCACTTGTTGCTCTGGATAGGCACTACAAGTCCCAGCATTGCAGGATCTATCACCACAGGTTGCTCTGGAAAGGCACTACAAGTCAAAGCATTGCAGGATCTATCAAAGGCACTACAAGTCCCAGTATTGCAGAGTCTATCACCATTTGTTGTTCTGGATAGGCCCTACAAGTCCCAGCATTGCAGGATCTATCAAAGGCACTACAAGTCCCAGCATTGCAGGGTCTATCACCACTTGTTCCTCTGGATAGGCACTACAAGTCCCAGCATTGCAGCATCTATCACCACAGGTTGCTCTGGAAAGGCACTACAAGTCCCAGCATTGCAGGATCTATCAAAGGCACTACAGGTCCCAGCATTGCAGCATCTATCATAGGCACTGCAAGTCATAGCATTGCAGGATCTATCACCATAGGTTGCTCTGGATAGGCACTACAAGTTCTAGCATTGCCGGATCTATCACCACAGGTTGCTCTGGAAAGGCACTACAAGTCCCAGCATTGCAGAATCTATCAATGGCATTACAAGTCCCAGCATTGCAGGATCTATCAAAGGCACTACAAGTCCCAGTATTGCAGGGTATATCACCATTTGTTGCATGGATAGGCCCTACACGTCCCAGCATTGCAGGATTGATCATAGGCACTACAAGTCCCAGCATTGCAGCATCTATCACCACAGGTTGCTCTGGAAAGGCACTACAAGTCCCAACATTGCAGGATCTATCAAAGGCACTACAAGTCCCAGCATTGCAGCATCTATCATAGGCACTACAAGTCATAGCATTGCAGGATCTATCTCCATAGGTTGCTCTGGAAAGGCACTACAATTCCCAGCATTGCAGAATCTATCAAAGGCACTACAAGTCCCAGCATTGCAGGGTCTATCACCACTTGTTGCTCAGGATATTCACTACAAGTCCCAGCATTGCAGGATCTATCAAAGGCACTGCAAGTCCCAGCATTGCAGGATCTATCAAAGGCACTGCAAGTCCCAGCATTGCAGGATCTATCACCAAAGGTTGCTCTGGAAAGTCACTACAACTCCCAGCATTGCAGGATCTATCAAAGACACTACAAGTTCCAGCATTGCAGGGTCTATCACCACTTGTTGCTCTAGATAGGCCCTGCAAGTCCCAGCATTGCAGGATCTATCACCACAGGTTGCTATGGAAAGGCACTACAAGTCCCTGCATTGCAGGATCTATCAAAGGCACTACAAGTCCCTGCATTGCAGGGTCTATCACCACTTGTTGCTCTGGATAGGCACTACAAGTCCCAGCATTGCAGGATCTATCACCACCGGTTGCTCTGGAAAGGCACTACAAGTCCCAGCATTGCAGGATCTATCTAAGGCACTACAAGTCCCAGCATTGCAGGGTCTATCACCACTTGTTGCCCTGGATAGGCCCTACAAGTCAGTCATTGCAGGATCTATCATAGGCACTAAAAGTCCCAGCATTGCAGGATTTATCACGACAGGTTGCTATGGAAAGGCACTACAAGTACCTGCATTGCAGGATCTATTAAAGGCACTACAAGTCCCAGCATTGCAGGGTCTATCACCACTTGTTGCTCTGTATAGGCACTACAAGTCCCAGCATTGCAGGATCTATCACCACAGGTTGCTCTGCAAAGGCACTACAAGTCCCAGCATTGCAGAATCTATCAAAGGCACTACAAGTCCCAGCATTGCAGGATCTATCCTAGGCACTACAAGTCCCAGTATTGCAGGATCTATCACCACAGGTTGCTCTGGAAAGGCACTACAAGACCCAGCATTGCAGGATCTATCAAAGGCACTACAAGTCCCAGCATTGCAGGGTCTATCACCACTTGTTCCACTGGATAGGCACTACAAGTCCCAGCATTGCAGGATCTATCAGCACAGGTTGCTCTGGAAAGGCAGTACAAGTCCCAGCATTGCAGCATCTATCACCACAGGTTGCTCTGGAAAGGCACTACAAGTCCCAGCATTACAGGGTCTATCACCACTTGTTGCTCTGGATAGGCACTACAAGTCCCAGCATTGCAGGATCTATCACCACAGGTTGCTCTGCAAAGGCACTAAAAAGTCCCAACATTGCAGGATCTATCAAAGGCACTACAAGTCCCAGCATTGCAGCATCTATCATAGGCACTACAAGTCATAGCATTGCAGGATCTATCACCATAGGTTGCTCTGGATAGACACTACAAGTTCTAGCATTGCCGGATCTATCACCACAGGTTGCTCTGGAAAGTCACTACAATTCCCAGCATTGCAGAATCTATCAAAGGCACTACAAGTCCCAGCATTGCAGGGTCTATCACCACTTATTGCTCTGGATAGGCACTACAAGTCCCAGCATTGCAGGATCTATCACCACAGGTTGCTATGGAAAGGCACTACAAGTCCCAGCATTGCAGGATCTATCTAAAACACTACAAGATCCAGCATTGCAGGGTCTATCACCACTTGTTGCTCTGGATAGGCCCTACAAGTCCCAGCATTGCAGAATCTATCATAGGCACTAAAAGTCCCAGCATTGCAGGATCTATCACCACAGGTTGCTATGGAAAGGCACTACAAGTCCCTGCATTGCAGGATCTATCAAAGGCACTACAAGTCCCAGCATTGCAGGGTCTATCACCACTCTTTGCTCTGTATAGGCACTACAAGTCCCAGCATTGCAGGATCTATCACCACAGATTGCCCTGGAAAGGCACTACAATTCCCAGCATTGCAGAATCTATCAAAAGCACTACAAGTCCCAGCATTGCAGGATCTATCCTAGGCACTACAAGTCCCAGCATTGCGGGATCTATCACCACAGGGTTCTCTGGAAAGGCACTACAAGTCCCAGCATTGCAGGATCTATCAAAGGCACTGCAAGTGACAGCATTGCAGGGTCTATCACCACTTGCTGCTCTGGATAGGCCCTACAACTCCCAGCATTGCAGGATCTATCATAGGCACTACAAGTCCCAGTATTGCAGGATCTATCACCACAGGTTGCTATGGAAAAGCAATACAAGTCCCAGCATTGCAGGATCTATCAAAGGCACTACAATTCCCAGCATTGCAGCATCTATCATAGGCACTACAAGTCATAGCATTGCAGTATCTATCACCACAGGTTGCTCTGGAAAGGCACTACAAGTTCCAGCACTGCAGAATCTATCAAAGGCACTACAAGTCACAGCATTGCAGGGTCTATCACCACTTGTTGCTCTGGATAGGCACTACAAGTCCCAGCATTGCAGGATCTATCACCACAGGTTGCTCTGGAAAGGCACTACAAGTCAAAGCATTGCAGGATCTATCAAAGGCACTACAAGTCCCAGTATTGCAGAGTCTATCACCATTTGTTGTTCTGGATAGGCCCTACAAGTCCCAGCATTGCAGGATCTATCAAAGGCACTACAAGTCCCAGTATTGCAGGGTATATCACCATTTGTTGCATGGATAGGCCCTACACGTCCCAGCATTGCAGGATTGATCACAGGCACTACAAGTCCCAGCATTGCAGCATCTATCACCACAGGTTGCTCTGGAAAGGCACTACAAGTCCCAACATTGCAGCATCTATCATAGGCACTACAAGTCATAGCATTGCAGGATCTATCTCCATAGGTTGCTCTGGAAAGGCACTACAATTCCCAGCATTGCAGAATCTATCAAAGGCACTACAAGTCCCAGCATTGCAGGGTCTATCACCACTTGTTGCTCAGGATATTCACTACAAGTCCCAGAATTGCAGGATCTATCAAAGGCACTGCAAGTCCCAGCATTGCAGGATCTATCAAAGGCACTGCAAGTCCCAGCATTGCAGGATCTATCACCAAAGGTTGCTCTGGAAAGTCACTACAACTCCCAGCATTGCAGGATCTATCAAAGACACTACAAGTCCCAGCATTGCAGGGTCTATCACCACTTGTTGCTCTAGATAGGCCCTGCAAGTCCCAGCATTGCAGGATCTATCACCACAGGTTGCTATGGAAAGGCACTACAAGTCCCTGCATTGCAGGATCTATCAAAGGCACTACAAGTCCCTGCATTGCAGGGTCTATCACCACTTGTTGCTCTGGATAGGCACTACAAGTCCCAGCATTGCAGGATCTATCACCACCGGTTGCTCTGGAAAGGCACTACAAGTCCCAGCATTGCAGGATCTATCTAAGGCACTACAAGTCCCAGCATTGCAGGGTCTATCACCACTTGTTGCTCTGGATAGGCCCTACAAGTCAGTCATTGCAGGATCTATCATAGGCACTAAAAGTCCCAGCATTGCAGGATTTATCATGACAGGTTGCTATGGAAAGGCACTACAAGTACCTGCATTGCAGGATCTATTAAAGGCACTACAAGTCCCAGCATTGCAGGGTCTATCACCACTTGTTGCTCTGTATAGGCACTACAAGTCCCAGCATTGCAGGATCTATCACCACAGGTTGCTCTGCAAAGGCACTACAAGTCCCAGCATTGCAGAATCTATCAAAGGCACTACAAGTCCCAGCATTGCAGGATCTATCCTAGGCACTACAAGTCCCAGTATTGCAGGATCTATCACCACAGGTTGCTCTGGAAAGGCACTACAAGACCCAGCATTGCAGGATCTATCAAAGGCACTACAAGTCCCAGCATTGCAGGGTCTATCACCACTTGTTCCACTGGATAGGCACTACAAGTCCCAGCATTGCAGGATCTATCAGCACAGGTTGCTCTGGAAAGGCAGTACAAGTCCCAGCATTGCAGCATCTATCACCACAGGTTGCTCTGGAAAGGCACTACAAGTCCCAGCATTACAGGGTCTATCACCACTTGTTGCTCTGGATAGGCACTACAAGTCCCAGCATTGCAGGATCTATCACCACAGGTTTCTCTGCAAAGGCACTAAAAAGTCCCAACATTGCAGGATCTATCAAAGGCTCTACAAGTCCCAGCATTGCAGCATCTATCATAGGCACTACAAGTCATAGCATTGCAGGATCTATCACCATAGGTTGCTCTGGATAGGCACTACAAGTTCTAGCATTGCCGGATCTATCACCACAGGTTGCTCTGGAAAGGCACTACAAGTCCCAGCATTGCAGAATCTATCAAAGGCACTACTATTCCCAGCATTGCAGGACCAATCACCAAAGGTTGCTCTGGAAAGGCACTACAACTCCCAGCATTGCAGGATCTATCAAAGGCACTACAAGTCCCAGCATTGCAGGGTCTATCGCCACTTGTTGCTCTGGATAGGCCCTACAAGTCCCAGCTTTGCAAGATCTATCACCACAGGTTGCTCTGGAAAGGCAGTACAAGTCCCAGCATTGCAGCATCTATCACCACAGGTTGCTCTGGAAAGGCACTACAAGTCCCAGCATTGCAGGGTCTATCACCACTTGTTGCTCTGGATAGGCACTATAAGTCCCAGCATTGCAGGATCTATCAACACAGGTTGCTCTGGAAAGGCACTACAAGTCCCAACATTGCAGGAACCATCAAAGGCACTACAAGTCCCAGCATTGCAGGATCTATCACCACAGGTTGCTCTGGATAGGCCCTACAAGTCCCAGCATTGCAGAATCTATCCTAGGCACTACAAGTCCCAGCATTGCAGGATCTATCACCACAGGTTGCTATGGAAAGGCACTACAAGTCCCAGCATTGCTCGATCTATCACCACAGGTTGCTCTGGATAGGCCCTACAAGTCCCAGCATTGCAGGATTTATCATAGGCACTACAAGTCCCAGCATTGCAGGATCTATCACCACAGGTTGCTATGGAAAGGCACTACAAGTCACAGCATTGCAGGATCTATCAAAGGCACTACAAGTCCCAGCATTGCAGGGTCTATCACCACTTTTTCCTCTGGATAGGCACTACAAGTCCCAGCATTGCAGCATTTATCACCACAGGTTGCTCTGTAAAGGCACTACAAGTCCCAACATTGCAGGATCTATCAAAGGCACTACAAGTCCCAGCATTGCAGCATCTATCATAGGCACTACAAGTCATAGCATTGCAGGATCTATCACCATAGGTTGCTCTGGATAGACACTACAAGTTCTAGCATTGCCGGATCTATCACCACAGGTTGCTCTGGAAAGTCACTACAATTCCCAGCATTGCAGAATCTATCAAAGGCACTACAAGTCCCAGCATTGCAGGGTCTATCACCACTTATTGCTCTGGATAGGCACTACAAGTCCCAGCATTGCAGGATCTATCACCACAGGTTGCTCTGGAAAGGCACTACAAGTCCCAGCATTGCAGGATCTATCTAAAACACTACAAGTTCCAGCATTGCAGGGTCTATCACCACTTGTTGCTCTGGATAGGCCCTACAAGTCCCAGCATTGCAGGATCTATCATAGGCACTAAAAGTCCCAGCATTGCAGGATCTATCACCACAGGTTGCTATGGAAAGGCACTACAAGTCCCTGCATTGCAGAATCTATCAAAGGCACTACAAGTCCCAGCATTGCAGGGTCTATCACCACTCTTTGCTCTGTATAGGCACTACAAGTCCCAGCATTGCAGGATCTATCACAACAGATTGCCCTGGAAAGGCACTACAATTCCCAGCATTGCAGAATCTATCAAACGCACTACAAGTCCCAGCATTGCAGGATCTATCCTAGGCACTACAAGTCCCAGTATTGCAGGATCTATCACCACAGGTTGCTCTGGAAAGGCACTACAAGTCCCAGCATTGCAGGATCTATCAAAGGCACTACAAGTCCCAGCATTTCAGGGTCTATCACCACTCTTTGCTCTGTATAGGCACTACAAGTCCCAGCATTGCAGGATCTATCAAAGGCACTACAAGTCCCAGCATTGCAGGGTCTATCACCACTCTTTGCTCTGTATAGGCACTACAAGTCCCAGCATTGCAGGATCTATCACAACAGATTGCCCTGGAAAGGCACTACAATTCCCAGCATTGCAGAATCTATCAAACGCACTACAAGTCCCAGCATTGCAGGATCTATCCTAGGCACTACAAGTCCCAGTATTGCAGGATCTATCACCACAGGTTGCTCTGGAAAGGCACTACAAGTCCCAGCATTGCAGGATCTATCAAAGGCACTACAAGTCCCAGCATTTCAGGGTCTATCACCACTTGTTCCTCTGGACAGGCACTACAAGTCCCAGCATTGCAGGATCTATCACCACAGGTTGCTCTGGAAAGGCAGTACAAGTCCCAGCATTGCAGCATCTATCACCACAGGTTGCTCTGGAAAGGCACTACAAGTCCCAGCATTGCAGGTTCTATCACCACTTGTTGATCTGGAAAGGCACTACAAGTACCAACATTGCAGGATCTATCAAAGGCAATACAAGTCCCAGCATTGCAGCATCTATCATAGGCACCACAAGTCATAGCATTGCAGGATCTATCACCATAGGTTGCTCTGGATAGGCACTACAAGTTCTAGCATTGCTGGATCTATCACCACAGGTTGCTCTGGAAAGGCACTACAAGTCCCAGCATTGTAGAATCTATCAAAGGCACTACAAGCCCCAGCATTGCAGGGTCTATCACCACTTATTGCTCTGGAAAGGCACTACAAGTCCCAGATATGCAGGATCTATTAAAGGCACTACAAGTCCCAGCATTGCAGGACTAATCACCAAAGGTTACTCTGGAAAGGCACTACAACTCCCAGCATTGCAGGATCTATCATAGGCACTACAAGTCATAGCATTGCAGGATCTATCACCATAGGTTGCTCTGGATAGGCACTACAAGTTCAAGCATTGCCGGATCTATCACCACAGGTTGCTCTGGAAAGGCACTACAGGTCCCAGCATTGCAGAATCTATCAAAGGCCCTACAAGTCCCAGCATTGCAGGATTTATCATAGGCACTACAAGTACCCAGCATTGCAGGGTCTATCGCCACTTGTTGATCTGGATAGGCCCTACAAGTCCCAGCATTGCAGGATGTATCACCACAGGTTGCTCTGGAAAGGCAGTACAAGTCCCAGCATTGCAGCATCTATCACCACAGGTTGCTCTGGAAAGGCACTACAAGTCCCAGCATTGCAGGGTCTATCACCACTTGTTGCTCTGGATAGGCACTACAAGTCCCAGCATTGCAGGATCTATCACCACAGGTTGCTCTGCAAAGGCACTACAAGTCCCAACATTGCAGTATCTATCAAAGGCACTACAAGTCCCAGCATTGCAGCATCTATCATAGGCACTACAAGTCGTACCATTGCAGGATCTATCACCACAGGTTGCTCTGGAAAGGCACTACAAGTCCCAGCATTGCAGAATCTATCAAAGGCACTACAAGTCCCAGCACTGCAGGGTATATCACCATTTGTTGCTCTGGAAAGGCACTTCAAGTCCCAGCATTGCAGGATCTATCAAAGGCACTACAAGTCCCAGCAACGCAGGACCAATCACCAAAGGTTGCTCTGGAAAGGCACTACAACTCCCAGCATTGCAGGATCTATCAAAGGCACTACAAGTCCCAGCATTGCAGGGTCTATCACCACTTGTTGTTCTGGATAGGCACTACAAGTCCCAGCATTGCTCGATCTATCACCACAGGTTGCTCTGGATAGGCACTACAAGTCCCAGCATTGCAGGATTTATCATAGGCACTACAAGTCCCAGCATTGCAGGATCTATCACCACAGGTTGCTATGGAAAGGCACTACAAGTCCCAGCATTGCAGGATCTATCAAAGGCACTACAAGTCCCAGCATTGCAGGGTCTATCGCCACTTGTTGCTCTGGATAGGCCCTACAAGTCACAGCTTTGCAGGATCTATCACCACAGGTTGCTCTGGAAAGGAAGTACAAGTCCCAGCATTGCAGCATCTATCACCACAGGTTGCTCTGGAAAGGCACTACAAGTCCCAGCATTGCAGGGTCTATCACCACTTGTTGCTCTGGATAGGCACTACAAGTCCCAGCATTGCAGGATCTATCACCACAGGTTGCTCTGGAAAGGCACTACAAGTCCCAACATTGCAGGAACCATCAAAGGCACTACAAGTCCCAGCATTGCAGGATCTATCACCACAGGTTACTCTGGATAGGCCCTACAAGTCCCAGCATTGCAGGATCTATCCTAGGAACTACAAGTCCCAGCATTGCAGGATCTATCAAAGGCACTACAAGTCCCAGCATTGCAGGGTCTATCACCACTTGTTGCTCTAGATAGGCCCTACAAGTCCAAGCATTGCAGGATCTATCACCACAGGTTGCTATGGAAAGGCACTACAAGGCCCTGCATTGCAGGATCTATCAAAGGCACTACAAGTCCCAACATTGCAGGATCTATCAAAGGCACTACAAGTCCCAGCAATGCAGGACCAATCACCAAAGATTGCTCTGGAAAGGCACTACAACTCCCAGCATTGCAGGATTTATCAAAGGCACTACAAGTCCCAGCATTGCAGGGTCTATCACCACTTGTTGTTCTGGATAGGCACTACAAGTCCCAGCATTGCAGGATCTATTACCACAGGTTGCTCTGGAAAGGCACTACAAGTCCCAGCATTGCGGAATCTATCAAAGGCATTACAAGTCCCAGCATTGCAGGATCTACTCTAGGCACTACAAGTCCCAGCATTGCAGGATCTATCAAAGGCACTACATGTCCCAGCATTGCAACATCTATCATAGGCACTACAAGTCATAGCAATGCAGGATCTATCACTACAGGTTGCACTGGATAGGCACTACAAGTCCCAGCATTGCAGGATCTATCATAGGCACTACAAGTCCCAGCATTGCCAGATCTATCATAGGCACTACAAGTCCCAGCATTGCAGGATCTTTTAGCACAGGTTGCTCAGGATAGGTACTACAAGACCCAGCATTGCAGGATATATCATAGGCACTACAAAGTCCTAGCATTACGGGATCTATCACCACAGGTTGCTCTGGATAGGCACTACAAGTTCCAGCATTACAGGATCTATTATAGGCACTACAAGTCCCAGCATTGCTTGGTCTATCATAGGCACTTCAAGTCTCAGCATTGTAGGATCTATCACCACAGGTTGATCAGGATAGGCACTACAAATCCCAGCATTGCAGGATCTATCACCACAGGTTGCTCTGGATAGGCCCTACAAGTCCCAGCATTTCAGGATCTATCCTAGGCACTACAAGTCCCAGCATTGCAGGATCTATCACCACAGGTTGCTATGGAAAGGCACTACAAGTGCCAGCATTGCAGGATCTATCAAACGCACTACAAGTCCCAGCATTGCGGGATCTATCACCACAGGGTTCTCTGGAAAGGCACTACAAGTCCCAGCATTGCAGGATCTATCAAAGGCACTGCAAGTGACAGCATTGCAGGGTCTATCACCACTTGCTGCTCTGGATAGGCCCTACAACTCCCAGCATTGCAGGATCTATCATAGGCACTACAAGTCCCAGTATTGCAGGATCTATCACCACAGGTTGCTATGGAAAAGCAATACAAGTCCCAGCATTGCAGGATCTATCGAAGGCACTACAATTCCCAGCATTGCAGCATCTATCATAGGCACTACAAGTCATAGCATTGCAGTATCTATCACCACAGGTTGCTCTGGAAAGGCACTACAAGTTCCAGCACTGCAGAATCTATCAAAGGCACTACAAGTCACAGCATTGCAGGGTCTATCACCACTTGTTGCTCTGGATAGGCACTACAAGTCCCAGCATTGCAGGATCTATCACCACAGGTTGCTCTGGAAAGGCACTACAAGTCAAAGCATTGCAGGATCTATCAAAGGCACTACAAGTCCCAGTATTGCAGAGTCTATCACCATTTGTTGTTCTGGATAGGCCCTACAAGTCCCAGCATTGCAGGATCTATCAAAGGCACTACAAGTCCCAGCATTGCAGGGTCTATCACCACTTGTTCCTCTGGATAGGCACTACAAGTCCCAGCATTGCAGCATCTATCACCACAGGTTGCTCTGGAAAGGCACTACAAGTCCCAGCATTGCAGGATCTATCAAAGGCACTACAGGTCCCAGCATTGCAGCATCTATCATAGGCACTGCAAGTCATAGCATTGCAGGATCTATCACCATAGGTTGCTCTGGATAGGCACTACAAGTTCTAGCATTGCCGGATCTATCACCACAGGTTGCTCTGGAAAGGCACTACAAGTCCCAGCATTGCAGAATCTATCAATGGCATTACAAGTCCCAGCATTGCAGGATCTATCAAAGGCACTACAAGTCCCAGTATTGCAGGGTATATCACCATTTGTTGCATGGATAGGCCCTACACGTCCCAGCATTGCAGGATTGATCATAGGCACTACAAGTCCCAGCATTGCAGCATCTATCACCACAGGTTGCTCTGGAAAGGCACTACAAGTCCCAACATTGCAGGATCTATCAAAGGCACTACAAGTCCCAGCATTGCAGCATCTATCATAGGCACTACAAGTCATAGCATTGCAGGATCTATCTCCATAGGTTGCTCTGGAAAGGCACTACAATTCCCAGCATTGCAGAATCTATCAAAGGCACTACAAGTCCCAGCATTGCAGGGTCTATCACCACTTGTTGCTCAGGATATTCACTACAAGTCCCAGAATTGCAGGATCTATCAAAGGCACTGCAAGTCCCAGCATTGCAGGATCTATCAAAGGCACTGCAAGTCCCAGCATTGCAGGATCTATCACCACAGGTTGCTCTGGAAAGGCACTACAAGTCCCAGCATTACAGGGTCTATCACCACTTGTTGCTCTGGATAGGCACTACAAGTCCCAGCATTGCAGGATCTATCACCACAGGTTTCTCTGCAAAGGCACTAAAAAGTCCCAACATTGCAGGATCTATCAAAGGCTCTACAAGTCCCAGCATTGCAGCATCTATCATAGGCACTACAAGTCATAGCATTGCAGGATCTATCACCATAGGTTGCTCTGGATAGGCACTACAAGTTCTAGCATTGCCGGATCTATCACCACAGGTTGCTCTGGAAAGGCACTACAAGTCCCAGCATTGCAGAATCTATCAAAGGCACTACTATTCCCAGCATTGCAGGACCAATCACCAAAGGTTGCTCTGGAAAGGCACTACAACTCCCAGCATTGCAGGATCTATCAAAGGCACTACAAGTCCCAGCATTGCAGGGTCTATCGCCACTTGTTGCTCTGGATAGGCCCTACAAGTCCCAGCTTTGCAAGATCTATCACCACAGGTTGCTCTGGAAAGGCAGTACAAGTCCCAGCATTGCAGCATCTATCACCACAGGTTGCTCTGGAAAGGCACTACAAGTCCCAGCATTGCAGGGTCTATCACCACTTGTTGCTCTGGATAGGCACTATAAGTCCCAGCATTGCAGGATCTATCAACACAGGTTGCTCTGGAAAGGCACTACAAGTCCCAACATTGCAGGAACCATCAAAGGCACTACAAGTCCCAGCATTGCAGGATCTATCACCACAGGTTGCTCTGGATAGGCCCTACAAGTCCCAGCATTGCAGAATCTATCCTAGGCACTACAAGTCCCAGCATTGCAGGATCTATCACCACAGGTTGCTATGGAAAGGCACTACAAGTCCCAGCATTGCTCGATCTATCACCACAGGTTGCTCTGGATAGGCCCTACAAGTCCCAGCATTGCAGGATTTATCATAGGCACTACAAGTCCCAGCATTGCAGGATCTATCACCACAGGTTGCTATGGAAAGGCACTACAAGTCACAGCATTGCAGGATCTATCAAAGGCACTACAAGTCCCAGCATTGCAGGGTCTATCACCACTTTTTCCTCTGGATAGGCACTACAAGTCCCAGCATTGCAGCATTTATCACCACAGGTTGCTCTGTAAAGGCACTACAAGTCCCAACATTGCAGGATCTATCAAAGGCACTACAAGTCCCAGCATTGCAGCATCTATCATAGGCACTACAAGTCATAGCATTGCAGGATCTATCACCATAGGTTGCTCTGGATAGACACTACAAGTTCTAGCATTGCCGGATCTATCACCACAGGTTGCTCTGGAAAGTCACTACAATTCCCAGCATTGCAGAATCTATCAAAGGCACTACAAGTCCCAGCATTGCAGGGTCTATCACCACTTATTGCTCTGGATAGGCACTACAAGTCCCAGCATTGCAGGATCTATCACCACAGGTTGCTCTGGAAAGGCACTACAAGTCCCAGCATTGCAGGATCTATCTAAAACACTACAAGTTCCAGCATTGCAGGGTCTATCACCACTTGTTGCTCTGGATAGGCCCTACAAGTCCCAGCATTGCAGGATCTATCATAGGCACTAAAAGTCCCAGCATTGCAGGATCTATCACCACAGGTTGCTATGGAAAGGCACTACAAGTCCCTGCATTGCAGAATCTATCAAAGGCACTACAAGTCCCAGCATTGCAGGGTCTATCACCACTCTTTGCTCTGTATAGGCACTACAAGTCCCAGCATTGCAGGATCTATCACAACAGATTGCCCTGGAAAGGCACTACAATTCCCAGCATTGCAGAATCTATCAAACGCACTACAAGTCCCAGCATTGCAGGATCTATCCTAGGCACTACAAGTCCCAGTATTGCAGGATCTATCACCACAGGTTGCTCTGGAAAGGCACTACAAGTCCCAGCATTGCAGGATCTATCAAAGGCACTACAAGTCCCAGCATTTCAGGGTCTATCACCACTTGTTCCTCTGGACAGGCACTACAAGTCCCAGCATTGCAGGATCTATCACCACAGGTTGCTCTGGAAAGGCAGTACAAGTCCCAGCATTGCAGCATCTATCACCACAGGTTGCTCTGGAAAGGCACTACAAGTCCCAGCATTGCAGGGTCTATCACCACTTGTTGATCTGGAAAGGCACTACAAGTACCAACATTGCAGGATCTATCAAAGGCAATACAAGTCCCAGCATTGCAGCATCTATCATAGGCACCACAAGTCATAGCATTGCAGGATCTATCACCATAGGTTGCTCTGGATAGGCACTACAAGTTCTAGCATTGCTGGATCTATCACCACAGGTTGCTCTGGAAAGGCACTACAAGTCCCAGCATTGTAGAATCTATCAAAGGCACTACAAGCCCCAGCATTGCAGGGTCTATCACCACTTATTGCTCTGGAAAGGCACTACAAGTCCCAGATATGCAGGATCTATTAAAGGCACTACAAGTCCCAGCATTGCAGGACTAATCACCAAAGGTTACTCTGGAAAGGCACTACAACTCCCAGCATTGCAGGATCTATCATAGGCACTACAAGTCATAGCATTGCAGGATCTATCACCATAGGTTGCTCTGGATAGGCACTACAAGTTCAAGCATTGCCGGATCTATCACCACAGGTTGCTCTGGAAAGGCACTACAGGTCCCAGCAATGCAGAATCTATCAAAGGCCCTACAAGTCCCAGCATTGCAGGATTTATCATAGGCACTACAAGTACCCAGCATTGCAGGGTCTATCGCCACTTGTTGATCTGGATAGGCCCTACAAGTCCCAGCATTGCAGGTTGCTCTGGAAAGGCAGTACAAGTCCCAGCATTGCAGCATCTATCACCACAGGTTGCTCTGGAAAGGCACTACAAGTCCCAGCATTGCAGGGTCTATCACCACTTGTTGCTCTGGATAGGCACTACAAGTCCCAGCATTGCAGGATCTATCACCACAGGTTGCTCTGCAAAGGCACTACAAGTCCCAACATTGCAGTATCTATCAAAGGCACTACAAGTCCCAGCATTGCAGCATCTATCATAGGCACTACAAGTCGTACCATTGCAGGATCTATCACCACAGGTTGCTCTGGAAAGGCACTACAAGTCCCAGCATTGCAGGATCTATCAAAGGCACTACAAGTCCCAGCAACGCAGGACCAATCACCAAAGGTTGCTCTGGAAAGGCACTACAACTCCCAGCATTGCAGGATCTATCAAAGGCACTACAAGTCCCAGCATTGCAGGGTCTATCACCACTTGTTGTTCTGGATAGGCACTACAAGTCCCAGCATTGCTCGATCTATCACCACAGGTTGCTCTGGATAGGCACTACAAGTCCCAGCATTGCAGGATTTATCATAGGCACTACAAGTCCCAGCATTGCAGGATCTATCACCACAGGTTGCTATGGAAAGGCACTACAAGTCCCAGCATTGCAGGATCTATCAAAGGCACTACAAGTCCCAGCATTGCAGGGTCTATCGCCACTTGTTGCTCTGGATAGGCCCTACAAGTCACAGCTTTGCAGGATCTATCACCACAGGTTGCTCTGGAAAGGAAGTACAAGTCCCAGCATTGCAGCATCTATCACCACAGGTTGCTCTGGAAAGGCACTACAAGTCCCAGCATTGCAGGGTCTATCACCACTTGTTGCTCTGGAAAGGCACTACAAGTCCCAGCATTGCAGGATCTATCACCACAGGTTGCTCTGGAAAGGCACTACAAGTCCCAACATTGCAGGAACCATCAAAGGCACTACAAGTCCCAGCATTGCAGGATCTATCACCACAGGTTACTCTGGATAGGCCCTACAAGTCCCAGCATTGCAGGATCTATCCTAGGAACTACAAGTCCCAACATTGCAGGATCTATCAAAGGCACTACAAGTCCCAGCATTGCAGGGTCTATCACCACTTGTTGCTCTAGATAGGCCCTACAAGTCCAAGCATTGCAGGATCTATCACCACAGGTTGCTATGGAAAGGCACTACAAGGCCCTGCATTGCAGGATCTATCAAAGGCACTACAAGTCCCAACATTGCAGGATCTATCAAAGGCACTACAAGTCCCAGCAATGCAGGACCAATCACCAAAGATTGCTCTGGAAAGGCACTACAACTCCCAGCATTGCAGGATTTATCAAAGGCACTACAAGTCCCAGCATTGCAGGGTCTATCACCACTTGTTGTTCTGGATAGGCACTACAAGTCCCAGCATTGCAGGATCTATTACCACAGGTTGCTCTGGAAAGGCACTACAAGTCCCAGCATTGCGGAATCTATCAAAGGCATTACAAGTCCCAGCATTGCAGGATCTACTCTAGGCACTACAAGTCCCAGCATTGCAGGATCTATCAAAGGCACTACATGTCCCAGCATTGCAACATCTATCATAGGCACTACAAGTCATAGCAATGCAGGATCTATCACTACAGGTTGCACTGGATAGGCACTACAAGTCCCAGCATTGCAGGATCTATCATAGGCACTACAAGTCCCAGCATTGCCAGATCTATCATAGGCACTACAAGTCCCAGCATTGCAGGATCTTTTAGCACAGGTTGCTCAGGATAGGTACTACAAGACCCAGCATTGCAGGATATATCATAGGCACTACAAAGTCCTAGCATTACGGGATCTATCACCACAGGTTGCTCTGGATAGGCACTACAAGTTCCAGCATTACAGGATCTATTATAGGCACTACAAGTCCCAGCATTGCTTGGTCTATCACAGGCACTTCAAGTCTCAGCATTGTAGGATCTATCACCACAGGTTGATCAGGATAGGCACTACAAATCCCAGCATTGCAGGATTTAATCACCACAGGTTGCTCAGGATAGGCACTACAAGTCCCAGCATTGCAGGATCTATCACCACAGGTTGCTCTGGATAGGCCCTACAAGTCCCAGCATTTCAGGATCTATCCTAGGCACTACAAGTCCCAGCATTGCAGGATCTATCACCACAGGTTGCTATGGAAAGGCACTACAAGTGCCAGCATTGCAGGATCTATCAAACGCACTACAAGTCCCAGCATTGCGGGATCTATCACCACAGGGTTCTCTGGAAAGGCACTACAAGTCCCAGCATTGCAGGATCTATCAAAGGCACTGCAAGTGACAGCATTGCAGGGTCTATCACCACTTGCTGCTCTGGATAGGCCCTACAACTCCCAGCATTGCAGGATCTATCATAGGCACTACAAGTCCCAGTATTGCAGGATCTATCACCACAGGTTGCTATGGAAAAGCAATACAAGTCCCAGCATTGCAGGATCTATCGAAGGCACTACAATTCCCAGCATTGCAGCATCTATCATAGGCACTACAAGTCATAGCATTGCAGTATCTATCACCACAGGTTGCTCTGGAAAGGCACTACAAGTTCCAGCACTGCAGAATCTATCAAAGGCACTACAAGTCACAGCATTGCAGGGTCTATCACCACTTGTTGCTCTGGATAGGCACTACAAGTCCCAGCATTGCAGGATCTATCACCACAGGTTGCTCTGGAAAGGCACTACAAGTCAAAGCATTGCAGGATCTATCAAAGGCACTACAAGTCCCAGTATTGCAGAGTCTATCACCATTTGTTGTTCTGGATAGGCCCTACAAGTCCCAGCATTGCAGGATCTATCAAAGGCACTACAAGTCCCAGCATTGCAGGGTCTATCACCACTTGTTCCTCTGGATAGGCACTACAAGTCCCAGCATTGCAGCATCTATCACCACAGGTTGCTCTGGAAAGGCACTACAAGTCCCAGCATTGCAGGATCTATCAAAGGCACTACAGGTCCCAGCATTGCAGCATCTATCATAGGCACTGCAAGTCATAGCATTGCAGGATCTATCACCATAGGTTGCTCTGGATAGGCACTACAAGTTCTAGCATTGCCGGATCTATCACCACAGGTTGCTCTGGAAAGGCACTACAAGTCCCAGCATTGCAGAATCTATCAATGGCATTACAAGTCCCAGCATTGCAGGATCTATCAAAGGCACTACAAGTCCCAGTATTGCAGGGTATATCACCATTTGTTGCATGGATAGGCCCTACACGTCCCAGCATTGCAGGATTGATCATAGGCACTACAAGTCCCAGCATTGCAGCATCTATCACCACAGGTTGCTCTGGAAAGGCACTACAAGTCCCAACATTGCAGGATCTATCAAAGGCACTACAAGTCCCAGCATTGCAGCATCTATCATAGGCACTACAAGTCATAGCATTGCAGGATCTATCTCCATAGGTTGCTCTGGAAAGGCACTACAATTCCCAGCATTGCAGAATCTATCAAAGGCACTACAAGTCCCAGCATTGCAGGGTCTATCACCACTTGTTGCTCAGGATATTCACTACAAGTCCCAGCATTGCAGGATCTATCAAAGGCACTGCAAGTCCCAGCATTGCAGGATCTATCAAAGGCACTGCAAGTCCCAGCATTGCAGGATCTATCACCAAAGGTTGCTCTGGAAAGTCACTACAACTCCCAGCATTGCAGGATCTATCAAAGACACTACAAGTTCCAGCATTGCAGGGTCTATCACCACTTGTTGCTCTAGATAGGCCCTGCAAGTCCCAGCATTGCAGGATCTATCACCACAGGTTGCTATGGAAAGGCACTACAAGTCCCTGCATTGCAGGATCTATCAAAGGCACTACAAGTCCCTGCATTGCAGGGTCTATCACCACTTGTTGCTCTGGATAGGCACTACAAGTCCCAGCATTGCAGGATCTATCACCACCGGTTGCTCTGGAAAGGCACTACAAGTCCCAGCATTGCAGGATCTATCTAAGGCACTACAAGTCCCAGCATTGCAGGGTCTATCACCACTTGTTGCCCTGGATAGGCCCTACAAGTCAGTCATTGCAGGATCTATCATAGGCACTAAAAGTCCCAGCAT